>OW386287.2:52826198-54239532 GCA_936432065.2 Rutpela maculata | reverse complement strand
GACCGAATATAGCAATAAAATAGTTTGATTAAGACGCCATTGTCCCGGAAGACTTGACTTAGTCTTAAAATAAACCTTAGGTTTTTATAGATGAGGAAACCGTTAACTCGATATGCTTGGCAAATGATAATTTGTTATCGAAGAATACTCTTAGATCTCTGGTTGAGTCGGTACGGGACAAAGATTGTGTGTCGATATGATAATCGTGATCCATGTTCATCTTTTCGTGAGTAAATTACAACCTTGCATTGGTTATATTTAGAGCAAGGGAGTTTAAATGACACCACTGTGCTACTTTATTAAGTTCCCTTTGTAGCATATGACCGTCGTCTATGGAGTTTATTGACGCAAAGATTTTAGGTCATCTGTGAAAAAAAGCTTTTTGCAGCAAAGAGTGCCATTGAGATCAAAAAGAGCAAAAAATAGCGGACCTCAATTGGAACCCCTGATGTTACGGTATATGAGTTAGAAGTAAAACCATTGTAAGCGACATAATTAAGGCGGTTTGTCAGGTACGAAGAGAAGAACTGAACAAGAGTGGTAGAGCAGCCGTACAGCCGAAGTTATCTGTGTATTTCAATCAGAAACTTGTGTGCGCGCGTGCGTGTTTGTGTGTGTGTGTCACATGTATGAGAGGGTAATTAAAGAGAGAATAATTAAAACTAGAAGAGAAACTAATCAGGAAAAAACAAACTTTATTAGAATGAAAATAAATAATTATAGTGGAACCAGGCGCTTTAGACGTTTCAACCTCCTCTAGCTGGCCCTTGTACCACTTGTCAAAGATGGCGCACGCATTTTCGCAATAAGGAGGTTCATACTTACCAAGTATCTGATTACCAGTCGTAAATTTATAATATTCATCGAATTACACGGGTAACCAATATATGCGGTAGGAAGCTCCGATAATACTCCATCAATTATCGTGAAAGACAAGACCTTCGCGCCACTTTTTAAAGATGACAAATGTATTTTTCGCTCTCATAATTACCAAGTTTCTGATTACCAGTCGTAAACTTATGATACTCATCGAATTACAAGGGTAACTAGTACATGCGGTAGAAAGACCCGATACGCCTTCAGTTATCGTGAAAGGCAAGACCTTCGTACCACTTTTCGAAGATGGCGAATATATTTTCGCACTCAGGAGGTTCATACTTACCAAGTTTATGATTGCCAGTCGTAAATTTGTGATACTCATCGAATCACAATAGTAACTAATACACGCGGTAGGAACAGCCGATACACCGTCAATTATCGTGAAAGGCGAGACGTTCGCACCATTTTTTAAAGATAGTGAATGTCTTTTCGCACTCAGGAGGTTCATACTTACCAGGTTCCTGATTGCCATTCATAAAATTATCATTTTTTTTATCTGACTTTTTTTCAAATTTGGGCGAGCTTAGCGCTTCCTTGTACTGCCCAAAATGAATGGCAGTCTGGATTCATGATTTTTGGGAGTAAATTAAGAAATCCCTCCAACCCCCATGCGTAAACCTATGACTTATATTTTTTACACCTTTGAGGGCCTGCCGTACGCTCCTGCCCTAAAAAAAAGGGCTGGTACGGTCATTTCTGTGCTCTATTGCCCCAAGTTAACAACGATTCACACATTTTGGAAGTCAACCCAATTAGTGGTCGGCGGGATCCTGGTCTACCATGTACTTGTACATTTAACTCGGTATTTAAATAACCAGAAATGTGGAACACACAAGTTAAAAAGGTCACTTTGCTTATTTTGTTTGTATTCTTTTCGAACATCGCATCGAAACTTTAAGAAAATACACAGGGCGATGGTTTTTAGATATAAAAATAAATTTAAATTTTAAGGACTCCTGACCTGGCTTTCCTTCCTATCATACATCTACTTTTAAAAGATCATTAGTGTATCAGCTGTACCAAATTTGTGTAGTAAATAGGAATTCTAAAATGACTGGTCAGGGACAAACATGGTATAAAACCGATTTTTGGTATACCTAGATGTGCCTATTGGGCCCAGAAATGATAATCCATCGAGTCCCCATGAATTCGCTGTGAGCATTCTCCGCCATCTTCAAGAAATGGCTGAAAATCGGGGATTTTTGTATTGAATGAAAGTTAATATTGAAGTTTTACAAGAAAACAAACTTTTTTGTTAATTATAAATTTTTTATAGGTAATATGCCATACCTTAATCAAACTATATGAGCATGAGGTTAGTTGCTGATTGAATCTTGAAAATTATATAAAATTGGTTGGTTTTTTAATCATACGCAAATGTTTTACTTACCGGTTTATACAGTGTGTCCACGGATGGAGTCCGGAAGGGGAAAAACTTTTTAACTCATGAATTTACGAAAAAAGTAATTATTGATGAAAAACAAAGTGATATGGCAGAATGGTGTAAAAAATTGAAGAATTTTTCTGCGTTCCATTCTCCTCTTATTACACTCTTCGCAAATACGAAAACGAAGAGTATATTGCATTTGATCGGCACATTTCTAAAACCGTAAATATCGCTAGCAGACAAAAAAAATCTCCAAGTTATTGTGTTAGTGAACGAACTTTGAACAACTTTAATAATGTCCGTCTGTCCGTCTGTCCGTTTGTCCGTCCGTCACGTTTCTTGTAAGCACGATAACTCAAGAAAGAAAAATCCGATTGTACTGAAATTTGGTCAGTAAGCAGTAAGTAAGTGTTAGCTAGAGGATGAAGCCTATTGTTTTTGAACAAAATCGATCGGTAAATAAAAATGTTATGTGCGTAGAGGCGACTTCAATGTGAATATCAGTCAATATTCCGTTGAAGCAACGTCGAGCGCGGTTAGTACTTGGATGGGCGACCCACCTATCTTGGGAAATACAGCGTTCTCGCCCCACCTTCTAGAGGCTTGCATATCAGTGTATACTCGGAAGTTACGTAATTTCCAACGGCCCCGGGTTCGAAACCCAAATGGGTATGATTTTTTTATTTTTACATTATTTTACACTGAGTCTTTTACCAACTAAGTTCGTACAATAAAATTAAAAATGTCTAAAACTAACATTATTTACAAAAAACTGCGTAGAGTATCCTATAGAATGTGTATCAATTATATAAAAAGTTCAGTGAACAGGCGAAGAGTACGTTTTTAGCTTGTTTCTCCCTGTTTTGGGTGTTATTTGCATTTTTATATTTCCGTAGTTCCACATTCCACTAGTTTGGCGTATTGTCGAGATAAGAGATTATCACCTCTTAAGAGATTATCAAACTTTTCCGGACTAAGTGCCCAAAAAGTTTTTATGAAATTCAGAGCATACTTAATTGAGCGCGTACTATTTAAAACCTCGAGAGAGCCTGGCGAGGCTTTGGTGATTTAAATAACAGCCAGATTTGTTTTTTTCATGGAATTATAGTTTAGACTATCATGGGAAACTTTTTCAGGTTTGTAAAAATAAGGACAATATTTTTTTATTTTTGCAAATTTCGAGTGCACCAGACCACACTTGCTAATTTTATAAATCAGTAAGACTTGTTTTTAACTATATTCCATGATAATATCAATTTATATAATAATTTTCAAACCTGTAAAAATAAAGGTAACTTATCCGAGAAATCGATCTAATTTTCCGATCAGCGGATTTATTCAGACACTTCAGCCATATTCACTTTGTTCAACTGGAGATAAGCCACATTGCTTTTTCCAATAAGTTTTATGGTCTACTTTAGTAAATCTAAAAGATTCAAAACGGGAAAAATGAAACCAACTGATTTGAATTTTCCACCCATGGAACCCACCAGAAAATTTTTGCCAGACTCAGAATTTGTTGATTAGTATCACTAACAGAACAGTCCTATCGACATTCACCAAATGGAAAAATAAGTACCAACAAAATTCACTGGCTCTTAAACTTAAAGCCAGTTTCACAATAGTTGATTATCTTTTTGGTTGACTAACCAGAATCCGAAAGCTATAATTATTGGTAAACACAACTTTACCAGGCATACTTACCTTTATAGTAATAAATCATTGGTCAAATCCTAATACTATTAATTAACCAACAACTGTAAAACTGGTTGTTAATATCACAGATTTTTATATAAACTATTGGTCAAATCCTAACGATTGTGAAACTGGCTATAAGAGGGACATAGTCATGTAATATTCTTTTTCCATTTTGATAAATTTTTGCAAATTCAGTACTTGTTTTCTAGTACCGCGTCCTTTAACAAAGTCTATTTGCTGAGGAGGTATTTGCGAAAGCAGATAATGCTCAAGCCTGGATTGGATAATATATAGTATTATTTTACTGGTGCAATATTAATATCAATCTGTAGTATTAATATTAATTAATATCAATCTGTAGTTATCACAGGTATTTACCATTCCCTTCTTATGTACGAAGATTAACGTTCTCCAATCATCGGGCCATCGTCGTTTAACAAAGTGTAGCCCACTTCATGCGTTCTTTTCCTATCACCATATATCTCTTTCATTTAATTCGGATATTTTGTATATTCAACTATTTCAGCGAGTGGAGAGATATCTGAACAAGCTGGTTTTTTAAATTTATGTAGCTAGTACATTGTTCTTAATTAATAAATTTTAAATCAATATATCTCAAAAATTTTCTAAGACTATGATACATAAAAGGTATTGATCGGTAAGGAAAAAGTAATACTTATTTTAAAGAGAGAAAAATATAGGTAAGATTCTTATTAAAAAAATGTCAGCAATAAAATTAACTCAGGAAAGGGTAAATGAATTCCTACTCTAAATAGACTAATAACCTATTTCTTATTCACTTTTTTTGTTTCAGGTAAAGTTTCCAGTTCTTATTTTATCCTAGTTGTTACAGTATGGTAAGTACTTTTGTAAAATTACAATTTTATTTAGCTTAAGTCATATATAGCAATACAATGTCGGTCTTTTGTCTAAGATTAATTTAATATTATGGAACTCTGATCGGAGAAATATAAAAATATACTCCTTTTGCATTTTTACTGGATGCGCCGTTTCACAGGAAAATAACAAAAAACAATTGCCTGCATTTAGGAAGTTCATATTTTTAAGACTTACTAAGAGTTCATTGTATCCACTGAGTTTAAATCAAAATCAGCTTGATCAAATTTCAAAATCCAAAATCTAATATTACGATTGTTATAACAATCGTCACATTGGATTTTGATCTTTGGTAAAACCGACTTTGGTTTAAATCTTTCTAAAGAAAACATGTTTTATTTTGTGAGGCATATGCTACCAAATTATAAATTTTTCGCGGTTGCCTGTTAGACTCATGGTTTCACCAAAGGTCTTTCCCATCAACTCCTTAGCTATATAAGCCCAACATTCTGGAGGGCGTCCTTTTCACTTCTTGCCATCTAGTTTTCACTAAAATATCAACTACTCTATATTTGGCCTATCTCTCTGGTTGATTGTCCAAAAAATTAGAGGCTCGGTAGTATACGATGCGGAAAACTCGCTATAGCGAACGTATTTGCCAAGGCAGATAATGCTGAAATTTGGATTGAAGAATACACATCATTATCTTACTGGCATGTGATATGTTAGTATACTCTAGTTATCATAGACGTCTATTGAGGAGCTCTAGTAAACGGCTCAGATTTTTTTTGCCGTATTCTGATTCATAATCCTGATGCCAGTCATCTTCTGCCTCAGAACGGTTACCTGTGGAATCCTTAGTTGACCACGTTTTGGATTTAATTTTACATATAATAGCTCTACTGTTCTGAAAATGCTCTTGCTATTATTGTGATCAGCGTGTGCCTCCAATCCTGTAAATAAGAATTATTATCTCATTAGTGAAAAGTTTGTTACACTCTTTCTATTCCAAAGTTGACACCTTAAGCCTTAAGGTTTTCCTGATTTGTTTTCCAGTTAGAATTTCAGCAGTTATCCAGGGTTGTTTCACAATATATTTAAAACTGAACCAATAACTTGAAGTATACTTACGCTCTTGTATTGGCTAAAATACTTAAACAAAAAGTCAACTTTATCTTTACACCAGATTATGTAGGCATTTCGGGAAACGAAAAATCAGAAATAGCAGCCCGTTTAGCAGTGGTATTAGTTGATATCCCGGTAAGAAATAAACGTGTCATTTTAGAAACAAAAAAGATATATTTGGGAAAATGGTGAACCAAGTGAAATGAAGTAGAGATGGTCTGCAGAAGAATACACACAATTAATGCATGGACACCTCCGCTAAAAAACTAGAAGAGAGAGCGCGAGTGAAAAAGAGAGAGAGGGAGAGAGGGAGATACAGATAGAGAGAGAGAGAGAGAGAGAGAGAGAGAGAGAGAGAGAGAGGAAGCAGACAGTTATTTCTCGACTGAGAATAGCACGTAATACTTTTACCTGACATCGCTGTACTACTAAGAGATAAAGGAGCTCCATAGGATGTAGTAGGTCCAAAATAACAATAATAACAGTCGGGCCCATTTTTGTGGAATGCTCCATATCAATATACGCTTTCAGCCCAGATAGCAAACACCCTAGATAGATAGATAGATCCATATGAAATTATGTTTGGAAATTTGAGAGTATAGTAGGGCATAATAGACATTTAGGAGCGATTTTTTGTTCAAACTATTTTTTAAATTTGTGATAGCGAAACAGGATTGTCCAAATCTTTTACATAAATGTTTTACTTGCCTTGTAAAACTGAGATTCGCATCAATTATAGTTCCCAGAAACTTCATTTCTGGTTGAAGCGATACAGAATGACTATGCAAATTTATATTAAAATTGTACTCCGTTCTTTTTTGTTTTGTAGTAAAATGAATGCAAGCTGTTTTACTATAATTTATTATAAGCCTATTTCTAAAGCACCACTCGGGGAACAAATGTAAAAGATTGTTCACATTTTCCTCTAGTTGTTCAGGAGTTTTTGCCGTAACTATAAAAGACGTGTCATCCGCATACATGTAAACATTTGCAGAGTTTATATAGTGTGGCAGATTATTTACATGCATGCATGTAGCAGAAATATCAGAGGACTCAGCACACTACCCTGGGGTGTTCCAATGTTTAGGCTCATGTTCATATGAAAGAGAGATTTCTATTTTTAATCTGATTTTCCTATCAGTGAGGTATGATTCAATCCACTTGTTTAGATTGTCTCTAATACCTAGCATATTTAATTTGTGTGAAACAAATGACAAATATAAAGTGTCAAAAGCATTTGAGAGGTCAAAGAAAAACTCCCATTATATAATTTTTGGCATCTAGTTCTTCATATATATTTTGAATTAATTCATTTGTAGCAGTTTCTGTGGAAAGTTTACTTCTAAAGCTGTGTTGAGACAATGTTAATAGATTCTTTTCATTTAAAAAATGAAACAATTCTATTTGCGATTACTTTTTCAATTATCTTAGAAAAAAACACTTAAAAGTGAGATGGGTCTATAATTGTTAATTTCGTCTTCATTTCCCTTTTTAGACACAGGTATAATTAATGCCGTTTTTAGCCTTTTTGGGAATTTACCCGTCAAAATTGACTTGTTAATGATGTAGGTAAAACATAATGCAAATTCGTGTTCACAGTCTTTTACTAATTTGACAGTAACCTCATCAATACCATTTGATCTTTTATCAGATAATTGCAAAATAGCATCTCTTACCTCTTCTATTTTTACTGAATTGAAAAGCATTTTAGTATCGTTCAACTCTGGGCTCGTGTATTCCTTCGACATTTCTGTAAAATGATTTGTTAGTTTATCTTTCCCCATATTTGAAGAATGAACACCAAATAAATTGGCTATCTCCTTGCTGTTTTCTATTATTGTATTATCTTGATTCAAAGCAATTTTATTACAGGATGTTTTAATGATGTTTAAATTTGAATTCACAATTTGCCATAACGCTTTTGTTTTATTTTTAGAACCCTATATATTATTTTAGGAAATGATTAATATTACATATAAAATAATACATTACTAATATTTCTTAAATCGTATGGGATATGTCTAATAATATAAATACATATACCTGATTGTCGATACTAACCACCATGTTCGAAAGTCCTGAACTCTCACAGAACTACAAATCTGTACTATAAATGGCATTATAAGGGTTATATCTGTTTATCCTCATAAGATGTTTAGGTACTTCTAGACATAATAGGAACTCAAAATTTTGCAAGTAGATAGAGATTAATCCCAATCTGGCAAGGAAATCTCCTTCGTAATCACGAAAATTGAAAAATTGAGTCAACTTTTTCTTTCTAGTTAACTTAACGAACCTTGGGTATTTTGCTAGTTAAATATAGGTAGTGGATAGTGGATAGCACTACTTCTTACTAGGCAACTAGGCCACAATGGCGGGCCCTTTGCGCCTAGAGATCTACAAGTTGCGTGGGATTCAACTTTAACCCACCACCGTTCTGGCCCTTCAGCGGGATTGTCTATGTTGATAGCTTACTGACTGCGACTGTTAGATGAGATACTCGGGTCATCCATTCAGCGTTGTTTAGTCTACTGATTGAGTGTGGAAATCGAAACCGGTGAACGTACCTCTTCCCCGAAATATAAGTAGAAAATATTATTAAGTTGCGGCTAATTGCCCAAAAACAAGCAGTGTCGTTAAAAAGGACATCATTAATGAATTAATCAAATTCAGTTATTACTACAAGTGATATTGTTTTTTACTTGAATCTTCGCCCAGCTGAAACAAATACCTAAAAATCTATCTGGTAAAAACTACGTATATTATACCATCCTCATAAAATAATCAAAGATGTATATTGCGCTGATTATTAACCTGGAAAATGTAAGAATGATGGTATGTTATGTATTTTTATGTTCAATTTATATATAGCCGAAGTTGTATGAAAGATGAACGATATCATAGTTGCAATATCCGCTCGTTCACATGACAATATATAAGATTATTCAGCAGTATCGGATTATTCCTTCTGTTTTATAGTTTTGTCATATTTCATTCCATTTTACGAGACATTCTACCAATACAATAGATTTAGTGCCAACTGAAATTGCCCACTTATTGTTTTAACTTCAATTGCACGGGAAAAATTTATTTGCAATAAATAAAAAGTAATGCGGGATATTTCGCTAAGACCATAACTAAAATTCGCGATGTGTAGTCATTTATATTACCATAATTAGATTTCGAAGTGAAGGTATGTATGTAACTCTCTTATTTGTCAATTTTATTACAGTTGAGGACAACAGACAATATTTATAATAATTAAATTAGTTGATGGATCTTTATGAAATTCAATAAGGTTCTGTTATGATAATAGATGAAGCGATTAAAAGAAACATTCAAGTGGATTCGTTAAGAACTGCGACCTGTCGAGTGTTTCCGTACGAACGTACGTACGTACAGACCGACTGACGGAGACCTACGACAATTTTCAATAGTTAAAACTTAAGAAAAGTTCAAATTAATATAAAAATGGTGCCATTTTTAGAGTAGCATCTCCCCTTCTCAAAAAGTTATAATTAAAATCGACTCCTTGCAAATTAACCAACTAAAAATACTTTCATCAGCGAAACTGAGTTTTGGCGGACTGACCAAGAGTAGAGCACATACTCATATATGACAAAAAACAAAAGCTCAAGTCGTGTCAGTATCGTAATTTAATATTAAACAAAAACGCAAGTGATCTGCAAAAAAACTTGCATTATTTTATCATGATCATGTATGGAAGCGTTTCTGCCACAACACCTGGCCGTCGCGTGACATCGCGTGATCCTCGCGTTTGTTGTAACTTTTCATACAATGTACACAAATGAAATAAATTCAATACACCCTGACATGTACAAACTAGTTAAATGAAATAAAAGATATTCAATTGGAAATTGGGATTGTGTGTGCATTAAAACAATTTATACCTTCCATAGAGACTTTTTTGCAATACATTTTTGTCTAGAAATTTTGAACAATTTTTTTCACGAATTGTTACCTAAAAACTATTATAGTTGATAAGATTAATCCCATTTCTGAAAAGAAAAGGATAATTAGCATTATAGAAGAGTTGGCATCCACAATAAGCATTGTAGTTTCAAGCCAGTAGATGAGTAAAGGTCAGTAAAGATTCAAAATCTCCAAAATGTGAGCTAATTTTAATTTCTTTGTAACTAAGAGTGTAGGATAAAGGAACTGTGAAATGCTGTACTCAAAAATAGGGGCTGTTTTTAATTTAGCAGTGCTGTGGGTATCAACATGGAAAACTCAAAGAATAAATGCCTGAACGTAGTATGTGCGAGTACGAAGCGATGCGCTAAGCTTGTAGGAACTAAGCAGACACTTATTGAAAGATACGGAATTAATAACAACTTTTCATTTCTGCATTTGCGTTTTGTGCCTTATTCTGTGTTTTGTATAGTAACAACGTAAACAACATAAATGTGTAATACGAACTCTATGCATTCCGCTCGTTTCAATTTACCTGCTTATCAGCAGCAGACTCTGCCGCACAGTGTGCAAAAAATACAAGTCGGAGGTCAAAATTCTGAAACTCTCCATACCTTCTTGGAATATCTAGAGACTACTGGGAAAAATCTTGGAAAAATATAATCTGTACTCGGGGGTGAGATATAAAGGGTGAAAAAAAAACAATGTAGAATATTGTTTTGTATATAAGACATATGTATATAGTGAAGAATAGTACATACTGTTGAATTTGTTTACAAAATTATTTAGTTTAAGAACATTGTTTGTAATAGTGTCAAAAGATAAGTGTTATAGATAAAGTTCCACTTTGCGTAGACTTACAAAATTCCAGGTGCATCAGAGTGACGTAATTTTTCGCAGTGACGTTAGTTGAAGTATCTACTATCTGCCTGCATAAAAGTAAGCTGCGCCTACTTGCGCCTCTATATAAAGTTGCAATTTATTCATGCAACTGCATGGATCGCCAGGTATGATAAACTCGCTCGCCCAGCTATTTAACAATTGAAACATCTTTGCAGGATTACTAATAATATTTTAATTTTTTTTACAGTATTTTTTAGTAAATATATAATATATTATGTAATATTAGAGCCTTTAAATATTCGCTTTTGAAGAGTAAAATCATAATAATAAGAAAAATACCAATTTAGTTATATTTACCGGGTCAAACAGTGTTAGCATCACTGCTGCTCCGCGTATAATAATAATTATAATAATAACAATAATAATAATAATAAACGAAATAATTTGCATATGCGTATTTCGTTACAGTAAACTCTAGTGACTTCATTAATTATGGAGGAAATAAAACTAAATCGGCAGACAATTTTTGATTTTTGGCATGACACAACTGGGGTTGCTGCTGATAAATTCAAATACGTTTACATCCAAGTTTGTCATGTTATTGGAGATGGAAATTATGCAGAGGAAGTAATGTTTGATTCGAAGCAAAAGCTTTATCTGCTGTGCAATGAAATTAGTCGCAGATGGACTAACAGCGGTAGAAGCAAAACTAAGTTCTTGAATAAATACTCATCGTGGCTGCAAAAAGGAATTATTCTCATCGTGCCCACGCTACTGGCACCAGTTCCAATGGAAACTTCAGCTGCCATTCCAGAAGTACCAATACCATCATCATCTGGAGTAGACCGTCCAGCGAAAGGCTATGAATCAACTAGTGTGAGAATTAAACGACGAAAGACGGCAGAACTGTTGAAAAAAGTAATATAATTCGTGTAAATTGACAATATATTATCAAAGATTAAATCCCTCGCGCTAAAGCGCTCAGACAATAAACTGTCAACATACACTCTTTATATTACCAGACAACAAAGCTTTCGAAAAATTTAACCAATAAAATTCTAAGCATTAGTGATAAAATAGTTATTTATGTTATAAGGATCATAATGATAATCATTATGGTACTAGCCATGAATATTGATAACACGGTGTGTACCATAATGATTGTTTATGATCCAAAATTCATACAAAATTGTATCTTCTGGCGTAAGTTAATTAGAATAAAAAGTAATATGTATCTCTATTGTATTTTGAAGCTTTGGGCAGTAATTATTTCAAATTGACATTCAAGTAGGCTACTGTCGTGCTACTGTCTATTATGTGTCCAAGTTACTAAGTAACTGTTTAAAGGTTGTTTATATTCATATGTAAGAAACTGAAAGTGAAAGAAATCATCAAACCAACGCAACCATTTAGACACCGACGAACAATATCAGTATATCTAATTCTAATAATTGCGTTATAAATTTTAATCATTAAATTTTCAGTTACTATTTTCAAATAAATATTTAATACTTTTTGCCTAATTTTATTTATTTTTTATCATTATAGTACTGAGTACTATAATGAAATTATTATAGTACTCAGTTTGATAAAGTATATCAATTTGACACTGAAAATGATGTCTATAATGAAGTCATTTTGACACGTCAGGAGATAAAAATAAATTAAAGAAATAGTTAGCTTCTTCTTCTTTTTCTTCGACGCTTTCACATTTCTCATTTGGAATTCATGTCTGTCATGAGTGATGACTCATGAGCCAAACGAATTAACGTTCCGGCGTCACTTATTTTTAAATTTTCATAAACATCGTTTCCATTCTAAACTTTTGTCTTATATTTTATCTTTCATTATTAATCGCAATAGTCGTGTTCATTGTTTTTAAAAATATATCCAAAATAAATTATTTTTCTCTTTTTACTCACTGCGAGAACCTCACGTGTATTATTGATACGATGAAATACTGTTTCGACCCATGAAATCCTAAGCATTTTGTGGTAGACCCACATTGCGAAGGCCTCAAGTTTGCTCATTGCTACTATTTTGTGTGTTGTGTTTTATGTCCATCCTTCGACCCTATGCAGCAAAACTGACAGCCGTAGCACTTGGTAGCTCACCAGCGTGTTTTCGGTGTTAAATAATTAACTAACTTTGATATAAATTTGAGATTTGAATTACGCTTAGTGTTAATTATCCAAGTGTGTTCTCACAGTTAGTATAAATAAAATTCGAATACAAAAATATAAATGTTTGAGTTTACTAAGACTGCAGAATTTTGTGAAATTTCAGAAACTCGTATTTGACTTAACATAATAATATATGACGCACGATAGATTCTATAAATGAAATCTTGGCGAAGAAAAGCGATACCACTCAGAGATGTGTTAGTTAATGTAATCTATATTGGACGCATTTAACCTATGCAACCGTAAGTAAAATAGCAACATATCAAGAATCACCTTCGAAGTGGCCGTTCAATTGCAGGGAAAAATTGTAGATGCACAAATGTTCAAGAAAATCAACATTCTTCAGGTCAACAGCTAATGGCTGCATTACAACGTGATAAAAGATGGTTTGTAACGTTTTTCAACCTTATCAAGTACAATACTAGATACGAGCTAACGAAGGACGATTTCTAATGGAGAATGTAATTCTGTGGTAAATTCTTAAGTGGGATTGATTAAACGAATCATTTTTTTTTCATTTTTTTTATTTAGATATATGGAGAATGAGGCAATATTTTTGGAAATGTATAGTTTGCGTCGAAATAACACTAAAAGTACCTCCAATTTTTTTCTAAGGAGCTATTTGCCCTTAAATTTTAGGTCTTAAATAAGATTTTTTGCTCAACTTCCAAACTAAAATTTAGACAGTATACACATTAAGTATCTATGACTGCCTATTATGGCGTTTTCTAGAAAGTAGAATAACTTTAGAATAACTTTTTCCCTAAACGTTGACATAGATAGATTTTTGGAATATGAAATTACACTTGATCATTCCCAACAGACCAGTAAAATTAATATATATGGTTGTTTGTAAACAATAGGACCAGCCATGAGAGGTTTTACTACTAAAATGAGCTACGTGTAAGGGTACTGTGCGACACCCAATAAATTTGAGCGAAACTATAAAAATTAGGGGAACAAGAAAAATAACGATTTTTGCGAATATCTCGAAAACTATCGTGGAAGCAAATTTGAAGCTTATTAAATTTTCTTTCTTGTAAGAACTTGGTTTTTTAGTAAATCATGAAAAAGATGTGGTAAACGTGAATTACTGAAAAGGGGTATGATAAAGGTAGTTTTTTTTTAAATTTTATATCGGACAATAGTAATCGAAACGAGACGAATTGACTCGTCTCGTTTCAATTAAAAAACCGCTGCCCAAGGAATCACTACTTCCACATCAAGATTCTCTATCCAAGTCACTCACAACGAAAAAACTTTGTATGTGGAAATAATTGTTTATGAAACTTTAATAATATAATATTTGAAATCTTCTACCCCAAAAACCCATAAAACGATACCCAACATCGGTAGTGGGATGGGGGTGGTAGTGGGGGTGGATGAAGTTAAAAAAATATTTTGAGGTTTCTGGTTCTTGTACATACACTAAATCACATTTTTTTTTCATCACCTTTAATAATGGGGAGGGGGTGGTAATGGGGGTGACGAATGCCAAAAATTTTTTTGAGACTTTAGCTTCTCTTGTATATACTAAATACCAATTTTATGGACTTTTACCTGCTCGATTTACCCATTTACCCCCAATTTACCCCCCAACCCTTCGACGGAACAAGATGAAAATATAATCTAGTTCCAGATCTCGTTAAAGTACATATGTGTACCAAATTTCAAGTCAATATCTTAAACGGTTCCAGAGTAAACGTGCGCACAAAAAAAGTTACAGACAGACCGACAGACCGACAGACAGACAGACAGACAGACAGACCGACAGACAGACAGAAATTTTTTTTTCGCTCAAACTTAAAATCTCGACGTTTCATGACATTTTAAGCCTATTTGAACAATAAAAATTTTTAAAAATTTTTTTGTCGTTACTATACTTCCACTGGATGTGGAAGTAATTAGGTAACATCATCGGTTGCATTAATATAACCAACATAATCTCAACTTTTATGTTTTTTAAATTTATTGTCATTTTTATTGATTGTATCCGCACTTCTCAGCAGTGATACCAGTATGTCTCCAAGCAAACATTGACGCAAATGATGTCTCAATATTGTTGATTACTAAAAATGGGCTGCTAATTATTGGTTGGATTTCCAACCTACAAAAATTGCCTTATTTTATTGGGAGAAGATATTTAAAACTTTATGAACATTACATTGAACAAGATTTTAGTTGAACGTACGAGAACCAAGCGGACATTTTCATAATAGTGACATATTATTCGAAAATTTTTAAAAGATGTGTATTTTTGAAGTTATATGTTTACCATCAGTATGACCGATGACGTCAGCAATATGGCTTAATGTCTTGGGCGGTAAAATTTTAATTCAAATTTAAAAATACTTTTTTTGGATATTACTCAACTGATTGTGGAAATTCAAATTTTTTTAGTTATAATTAAGTATTACCTTCACAGTCAATGAGATTTTAAAATTTGTGAAAACACCGAATTGTCCTATATAAAACTAAAAAAAAAACTACCTTTTTCTGAAATCTATCGACAATGTCTACTACATTTTCGGCGCGATTTCAGATCGAAAAATGCACAATTCCAGTATTTTAGTTCGTTGCTAAGAAACTATCAGAAAACAGATCGGAAAAGATCCGTTGCCAGGCAACGATCAACAAAACCGTACGAGAATGTTACTTTCTCGGCCTAGGCCGGGAAAGTAACATTCTCGTACGGTTTTTTATGTATATTTTAGACAGTAAATAAATACACGCAGACAAACCAACTCACATTAAAAAACCGCTGCCCAAGGAATCACTACTTCCACATCCAGATTCTCTATCCAAGTCACTCACAACGAAAAAACTTTGTATGTGAAAATAATTGTTTATGGAACTTTAATAATATAATATTTGAAATCCTCTACCCCAAAAACCCATAAAACGATACCCCACATCGGTAGTGGGGTGGGAGGTGGTGATGGTGATAGGGGGGTGATAGGGGGGTGGTAGTGGGGGGTGCATGAAGTAAAAAAATATTTTGAGGTTTCTGGTTCCTGTACATACAAATAACAATTTTTTTTCATCCCCTTTAATAAGGGGGTGGGGGTGGTAATGGGGGTGGCTAATGCCAAAAATTTTTTTGAGACCTTAGCTTCTCTTGTATATACTAAATACCAATTTTATGGACTCTTACCTGCTTGATTGACCTATTTACCCCAAATTTACCCCAATTTACCCCCCAACCCTTCGACGGAACAAGATGAAAATATAATCTAGTTCTAGATCTCGTTAAAGTACATATGTGTGCCAAATTTCAAGTCAATATCTTAAACGGTTCCAGAGTAAACGTGCGCACAAAAAAAGTTACAGACAGACAGACCGACAGACAGACAGACCGACAGACAGACAGACCGGCAGACAGACAGACAGACAGTAATTTTTTTTTTGCTCAAACTTAAAATCTCGACGTTTCATGACATTTTAAGTCTATTTGGACAATAAAAATTTTTTAAATTTTTTTTTTCGTTACTATACTTCCACTGGACGTGGAAGTAATTGCACTTATTAGTAAGCAGTTAGATTGTAATGAAGAAATGTTATGCATTAATATAAATTCCTTAATTTATAATATTTAAAAATTTTGATGAAACAAACCTCTGCCTGATCCTTTTGGCGCAGAGGTTTATTTCATCAAAATTTTTAAATATTTTTACAGTGGCAAAATACCCAACAAACTAATAAATAGTATGTGTACTTCAGTGTGAAAGCACATTCCCGGACTTCGATGCTTGTCGTCCGGGAATGTATTACTTTCACACCTAAATACACAATATACTATTATCATACCCCTTTTCAGTAATTGATCCTTTGTGAAAATCAAAATTGTCAATCTAGTCGTTTATATTGCTTTCAGATAAAAAAATTATAAAATCTTGTTTATACATTTTAAGAATAAATCAAATGTCTTATTATTTTCATTAAAAATAGTGCATAAAAAATCGATTCTTTATGAATAAACATTGTTTTTTATTCGAATTTGTTAAGAACAGTAATCGGTAAGTAAATAAAATATTGCAAATTCTGATTCAAAAGGAGTAAATAAATTTTCAAAAAAATCCCACCAGGGTAATTTTTATTGAAATGACACCAAATTAGTATTAAATGAAAAATAATTTAATAGTATATTATTCAACGAGCATATGATGGCTATTATTCACGAGGGTGCAGGCGAGCGTCGTAAATCACCTGAGTGAATAATATTTATTATATGTGAGTAGAATATTATACTTTGTCCACCACTATTAAATATTTTTGATTAAATTGTTTACTGAAGAAGTTTATAAGTCCCATTTATTTTTAACATTTTAATTTAAAATTATTGTAAATAACGTTAACGTTTAAATTCAATTTGATAAGCCGTTCTTTTGACACATAATGGCCAACTCAATAAAATTTAAAGATAAAATTATATGATGAAAAATTTTGTGGATAGTTGGGAAGAGTACACCAATAGAACTGATTCTGAGAACGAATTAGTATTTTTGACAATTCTCCAATCCATAA
Organism: Rutpela maculata; assembly: GCA_936432065.2. Lineage (NCBI taxonomy): Eukaryota > Metazoa > Arthropoda > Insecta > Coleoptera > Cerambycidae > Rutpela > Rutpela maculata. Next base: position 54,222,123 of record OW386287.2, on the reverse strand, counting down.
AAGATTTGTATACTAAAATATACAGTTTTCTCGATTTTTCTGGCAATAAATTTATAGAGGTGATTTCAGCAGCTTTGGTAATGTTTGGCGGTGTACAAGAAATCTCATATTCACTATCGGGGACTAATGGAGCATTATCCTTGAGGAAACACATACATAATGAGTACATTATTTAATAGTCGTGGACAAAAATATTTAAATTTGCTATGTATATGGCAAATTCACAGTTTTCAAGATATTTCACTTTTAATTTGTAGGTGTTTTTTTCTCGAACTTTTTTTTTGTTGAACAGTAGTCCATTACTGGCTCATTCCAGTCATGAAACGTAACACCTGAGTTATTTCTATTCCTAACTTATCCACGTAGTGGATAGATTAATTATTCTTTTCTTCAGATTTTTTTTGCGCACGATTACTCTGGAACCGTTTATGATATTTCCTTGAAGTTTGGTACACCTATGTATTAGAGTACGGGAACCAGCGACATTCTTTTTAGAAGATATGCTTAAAATTAATTTCTTATTTTTTGTGTTATATTTAGGCTTTATTTCCACAAAATCGACTCCTGCAGGTGCACCATCAGACCAACGCCTGCCAGGACTTGTTTTGCTCCTGTCAAAGCCATTTTCCGTCGAATGGACAGCAACACAAGTTTTTTAACAATTTCAAGTAATAAACTACTCGTAAAAAGAAATTCAGCTTTAAACATTTATTTCATAAGTTTTTTTGGCATCAGTCTCCCCTTCTATCATCCCCATCACCGTGTGGCATATCGTTCTATGAGTTTTGAGGTAGACAATTTCAAATATTATATTATTGATTTTCTCCACATGGTGGAGTGCAAGTTTTTACTGAATGTACTTGGGCAGGAAATCTGGATATGGAAGTAGTGATTCCTTAGGCAGCGGCTTTTTATAAATAAAATATCCTCATTTGTTACTAATAAAACGACCCGCTTTCAAGAAAATTTTACTGATAAGGGATCAGAAATGTTCACTTGCTATTTTTATAGTGTTTTATTTATTTATTATTGGACAAATTTGACGTTTACTATTAATCAATTATTTTATATATTATTTTTCATGCAGTTGCATCTTGTGTTTATTCATTATAAGGATTACTCGCTTTTACTTCCGAAAATGTTTCTTTCAGTTTGTAAACACGGCTCCATGAATACGCAAGTTTTCTGAGCAAAAAAAATTTTCATGAATGCTAAAAAATTTACAATTTTGTTCAAATTTATTATACAGCCTTTGTTTACAAAATTTCACAGAGATGTCTCGATTCCCAATCCGTAAAATACATTTTTGTTGTAAACTAATCACTTTATCGATGTTAAATAAGGGCACCTTTCATTTAGATTTACCTAGTGATAACAATTGGCTTCATCAAGGCAATCCTCCACTTCACCATTCAGTTACTGTTCGGAAATATTGAAATAAAGTACATACAGATATATCAGAAGGCGTATTTAATTGGAGTGGCCAACTAGATCACCAGATCTAACGCCACTTGCTTTTTTCCTTGAAATTTATTGACTTTAATTTGTTAAAGCACTTCCAAAGAAAAATACAAGGTTACGGTGAAATGGTGGAAAAATTAATTTGTTATTAAAAAATGTCATGAGTTATTTTGAACACAACGTAAACATTTTTGAAATTAATGTAACTTTCGGTAACGGCACTTTAACTGTAAATAAAGTGTCATCTTTATCTATAATGGAGTAAAATATTACATTGAAAATGTTATATTTATGACGTTATAAATATAAAAATTCCCGTAATGTGTCATATATAAATATATTTATAATTTCTTCTCACCAGACGTTATAAATCATATTAAAATCATCTTATCGCAACAAAAAGGGAATGAATGAATTCTTGTGTCTCAAATATAAATAGTGCTCGGCTCGAACCATTTATCATTGTGAGAACACACTTAAAGAGATATTTCATCACTTTAATATCTATAATTAAAATAAAGTTTTCACTTTTCTGTGCAAATAAAAGATACGTTTAGATAAAGCAGGTAATTTTATTAACAAACTTATTTACGGTTACAATTTGTGTTAAATCCCTCATTATTCGTCTCTATTTTACTTCCACATCCAGTGGAAGTGTAGTAATTCCAAAAAATTTTTGAAAACTTTTATTGTTCAAATAGTCTTAGAATGTTATTAAATGTAGAGATTTTATGTTTGAGCAAAAAAATCTACCTGTCTGTCTGTAACTTTTTTTTATGCGCACGTTTACTCTTGAACCGTCTAAGATATTGACTTGAAATTTGGTACACGTATGTATTTTAATGATATCTGGAACTAGATTATATTTAGATCTTATTTTGTTGAAGGGTTGGGGGATAAATTGGGGTAAATGCTCTCGATGTAAACCTTTGGTGTACTTTCACATGATTCACCATTACAGAATCCACACGCAATGGAGAACTTCAACCCAGCTTTTCTACAACCACACGCTTTGCCGCACTCTCTTTTGCATTAACATGAAATGACATTTAATAAGATCTCAGATGCTGCTAGTTTTTTCTACCATTGTTACTGGAAGGAGCCCATTGGTTCTCTTCTCGAGTTTTATGGATTCTATATCATTCTTGAACTTGGTGGTACGTCCTAAACGCATGATACTGTGTAGCGTCCGTTGTAGGTGGCAAAGAAGGAAGATATTTGCTTTTGTTGTGGATTTTATGAAACGTTGGTAGCGGACTTCTTCCAAAGTTTCCTCATCCATGCTACCACTATACAAAACAACGAGCAAGCATGCTCCAGCGTCTGCTGGGTCTTCAGGTTTAGCATCCTGATATCTGAACATGCTAATAATATCATTGAACCTCGTTTGTTTCTGAACAAGCGAGCAGGTTTAGGAAGATAGATGTCTCTTTGCAAAGTGCTAATGCTATTAGCAGAATAAGGAGGTCAACACCTTCACCAAGGATGAAAACAGCATCAAATGTTGAGCACAAGTAAATATCTGTATTGGCAATCAACACATCAGCAAAGCAAAGCAGTCTGTTCGAATTTAGTTTTCGGCAACGAAATAAGATAGACTTTATTGTTTTCATTGGCTGAAAATCGTTTATTGGAAACTTGAACCGGCATTGTTTCATCGAAAAGAGCACCTGCGGATGTCTTCTTCTTCGATCAGCGAAGTCTTTCTGCGGCCTTTATATTTTTCATCTAACGGATATCCGTCAAAACAACGGATGTATGTGGTATTGTCCTTTTCGATCATTACAAAAGAAACAAAGGAACTGCTTTAGGAAACATCTACTATAAAAAAGATTGAGTGAAACCTGAAATGTATTCGTAGATCGTGGCCGTAAGAAAATATATTATATATACAGTGTGTCTCACTTTTCACCACTACACCTCTCCATAAAGAAAGCTACAGACAGAACGACAGACCGACAGACATAATTTTTTTGCTCAAACATAAAATCTCGATGTTCCATGACATTCTAAGTCTATTTGAACAATAAAAATTGTCAATTTTTTTCCACTTGATGTAGAAGTAAAATAAGAATAATATCAGACTCTATAATAACTGGGTAATTATTTAATTTGAGGGCTATTTTTATATTTGATCAAATAATTCGCTGATAAAAACACGATTTCCGTATATCCATTTGTTACACATTTTCATAAAATAAGGATGGTATTGCTGCAATTTTTTATATCTAAAGGTATTAGTGCATTTTGGTTGAAAAGTAAATACAATTTTTCTGATCTATCTGTCCTTTTCTCCAAGAACAGTGGATCACAACCGATATTTGATATATCGTAACACTATGTATCGATGAATTCAATGAGTCTGTTTGTTCTCACATCTCATATTTTTATTTTATCAAAATTTGATTGCCCAACTAAATTAGAAGAAAATGTGGAATTCGATCTTACCATAATTTAGCATAAGTAAACTATCATTCAACCATACTGTAATATTTTGTAGTGATTTCTCAGTTCTTCTTTTTACTTCTTGCCAGCAGTTTCCCCTCTACATTCAAAGCAGCGTCATCGACATATGATACAATGTGACAATCTTCTTCTAAATAAACAATGTTATTTATATACAATATGAGAAGAATGCTACCTAGCACAGTACCTTGTGGTACTTCGATTTTTAAAGTTACCGGCTCACTAATTGTGTAATATTTAGAGGTAGTTGACACATTTGTAAGTCTTAAGTATAAACATTAAAATGGTTTAGTTCAACTTAGTCTGCGTATTGTCTAAATGTTAGTTGTGACATTCTACTAATTTTCTATTTTGTTTTCAATAAAGTGTTGTTCAAAAAAACTGTGAGTGTACCAAACATTATGTGGGTGAGCCATTCAGATCCTTCAGTGTAAGAATGGATGACATGAACAGCATGAAGAATAATGAAATTCTATGATAAAAAATAGTCAACACAATTGGGGCTAGCTAACATAAGAGAAATTGAAATTTGGCAAAAATTTTAACTGGCTGATATAAAAAAAAGAAGAATTAAAGGATCAGCAATAATATTGTTGAATGAGAATAAATGCTTGTCAGATTGATCTATATATTTTTATATAACTTGGTTGTCAATGATTACAGCGGAACTTAAAAAGATTGACATTGCAAAATAGAAGTATCAACTACAACAGTTCTCTGTGACTAGTAAGTATCTATGGGTATTGGATATTGGATATTGGATATGACATGGACACATCTTTAAAGCTGTGTATTTAATATATACATCACATAAAATATTTTTTAAAAAAGCTTTGAGGAGCCCGAAACGTCAGAGAAATAAATTATTTATATTTTTCGTATTCCTATTTATATTATTTGTCAAAAACCACCGTCTAACTGCGTTGAATATATTAGATAATTGTATTATATTGTAGGTTTCTTGAACAATATTTTTAGAAGAAATACATATGTGGCAAATTTCAGAAAGAAAAATTAATATTAGTCCACGCATGATATTTATGATATTCTGCTTATCAGATATTTAACGATTAAGAAAAAAGTATCTGCTATGTAGAAGTTAGTAAAATGTTCGAGCCTCCGTATAACACACGCACAGTTTTCACTTAAAGGGCAAAGTTCTAACCGATTATCTAGTGCAAGAAATGTCGTGCGAATAGTATTAATTGTAATATCTAAGGGGGTTTTTAGGGACGCCTTATGGAACATGATTTATTCTAGTTTCGGCAATATTCCCAACACTTCGCAAAAAGGGAAACTACTCTGGCTGATAATTGATCTTACGCGTGTGCCTTTGATTATTATTATTAGTAGTGCTTCGTCATCCGTAGTTGAGATTAACTGTGTAATATTACATTCTTAATGATATCTACGAGATGAAGGTATACATGCGTTTTGCTTGCACTGGTATATTTTTATACTTCATATTTTATGTTTCAAGTAAATTACTTTTGGTTTGCTTCCAGGTATAGTAAAAAATATTTATGAAAAAGAAAGAGAATTTAGCTATAAAAATATTAACTTCAAATCTTTGCATTCTTCTGATAACCTATTTATGGTTGTACTAGAAATTAAGAAACTTTAAAATCAATTTATTTCCAAAAACCTAATTTAAAATTTTAAAATCAATAGGACTCACCTTGAAATAATTTGTCATTCTACCTCTTCCAATCGCTTATACCTTGAACTATTTTTTGCCCTTATTATGAGTATTTAAAAGGACATAAAGCCACTCTCAAGATGTTTCAATGTTTCAACCATGAATCAAAAAAATTTTAAATATTTTTTCATAGAAAATAAAGTTTTGCTAACCTGATCGTTAAAATCAAAAAATACATAACTTTAGTATTCATTTTCTTGATAAAAACCTAACAAGCCGAAACATTCTGAATATATTGTTTTTAAACATCTAAAAGCATTGTTTTCTTAAAATAAAAATAATTACATAAATATATTTCTAGGGCTTCATTGCTAAGATGATTGATGTGGGTTCAACAGAGCATAGTAATGTCTTCAAATGTACCGTGTTTTATTAACATCCTCTTAGTATTCTCCGAATGTTGTGTTTTGATGATATACTGCCTTTTACAATTTTTAATACGCAGTCAATCTTATACGAACGCAAGGAGTGATAACCTGGCTAATGGAATCGTAATCCTCCAGAGAAGGGAAGGTGTGTAGCTTTTATAAAGAGCTTTGTTGTGTATAATTTTGCATTTTATATTTTTACGTTAGTTCCACTAATGTCAAGGCTGCCTGCGTACTGTCATATTTGCATCAAAGTAAGTGTGAGAGGCCGACTGTAGTCGCTTAGAAATGACTACTTTTTCAACTTTTGTTTGTATTGTAATGAAATAGCCTGTTAGTCTATGTAATGAGGGCAGAAATAATGTAAATATTTCGTGCAAAGTCGAGATTACCTCCTCTCCCCATTTTCGAGGGTGCTGAACATGATGCAAGTAGTGGGAGAAGTTTTTGACCGCCGCAACCCCCTGAAACTGTCAAAAACCACCCCTTTTATGGATCCCTTTATGTTTTCATATATAAACGGGTCTTGGGAATGATTCGACGGGGTTATACTTGAAATAACGTGGAAGTAGGTTGTTGAGTAAGTGGAATCCAGACAGCAGGTCTAGAGGGTTGATTAAACCCTCCCGAGGGGTGGAATTTTTTTTCAAATGATTCGGTTCAAATGAGTATACCGCCGTTTTCGAGGTCGCTGATCACGGGAAAAATATTCACTTTTAGCTCTTTATCCCGCAAACTAACAGAAACCACCCCTCACTCACCAGAAAGCATGCTATCCAGGATTTACAGGTTTTTCGACACATGATCGTTATTCCTGTGCATATCCATTCATTTTTCATGGAAAAGAAGGTGGTAGCGACCTCGTGGGTTATTTCAACCCTTCCAAGGAGTGTAAAATTCATTAATTAGACTTTGGATCGTCAATACGCCCTCCCCCGTTTTCGCAGGCGCTGATCACGATAAAAATATTCATCTTCGACTCTCCTCAACCCCTATAATGGACGGAAACTTACTCTAATCCACCATTTATCTCTGGGGCGATGATTGTGTAGGTTGCTGAGTAGGGTATAACGATTTCTTCATCGGGGAGTAATGAATAATAAATTTTATCGTCAATGGCAATGTTGTTCAAAGAATTGAATGAAAATATTTTTATGACAAAATAAATTATTTGCTTACTATTAATTAAAAAAACCTAGGTCGTTTACAAATAGCATAACAATCATCATATTTCTCAAAATATACATCGCACGTGATCTCTTCTTCTTCTTCATCCGCCGTTTCAGTGAGCGAATCTGAATCGGAATCGCTTAAATCCATTTCAGGGATTGAATTAAAATAAAAATTTATTATTCATTACTCCCCTACTCAGCAACCTACACAATCGTTGCTCCAGCGGTAACTGGTAGCTGAGGGTAAGTTTCCGTCCATTATAGGGGTTGCGGAGAGTCTGAGATGAAGGTGAATATTTTTATCGTAAACAGCGCTTGCGAAAACGGGGGAGGGAGTATTGACGATTCAAAGTGTAATTAATGAATTTTACACCTCTTGGAAGGGTTGAAGCAACCCCCAAGGTCGCTACCACCTTTTCTTCCGTGAAAAATGAAGAGATATGCACAGGAATAACGATCAAATGTCGAAAAACCTGTAAATCTTGAATAGCGTGCTTTCTGCCCGTTTGAGGGATGAGGAGGGGTTGGAGCTAAAAATGAATATTTTTCCCGTGATCAGCGACCCCAAAAACGGGGGGATACGCGTTTAAACCGAATCATCAACCCCCTAGGCCTGCTGTCTAGATTCCATTTACTCTATAACCACGTTCCATGTTATTTCAAGTATAACCCGTCAATAAATCACTCCCCAGATCCGTTTATATATGAAAACATATAGCAATCCATAAAAGGGACAATTCTTGGCCGTTTCAGAAGGTTGCGGTAGTCAAAAACTTCTCCCACCACTTGTATCGTGTTCAGCATCCTCGAAAACGGGGGGAAGATAATCTCGTCTTTGCACAAAATATTTACAAAAAAATCGTCTTATAATGCTTCATTACATAGACTATGTAGCAAGAAATAGTTAAAATATATGCGCGTATACCCAAACATCTCACATGCAGTTAATATTTAAAAAAGATATTTACTGCCTGCTTACTTGCTTCATAAAAATTGCCTTATTTTTTAAGCAAGTGAGCAGATTTTATTGGAGGTAGTACTAGAAATAAAATACTGAATTAGCGATAACTTATCGAGAAGGTGAGAGAATATTCTGTACCACACTCCCGTGAGGTTCTGATAAGGTGAAATGAGGCAAACTGTGGAAATGGGGACACCCAAACATCTATTAGCTGACTGTATGAACAAAACTCTGCTTTGATCAAAGTAGACACATGTAAAATCGACAAAGACGTCGGGCTTGTATTTTGACACCAATCTTCAACATCTATAGTGAATGCGCCGAATGCTAAAAGGCTGGTAGAATGGAGTAGCTACATGCGGACCCAAGATTTCTAACCAAGATGGTATACCTTGGAGCCTTTGTGGACAATACTGGCAATTGCGAATATGAGATTTGGCGAAGAATGCAGACAGAGATGGGAAAGGTAAATTTCCAATGAAAGTTTCCAAGAAATTTTCGAGAATTTCTGGAACGAAGTCTTGATAAAAATGAATGTTCCCAATAAAATATTTGAATATTCCGAAAGTTTGGAAACTTTCAAATATTCAAATATTCAATTATTTTATTGGAAACTTTCATTTTTATGAAAACTTCTCTCCGGGAACTTTCAAATGGAAAGTTTTCGTTACCCATCTCTGAATACAGATGTTAAGATCAGTAACTTGCTAGTTGAGCAAAATTTGACATGACAGAGATATCACGAAACACACAGAGATCAGACTTGCTAACGCCCTAGTTCTTTGTCTCTTTTTATGCCTCTGAGACATGGGTCGTTAGAGAAATAAATAGACTGTGCCAGTGTAATTATTTTTTCATGATGTGGGTCTGGAGACGTTTGGTATGAGGTTTCTGGACAAACCATCGCACTAATAGCTCTCTAGCGTCGAATTCTCTGGAATATCCAGATAGCAAGAGGGGAAAAAGGCGCCCTCCAAAACATTGAGCCGATGTCGCCAAAGACTTGACGAGAAAGAGCTTAGGTGAGATGGGCGCCTAAAAGCTAAACGCGACAGATGGCGCGATGTCGTCAGATGGGCTATATAGCAAACGGAGACCATCTTCAATAATTCATGGATAACAAATCGTTTGGGAAGACGTTGTGAATGAATATTAAAAAATACACATTTGTAACATACCGCTATAGTTTTTGGTTTTTGGTTTTTATTAAAATCTAATAAATAAATATATATAAATAAATCTAATAAATCTAATAAATCACACTCAACTTTGGTGAATACTGTATATATATTTACCATCTGTTATAAATATTGTCCAGACAGATGTTTAGTTACTAATAGATATTGTGTTCAGATTTAAATTATACCTTTTGTATATTTATTTTAAACTATCTATTTACTTTTTGTTACAATTCTTGCCAATCTATTTCTTATATGTACGGACATGCTCACATTTCATATTTATATCAATTGTATGAATTAAGGTTATACTATTTTATATACAGCAGATATTATATAGGGCTGCATAGACTATATGTACTTAGTTGATTTTGTTCTGTAATACGGTCATTCTGCATTAATTTACTTGTAGTTAACCGAGTGAAGTGTAAATAATTTCAAATTCTGAAGTGGTATAGTAGTCAAAAATTTTCTTTACATCAGCCACCCCCAGTACCACCTCCTACCTTCACTACCGACGTGGCATATGGTTTAATTGGTTTTTGGGGTAGACGATTTCAAATATTAAATTGTTAAAGTTCTACGAACAATTATTTTCACATAGTGGGGTGCAGATATAGCATCAAATTTTTTTCGTTGTAAAAGGCTTGGATAGAAAATCTGGATATGGAAGCAGTGATTATTTAGACAGCGGTTTTTTTTATAAAAAAAAATCATGTTTAGACTTGTATCAAAACAATTAATTGCATTTTAACCATTTTTATAGGATGCATAGAAACAAAAAGAAATTCGGCCTTTAAAGTGTTAACCCTATATATCTTTCTAATTTACTCGTAAATCTATAGCTTGTCCCAATCTCAATATACGATGCATTCTAGCAGCTTGACGACTCGATATATAGCCCAGTCAATGAACGTTCAATAAGGGGATCTAGGAGGAAATGCCGAGATCACAATGTTTGACTTGAGGGCTGTGTTTGGACTATTTAGGAGGTAAACATACCAAAAGTCCCCGAACGCAGGAAGTGGGGGGATGCAGGGGGGCACGAAAAATGTCCCGGTTTTTGGTTTTTCGCTCATATCTCGAAAACAGTTAGCCCTAATCAAAAAGTGGCTATATGCAAAATAAAGTTGATTAAATTTTCTACAATAATGTTTCTATTAATTTTTTTCGTATCTGTTATGGTTCAGTAATGAATTGTATATCTTTTGACTGTATTCTAACTTTATTATAAATTTATTATAAATTGAAAATAAATTTTAATAATCATCGTAGAAAAAAAATTCTTGTACAGATATCCGTTTCGCAGCAGACTGAATTGAAATATCGAATAAAAAATGTCTTTGCGTCTGTAAGTGTGTGTGTGCGTAAAATATTTGATTTGAATTTGGAACATATGTAAAACAGCATATTACCATAATCCCTATTGAAATTGGGCCATATCTGTGATACATGGTGATAACCAGAAGCCTACAAACTCTCATACGTAAAATACGTTTTATTTTAATTTCAGAGCAAAATATTACTAAGCATACCAAAAATAAGAAGATGTTTAAGATTTCTAAACCACAGTATACCGGGTGTATGTTAGGCAAACCAACTTTATTTAAATTAGATGATACAGTGTGTCTCACTTTTTATCACTACACCCCAATATCTCGGCCATTTGTTGATCGATTTAGATCAAATTTGGTATACTTCTTTTGTTTCAGATTGTGATTAAAAAGCTATTTAAAATTTTTTTTTTTCGAAATTAAATACGCCTACTATGATCAAAAGAAATGGGAAAAAATTAGGAATTTATATTAGCGATTGAGATAAAGTTTTTGCTTTTACAGAATCTTGTTCGGCATGACCTAAAACCCCTGCATACCAAATTTCGTTAAAAAAATCATATCTAAGATTTCAATAATAATCACCCTACTATTCGAGTTATTCATTGTCGGATGTCTACATAACTTGGTAGTCGTGTAATAATGATGCTAATTAAGCATTAGGACATATTTTTTATCCAAAACACCATTATGAAATGAATATTTGAAAAATGGTGGCTACTTTTTAAAATACTTAGAACTCGGCATACCAATATCTTTGTTAACATGGAGTGCTTTGGAATGGATTTGACAATTCTTATTAATTCAATTTTATCAGCAATAATTAATTGTTGTACAGCCATGTTTAAGTTTAATTTGACATTCGATGTAATTGTCAAATCTATCCCAAAGCACTCCATGTTAACAAAGATATTGGTATGCCGAGTTCTAAGTATTTTAAAAAATAGCTACCATTTTTCAAATATTCATTTCATAATAGTGTTTTGGATAAAAAATGTGTCCTAATGCTTAATTAGCGTCTTTATTACACGACTACCAAGTTATGTAAATATCCGACAATAAATAACTCGAATAGTAGGGTGATTATTATTGAAATCTTAGATATTATTTTTTTGTAAAGGAATTAATATTTTTTAACGAAATTTGGTATACAGGGGTTTTAGGTCATGCCGAACAAAATTCTGTAAAAACAAAAACTCTATCTCAATCGCTAATATAAATTTCTAATTTTTGCCAATTTCTTTTGATCATAGTAAGCGCATTTAGTTTCGAAAAAAAAAATTTTTAATAACTTTTTAATCACAAGCAAAAGAAGTGTACCAAATTTGATCTAAATCGGTCAACAAATGGCCGAGATATTGGGGTATAGTGGTGAAAAGTGAGACACACTGTATATCAGTGTTATTCTAAAATATAGAACATGGTATTTTTAATAAGATTATTATGAAGTGAGAATTGTAGGTTCTCTAGTTATCACCATGTATTACAGATATGGCCCAATTTCAATAGGGATTATGGTAATATGCTGTTTTACATATGTTCCAAATTGTAATAAAATATTTTAAGTCTAACAGAAGTTACCGTGTTTAGAAGAAGCGGTATACACGCACACATAGATATCCTCGCACACACACACTTACAGACGCAAAGACTTTTTTTATTCGATTTTTCAGTTCAGTCTGTTGTGAAACGGATATCTGTACAAGAAATTTTTTTCTATGATGATTATTAAAATTTATTTTCAGTTTATAATAAATTTATAATAAAGTTAGAATACAATCAAAAGATATACAATTCATTACTGAACCATACCAGATACCAAAAAAATAATAGAAACATTATTGTAGAAAATTTAGTCAGCTTTAATTTTGTATATAGCCACTTTTTGATTAGGGCTAACCGTTTTCGAGATATGAACGAAAAACCAAAAACCAGGACCTTCTTCGTGCCCCCCTGCATCCCCCCACCTCCTACATTCGGGAAATTTTGGTATGTTTACCTCCTAAATAGTCCAAACACAGCCTTCTGGTCAAAAATTGTGATATCAGCATTTCCCTCGAGAAACCATTCATTGACTGGACTTATATTAAAACTCTCGTATATGAATAACACTACCTTATCCTTTTGAGTAGGCAATATAAATCTGTTATAACGACTTGCATACTGTATACTTTTTCCACTTGGATGCGAGTTTACCTTGATCGTGGGAAAGCCTGATACTGGACCTCCGATTAAAGAACTTATATCTAGATACATAATTATACTGATTTCTATGTTGCTGAGATAGTTACAATCTAAGGCACTTCTTCCCATAAGTTATTGATTGGCTAGTCGACCTATTCGCGGCCGATTCGGGCACGATCGGTAAGTTCGATTATTATAATCTCAGTTTGACACTTTTGACAGTGTCCGCCATTAATGTTAATAAGTGTTTTTCGTGTTTTTCGATCAAAATGTGGTGAAGAAGTCTTTTTATTTTAAGTTGTGATTTGCTTAATACCTAAATAATATTGTCTATTCATATTTACACAGTTTAGTGACAATATATTTAATGCAAAATGGTTAAGTGCTGTGCCGTTTGCAGAAAGCAGTTTAGAAAAGAAGAAAATCGATCGTTCCATAGTGGTAACATGATGAAGTTCAGTTTACAGTTATAAAGTGAATAGCAATTAAATTTTAACATCCTTTCAATACATATTTATCTTACTGTATTATCTTACTGTTATATCGTATGCCTACATCACGTTGTATAAAGAGCCGGTAATGCAGGAATTACAATAATTCATTTTAATGAAAATATTTACCATTCTACACATTTTCTACACACACAACGCCACTGTTGCCTATGGGATGTGATGTTCATCTATTCTTTGTAATGGACATATAATGTGCCTATGATAGGAGCAAACAAGGTATATAGTGAAAAGATAGCCTGTTATGTATCTAGATATAAGTTCTTTAATCGGAGTGTACCGGACAAAGAACCAGAGTTAATTTTCAAATATTGATTTGTGGTTCTATCTTCATCGTAATGGGTTGCAAAAGTGCAGTTGTTAAAGATTTAGTAATACTCAAATCATTTGTTTGAAAGGTTTCCCACAAAGTCCTTAAAAATAGAATAATAACGATTTAACTTTTTACAATGAGACGATAATTTGTGATTTATATAATCACCCCCAAACACAAAAAGATTTAATAACACCCTAACAGGTTTCGAATTCCCATTCGCAGCTAAAAACACAAATAAAAAACGTTAACAGTGTGTTTTCATCCAGCAATAATAAATTTGTGGCTGTCATCTAAATCCTTAAGGTGGAAACCTATTCTATATTGGGCTTCGTTTAGTATGGAACTTTTTATGTCAGAATTTCTCGCTTTTAAAAGAACTGTCAGACTTTTAGCAATATATCATATTCAATATTTGCTTATGGAAATTCTTTATTTCCATGCAAAACGAGTTTTATTTTGAAACCTGATATTTTATTGATATCAATCAATAAGCAGGTGAACTGTTATTTTTAACGAAATATTACAAATAATACTATTTAAGGAAAGTTCCGTGTTGACAGCAACACTCACTTAATGCTCAAATTAAGGTTACCTTATATTTGAAAATATAATTGATGAGTTTTTCTTAATTTAGTCATCAAACCTGAAAAATGTTATTTGAAATGTATTATTTTTGAACGAGCAAGAGTACTGAATCGACACTTTGTGAGTTTTATAAGTTAATTGTGAATGCCCATAAGCCTTAGAAATATTTATGATTTCTTCCGTGCTTTTGATGTGGTCGATCCTCAACCGCTCTTAGATAAACTTAGAGGAATTCTATTAAACCTGCTGTCTTCATACCTCAATAATAGAACAGAAATTGTGAAAAAAAAACCGTGATGGAATGAGTAGTATATGTTACATAGCACAGGGTGTTCCTCAAGTATCTGTTTTAGGTCCTCTGCTAAATTATTCGGGCAAAGAAAACTTACTTTCAGGCTGAGGATCAGCAGACCAAGGTATACAAAAAATAGTTTGATCTGGATTGCTACTACTCGTTGCTTTTATCCATGTACTGGAAAACGTAAGTTAGGGTCGGTCAAGTTTTCCTCACCCTTTTAGTGATCTTAATTTTGCATACTCTCTATCGAACTTTGAACTTCTTAACTTTAGAAATGGTTGAGAAAACTAGGTGGTGGGTGCAAACCTGACGCTTGCCCCACCATCTGCTCCAGTTACATTGATTTTCCTATCATCGTAATCGTGTAATTTTGCACAAATTTGCACACCTTATTTCTAGTTTTGCACATACTCACATTAACGCCCACGGCGCGCGGCGTCTTAAAAAAATCCTCTAACCCTTACTACTAAAATTTCCATTAGTGGGAATGGAAGTAAAAAAAAACTAAGGTCCTTGGTTCTTGTATGCACACTAAATCACAATTTTTTTCACCCCCTTTAATAATGGCGTGGGGGTGGTAATTGGGGCGGCTATTGCCCAAACATTTTTTGATATCTTAGCTTCTTTTATATATACTAAATATTAATTTTACGGACTCTTGCTTGATTTACCTATTTATCTCCCATTTACCTCAATTTAACTTTCAACTCAATAAGATCAAAATATAATCTATATAATCTAGTTCCAGATCTCGTTAAAATACATATGCGTACCAAATTTTAAGTCAATATCTTAAACAGTTCCAGAGTAATCGTGCGCATAAAACAGGCCGACAGACAGACAGCCCGATAGAAAACAGACAGAAATTTTTTTTTGCTCAAACTTAAAATCTCGATGTTTCATGATATTCTAAGCCCATTTGAACAACAAAAATTTTTAAATTTTTTCTTTGAGTTACTGGATGTGAAAGTAAAAGTAAGAAGTTAATAAAAAACTACACTATTTATTTATTTAATGATTTATTGATCGACAATATATATTCAGTCAGTCGAATTACGGAAAAAGGAGCAGTGATTAAATTTGATCCAGGTATGCGATGCAAGTGGGCCCCTAAAAGGCCAAAAAACATCCAGATTTCTGTAAAATAAAGTAAATACTGGAGTGAAGTGGTTTTTAACATGCTTTTATTAGGTCGACCTGTACGTATGTAATAAGGTCTAAGGAACTGAATTTCACTCACTTTTAATTGTTGTATCATCATGAAACTTGGCAATTGTGTGTAGCTCTGATGACAATACAATATAGTATACTCAATATTATAATATGTTTAAAATGGCCGCCGCTCCAAGATGGCGGATTATCATTTTCGTTACAATCCCCTTGATATGGGTATCAAAAGAAAGGGCCTGATAAGTGGAAAACAAATATGTGATCAAAATTTAAAAATTCAAAATGGCGTCGTCAACATGGCGAATAGGTTTTATCAATTATCGTTGAATTCGACTGAAAATCGGTATCTGTGAACCCACGTGATGATAAATTTACCCCCCCGTTAATTATATTATATAATTCGCTAAAACTCATTTTTATGTAAAAAGAAAGAAAAAACTCTTTTTTGATTCTTTCGCCCTCCGGGGGTAGTTCCATTCCCTCCAGACCCATCCTTGAGGGTGGTGGGGGATTGGTTGCCAAACCATTGTGGAAACATCCATATATATTCTTCCACCCTCACATATGCAAGAAGATCCGCGATTGTCCAGGTAATTACTTTCTAAAAAACCTCCTTAAAAAGGGTTTTTTTTGGCTTTTCAGGGGTGAAGTCCCGCTCGGATGAGTAAATGCATTTTTTAATTGTTGATATGATTTCTCATAGTTCAAAGAATGTTTGAGTAGTGTTTTTATAAAAATCTTATGAATTTTACGAGTTTGCGAGCGATTTTCGACTCAGTCTTTGTCCCTCCCCTATACCTACCACGTTAAATTACGCAACTTTGGAGTTTCATAACTTTGATAAGAAATAGCAGAGAGCTTAAACTTTATAACTACTCAAAAATACTTCATTTACCCCAAATTTCATCAAGATCTTATGGATTTGGATTTGGTAGACGGCTACATTAACCGACTTTGTATACTATAGCATATTCCTATCAAAACATATTATTTTATGTATTGTTTTATGCTTTTTTCAAAATTAAGATGTCGTTACATTGTCTAATTATTTTCGAATTAAAGAACCTTTTAAAGATAGTTTTTTTTAATAATGAAGTAGCTGAAATATTTTTCCTTCAACTTGTTGGTTCCTATCAATTCTGCGAAAGTTTAAATGCATAATGTTGAAAGATAATAATTAGTAGGTTATGTTCAAGATAACTACGAGAAATTGTGCACAGAAGTGAAGAAATTCTGGAGAAATCGAAATGAACACTAACTGGATGTGCGCTAAATTTGAAATAGAATATGCAAACTGGAGTCATTAAGGCAGCAGAAAAATATTAGGAATTTTGTTAGTGAGGGGAGTTGGAGAACATTTTTCGGGACGGTGTGGGCATTAACGTGAATGTGAGCAATATTTAATACTTGTCATTCAAAACTGTGCAAAATTTGGCCATTCTGAAGATGAAAAAATTAGTTTAATTGGAGCAAGTGGAGAGGCAAGCGACAAGTGTGCACCAACCCCCCCTCACAAAATTTTACCTACCATTTTCAAAGTTGGAGGTGCAAAATTCGAGAGGGGCTGTGTAAAATTGCGTAAATTGTGTCTAAAATTATGATGCATAATTGGGTGCTATTGTTCACATGGGTGGAGCAAACGTGACTGAGTCTGCCGAAAAGTCTGCCCTAAATTTGTAAGGTAAGGTTTGGCAGACCAGCTATTTTTGGCTCTACTAATCGATTTGTACTCCAACAGATTAGTTTTGTACATGTGCTTTATGACGTAAATAAGGGGGTCAAAACAGGTGACCATTTCCGAGAGTGGGGATTTCTTTTACTCCTCTAATAATTTTATACTATTTACCCTAATTTTATGTTTTAGTAACTTTTCTACAATATAACTGATTTTGACAGAAACCTACTAGATTATTAAAAAGTAGTCATAACTTTTAAAACAATTGTAACGGCAAAAGCAGATGATTGTAACAATTAATTACTCTTGCAAAGAAATTAAAAATTAATTAGATTAATAGGATGGTATAAGCCATATAACACGATTAAGAAAGTATACTGAATTTGACGTGGTGTTCACTTTCAAATAGGTAGAGATGCGAAGATGTAAAATACACTTATTTAATGCCACTGTATTATACGTATTTTATGTACGGTATAAAATGTTTTAATACCATCGGTATAAATTTATCTGTCAAACAGAGGCCCCACCCTTTTATTTGAGGTTATGCACATGGTCATTTTAACATATTTATAAAACTGCGGAGGAGGATTAATGGATAATAAGTTTTTTATTTAAAAATTGTCAAATTTCTGTTTTTGCATTTTACAGCGTAGAATAAATGTTAACTTTATATCTGTTTTTTAAATATTCCCGCCAATATTTAAATAAAATACCTACCATTTTCCAAATGGTATTATACAAAGGTATTATAGGAACAAAAAAAAATAAAATATCGTATTTTTTACATCCCTAGAAATAGGTGATTAAAAAAATTACGTTTACTTTAAATTATCTAATTTAAAATACAAATTGAAGTTTATCCTCATAATGGGACCTCCAGCGAGTAAATTAATATGTTACTAATACCTGGGAGTGACTTTTTTCTCTCAATTTCTCATTAAAAAAAATGAATTCTCAACAATTTAATTTTTTCATTTAAACAGTGTAATGGTGCCAAAATATTTTTTTATGGGATTTTGTATCTTTCTAGGAGTAAATTAATATTTCAATATCAAAAATTTTGTAAATAACATACCGAGTGTTATTTTCTAGGAATAATTTAAAAGAAATTATTCTGGGTCCGGCCCTGATATTTTATTAAGATTCCAGTCATTTGATGGGGAATAACAACTGTAACCAAAATACAAAATTTCATTGGATTCCGTTTACGCATTACTTATTATGGCGGAGAGAAAATTCTTTAAAAAAATATAAAACACCTTGTATTTCGGGCCGCTTTAGCCATCACTACTATATGGGGATTTAAGATCATCTCAATGTTCTCTATCTTTTGGTAAAGTATGACCCTCTCCTCACGAATCACTCTGTATATGATGCTTTTAAGAAATTAAAGCAATATCTTGTAAGTAAGAGTTATATCTGGTTAAAATAAACGGATTTATGTATAAAGAAATTTATGCTAAATGTAGTAAACAACTTAATATCATAAAACAGTAAAGTAATATGTGAAGTGTGATTTTTTTTTAACAATGCAAACAAAAAATAAAGAATAGTTTTTGTACTGAAACGTCTCAAAATATTATAAATTAATATCTTGTAAACTTGGCAACAGTAACATAATAATACTTTACTATTACTATTACTTATGCTACTAATACTAACTACTACTACTAACTAATACTAGCTCATTATTTGAAAATCAATCAAAACAACGACTTTTCTAGGTGATACAAAGATTACAAGTAAAATAATCCCATTTTTTTCTCGTTTCTGTTTCGTAAAGATGGCAGTAATTTGCTTTGCTTATTTTGAAATAACGTGCATTTTTAAAGAATATCATTATTTTAATATCCTTTCAAAAAACTACCAGCAGTAGTTGTTTAACGTTTTCTTATTTCTATAATAAGGATGCTCTAACCTGAAAGTCTGAGAAGAATGTTTTTGTATATTTAATATACAGTGTGTCCCACATTTCACGGTAACACCTCAGTTATTAGTCATCCAATTTCAATCAAGTTTAGACCTTATCAAAGATCTTTATTATATCTTTTTTGAGTAAAACAAAATTTATTTCAGTCACTGGCGTGCATTTTTATTAAGAAAAAAGGGTCGATTTTTCGAGAAATCATATTAGGCATTTTTTTGTTGAAAAACTAATGCAATATTATTGATCAGCATGCTGTAGAACCACTATATCCAGAATTTAACAACATTTTGATTTTTGGTTTTCGAATTTCGGTCCCCTTAAAATTACCTATTTTAAACATTAAATAATCAATAAATTGGTAACGAAATTTTTTTCGAAAAAAAGTCATTCTTCATTTTCTCTTTAAATTCATTTTTTTCTACTATCCCATATCATCGAAACTTTCAAATTTCGAAGGCCAAGAATTTTCATTGAAAAATTTTGGGTCATCAGACCTGTAAATTATTCGGGCATTAAGGATGACCGAATTTGAAAGTATCGATGACATGAGGTGGTAGAAAAAATGAAATGAATTTAAAGAGAAAATAAAGAATGACTTTCTTGTGAAAAAAGATTCGTTACCAATTTATGAATTATTTAATGTTTAAAATAGGCAGTTTTAAGTGATCCGTAATTCGAAAACCAAAAATCAAAATTTTGCTTAATTCTGAATATAGGGGTTCTACAGAGCATGCTGATCAATAATATTGCATTAGTTTTTCAATAAAAAAATGCCTAATATGATTTCTCGAAAAATCGACCCTTTCTCTCTTAATAAAAATGCACTCCAATGACTGAAATAAGTTTTGTTTTACTTAAAAAAGGTGTAATAAAGGTCTTTGATACTCATACAAACTTAAAATTGGGTAACTAATAACTGAGCTACAAAGGTATTACCGTGAAAAGTGGGACTCACTGTGTACCACCCTCAAGAAGAAATTGTTAGCATTACTGTGTTAGCTATAGGTATGTTTATGTACTTTATACATTTGGCTGTTTCGTTATTAGTTAGTTGGATTAAGACGTGGTAGATGGTTCTCCTTGCAAATTGTTTGAATACAATCACACATCTCTTAACTATTTTCCTCTCCTTTCAATAACTCAACAACAAAAAATCCAAGTTTTACAGAATAAATCTCTCAAGATACCAGCCAAATTAACACACCGAACTTCCACGCAAAAGCTACATGACACTAGCGTCTAGCCTCTGAATATCACTACTTGTGCTGGGCGCGCAGGGCATATAATATTTTTTTTATTTCTGTGGTTGTCATCGATTTAAAATAAATGTTCTTAACATATTAAATATGTTAAGAACATAATAAATTTTATTATATTAGGGTGTAGTATGCACATAAAAGCTCGCTAGTGAGCTTGGGTGCAATAAAACAATTATTGTATAATTAACAAGGTTTTTGTATATTTAATTACAAGAGCCGCTACCACATTGTTTCTCACTGCCTACTACGCGTTAATTTGCTACTAATGTTTAATAGTTGCATTGTGAAGTGAGATGGTCTGGTGTATATTTTCTAGAAAAACTTTTGTTAAAAATAAATTCACTCCTTTGTCATCATATGAAGTTATTTTAATTTGTCAAGAAATTATATTGGCCTTAAATTAACCACTAAATCATATGTTACCAGATTCTTAATAAGTATTTCTATGAAAATTCGTTTAAGTTATAGCTAGGTATTTAACAGTCTTAATTATTGCTTTATAATTAAAACATATACAAGCTCTTACCTAAAATCGTTTTTGTTTTTATGTTCTGAATAAACGTTTGTTTGAAAACCAGTAAAATAGTTGACCACACAATTCTTATGCGTGTGAAAAATGCCGGCGTCTTTGATATTTATCGCACCGCCAAAGATGCCGACATTTTCTACACGCATAAGAATTATGTAGTCAACTTTATATGAAGTTACTTTAATTTATCAAGAAATTATAACAACCTCTGAATAACCACCAAACAATACGTTACATGATTCTTAGTAAATATTTCTATGAATACCTTTTTAACCTATCTACTTGCTGGTGTACCTACACCAGCAAGTAAGGTATTTAACAACTGTAATTATTGGTTTATAATTAAAATAGCTATTAGCTTAACCTAAACTTATTTTGAGAAATTGTGAGGTATACCCGCGAGTACTAGAAAATAGCCGTTCAACATGCTCCTGGCAAGTGGCAAGCGGTTGAATTTGCGCGCGCCGGGCACAAGTTGTGATTTTCAGGGGCTAGACGCTAGTCTACATGACATCACAAGCACTCCTACAATCACGAACTTTATATTTAAACACTTCCTTTCAAATTTTGCAAATTCCTTTTAACATCCAATAATCTTACACTTGAGAGAGACCCACTTACTCCTAAATTTTCCAACGCCCCGAACTACCCGCCCTTAAACTATATTTATAACCCCTAATATGATTATGTAATATTAACTCGTTTTTGAAGAAATTTGTTAGAATACAAAAAAAATAAACGAAAATAAAAAAGGATAAATAATCCACCAATAAATTTAAAAAAAAATAAAAAACCAAAAATATTCAAAAATAAATAAATAACTATTACAAAATCGCAATAAGCTAAAATAATATCAGACTGAAAAGAGCCATTGACATTTTTCTTTCGCAAATTTGTATTCCAAATAATTTCGATTTTGGTTTAGTTTTATCGTCTTCGTATATTGCCAACTTAGTTGGTATATAGTGCACAGTGTGGTTGAAGGTGGAAAAATTATGATGAAAATGAGTCCAAAATCAAACCAATTTTATCATGCAGATGCTTTTGAAGGAAACGCTTGCAGGAAATTGTTGAAGGAAGCTGATAAACTTAATGATAAAGAGATTTATAAAAAAGTAGGTATTTTTAAAATTTTACCGTATGTTGCTGCTTATATATATATATATATATATAAGCAGCAATATATATAAGCAGCAATTTACTTCATCCACCCCCCACGACCGATGTGGGATATCGTTTTATGGGTTTTTGGGGTAGAGGATTTCAAATATTATATTATTAAAGTTCCATAAATAATTATTTTCACATACAAAGTTTTTTCGTCGTGAGTGACTTGGATAGAGAATTTGGATGTGGAAGTAGTGATTCCTTGGGCAGCGATTTTTTTGTTTATTTTGGTCCTTTAAAAATTCAAGTTCTATTGGCGGAACCTTTTTTGCAGCTGGACAAAGGCAGTTCTTAAAATTTTCAAGAACAAATATCGAACAGACTATTTACAATATTGGATTTGAACTTATGTACAGATTCTTTAATGACGTTTGAAAATTTCCTGGTAGCCTCTGATGTTTCTTTTATTTTTTTCACCCTACTCGTGGAGTTTCAAAATTATATACAGAATGTTGTTCATAGTACAACCAGGAACAGAAGCCTTCTTCCATAACTCTTCAAGCCCTAAAGCCACTCGCATAGCTATTACCTTTTATGCTGGCTGATGACACTCCAGTGATTTCAACTGATTTTGAACCTATTCAAAATACTTCAAAACTTCTATTATAGTTGGCAGTACACTGAAATTACTCATATCTTTGGATTGACCGATAATTGGGACTTCTGTAGTTTTTCGCGTTAAGTGAGCTTCTTTACTCATAATTGTGAACACAGAAACCACCCTCAATTCACTTAATAACACTAATTATTATTACTAACTTTAAAAAAGAATCAATAAGCGGCGGTAACATACAAGAAGCACTTACGACAGCAACTGCTAGTGCTAGCCGACAAAATAGCTCTCGCCACCTGCGCGGCGCGACAGTGCGGCAACTAATTAATCACCGCCTGCACCTCAACTATGCTTTGTTGACAGTGCGTTATATTTTTTTTTCTGATGATATTAAAGATGTTTGTCACTTGGAAAAGCAATTATTATTAGATTCTGTTAGATTTGTCGTTCCCAGCACAATGACACTAACTTATATTACATGGACTACGAAAATAAGCTAAATTTGTTAAAATTACTCAATTTTAGTAGCCTAAGTGAGAAGACTTGAACGTTTCATTAGAGTAGTATATTTTTATACTTTTATTTCACACCCTATTATTAAAGTTTTTCAACTTTAAAAATAAAAACATGGAAATTTCAATTTTTTAAGAAAATTGTAAACTTTAGGCCTCTTGCGGGAGACCTAATTTTTTTTTCAACTTGGCCAAATTTTTTTGTGGTGTATGTGAGTTCATAGAAACAACTTTTAATGAACTTGAAATTTTGAATTTCCAAAAAAAGTTTTTTTCGGTACACCGTTATTGGACAGTGTGCCCAAAAATCGTAAACACTTATTTTATACAAATTCTCATGTACTCGGCCCTGTCAGAAAATGAATGAAGCGAATGAAACCTCCTCCCCTTTTACCCCTTATACCTCCACGAAAATATACAAGTAGAAACGCCATATCAAAAATATAAAAATGAATCCGGGTACACTGGTACATAGTACATCACATCGATGGATACAGCATGTACACTGTAGTGACCTAGTGCGCCCGGGTTCATTTTCATATTTTTGATATAATATTTCTATGCATATAATTTAGTGGGGTATAGGGGGGATTGCATCCTCTTAGGCTGAAATAAACTGAATATTGTTTCTACGCATCCAAGAAACTTATTCCATCTGTTTTGGTCCATTTTCTGGAAACCGCCCTTATTGACTCCTCCTTTGCTAAAAACTGTATGATTTCTATAGTGAAATAGAGAAGGAATATTTCCAAATACGGACCAGTATTAAAAATTCATCGGTATGGTTTCGTACGAAAGTGACCAATACGAACACTTTAGGTGTTCGTATTGGTGAATTTGAATTAATTCTGTCTAACAGAAAAATAAAAAATCTAGAAGTATCGTGCAAAATCTACAAGTCATTCTCCATGGTTGCACAATGTGCACTATGCCATGAAACACCCTGTATATGGATCAGATATAGTTTAGAACAAATAATCATACTACCAATATAAAGTTTAAAGGTTTATTAATGCCACCTAATCATCATCGTGAATACTTTAAGAAGTTTTTTAGCTATCAAGTATGCCGTGTTTAATATTCTCACAAATTATATGAAAGAAATAAAGTCTGAGTAAGTTTGAAACAAATTATATCTAGTTTTATTTAATATACAATGTCAACAACGTTATCGTCTCCATCTTTTATTTTCATTTAAATAATTTCATGTCCTCTGCTAAGTTGTATTTTTTACTTATTTTATCGAACATTAAAAAATATTAGCATAGTGCAATCTAGGTTGTGATAACACAAATCAATTATAGATTAATTACTGAAAATTTATTGTAAAACCAAAGCTGACAAAAAAGGTCGTTTATTATTATTATTATTTCAGTATCATAAATTTCTTTATTTATAATTTCAATAAAACGAAAATTAACGAGCGCGTTGAGTAAGATTAACGAAAATATCGACAAATACCTTAATAGAACTCAATTTCGAAGCGACAGTGAATGTCAAGAAGGAAATATAGAGTATGATAAATTACTTAAAACTTACTTGACAGTTATTTTAAAAGCTAGAAATTGCACTACAAAGAGTTCCACAACTGAACGAAGCCCTGACAAAATTGCCTTCCACCTGCGGGATTCAAATGACAGCTACAAATTTATTGCTGTTGGATAAATACACATCTCATGATTTGTGTTGTTGCTTTAGCTACGAATAACTATTCGAGCCAGGAGCTATGGATAATTTGAGGATGAATGGTGATATTACAGTTTTAGTCCAATAAAACTGTTTTTGAAAATGCAATCTTATCAAGAAGTTACAGTAAAGTTTTCCCAATCTAGGAGGAGCACGTTTTTTGGAAATTAAGTTCTAATTTTGAAAAACGTGTTTTTGTTTCTTTTTTTTTATATCTCTGATTTTGTTTATCGAATCAGGCCAAAAAATCAAAATGTTTGTAAATGAATTATGAATAAAACTGTATTGGTCCAAATCCGATCGAAAGTTTTGTATTTTTGCGAACAAATAAAAGCCATGAAAATTTCTAATTTTACATAAACTGAAATTACCAAAAAAATAATAAACTGTTTTTAATGAAACATGGTGAAACTATTAGTGGAGTCAATAGAAGCTGAAAATATGCATTATTTCGAAATAATTACGGGAAGCTTTGATTTTCCTAAAACCTTTTGGTATCACTTTTACATAGCTTAAAATAAAAAGTTATAAACATATAATCGTGAGAAAATTGTTTATTATTTAATCAAAAACAAACTTTTTTTTAACATAATTATTATAAGTTGAAAAATTTTGAAGCAATTTAATTCAAAGTGACATATAAAGGGGTTTTCGAGTTCGCTGAAACAGATTATGATGTCAAAGAAGGTAATTCAAAATGGCTGATCCAATATGGCTGACTTCCATCAAGCAATAAAATAATCCAAGACATTATTCAATTAAAAACAATTTAAATATTCGCATAAAAACTTTAAAAAAAAATGGGAAAACGTGATATTGTACATAGCATTACAAGATGATCTGTGAAAAAGTGCCCAAACTACTTTTACAATGCTCTGCCGACGCACATACAGCACAGCGTGCGGGGCAGGTGATGTGTACTGCTTGCCGTGAAGATGTTTTATTTTCAATCTCTTTCTATTAGTCAAGCATTGTAATTTGACTCATGACCCTGTACCACGTGAATATTTTTAATATGTTTTCGATATTTCAAACAGGATAAAAATTGTAGAAACAATCAACATTGAGCCGATTTATCGAAAACACTTGATTTTTCAATATTTCGTGAAAAGTATAGGTTTATATATATTCCAAAATTTTTTCCTGATCAGATTTACTTATTTTGAGGTCCCACTATAAACGTATGCTGCATGGGTAGGCTAAATAATTTTTTTTATAAAAGTTATTAACGTTTATTTTACCCATAATTTCACGAATTTTAGAGCAAAAATTTTTTTTTTTTGAGTTAATTTAATTTTTAAGGTAAATCCCCTTGAAGCATCTTAAAGTACACATTTCAAGCTTTAAAAATCGCACCTGCAGAGATCTAATAACGCAATTTAAACTAGAGAAATAGGTGGTTAAAGTTAGTTATATATATCAAATTTTATCATTTTCTCAACACTTTGAAATTTTGGAAGGTACATCTTCAAAAATAAATTTTTGACATTTTTTCCACTCATAGAATATTTTTATATATTACTTCAAGAGTAAAATGTGAAACACCCAAGTTTTTATCTTTAAATTTTTAGAAATGGTAGAGCTTTTACGTATTTCATCGCAAATCTCTTTATGTTCCGACTTCATATATGTACTATTCCTACATACATTCATCTTTATATTTGAAAATATAATAATCCAATAGCTACATGTTTCTTCTTTCATTTAAGCTTTTGTGAGGTCAATTTCATTAATTAGTTCAAAAGTTACAATAAATTTAGTGCAGCGTGCCCGAAGCCGCGCGCGCTTCGCGCGCCGTAATTACGTGTCTCCGCGTTCTATTTTCGTGCGTTAAACAAAAAAATCTGGAGCCTATAGTTTTGATGGTACAAAAAAACTCCATCCATATAAATTTTTGATGTGAAATTTCCCGTACTTTCGAATGGCGCAATTACTTTTCGAAAAAAAAAAAAATATTTAAGATATATTTGACAAAGACTGGTATTTTTCAACTAATTTGTTTAATAACAAATTACGCTCAAAGACTATTGTTGCTAACTTTTGGTATGTTGTTCCTGACATGTTCTGAAATGTATTCTCAAAAGTTACCGCTTCCCAGAATTTTTCCGAAGTGAAGATTGACTCCACTATATAGGTTTTATGAATGACGTATACTGTTGTGGAGAACTACATTTACAAAGTTTTATAAAAAGCTATCATTTAGTCATACTGGTCTATTTAGAACTGTAGGTTTTTGGCCATGCTTTGCAGTGATAATAGAAATATATTTTTCCGTAATTTTAAAGTTACAATTCGTGCATTTTTGTAAAATGTATTTTTTTGTAATGCATTTGTTTTCAAAAAAAAAAAAATCTAGCCAAAAATATATCATATTATGTTAAAAGTTGAGATATCGGTAAAAGAAAACTCATATGTTCAGGATTTGAACCGATGATTTTCGCATGGGAAGTCAAGTCAAAACAAATTTATTAACAATTAATAATAATCTGCCCCACTCGAACATCCTTGTCCGGAGTCAGCCAGTTTGGCTGGCACACTTACAACTACTGGGCTATGGCGTGATACACTTTCAGATTTGATGAATAATGGCAGAGAAAGCAAAACACGACATTTATAAACATTTCGTTATTACATGAGCAGGAAGGCTGAACTATGTTGATATCACTTTTAGCCATATCGTAAATTTCATACGCCGAAGCGAAAATTCTATTCAGCAAGAACGTAAAATGAAATGGAATTTTCTGATGTTTCGCGAAACGTCTTTTTCTGCGCACTCTAAATGAGTGACTAAACCGCATAGGAATCATTTCCACACGTTCGTCTATAATCTCGAAGCTAGTGACAGTCGCGGTCTTAACGAAACGAGCACGCGTGTCCCTAAAAATAAGTATTTTATTTTTTCACCAATCGACTTACATTAGAGAATAAGCAGTACTTTCAGCTCAAAATATATACATGTGTAGAAATACATGCGTGAAATGCAAAAGATACGGTATCACAGCTTCTAATCACTGTAGTGGGGTTTCTTTTTGTTCATTGTTTTTTGAAGCACTTTTAAAAGATTGTAAAAGTTTTTGATTGTATGCATTTTTTCGTTTACAAAAAAATAAATAATTTAGAAAAATGCATGAAGTGTAACTTTAAAATAAAATAAAGAGTTGATTTTTATCACTATTGAGTTGATTTTTATCACTATTGAGTTGATTTTTATCACTAATGTAATTCACGTTTAAAAAGCTACAATTTAAAAAAACAAAAATTTTGTGTGGCCAAATGAGTTTTGAATTGTTATTAGGCAAAGATTTTTCGAATATCTCGTTTTCTAAAGATAAAATTCAATGTTTTTGTTTGCACTTTTCTCTAATAGTTTACATCCACATGACCTACAATTTCAAGAGGTTTGATTAAAAAAGATTTTTTAATTTTTTAGTAATTTCAGTTTACGTAAAATTAAAAATTTCGCGGTATGCGGTATGCACAGTGGTTTTCCCCATGCGACAAGATTAAAAAAGCAATTTTTTTTTTAAATTTATGACTAGTCATAAATACACCGATGATAGGGCTTTGTAATATTATAAATATTTCATCATTATTGAGACCCTGTGATTCGTTTTCTCTAATCGGAAGTGAGCACATTACAGAGCACTAATTACGTGTAATTATAGTAGAATGTAATAGATTTGCCCCCTCTCGAGATGTATGATTTAGCGAGATTATGCATTAATTGTAATCGATCAATAATAATCGAAGAGATCAGAGCTATTGAATTGGATCCTGCCTGTATGCGTTTGAATGTACTGACAGAAACGTCTAGCCATACATGCTTTATTTGTGGTGCTATTGCTGATCTGCGGAGACTGACTTTAAAAGCAAGAGTGAAAATCTTTGTCGATCGGGATATCTACATTCCCAAGGGAGTGAGATATTGTCAGCAGCATTTAGATGATGAAGCTCGTGTAACTATTGCTTTACTACCAGGTTTGAAGTTTGTAAATAGACCTTATGTCATTAAAGGCGCGGAATTGCAATCCTTTCTGCAAGGTCTCCGTCAAGCATCCACTAAAATCCCTGATTTCACGGATGAAAGAAACTTGAATGATGCTGATTTCAGCTGCTTAACATCGCTGACAAAGGATCAGTTCAATCCATTGTTAACGTACTGTGATCCAGTCCCAGAAAATGGTAAAATGAGACATGTTTATAAGAAAGATCTTCTAACATTTCTATGTAAAATGCGCCAAGGAATATCAGATGAATTCCTCAAAGTTATATTCCGTTATTCGTCCCGGCAAGCGGTCAGTTTGGCAAATGCCAACGTACGGAAGTCTTTGATGCAGACATTTGTCACTGAAAATGTAGGACATCAGGCTATCTATAACTAGGAAAGACTCTTACTCTCTTTGCAAATGAATTATATAATCCCAATCCTGGGTTCCAAAAGCGATTGCTTGCGTGGATGGTACATATTCTTATATTAACAAGAGTTCAAACTTTCGCACGTTACGACAATCTTTCTCCCTGCATAAAGGTCATCACTTGGTAAAGCCAGCGCTAATAGTTGCTCCGGATGGATATATTCTTGCTGTTCACGGACCTTACATTTCTGACAGCAGGAATAATGATGCTCAAATGTTGATCAATGAATTCGAGAACGATGTGAATGGTATTCGAGCATGGGAGACATTGTTATAGTCGATCGTGGTTATCGCGATGCAGGAAATTACCTCGAGGCATTGGACATTTCTTATAGAATGCCGCACGTACTCCTCCGAGGACGAACTCAGTTCACTACCGGAGAAGCAAATGAGACTCGTTTGATCACGAAAACAAGGTGGGTAATCGAATCCAGGAACGGTCATATAAAGAGCGTGTTCAAGTTTTCTGATAATGTTATTGAAATGCCACATGTCGAGAATCTCAAATATTTTTACCTTATAGCGGCAAAATTATTAAACAGGTTTCATCCCCAATCCAGATGACAGGTGCCGATGTGCACATGGCGAGGAAAATGCTGGATAAATCCCGTGAACCGAACGTTGTCCAAGCGAGGGTCGAAATCGACAACCTTCAGAGAAGACGAGGTCAATGGGCTAGACTAGAAGATAATAATATTGCTTTTCCCCGACTCTCCTTGGATTATTTGAGAAATCTCACATTTGGTATATATCAAATATCTTTGGCACCATCGTATGTTCAAGAAAAGTTGCAACGAGAAGAAGATGAAGAATTCCAGATCGATGAATTAATGAATGAAAGGGGATTTTTGAGAATAAGATTTTACTCTAGATTCAGGAACAGGTCCAAGTACGAGATATACATTTCATACAATGAAAATGTAGCAGAAGGTATGGATGAAAATCCCGATAATACCTTGGTTGATGGATATTATTGTACCTGCAAGACTGGAGCCAGGACTCTCGGCACATTCCCTCATATTGCGAGTGTTCTGTGGTATCTTGGGTACGCTAGGTATGAGCAGAATGTTCATTATCCTTCAGTTTCTCTATTGAATACAATTATGGATGCAGCACACCGACCCCCGCAGGTGGATCTCAACAATCCACGAATAATTGAAGGTTAATAAACACGCTTGAGCGGACAACACGCACTCACACACACACACACACACACACAAACACATACACACAAAACGGTCCTTATATTAGTCTTATATATAGTTCTCAACATAATGTCTCATTGATACTGCTGGAAACGCCATGTTCAACGATCTCAAGGCTCTGGAGCTAAAAGTAAGGCATTTGAAGTGCCGTGTCTCTGAAGACTTTTGATCAGGACCTCGAAATATACAACATACTAGAATTTGAAGCAACTTGACCGAAAGCCATTTTACAGGGGGTGAGTTTGCGTTTTAATTCCATTTCCAGTGATAGATTGTTAATTCAAATCAGACTTAGAATAAATCATTTCTCAGGTCACCAGCTTTAATCGTAAGTAGTCTTCTACTCACATTTGATGAAGCTTAGTAAGGAATCTAGTATCCAAAAAGGCGCGTCTAAAATGCCGAACCCTGAACTCGCGGGTATAAAATTAAAAAAATGTGGATATTATCCAGAATTTTATGCCGAATCCGATTCCAGAGGGCGCGATGTCGGCCAAGATTGCGAAATTGCAAAAAAACTAATAATTTCGAAAAAAATTTGGAACTTAAATATTTCATTATCTTTCGTTTACATTGCATTTACGAGCTTATTTATAAAGATTTTTTAATAATTCTTATATTATACACTATAAATTGTTTAAACAATATGTCTTCGGAAAGTGTAGTGTAATTTTCGGCATCGAGGTACTTTTGTTATTATTGCAGATATATGTGTAGTAATTTGAGACGAAATACGTAGAATACACCAACGAACATTTTTTATTAAAACAATTTTTTAATTCGCTGAATAATTTAGGAGATATGATTTTTTTTAAATGAAGCGCATTTTTTGGATTTCGAGGCACTGCTGTTATAATAAAAGTATTTATTATTACGTACAGTGCTCGTCACAATAATTTTGCCACCTATGGCAAGTTTTATTTAATTTATCAGTTATATAAATCCGCCATCCTTTACCACAACAAAATTGACATTTTATTCTTATACACCAGAGGACAATTAACAAAAATAAACAAAAAAAAATCTAATAATATACACCAGGAGGAAATGTAGAGAATTTCGAAAAATGTAGGTTGGCAAGATTATTGTGAAGGGCACTGTACATTATTTTATTAATTTTTTTGTGGTATAAGCAACATTTTTGTAACGTCTTTAATATGAAAGTTCGTACAGATCATAAATAATGCTTAGAAACAAAACAAATTGTCTGTATTTAATTTAAAAACAACTAAAATGAAATTAAAATATTTTTCGTCTTGACAAAATAATGGTTGTATGTATTGTAAATTCTGTGTACATAATACATATGATATAACTAAAACTGGAGTATTAGAGGTAAGTCGTTATACATATGATTGATGTTATAATGCTATAATTAAGTGTATTGTAATAATACTATAGTATAAGTTAAGGTTAAACTAACATCTTTGATATCGGCCTTCAAAAAACAACTTATTATGCACGCCAAACAGGCCTTAGCACAACTGCAGTTTCCAATGCAATTTTGGAATTGCTTGCATTTACAAAATATGTTTCCAGGCGTTACATTTGGACGGACACTTTTTGTCATAAGTCTTGGTACTAATATATTGTCCTTCGAAACCCAACCAAAATCTTTAGGGTTGGGAAGCACATTGACGCAACTTGCTGTCTTTCAAATAATTATTTGGTAGGCAGCTCAGTGCTGGTGAAATGAGTCTTCAGTTGGTAGCAAATTTCGAATATCCGATTTACAACTGTGAAATAAATGGGCTCGCAAATTGTCCAAATTACCAATGAAAAACGGTCTACCATATAAGACTTTAAAAAAATATCGTGCAGAGTTTTCAAATTCAGCACTATCAAATGAATTGTCGAGTGGGAAATTCAATATTGACTGTAACTTAGGATCATTGGCATATTTGAGGCATGTTTTGAATACGTAAGTTTTTCCTTTTCTGAAAGAAAAATTGACCATATCGCAACCACTTAAGACGTAAGTACATAGAAAAAAAATTGCCCAAATAAATTTCTGATATATTCTGCGTAGTCG
Organism: Rutpela maculata; assembly: GCA_936432065.2. NCBI lineage: Eukaryota > Metazoa > Arthropoda > Insecta > Coleoptera > Cerambycidae > Rutpela > Rutpela maculata. The sequence goes on along the minus strand of OW386287.2, from coordinate 54,189,459 downwards.
ACAGTTTTTGTATTATGCAGTGAATAAGTATATACACATCGAATCTATGTATCCACAACTCATTTACGTTTATTCTAGGAGCATGGTACAGTGCCATCACAAAAATGTCTGTATCAGTAGCTTTTTGTAATTCAAATTTGATAGGTACTGAACTATTGCAAATATTCTACTGTCTGCTTCGCTGTGATTTGACAAGTGTAAGTCTGTTACAATTTTACTTTGTTTCATGTCGTCATAACAAAAACGTTAGTAGGTAGACTACTATGATCTGTGTAGAATTTTTCGGAAATATACTTCAATAAACGAGCTTTGTTGTTATTATTTGCAAGGAAAAGTTTACAATTCGGAATTTTAATATTATCCTGTCAGACTAGAACTTAATAAACAATGCGAACGGCAAATGCAAACTGGCAAATCGCGTACCCGAGGCCACACTTATATTTATTATTATGATGAGTTATGACTACGGCCGCGCGCCCTACATTTAAAAAATCATATCTCCTAAATTATTCAGCGAATTAAAAAATTGTTTTAATAAAAAATGTTTGTTGGTCTATTCTACGCATTTCGTCTCAAATAACTATACATTTATCTGCAATAGTAACAAAAGTACCTCGATGCCGAAAATTACACTGCACTTTCTGAGTACATATTGTTTAAACAATTTATAGTGTTGTTTATAATGAAAATAATGTCTCTCTATTACACTTGTATGAAACTACACACATTAAGCTTTCGATTGATATAAGAATTATTAAAAAATCTTTATAAATAAGCTCGTAAATGCAATGTAAACGAAAGATATGCAATATTTAAGTTCCAATTTTTTTTCGAAATTATTACTTTTTTTGCAATTTCGCAATCTTCGCCTCTGGAATCGAATTCGGCATAAAATTCTGGATAATATCCATATTTTTTAAATTTTATACCTGCGAGTTCATACCTCATGATCGAATTCGGACCTTTGGATTCTCGACTAGCTAATGTTTAGCGAAACAATTGTCATGTTGACTTAATATATCAGTGGAAATTTTAAAAAACATTTCAGTGTTTTATTTGTTAAACTATAGTACATATTTACTAAGTTATCTATTTTTGATCCACCTCCTATGCAGTTCTATTCATAATTTAATTACAAATATTTTGATTTTTTTTTGGCCTGATCCGATGAACAGAACCCGAGATATTAAAAAAACATGAAACAAAAACACCTTTTCCAAAATTACAACTTAATTCTCAAAAAACGTTCACCTCCCAGATTAGACAAAACTTTTAACTTCCTGATAACATAGAGATTTCATATCCAATAATTATTCATTCCTCCAAACAATCGTTGAAATCGTATGTTTAGTTTTATTCGACTATTTTACCGAGTGTTATTCTAAAAATATATTCCATGTAACAGAAATTATTAAATTTCTTGTTAGTTTTTTCAATGATTAACCTGATGCAAGCATGAACCAATCGAGTTGTTTGATTGACTAGAGAGCATTATCGTTTTACTGATAATTGAAAATTGAAATGGGAAATACTGCATGATGCCAAATTTCCGAATTTAATTTCTCAATTTACGAACTTTTATTGGCTGCCGTTTCCATCACGATATAGGTAGCCTGATTATGAATCACTAAAAACACTTAAATCGATCTCTATGAATATCAGCTCTCTATTGCATTGAGCATAAATTATTTAAACGAACAAAATTGAGCCGAAAAATGAATTTTAACCAGTTATTTTCACCGAGTTTATAAAATATATTCATCCAGTTTAATAAGAGTTTAAGGATAATAGTACTTTTCTACACTGTTATGCACTTTAAAAAAAAATGAAGAGTATAGTTTGCCATGGTACTTTTTTATGATATCAATGTAATGGTCATCAAATGATGAACAGCTTTGAAGATGTTCGTTCGTCTGGCTGTCTGCCTATTCGTCCGTCTGTCGCGTTTTTCGTAAACACAATACCTTAAGAACGGAAAGTCCGCTTGTACTGAATTTTCAATGGTAACCTAGTGTTAGCTGGAAGAAAAGCCTTATTATTTAGTAAATGAAAATATTAGGATATTTTAATTAAAAAACATACCAGAAGAGGGTAGCAACACAGCCATCATCGGGAGATTATGAAATAAAGATTTATAAATTAAAATAAAAAATAACATGTGTGTCTTATAGCTCTTACTGATTATTTTGTAGTCGCTATTAGGTATAATTGGAAGGAGTCTTAATTTTAAAAGAAAAACTAGTGAAAGCATTATACTCCTCGTCGATTTACTGAGCATTTTATATAATTGTTACACATTCTATAGGATACTCTTCGTAGTTTTCTTGTAAATAATGTCAGTTTTTGGACATTCTAAATTTTGTGATACCAACTTTGTTGTGAAAAAAAAATATGAAAAAAAATTTAAAAAAACAACCACCCGTCAGGGATTCGAACACACGACCTTTGGATCGCAAAACAACAACAAAAAGAATTTATTTATAATTGAGTGTACATGTAAATGTACCTCGCCGGAATCTGGCCCGGAGCTAGCCAGATAAAAACGGTGCGCAACGCCGTGGTGGGTGTAAGGTTTTGCGGGGCAGGTCTGGTTTGGCTTAACGGCAATGGTTTGTGGTTAGAGCTCCTGCCTGCCTTAGGAAGGCTTAAAACTAAATTAAAAGTAATAATACGTGTCCACATGGAAAACTAATTAATATTACACTAAAATAACTAAACTCGCTGGGCGAAACATGCACTTAATGAATTTTGGTTGTTGATACGGGAAAACCCAATTAAACGAAAAAACCCGTTCGAACAAATGACGATCTCGTGGTTTGATCGCCGTTGAGGAAGGTAAGGTTGTTAAAAAAGCTGTGGTTTAAAAAATTGGGATTTCTAAGAAGCTTTCGGCCTAGAAGGAATTGGGGAAAACAAAAAAGGGGACAAAAAGAACAAAAAGGATAAAAGAGCAAATAGTACAAACATAAAGGGGGACAGAAGGATTGGAATGATATAAAGTTAAGGTTAAGGAAGGATAAAGAGTAAGGATATAGGTAAGTTATCATAGAGTGAAGTGTGGCTAAGGGAGTTGCCTGAAGATAGGCAACGCCTAGTATAGTAAGGGGTGTCTTATATCGAAAAAAATGGCATTATGCTGTCTAATTCGGGTAATATTGCGGGTTAACTATTGCCCAGTTTGAACTGATAGAATTTTTGAGACGTTTCTTGGACGTAGTCCGCTAGTGGGGTTATGTCGTGGCAACGTTCATAGAGATCTCTGAGGGAGGTGTACCTACCAGAGTCTGAAATGAGGCGCATAAATTTGTGTTCCAATACTCTCAACTTCCGCATTGTCGTGGCCGGAATGCTGCACCACATCGGCGCCGCGTATGTGATTGCCGGCCTGATTGCCATCGTGTACAATAGCTTTTTATTAGTCCTGTTGAGTCCGCTAGCCCGTGCCAGGAGCGCATACAGACTTCTGGACATGGAGTAGACCTTGCGTATCGTCTTGTTAATATGGGTATTAAACGTCAGTCTTTTGCCTAGGTTCACCCCCAAATACTTCACGCACCGCTTAATTGGAATTTCTCTACCCCCGATCGAAAGTGGCGTTAGAATTCGGTTTTCGGTGAAGCGGCGCACGGCACGTGAAGAGAATCGGCTCTGGCTTCTCGGCGTTGATCCAAATCTTCCACTTGTCGTAATACACCGTGGCGCGGGCCATGTGTGCTTTCAGCAGCATATTAACCGCCTGTGCGTTATGCGAATGCACGTACATGGCAAGATAAAGCTGCAGCCATTGGACTATCACACAGTACTATAAAAATTGAATGTTTGTAATACAGTATTATACTTCAACGAATTAGATATATTATTATGAAATATATATATATTAGTAAAATGTATAAACAAAAAAAAATATATAGAGAATAACATTTCGTAAGATTTCTATTTAAGTACAAGTGAAAAATTAAGAAAATATATGTTTTTAATTTAAATGATTAATAACTTTTTTATTTACTAATTGATTTTTTTTAGAAACAATAGGGTTCTTCCTCTAGCTAATGCTAACTTACTTTCCAAATTTCAGTACAATCGGTCTTTTCTTTCTTAAGTTATCGTGCTTACAAGAAACGTGACGGACGGACAGACCAACATTTTGAAAGTTGTTCAGAATTCATTCACTAACATAATGATGTGATTTTTTTCTCTACGAGCTATATTTACTGTTTTAGAAATGTGCCGATCAAATGCAATATACTCTTCGTTTTTGCGAAGAGTATAATAAGGTTATTTTTAAAAACAGCTGAAAGCCTCCCATGGAATGTGAAATTATTATATAAAAAGTTCAATAAGACTGCTGTCTGCGAATAGTACAGTGTGTGTAGTAGCAGGCTAGATATAGGGAGTAAGAATTGCAACATCGCGTGTGCCAGCTGGCTGAAATGAAATAACTGAGAGCTGGGATGCTCCAGTGGTCTAGCGCCGACTCTTTAATCTATGTCGTCGACGGGCGAGTTTACTGTTGCTGGGTTGTCATACCTCTCGCGCTACGTGAATGTACCTGCCTAATCGGCAATTACACGCTGGATAATGTATAATGTTTATGTCTAGTTTAAAGTATATTTAAAAATAAATTTTAAAACTTTTAACTAGATAGGTACCTTATTTGTGAGAAATTTATGATCTGCTAAAATAAGATTCAGAGATTTACAATAGTAGTAGAAATAATAAACATGCCATTATTGGTATGAAATTCACTGACACCCTGATATTTCACAATCTTAATAATTTAATTCGTTCTATATTATTAAAGTATATGCTTTAACAATATTCTTTAAAAGATAACTTTGCCTTACAACAAGACATGCAAACATCCTATCCCGATTGTCATGTTACCCTGGTAGGTCCTTAGCTTAACTCCAGGGGAGTGATGCTCTACTGAAGTTGCGAATACCTACCTGTTTTACTTCCTTCGCTTAGCAAAGGAGAAAGGGAAAAATTACTTTCTATTTTGTTAGGATTTTCACATTTCTGATTACGCAGATTTAGAAAATAAAAAAAATTCAATTCGGTCAGTCTATCTGTCTACTGGTCTAGTGTCTGGTGTCTGTCTGTCTGCTTGCCTGTTGGCCCTGACAATACTATTTGTCAAGGAGTTAACACAATTGCCAAGGAAGAAACCTGCCCTACTTTTAGTGAAAATCCAGCATGGTCACTCTAAAAAAGAAGGAATTAAGAAACGATGGTGGAATTAACATTTGGAATGTAGTTAACGCTATTACTGAGGAGGAAATCTAATAAAGGACCCCGCTCAGATCTTACGGGAAGTGGCCCCCGGTGAAATTGACTGAATTTTTAATATGTTGTAGATTTCGACTTTCTGATCAAAAGCTCTTCTGGGCCCAACTCAATCCTATGACTAGTTTCCGAGATACAGCTCAAGAAATGTACTAGTATGACCTCTTGTACAATAAAAAAAATTTCGAATTCGTGATTTTTTTTATACATTTTATATTGTGATACGTTCTAATAGCCCTTTATAATTACAATTAAATATTTTTTATTTATTTGCTTTTATCATGATTAGAGAATATTATTTAGGTAGTATGCAAATCTCAACTTACACACTTTTTATTTATTATGAAAATACCTACTTTCTGTATATTGTTGCCCTAATCTGGGCACGCTAATATACTAGTTAGGTAAATACTTTAAAACACTCATTATTGGAGAATCAATCAAAACAACTACTTTTCTAGCTAATACTGACGAAGAATTGAATTACATGATAGGATTTTTAGCATTTTAAAGAAAAAAAATATATTGAAAATACTTAAATCATTTATTCAAATTTAGTCATTCACACTTTTTTATTTAATATGCAATTATCTACTTTCTGTATATTGGTACCTTAATCGGGTCACGCTAATATACTACTTAGAAAAACACTTTATAACACTCATTATTGGAAAACCAATCAAAACAACTACTCTTCTAGCTAATACTGACGAAGTATTGAATTACATGGTAGGATTCCTGTAATTTTAAGGCAAAAAAAAGTATATTGAAAATACTTAAATTATTTATTGGAATTCAGTCATTCACAACAATTATTGAACCGTACATTCTATTTCAACTCTAGAAAAGTTGTACATTGTACAAGTTTTTTCGAACTCGTTAGTTCTCATCAATAAAGTATAGAAACATTCATTCATTATTTACAAGCCTATTCTTAATTTATTTTTAGTGTTGGCTAGAAGAGTAGTTGTTTTGATTGGTTTCCCAATAATGAGTGTTTTGAGTTGTTTTTCTAAGTAGTATATTAGCGTGACCCGATTAAGGTACCAATATACAGAAAGTAGATAATTTCATATTAAATAAAAAAGTGCGAATGACTAGATTTGAATAAATGATTTAAGTATTTTCAATATTTTTTTTTCTTTAAAATGCTAAGAATCCTGCAATGTAATTCAATACTTCGTCAGTATTAGCTAGAAGAGTAGTTGTTTTGATTGATTCTCCAATAATGAGTGTTTTAAAGTATTTACCTAACTAGTATATTAGCGTGCCCAGATTAGGGCAACAATATACAGAAAGTAGGTATTTTCATAATAAATAAAAAGTGTGTAAGTTGTGATTTGCATAATACCTAAATGATATTTTCTAATCACGATAAAAGCAAGTAAATAAAAAATAATTAATTGTAAAAATAAATCAAGAATAGGCTTGTAAATAATGAATGAATGTTTCTATACTCTACTGATGAGAACTAACGAGTTCGAAAAAACTGTACGGTTCAATAATTGTTGTGAATGACTGAATTTCAATAAATAATTTAAGTATTATCAATACTTTTTTTTTTCCTTAAAATGACAGGAATCCTATCATGTAATTCAATACTTCGTCAGTATTAGCTAGAAGAGTAGTTGTTTTGATTGGTTTTCCAATAATGAGTGTTTTAAAGTGTTTCTCTAAGTAGTATATTAGCGTGACCCGATTAAGGTACCAATATACTGAAAGTAGATAATTTCATATTAAATAAAAAAAGTGTAAATGACTAAATTTGAATAAATGATTTAAGTATTTTCAATTTTTTTTTCTTTAAAATGCTAAGAATCCTATCATGTAATTTAATACTTCGTCAGTATTAGCTAGAACAGTAGTTGTTTTGATTGATTTTCCAATAATGAGTGTTTTAAAGTATTTACCTAACTAATATATTAGCGTGCCCAGATTAGGGCAACAATATACAGAAAGTAGGTATTTTCATAATAAATAAAAAGTGTGTAAGTTGTGATTTGCATAATACCTAAATAATATTCTCTACCCTTTATAATATTTTGCACTAAACATATTTGTTGTTTTAATAAAAATAACGTAGAAAAAAATTAAAGTTTGAAAAATATTGGCGAACGCGCCGGGAAATCTATATAAAAATAACAAATGAAAAAATTTTTTTTACATAAAGTACGCGTCTTCCTGAATAAAAAACTTTAATTGAAAAACTTTCAGAAATTGCTCCTTTGATCACTAATACCCCATCAATAAAGTAAAAATTCGGACGAGATACAGAATTTTATAAGAATTTATAGCTGTATCTCGGAAACTAGTCATATAATCAGAAAGTCGAAATCTAAAACATATTAAAAATTCAGCCAATTTCATCGGGGGCCACTTGCCATAAGATCTGAGCGGCGTCCTTTATAGCTAAAATATACAGAGTGGTCAATTCAATAAAAAAATATTAGTAAAAGGTGCCAATTAAAGAGGGAAGCTTTGCGTAAATACTTTTACAGATTTTTTCATTTATAAGTGACAATTTATTAATAACATTTTTCCTACCAATTTTGAGACTAGCATCTATAATAGTTTTCATATTATTGCAAAAATTGAAAAAATAACGTTAACGCCCACTACCTTATTAATTGTGAATATTTGAGTAAAATATCTGACTCAATCATTATAGTTTGATCTCTGAAATATATATATGAAGTATCTATACTATTATTTATAAAATATCCTCTATATATTCAAAATTAATTTATAAACGCATCCCTATCTTATTTTTAATTTCCACGTATAAAGACGATTAGATAACTACTAAAACTAGGGAATTATTTAGCAAATTTCATCGAAATTGAAGACCTCTTCACGGATCATCTGATATAGAATATATAAATAATAATAGAAATTAAATTAACTAATAAAACTTGTTCTACATGGCAATAGCGGATTTTCGTGTAGGATGATATATGAGTACAAGTCTGACAGTTCCTTTAAAAGCGAGAAAATTTAGCAAAAAAGGTTCCATATTAAACCAAGCGAGGTATAAAATAACTTTACACCAAAAGGATTTAGATGACATCAACAAATTATTATTGGGCAAAAACGTGCTGCTTAAGTTTTTGCTTTTCTGGTATCGTTTTATATATTACTGTACAATAAGATACTGACTTTAAATTACGCTATATTTTATGCTGATTTTAATAAAAAACGAAATACACAGAAATATTAAGAACTGCAATAAAACTCTCACATATAATATTATTTTCTGTAATGGCTAATAATATATAAACATTTATAGTACAGGAAAACTTTACTTTAACTCGAAAAAAATTGTGCAGACCTTAAACTTTGGTTATAGGTTCAAAATAGGCCAAAGTTCACGAAACAAAAAAGTTTAGGAGTTTTACGGATCCGCGGGAACTTATATGGTGGTGAAAAGGGGTATTTTTAATAAAAAAATTGATTTTTTTCTATTTTACTAGAGAGAGATTTTACTTTTCAAATACTAGAGGTTTTAACTTCGGAATATCATATGAATTAGATCTCGTTCATTTTTGGCAGCTTAATAATAAATGCATAAAAGTGAAGTAAACTTTTCATATAATTTGATAGATTAAGTTAATTTAATAATAACTACTAGAAAATTTGGGATTTTAGCTTGAAAAAGTGGTATTTCAAATACGTTTTTGTCAAATAACTCGAAAGGTATTACATTGAGCAAAAACATGCTAGAGACAAATAAGAAATAGTGGAATGGATAGAACGTCGTAGCTCATTAAAAATATTTTCGGAGTAGAAAGATATGGGATAAAAACCATCTTGTTCAGAAATGTTTAACGCATCAGAATCTCTTTTTACGAAAATTTTGGGTGGTACTGAAAAAAAATATGAGCGATTGAATCTGGAAAATGTCTATTTTCGTAAGGGCCTACTCCGCAAACTGATGTTTTTTTTTCTCCTTAGCCAAGTAACGTAAATTACTAATTTTTGTTTCACTGATGTACTATTGGGTATGGAACGAGTATATAATTTTTAATGTAGAAGGCACCTTCAATTTTAGTTGTAGTTATTCTTTTTTCCGAGCGGAACACGGCAGAATTGAGAAAGTTCCGACTTCAGTAATGCTTAACTTTTTTTTTTTCACGATATGAATTTCAATTTTTTTACCATGTTTGGCTGAATTGAAGCAATACCAACATATGCTCTCGCATAACATATGGCCGCGTTTCAAAAATTTAGTTTTTTGGAGCCATTTTTATAACGTCGTGTCTGGCGAGCTGTTCTCCTCACTGAGAGTGCGAGAGAGAGCGTATTATCGACTACGGACTAGTGATGGGACCACTCGAGTGAAAAATAACCGGTTATCAGGTTATTGAAATAACCTGCATTACTCGGTTATTGTCGACGGGTACTCAAGTGAAAAATAACCGAATGTTAAACAGTTATTGAAGTAGTCATATAACTCATCACTCTCTCACAAATAAATTAAATGTTAACTCGTATCGTATAATAAACGAGTGAACCTCATTACTAACCTACGTTTCTAAAATAAGTATTAGGTACCTATCTGAATTCGAACCGATTGATGTAGTAATCAGTATCCATTTACTTACCTATTATTTATAATATTATTTTATTTATATTTATATTTATTATGTCAAGAAATAATCAAACTATGTGCAATTTTATAAAGAATCATTTTATCCTGTACACATTTTTCCCAAAAATGAATTGATTGATTGATATTCCCATGAAACTTTTAAAAAAATTTGTATGAATCGGAATTTGAGCAAAAATTGTTAAATAGCCTTGTAAGTTATGCATAGTATTCAAGTGACCAACACTAATGATTAACCGGTTATTGAAATCACTTGAATACCTAGTATTCGGTTATTGAAATTAATCGGTTATGCCCATCATTACTACGGACGCGCATTGGAAAAGGAGCGCATTATAAATATAAATATTGTGGAACTCACTTCTGTGCAATAATTATTAGAACTGCAAATATACACTAAAATAACCTTTTGATTCTCAACTGAACACAATGTCAAGAGGAAATTTGAGAACTGAAAATATTATTTATTATATATTATATATATTATCTATTAATATTTGTACAAGTAGGTATGGTAATAGTAGTAATAATAATAATACTGAACGGAGAAAACATAAATCGGACGATGGGTAAACACAACAAAAATTGATGATACAAGGTTTTACATAACACATAACATAAAACAATATGTAGTGCAAAACTAAAAGTCTGAATCTTCTGAATCATATTGGGGCTCGATATCAGCATTTTTGCATTCTTTACATTTGCATAGTTCAGAGCATTTAATATTCTCTTTGAAACAGTCACATTTCTGAGTAGAGCATGTCTTATCTTTACAGTAAATATTGAGTACCTCCCTAATTTCATCTGGTATGGCAGCTTTCGTCGTCCACAGGGGTTTCAATACATTTTCATGCTTCTGCCAACCATACGAAAATATATCAAGTTCCTCCGAGATAGGAATGTGACGGTTTTTCCAAATCTTGGTTTGAAGTAGATACCTGTAAGATTGATTTTTGCAATATAATATGGTCACCTTTATAAGTACATACCTTAAAACGTGTTGCAAAAACGCGTCTTCAGGCAGAGGAAGTTCTGCTGCAGATTTCTTGGTTTTCATCGTCATGTTATAACGAAGCTCGTCCAAGCTTGTGCAACTCTTTTGCTTGTACAATTTTTGTACAAAATTTCTCACAGCGTCAACAGCTTCGTTTGTTGGCAGCACCTCAAAAAATTGTAAACTTTTGAATATTTCAGTTGTTTTTTTAAAGTGTCAAATACTGTTTTCTTGCCAATTTTATAAAATGAACTCGTTGAGTCTGAACCTGTCAAAGCATTTACTGATCAAGTCAAGACACTGCACTGCACTGGTTGCGAATAATATGTCAGTTGAATTATACACTTGAGTACTCGTCGACAACAACCGAGTAATGCAGGTTATTTCAATAACCTGATAATCGGTTATTTTTCACTCGAGTGATCCCATCACTAGTCCGTAGTCGATAATTCGCTCTCTCTCTCGCACTCCCAGTGAGGAGAACAGTTCGCCAGACCACGACGTTATAAAAATAGCTCTAAAAACTTTATTTTTGAAACGCGACCATATGTTATCGGAGAGCATATGTTGGTATTGCTTGAATTCAACCAAACATGGTAAAAAAATTGAAATCCATATCGAGAAAAAAAAAAGTTAAGCACAACTGAAGTCGGAACTTTCTCAATTCTGCCGTGTTCCGCTCGGAAAAAAAAATAACTGCAACTAAAATTGAAGGTGATTTCTACATTAAAAAATATATACTCGTTCCATACCTAATAGTACATCAGTGAAACAAAAATTAGTAATTTACGTTACTTGGCTATGGAGAAAAAAGAACATCAGTTTGCGGAGGAGGCCCACATGAAAATAGACATTTTCAAGATTCAGTCGCTCATATTTTTTTTAGTACCACCCAAAATTTTCGTAAAAAGAGATTCTGATGCGTTAAACATTTCTGAACAAGATGGTTTTTATCCCATATCTTTCTACTCCGAAAATATTTTTAATGAGCTACGACGTTCTATCTGTTCCACTAAAAGCTAATAAATTAAAGATGAATTTCATTTTTTTTCTAATTTTTGTAGAGTTAATGGTTTCGGAGATGTGGAAGTCTAAAGGTGGCGTCCGAACGTTTATAAGGCGAAGTATTTAGTTTAAATGGCCAAAAACGCTAATAATCAAAATAAAAACTATTAATTAGGCTTTCAAATGATTTTTTTCTATTTTTATAGCATAAAAAACAAAGAAGTTATGACAGAAACAATGTACTTTTTCACATTTTTTTTTTAAATAACAACTTTGCAATTTTATTAATGTAAGTAGTCAATAATTAAAAAAAGTATATTCCCATATATTTTTTCGTTAATATAGTGTGACCTACACGCTCAAATTTTTTCATCGACTTAACGCGCTTGCTTTAGAAAAAAAATGCAGTTTAAACTGTAAAAAAAATTTAAAAAAAAAACGTAATATTCTTGTTTCTCTGCAAATATCTGAACAAATATTAGTTCAAGAGATAATACGGTGGACATCAAAAATGAAGCTTATAAACTGAGAACAAATTTATTTTGTTTATATACTTGTGTATAAGGTTGATTGTTTCGGAGATATTTAATTTTGCAGATGGCATCCCACCGTTTTTAAGAAGAAGTATTTAGTTTAAAATCTTGAATATCTTATAAACTGTGACACTTCCGTCAAAAGTTCTAAAGAACAAAATTAAAGGTAATTAATCAATCTTTAAAATGATTTTTTGTTTGTTTCAACATCACAAAAAATAAAGAAATTATGGCCGATTCAATGTGCGTTTTCACATTTTTGTTAACAAAATGTCGGCATTTTGTTATTGTAATTGCTCAGTAATTAATTTTTCTTTCAAAAATGCTGTTTTTCATTAATATATAGCATCACCTAGATGCTCAATTTATTTTGTCTCTTGAAAACACTTGTTTTGGAAAAAAATTCCATCAGCCATCCCCCCATCGAAAAATGGCCATATTTTGGTTAACTATTGCTACAAAATTAATTTTAAAACACCCAAAAAATCGATTTTTTGGGAGGTTACTACAATTAGTCCAAAATCGAAAATTGGGATAACATCAAATCTTTACGTTTTGAGTTCCCAGGAACCCAAAAAAGTGGTTTTTGAAAAATGTCTGTGTGTGTGTGTATGTATGTTAGCACGATAGCGGCGAAGCTACTAAACGGATTTGGATAAAACTTTGCATGAGGGTTCCTTTAGTGCTCCAGAAGATCTGAAAAGGTTTTGGTTGAGATCGGATTACGTTTAGTGCCGTTTTGGCGCAACAAGTTGTTTATTTTATGATTACGTACAATTTGTAATCGAACCATTGAAAAGCAGTAAAAATTCCAATTTCAATGATATATCACACTCGCACCCTTTCGATTTGGTTTCCGTTAAAAAAATTAAAAAGTATTCGTTATATGTGCACACATGACAGCATCCAAGAAATATTATTGTAGGGGAAAATGTATTTTGCCATCTATCAAAAATATTTGGGTTGGAATGTTGATTTATAAGTTATGGTACGTGACGTCACAGCTAACCTCAAAAATATATATTTCTTAAGATTAAGAATATTACGTAGCTATTATTAAAATTTGTGCCTGGTTCCCGTACTTTCAACTAAAATGTAGTACAATGTAATGTTTATGAAGTTCTAAATACTTTGTCTTAATAAAATAGGACTCTTTTTGTAGTTTGGAATCTTATTTGCGTGAATTTTTAAATATTTACTTGGAGCCACTGTGGCTCTAAGCTAAAAATGCGTATACAAACATTAAAAATGAGAATGAACTTGAAAAACTTAAACATGATGCAGATGGTATGTCCCTAAATATATTTCATAACCTAAAAATCAACATTCGTAAAGGTTACCAATCCAAATATTTTTGACAATGTCAAATTTTTTTAAGGTAATAATTGTTTATAGCCATGTTCGGAAATTACGTCTGATTGATGGGACGCGTCACAATCGTTCATTTAATGCAAATCGAGCTAACCGAGCTAAATCTGAAACGTTCGAATATCACAAAATAAAGGCCTCGGACGAAGCTCGACTTGCTCGGACCTTTTTGACCTAGCAGGAAGATTTTAATTTGACGCATGCGTAGTCTGCTTGAATTGTCCATAATGTTATTGACTTGTTGAGGTTAGAGTGTCATTTGGGCTAAATTCTGTGTTATTTTTTTCGCTATCCAATGTTCTACGAAATCTTCGAAACGTTATCTGTTAATACCCTTATAATATCCGGTAATTGATTAACATGCAACATAAACAAACATGAGAGGTTATGACTGTAGTCCACTTCAGTTCCTTCGATATTTGTTCATGAAATAAATGGCTCCAAAGTCGGGTGTAATTTATCTGTTTGCTCAGTGCTCTGATTTCCGATGTAATATCCAAACACAGCTGATAAGGATCCACCGTGTGGGGAGGTTCCAACCGCTTCTGATTTTTTTAATTAAAAATACCCCTTTTCACCCCCTTATAGTTTCCCGCGGATCCGTAAACTCCTACTTGTTTGTTTCGTGAACTTTGGCCCATTTTGAACCTATAACCAAAGTTTAAAATCTGCACAAATTTGTTTCAAGTTACATTTATTTTTTTCAATCTTTCCCTGTACTATTAGGATTCAAAGTAAAATTCGAAAGAGAAGCAGCTTTACAATAAAATATATGGGGCTATGCACTGGAAACCTGACCTAAACTTTTGGAATTAATCCAATATCGAGCTATAAGAATGAATGAATGGCAACAGAACTGTCAGAGGTTTATTAACCTTTCTGGTATTGTATGCGATCTCAGCCATAATTATTGTTATATTCGTGAAGTTTTCTGAACAAAAATTGCATCTGTGCTACCATCATGCGTTATTGAATAAATTGACCTCCCTTAAGCTATAGGTCTGTAGAACATCAAACGTGTCCAATAGGCTTCTTGCATGTGCCGTATATTTTAAATTAATTTATATATATTAGTATAGTGTTACTAAACATTAGCAATTATCAAATCTGTTTTCATAATTTCATATAACTGGAAAGTATTTAACTCATTAACGCCCAGATTAATATACTTTCTTGGATTTTTCCAATATTCAGAAATATGTGTTATTAACAGTGTTGGACAATAGAAAAAATGTCAAAAAAATTTAATTTTTCTTAATTTTTGAAATTTGATTCGTTAACGACCCTTTGGGCTCTAGAAATTATTGAAACAGATAACTATGAAATATTTTATTTATTATTTAAGAAACCTGAAAAACATGTTTCATTATTGTTTGTGAAAAGTCTCAAAACATTTGTCATGCAGAGGTACATTGCACGTCTTACAAGTTTTATTAGTTTTATTTTTGCAAAGTGACACCTGCGTCTTGGCCTATCAGTTACAATAAGATGCCGTCCCGAAGCAGTGATGGGATACAGAATAGCCGCCTGCATTTTTCCAGATATGGCATATTTTTTTTTCCATATTTTTTCAACAGACACTGCTCAATTTCACGTCAGAATTCAAGATTGTGTTTGGAAATCCCTTACTGGCGAGCTAGCAACCATTCGTTTGTTACACACACATCGAAGAGCCAAAAACAATTGGTATGTACCATTTTTCCCCTAAATCCTATCCTATAATTTGAAATGTGGTTGTCTAGCTGGTCAACTCCACGCATGTATTTATTTTAATACTTCACAACAAGTGGTTGTTGTATTTCTACTTTCTTTTTGTCCTTAGCCGAAATGCGTTGACATTACTGTTCTGGCTTCATCTCATATTCATTCGAGAGTAATGTAACGATGCTGTTGTTTTAGTTCACTGACGGCACAATCCATTGCACCTCGTGGTAATTTTTTCATAGCTTTTTTTCTTTCAATGGGCAGTCTCTTATCTCTAATAGTGCCTGTGACAGCAAACCATTTTCAAGCGGATGACTTGTTGAGTAGAGGAAGTAAATGCAAGACTCTCTCCTAAGATTCCTACAGATCTCCTTTCTTCCACTTGGTCTTCTCATATTTATCAGTAGATGTAGGAACAGTTCTACATCTCTTCGCCAACAAAGCTAGTGGGATATTATATTCCCATCCTCTTCAGGTTCTATTTGACCAACAAATTCAATGTCACCATTATTCTCACGCTCTACTTCATCATCCTCAGTATTTTGGATTGGCGCTAGTTCATCTAGAATGTCATTACTGTCAAAGTAAAATTCTGCCTCGACAGCTGGCTGTTTGCCATTCAACATATCGGGATCATTACACTCTTGGTCCCTTGAATCTGTAGCATTCCCAAAGTCATCCGGAGGCGTTATTACTATTGCGTTAGGTACAATGACATGTTCATATAACATTTCAATTTCCTCCAATAATTCGGATGTAGTAAGAGGTCGTTTCCTGCAAATTAAAAAAAAACTATCTTGAACAATGTAGTAAGCCAAATGGGTCGTTAACGACCCAGCAATATTAAAGGTTATGTAGCAGTTTTATATCTCATGATTAAGGCATATAAGTTGTAGAGATGATCGAGTACATGCTATTTTTGAATAATATCTCAATGCAGTTTGAAAAGCAGTAATACATTTGTACTTACCAGTAACTAAACTGTGCCATGTCATATAAAAATAATTGTTGAAACATTTTACACCAAATCTCACAAGTAAACACTGTCAATTTGTAAGATTATCGTTATAATATAAAATGAATAACTATACTAAGACGCTGGACACATACGTAATGTTAATTATACAATCAGTAAGGACAGTAGAAATTAAAATTGCCCCTGGGTCGTTATCGACCCCTTGGGCATTAATAGGTTAAATCACCGACTAATATCCGGGAGAAGGGACATATCTGAAAACACACTCATATTGGAGTTGACGTCATCTATCACTATCTCTGCTAGTGCAATGATTCGGACATATAATTCAGTTTGCGGTTATTTCCTAAAATTATTTAGTTGTATTCGGTCTGTGATATTAAATTATAGTGAGTATTTATGTGTAAGATATTTAAAAAAGTTTAAATTGTTTTAAACATGACTGAAAAAGATTATTTCAAAGGTTGTTCAGTATTCTCCGATTTCTCTTTTAATTTTAAGTTTAATTTAGTAAATTATTTAAATTAAATAAATTCCTTTTTCCTTTGCCATAAAATGGATTTAAATTAAATTTTTGTTCACTTGCCCGCGTGATTTACTCGGTTTCACAAAAACCTGCTGCTCGGCTATTGAGGAAATATACCGGAGTGGTACAAGGACAGTAGTTCGATTTTGATTGCGAACGCGCTACAACTGTAGCAAATTTTCTCTAATTTTCTCGAAATATCTTTATAATTGTACGCATCCTCGATTGTGTGTGATTTAACTCAAACGATAAACAATTGTTCGACTTGTGCAATAAAGTCTACAGTCCGCTGCGCTGCCGAATCCTGCCCGATAGACGACAAAACCAGGCTCCTGACATCCAGCCAATAAAGGTAGGAAACGTGCAACCGAGTACGAACAATTTAAGTTAATTCTCATAATTTTCTCTTATTCAAAACATTACAAAGGTCAATCGGATTATTTACGCCGTACACCTGCCGAGTGTATGCCATATGCTACTGCGTCATATAAATATTCATAAATAAAAAACTATAAGTCCTAGATGAAATTTTTTTTTTTTTTCATAAACTTCTATCTTTGCTTCAATCGCCTTCTGCATGTATATGAAAATTTTCAAAAATAAAAAAGTTTGTCACCGAAAACGGAGATACTTTTATGATCTATTTCGCTTCACTATTAAGCTATTACAAGGGCAACGTCCATGAATGGAATTAATTTAAAATGTACGCTAGCGCTGTGGCGTTTCCTGCATGACATCACGCGTTGTTTGCGCGCCTAACGGATTTATTCAAACTTTAGTGTTGTGTACCGTTTGTAAAAGAAAAAAATAAGAAAAAATCCTTTACACACTGTGTTTTGTATTAAGTAAAGATTCTAGAAGTGCTAAAACTATGTTTTGTGCAAGAGACCTATTGAATTTCTTCCCATATAAACATTTTCCATTTACACAAACACATTTGAACACTACGCTAGAATACTATCACTCGTCGCGCGTTTCGCTACCCATACTGGCATCATCTGGAGATGATTAAAACAAAAGTGCAACTGAAAGTGTTCCTACATTTATAATGAAATAATTCCGCGATTGCACGCACTCAACCAATGGTGGACTATTTGGGATAGGCCCACTGTCACTATTCATACGATTTTTACATTTTGCAATTTCGAAGTTTTCAAAAGCATCCATCTGTCTATTAGGTGTAACATTTCTAATTTATCTTAAGTTATTGGTATCTATTCTATGATTGTTATCAAAGGCATATGGGGAAACACTACAGTTATCAGTTTTTCACTTTCAATAAGTTCCTTGAATCTTGTTATAATTATAAGTCTTGTTTGTCCAATATACTTCAAATTACAGTCCTTACAACTAATTTCGTATATTCGGGATCTTTCGTTTGATTCAATTATATCCTTCAGGTTACCTAAAAGTTGTAGTAATTTATTCATTAGTGGGTGAACAACTGTCATATCAATCTTTTTTTTAAATACTGCCTAGATCACGGGTAAACCGATTTTCGTATGGAATTGATACGAATTTTGAATGAGAGTTTTCTTAAATCTGAGTTTCATAATTAATGTATCAACTAAAATTACAGGGAATGCACATATTGGTCTTAGCTATATCCTTAATCAAAGCTTTCTCTTTAGCAAATCTCTGTTTATTCAAAGGACGATGAATCAAGGAACTGAAGCCAACCATATTCTGCTGGGGACAATGGTAGTATAAAGTAAAATGGTAGTTGTTCATTCATTTCTATTTTATATGTAAATACTTAAGTAAAAAATTTACCTCGTTAGTTTTTGTGTTATAATTGAAGTCCTGAAGAATCGTATTTCAAAGCTTAAATACTCAGCGATGAAATGAGGTATAAGTTTTCTTGGTTTATCGAGCGCATCTAACTTAAGTATACATTAAAATTTCGGAAAAACGTCAAAAATTACTAAAAAACTGCAAACATGCTTACTTTGAAATGCTATTATTACGACTTACTGTTTTTCAAATGTAAAACATATAGAAACATAAAGGTCGTATGTTCAACTGTAAATAAATAACGTTTAATGACGTTAAGGAGAACTTTTAATTTTAATGAAATTATTGGGTGAAAATATATAGCTTATCTACCATTGTCCTTTCAGCTCAATTGGACGTCGTTAAGTGGGTCAAAATTGACTAGCTAAAATACATACAAAGCAAGTTAAATAAAAACTTGTAAAAATCGCTGTTTATAACAGTTTGGTGGTCATAGAAGTGTAATGAAACAAGTGTGAGCGTGGTAAGCGTTGCATTGAATCCTGGCTTACCGATGCGACCTCTAGTATCTCAAAAAAGAAGGAGCCAAATATTTTTTAAAAATTATGTGCTCATTATGTGTCTATTGTAAATGACTCTAAGAAAGGCCATGGCAGGTTAAGATAAGTGTCCGTTCCTTCGCAACCTTTTTACGTGTGGTTCCTTCCAGTGATGCATATTTACGTAAGATACTACCACAAAAAGTTTTGACCTCAAAAACTTCATAATATAATATATATATTTGTTTCGAAAATCCGAAAAAATATCTTTTTTCTTAATTAAGTGAACCAATTTGTTTGTATTTCACATATATTGTAAATCTACTCAAGACAATTTATTAATGATATTTTCAGGAAATCTTTTCATGAAAAAAACAAAAGTTGATGCTTCTGAATTTTTAAAAAAATTTAAATACGTACTTACACGTTAGCGACCACCACCATTTTTTTACTTTACTTTATACACCATACAATAAGCTGTAACATATATTTTTTACAAAACTCTATCGAAGTCAAATTGGCAAAGATAATGTTTCGTGCTTACATCCCATCTTAGTAAACACCCTGTATCGTGGGTTCAGGAATTATAACACCAGGGAAACACTAAACAATAATGTATTTACTTACGCATTAATTACAATAAATAAAAGAAAAATAGTATAAATTGGTTAGAAACTCGATATATTAATAAATATATAAATGAACAACTGCTTGGATTACACGTATTGAAAATTTTGGAGCAGCCTACGTATTTTTTTGATCTGATCTCTTCATGTTATACATATTCGGATAATCATAAACCAGTTGAAAATAAAACTATCTATTTTTTAAATTATAACAATATTTATAATACTCCAGTCATTTTAGACAAAAATATGGCTTCTGATCTAACAAAATATATCCTTCATTTTTTTTTTAAATCGATTTATTTTGGTGTTTTAAAGAATATATTAAAAATCGGCAACGAGATCACTACGGTATAAAAAAATTATTCAAGGTCAAAGTTCACAAAAGAATATCACGCTTTCTATGGCTCAAAGGCCAATTGAGGTTATTATAAAAATGAAAGATAATTAAATTCCGCACAAAAATGATCTCTTCCATTTTTTATGTACAACGAACGGTTTAGACAAAAATGTGCTTCGAAGTTTCCGCGCAAGGCATAATATATATTTTTTTATTTTGATTTAATTTTGGACTTAAGGCTTTTGGACAATTCTGAACAAGTTTCGAGACAAGTTTCATTAACAAAATTTTCCGACAAAAAAATGCCTAATATGATTTCTTGATTTTCTCCGCATATTTTGGTACCGCAGATGGCTTTGCATTTGTAGGAGGTGAATGTTTTTCTGGCCATAAGTAGATCCTAAGTTATTCTATACTCAAGTAAAATTTGATTCAAATTGAAAAAAAAAATAAAAAACTTGGTGTTACCATTTCAAGTGAAACACACTGTAAATATACAGGGTGTTATCAAAATGTATGTAAATCACTTAACCCTAAATTCAGCACCTTAAGAAAAGTTGATTGAACCTAATTTACTTCTATCCAAAATCGCAGTTCTATGAAGATACAGCCCTTTAAAGTTGGAAATAAAAAAACATATTCTTTAAATATTGTACAAATGGCTACAAATATTTTGGGGGTAGGGGGAAAGGTTGCTTAACCCTAAATCAGCCATTTCTAAAACTTCATTTTAAAATATTTTTACTTTTAACTATTCCCTCTGGTATATGTTACAGCGTACCAGTATTGAAAAAATATCTGTAGCCATTTGTACAATATTTAAAGAATATGTTTATTTATTTCCAACTTTAGAGGGCTGTATCTTCATGGGGGTGCGATTTTGGGTAGAGGTAAATTAGGTTTAATCAACTTTTTTTAAGGTGCTGAATCTGTGGTTAAGTGATTGACATACTTTTTAATAACACCCTGTATAACCAATAAATTTCAATGTGAAGATTTAGCAAATATTACTGTATATGACGGTAAATATATATCGATCAGCTAATAATATACATAGAACAAGTACGTATTCTATGCATGAACTATATGAAATTGAGCCTATTTTATGCCCTGCGCGGAAACTTCGAAGCACAATTTTGCCTAAACCGTTCGTTGTACATAAAAAATGGAAGAGATCATTTTTGTGTGCAATTTCATTATCTTTCATTTTCATAATAACTTCAATTGGCCTCCGAGCCATAGAAAGCGTGATATTCGCAAAAAACCATTTTTGTGAACTTTGACCTTGAATAATTTTTTATGCCGTAGTGATCTCATTGCCATTTTTAATATTTTAATATATCGATTTCAATAAAAAATGAAGGATATATTTTGTTAGATCAGAAAAGTCTAATTTCACTGGATTATAATTAAATGTCCTAAATAACAGGCATTAGTAAATTCACACATAGAAATATAATAAAATTAAAATTATCTGTTGCCCGATATGGTTAGGGATTGTGCGCCAAAGCAATGTTCGTGTTATAAGGCTTTAAAGAAAAATCTCAAAAATATGTTTTGTTAGGTGTAGTTACATAAGAATGTCTGTTTTTGTATATTCGAGAGTTGTATAGTATGTGTCGAATTCAGCTCTTTGACTATACCTATATACTCATAAAACTTGCTCATTTCTCTGTTTTCACAAACTTTATCGTAATTTTGCACAGAAGTCGCTACTTTCACTGGAAAAACTTTTTGGCCCCATTTTTTTACACTGCGGCGGAAGCTCACACTGGATCATTAAGAAATATTATCATTATTACTACTATTCGCACGCTTGAACTTTTTGTCAAAAGTCAGCTTTGTTTGATTTTTTCCGCTATTCGTAGAAATATTGAATTATTCCAGCCGTAAATTCAACTGATATCAAGTAATTTATTCAAATAACTAAATATTAATAGTTTGTTTTTATCTCGCCAAGGGCGAATATAAGAAGCCTGAAACGGAAAAAGTAATAACTTATTTTTTCCTTTAACTTTCAGGTAATAAAGAGCACAGTTAAGATATAAATCCAACATTACAAGAAAACTTTAATCATTAAACTTAAGAAACTTGAATAACAAACTTTTCAACGATTCTCATACTTCTCCAGCTGAAAGTTTTCCAAATTGACATCGCAGTTGCAATTATGTCATTTAAAAACTATAACACCTGCTAATTAAGACATTTGTTACTGTAAACATACAGAGCTAGTGAAAAGCAGTGGTCGATATACTTTTCTGTCAAATGTTGAATACAATTTTGTCATGAGACATATTATATATTACTTTATTAAAAATGTTCCAAAGTTGTAAGTCATAGTTTACCTGAATTGTTGAAGAATGTGTGTAAAAAATATAAGTCGAAGTCGAACCTACCTGAACATTCGTTTTTTGAGCAATGCTTTGGCTAATTCGGCTATCTTGAATTATTTAAAATAAATTTCAATTAGATCTTTTTGTTTTCTAACATATAATCAGATATTTAGGTTATTAATTATTTTTTTTGTTTTAATTTTAATTGCCTTTTTTATTTTAACGTCCTGGCGAAGTTTAGCTAATGCTACTCCACCACTTAACCGGGATGGCGAGATGAGATACGGTCACCCATCTAAGTGCCGGACTCGCCCGGCGTGCATTAACTTTGCCGATCGAGGTCTCGCCACATAAACCAATTTTTCCAATTAAAGATGTTTATTTTCTTTAGCTATTTTGTACATGTCAGGGTATATTGCATTTGATTCATCTGTGTACCTTATATGAATAGTTACGTGACAACTAACGCGAAAACCACACGATGTCACGTGACGGCCAGATGTTGTGGCAGAAACGCTTCCAGACCAACTGAAACCGGTACCGTACCTCACGATAATATCTCAATAGATGAATTTTCATTTTTGAAAGTTTATACACAAAGCGATTCACAACGAAGCAGACTTATGATAACTAGAGCTAGCTTAATTTGCTGTTAAAAAATATCTGAAATTTTTTAAAATCAACTGCAGGATGATTTATGAGTTATGCAAACATTTCTGAAGGTCTTATCTTTTATACTAAAATCAGATCGTATTTTAGGCGTGTAGTGCTAATTGTCAATTTACATGCATTAAATATAGAAAATTCCGTAGCCAGATTAAGTAACTTTTATTTGTAGGTTTTCTATGAAAAAGATCACCCTGTTTACTTTTTTGTTGAAACACTAAATTATGAAAATACATACAAGAATGATCTTGATTTTTATTAATCTTTACAATGACATGTCCACACATACATATTTTTTTAATGGCATTGGACATAATCGATTAGCCAGTTGCATAAATGAAAAGCTAACCTAAGCAACTACAGACATTTGAACATAATATAATACAAAACATTCAGAAACAATGAAGTCCCATTTGAAATATTAATTTTTTTTTTTTTAAGTGAATCGCGATTTCTACATTTAATAATATTCCTGGAGGAGGCTGAAACCTTCGGTATGACGCTGCCTCTGAAGTAGTTTCCACAAACAGCAAAACACTTGAATACTGTTATTTGACGAGCATTTCGCCAACTATAATGGCATCATCTGGAGATGATTAAAACTAACGTATAACTACGTTCTTGTATTTAAACTAAATTAATATCGTGGTTGAACGCACGTCATCCTTACTTAAACTATGTCTCGTTTCAACGAACCGTGACCTAATAACCAATAAAGTAGATTGTTTGGAATAGGCCCTTTGCTACATGTAAAAATCAACCTTGAGTTATTGATATGTATTCTATGATTGTTATTAAAGACATGTTAACAGCACTAGATTTTTCAGTTTTTTTCACTTTTGGTGAGCCATATGTTTCTTAAATCATATTAAAATTGGACATATTGTTTGCCCAACATACATCAAATAACAATCCTTATAACTAATTTCATAAATTTCAGTCCTTTCGTTTTAAGTAATGAATGAATAATAACTGTCATGTCTAAGTATTTAAAAATTCTGCTTAAAACACGTGGAATAGATATGGCTTTTGATTTCCGCTCGGTTTGAAGAGCCGATTATTCCGGAGGGTTACCTATCTACGTTTCCTAATTAGTCTGTCAACTAAACGTACAGGGTATTACATGAATTTCAACCACAGGGATGCGAAACCAGAGGAGAGAAGGCTACATTTTCTTCTCGTATCTTTTTTATTCTCTAACGTGTTTAACAATTTGATACCGGAATATAATTCAGGCCTGTAGACAGCGGAGAGGGGGGGGGGGGGGTAGGGGGGAATTTGAACACCCTCACTACCGATAACGAAGCGAAAAAAAACTCAACTAGTAGTGTTCCAAAGAATATACAAACAACACCTTTGAGACTTATAATCTTTAGGCTACAGGCAGGGTGTTTGCCTGCAACATTGCAGTGTACGAATCCACCTTCTCAACGTTGCGCATTGACTCAAATAAATTGCCCTCGAAAAATGGGCATATGCCACTAGACAATGGTAGATCTAATCCTGGTGGCATTTGAGAATGATCGCACAAAAAAAGTTGACGTGGATGCTTTTTAAAGAAAATTTAATGACAAATGTGATCGATTGCAACTTTATTACTATTTTATTACTACAAAGTATTCGTTTTTTGTTTATTTGTCGTTAATGTTTAATGTTTTGAATACACAAATGCTATATTTGTGTTTTTTAATAGGCGTTTGCATTCCTCATGTACTTAATCAAAATCTATGTTTTATATTTTTCGCTATTGTTTAATGTTTTTTATATATTAAAGGCTGTATTTGCGTTTGTGATTTAAAAATTTATTGGCCACTGCTGAAATGTCATAACTAAAAATTATACATAAAAAGATACTCTTTATAAATTACTGCAGTACAAACGATGTCAATAGAAATTGGGTAATGAATTGCCACCAACATAACAAAATTTATTGATACAGGTTTAAATGATAGTACAGTATCTAGAGGTAAAAAATATGCAAAATTTCGGAAAAATCTCATATGTAATGATAACTTTTCTTGGGGTTATTGGGTTATTATCGTAGTAAAAGATATCATCTTTATGTTCTATATGGTCCGGACACTTTCTTTTACCCTCAAGGGGTGAAAACCACCTCTAAATTTAGATATTTAATATTTGCAAAACTATCAGTAATTTATTTTCGAAACGTGGGATATTTATGTCAAATATTTAAGTCAAAATAAAATAATTCAAAATAACGGCTGTAATATGGAGGATGAAATTTTTTTCTAAAGCATTGTTCTAAATGGACAAAAAAAATTGAGCGTCTAGGCTATATATTAACAAAAAACAGCAAAAAGAACAAAAAATTAATTAATGGACATATTTTGTTTAAAATAATGTGTAAACGCACCTTGTTTGGCCATAACTTCTTTATTTTTTATGATATCGAAATAAACAAAAAAGTCATTTGAAATATTGATGAATTATCTTTAATTCTGTTCCTTAGAACTTTTGATGAGTGTGTCATAGTTTCTAAGATATTTAACATTAAAACTAAATACTTTATCCTACAAACGTTCGAATGCCATTTTCATACTTAAATATCTCTAAAACAATTAATCCTACATAAATATCAAAATAAAACAAATTCATTCTCAGTTTATGAGCTTAATTTTTTATGTTTTTCTCTCTAAAACTGATATTTATTGAGATATTTGCAAACCAAAAATTTTACGTTTTCTCGAAAATCCCTATATTGTTTAAAGTGCAATTTTTTTCTGAAGCAAATGTTGTAGACGGACGAACAAATTTCGGCATCTAGTTCATATCTTATGTTAACGAAAAACAGTATACGAGAATATATTTTTTTAGTTATTGACTACTTACATTAAAGAAATGGCGAGCGACGATTTTATTAAAAAAAAATGTGAAGAAGCACATTGTTTTTGTCATAACTTCTTTGTTCTTTATGCTATAGAGTTATTAAATAAAATAAATGGTCTGAAAGCCTAATTAATAGTCTTTCATTTTGGTGGTTAGCATTTTTGACTAAGTGCCATAGTCTCTAAGATATTCAACATTTAAAGTAAATACTTCATTTTATAAACGTTCGGACGTCATTCTTACCTTCCAGATCTCCGAAACCATTAATTATACAGAAATTAGAAAAAAAAAACGAAATTCATCCTCAATTTAGTTGCCTTTTTATTTGTCTCTAGCATGTTTTCGCTCAATGTGATACTTTTCGAATTATTTGACGAAAATTTTTTTAAATACCTTCTCTTTCAAGCTAAAATACCAATTTTCAAGTCGTTATAAATTAAAGACTATCAGTTTATATGAAAAGTTACATAGAACATTATTCTCTCAAAATATGATTATCCTTCAGCCAATGTTTTTGTTTTTTTTTTAGGGGCCACCTTCTGAAAAGGGGTGGCATCCACCTTCTATAAATTAGCAAGCCCCTTTATAATATAGAAACTTTTACTTGATGCATTTACTATTAAGTTGTCAAAAATGAACGATATCTATTTCATATGACATTATTCCGAAGTTAAAACCTCTAGTAACTGTACTATGATAACAAACTTTCAAAAATAATATTCTATCAAAAAGGAAAATGTGGTTTAAATTTATTTTATCTAATAGTGTAAAATAACAATTCTTTTTATACTACATTGCGTACCAAATTCCATGTATGTTAAAGTTCTTGAGATATTAAATGTAAATCGGATTTTGGGTTGCGAGCCATCTTCGTTCTTAGAAAGCGTTTGCTTATCCACATTTATAAGAATTTCATTCATATTTTGCAAGTAGAATTAGCCCAAGATCCATAAAGTACGGATCTTAGAATTAGCCCTTAAAGTCTGTCCAACTATTTTATATGCATCCTGTATTTTATTTTCATTTTCAAAAGATAGAAAAACAAATAGAAGGAGGTGAGCCATGTCAGTATATATTTACTTTTGACTAGGTGTTTTTTCACTAATCTTTTAATAATTTTTGCATTTATTTCCAATGAAAAACGTTTATGTACGCGTATGCACATTTGCATTAGACCTTTTAATCACAGGATTGACCAGATGCATATTATTTTAAAACATTTTCTCTAAATATCATTTTACATTATGTGTGGATGATTCCCATTTTACAGACTGAAATCTGTTTATTTTGCGCTAACAACATTTACAATTATTTCAATTATTAAAACGATTTGCGTAACCGATATCGCTTCGGATGAAATATTAAAATAGATGCAACCATTCCACAAATGTATCAGAGAATTATTAGAATAATCGACAATATTGCATTTTAAAAATTCATGTTTAACGTAAGCTTGCAAATTCGTTTGTTCTATTTTACCGCCAGGTGCGTAATTTGCAATGAGGACCTGAATAAACAGATAAAATTAGGTACTAACTGAATCGATTTTAAACATTTCAGTGAAGCTGAAGAGAAATTAAATGTATTTCTCGGCCAAAATTTTCATCCATAATTAATGCGTTTACAAACATTTTCTTAAGTTTTTAGAGTTTCTCTAGTTTATCTGACAAACTAATTGAAACAGAGAGAAACTTATATGAGAGAATTATTATTAAATGAAGCGACGTACAAGAATAATTCTACCTTTCATCGAGAGAATAAAAAACACCATGGAGTCTGATCAATAAGATATACATGGGTCATCATACCGCCAACAATGGAATATGGAGCTGCAGCAGCAACAAAAGTCAGCAGAAGAAATCTGAGAAAAGCTGAAAGGGACATCATCCTATTACTCTCAAAAACAATAAATCAATGCCATAAAACTTCAACGTTAATAGTAGGGAAAACGATTATAAAAAGAATAGAAACGTATGCAATGAAGCATTGTACAGTACAGTACTGTACAGTACTGTCCAACAAAATGACCCAACATCTGCTGAGAAAACAGCTGAACACCAGCACACTTAAAATAGGGACAATATGCTGCACGTGGATATGAACAATTAAGAGGATCGTAAACAAACTAGGAACGAACAAGCGCGGTAGACAATTTTTTTTATGTATTTATTTAAAGTCCTATTTCCGCTACCAGGGCCTATCACCGATGCCAGGAGACGACCCCCCCAACTTGGAAATTTGGCCGAACCTCTTCTCTTTCGAGGAGTAGGGATCTTTTACTGCCTAACATTTAATAGACAAGGAACCGACTCGTCTTGAAATTACATAGCTCCCGCGTATACACTGATATACAAGCCGCTAGAAGGTGCGACGAGATCCTAGTGTTTCCCAAGATGGATTTCACTCATCCAAGTACTAACCGAGTTGAACGTTGCTTCACTATAGTATCAAAATACGGAAGAAGAAGAAGGATTTTATTTTAAAGCTACATGCACCTTTCCGGAACCTAGCCTGCAGCCAACCAAACAACCACGGTACGCAGCGCCGTGGTGAATGTAGAGTTGAGCGGGGTAGGTCCGGGGTCAGGTTCAGGTAAAACAAAAATTGAGGGAAAAAAAGGTAAAACTCCTGTCTAAGGCTTAAAAATTAACAGTTTGGTTTTGAAATAATATATAGAAATACTTAAAAATAATTAAAAATTACACTATAAATTAGCGTAGCACACACGCACTGAATAAATTTTGGTTGTTGGCTCGGGAAAAACTAAACGAAAAAACCTATTCGAGAACTGCTTCCCTGGTGGTCTCCCTGCCTCCAGGAAAGTGTGGTCGGAAAGAAAAATTAAGATTTAAAATGTTTAAGTTTTTGGAATTTTTGTCCTAGAGGGAATTTAGAGACAAAAAGGACAAAAGAAGAAAAGAACAAAAAGAATAAACAAGAACAAATTGAACAAAAGAGAGAGAATAGAAAGGATTGAAGATTTAAAGTTGAAGAAAGATAAAGCTTAGGATAGTAGTAAGTTATGGTAGAGGAAAGTGTAGCAATAACTACAATAAAGAAATCGTAAAGATATATTCTTTGTCGGAATCACAAACGGAGAAAGCATAAGGCTCAGAATAAGAAGAACTCTAGTAGCAAAAATACAAAAAGGAGAGCATAAACACTCCATATCATGACTAGCCATTGGTAAGGCGCGAAATGCCTTCTCTTTTTTGACCCATCCAATACTGATATATAACCAGACGAGACCTTCACTACTTATTAAAGCACATTATTTTACATAGGAAATCAAAATTGACATTCTCCATTGGTCGAGACCGAAGATATAGTGTGTGATATTTAAGAGCGCAACATCTCGTTATTTTGAAACGCATTGACCGATTTAAATTTTTTTTTTTTTTTGGGATATAGTGCTCGATGAGCTTTATTTGACTGTTTTGAATTATGTGTAATTTTCATATTTTCAAGGCCTACTAAGCTCCTCTAAATGGGTCGATATTTCGAGATCGACTATTAGGCAATTTTTTATCGACAAATTGGATAACGTATTCGATTCTCAGTTGCCTCAAATACCTCTGTATAACATTTTAGATCGATACCTCATATAGGGTGTTTGTTATTCAATAGCCAAATTTAAAATTTCTCACTTTTCGACTGGCCCTGTATAAAAGTCGGTTAGGTTTACTAAAAAGGTAAAGTAGTCATTCGACTTAAGGAACATCAGACACTAAATGAGGAACAGAAAAGAAAAGTTATTCTATAAATAAATAGTGCTCCTATGCATTATTCGGTTGCCTTAATGAAAACTTTTCAAACAAATGGATTGGACGGAATAGCTTTTCTTTTTTCTTCCTTATTTAGCGACATCAACATCAGTTACTAAATAAGGAAGAAAAAAGAAAAGCTAAGCCATCTAATCCATTTAATAATAGTAATAATATTAATATCTTTATTTACCATAAAAATATAATCTACCATTTCACCTAGATGGTGCTCTTCTAATGGCCTTAAATACAATATAATACAATACAATACAATAAAAGACAATAAAAGTGTTTGTTTGAAAGTTGAAGTTTGTTTGAAAAATTTTCATTAGGGCACCTACGTACAGCAACCGAATAATGTATAGAAGCAATATTTACTTAAAGAATAACTTTTCTCTTCCTCATTTAGTGTCTGATCTTCCTTAAGTCGAATAACTACTTTACCTTTTTGGTAAACCTAACCGACTTTTATACAGGGCCAGTCGAAGAGTGAGAAAAAATTTCTCACAAATTTGGCTATTGAATAACAAACACCATATATGAGGTATCGAGCTAAAATTTTGTATAGAGGTATTTGAAGTAACTGCGAATCGAATACCCTATCCAATTTGCCGATAAAAAATTGCCTAATAGTCGATATCGAAATTTCGACCCATTTAGAGGAGCTTAGTAGGCCTTGAAAATATGAAAATTACACATTTTTCAAAACAGTCAAAAAAAGCTCATCGAGCACTATATCCAAAAAAAAAAAAAAATTGAAATCAGTCAACGCGTTCCAAAAAACGGTGTTACGGTCTTAAATAGCACATACTGTATAAGAGAGAACTAAAAAAAAAAAAAATTTAGAAATTTAAGTTTTAATCGAATATAACTTTAGAACTAAAACTAATAAAAATAAAATTGTTGTCTGGTTTTGACAAGTAAACCTTGTTTTTTAATTTGAAGTATAATTTACTGCAATAGTTAAATAATTAACATAAAAAAACTGGCAAAATTCAAAACGATACACAAATCAGCAACATTTTTCTAATTCTTATGTCACCATAACTCGCTTATATAATTAGCTATTCAATTTTTTCTTTCACCAAAAACTGAAAAATTTAATAGCCTTCATTTTGTCTCGATTAATGCTGGGTCTAATTTTTTAACTAAAAGCACTACAGCCCTTTGTATTACTTATATTATTCCTATAAAGTACACATTCTTCTGTTATTTTAAACAGAATTTTAATACAATATGAAAATATAAACTCGTAGTAGTAATTACCTCTT
Source organism: Rutpela maculata (assembly GCA_936432065.2). Taxonomy (NCBI): domain Eukaryota; kingdom Metazoa; phylum Arthropoda; class Insecta; order Coleoptera; family Cerambycidae; genus Rutpela; species Rutpela maculata. Next base: position 54,158,338 of record OW386287.2, on the reverse strand, counting down.
GGCAAGTTGGATATTAATTTATTCAATAAAGATGAACGAAATGTACATATATTCTGTATTATTTGCTGCGTTAGATATAAAGCCAAAGTAAAATTCAAACCAATCTTTTAGCACGTGTCTAAAACCGGAGGCGAGTCAGATAATCCTAGCCGGATAGTTTCTGCAACTTTTTGCTCAATTTTATTAACTTGTCTGAGTCAAGAAAGCTAGTCGACAGGGCAGTTAAGATTTAAAAAAGCGAAACTTTAGAAGAAAGTGCAAAGTTCACTGAGTTGGTAGTTACTCGAATATATTTTATTCCTTTGTCTTACTTTAACTACGACATGCACCAGAAACTATTTATACGTTATTAGACTGGCGCGTTTTAACTACTTTTTAAAAACTATACAGTTAAGAAAAGATTTCCAAATTGAAATAAAAATGTCCCATTATTGCACACTTGAATAACGACTGTATTGACTGGCTTTATTGAAATGTTTTGACATAATTGACCGTGATAATAAATAAGCTGAGTAATATTAATTTCTCTCAAGATTTTCAAATTTTTAAGTTTTAAAATCCTACTTTTGAAGTAGAATTCAGCATGTAGTATAATATCGTGGCTACAGTTCTGTTGAAATATCTGCTACTTTTGGCGTTCCCCAGGGGTCCGTTGGTCCGTTTTAGGACCACATTTTAAAATTTTATTCATTAATAATATTATTGATAACTTGACACTACCCTGCCTGTTGTTTACCGACGCACAGTGGCGAGAAATGCCAGTGTTCCACCCAAATTACTCTAAAGGTCGTAAATTTTAAGTTATTGAGACATTCTTTTTTTTTAAATGTTCGTCTTGAATTTACCTATCGATCTCTCTAGCCGGATTTTGAAATTTCATTTTTCTTTTCTTTTAAATTTTTAATAGAAAATCATATTTTTACAAAAAAATACTGTTTTTTCTATTAAATTTATTTTAACGGGCCGTAAATTTGAGTTTTCGTAACAAAATTTTTTTTTAAATCTTCGTCTTTGAATCAGATATTGATCTGTCTAGATGAATTTTTGATTTAGTTGTTGACAACTGTCAAAATTACTATCAAATATAAAAAAAATACGATTTTTAGATAAATAATTCATACAATAACAGGTTGGTGTTCAGAGAAATATATATAGTTTTTTCAATGTACCTGGTTCCAAAGTTGACAGGAAAATATGCATTTCTAAATTTGGCAGCTGCCATAATTATTGCCAAATTTCCAAAGATAGATGGAAGTGCTTATTAATTTTAAAAATACCCTGTAAATATATAGAAAAATAGATATATATTGTTTTTGATCTATTTGATTTAGTAATTGACAGGAAAATATGAGTTTTAAATTTGCCAGCTGTCATAATTGCTGTCAATTTTCAAAATACAGTTCTTATTAATTTTAAAAATGCACTATAAATGTATAGAAAAATAGATATATATATATATATATATATATATATATATATATATATATATATATATATATATATATATATTGTTTTTAAACTGCCAGATTTAGAAGTTGACAGGGAAATATGGTTTTTAAATTTGGCAGCTGCCATAATTGTTGTCAAATTTCAAAAAATAGAAGTTAGAGCTTATTAGCTTTAAAAATACCCTGTGAATATATAGCAAGACGGATACAAATTGTACCTGGTTCCGAGTTGACAGGAAAATATGATTTCTAAATTTGGCAGCTGTCAAATTTAAATATGTCAATTCATAAAACAGGAAGATAAAAAATAATATATATCTATTTGTCTATTTATTCAAAGGGTATTTTTGAAATTAATAGCTTCTAATCTGCACACCTTAAAACTTGACATAATTATTGCAGCTGCCAAATTTAAAAATTATATCTTCCTATTACTTACGAAATCAGATAGATCAAAAATAATATACATCAATTTTTCTATACATTTATAAGGTATTTTTAAAATTAATAAGCTCTTACCTCCATGTTATGAAATTTGACAGCAATTATGTCAGCCGCCAAATTTAAAAATGATATTTTCCTATCAGTTACGAAATCAGACAGACAAAAAATAATATATATATATATATATATATATATATATATATATATATATATATATATATATATATATATATATATATATATATATATGTTATATGCTAAACAAACTGTATTAATTCATTCAAATGTATAAGTATCTTATCCAACAAGTAACTTTATATCCTTATCTCGGTACGTGATATAATTTGATATACTTTATCTAAAGCGATAACAACTTCCTTTTAAGACAAAGCTTTCTCATGTAAAACGCTGGCACAGCATGATTTCTAAGAAATGCATGTGCCTACGTTGATAACGATGTTATAAATATGACCAAGAGACACACTTGCAGTCAGTCTACATTTAATCTTTATACCTACAACATTTAACTATTGTAACAAATATATAATCATATAAAATATTTTGTAAAACCAAGAATAAAAGTTTTTAAAAAGTGAACACAGTTCTAAGTGATATAAAAGTGGCGCAGTCGGTAGGATTGGTAATAACGCCTGGAAGAAGAGCCTAACCAACGAAAACCTCCCCGAAGAATAAGGAACACCCCAAAAAGGGCCTAACTTCAGGAAAGGATCGCCGGAACAAGGAGACCTTTGACGACGGGCGGCGGATTCCAATCCCTAAATCAAGAAAGAACCTACAAATGAATATTTATTACGTGTAAGTACTTATTGAATCATCTCGTTTTTAGTGCAAATTTAATTAAAATAATAATCATTTCTTGCGTATTGTCCGTGGAAAGAACAGTTCTGTTGTCCATTGCTATTATAAGTAAAATAAATCTAAGTTTTCAAATTCAAATTAGTTTATGCCAGTAACTACTCGAAATATGGCTCACCAACAACAACAACAAAACCAACAACAGCACGAGCCACAACCTCAACCTCAACCAGACGCTGTTGAACCGTATAAATTGAGCGAAATATTTTCAATTATTCCTGAATATGACGGTAATCAAATAAATTTAAATACATTCCTAAATTCATGCAGAACCGCTTATGGCATGTCGATTGGTAACCAGGTGGTACTTTTAACTGTTCATATAAAAAACAAATTAAAAGGCCGTGCAGCTGAACTAGTGAACTCTAGAAATCCCACTCATTGGGAAGAAATTAAGACTCTTTTAGAGAATCATTTTGGTGATAGTAGAGACCTAACCTCCTTGATACAAGACTTGCAAAGAATGCGACAACTTCCCGGTGAATCTCCGCTCACGTTTATTGCGCGCTTACAAACTCACGAAGCAAAAATGCATGCTTCTGTTCATAAACAGCGGTTAACAGCGGCACAAAAACAAGCCCAAACGCAATTAACTGAGGGCATGGTTTTGAACACCCTACTCACGGGACTAGAACCCAAACTTGCGCATGTTGTTAGGGCAAGCGACCCTGAGAATATGCTAAAAGCAATAACGAGAGTTCGAAAAGAACTCCAACTAAATTACTTTGAAACACAAAAAACCAATCGCAACAATAGTGCAATCACTCCCACGCGTAACCAAAACTTCCCCTTACCTGCAAGACATTGTTCATTTTGCAAACGTACGGGACACGTCGCTAATGAATGTCGTCAGAGACAACAAAGTTCTCGACCCCCAAATTTTGGTACTCCCCAAATCTATCCTAGGCCTAATTACTATAATCAAAATCCTGGAAATTCACAAAATTTCCAACAACAAAGACCTAACTATTATAACCAAAATCCTGGAAGCTCACAAAACTTCCAGCAACAAAGACCACCCGTCATTGCACCAAACCCAAATTTCAATAATGCAAGACCACCTGCGATTCAACCTAACCCTAATTATTATAGACCAAATTCAAATAGAAAAACGCTTCATCTCAATCAAAATACTGAACCCGAAAGCCTAGAGCAACAAAATCAAAGTTATTACGTTCACGATAACCCTTACGAAAATATTAACGAGGGATATTATACTGATAATAACCCCTACGCAAGTCCGAACTATTATACAGCTAATACTTCGGAATACGACAACAGCAACGAAGACTATTATACTGCTAATAGTCCCTCCGAAAATTATTACACGGACGAATCTACTTTCGATACAACACCTGTATATAATCGGGATTTTCGATCAGGCCCACATGCCCAGTCGGACCCGCCTTATCACAAAACCGGAGACTCCGAGATGACAGTATTGCAAACCCAATTTGACAAAATGAACTTGGACAATTTCAACCCAAATCTCAACTTCCCGGAACAACAGTTCCTATAAGCCCCTTATTGTCTGTCAAATCCAAAAATTTGTATTATATCTACGACATTACTAACACGCATAGATTATTAATCGACACGGGCGCAGGACTATCCATATTCAAACCCAAAATTTGTGAAAATTATAGTAGGAGATGTCCGGAAAACATTACGATCCAAGGCATAACTGACCAAAAAATAAATATTAACGAAGCCGTCTTTATCCCGTTTGACAACAATGAACCATTCAAAATTTATGTATGTGATCTTGACATAGAATTCGATGGACTCCTAGGGTCTGATTTCTTAGAACACTACAATTGTATAGTGGATATAAAAAACAAAAAACTTGTAACAAATTTCAAAACAATCCCGATCCACAAAGTCACAGACCAGGGTCTGCCAAACATACAAAATTACCCAAATCCAGATAATCGTGATACCACTCGTAATATATCAAATATAATTTCAGTTGAACCACGTATAGAACAAATTACCAAACTTAAATGTCACTTGTCCAACACAGAAGCTATACTGCTAGCTACCGAAGTAGACAAGGTAAGACTCCCTAACGCGATAGTTCAGATAGACGATAAAGGTGAATTTATTACCTCTATATTAAACGTAAACGCGGTACCCAAAACCGTTAATTTTTCAAATTTAAAACTAGAACCGATCCAAAATTTCTCACTGAATTATATGGACGAAGAAACCTCCCAAACTTGCGTAGACAGACGTTATGAAATAAAAAACCAACTCCGTCTAGACCACCTAAACATGGAAGAAAATGAACTAATAACTCAACTTTGTCTAGAATACGCGGACATTTTTTATCTTGAAGGTGACCAACTAACTTTCACCAATGAAATTAAACACGCAATAGATACCAATGACGCGAAACCGGTATTCACGAAATCGTACCGATACCCTCAGATACACAAAGAAGAAGTCAAAACGCAGGTATCCAAAATGTTAGAACAAAATATTATTCGACCCTCTAACTCCCCCTGGTCATCTCCAGTGTGGGTTGTCCCTAAGAAACTTGATGCTTCGGGTAAGCCGAAATGGCGTGTGGTTGTAGACTACAGAAAACTCAATGAGTTAACTGTAGGAGATAAATACCCTCTACCCAACATCTCAGATCTCCTGGATCAATTAGGCAAGTGCCAGTACTTCACAACATTGGACTTGGCCTCTGGGTTCCACCAGATCGAGATAGACCCGAAAGACATCCCGAAAAGTGCATTTAGCGTAGACAACGGGCACTATGAATTCGTTCGTATGCCCTTCGGCCTTAAAAACGCCCCTTCCACCTTCCAAAGGGTTATGGACAACATCCTCATGGGCATTCAGAACGAGAGATGTCTGGTATATATGGATGATATTATCATATATTCCCCGACAGTTCACGAACACATTTCTCGTCTCACAGAAGTGTTCAAACGCCTTCGAAATGCTAACTTAAAAATCCAACCTGATAAATGCGAGTTCCTTCGTAAAGAAGTCGCATACCTGGGTCACCTCATAACTAAAGAAGGAGTAAAACCAAACTCTGATAAGGTACAGTGCATCCAAAACTTTCCGCAACCCACTAATCAGAAGGAAATCAAATCTTTCCTCGGGTTGGCAGGTTATTATCGCAGATTTATAAGTAATTTCGCGAAACTATCCAAGCCCCTCACCAAATTGTTACAAAAGGATGTCCCTTTTGCTTTCGACTCAGAATGTCACAAATCCTTCGAGGAATTAAAACAAGCCCTCACTTCGACCCCAGTACTTATCTACCCAAACTTCGACGAAACATTTCTACTTACCACTGATGCAAGCGCGTTCGCCATCGGCGCCGTGCTCTCACAAGGCCCCATTGGCAAAGACTTACCAATAGCTTTCGCCTCAAGGACCCTCTGTAAAGCCGAAACCAAATACTCAACCATAGAGCGTGAACTTTTAGCTATAGTATGGGCCGTGAAACACTTCCGTCCATACATATTTGGTCGGAAATTTAAACTAATAACCGACCATAGGCCTCTAACGTGGCTTTTCTCGATAAAAGACCCCGGCAGCCGCCTAGCACGTTGGCGACTGAAGCTTGAAGAATACGAATACGAAATCGAATATAAACCCGGCCGCATTAATAAAAACGCAGACGCTCTTTCCCGCATAAAGATAAATCACATTCAAGATTCCTCTAACTTTCAAGCAGAATCAAAACTAGTAACGTACCCCATTCAAAGTCCCTCGACTCCAATAGAACCCGATCCTGATAGTCAGGACACGACAAGCGACACGACGGAAACAAACGAACAAGAAGATGTCCTGAACGAATTCGAAACTTTCGTAAAATTGTATAAAACAAAGTCACTTATCGACTATTCTAAAATTGAATTTTCGAACGGGCAACTCCTGGACAAAACCAACAAAAATATAGTGACCTTTTTCCAACAAAACAATCTCAAAGATTTTCATTATAAAATCCTTGAAGACTTGTTCGAAGAAAACGCAGACTTCCGAGATTTAGAATTAAATAAATTATCGAGTAAGTCGGTGCGACATAGAAACTATTTTATCGTGGCTCTACCATACGACCCCGAAACCGTAATCCAAAATCTATTCATCTCGCTATACAAAGGTCGTGAAGAGTTCGACGACTCCAAAACGTATTGTATCGAAAACAATGTCGAACTTCCTATTCTCGAAATTTTGTCATTTCTTTTATCGGAAAAAGACGTGAAACTCAAAATATGTCAAAACGTTACTAGAACACCTAGTGACGACGAAATCCCAATTATTATCGACCAGCATCATACTGGCAAAGCTCATCTCCACCGCGGAATAAATGAGACTATTCGTCGTATTCGAGAGAAATACAATTGGAAAGGATTGACAAAAGACGTCGAAAATTTCATAAAAGCCTGCAAAATCTGCCAAGAAACAAAAATCTGTCGCAAAAATTTAGATAACCCTCTCGTAATTACGGAGACGCCTAAATCCCCTTTTGAACGTATAAACATAGACGTCCTAGAAGTCCCAACGAAAAATTACGCGCTTACTATACGCGACGAACTTACAAAATTCACTCAAGCGTATCCTATCAAAGATAAATCAGCAAAATCAATCGCAAACACTCTACTCGTTTACTTCCAGCACTTCGGAACACCCCTTCGAATTCATTGCGATTATGGCCGAGAATTCGATAACGCCATCCTAACAGATTTATGTCTCCTCTATGACATCAAAGTAACGCAGTCTAGTGTCGGACACCCCCAATCTAATGGTTCCTTAGAAAGGTTCCACGCTACCTTGTTGGAAATGATCCGAGCACACGTGGCAGAACACCCTTTCAACATATTACCTTACGCGATAATATGCTATAATACCTCTACAAATAAAACTCACGGATTTACACCCTACGAGTTAGTTTTCGGACACACGTCCAGTAGACCACCTGAGACGCTATATAATCAGGAAGAACTAGTCACGAAATACGTCAGAGACTTAAATAATCGCCTGTCTTATTATTATAAAGTCGCGCGCGCCAGAACTGAAACACAAAAACAAAAAGCGAAAGTTCGGTTCGACGCCCACGTTTCAAAGGAAACCCCCGAATATCAGATTGGTCAAAAGGTGTATTTAAAAGAATCCCAAATCACCGATAAGTTACGTAATAAATATAACGGGCCATTTGAGATTTTGGAACTTCACAAAAACTCAGCCACCCTCCTTAATAAAAAAACAAAACAAAAAACTAAAGCTAACTTTGACAGGTTAAAACCATATATTGAAGCCTAAATTGCCTTACAGGTTCACCTTGCTGATCGGAGCAGCCATGTCCCAGTACCAAATAACACCCATCAATAACACCGTCGGAGTCTATTACCACGACGAAACGAGGATAATAATTTCCAATAATAAATGGACTCTGCTAGTCCATAAAAATCTATCAAGCCTCGAAGAAGCCTTTATCAACAACAACAAAATTTTAGAATCAATTGTCAATATATTCACCCCCGATACACGCGAAACGAAAGAATTCCTAGTCAAAGTTAAAACACACATAACACTCCTAAACCAAGTATCAAATTCCCTTAAGGTAAAATTTGAAGAAATCTTTGTTAACACCAAACGATTCAAGCGCGGTATATTAAATGGAGCAGGTAGTATATTTAAAGCAATTACCGGCAATCTAGATGCTGAAGATGGACAATTCTTCACAGACAGTATTAACAAATTAAACAAAGATCAACATCAAATAGAAAACCTCCTGAAAAATCAAATATCCGTTACCTCTACCGTCATAAAAACCTTTAACGAAACGGTCCAAAATATGCAAATTAATATAGTAACATTTAACGAGGATATGAAAAAGATTCAAATCGGATTGCATAAAGTAAATGATAGAGTTGCACTGGTTCAAGCCGAACTAAAATTTATCGAAACATGTGAAAAATTGACCGAAAGTTACTTGTACCTCCAGAGCAACCTTGATGACATTTTGAACGCGATTACATTCGCTCGCCTGAAAATAATACACTCTTCAATTATTTCACCCGAAAGTTTGATTACTGCACTTCAGGAAATCTCTCAAAACTTAGTAAAAAATAATCTACCCCTACCAGTAAAATATTCAGAAATTCCCCAATACCTAGAAATTATCGAACTAGAAGCCTTTCAATCAAAATCAGATCTTGTTTTCGTTCTAAGAATACCACTAGTAGAACAGCAACTCTATACCCTGTATCATTTGTATCCTATCCCTATACTAGACAACAGAACTGGCCTTCACCATGTCTTGTCATTCTCACAAAAATTCATTGCGCGTAACGATGATTCACTAATGTACATTCCCGTCAAAGATCTGAGTACATGCAAACAACTAGATTCCCATAAGAAACTATGCTCAGACCTCTACGCCTACCCGATTGACAGCAGTGCAGCATGCGAAGCCCAGCTACTGAAAAACTTCAGAAAAATCCCAGAAAACTGTGTAAGTTCCCTCGTCTATGGACAAGGTTATAACGTTCAGAAACTACAAGGCAATGTGTGGTTAATAATTGTCTCTGAACCCATTCATATCACCATAAACTGTAATAAAATGGACACAAAAATTACCAGTGTTAATAAGAACTCTATATTAAAACTACATCCGGATTGTTACGCGTTTGTCGGTATAACAAAAGTGCAAGCAGAAAGCCGCAATACCATCAACATTACAGACAATTCCCATCCAGTGGTTATACCCTATGACTGTTGTAGTGACATTCCCGAAAAACTCCAGCTACCCAAGTTGGAACCTCTCCAGTTCGATCACCTAAATGTAGAAAATCTAGACATAGCCAACCACAAACTCGAGCAATACTCTAGAGATCTAGACAAACTAATAAACGAGCCGTTTATAACCAAACATTTTTCCTTAAGCATGTATATAGTTATTGGTCTGTCCATCTGTCTCCTAGCCGCCTTCATCGCCTGGAAATGCAGGAAAAGATGCTGTGGTTGTAAGGAATCCAAGGACACCACCCCTAATGAAATGCTGAAAAGAATTGGCACCCTCCTGAGAAGAAGACCTCATCTACCTACAGAAGAGGAAGAAATGACCGATTTTCCCTCAAAAGTCGGTGAATAACACCGACTTTTCAAAAAGAAAGGGAGTTGTTATATGCTAAACAAACTGTATTAATTCATTCAAATGTATAAGTATCTTATCCAACAAGTAACTTTATATCCTTATCTCGGTACGTGATATAATTTGATATACTTTATCTAAAGCGATAACAACTTCCTTTTAAGACAAAGCTTTCTCATGTAAAACGCTGGCACAGCATGATTTCTAAGAAATGCATGTGCCTACGTTGATAACGATGTTATAAATATGACCAAGAGACACACTTGCAGTCAGTCTACATTTAATCTTTATACCTACAACATTTAACTATTGTAACAAATATATAATCATATAAAATATTTTGTAAAACCAAGAATAAAAGTTTTTAAAAAGTGAACACAGTTCTAAGTGATATAAAATATATATATATATATATATATATATATATATATATATATATATATATATATATATATATATATATATATATATATATATATATATATATATATATATATATATATATATATATATATATATATATATATATATATATATATATATATATCTATTTTTCTATACATTTATAGGGTGTTTTTAAAATTTATAAGCTCTTACCTCTATATTTTGAAATGAGACAGCAATTATGGCAGCTGCCAAATTTAGAAATCATATTTTCCTGTCAACTTCGAAACCAGGTACATTAAAAACAATTTGTATCCGTTTTGCTATATATTCACAGGGTATTTTTAAAGTTAAAAAGCTCTAACTTCTATTTTCTGAAATTTCACAGCAATTATGGCAGCTGCCAAATTTAAAAACCATATTTCCCTATCAACTACTAAATCTGGCAGTTTAAAAACAATACATATCTACTTTTCTATACATTTATAATGCATTTTTAAAATTAATAAGGTGTTACCTCTATATTTTGAAAATTAACAGCAATTATGACAGCTGCCAAATTTAAAACTCATACTTTCCTGTTAATTACTAAATCAAGCAGATCAAAAACAATACATATCTATTTTTCTAAACATTTACAGGGTATTTTTAAAGTTAGTAAGCTCTTCCATATATCTTTAGAAATTTGACAACAATTATGGCAGCTGCCAAATTTAGAAATACATATTTTCCTGTCAACTTCGGAACCAGGTACATTGAAAACACTATTCTGAACACCAACCTGTTGTTGTATGAATTATTTATCTAAAAATCGTATTTTTTTATATTTGACAGTAATTTTGACAGTTGTCAAACTAAATTAAAACTTCATCTAGATAGATCAATAGCTGATTAAAAGACGAAGATTAAAAAAAAATTGTCACGAAAATTCAAATTTACGGCCCGTTAGAATAAATTTAAAAGAAAAAACAGTATTTTTTTGTAAAAATATGATTTTCTATTAAAAATTAAAAAAATGAAAAATAAAATTTCAAAATCCGGCTAGAGGGATCGATAGGTAAATTCAAGACGAACATTTAAAAAAAAATGTCTCAATAACTTAAAATTTACGACCTCTAGAGTAATTTGGGTGGAACACTGGCATTTCTCGCCACTGTGCGACGATTTAAAAATTTCTGGAGAAGTTGCAAGTATCGATCACTGACCTGCACTTCAATAAAATTTAATTCTCGTCAAGAACTGGTGTATAAAAATAAATTTACCCTTAAATATTCAGAAATATACCGCAGTGTCTTACTTCACTAAAAAATATTTTATGTGCTGTGATTATTCAATAATAATAACACACTCTAGAGGCCTGATACTTTTTGTGATTTAGGAGTTACCTTTGATAAAAAGTTGTCACAGTCACATTAATTACATTGCCACAGAGACCTACAAAATTTTAGGATTTTTAATCAGAAACAGAATAAACTCTCGGAATATTGATACACTGAAACTACTTTATACCACCTTTGTTCGCTCAAATTCAGAATATGCGTCAATCGTATGGTGTCCTAATTACGTAACATATAATTGATAATTTGCAAGCAATTCAGCGTAGACTTTTAAAATATGCCAAGTTTGGAACGGATTGTGAATAACCTGCTCTGGAATGCCCTCATAACTGCATAAAGGCCATGGCAGCTTAAGATAAGCGTCCGTGCATTTGCAAACTTTTTTCGTGTGGTTGTTTCCTGTGATGTATCTTTGCGCAAGTTACTACCACAAAAAGTTTTGACCTCAAAAACATATTATCAGCTATAATATCCCTAGGACGTTTTTTTTTTTAGATTTTTAGAACGTTGATAATGTACGAGATAATTTTAGGACAATTGAAAGCACGTTGCTTGGTAATAGCCCGACGCCGAAGGCGGAGGGCTAGTACCAAGCAACGTGCTTGAGATTGTCATAAAATTATGAGGCATTAATTTGTCAGAGGGATATTCGGTCAGAAAATTATTTGAAAAAATGAAATCAAAAAGTCGAAATACAACAAAACAATTATTTATTTATAGATTGAGAATTGGCATTGCCAAAACGTGATATTTTGAAATTTATTTGGCAGTTATTATGAAGTTGTCAAAGTTAAATGACTTTATTGTCATAGTGATTGAACATTTCCTTGGATGGTGTTATCAGTGTAATGTTCTTCTGATTGGATGTTTCCGCACACGTGATTAGAAATGGGCGAATTTAATAGGATTTTAATAGGATTTTTTATCAAAAAATTTTCACTTATAATATCCCTAGAGCTTAAATTATTTCCAGAAATTTTTTCGAGGTCATGAACTTTCTTAAAATATTCATGAACGAGGAAAAATTTCCGGATATTAATTTAAGCTCGTGAGATATTCGGTAAGAAAATTTCACATCATTATTTTATAAATATTGTGCCAAAATTGAACATTTTTATTACGAATGACAAAAATTCATTCATTATAGTGAGCCATGGAATAACAACGGGTGGTTAATAAAAGACGAAATTTCTTAGTGAAATAACGTACCATTCTCCAAGTTTAGTTACATGAACTTTTTATAAATAACTTAAAAACATATTATATTTCCGTTTTTTATTAACTTTAGTCTATTAAAATTGGTGGAATATCATTTATTTTTGATAATTATTCTGAAGTACCCATCTACTTCAAGATTTGTATGTTTAATAAAATACGAAATTTCTTAGTGAAATAACATACCATTCTCCAAGTTTAGTTACATGAACTTTTTATAAATAACTTAAAAACATATTATATTTCCGTTTTTTATTAACTTTGATCTACTAAAATTGGTGGAACATCATTTATTTCTGATATTACTTAAATGCGAGCACAGGGAATGTATTCATTCTTGTCGCCGAGACAATAATTAACAACTTCTAGGCGGCCATGGAATAATAAAAGGTAACAAGATAGTAATGGCTGCCGCACTTACAGACGTCAATTAGATTAATTTTTACATTCTAATCATAACAAAATTTGATTATCAGCCAAAAGAATAAAGTGCATGGGCATATAGCACAAACATGGCTCCAGGTTCTAAAACATATGGATTGTGTATTTTGTGCAAAAAATATTCAGAAATTGAAAAATATCATCGTCAGCTTATAGTGCAGTAAATATAGAACAAAATTTACCTAAACCTAAGCATCCAAAAGGTATAGGCAATTCTTGTCTCAGGTTGTTCACTATCCTCAGTACAACACGCCATGAAAAATCCCGAAGTTTGTGGCGTCGGGTTTGGGAGGAAGGGGGGCGGGGGTATCACTGACTATCCTTTTTCCGCAGTTACTATTAGGTTTATCAAGATCATGAACATAAACAAAGTTGTTGAACATACAATTTCTGATAAAATTGGTTCTATTCATATTTTTGATCAACCTAATAGTTATCGAGATATGGAGGTGAGAAATCTGTGAAATGTTAAAAATTGACAAATAAGGCTAAAAATTTCCTTAAATTTGTCTGATTTGAGCTTAAATTGTTTGGATTGAAGTGGGTGAAAAAGGAATCCGGAGAAGAGAAAGGATGATGGCCTTGAATACAATGAAGATCAGGTGGGATGCTTGAAGGGAGAGGTGGGGTGGCCGACCCGACCCCTCCTGTTTTACGACCCTAGTAGTGCGACAGCGTTCCGTTTAGTTTGGAAGTGTGCACTTTTTATAAACGCGAGTTTTTGTGTAATCGACTGTGAGCAAATATAGTTCAGGAACGGCGTCATCGAAAGAGGTAGTAGATTTTTTAATTTTATCTTGTATATATTGTAGAGGTGTTATATGGAGCAAAAGAGACTGAAAACTCGAATGCCTTATGATACAAACGTTACTTGACAATAATCGGTAAACAACCCGTACATGCTAACTTCAAACTAGCCGCACTTCCACCGAGAGAGGACGCTGCACGAGAACATTCTTTACGAATGTACCATCAAGTACAACTCTGGAATGGTGTTGCAAAAGATCCTTACAGTGGGGTTGGAAGAAATTGGAAGGCAACTCCGTCCAGTGACTACATCAATGGTTGCTGCACTAGATGAATTACTGCGGCTTTTTTCCTGTTGTTGCACGATGATTGCACTCGAAACTGTGAGTACAGGAAGAATGTTCAAGAATGTGCATAACGTGTGTAGGTCTTGACTGCACCAATAGAGATGAACCTGAAAAGTTCGATGCTGAGCAAATTTTAGTGTCAGATGATGTTTTTCTACTAGGAAAGGTCTAGGATTCAGATGACAGTGAAGAAGAGAGCAATGATGATGATGAAATAGAATAAGTTTGAAAATACTTTCTGATCTTGTAATAATCTTGAAAATACATTATTATTTTGTAATAAATGTAAAACATGTCAAGATTTATCTTTTTTACGTTTCAAATCTCAACTTCTACTGTTTCTTACATTTAACCGTCTCCTCGTCCCCCCTCCTCTCCCCCTCTCCCCGCCCCCCTGGTACCATGGTTACCATAATTTATTACTTATTCATGCTCTACTTCAATCCAAACAATTTAAGCTCAAATCAGACAAATTTAAGACAATTTTTAGCTTTATTTGTCAATTTTTAACATCTCACTGATTTCTTCCCTCCATATCTCGATAACTATGAGGTTGATCAAAAATATGAATAGGACCGATTTGATCAGAAATTTTATGTACAACAACTTTATTTATATTCATGATCTTGATAAACCTTATAGTTTTGGGGATATCAGAGTAAAACTGCGGAAAAAGGATAGTCAGTGATACTCTTGCCCCCCTCCCTCCCAAACTCGACGCAACAAACTTCGGGATTTTTTATGGCGTGTTGTACTGAGGATAGTGAACAACCTGGGACAAGAATTGCCTATACCTTTTGGATGTTTGGGTCTGTTACTAAATTTACTGTACTATTACTTTCTTGTCACAATTGAGGATATTCATTATTAATAAATATTGGATGTAAAGCTATTCAGAAGAATACAAAAATATCTACTAAAATCTTCAAGCAAATTTAATAGACTATCTAATATATTTTATTAAACATAGACATTTACAAAGTTCAGTCTTCAGTCCTATTTATTCTCCATTAAGACGAGAACAATTCTTGCTAGACTTCCAAGTCCACTTAAATTAATTACTTACATGTGTTAATATTTTGTTAGTTTAACATATATTATTGTGATACTCACAACATTTTTGTAAACAAAAAAATAAATATTAACATACTAATTTGTGTACTTATAATATCCTCGTGAATATCCTCCTTTGCGTCGCCAAATAAATTTCATTCTAAAAGCACTCCAACTCCCGCGTCTTTACTTTGATATTTTAAATGACAGAAAAATTTCCACTTATTAATTTGACAGAATGTAAAAAATTTCCGGAAATTTTTTGGGTTGCCATGGTAATTTAACAAAAAACAAGCCTCTGATTGGTTAAAAAATGTGGTGTGAAATTTTCTGAGAAATTTTTTTTTTTTTCGAAAATCCGAAAAATGTTTTCTTCTTAACCAAGTGTACCAATTAGTTTGTATCTCACATATATTGTAAATCTACTCGTGACAATTTATTAATGATATTTTCAGAATATCTTTTCATCCTTCATTTTTTTACTAATTTTACATCATACAATAAGCCACAACATATATTTTTCACAAAACTCTATCGAAGGGATAACGTAGTCAAATTGGAAAAGATAATGTCAGGAACATAAAAGGATTTTAATGTCATGGGCGTATGAAGAACTTTATGAAGCTTTTAGCTTTAATTCAGTTTCTAAGCCCTTAAAAGATATTTTGACCTTTTATTTTATTCAATTTTTCCGCTCTGAATTAATTTTTTAATATTTGCAAATTTATGGAACTTATAAATCGAGGTTTTGGCGGAGGCGCCGCGTGTAACAAACAGCATGTCTTTAATTTTCATATTTTGTAAGTTGATATATGGCCATTCAAACAATATGTTCGCTTTCAGAGGGGAGGGAAAAATGTAACAAAATGAACGATAGAAGCGTAGGGGAGATGTGGGAGAGTTGGTACCGTGGGAGAGTTGGGACAGTGATTTTTATACCGATTGGTTGGTAGTTTGATATCGTGTGTCATACGGGTTATGTATATTTGTGAGAGAAGTAAATAAACTGCCGTATTGCGCCCGTGTGTTGTGTACTTCAAATCTCAGGTAATTTTAATTGTTTTATGTACTGAAAAGTAACTTTTTTTTTGTTCAAATTATCCAATTCATTGGTTTGTGGGTGCAAGTGTTGCTGGAGACTTATTTTACATGTAACGACCGACGTTTTAGCTATTAAATGTTGGGGCCATTTCATGATTCACTTCCACCTTAAAATAAATCTGGTCACTTTTAATGACACCAAGCAGTGAGGGAGAGTTGGAACATTATTTTAAGGGAGAGTTGGCCCATCCTATGTCTCCCCCATTTAGGGATTGCATTACCGGTTAACCGGTTATCAGGGCAAAAAACACATGACGATAATTACCGGTTATTTTAATTTTTTACCGGTTATTTCGGTAAACTTTGAACTTACGATATGTCACGTATTCAACGTTTCTATTTATGTCACTGACTAGTATTCACTAAATACAGAGTGACTGTCCCAACACCGAGCACTTTTAACAATAAATAAATCTAATATATAAAAATCTCGTGTCACAGTGTTTGTTATCGAACTCCTCCGAAACGGCTTGACCGATTTTTATGAAATTTTTGGTGTATATTTGGTAGGTCTGAGAATAGGTCGTAGGCTATTTTTTATACCCCTAGGTAGGTGATAAGGGTGGCCCTATCCAGAAATTTTCTTTTTATTTTTTGGACAAAAATTCATAATTTATATGGCAAAACAACGTTTTCCGGGTCAGCTAGTAATATTATAAAAAGTAAACTCCAAACACCAAGCCCCAAGAAATACAAGAGAGACATTGACAATATCTTACGATCGAAAATTGAATATTTCACTGCCGCAAATATGGAATACATTTAGAAGTATGTTATTACCAATTCTTACTAACTTATCGACCCACCAATATCGATTGAGCAGAGCTGCAACGAATCATTTGAAAAAAGATTTAAATAAAAGATCAAAGATACGTTACTTTTTATCAAATGATTTAAATCAAAAATACTTTTGTCTGTAAAGAAGTATTTAAATTATAAATCCTTTTGAGATTTAAATCTTCTATGATACTTAAAATCATTTTGCATGATTTAAATATTTTTTACTATTTTTGCTGTTGTAAATCAATGAGGTATGATCTAGTAAATCTTAAAAAAACATTTTTTCTCAGAAACCTTTGTTTCGAAAGGCAGAGATTAACGGAGCGTCAAAGTAGTACATGTTATTAAGTGAACATCGTATATGAGATCGATTTTAGTTAATTACCGATTAATTATGGTGACAATATGGAGAAATTTTACCGAAAAAAAAAAGTCCCAAATCCCGCCCTCTCTAATTCCTTCATTTTGTCGGAATTCAAAAAATGAAAGAAAAGAGTTTTAGCAAATTTAATTCTATTTAAATCAGCTAGAGTAGTCTTTTGGCTTAGGAGCCAAAATTATGAAGTTGCCAACTGTAGAAGCTCAAAATTTGCGATTTTTTGCCGTACATGGCCCAACATTTCAGTAGTTATCTCCGAAACGAAAAAAATTTCAAAATTCTGATGGTAGCAAAAATTTGCAAAAACATACAATCTTGACACGTTCATATTTTTCGAAAAATAACATTGGGACGGCCGTACGATGTCGCGACGTATAGAGGAAGTATTCCAGATAAACCTGATCGAAAATTGCATGACAAAATTCGAAAATTCGGCTCGGCATGAACAAATCAAAAGTAGCATTTTGTGACATTTCAGAATATTGAAGATGTTTTTCCAACGAATATGTTTAAATTTTAGGTTAGTTTGTGTTCACTGCTAGTTGTTTCTGACAAATGCGCATGCGCATGCGGAATTATCAAAGCCAAAGGAGAATCGGTGTCGCTTGACGCCGTCATCCGACTTTCTGCATCTGACGTCACGTTTCAGGAGTGTGTAAAATCCGGCAGATTTTAATCGCTTATATTTCTGGAAGAGATTTTTTTTAATTCTTTGTTGTCTTTGGAGTTTTTAATGAGATGTTTGTTTACGATTTTGAGTATTTTAAATCAATTTTATTTTTTGGGAAAGTTCCCCATTGCTATCTGTCATCGAGGTTATGTTAAACATTTTAATTTCTGGTGGTTTTAAACTAAAATAAATAAATATGTTTGGTGGCGGTGAAAATGGGATTCAAGAAGCAGCCAATATTGCTTGTGCCTCGCTTAACACCAAGAAATCCAAAGCAAGGATATACAAACTTATGAAGCGTTGAAATTTGTTTTTTTTTTAAATTTTTCTGTTCTGTTCTACTTTCGTAGTTTGCAACGCCTTAGCAACCAGGTAACTCGAATGTTTACTTTCGTTATCGCGCGTGTTGCTAGAGTTGCAAAGGTCATCTATGTAGAAAAAGATTTAAACTACTTCTTGCGTGATTTAAATAACTTTTGTAGTATTTAAATATTAAGAAAAGATTTAAATCATTAAAAAAGATTTAATTATTTTTGAAAATATTTAAATCTTATTTTTGTTAAAGAAAATCAAAGGTACTTTCTAAAAAGATTTAAATCAGAAATCAAAAATCATTATTAAAGACAATATTTAAACTCAAAAGATTTAAATCAAAAAAATGATTTAAATCAAAGAAATGATTTAAATCTCCCGTTATGTTGCAGCTCTGTGATTGAGGAAGGGCATCTTCAGCTGGTGGTATTCTATGCACAAATATCAGACGACTAACAGATATAGCTTTGAAAAACTAACCCTTTTAACAGGCTATTTTTAAAAAATATTGTATTTTTAGATTAGGTATTCAGTAAATGCCCTATTTGAGTTTATGTTTATAATTTTTGTTATTTAAGTGGATATTTTTGTTATTTACAGAATAATTATTTATTTAAATTTATTTCATTTATATTTTTTCCTTTTGATAAATTAACTCCTATATAAAAAAGTCTATTTGACAGTCACATTTTTGTCACTTTCACAGCGATAAAAAAAGGTGCATCGTGTTTTATCACGATAAAAATGCCTGTTCCTCAAAAGCAGAGTATATCTAGTAGTCGCACGTCATTTTAAAATCTGTACTGTCGGCTATAATTTTTAAGTCTTGTGGAAACTATACTGTACGATATGAGTCGTTTTGAGAAAATTATAATTATTTTTAATTGTTGTTGTTCGTTCGCATATTCTGTCGTTAATTTATCTTGTCAAAAATCACTCGAGCTTTTCTTTTATGGATAAATTTCTTTTTAACTCAAAATTTTTCCAATCAGTAATTTTGCTCGAAAAACTGACATTTGACAAAATCGCTCGACCTCCGGTCTCGCGATTTTTTCATGTCAGTTTTTCTCATAAAATCACTGATTGGAAAAATTATTTCTTTACAAAGAGAAATTTATCCGATGAAAAAAAAGCTCTTGTGATTTTACTGTTGATAAAAATGCCTGTGCCTCAAAAGCAGAGTACATCTAGTAGTTGCACGTCACTTTAAAATCTGTACTGTCAGCTATAATTTTTAAGTATTGTGGAAACTATACTGTACAATATGAGTCTTTTTGGGAAAATTATAATTATTTTTAATAAATTATTGTTGTTGTTCGTTCACATATTCTGTTGTTAATTTATCTTGCCAAGAAACACTCGAGCTTTTCTTTTATGGACAAATTTCTTTTTAACTCAAAATTTTTCCAATCAGTATTTGTGCTCGAAAAACTGACATTTGACAAAATCGCTCGACCCCCGGTCTCACGATTTTTTCATGTCAGTTTTTCTTATAAAATCACTGATTGGCTAAATTATTTCGTTACAAAGAGAAATTTATCCGATAAAAAAAAGCTCTTGTGATTTTACTGTTGATAAAAAACCTTTTGTTCGTTCATTATATTAAATATACGTATATAAAAATGTTTTTTGTTAAATTTAGATAATTTTGTACATGGAAAAAGAAAACTGCCATTTTCGCCACCCTAATCATCCATTCTAAAAATTACCGGTATATACCGGTTAAGCGGTTATTTACATTTTTATTTACCGATTTACCGGTTATTAAAACTTCCGGTAAATTGCAATCCCTACCCCCACCATGTATGAATTAATTTTCTTATATTATTTGGATCATTTTCAGGTATACCGTTACGCTACAAGAAAAAAAAGAACAATCCTGTCGTTCCAAAAAATATGGTCGAATTTTCACGTAAATATTTTTGCAATATTAGCGATTTGCTTTAGCAAAAATTTCTTTATCGTTTGTTGCAATATATTTTTGTTTTTCTTCTGAGCATTTGTCAGATTTTTTAATTAATTCTATTCTTTATCATTGTTTGTTATTTTTTGCAATAATAAAATATTTTTCTACACCTATTTAATTATATGACAATTATTAGCATTTTTTTAGTGAAGAATTGTACCTATAATTCACTGTAGTGAATTATCGATTCATAATTCACTGCATCCGGCCAATCACAAATACAAATTCAAAAATCACTGTTTCGCTGATTCAATGATATTTTAAATCGACCGCGATCAACTCTTGCTGCTGCGGCTGATAATCAACTCGCGTGACAGTGACAAGTGTACCGCCATATTGTTTGTTTACGTTTTCGACTTCTTACAAATAGATACAGATTAATGTTTAATTTATTTGCTTAATAGGCGTAGAAAAAGCATAGTATTACATTCGCGATTATGACCATTATTCACTCAGATGATTTGCGCCACTCGCCTACGGCTCGTGGACTCAAACATCATCTTCGTGAATAATGGTTATCATAATCGCCATATAATAATATACTAATTTTCCATATCTTTGTGAAGATTTAATTACCTGTGCCAACTCTCCCTCGTAAGAGGGAGATTTTTTACAAATACATGACACTAGAAAATATTTTTCCATACCGCTATTTACCATGTACATTTAACTAATATATGCAAGAAGTGGTCCAATATGTGAAGATATATTACTGTTTTTAATTTTTTAAATTTTCAAAAAAAAAAAAATTTTAAAATAAATTTTTGAAAATTTTGAAACTCTCCCGTATGTGAAAAGTTCTCACAAAAAAATTAAAAATAACTTATATTTAGTATTTCAATTTCGTTCTCTCGTGGCAATCTATTCACCAGAATTTATTTTTAAGTTTAATCGGAAGGTTTGCAGACGAACGTTCGTTTAACGAGGTGTTTTACGCATGTTATAAGCGTAAGTAATATTAAGAGTAATAACATACCTAATTGGCCGATTTTAACACATTGTTTTTAAGCTCAAAATGAAAAATCATATTTAACGTGCCTTTCATTTATCATAGTTTTTGTTTCTGTTCACCTATTGTAATTATTTGATGACAGTGGCATTAAAGCCAATGCCATGTCATTGAAACCAATTTTACGTTGTTTTTGATTAGTTTCTAGTTTTTTATTTTTTTTTCTTAATCAAGTGTTTGTATTTCACATATATTGTAAATATACTTATTAATGATATTTTCAGGAAATTTTTTCAAGAAGAAAAAAAAATTGAATTTTTTGAAAAATTTAAATACGTACTTAAAGTTGACTACACACTTATTATTCGTGTAAAGATGTCGGCGTCTTTGTCGGTGCGGTAAAGATCAAAGGCGCCGACATTTTTTGAGTGCGTAGTAAATCTTAAGACAACTATACACGATATTAATTTTAGTTATTTTTTATTTTTGTGCCTATCTGAAAAGATTTTTCATATAGGCTCTTATCGTTAATTTTGTCACATTTTCCCTTCTCCTCTGAAAGCGAACGTATTTTTGGAATGGCCCCATAATATATCATCAACTTCAAAATATGAAAATTAAAAACATATTGTTACACGAGGCGCCTCCGGCAAAACCTCGAATTATTATCAATTCCATAAATCCTTTTGCGCAATATTAAAAAATTAATTCAGAGCGGAAAACTGAACGAAATAAAACGTCAAAATATTTTTTAAGGGCTTAGAAACTGAATTAAAGCTAGAAGCTTGATAAAGTTCTTCATACGCTCATGGCATTAAAATCCTTTTATGTTCCTGACATTATCTTTTCCAATTTAACTACGTTACCCCCTCGATAGAGTTTTGTGAAAAATATACGTATGGTGTAAAATTAGTAAAAAAAATGGTGGGTGTGTCTAACATGAAAGTACGTACCTATTTAAATTTTTCAAGAAATTTAAAACCATCAAATTTTTCTTCCTTCCCAGATCTTATGAAGTTTTTGAGGTCAATACTTTTTGTGGTAGTATCTTACGCAAAAATACATCACTGGAAGAAACCACACGCAAAAAGGTTCCAAAGGCGCGGTCCCTTATCTTAACCTGCCATAGCCTTTCGGCTTCGATTCACTTGAACATAGACGCATAAAAGCACGTCATATATTTTTACACAAGATTATTCCATAGTGTTATAAACTAAATTGACTTAAAGACTAAATTATTTTATCTATTTGAAAGAATTTTGTAAAATATCCGCCTCGGAAGAATAAGTGCAACATTATAACAATTTAAATTGCTCCTGCAGTGTCTCGTCATCAATTAAAAAGTTTTTTCTTTTCCTTCCACATCCGTGTAGTGGTCCGGAAGTAGAGTAACGGAAAAAAATCTGAAATAATTTTTGTTTAAATAGGCTTAGGAATGTTGAGATTTAAATTTGGTAAAAAAAGGTATGTTTGTCTGTCGTTCCGCCTGCCTGCCTATAACTTTTTTGTGTACACGATTACTCTGGAACCACTGTTTATGATATTGACTCAAAATTTGGTAGTATAACGAAATCTAGAACTGTACTTTGGCCGGGAAAGCAGAAGAGTGATGAATTGAACTGTCAATAGTGACAAGCGCCAGATGTCAATGAACGACGTTGATTTGAGAAGCCTTTGTAAAAACTATTTTTAAATTAAACTTCAAATTTAAACGCCAATAGGACTTGTTGCACGCATTGATCACGTGCTTTTATTTCTATTATATTTTCTTCTTATTTCGTTGAAAGGTTGGGAGGTAAATGGGGTAAATAGGGGCAAATGAGTAAAGCAAGCAAAAGTTCATAAAATTGAGATTTAATGTATGTACGAGAAGCCAAGGTCACAAAATTGTTTTGGCATCGGCCACTCCCACTATCACCTCCATTACCACCCCCACTCCCACCGTATTATTAAAGGGAGTAAAAAATTGAATTGTGATTTATTGTAGGCCTCAAAGTTTTTTGGCATCATCCAACCCACTACCACCCCCTGTAATAAATGGGTGGTGTTTGTAGTGGAGTGCTTGGATAGGAAAAGACTTGAATAGGAAATCTGGATGTAAAAGTACTGATTTCTTGGTTAGTGGTTTTTGTTGGTTATTTTTTAATATCTTCTTAGTTGTTCATTTATGTTATTTAATATTTTTCTTGTTAATTACATATAGGTGCAATCATAATTATAAATAATATTAATAAATCTTTATTGCCATTAATTCAGAAATAAATAAATTCATTTGTATTCTATTGTGAATATTGGTATTGTCAAATGTCACATATTTTAGTATATATATGTTCTTTGATTAGGTGTACACATTTTTGTATTTTTCTTATTCTGTAATTTTTCTTATTCTTGTAGAATAGTGTAAATAAATATAACTAAATAAATAACTGGTTAATTTATTAGTATTACCTGAAAAGAAAAATGCCAAAATATTAACACTAATTTTACGCGCATTTCGAAAATTTAATTTTCTTCATCGAACGATGAACTTTAATTGTCTGCTGATGATTCCAACTTTGATGGCGATCACGCATTGATATGATTTTTTCGGTATTTGTAAAAACTTTACAATTATTATTTAAATACAGAAACAATTATTACATACTTGTTTTTGTAATTTCACATAACTGTGAAATAAGTATGCGTTGCCGGGTGTTTGAAAACTTCTTGAAAGTATGAAAGTTCGGCCAGGTCGTATTAAACTTACATTAACTTTACGTTTGTTTCAGTATGTACTTACTCAAGAATAAAATTTGTGTTAGAGTTCATTAGTTACTGATTTTTGCTGAATATTTTTCTTCTTTTCTATAACCAGAACTTTCTAGGATACTCGATGCAGGATGTATTAAGTTTACGTGTTATTGGTCCTTTCGAAAATTTTTTGAGGGTTGAAAATTACGCTAGTTCTTATAGTTAACGTTACTTGTATCGAAATATCTTGAGGGATCATTTCGTAAAATAAAATATTAACAGAATATACAAAGTGTATGGTGGTCATAAATTTAATAAGTGATATATTAAATCAAGGGAGAAAATCTCTATTTTTGGCAGTTTCGCATCGTTACCGAGTAATTACACAAAAATACCTCTTCAAAAGCTCGAAGTCGAATTTTTTTGACGACTGCTATAATGCTTCCTTTACTTTTAGTGTGGCTCGAAAGTAAAAATGACCAAAAATATACATAAAAAGTTTTGGCGGGATAAGGAAGCCCTTTCCATTTTGTGCACCTTAACATAAAATAATGAATGACCTATTGATATCAAATCACGTACAAGAACTCGTTATTTTAGCTCAAATAAACTGCTAGTCAATTGAAACAAACAAAGCGAATTTTTGGTTTGATTTCTTTTTTAACTATCTGTATAAGCAGGTTTAAGGAACTGAATTTCACCCATTTCTAATTGTTGTATCATCATGAAATTTGGCTCTAATGACAATATAATATAATATACTCAATATTATAATAGGTTCAAAATGACAGCCGCCCCAAGGTGATGGGTTTCAAAAGAAAGAGCTTGATAAGTCGAAAACGAATATGTTATCAAAACTTAAAAATTCAAAATGGAGGCGTCAACATGGCGGATGGGTTTTACCAATTACCATCGGATTCGACTGAAAATCGGTATCTGTGGATTATCGAGGTTGCAGATTACAATTATCCGGTCCAAAGGACCCCGGAACAAAACCCATGATAATGTTGATTCGGTGGAATCGGCTGAAATTTTGGTATTTTGTAGTTCAAGTGATGCTGATCGAAAGTTCTTGTCACATCGAGCCAATCCTATGGACAGTTTTTGAGATACAGCTTGTCAAAGTTAGGTAATTTGCATCATTTTAGACATTCAAGAACTTTTTACTCCTAAACTATTAACTTTAGCAAGAAATTGCAAGGGTCGAAATATTTTTGTTCTAGTCCAGTAAAGCTCAAGAACTTTTTTCAGAATTTTTTTATCAATTTCTAGGTTAGGTAAAATATATATATATCATATTTCGTCATGCTTCGGTGGGATTGGTTAAAACTTTGCTATTGTGTAGTTAAAGTCATGCTGATCAAAAATTCATATTGCACTGAATCTATCTTATGAGTGGTTTTCGCTCCAGGAGTGCCTGAAGGTCTTAACAACGAGGTAACGGGTAATCCATATGTACGTGTTTATGACTGGCTTCCAGCGTGTCTGTGTACGTGCGTCCGTACGTGTGTGTGTGATTATTTTTGTCAAAGAGCCTGCTCTTACCGGCACTATGTTTCTTATGAGAGCGTTCTCATTGCCAACCAGGGTGATCCCATTTTTTTTGTTTCACTTTTTATCTGTTTATTTTTGCTTTTTGTTGTTTTTCAATATTTTTTTTTAGTTTTTAAATATTGAGAACATCCACAGGAACAAGTGCTCTGTTTCCAGCATCATGTATCGTTCGAAGAAGAATCATTGATGAATATTTTATGTGATTTTCATGCCGTAAAACCATAATACGCTTGTGTTTTCAGTGGTTCCGCATCAAACTCCGTCCGTCCTACGACTAAAATGAAACAGGACATTTTTTGTGTATTTTTAATTAGTGAATGACATTCTTGTACCAAAGTGAAAAAAAAAATAAATGACATAAGAAATTAATGCAAAATATCGACAGCCCCCCTCAATAGCACCCACTTACGGTAAAAAATATTTTAAAAAAATAATATAAAAATAAGCTTGTATTATTGTTTAATATACGTATAAAGTCGCGTCTCTGGAAATCAAATGATTTCTGAAATATAAAATAATAATCAATTTTTGGGTGCCATTTTCAAAGGGCCGTAGCTCAAGGTATTTGCGAACATATTTTTACATGTAGAATCTGCACCAGAAGATTGTCATCGATATTTCCGGAGAACCCTCTATACACTGGCACATATATACATACAAACGCATGCACGCAGTACACAAACACGCTGGAAGCCATTCATCAAACACGTATATATAGATTACTTGTTACCTCGTTGTTAAGACCTTCAGGCACTCCTAGAGCGAAAACCACTCATAAAATAGATTCAGTGCAATGAGAATTTTTGGTCAGCATGACTTTAACTACAAAATAGCAAAGTTTCAGCCAATCCCACAGAAGCATGCCGGAATATGACATATATATATATATATATATATTTTACCTAACCTAAAAATTGATAAAAAGATTCTGAAAAAAATTCTTGAACTTTATTGGACTAGAACCTGACTAGAACAAAAATATTTCCACCCTTGCAATTTTTTGCTTAAGTTAATAGTTTAGGAGTAAAAAATTCTTGTATGTCAAAAATGACACAAATTACCTAACTTTGACAAGCTGTATCTCAAAAACTGTCCATAGGATTGTCTCGATGTGATAATATCTTTTGATCAGCATGACTTGAACTACAAAATACCAAAATTTCAGCTGATTCCACCGAATCAACATTTTCATGGGTTTTGTTCCGGGGTCCTTTAACAAATTGTTTGTTTTTTCGAAAGTGCCAAAATTAAAAAGACTAAAAAATTTAAAAAATCAAAAAACTGAAAAAACATGCTTTTATGCACTAAAAAGCAGAGACCGAAACTGAAATTAATTTCGGTTAATTTCGGTTAGGGTTAAATAAGGTATACCATTTTCAGTTTTCATAGCAGCGACAATTTGGTTTTCATTTACAGTTTCGGTTGTTAAGGTAGCGACAATTCGATTCTCGGTTATGGTTTCGGTTTACAGATCCACGGCAATTCGGTTTCTGTTAGAAAAAATTAGTAATTACGGTGCGGTTTTCGGTTTCTGGCTTTTACTTGCCTTTTACCTTATACCGTGTGTGTAGTCGCGGGCTAGGCATGGGGAGTAAGAATTACAACATCGCGTGTGCCAGCTGGCTGAAATGAAATAACAGAGCTGGGATGCTCCACCAGTCCACCGACGGACGAATTTACGGCTGCCGGTGTTGTCATATTTCTCGCGCTACGTGAATGTACATACCTAATGGGAAATTACACGCACGGTATAATCTTTATAATGGACGAATCGACTTAGATATGGTTTTCACCATATAATTTGGTATTTCTACATCATCTCAAAGATTTGAATCTTTGATTTCGACCATATTTTTTGAACTTAGAAGTCGTAAGTATGGTGCGGATTTCGGTTTCGGTTTCGGTATCTGCTAAAAAGCAAAAAATAATCATCGAACCTGTTCTCTCTCTCTACCTCGTAAGGGCCTTGCTGACTAAATTTTCTACAATAATGTTTCTATTAATTTTTTTCGTATCTGTTATGGTTCAGTAATGAATTGTGTATCTTTTGACTGTATTTTAACTTTATTATAAATTTATTACAAATTGAAAGCAAATTTTAATAATCATCGTAAAAAAAAATTTCTTGTACAGATATCCGTTTCTCAGCAGACTGAACTTGAATAAAAAATATCTTTACGTCTGCAAGTGTGTGTGTGCGTGTATATGTATCTGCGAGTGTATACCGTTTCTTGTAAACACGATAACTTCTGATAACTTAAAACATTTAATTACAATTTGGAACATACGTAAAATAGCATATTACAATAATCCCTATTAATTTTGGGCCATATCTGTAATACAAGGTGATAACCAGAGGCCTACAAACTCTCACTTCATAATAATATTATTAAAAATATCATGTTCCATATTTCAGGATAACATTGATATATCATCTAATTTAAATAAAGTTGGTTTGCCTAACATACACCGACACCCGGTATATTGCGGTTTATAAATCTTCTACATCTTATTTTTGTATGCTTAACCAAAAACCTTAGTAATATGCCCTGAAATTAAAATAAAACCTATTTTACGTAGAGTTTGTAAGCCTCTGGTTATCACCATGTATTACGGATATGACCCAATTTCAATAGGGATTATTGTAATATGCTGTTTTACATATGTTCCAAATTGTAATTAAATACTTTAAGTCTAACAGAAGTTGTCGTGTTTACAAGAAACTGTATACACGCACGCATACATATACACGCACACACACACTTACAGATGCAAAAAAATGTTTTATTCGACATTTGAGTTCAGTCTGCTGTGAAACGGATATCTGTATAAGAAATATTTTTCTACGATGATTATTAAAATTTGTTTTTAATTTATAATAAATTTATAGAATACAGTCAAAAGATATACAATTCATTACTGAACCATAACAGATACGAAAAAAATTGATAGAAACATTATTGTAGAAAATTTAGTCAGCTTTAATTTTGCATATAGCCACTTTTTGATTAGTGCTAACCGTTTTCGAGATATGAGCGAAAAACCAAAAACCGGGACTTTCTTCGTGCCCTCCTGCAGCCCCCGCACCTCCTACGTTCGGAGACTTTTGGTATGTTTACCTCCTAAATAGTCCAAACACAGCTCTCAAGTCAAAATTGTGATCTCGGCATTTCCCTCTAGACCCCCTTATTGAACGTTCATTGACGGGGCTTAATTATAATATTTAAATATCGAAACGCGGGGTATTTTTTAGGGATGGGACGGATGTGTTTTTGGCCGGATAACCGGATACAGTATATCCGGCCAGTTCAACATCCGGTCCGGCCGGATAATCCGGCCGGATATCTTGCTTTTTCAAGCAGTCGCATTATCTATGAGCAGGCCGCGATATTTACAATTAAATTCAAGTCCTGTTCTGCCAATCTTGCACATTGCTGCAAGTAATTGTAATTACACGAAATGCTCATGGTACACCAGAACAGAACTAGTAATATAATCCAGTCAATGAGTGCTCAAAAGAGAGGTGTAGAGTACATGGAATATGCGAGACTTTTTGACTTCAGGACTTCGTTAGGAGTAGTTAGCAGGTAAACATACTAAAAGTCCTGGGAGGTGAGCTTACGGTGGGAGGAGGGGGCAAGGTCTCATTTTTGGGTTTATTGATTGTATCTCGGAAACGGTGGACGCTAGAAAAAATATGTTCTAAATAAAAATGAAAGCTAAATTCCCTATAAAATTGTTTCCATACATATTTGTCGAATTTCCAACGGTTTTCAAGATATACGTTATTGAAAATCGATACTTCTCGAAAAAATAATTTTTACCTAACTCTTTGTCAAACATTTGCTTCTAGCGCCTCCCACGATCCTTTCTCAGAAAAATTGCCAGAAACGAAATTGTAGAGCATTACATTTCCTTCAATTTGATATACACTTAAAAAATAATTTTTTCGAAAATTATCGTTTTTCAATAAAACCATTGAAAATTCGACAAATATGTCTGGAAACAATTTTATAGGAAATTTAATTAGCTTTCATTTATATTTAGAACATATTTTTCTAGAGTTCACCGTTATAGATATAATCGAAAAATCCAAAAATGGTACCTTCCCCCCTCCCTCCCACCGAGAGCTCACCTCCCAGAGGCGGGAACTTTTAGTATGTTTACCTACTAACTACTCGTAACAAACTTCTGAAGTCAAAAAGTCTCGCATATTTCATGCATTCTACAATATATTCATTGACTGGACTAATAAATAATTAATAATAAATATTTATATGTGTGTACTTGGTTCTATCCACAGTTATGGTGTTTTGTATTTATTAATATTATGATTTTCTAAGGAACGCCGCAAATGGTGAAACTTTAATGTTTGTTCACCATAACTTACCATTAATTAATTATCGTTATTAGTTATTAGTATTAATATTAACCCCTTCTTGTCACTTACAGTTCAGATCACGGAAGTTTTGTTTTAGTTTTCATTATTTTATTATTATTTAGTATTTATACCATACTTACCTACTAGTCTATTAGGACCAAAGAATTTGATTTTAAATTTTAATATTATTTATTATATATTAAGAATTTATGTTGTGTTTTGATTTTTTGATCTTTTGTTTTCAATGTTATTTAATATATTATATATCCATATTGTCGATATGTAGGCCTATTGAAGAATTTAAGACTTATTTTTTTATATTTTTTATTTATTTTGATTATAGTTTCTAGTTAATTGTTAATTTTATAAATAGTTTGGTATATAACTGACAATTAATAAATAATATTTAAGTTTCATGCATTTTGGACAGTTTTTATTTGGCCGGATGTTGACCGGATATTTTTTCATATTCGGCCGGAGCCGAATATCCGGTTTGGAAGCCGGATTGGCCGGATGCAGTAGCCGGACCGGATATCCGTCCCATCCCTAGTATTTTTCGAACAGGTTCGATAATTAAAACGCTGAAGACATCATTAGATTAAATGAAAAACGCCCCACGCTTTTATACTCAAGTATTATACTTAATAACAAACACGACTTACACTAAGGTCCTTACGGGGTAGAGAGAGGGAGCAAGTTCGATGATTATTTTTTGCCTTTTAGTGCATAAAAGCATATTTTTTAGTTTTTTAAACTATAATTTTTAATGGTACTGGACATAGTGCATTAGCCAGTTGCAAGGTTGAATTTAAAGCCACATTATTTGAGACGGAGAATAGATATCAATATGCGGTTTTCAGGATTTAAAACAGTGAATTTTTTTTAAGCACGTTACTATCTACAGGTATCTACAGGGTGAAAGATAAGCCTATTTTTTACCAAACTTTATAACTACCTAACATCTACTAAAAAATGTTTATATTTTTTTATGCGCATTTTTTAACCACTGGTTTATGGGAAATAACCAATTTCCAAAATTTTTCTCTTATTTTATGATACCGATATTTTTCTAAAAACCTGTCATTTTTCCATTTTTTGCCACTAGGCCTTATTGTGTTTTGTAAGAGGCGATCATTGTAGGTTATTATAACATTTTATGATGGCTCCTTTAATAATAAGTGCATTTTTGTACTTTCAGTTCATGGTGCTAATACACAGTTTATTTTTATTGATTCATAAATAATAAAAAGTTTGGTTCTTCCCATTTTCTTTATTTGACAGTGTAAATAATAATAGTTATAAAAATTAAGAAAAAAGGAATTTTTTTATTGTTTATTTTAGTTTATTTAGGAAAAACAATAATACATGCAATTTTTTGTTGTAACGAAGCGTTTGCCTGTCAATACTAAAATGTATCCAATTACTATTAGCCTTCGTTATATGTTCCGATTCAATTTCAAATTTAATTAAATATTCACATTTATTCATTTACTACCGAACTATAACCAGAAATTCAAATACGCTAAGAACTATATACAAAGTAGGATTCTATAATTTAGGAATTGTAAATCCTCCAAACCGAAAGAAGGTATTATTTATGATTTTAATTACCAGGGGCGGTAATTGCCTACTCCGGGAGTAGGGGTTTTGACACTGAGTTTAGATGCCCAAAAGAGCATTTAAAAACGCGAGTCCATTACCAGCCGTCTAAGGGTAAGCAAGCAATTTTAAATCATGTCCTCCAAACCGCAAGCAGGCACTGTGTTATCAGAGCCCGTTTTTTGTATTAACATGACAAGTTAATTGTACCGCGCTTTACCGCATAAAGTGATAATTTAAACTCATTACGTTTAAAAGAATTAAAATGTTATTTCCGATTTCCGAATTGTTACTGTATTTACTACCGAAAATATAGTTTATTAAAATAGTCACACTCGAGTAAGAGTATTACATTCCGGAGATTTATCCAAAAGGCTGTCTGTGTTCAAGTAATTTTCTTTATGCCCGAAAAAGAGAGCATAGTAGATATTTCGAAAGAATACCAGTAAGTTAAATTTTTTTCCGTCCATGAAATGAACGGATTAACTTAAACCGTTTATAAAATTTTAATGAGTTAAAATAAGATTAAACTGAAAAACTGTCATGTTACCGGGTTATAATAACTTGTTTTAAGTCCATTTTATTTTGATTGTTGTCATATTTCACGAAGTAAAGTAAAATCTGTAGTTTTCAAGAGTTTTGTGAAAATTTGTTATAGTCCGGTTACTTACTGCAAAAATCGGAAAATTCCAGAAATTAAAGATTTTATGTCTTTCTTCATGGTAACCGCTCTGATAATACTGCCTGACTTTCCTGCCAACATAAATGCCTTCTGATGATTCCGAAACAGAATTACCGCATGCATGTTAACTGCTGTAAAAAAAAATTGTAAAGCGAACACTGCCTGTTTTTGCTTGCCGCTTAATTATTTTTCTTTGCTGTTTTTACTGCTTTAATGCTTGCGCATCCGCCATCTTGTGAACTGCTTGCCTACCACCGCTGTTGCTAAAGTTACAAAACCTCCGAATTGCCGATAATTTGTAACAGTAGTATAAACCTGCTCTCCGTTTGGTTGTAGTCAGATTTTAATAAACTTTTAGTCAAAGTCTAGTCATAATTTTGTAAATTATTAAGTGATATATTAAATGACATATTTTAAGCTGAATTTATTTATGATGAACTCCTTATGAGTTGCTCCGTCAATTGATCATATTTCTTTTCTACTGTTGATGTCAATTTTACCTGTACCTGTACCTCAAACATTATTATTTTGTCGAATTTGTTGTTTTACTGCTGAATGTGAGTGAAAATCTAGTCCACTGTTTTGACCTCTGGACATTTCCGCTTCTGCACTGAGTTTATCCCAGCCCTACTGCAATAAGCTGTGTTAAGAGGCTATTGTGGGACCTTTGCCCCACGTAAGAATTGTAAAGGTGGCGCCCGAGTGAAACCGAAGTAGATCTCGTCATTAAAGTGACGCTTCCACTTGTTTATGCGCTAAGCAACTGGAAAAAACCACGTCACATCGAATATTTATGTATTTTTTGTATGGAAAATGCATAAACAAGATTTTAAAAAGATATTTTTTTGTATTCACAGTTAATGCCTATTACATGTGTGGCAAATTCCAACTTGATATCTCTATCTAACACAATAAGGCCTAATGGAAAAAAAATAGATATGTGATAAGTTTTAAACAAATCGGTATCTTATAAAATAGGAGGGATATCAAAAATTTGAGAAATTGCTCTTTTCTCCATAAACCAGTAAAAAAATGCGCATAAAAAATATAATTATTGTTGTGGTGTCTTTGTAGTTATAAAGTTTGGTAAAAAGAAGATGCTTTCCTTTCATACTCTGTAAACAGCAATGTGCTTCAAAATTAAAAAATGTATGCAAAATACGTTATTTCACAAATACATTACCTTTTAAATCCTGAAAACAACAAGCTCATATATATTCTTCTTCTCAAAAAATGTGGCTTTAAATTCAACCTAAAAATTTGTTTGCTCGGTTTTAATTACCCAGCAGTTTAATTTTTGAGATATTAAATAAACTTCCAATTTTTTTTTCTTTTGGTAGTTGTATTCCTTTGCAATAGATTAACTGGCCCATATTTATAGAAACTTATTTTCATATCTTCTTTAATGACTAAATACTTCAGAATACCCTGTATATAATAGACACTCTGATATTGCTTATTCTGTTCTTTTTTAAATTAGTTTAAGCTCTTTAAAAGTACGAGATTTAAAAATTGGTTCAGTGTGTGCCTAGTATGGTTAAATAAATCATAATTTGTGTATACTGAGTTATAAATTGCTACCAAATTCGCATTTTATTATTTGGTATAGCAAAACATTTATATGTCGGTTTTGTAGATTTACGAACTCAACTTGTTATTAAAACAATATTTACGTTTTGTGACCAATTTAGTTGGAGTTGGTACATGAAACAGTGGCTGAAAATTGCGCTTTGTTTGTTCACCAAGCTAATCATTGGCAGTGCGCTGAATTTTAAACATTGTTCATTCAGATAAAATTATTTTATAAATAGTCAATATCGTATCACTTACAGACTACTACTGCAAAACAGAATTAAAAACAGGAAATCCTGGGTATTTGTGCTTATTTGGAATATGTAAACAAGATAATAAAAAGAAAAACTTTCACATCCATATTTTATATCCAACTAACAAAATGTCCATGTTCCATGGGTTCGTTAAGGTAACTGATAAATAACCCCCTCCCCACATCTAATTTCTATTGAACAAAAACCGAACTAGGGTGACCATACATACGGAATTTCGCTGTACTTTCCGGAATGAATTTTAATGGCATGTACAATCGGCGTCACCTTAAACTCACCACCATTAGAGATGCTCCCTTTCTAACCTTATTTGTAGTGACGCGTGTTAGAAAGAGAGCATCTCCAACAGCGGTGACTTTAAGCTGACGCTGATTGTACATCATGCTTGGAGTTACAGCAAAACGTACAGCAATACGTTTGCCTGGAATCATATCATTTTTAATTTGGAAAATTAGTTTTTCTGAAAAATGGTATTTTGTTTTGGGATATATTGAGCCTTGTCATTGGATAATCGGTCAATTAAGAGTGTCTCAGAGTATCGGATGGATGCTGAAAGTGTGGAGCTGTGCGTTAATAGGTTTCGTATACGGTTATTGGTAGTGTTGAGATTGCGCCTTGTATCGTGTAATTTTCTGAGTAGGGCAAACCTGCCCCGACTCGAATTCTTGAGACAGAAGTAGAATCGGAGCGATGATTGACCTGTGGAGATAGAGGGAATAACTTGGTGATCGAGATAGGTTTTCAGAAATGAACATAAATTCACATAGGAATCTGGTTTTAAGGAGGAGTGTACAATGCGATTTAGTCAGAGTATAAAGAGTGACCGCAAAAAAGGCCTGTTTTTGCATAGTAGATAGTGGGTCAAAGGAAAGAGCAAAATAAATCCTACAGGGCTCAAATTAAACTTTGAAAAATTGTAAGGTGAGCATATTTTTTACTTTTTTGAATAAAATGCAAAAATCACCCCTACCCCCTATTTAAGGGTAAAAAATATTTTAAAAAGGCAGTATATAATGAATTTTTAAAAAAATAAAGCAACAGTTATTACTCAGATTTTATATTGTATGAATTATTTACGGATTATATATAATTCTGTAGCGTATTTGGAAGAGTTTAGGTAATTGTCCTACAACCAATTTTAATTATTACAAGGGGTTGGAGTGGAGGGTTCTAGGACAATTTCCTAAACTTTTTCAAATACTCTACAGAATTATATATAATTCGTAAATAATTCATAATATATAAAGTCTGAGTAATAACGGTTGTTTTATTTTTTAAAATATTCATTATATACTGCTTTTTTAAAATATTTTCTACCCTTGAATAGGGGCGATTTTTGCATTTTTTCGAAAAAGTAAAAAATATGCTCACCTTACAATTTCTCAAAGTTTAATTTGAGCCCTATAGGATTTATTTTGCTCTTTCCCTTGGCCCGCTATCTACTATGCAAAAACAGGCGAATTTTGCGGCCACTCTTTCCTTCCATAGATGAAATGTTCCGAGAGATTTCTGCGTTGTCAGTATGAAAATACTAGATTCACTAGTTGTGCTGCGTTTGAGATCATTGAAGTATCGATGTTGCCGTTCCTGCTTTGGAATCGTTTCAAAAGAAAAAAGCACGATGGACCGTCTACGGATCATTCATCTCCTATCCCCTCTTTTCAGACAATGCCGTCGCTATAAATAACTCATCACACAAGTATATTTCGTATTTCACTACACAACGATTGGTATACAAAAAAAGGCCCCACTTCACACCACAATCCAAGTGTACAGCATTCAAACTGCAAATATCTGAGGATCCTCTAGATACAACCTCTGGAGCATCTGGATGGTGGCTAATTTTCTGCCAACGGATATTATAAAGCGTAGCCTTGATATCCTTCGGATTAGTGTAAGGTAGACCTTCGAACTATTGGCACAGCTTATAATCCTTGGTATCGACCTTCAAGCCCTTTAAATCACCGGGCAGGGACGGTATTTTTCCTGCCCTGCTTCAACATGGAATTGAGGAACTTATCCCATGCCTGAGAAGCATATTCATAGCAAGCTACACTCTTGGGTATATTCCCCAAGCTTGGAGGGAAGTTAAGGTGGCGTTTATCCCAAAGATAGGCAGACGTCCACCAGACGAGCCAAAATCTTATCGCCCCATCAGCTTAACCTCTTTTCTCCTTAAGACAATGGAGAAAATATTAGATCAACAGATTAGAAGCGAAATCATTACAGTGAAACCGCTTCACTCGAAACAATTTGCCTATCAACCTGGCAAATCAACAATAACTGCTCTACATGGCCTGGTTAAAGGCATCGAAAAGACATTTACTGCCAAGGAACTGGCTCTGTGTGCTTTCATAGATATAGAGGGTGCCTTTGATAACACCTCCTATGAATCCATACAAAGAGCCGCGGAAAAAAGGGGTATACAATCCCCAACAATCAAATGGATACAATCCATGCTAAGAAGCAGAATAATTACCACAGATATGGGGGGTGAGTCGGCCACCGTGACTGCAGTTAGGGGCTGTCCACAAGGTGGAGTCTTATCGCCCTTGCTGTGGTCAATGGTGGTCGACGATCTCCTCCATAAGCTGAGCAATTATGGCTTCAACGTTCAGGGCTACGCTGATGACCTGGTCGTTACTGTCAGGGGCAGGCATGAGGTTATGATCTCAAACCACATGCAAATTGCCCTAAACATAATATCCAAATGGTGCTCGTCAGAGGGTCTTAGTGTCAATCCGAGCAAAACAGTTATTGTTCCATTCACCAAAAGGAGAAAACTCAACTTGAGAGCTCCTATGTTGAATGGAACAGTACTAACCTTTTCCAGTGAGGTCAAGTATCTGGGAGTAACTCTGGACCAAAAACTCACCTGGAACTCACATTTAGAAAGGACACTTACCAAGGCAACAACGGCCATTTGGACGTGCCGTAGGCTGTTTGGTAAGACTTGGGGTCTAAAGCCGAAAATGATACATTGGTCATACCTATCGGTTGTGAGACCTATAGTTACCTACGCATCATGCATATGGTGGCCAAAAACAGAAGAAAAAGTAGCACAAGGAAAGTTGCAGAAATTGCAACGCCTTGCCTGTCTAGGGACTACAGGAGCAATGCGCTCGCGTCCCACAGCAGCTATGGAGGCAATGCTGGACTTACTCCCTCTGCATTTGCATGTGAGGAAGGAGGCAGCACTTAGTGCCTTAAGGCTGCATCAGGCACTTAAATTCAGACCAGGCGACCTGGTTGGTCACTTAATTATTCTGGATTTAATCCAATTCGAATCCATGACCAAACCCACTGACTCAATGCCAATCAAATATGACTTTGACTGCCCGTTTGATGTGCTGATTGAAAGCCGTCAAGCGGGCAGGGCCGGAGCATTGCGGTTGGAGAAAGAGTCACACATCTGGTACACAGACGGATCCAAGATGGATGAAGGGGTTGGTGTGGGCGTAGCAGGGCCTAAATGCAGGCTATCTAAAGCCATTGGTAACACCCCAACCATCTTCCAAGCAGAAATTTATGCTATAGATCTATGCGCCCAGGAATGCCTAAATAGAGGTACTCGAAGGGCAAAGATCTATATACTTTCAGATAGTCAGGCAGCATTAAAGGCTCTCAGGTCATATACCTTTGAGTCAACAATTGCCTGGGAATGCAGACAATCCCTGAAGCAACTGGCAAAAAACAACAAGGTTACCTTGATGTAGGTGCCAGGGCATGAGGGAATAGAAGGCAACGAATTAGCTGATAGCCTCGCAAGAAAAGGGGCTGAAGCCCCGTTTTTTGGACCCGAACCGTTCTGTGGCCTATCCAGGGGACACATAACGGAGGAGGTCCTAAAATGGGAAAATGAACAAAAAGAGTCCTACTGGAGGAACACTCCAGGACAAAGACAAGCAAAAAGGTTTATAACCTATTCTACAAAGAATGCTACAAGGCTTCTCGAACTGGAAAAGTCTGATTTAAGGCTGATCACAGGCCTTCTAACTGGCCATTGCCCCTTGAGATACCATCTCAAGAACATGGGCATGGCAGAAGATGACAAATGCAGATACTGTGAAGCTGCAACCGAAACTGCGGAACATATACTTTGTGAATGCAAGGTGTTAATCCGCATTAGGCTAAAGTACCTAGAACAGGCGGAATTAACGCCTGAAGACATAGGGAAATTAGCCCCCAGGAAAATCGCAAGCTTTGCAAAAAGTCTTGGAATCCTGGGTAACATCTAGATGCAGGGTAATTCACAAAAGACCTTTTAAGTCGAGGTGAAGAAAGGCCAACCCAGGGCCAAGCGACCCCTTAAACAATCTACAATCTACAATCCTTGGTTACGTAACCTTCTCTTGAGAATACATTAAAAGAACTCTCTTCTAGGTCTCGCCTATAACAGAAATATACCAGTGTTATAAGAATACAATATTGAAAAATCCATAGATGAAATGTTCCGAGAGATTTCTGCGTTGTCAGTATGAAAATACTAGATTCACTAGTTGTGCTGCGTTTGAGATCATTGAAGTATCGATGTTGCCGTTCCTGCTTTGGAATCGTTTCAAAAGAAAAAAGCACGATGGACCGTCTACGGATCATTCATCTCCTATCCCCTCTTTTCAGACAATGCCGTCGCTATAAATAACTCATCACACAAGTATATTTCGTATTTCACTATACAACGATTGGTATACAAAAAAAGGCCCCACTTCACACCATAATCCAAGTGTACAGCATTCAAACTGCAAATATCTGAGGATCCTCTAGATACAACCTCTGGAGCATCTGGATGGTGGCTAATTTTCTGCCAACGGATATTAT
The DNA here is from genome assembly GCA_936432065.2 of Rutpela maculata. NCBI lineage: Eukaryota > Metazoa > Arthropoda > Insecta > Coleoptera > Cerambycidae > Rutpela > Rutpela maculata. Next base: position 54,119,161 of record OW386287.2, on the reverse strand, counting down.
AAAGCGTAGCCTTGATATCCTTCGGATTAGTGTAAGGTAGGCCTTCGAACTATTGGCACAGCTTATAATCCTTGGTATCGACCTTCAAGCCCTTTAAATCACCGGGCAGGGACGGTATTTTTCCTGCCCTGCTTCAACATGGAATTGAGGAACTTATCCCATGCCTGAGAAGCATATTCATAGCAAGCTACACTCTTGGGTATATTCCCCAAGCTTGGAGGGAAGTTAAGGTGGCGTTTATCCCAAAGATAGGCAGACGTCCACCAGACGAGCCAAAATCTTATCGCCCCATCAGCTTAACCTCTTTTCTCCTTAAGACAATGGAGAAAATATTAGATCAACAGATTAGAAGCGAAATCATTACAGTGAAACTGCTTCACTCGAAACAATTTGCCTATCAACCTGGCAAATCAACAATAACTGCTCTACATGGCCTGGTTAAAGGCATCGAAAAGACATTTACTGCCAAGGAACTGGCTCTGTGTGCTTTCATAGATATAGAGGGTGCCTTTGATAACACCTCCTATGAATCCATACAAAGAGCCGCGGAAAAAAGGGGTATACAATCCCCAACAATCAAATGGATACAATCCATGCTAAGAAGCAGAATAATTACCACAGATATGGGGTGTGAGTCGGCCACCGTGACTGCAGTTAGGGGCTGTCCACAAGGTGGAGTCTTATCGCCCTTGCTGTGGTCAATGGTGGTCGACGATCTCCTCCATAAGCTGAGCAATTATGGCTTCAACGTTCAGGGCTACGCTGATGACCTGGTCGTTACTGTCAGGGGCAGGCATGAGGTTATGATCTCAAACCACATGCAAATTGCCCTAAACATAATATCCAAATGGTGCTCGTCAGAGGGTCTTAGTGTCAATCCGAGCAAAACAGTTATTGTTCCATTCACCAAAAGGAGAAAACTCAACTTGAGAGCTCCTATGTTGAATGGAACAGTACTAACCTTTTCCAGTGAGGTCAAGTATCTGGGAGTAACTCTGGACCAAAAACTCACCTGGAACTCACATTTAGAAAGGACACTTACCAAGGCAACAACGGCCATTTGGACGTGCCGTAGGCTGTTTGGTAAGACTTGGGGTCTAAAGCCGAAAATGATACATTGGTCATACCTATCGGTTGTGAGACCTATAGTTACCTACGCATCATGCATATGGTGGCCAAAAACAGAAGAAAAAGTAGCACAAGGAAAGTTGCAGAAATTGCAACGCCTTGCCTGTCTAGGGACTACAGGAGCAATGCGCTCGCGTCCCACAGCAGCTATGGAGGCAATGCTGGACTTACTCCCTCTGCATTTGCATGTGAGGAAGGAGGCAGCACTTAGTGCCTTAAGGCTGCATCAGGCACTTAAATTCAGACCAGGCGACCTGGTTGGTCACTTAATTATTCTGGATTTAATCCAATTCGAATCCATGACCAAACCCACTGACTCAATGCCAATCAAATATGACTTTGACTGCCCGTTTGATGTGCTGATTGAAAGCCGTCAAGCGGGGAGGGCCGGAGCATTGCGGTTGGAGAAAGAGTCACACATCTGGTACACAGACGGATCCAAGATGGATGAAGGGGTTGGTGTGGGCGTAGCAGGGCCTAAATGCAGGCTATCTAAAGCCCTTGGTAACACCCCAACCATCTTCCAAGCAGAAATTTATGCTATAGATCTATGCGCCCAGGAATGCCTAAATAGAGGTACTCGAAGGGCAAAGATCTATATACTTTCAGATAGTCAGGCAGCATTAAAGGCTCTCAGGTCATATACCTTTGAGTCAACAATTTCCTGGGAATGCAGACAATCCCTGAAGCAACTGGCAAAAAACAACAAGGTTACCTTGATGTAGGTGCCAGGGCATGAGGGAATAGAAGGCAACGAATTAGCTGATAGCCTCGCAAGAAAAGGGGCTGAAGCCCCGTTTTTTGGACCCGAACCGTTCTGTGGCCTATCCAGGGGACATATAACGGAGGAGGTCCTAAAATGGGAAAAGGAACAAAAAGAGTCCTACTGGAGGAACACTCCAGGACAAAGACAAGCAAAAAGGTTTATAACCTATTCTACAAAGAATGCTACAAGGCTTCTCGAACTGGAAAAGTCTGATTTAAGGCTGATCACAGGCCTTCTAACTGGCCATTGCCCCTTGAGATACCATCTCAAGAACATGGGCATGGCAGAAGATGACAAATGCAGATACTGTGAAGCTGCAACCGAAACTGCGGAACATATACTTTGTGAATGCAAGGTGTTAATCCGCATTAGGCTAAAGTACCTAGAACAGGCGGAATTAACGCCTGAAGACATAGGGAAATTAGCCCCCAGGAAAATCGCAAGCTTTGCAAAAAGTCTTGGAATCCTGGGTAACATCTAGATGCAGGGTAATTCACAAAAGACCTTTTAAGTCGAGGTGAAGAAAGGCCAACCCAGGGCCAAGCGACCCCTTAAACAATCTGCAATCTACAATCCTTGGTTACGTAACCTTCTCTTGAGAATACATTAAAAGAACTCTCTTCTAGGTCTCGCCTATAACAGAAATATACCAGTGTTATAAGAATACAATATTGAAAAATTATTATGCAAGGCTGGCTTATTACCTGGGAAAAAATAAAAACAAATTTGAGAGCTCAAAGTACAGTTTAAAAGACTCTACTACAGAAAATAAACTGAGTAAGAAAAATAGCTATTTTTTACATTATAGTTACCAAATACCGTTCGGTAACACATAAAAAAAAATTAGGAAAGAATTATTGCTAAAAAAAATTATGACTCAACGTCATAAACTCTTTAGAAAAAAAAATGAACGGCATTACTAAATTAATTTTGCATTTAATAAATTACTAGAGGAAAGCATAGGGAATATTATTTATTATTTTTTTTATTACGTCACAAAAGGAAAAGGCATGAAATAAGGTTTTATTTAAACTAACCCTTGACGTGGTTCGATTTTAGAAACATAACAAACAACAAAAAAAATAATGATTATCAATTTATGATTTTTCCTACTCATTAAAAAAAAATAAAGTTCCTATTTTATATGCAAATGGCAACACTAAGTCATAAGGTTGTATCTCACTGGATGAAAATTACTAATGAAATGACAGCAATTCTGCCAGTGACTTCAAAGTAATAAAAATATTTTTACGATCACAAAATACTAAGTTTCCCAAACTAAAAATTATCAGCTAAGCATTTGAATTTGAAAATTAATATTCCCCTCACACCAAAAAATTATGTATCCTTGTATTCCATATATGGATATTTTAGTTTAATCTAATTAAAGTAATTTTTAGATACAGAATGAAGTAATTTTTAGGTAAAGACAAAGATATAGAGAAATAGATTTATTATCATGCCGTAGTCACACTATAACCAATACAAATCATAGGAAACTCTCAAATTAACAAATTAATCTGTCAATCGGACACATAATCCAGTAACCTTGTCATCAATAAGGGGACCTGACATCAAATCGGATCTATGCTTTTTTAATATGTTGTATAGGCGTCTGAAAATAAGGAGTACGCCGGTGGTCTATAGTCAAACTAATTATGGGCTTTTCTGTCATTGTCTCTTTAGTGTACGATGATATCAACAATAAGTAAATGATAAACTGAGATGCTAAGTTATTAAAAATATGATAGCTACAATTTGCTGGAGCCAACCTAGTCCGTATCCTTTGTAGATTGCAGGGACAACTCGTGAAAGTTGAGTTGGCACGACAATGTTCAAAGCATACCCTCTTTGATGTAAACACCTATAACCAGGCATTGAGAGGGAAAAAGCTGGTGCAAATAACCGTGGCCCGGGTAGCAATAATAATGTCCTAGACAATCACACATTGTAAGTGAAATTTTTGAAATAAGTAAATATATGTAATTCCAGTATATTTAAAAGTAATATATACTATTGCACCATGCACTATTATGTTTTAACCCCTGAATATTTCTATTTCATATTTTACAAAATACTGTTTCATTTATTTTACGTAAAGAATTAATAAATGCCTTTTTAGTTATATTCAATGCACCACTAATTTCATGGGTATTTGAATCTGAGACACTTGTTTGTAAACATAGAGCATACACATTTATTTATTAAGTTTTGTGTTGAATATGGGTTGTATCACACAAAATAATATGTCCTGCATTTAAATCATATTCCCCTTCATACACACACTTAGAATTTTTACATTTTTAGTGCTTTACAAATGTTCCATACATTGCAATATGCTTAACCTAAATGTCACTCATGTTTCCTGAAAAAAAAGTGATTTAAACTACAACTGTACATAAATTTAAAGAAATATTTCAGTTTATTAATATTTAACTAGCCAGACACCGTTTATGTCGAAGAAACTGTACTTTTCAAGGGAGAAACTAGATAACCTAAAAAAAAATATGAATTTTGCTGAATAATGCCATTAACATCTTGCAAATCACTTACAACAAAATCTTGTAAACCTTTAGATCATATATTATTAATGTTATTATTTTTAACGCCAAAAATAACAATAAACAGAGAAAAATCAATATAAGTATTCTCCACATAAACAAACAAAAAGCCTATAATTAGTTCACGAGTTCTCCACTTCGGCGCTGGCATCTTAAATTCAGACGCCTATAGGATTAAAAATGAATGTTAAATCCAAGTTTACGACCTCGACAGACCCCCCGGTCTTGGTAAAAAATCCAAAAAACTGCAAGATTATTGTTTATTTTTTTCAGTTTTTGTTGATTTTTTCACCTAAGGCCTACTTTTTTGGAAAAGTACTTTTTAAAAGTAGACTAAATTTGCTATAAATTGATACTAGAGCGGACTCTGCAGATCAAATAGTATCCGAGATACAAAATTTTGCAAATTTTTCATATTTTGACATTTTTAGCCATTTCTTCCGCTTTTTTTTACTAACGGTCAACTGAGGCCGGTTGTCTACCAATGATCTCAAGCGTGCTCTAAACCTGGTTGTGTGCCAACACTATTTGTGACTCAGTTGTAAATGTTCGTGACCGAAAAGTGTCAATCCTCTCACACTGTTTCACAGGTTATGCGTTTTAAAACAGTCAGATGAAGATTTGAAAAAATTTTTTATGTATGAACTGTTACCTCTTCCAATGTCAATGTTCACTGAGGAAGGAATACGGAAGGGCACGAAATCTTCTTTCTATGCAGCATTTCAACCATTAAAGATGGATGAGATGCAAGAAAAAATTAAATTTGTTGTAGTAGATGGTGGTCATCTATTTCACAAAGTTGTATGGCCTCCAAGCTCATTTGGGTCGATAGCTGCCAGGTACATCAAATACCTCGTTTTACATTATGAACCAAAAGCAGCTGCAGTTTTCGACGACTACCCAATAGACGCTTCACAAGAGAGTACGAAGAGCTCGAAGCGTGTTCGCCGAGTTCAGGCAAATATATCGCCCGACGTCATATTTGACGAAACAATTATAACACAAATTTCACAAGAAATGTTTTTATCTGATGAAAACGATAACATCGTTTTATCGACTTATTAAAAATCATATTTGAAAAAGAGGAAATTATTGAATTCAGGCAGAAGAAAATGCGGACAGGCTGATTGTCACCACAGCCATTTCTATGGCTTCTACAAACGATATTGTGGTGATCGCTGGTGAAGACATAGATCTTCAAGTCATTCTCACTGGCATTAGAAAGAAACACATCTTTTTCCAAAAATGTGGGAGAGGAAAAAAACCGGACACGACTTATTCAAACGCCTCCTCGAAATACAAGTCTCCTGAACTTTTTCTATTTCTGCATGCCTTCAGTGGTTAAAATAAATTTTCTGAACCTAGTTATAGTTACGTATTTCACAGATTTTTAAGTTAACAGTTGTTAAAAATGTCCAAATATGAAAAATTTGCGAAACTTTGAACAGCTGTATCTCGGATAATATTTGATCTACAGAGTTTGCTCTGGTGCCAATTTGTAGCAAATTTAGTCTACTTTTAAAAAATACTAACTAGTTTTTACCAAAAAAAAAATCGGCAGCTACTAGAAGAAGCTGGAAACTCCCCACATGGTGGATCCTTATCAGCTGTATTTGGATATTACATCGGAAATCAGAGCACTGAGCAAACAGATAAATTACACGTGACTTTGGAGCCATTTATTTCTTGAACAAATATCGAACGAACAGAAGTGGACTACAAGCAATTTGTTAAAACATAACCTCTCATGTTTGTTTATGTTGCATGTTAATCAATTGCCGAATATTATAAGGGTATTAACAGATAACGTTTCGAAGATATTGTAGAATATTGGATTACGAAAAAGAAATAATAATACACAATTTAGCCCAAATGACACTCTAACCTCAACAAGTCAATAACATTATGGACAGTTCAAGCAGACTACGCATGCGTCAAATTAAAATCTTCCTGCTCGATCAGAAAGGTCCGAGCAAGTCGAGCTTCGTCCGAGGCCTTTATTTTGTAATATTCGAACGTTTAAGATTTAGCTCAGTTAGCTCGATTTGCAATGAATGATTGTGACGTGTCCCATCAATCGGACGTAATATCCGAACACGGCTATAAACAATTATTACCTTTAAAAAAACCAACTAAAATAAGTTTTGACATTGTCAAAAATATTTGGGTTGGTAACCTTTACGAATGTTGATTTTTAGGTTATGAAATATATTTAGGGACATAACATGTTTAAGTTTTTCAAGTTTATTCTCATTTTTAATATTTGTATACGCATTTTTAGCTTGGAGCCACAGTGGCTGCAGGCAAATCTTTAAAAATTCATGCAAATAATTTTTCTATATAGACCATCTTAGGATGACGTCACGATAAGTCGACCATATTGCCTGAGGGATAACCAAACTTTTTATTCCATTGTAAACAAAGAAGTAATCTCAGTTTTAAATGTGAAATAAAAATAAAATGCCATCCTTTTTTGCGATAAGGTGTGATTGTGAGATAAGGTTTATTTTGAATGTAATAAAAGCTTAGGAGAAAGGTAAAGAAATCACTTTCTGGCAGAGTCTATTGAATACTACATACGGATAATATAACAGGTTTATCACTGAAATCTAGCACTTAGTTATTTAAATGTAAACTTGCCTTGCCCATAACAATGAATACATTGGAGTTTATCTTTCTTGCACAAACTTCTTGCACAAATCCAGCCTCATAATATTTATATGCTTGTAAAGATTTGTATGCCTTTAACTGCTGGTCTGCGTAGAAGCTGTGAGTCAACACTAAGTAATTTACCATATTAATTACGGATGCACAAGATTACGTGGCCGCTAATGGTATAGTGGCCAAAACTGGTGCCTCTACCCTACTATGGCATAAAACCTGCCACGAGCCTTTTGGTCAATAGCCAAAATTGACAATATAACAAAAAAATAGTGATACATTTTAGCAATGTGATAGTGTTTGAGCTGCAGAGGCTCGCAACATGTGTGCCGAGAGCTAGCTCAGTTCTAGTTGGTGAGGGGGGGTAGGTTTAAGGTTGACACAACTACAAATATATGCATACATGGCGCCATGCCACTAGCAAAACAAAACTGCAACCTAGCTAGAAGGCTCCCAAAATTGTCAAGGGTACCCAAACACTATCTTTTGATTCCAAAATGAGGCATTCATTACAAGTTTTATCATGGGGTGAATTAAAAGGAAACACACCTCTTCAATCAAACTATGGGTAAAAAATTTATTCAATTTGAGACATGTATTCAGGTGATAGAAATATGCATTAAGCAGACAGCCGTAAGATTACCTACTAAAATAATAGTATCAAAATGTTAAATATTATTTAGCTTTTCTTTACCGTACGTGATATTGTAGAAGAACGCACTACCTGGCGTCAAAATGACGCGACACCAATTTATTTCTCAGGGGGCGCCAGTCGCGTATTACTCCGTTCTTCTACCTCCCAGGTGGGTTCGAGATAAGATGCACTTCGATAGCCGAGTAATGGACCAAGGCTGCACTACCACAGATCGGAAATGACGCTCTCTCTGGGCCTGAATTCCCTCGTTAGGGGTTTAGGCACCTCTTAATTTCCTGAAATTTTGCATAAAAAAATCCCAACCGAAGAATTTCTCTGCGGAGGGATTAATTTTTGTACGTGGAAACCACGTTTTGGTCCGTTAATGACGGAATCTATTTCTCAAAAAACGCATAAAAAAATCCCTCTCAAACCTCCGTAAAGCAACCAGAAGTTCGAACGTTAATGTGAATTAACTCGACACATCCGGCTTTCTATACGAAAGTTCCAGGGATTATAGACCGTCAACAGGCCTCAAGATCAATTAAGAAACAATAGTTCAAAGAATCTGTTTATTTAACAAAATTGGTTTTACAAAATTCTCAAGATAAGAATCGTGCCTTCCCCAATCAAGGTAATGACTTTCAGACCATACAAGCGAGAGCGCTCACGCTAACGATCGATTAGGTAGAAAAGATTCATACATACCTTCTCAGAATCAAAATGCGAGCATTTTTAGAGTCGTCTCAGACTCTGCGTAAATGAATAATTATGGCTGACTAAAATAACTTAAAAAAGTTTTACTCAATGAATTTAGGTTCGCTAGAGACTACTTAGCTTTAAAGTTCTTGTATCGTGAAGAGCCACGTACTCGAACACATTCAGAGGACTTATTACTGCGTAAGTTGAATGGCGTTCGATCAGTCCACGACTTACTAGCCCCTATCACAGTCGTTCAATATTATCGATTTGGCAGCGACCCACTTTCGAGCGGCTTTTAGACAAAATTGAATTTTTGGATTTTTATGCACAATGCGTTTTCCTCTATAACTTTGTCATTTGAAAAGCCCCGTTATTGGCTTTTCTACCATTGCTTTGTCTGGACCACTCAACGCGCTCGACCAAATTGCGAGCCGCTGAGTCAATCCAAACTCTTTCCATGCGAGAAACCGGCCTTGTACACGTGCATTGAATTTTATCAATTTTTGCTTATTGGCACTACGCCGGCTTTGTCAAAATCTTCTATTTTGCCTTTTGGATGCAGTGCATCGCTAAAATTTTATGCTCATACTTTAGAATTGGGCTTTCAATGATCGTACCTCAAAGGTCAATGTCTTTGGTGGAGGAAATAAAAAAAAATAAAAAATAATTCAAAGTATATTTTCGTGGTACTTTTTAAACCGACTTTGTGGTACTTTTGAAAAATCTATTTTAAGACCAATTTCAGCGTACTTTTGAAAAATCAATTTTCAAGCCAAACAAGGTACTTTTGAAAAACTAATCTGCGGGTGAAATTTTGGCGTACTTTTGAAAAATCGATTTTCAAGCCAAATTTCAAGGTACTTTTGAAAAGCTAATCCGCGGGTGAAATTTTGGCGTACTTTTGAAAAATCGATCTTCAAGCCAAATTTCAACGCAGTTTTGAAAAATTAGTCTGCAAGTGAAATTTTGGCGTATTTTCGATAAATCGATTCCTGAGCCAAATTTTGACGCCCTTCCAAAAATATTATTTTTCAAAGTTCAATTTGTGGTACCTTTGAAAAAGTATATTATTCATAAATCTTTGTCATTATATACTTCTGCTCTTATATTCTGAACCAAAAACATTTTTCCTAAGTGAAAATTCGGTGTTTCTTCGAATTTTCACCTGATCATTTCCAACGACTTATAGAACCCAAAACGGTCCTTATGGACTGATCTGCGCCTCTGCAGACTCCCAAAAATGTCTTCAAATGAAATTTTTGCCTAAGTCGAATTTTGATTCTGTCTTCAACTTAGGACGATTTTGGAAAGTTCTACAACAATATCACGGAAGGTTCACAAATTTTGACCTTATATAATAAATAGTAAATGTACATTTAGCCTCTCACATCACACTGTATGTATAACAACCCAGTTAAATAATGGTAAAAGACTGGCCCTGTTATTCACAACAAGATATTTTGCCAGTTAAAAAGAACACTCTATATTTATAGCAAACCAGTTAAATAATGATAAAAGACTGGCCCTGTTAATCACAACAAAATATCTTGCCGATTAAAAGGAAAACCCGTAAATTGCTTCACAAATTTGACAGTAATCTTAATAATTGATAATAACAATAACCCCCCCATAATAATAATTTTATTTACAATATCAATCCTGGAATCCATAAAACTTTAAATTACTTTGACGTTAGCAAGGAAAAGGGTACTTAAATTTGTAAATTTAAAAAGAGTTACATAATTTAATGACTGCCGCAATAAAAGTATTAAAATGATTTTTGAATTTTAAATAGCCAAACGGAAATAATACAAAATATGTATTAATATTTAAACATTGACCATTGAATCGATCAAGTCCATAATCACTCATATTCTACATAAAAACCTGTATGGCAAAACTGCCTTCCGGAGAGATCCTTGTCCCTCGTAGAGAAACTTCCACGTATGTTCCAGTTACCCAAAAGAAATCCAATTCATAATCCAAGATAATGCGTAAAATCGTCATCGGTTAATCAATCCGGGGACCACAAGTGGTGTACAGGAGCAAACGCTGAAAGCCAGAGTTACTCCTGCACGGAAAATGGTTGGAGCCAAGCATAAACTAGAGGAAGTCCATAACCCAAGAAGGTAATGGAACTTTCAACTAACATCGTTGGAATAGACGACGTAAAATCGAACAAAATGAGTTATAAATGAAATGGAAATAAGGTAAATGTGAAATTTAAATAGAAATGGAAAAACTGCAATTAAAATTGAGAACACTGAAAAAATACAGGTAATATAAGTACATATACAAAAAATTAAAAATCGACCTTATTAACTTACTCAAAGCTGAAGAGCGGCTCGAATTAGTGATCCAAAATATCAAACCATTTGGATATAATCAAGACAAAATGGCTTTCTACAATACCAGAAAAATATGTTAGTGAAACACGTGCTCCATAGGTTAACAAAAAAAAATGCTACTTACAATTTCTTAAAAATCCGTCAAAACGAACATTGTACGGCGTTCAAAATAACCAAAAGTGCACGCACAAATTAGTGAACTTCTAAAATCCCATAAACAAATTAAATGGAAAGCCTATAAACGGCAATTAAAATAGAAAGTTTTCACCAGAAGAAACTGCCAACGTGCTGGTCAATCATTTGAATAAAACTGATCTACGAGAATGCCTTCGAATACGCCTACCCGGTGACGCGTTAAAATTTGACCTCAGGAGCTGCAACCCTCTTTACACCAACGTGCAATGCTTAATGCCTACTTTTGGCAATGGCAATAACTTAAATCCAGAAATTAAATAGTCAAGCTTGGTTTTGGCATATAACAAACCATTCAAAATACGATAATTAGTGAGATAACTCAACAATACTGTTACCCTAGGCTTGTAGCCTTCAGCACTCTATATCACTGAAAAAAATAGGCTAAAACTTTATAAAATTTACGAAATTAATCGCATTGGCTCTCTGGTTTAATAAAAATTTCATAGCACACAATTTAATCGACTTAAAATATTGCATAGGCAATTCTTGCGGTTAATTGCTATTGTTTTTTTGGAACAATTTTCAGTAGGGAACCACTAACGCATCTAAATTTAAAGTCGGTGGTGTGTTATTTGAAACTTGAAAGTGATTTATTTACATATCTAATACTGCAACCATGCTGGTGCTAATTGCGTCATGTATTTATTCGTTTGTATCCAAACTTAAACTCAAATCGCCCGCATAACAGCTTTACTATGTAAACAAAAAATAGTAATTTAATTGAAAACGACGCTCGATACAAAGTACCTATTCGGTAGTGGTAGTTAAAAAATAATTACATTTGAATCTAGAAAGTTTTGTAAAAAAAAGTAATTACATCTCATACATTTAACCAAGTAATGTTTTGAAAGTGCTAGCATACTAAAGCGTATAACTAAATTCATGCCTGGAAGCCATTATTGCATTCAACTAACCAGACGGTTCGAAATGCATTTATAAAGAATAAGCAATTTGCGTTAACCGCAGGTTATGCAATGCATTTAGGATATGCGGGAAAATACTGGAACAGAATAAATACTTGCAAAATCAGTTAATTAATTAATGATTTAGTTGGTTGAGTTTAAAACATTAATTGTGTTTCAAGTAGGATTTTATTGCACTAGGTACAAATATGAAAAGTATCATTTATGCAGCAGAACTATGTTATTTGTAAATAAACATAAATGTCAAGTAACAAACGTACTGCAGGTTTTTATCATTCCCACATAATCCTACAGTGCGAGAATGTAACGAGTAACCGCCATGTTTAGAAATGACAAGTTTCTCCGGTTGGCCAAAAAATTATAAGATACGGGAGAATACGATGCTAGAGAGTCTCTATAGGTCGTTATTTCTTGGAGAATCGAGTTCTTGATGCAAGGGGCTTTCCAGTGAATTCAGAACCACATCTCTACAACATCAAACTTCATCTGTCTGCCTTCCTAACAGTCTATGTCTCAGAGACAAAATGAAAGATGGAGAAATCAAAGGAGTTGGCATATTTCTATTATGTCACGCTTAACTAACAAGTTGCTGATCTCTGGAGGAGGACTTTCTTAGAGACTTTTGAAATTGCACTAAAATATTATACTACAGTACCTAGAGGTAAAAAATATACAAAATTTAGAAATAATGTCATATGTAATGATATTCTTTATGGGTGGTTTTTGTAGCAAAACTTTCAGTTTCTATATACGCTCAAGGAGTGACAATCAGCCGTAAATCTAAAAAGAACAACGGTAGATAAGCTGTATATTTTCGCCCACTAATTTCATAAAAATAAAAAGTTCTTAAAATCATTAAACGTTAGTTATTTTTAGTTGAAGATATGATCTTTATGTTTCTATATGCTTTACATTTGAAAAACCGCTGCCCAAGGAGTCACTTTTTCCACATCCAGATTTTGTATCCAAGTCACACACAACGAAGAAATGTTATATGTGGAAATAATTGTTTATGGGACTTTAATAATATAATATTTGAAATCCTCTACCTCAAAAACCCATAAAACGATACCCCACATCGGTGGAGGTGGCGTCAAACATTTTTAAGGCAAAATACGCCTTCAAAAGTTAAGTATCTCAAAGATTATGGCACTTGCGCCAAAAATGTTAAGAAGCCAAATTGAAGATTATAGGTTAAGCTAAAAGTCCTTTTTTTAAATTTTTTCTTCTGCTTAAAAAATAAGGAATTTATGATCGATACAAAGTACGTCTTCGCATTTTTCCCTAAAAACCTCACCTCACCATTTTTCACAATTATTATTTTCGGCAAATTTATCTTAAAGCGCAACTTCCTGTTGAGTAGCCATAGAAAAAGTATATACTCTTGTGTAATAGCTATTACTCACTCGGATGAATTACGACGCCATTCTCTTGAGCAATAGCCATCATTACACGTTCTTTGAATAATATATTTTCCAAAGAACTGTTTTTTATTACTTGTCAAGACATATACTACTCGGAAAATATAATGATATATGACATGGCCAATGGGCGAAAAAAGGCCCTTATCTCTTGTCCTTTAATATATATGAAAATGTATTGCTAATTTATTTTCGAAGCGTAGTATATTTATGTTTTTGGAGTCGCTTATTCGAAATAGAAAAATAGTGACTCCAATATGTTGGATGAAAAATGTTCTAAAGCAAATAAAATTGAGCATCTAGGTAATGGTATTAACGAAAAACAGTAGAAAACAGAGATTTTTTAAAATTTCGGGGTAATTACTACAAAATGGAGGCAACTTTGTTTAAAAAATTTGAAGTCGCACATTGTTTAGGTCATAACTTCTTTGTTTCTTAAAACACAGAGATGGGCAATTATTTGAAAACTTAATTAATTACATAGGTCTACAAAAAAAAGGCCTTGCCCTAAGGTTCTCATATCACTTTTTTGAAGTATTTTGACGTGCTGAAGCCAATTTTGGACAAAAAAAATTTTCTATCTTGTTAGTTTTTTAAGGGAAGAAAAAGGGTGGTAGAAGGAAACTGACACAGTGAAAATATTTTTTTGTCCAAAATTAGCTTCAGCACGTCAAAATACTTCAGAAAAGTTATATCAGAACCTTAGCACAATCAAGACCTGCCTTTTTGGGAGGGAAACTGATAGGATAGAATTTTTTTTGTCCAAAATTGGCTTTAGTGCATCAAAATACTTCAAAAAAGTTATATGAGAACTTTAGGGCAAGGCCTTTTTTGTAGACCTGTGTAATTAAGTTTTCAAATGATTGCCTGTCTCTGTATTTTAAGAAACAAAGAAGTTATGACCTAAACAATGTGCGACTTCAGAGAAAAACTGAGAGGACAGAATTTTTTTTTCTCCAAAATTGACTTCAGCGTGTCAAAATACTCCAGAAAAGTTAGATGAGAACCTTAGGACAAGACTTTTTCTTGTGGACCTGTGTTATTTATATTATTTTTGGCGCCACTATAATAGTTACTGAGATATTCAACATTTAAAATACTTCATCCTATAAACTTTCAGAGGTCGTGTTTAAACTTCCATTTCTCTGAAACTAATAATTCTACATAGATAAAATAAAAAATAAATTCATCCTCAGTTTATAAGCTTGATTTGTGATCTTCACCATATTTCTCTATACTAATATTTATTGAGATATTTGCATTCAAAACAAAAATTTTACGTTTTTTCAAAAATATAGCTTAAAGTGCAATTTTTTCTAAAGCAAGTGCTACCAATAGGCAAAAAATTGAGCACCTAGGTCATGTTATATGTTAACGAAAGTCGAAAGAGAGTATTTGAGAATTATATTTGTTAATTACTGGATATAATTACAGTAACAAAACGGGGATATTTTTAATTAAAAGAATGTGAAGACCACATTTTTCCATCATAACTTATTTGATTCTTATGCTGCAGAAACAGACAAAAATCATTTGAAATCTTAGTTAATAATATTTTATTTTGGTTGTTAGCATTTTTGACGTAAGTGCCATATTTAACATTTAAACTGAATATATCATCTTATAAAGGTTCGGATGCCATCTTTGTACTTCCATATTTCCGAAGCTACAGAAATTAGAAAAATAAATGTGGTACTTTTCCAGTTATTTGACGAAAACCATTTTAAGATATCTGATTTCTCAACCTAAAATCGCAAGCCCCCGCATAATAGAGAAATGATTCTTTATTCATTTATTATTAAATTACAAATAAAACAGAGGGGCATGCATAGACGTGTCTTGACTATACACGTGTTTCAATACATATAGTTAAGCAACGTTCATCGCAGTTAGTACTACTTGCGTCTAGCCCGAATATCATGACTTGTGATATACCATCTTTTTGGAGGAAGAAATAGGCCGTCTTTAAGAAAATAATAAATATATAAAACAACGAAATTTAATTCGTATGACATTATTTCTAAAGGAAAATCTCTAGTTACTGTACTGTTATATTTTTTATTATACTTAACAAATTGCTTAACTGTAAGTGCCGTTTGGCATTAAATTAATTTGTAGACATATGAGTACAAAATGAAACATGGTGTTCATATCAGTACATTGCATTTTTTTTATAAAATTTGGATCATACTTGCAAGTTTCGCTCATATCAAAGTTGTATTTGAGACATATGGATGCCGGTAGGAGGCATTTTAAAGCTAATTTATTAGACTTTAGTGTATATAGAAGATTTTGGACATTTTATTCAATTGAACCTACACACACAAAAAAAAAAATTAACCCTCTATTTCAAATGTTGCGGTAATTTTGAGATTTTATTTCTTTTAAATCATCCACTGATTTGTTAGCTATCGGAAAACACTCAAATAAGTACCCAGAAATGAGTAGATTTTTTTCATTTTTTGTTTAAAAATCGGGAATTGAAAAAAATTGATAATGAATTATCTCGAAAATTGCTCATTTTGGACAGGATAACACATGATCAAGTTTACTGCGAATTAGCTCTACTTTAACACCTTCAAGGAATACTTCCAATTTCCAATTCAACCAATATATTCTTGAATCAAAACATTTTTTTTTTCATTGTATGTAACATTATTGAATTCTCATGTACATTCAGTTCTTCGGAACTTTTCACTATATCTTGAGTAATTTCTATGTAAAGATAATTTAATAAGTTTTCAACTTTATATAGTGTATTCTTAATGCAGAAAGTACTGTTTTTGAGTAAATTACGAAAATTGAGTTTAAAAATTTAGTTTCTTCAAAGACGTGAAAAAGGACATAAATTCAAAATAGTACATTTTGTTGAATTTTGATCGAAAATAGCCTTTTTTATCGAGAATGACCTCAAGTTCATGGAAATTTCGAGAGACAGACTCATCAGATCCTAAAAGAGTAAATAAAAATGAACTTCTAAGCAAAGTTTTATTGGTTTAACAATTTTTTTCCTATATATTACATTGCACTGAGTGTATATTTTTACTGTATTATTATTATTAATTGTACACCAATTTAACGTCAACTTATCAATAATAAAATCATTATGCATTTTCCTAATATCATTATATTCCATGAAACATTAAAAAGGACAGTATGTTAGAAATTTAATGCCATTATTTTTTGAAAGTTGCCTAAATCTATTGTCAGATATTTCTCCTCGTTTATTTTTTCATATGAACAGATGATTAGAAAAAATTCCACTAGACCGACAATAGATGTCTCTGGTAAGTAATTGTATCCTGAGTTTTCCGCAGAGTTAGATATTTAAGGTGAATAATCGTCATTTAACACGCCTCCCATACGTCCTCGTTCAAGTACCCATCTCTAACGATACCTTTTACAAAACGTTTCCTCTAAATTTACGCAAATAAAAACAATTTCTTCGTGAAATGACCCGCTATTTATGAAAGACATTTGTTTTTATTAGGATCTATTTTTCTTTATTATGTAGCACGTTATGATGTTTAGAGGATATTTTTCATCTTCTGTTCCGACATATAACGAACCCAACTATCCTGACTGATTGATGTTTAAATTTGCAGCTTTCTGTATATTATTACATTTTTATCAATGTTGAACTACAACTAATTTACATAAAAAAATTATTGATTTCTAAATTTAACATTTAACTTTTTAGCTAAATAAGCATTCTCATATTTACAGTGTTCCCTCAGTGGTCTTGGTACAAAGATAAGTTAAATTCGACATCTTTTCATCTGATCCATGTAGTTGCTCTGTCCACTTACGAGTCGTAGAATCGGTAAGACTAATTATTGCACATCATGTAGGCTAAAATGTCTTTAGTAAATCATTAACTTTTATGTATTAACTAAAAAAAATTCTAGGCAGTCAGTCTAGGTGGGTAATTAGAAAAAATTAGTAACAAGCTAAAAACTACATTTTGATTTGCTTTTTATCCCTGTTGGGATGATTCAGTACCTTTTTTCTTCTTTTTGCATTGACTAAAGTAAAGGCTAACTACATTTTGAAATACAGAAAGGGCATCGGTTATATTGTGGTCATGCATCTTTGTAAATAACTTGCTTATTTTTAATTTTTCGAAAAACTCTATTTCAGATTTTTTATCCAAAAAGGTGCGTGCCTTATATTGGTTATAGAGATTGATCGACGGAATACTTAATTTTCGATTTTTATGAGGAAACTGTTGGGTATTTGTAGAATCTATCAAAAAAATTAACTTTTCCAGGATTTGTAGATTCGCTTTTGTTTTGTCAAATTTCTCACAAACGTCATCTAATAGACTTAATCGAGCCCTACAATCGCCATATTTGAAAATCAAAATCGGACCTTGTGGTTTCGGAGTTATCAATATCTATGAAAAATCATACTCGGCCTTGGAAAAAAATACTTGCGGTCAACGGATTCGGGCCGCCAGCAATAGGCTTCATTTGTGGCCGTGTACCTTCGATCCCACCAAGTCTCATCGAAATCGATCAATATCCTGGACAGTTATCGTGCTTCCTAGCCCGATTTCGACAAAACCAGTTTTTTGCAAAAAAAATCAATTTCCATTTGTTTTTCGACATTGTCTCCGATATACTTATCTGTAGACCGTTGCTAGCGGCACCATCTCTTTTGAAATATCTCGATCCGACTGCCTGTTACCGAGTTATTCAATTTTTCCCGAAAAATTTGGAAACGTCTATATCGGGTACTTCCGGTTTCCGAACGGAGCCGAGCTTCCAGCGTTGAGGTTTTCTAAAGGCCTCCTATTAACCACCCAAGTTTCATCGAAATCCGAAAACGGATTAGGGGGGCTGAGCGTGACAGACAACAGACAGACAGACCGACGGACGGAATTTTCTAAATTCGCTCTCGAGTCGATAGATATGACTTTCGTTTCGATCCGACGTTTTTTTCGGATTTCGATAGTCCACTGGAAAAATACAAAACCTATACTACATTTTTTTCAAAATGTAGTAACAAGCTGATCTCAGCCGGAATATTCAGACAATAACGTTCTTTTTAACCTACCAAAAGTCTCATTCGCTTCCATGATGGAAGTTCGAAAAAAATGGCAGCCATCTTTGCTTTTGTCTGTTTTACTTCCACATCTTAGAAAGAATTTCTGTCTGTTGGTCTGTCGTTCTGTCTGTAATCTATTTTATGCGGACGAAACGTTTAAGATATTGACTTGAAATTTGATACACCTGTATTTTAACGAGATCTGGAGCTAGATTATATTTTGATCTTATTATTCCGGTGAAGGGTTGGGGTGTAAATTGGGGTAAAAAGGGGTAAATAGGTAAATCAAGCCAGTAAGAGTCCATAAAATTGGTATTTAGTATATATAAGAGAAGCTAAGGTCGCAAAAAATTTTTTGGCATTAGCCACCCTCATTACCACCCCCCCCATCTCGTTACTAAAGGGGATGAACAAAATAAAATTGTGATTTAGTGTGTGTACAAGAACCAAAGGCCCCAAAATTTTTTTACTTCATCCACCCCCACTTCTACCCTTTACAACTAAGTAAGATATGTTAATATATATGTTTGAATAAACGCAACATTTAATAAATGTTTATATACGATCGACATATAAAGTGGACGTTTTACTCACATTTTGAAAGCGCAAAATTGACGTTTGCCGGAGAGTTGTGAATAATGTCACTTTGCCGCATGTTTCTCATGATACGAGCGGCAAAGTACTTTTACGTTCGCTCGAGTGTACCTGTCCTTACGCAAGTTTCGTCGGAACATTGACAATGTATTTTTGTGAAATAATAATGCCCCTAAAGTGTTGTTAATATAATGAGAGTTGACAAAAGAATAGTAATTAATTACCTACTTTATTTATACGAAGAATACGATCTTTATAATAATTAATAAAACTTAAATAAAGTGACAGCGATTGTGTTTTGTTCGTCTGTTTATTTTGATCATATATTCAAGGAATACTCAAGGCAAGGCATCATATGTTGATGAATCGCTGTTTCCAGCCAAAATTCAACTTAATTATTCCTTTTATTTTGATATTTTCAAACGATCTTATAGATAAAATCATGTGTGTAATCCGAGCACTTCGCGTCGCTCGTCAACTTACACTATCGAGCGACAACGTGACACTTTGTGCTCTAATACACAAATAGCTATTTTCTACGACTGTTAAAAAACTGCACGTTTTTTTACCACTTCTAGTACGTAAATCATATGTTTATGGTAATAGCGAAATAAAGTAAGAAGTGTGAAAAAATAGCTATTTTTTTAATAAGAGCGCAAAGCACCAAGTTAACGCCCGACGCGAAGCGGAGTGCGTCAAACACTTGAGAGTGGCAGTGTCACTTTGCACTCAAATTACACACATAATTTTATCCACGATCATTTGAAGTTTGAAAATATCAAAGTAGTATGCCTTGTATTGGTGGTCAACATAAATAGACGAACAAAAGACAATCTCTGTCAATTTATTTAAACTTTATTAATCATTATAAAGCTCGTAATCTTCGTATAAATAATTAGGTAAGTAATTGTATAAGTATAAATAATTAGGTAAGTAATTGTAAAAATAAATCAACTGTCATTATATTAACAACAGTTTTGGGGAAACATTATTTCACAAAAATACATCGTCAATGTTCAGACCAAGCTTGTTTTAGTGCAGATGCACTGAAGCGTGTTTTAAAGTACTTAATGCACGTTGTCAAGGGAGATGTGTGTGCCAAAGAGACATTATCCACAGATACTAGGGAAACGTCAACTTTGCGCTTTCAAAATGCTAGTAAAAAGAACTCGTACAACTGATGCCATACCACTGGCCACATTTCGCAGACCACTTCAATTCGATTTTACCGAATGAATAATTTTTGGTACAATGATTTTGTTTACAATTGCACAAATGTAATTTTAATAGATCTGAAGGTGCCGCTCCTTGAGTAGATTGAATAGGAACAAGATGGCCATGATCATCTTTTTTCCATAGATACTTTAAGGAATCTAGATTGTTATCAATCCGTTTCGCAACTAATATATTATCCTTACCAACATTTAAGGTTCAAAAATGGATTGGGAACCACCTCGATTCCCTAAAGTATGTGTGGAAAGAAATTACCATGGTCATCTTGTTCCTATTCAATTTACTCAATGAGCGTTGCCTTCAGACCTACTAAAATACTTTTTTTGCAATTGCGGACATAGTCGTTAAAATTGTTCATACAGTAAAATCGCACCTAACTGTTCTCAGCAGCCAATGGTATCAAGATCAGTTGTACGAGTTCATAGAAGAAGACGATGAAGAAAATTTTAGCATAAGTATTTATTTTTCCGAAAATATTTGTATAGGCTTTCGTCTTTTTTAAAATAATGTACTTTTTAATAAGATTAAAAATTGTTAAACAGGCTTTATTTTACGCTCTTTGCTGTGTTTACTTAGACGAATATATAAATACTAGCTGACCCAGTAAACGTTGTTTTGCCATATAAATTATAAATTTTTGTCCAAAAAATAAAAATAAAATTTCTGGATAGGGCCACCCTTATCACCTAGGGGTATAAAAAATAGCCTACGACCTATTCTCAGACCTACCAAATATACACCAAAAATTTCATAAAAATCGGTCAAGCCGTTTCGGAGGAATTCGATAACAAACACTGTGACACGAGATTTTTATATATTAGATTTATATCTATTTCCTGGAAATAGTATTTAACGAGATATTTCAAGAAACAAAAAAATTCAAGATGACGAATATACGTGTTTTACTATATTTTTTAATTTTTTTTATTTTAGGAAAAAAAAACATTTGATTTTCAATTTACCACAAAAAAATTTCTTGAATTTTTTTCATAAAATCCATACTTACAAAGATATTTCAAGAAAGTAGACAAAAACCTATATGGCGGCCATTTTTTTAACCCTCCCCACTGGCAGGTTAAGAAAGACGTTATTGTCTAAATATTTCCGTTGAGATCAGCTCGTTACCTTCTATCTCTTCCCACTATATCCAGCCAGATTCACTCTACCATATATCCTGTGAATAGCTGTAAAATGAGAATTGTTCCCTAGGCCATTCATATGAGCTTAAAAATAGCCCAATAGAAAAAAAAATGTATAAAGTTTTGCTACTTGGGGATTAAACTTGTCAAGGGATATACTTTCGAAATAAAAAAGTTCTCAAGCAACAAGTGGGAGTTTCATCCCTAAAACCCACCCCTAAAGTGCAATTCGGTAGTTTTTTGCGCTTTTCTGGAAACCCTTTTGTACTACAAAAACAATTATACTTATAAAAAATGTTCCCAGTAAAATTCTGCATAAAAAAGTGTTTATTACCTAAATTTTTTAGGACAGAGGTTTTCAAGAAATCAACTATTGACGTTAGGGGTTGTATTAACAGAGTTTCACGAACATGGTATATAATGTATCACTTATAATTCTAGGCGGCCGGTATCAAACAGGGCAAACACAGTTTGTACATCTATTTAATCGCAGAAAGGACCTTGACAGTGTAATTCAGATTTTTAATAATGCTAAGTCAACTCCAACAGAAATTGAGCAAGGTGGGGAAAGGTTTATATTGGAGCTCTATAAATCTAAATCAGTAGAGGGCAGTCTCAGTGAGCAAAGATATGCTTGTTTTAACAAATTTGTTGGCCAAGCGAGAAGTGCCGTGGTTCTTTCAAAATTACCTCCCACGTCGGCAGCAGTACAACAGCATTTCCGTCGTAGTTACCTTCACGTGCAAATATAGTGTGGACAACATTTGCATCCTGAGCTTTGGGATTGGAAAAAAATTATGATGCCCTGTCACCTGTCTATACCACTGAGCCACCCGCCTCGGTTTCTATTTTAAAATCAATAACCTGCAGTTGCAAACAAGGTTGTGGAAAGAGATGCAGCTGTACTAAGGCAGGCTTACATTGCACAACTATGCAGAAATTGCCGTGGCCAAAGCTGTACCAATACAGATTCCACAGATGATGTAGGTACCGAAGACGTATTATTTTATATTGACTTAGTGGATTAGGCCTCAAGGAGAAACCACTTTAAAAAAAAAAACGCGCCGATAACTCTACCTCAATGGTGGTGTGGAAACGAGTGCTCTTGTATAAATTGCAATTAATAAACCCCTTCTCCACTATAATACAACCTTACATTAAATCACAGAGTTCCAAAATTATACCTAAAATACATGATTGTACCATGTTCGTGAATCTCTGTTAATGCAACCCCCAACTTCAATAACTAGTGATTTCTCGAAAACCTCTCTTCTAAACAATTTAGCTAATAAACACTTTTTTATGCAGAATTTTACTGGGAACATTTTTTGTAACTATAATTTTTTTTGTAGGACAAGCGGTTTTCTAGAAAAACGCAAAAAACTACCGAATGCACTTTGGGGGTGGGTTTTAGGGATGAAGCTCCCACTTGTTGCTTGAGAACTTTTTTTATTTTGAAAGTACAACCCTTGACAAATTTAATCCCCAAGTGGCAAAACTTTATAAATTTTTTTTTTTTGCTAATATTAAAGAGTAGTCTTTTAGATATTTCAAAATTATAGATAATTGGATGCTTGACAATTTCTATTTGGAAATAGACAACAACTGAATTTTGGCTTCCATTATTCAAGATATTGTCTTGAGCACAATTTTTTTTGGGAGGGGGGGGGGTTATGAAATTTCAAATAAAGAGAGAGAGAATAGGTCTACAAATTATTCTGCTTTCATGAATTTTTTTGAAAAATCTTGTTTTTAATGCACAATAACTACTATTAAAATGTTAATAATGTACATGCCAGAGCCTGCTGTGAACATTTCATACTTTAATTACTAAATTATTTAAATTTCGGAAATCTAATATTTGATATGAAAATTTTTTTTTCATCGAATAATAATAGTTATTTTATTTTGATTAAAATAACCGCCATCCAAGTTTGTGGGTCGCATGTCAAATTAATTGCGTCAGAAACAGTCTGCTTTTTATAATTGTAATGCTGTTGATTTCCACATGTTGGTCGAATACCACAATAAAATAATTTACTATATTGCATAGCTAATTCTAACAAATTTTGAATACGCCGCTGTTATTTTAATTATAAAATGAAATTGTTATTAATCTGAAATTTTGTTTTTAACAACGATGTATAGTTGACTACACACTTATTATGCGTGTAAAAAATGTCTTTGGCGGTGCGGTAAAGATCAAATATGACATTTTTTGAGTGCAGAGTAGATATGAAGACAACTATATAAACTATATAATTTCATCCAAAGGCAACGAAAAGGAATCCAGTTAGATGTTCAGGGAACGCTAATAAGCCACAATGAATTTATTAATAAATGTCCTGTGGGGAGCCTACTTCGATTTCCAGATCTCAACCTACTAGATTTTTACGTTTGGGAACATCTAAAAGACGTGTATATTGAGCTACTTTTAAGAAAAACGTTGCTTATTTTATGAACTAAACAATGAAACATGCTTGTGATGAAATGGGGCAGAATACTATGAAAACATCCTTAGCAATTAATACACTAATCACAAAATGCCAAAAGTGTACTTAATTGACATTTCTCATATTTGTAACAGTTTAGCTGATTAGCAAGAAATCTGGCAACTTTCCGTAAAGAAAAATCCGGATTCCATACGTCAAAATTAATAAAAAAAAATCATAAAAGTTTTCTTGGAAACCTTTCGGTGCATACTTACAGCTTTTATTATTGGCACATGGATTTTATAGACCACACCCGCCTCCTGGCCTAGTAAAACATGGTCCATTATGTTAGCGACTAGCTAAGGTAGGGCACATGTTTGCAAAGACAAAGGTGTAAGATATTAATTAACGTTAATTTAGTGAAGTAAATTTTGTAAAAAGTCGATTTTTGACAACAAATATCTCTTAAACGGTTAGACATGGAGAAATAATGTATAGAAACCAATTTGTAGGAAATTTAATCAGCTTTAATTTTTGTTTTTGTTTTCACTACGACCAACCATTCAAGACATAAAAGCGATAAACCAAAAAAGTTGCACATTTTGCTACGCTACGGAGTTAGCTTACACCATAGGGCCGGGGACATTTGGTATAATCATAAAACACATCCCACAAATAGAATCTTTAGGACCAAAAGTTCTGCCTACAAACCCGTCTTTGACAAAACTATCAGTGCATTTTTCATATGCTAAAACGTCAGCTTGACCCGAATTGAAACATATAGCTTATTACCAATAAATATTAAATAGTATATTACATATCGAGGTGGAAACTGTTTCATTGTTGTCGAGAGATAAGATAGTTGACCGAGGCGCGCAGCGGCGAGGTCAACTAATTCTCGACACAGCAATGGAACTTTTCACCAAGGTTTGTATACTATTTTATACACAATCATCTCCCTTAATGAACAAAAAGCCAAAAAAAATCGTTTATTTAAAAATACACATTTATTACGGATAATCATAATTTACTTAAGAAAATAATTTGAGTGCTTTGATATTCATATAATAAAATTCAAATTCTAACACAGTATTGCTGATATCATTTTATATTAACTCCATGATGCATTCTACAATTTTATTTATTTTTATTTTTCCATGAATCGAGTGTATGATTTTTTAAATATTAATAAGTTGAAACTGTACCACTCAATATACCTATTTTCAATGTTTCAGTAAAGTTAAAACACAAAAACAAGCATTAAACATTAAATATTAATTGTTACTATTCTCTTAATAGATTTTAAATTGGAATATGGCAACCCTTCGAATTTTTTTTTTTTTTTATGGCATTAGGAGTTATCCATGCAGCCAGGCACAAGTTGTTATATATAAAACTAATGGGATCTTCGAAAAATTCTGTAAATTAATATTATTAATAAATATTGTGTTATATGTGACGTCAAACGTCAATAAAATTATAATTGTAATTTGTAACATTACAATTATGGGTATACTTCGCGCTAATTATATGATTTGCACACGTCACTGATTAAATTTGGTAACGTGATATATGAGGCCTCACACATCAGGTTACATAAATAACAATTGGCCAATTGTTATTATTAATAATAACCAATAATATATAATTAACAGCTGTATTATTTGTTCCCAAAGCGCCTTCCACATCACATGGATCTTTTAATAATAATAAAAGTACTGTATTGCTAAAACTAAATGATTATTGACCGAGGTAACGTGATATGAGGCCTCACATATCAGGTTATATAAATAACAATTGGCCAATTGTTATTATTAATAATAACCCATAATATATATAATTAACAACTGTTATTTGTTCCCAAAGCTCCTCCCACATCACACGGATCTTTTAATAATAATACAAGTACTGTATTGTTAAAACTAAATGGCTATTGACTGAGGTAATTCTGCCATTAAAAAAATGTTTACATATAATTCTATAAACAATTGTAATACAGAAAATATGTATATCTAGGAGCTTTTGTATATAAAAAAAAAATTCTAATTATTCTTGATTACCTGGTTTGATGAGCCCCTATTGAGGTGAGAAATTGTTTGAATATTTATTGTTTTTAACTTGCAGGTTATGGTCTATTATTGATTAAATCAGATATTTTAGATAACAAATAAAGTTTGTATAATATATCTTACACAGTCGATGTCTGGTGGATCTTTTATAAAGTAATACTTTTCACTATTTATAAAACGACTCATATGTATAAAATTTCTAAGATATATACATATTAATAGTACAACATGACATTACATAGACGAGGATTTAGTTTTGAAAAATTGCATCGTTTTCACTATGCAATCGTACATCTTGAAAGGAATGTCAGGTGCTTCCTTAAGTTCTTATATCACATGAATTCTATGAGGGGAGAAGTGTAATCCCCTACATCCTGAGACTCTGCAAGTTCCGTACCGGCATTTGAATTTTGAGAACTGCGAATTACTGTCGCCTTCATATAGCGCCTTTGACCTTTGTAAGTAACCTTGATTATAAATTATGAATTCTCCCAATCCACCTCAGCCGTGGTATTCAAAATTTATACTTGTTACATGACTTCAACCGTATATATTCGGCCAACCAATTAGATCATCTTGAAGTAAAACTAAACTTCAATAAAAAATTAGTTTGCGTGATGTAATATTGCAAAATGTGTGGCTTGTTTCTAATACCCCCATCTAAATATACTTTGTATGATATATCTTCTAAATTCTGAATCAGTGAGCTACCTAATCAACACAATCAGTTGTATGTTTGCTAATATTAGTCCGACTGGTGCTATAATTTGAAGAGAAAATATTAATAATTAAACATAAGTGAGGTTATGGAGGTTATGGAAAGTAATTTCCATCATAATGTACAACTACATAATCATTTTCCTGATATATTTGTTTTGTAGAGGATTTCTGAACCGGATTCAGCTCTGTGTTAAGTAGAAATTATTCTTAAATCACAGCAGATTTTTTTATTAAGGTCTGGGTCAATTATTATTGGCATTTCTGTAAATTCCTGACCATGAGAACTAGTCATTTCTGAACGCTCATGTATATGAGATTTAGAGCAACTAGGAGCATCTGCAATTACAACAGAAAAATCTTCTGTTTGTTTTTCTTCCTCATTTTCACATTGCGAAACGGAATGACTTGATAATGAAATTTCTGATTTACTATCAGAAACATCATACTGTCTCTTATTGGTCTCAAAGTTTTTCACATTTTACTTCCACATCCAGTGGACGTATGATAACGCCAAAAAAAATTTTAAAAATTTTTATTGTTCAAAGAGGCTTAGAATGCCACGAAACGTCGAGATTTTAAGTTTGAGCGAAAAAAAAATTATGTCTGTCGGTCTGTCTGTCTGTCGCACAGTGGTCCCGATTACAAATCTAGCTGGACAAAAGTCTAAATTTTAACCACCCTGTATCATTACCATAATTATGCAGACAGCGATACCCATCTTATTACATAATAGCAATAAACAATGGTGCAAAGGGAGCAAGTAGAAAGAATAATTGCGTTAGACCATTTCCGGATCAATTTAGTCGGCCGAACTATTTGTTCTTGTAAACAACATATTTGTGTGCTATTTAAGTGATACTTGGTTTACCGTGAACTTGTTATCTGAGAAGTAAGTTAAGCCTATTTTTATATATATTATTCTTGTATTATTAGTAATATAATGTGTAACTTTAATGTAGCACGAATAGTTTCATAAAATTATGAGAAAATTAGACTGTAAATTATTATATTCGCTATCATTCTTCAATATTTTTTTATATTTATGTTGGTGTATCTTCAGTCCGTCTAGTCTAGCTAGCATCTTTTGCAGATTGTTGTAGATTTTTTCTTTTTTCAGATATAGTTAACCGATCAGTTCAATTAAAAGTAACTTACCATGAACTTTTTGAAGTCTGGTGTAGTGAATTGAACAGTGCTAAAAAAACCTGTTCAGTATATAGACATTTAGTGCAAAAATTAAATTTAGAGACCTGTAGTGAATATTTTGCATTGGTTATTAAGAAACGTTGTGACAATTTTTGTTCTAAAATTAAAACTAAATGGACACAAGTTCGTCGGTGCAAAAAGACATTTAAGAAAAAAAATGAAGCGTGGTTAAAAAATAATTTTCCCATTGATCAAGAAGTCGTAGCTGTACCTTCAACATCTAAGGATTCTGAAAATGTGATAATTGGAAGACCGAAGAAAACGTTTTCTGAGAGCAGCGATAGAACTAAAAAGAGACGTGTGGCATCAATAGTAGAAAAATACACTCCAGAAGAGATATCTTTTGCAGCAGGAACTAGCTTGCGTTCACAAGGAAAACGCGATGCAGCTGCGATGGTTGCAGAAGTTATTTCTACACCCAAGAGGGCCACAAAAGTAAAAAAGGCATACAAACAACAACACAGCAAAATACCAATTCAGATTTGCCCCGAGCGCGCTTTAGCATCATTTATAGACAACAAACAGACCAAAATACAGTACATTTCAACTCGCCTCTTGAACAAAGAACACAATGCAGACATTTATCCTAGCTATAAGAAAATTTTCGAAACAAAAAAGCAGTGCTATCCAGAGAATATCACTATAACTGAAAAATGTGGTGAAATCAAACTCCAGTCACTCTTAAATCACACTATCGAACGATTAGTTTCTGTCCAGTCAAACATTATGTAACGTGTTTCCACCCTTAGGAAACCACCCTCGCAATTTCCGTGGGTTCCAAAAATTATAACAAGAGATGTCCACTAACACACTTTATTAAATGTTTACTGGATACTTCACAATACTATTATTAATTTAAATACACTTTACTGACTGAAAATCACAATGTTTATTACTTTGTTTATCTTTGAACTCTTAACCTCACTTTCTATACTTTCTCAACTTTCTGAACTTTCTGAACTACTCGCCGAGAATGCGGTTGGTCTTTTATACCTAAAAATGACAGATCTCGATTGTTCTGTGATGACGCCACCATTCTCTAGAGAATTCCAGATGTCACTTTGGAATCTTCTGGTAGGTTCTTTTTCGAGTAGGTGCAAATACACTACATTCATTCAGACATTCGATCTGTTGAAGTCTGCCTACTTTTTAGTAACATAACCTTAAATTTTAAGGGGTGCAACATATTACACTGCCCCCTCCTTAAGCCTGAACGTCCCGGTCAGGCAATTCAGCCTCTTTCACATATTTCGCCAGTCTATCCAAGTGTACGATCTTCATCTTGGACTTTTTGTTTCGTTGAATACGATAGACGACATCATTAATTCGGGTAATAACAGTATAAGGTCCTTCCCAAGGAGGTTGAAGTTTCGGCGACTTCCCTTTCTTCCGCTGTGGGTTGTACAGCCAAACCAGATCTCCTGCCTTGAACCCTTCTGAACTACCCTTACGGTCGTATCGAGCCTTCATTCGGTCACTGGCTATGGTGATTTGGTCTCTAACCAGCTCATGAACATTTCTTAGCCGTTCACTCATTTCATCCACATAGCTGTTCACAGGAAGCTGTTCTCCGCCTGGTGTTCCGAAAATCAAATCACACGGCAGTCTGATCTCATGTCCAAATACTACACGGGCTGGTGTTTGTTTTGTAGACTCGTGGATAGCAGCTCTGTATGCCATGAGGAAGAACGGTATGTGGAGATCCCAATCCCGTTGATTCTTATGAACCACTTTAGAGAGATGTTCTTTCATGGTCTTGTTATGTCGTTCCACCATTCCATCTGATTGCGGGTGAAGGGCTGTTGTCCGTGTTTTGTGTATCCCCAATAACTTGCAGATTTGCTGAAACACCCCTGACTCAAAGTTCCTCCCTTGATCTGAGTGCAGCTCCAGGGGTACACCAAACCGACATATCAAATTATCTACCAAGACTTTGGCTACAGTGACTGCTTCTTGGTTTGGAATTGCATAGGCCTCTGGCCACTTACTAAAATAGTCCATGGCAACCAGTATATACTTGTTCCCATCCTTGGTTACTGGGAATGGGCCGGCTATATCGATCGCGATCCTCTCGAAAGGAGCTCCGACGTTATATTGCTTCATTGCACCTCTACTTCTAGTCTGTGGTCCCTTACTGGCTGCACAAATTTTGCAATTGCGACACCAAGCTTCCACATCTTGACGACTATTTACCCAATAAAATCGTTCTCGTACTTTATTCAGGGTCTTATTAACGCCGAAGTGCCCACCGGATGCTCCATTATGCACTTCCTGAAGTACTTTCGGTACTCGACACCTGGGAATCACTAGACGCATAACAACTTCCCTGCCATCCGGGCTTTCCCAAGCTCTCTTTAGCAGCCCGTTCATGACTTTAAGTGAATCCCATTGGGCCCACAAAGCCTTCAATCCAACTGCCTTATCCGAAACATCCTTCCACGCTGGTCGAATTCCTTTCTCCTTTGCTCTCAATATAGCCCCAATTTCTGTGTCATTCAGTTGTTCTTGTCTCAGGGCTTCGGTCGTCCAATCGTCCGGAACCTCTATTTTAATAGTGTTGACGGCCACCGTACCCTGCAATTTCTCAACGTGGCGGCAGTGCTTGCAATCTTCCTTGCATGGTCTTCTAGATAAAGCGTCTGCGTTCTTATGAGATCTTCCAGGTCGATGTTCTATTTTGAAATCATACTGTTGCAACCGTTCTATCCAACGAGCCAGTTGACCTTCAGGGGTTTTCAACTGCAACAGCCATTTTAATGCAGCATGGTCGGTCCGAATCTTGAAATGTCGTCCATAAAGATATTTATGAAAATGGTCCACTGATTTAACGATGGCCAGTAACTCTTTCCGGGTTACACAATAGTTTCTTTCCGGTTTGGACAGCACCTTGCTGAAGTACTCGATCACTCTTTCCTGCCCATTCTGGATTTGAGACAGTACACAACCGACCGAAGAATTGCTGGCATCCGTGTCTAAAATAAAAAGTCCTTCCCGTTGTGGGTACGCTAGCACAGGACCAGTGCATAGAGCTGCCTTCAATTTTCTCCATGCTGTTTCACATTCCGGTGTCCATTGGTACTGCACTTTCTCTTCTGTCAGCCGGTGTAATGGCTTCGCAATTTCTGCAAACCCTTCCACAAAGCGCCTATAATAAGTGCAGAGGCCAAGGAAGCTCCGTACTTCATGAACGTTAGATGGTCTTGGCCAATCTCGTACAGCAGAAATTTTGTCGGGGTCTGTTTGTATTCCATCCGAAGACACCACGTGACCAAGAAATTTGACTTCTTTCTGGAATAGCAGGCACTTCTTCGGGTTCAACTTCAGCTGGGCATTCCTGACTCGCCCAAATACTTCTTGAAGATTTTTCAAATGTTCTGTAAAGTCCTGTCCCATAACAAGCACGTCGTCAAGGTAAACCAGGCACGTCCTCCAGGTTAGCCCTCGCAGTACGAATTCCATCAATCTTTCAAAGGTAGCTGGCGCATTGCAAAGTCCAAAAGGCATCACGGTAAATTGATAAAGACCACTGCCTGCTGAAAACGCTGTCTTCTCCTTATCATCAGGATGAAGCCCCACTTGCCAGTATCCACTCCTAAGGTCTAACGTAGAAAACCATCGTGAGCCTGCCAACGTGCTTAACGTGTCATCAATTCGTGGTAATGTGACATCGTTTAATTTCCGATAATCGACACAAAATCTTAATGTTCCATCCTTCTTGGCAACCAAAACTACTGGCGATGACCAGGGACTCGTCGACTCCTCAATGACTCCATCTTGTAGCATCTTGTCTATCATTGCCGAGGCATCTTCTTGTTTTGCTAATGGAAGCCTCCTAGGTGGTTGTCGAATAGCAGGCGAGTCGCCAGTATTTATCCGATGCTGGACTATGTCTGTTTTTGTAAGGGCCTCTGTATTCTTGGCAAATACTGAACTTTCCTTTTCCAGGAACTTGATTGCCTCCCTTCGTTCATCCTCAGATAAGTGCTCCAACTGGGTACTCAACAAGGTCAAAACTTCCTGGTCTATTTTCATAGATGAACTTCCCTCTGTTTGTTCCTCGCACCTCGCTACCCATGTGACCGGTTCATAGGAGCCAATTGGTTTGCCTTCCTTAATTGTCACTGAGTGGGAATTTAAATTAACGACTCTAATTGGGATTTTGTCTTTAGTCCGGGTTAAAGTTCTCGCCACAATAATATTGGGTAGGGACTTAATCGATTCGTCATCTTCAACTAGGCCAACACGGTACCCTCCAGGATTTCCTTCTAAGGCAGCATCGATCATTTGTTCCGAATGAGCAGGAATCTTAATCGTCTGTGTTGTTAACAACCTTGCTTTATGGAATTGGTCGTCTGCGGTTGCCAGAATAAATTCCTCATTTCCAATTTTTAAGACTCGCTCCCCTACGTCAACAATGAATCCCTGCTCTCCCATGATGTCCAGACCCAAAATGAAATCATCCATAATGTCAGCCACAATGACCTTGTAATTGAACCTCAACCGTCCAACCTGCAGTTCCAAGTTGACCTCTCCATGGACCGCAGCCCTGACCCCCGTGGCTGTTCGAATGATTACTCCATTTTGCTTCTTGTCAATCTGCAAGCCTGATATAAACCCTGGCCGCACTATTGATGACGTAGCACCGGTGTCAATAGTAAACACGCATTTTCTTCCATTCACATATCCTTGCAACAACAGACTGCTTGGAATTCTTTGGAGCTGGGAAATCTTTATTTCTCTGGGGGCACCGCATTCCCTAGCCAGCACAGCACCCTTGGTGCTGGCTATCTTTAGTTTTCCTGCTTCTCTTCAACATTCACAGCATTTACTCGACTCTCCGAGTTCTGCTGTCGACAGTCTCGTTTCATATGTCCCACCTTGCCGCAGTTGAAACATTTAATACCTCCGCTCGGCTTTCCTTTATTTTGTTGTTTCTCCTGCTTTCCGAGGCCATCCAATTTATCGCATAATTTGGTGAATATTTTCTGCATCTCAGTCAGCAAGGGGTTCTGGTTCATTTCTGGTTGCGATTCTTCGAGAGTCACAGCTCGAACTCTCGACCTTGGAGTATCCCTGTAAGCGGCTTCTACTTCGAGTGCACGCACCAAAGCTTCGCTACTACTTTGGTGTCTCGTCAGCCTCAGAACTCGCCTGACCTCTTCGTCCCTTATACCATCTAAAAAGGCCCCCACGGCTAATTGTTCCTGGAATTCTTTAGGTGCACTCGGATACGCCAGGTGTGCCAGTCTCTCTATCGCAGCTTCAAATTCTTGTAAACTTTCCCCAGCTTTTTGCATCCGGGATTTCAGCTGAGTCTGGTATAATTGGGCAAGGTGTTGATCGCCATACCTCAAGTCTAATGCAGCCTCCAAGACTTTAAAGTCCCTTTGTTTCTCAACTGGGATGGTTTGGAGCAACTCTGAAGCTTGGCCCCTTAATGCTAGAACTAATGCCATGGCCTTTTCCTCATTATCCCAATTGTTCGCACACGCTGCTGCCTCAAACTGCCTCTTGTACGTCGTCCAGGAACTTTGGCCGTCAAAAGAAGGAGGTTTTAGTCGCTGCCCTGATGATACCACCTGCTGGCTTCCTCTATCTCTCAACTGTCGTTTAAGCCGGTCTATTTCTCCCTTGACTTCTTCTTCGAACTCACTCATCTTTTCTTCAAACTGATTTACTTTTCCTTTTACTTGACCGACTTCGGTCTTGACTTCACCTACTTTATCTTCGACCTTATCTACTTTTTCTTTTACCTTGCTTATCTCTTCTTTGACTTCACTTTTGACAGAAATGATTGCGTCCTGTTGTATTTTTATTTGATCGCTCAGGATTTTCCTTAATTCCTCCTGGCGTCTTTCTTCCAAGTCTTCCATTATTTTTCTGAGTGCGTCTTTTTCCTCTTGACGTTGTCTTTCTTGCTCTTCTTTCTCCTCTTGCTGTCGTATCTTCAGGTCTTCCATAATTTGTCTCAATTCGTCTTTCTCTTCTTGACGTCTTCTTTCTTCATCCTCTTTTTCTTTCTGACGTCTTGTTTCTTCATCCTCTTTTTCTTTCTGACGTCTTGTTTCTTCATCCTCTTTCTCTTTCTGACGTCTTCTTTCTTCATCCTCTTTTTCTTTCTGACGTCTTATTTCTTCATCCTCTTTTTCTTTCTGACGTCTTATTTCCTGATCTTCCATCATTTTCTTTAATTCGTCCCTTTGTTCTTGACGTCTTCTTTCTTCCTCTTGACGTTTTTTCTCCTGTTCTACTTTGTCTTCCTGCCGTTGCTGCGCCATCATTTTTTGGAATTGTTCGAATAAGTCCTGTATTTGTTTATCGGATGCCATACTTCTTGTTGTTACGGGCATACGACGAAATTAAAATAAAATAAATTTAACTGTCACGTCAATATCGGTAATGGAACTTTTCAGACAAATCTCGAAATAGCACGAAAAAGTCTTATCCAGAGTCTTTTGTCACTATCCAGTTCAGAGAATTTAATAATCTCCACTAATGTCCAAATAGAAAAGTTCTAGAAATTTTCACGCACTAAATGAGTCTTTTTCAGTGTCTCTATCACTTCTCAGTTCAAAGGATTTAATTATCGCACTAATGTCCTAATAAAATGTTCTACAATGTCTCAAAAATGCACTTAAACACTATTTTCCTGTTCGAAAATAACCCTCGAACAATGTCCAGTAAATTAGTCCTGTGTTAGCACTAACTCTCGAGAATACTTCTCGAACACTCCAACACAACTTCAGAGCTCCTCTTGTCATAAAATTCCGCTTTCTGACACCAATTGTAACGTGTTTCCACCCTTAGGAAACCACCCTCGCAATTTCCGTGGGTTCCAAAAATTATAACAAGAGATGTCCACTAACACACTTTATTAAATGTTTACTGGATACTTCACAATACTATTATTAATTTAAATACACTTTACTGACTAAAAATCACAATGTTTATTACTTTGTTTATCTTTGAACTCTTAACCTCACTTTCTATACTTTCTCAACTTTCTGAACTTTCTGAACTACTCGCCGAGAATGCGGTTGGTCTTTTATACCTAAAAATGACAGATCTCGATTGTTCTGTGATGACGCCACCATTCTCTAGAGAATTCCAGATGTCACTTTGGAATCTTCTGGTAGGTTCTTTTTCGAGTAGGTGCAAATACACTACATTCATTCAGACATTCGATCTGTTGAAGTCTGCCTACTTTTTAGTAACATAACCTTAAATTTTAAGGGGTGCAACATATTACAATTATATAGAGTCTGTGGATACCAATATAGTCGAGCTGAAAGTTATGACGATTCATTCATGTTTGCGATATCAATTGTACCTATACGTATGGTCGCGACTCACAGTAATAACATTAAAACTATTTTGTGGCAAAATCAAAGGCTATCATCAACATGGTACTGTAGACCAATCAAAATTATATTTGACAAAGAAGATACAGAGTTTACCCGGAGCCAAGTAAAGGATATAAATTCTCAAATATCATCACTTACATCAACGAATGTATCAGTTGAAGGACGCAATATAAGTGTCGAATCTGAACTTATCCTTGTCGATGATAGATGGAAAGATATGTAACGCTCTAAGTGAGACTAGTGCCTCCTCTGTGTGTTACATATGCGGGGCTAAGCCAATACAAATGAACAAACTTGAATTGGTAAAGAATAGAAGCATCAATGAAGACTATCTTTCCTTTGGTATATCATCTCTGCATGCATGGATAAGATCGTTAGAATGTTTCCTACATATTGCATATAGGATTGATATCAAACGCTGGCAAGTACAGAAAAACGACAAGGAGAAAATGGAGCAAAGAAAGAGATATATACAAGAACAACTAAAACAAAAATTAGGTCTCCTAGTAGATATTCCCAAGCCTGGATGTGGTACGACCAATGACGGGAATTCTGCTCGTATATTTTTCGCTAATCCGCTAATAACTTCAGCCATTACAGGTATAAGCCAAGAAATTTTAGAACGCTTTGCTGTCATATTGAAGACTATTGCTAGCGGCTATGCTATTAATATAGAAGCATTTGAAGCATATGCCATTAAAAGTGCTGAAATATATATCAGCATGTACGATTGGTATTATATGCCTGTAACTATACATAAAATATCAATGCACGGTGCAACTATTATTAAATCAGCAATCCTGCCCATTGGCATGTTGTCAGAAGAAGCCTAAGAGGCGAGAAATAAAGACTTACGTAATTACAGAGAGCATCATGCAAGAAAATTTTCCAGACAGAAAAATCTAGAAGATGTCCTACATCTACTTCTTATTTCTTCAGATCCATTTATAAGTTCTTACAGAAGGTTACCAAAGAGGAAAAAAGGATCATTACCAAATGCAGTTTTAAATTTGCTTGAGAACCCAGAACTCTTATTTAAAACTTCTGATTTTAACGAAGACAATGACGATGAACATGATGATGATGACGATGACGAACATGATGATGACGACGAATATTATGATGATCATGATATCTAATTGTCCCGGCTATATGTGTACTTTGATTATTAGATATATAAATTAAATGAATCTATTATTTGAACACTGTTTTTCTTTACGTCTTTATTATCCCTGGCCCTTAATTTTAGTACTCGAATTTCATAAAATGTAATATTGATACATACTGTGATACAAAATCAGTTATAAATACGAGCAAGCGTGTTATTTGAATTTATTTATCTACTCCGATACTTTTGTCCAGCTAGATTTGTAATTGGGACCACTGCGTGTCGGTCTGTCGGTCTGTCGATCTGTCTGTAACTTTTTTTGCGCGCACGTTTACTCTGGAACCGTTTGAAATATTGACTTGAAATTTGGTACACATATGTACTTTAACGAGATCTAGAACTAGATTATATTTTCATCTTGTTTCGTCGAAGGGTTGGGGGGGTAAATTGGGGTAAATTTGGGGTAAATAGGTAAATCAAGCAGGTAAGAGTCCATAAAATTGGTATTTAGTGTATACAAAAGAAGCTAGGGTCTCAAAAAAAATTTTGGCACTAGTCACCCCCACCCCATTATTAAAGAGGATGAAAAAAATTGTCATTTAGTGTGTATACAAGAACCAGAAACCCCAAAATATTCTTTTATTTCTCTACCCCTTATAACCACCCCCCACCCCACTACTGATGTGGGGTATCGTTTTACGGGTTTTTGGGGTAGAGGATTTCAAATATTATATTATTAAAGTTCGATAAACAATTATTTCCAAAATTTTTTCGTTGTGAGTAACTTGGATAGAAAATTTGGATGTGGAAGTAGTGATTCCTTGGGCAGCGGTTTTTTATTTTTCATTTATGGAGCTTAATGGCCGTCCTCTTTTGCGTATTATTTTTATTTTATTGTAATCCTTCCTTTGCTTTAGTAGCTTCTTTATTCGCTCTAGTTTTATAATATTATTTTACTTCTTCAACTGACAAACTTTTACCTAGTACTACGGATCAGATGCACGAATATTTTATAAATATGTTTTAAACTGTTCCCCAACGATATCTTCTAAATTATTGGGTTTAGTATAATTTGGGAGTATTGATAGGACGCATTCGCCTGTCAACGGATAAATGCATGTCGCTCTATAAAGCTAGCTATTAGATTTTTTGATATTTGATTTTCTTCTCCCTCAAGTGTTTTCTTCAGTAATCTGGCAAAGCAATTATTTGACAAAGCTACTTTTATTTTTCCTTGGGCAGCCTGCCGCCCAAGATTGATCGCCAAAGAGATTTAAGTGGAGAAAAAAGGGCTACATCTAATTGCTGAAGTAAATGGGTACAGTTTGATATGAGACAGATAAATTTTACATTATTTCTGCACATAATTGTAAAGTCTTTGCGCTAATATGTGCCTTCTTTATTTTTCAAAACAGGTAAAAGTTATAGCTCGAACTAATCGTCAAAAATGTCTGTTCTATCCATCCGCTGTTAGATATATTCATCCTAGAGTGGGTGGTCACTCTAAAAAAAATTATAAAACATGACAAAGGACGATATTTCTTTGCATGAAATTAATACAACTGTCAAAGAAGAAAAACATGAACAAAAAAATATGCAGGGTGGTCATCCTAAAAAATTTTTTTTAAATGTGACGGAGGACGATAATATTTCACAAACAATTAACACATTGTCAAAGAAGAAAAATTTTAAAAAAGATATACAGGTCACCCTAAATAAAAAAATTGAAAAATGTAACAGAGATCAATATTATCTCCATAGCCCGTATTTCGGATGACATTCCAGAGACGGACTCTGAATTAAACGTTACTATCTAATACTTTTGTAAAGTTACAATCAGAAACATCGGTCGCTAACAATAAGTATTATTGCCACACAAACCAAAAAATCTTTAAATACAAAATTTTTATTTTATAAACCTTAGTGAAAGTCCAAGCGAACGCTTATTGAGATGAAAAAGTCGTATTATGTGGTGTTATTACACAGTAAAGTAATTAATCTTAAATATTGCAAGTTCTAAATATTATTTTTTGGTCGACCTACACAATATCTAGATTTTAAAGATATAAAATTGGATTTTAACATTATTATATAAAACATTAGTAGTTATAGTTGTATTGAATATTGTTCAATGATATGGAGCCCGAAGTATAATAATTATGTTAATAGACTCGAAAGTATTTAAAATAAATTTGTCAAATTCATTTTGCATGCATAAACATTAACTCATCGGTTATAAAGCACTAACAGTAAAGGAATGAATAGAATATAAGTGTTGGGGCTATCAACACTGCGTGACTCACCCGCCCGAAACCCAACGCACACTGCCAAAGCCAAACTAGAGATGAGTTGCTATTTAACAACCTGTTATTTTATAACTGTTATTTGTAAATACCATTAACAGACTGTTATTTCTGTTCGAAAATAACAGGTGAGAAAACAACAGATAAGAAACACGACGTAGTGCGTCGGTGATAGGCCCTGGTAGCGAAAATAGGCCGACGTTAAATAGTTAAAAAAAAATATATATATATGTTTTTGCTAACTGCTGTTAAACTGTTATTGAGAAAACAGCAGTAGTAGGTAATGAAATCGCAACGCAACCGCTAATGTAGTTGAATATATTATTGAAGTTGAATATTATTGTGGGTATCTTGGTCATCGGTTTTATGTATACACTTTTTAGTTGTTATTTTAATCATAATATATCCAAATCTTTTTGATTTTCTTCTCCGTGTGTATATTTTCAATTAACGCACACCGAGTTTAAAAATGAAGGGCTGCCAGAGTTGAATATTTTTGTAGAAATCTCGAGCCATCCACTTTATGTACTGACTTTTAGCTATTTTTTAAATCATAATATGTTCAGAGCTTTTATATTTTCTTCTCCAACTGTATATTTTCGTTTACCTGCATCTCTAATATTGTCATTGCATACGCTGTGTTTGGCGTGTTTCTATGCTGGTATTTCTTTATTAATTTAACATGAAACAATAAATAATTAAATTCAGTGCTTCACTATGCGTCGATTACCCGCTGATATACTACATATTTCCAGACATGGGTAAGGGAAACTTTCCAATGACTATTTCGGCAGTTTAGTATAATAATGGCGCGTCCATTACCGTAATGCAAACGGTACAATCGTGGATTTGTGAAGACGCCGGGTTAACATTAAATGATGCAAAGCTCAAGTACCTATCAAAGGTGCAATATTACCCTGTTATGATCGCGCAAGTTTTTAATTACATGACATATGTCGTCTAACTCCCATCAACAGGAAAATGGGGATTTACAAGTGATATTCTTAGAGAAACGGCGCGTGGCGTTCTTTTCGTGCCAAATATTTAGACTCATATTTAATTATCTATTGTTAATTACGTGGTATTAATCTGCAATGTAACAGTTTGATTTAATGTTTCCAATTGGATGAGCAGTTAACTACAAAAAGAGATAAGAATTATTATAATTTTGTACTACCCTCCCATGCCGACTCTGCATTTTACGTCAATGTCATCCTGATTATCTCGCATGCAGTTAACATAACTGTCAAAGAAAAATATAAAAACCTGTGCAAAAAAAATGTGACGGATAATATTTCGCATGTAGTTAACTGCCAGGGAAGACTAGTTAACAAAATTACGGAGAATGAAATCTCACATACTTTTAGTAAAATGTATACAGGGTGGTCACTCCAAAAAATAACTAATTAAGAAACGGCAGAGGAAAATAATATTTGGAATGTAGTTGTCACTATTTCCAAGAAGAAATCTTGATATATTTTTAGTTAAAAAAGTATACTGGGTAGTCATTCTACAGAAAAAATAATGAATAAATGAAAAGTAATAAATAGATAGGGAAGTTTTGCCTAAATACTTTTACAGATTTTTTAAAAGTATTTAGTGATGCCTCCTGAGTATTTTGCTATGCTGGCGGGGTAGTTGGGGGTTGACATTTGCCGCTATATTTGCGAATAGTTCAAACGCAAATATCTTGCGAACCGTCAATGCTACGACAAAAATGAACCTTTTACATGGTTTGAAAAAACATTTTTTTATAACATGTGACGGGCTATATCTATTAATCTATTGGTCCTACAAAGTTATGTCTTTCACAGAAATAGTCATTTGACATTTTCATTTACGGTTAATAGTTTATCAAAATTCGCAAAAACTGTTTTTCACAAACTTTGACGCTCTGTAACTCGTTAACGCTCCGTAAATGGTTAAATGGTCTACGAAAATGAACCTGTTAAGGAGATAATTTAGTTCTAAATAAAAAAGGGTTTAACGATTTCTGTCGTAGCATTAATGGTTCGCGGAATATTTGCGTTTGAACTTTTCATAAGGATGGTGGCTAACGACTCAGGAGGCACCCCCGAACACTTTCAAAAAGAAAAATTGACTTACGCCATTTTTGCAATACGAACCCACTTTTTTTGATTGGACTATTATGTAATACTGTAAATTATATTATTTTTATTTTATTGCAGTCCTGAAAATATTTAAAAAATAATAGAAACAAGCTAAAAACTACATTTTGATATGCTTTTTATCCCTGTTGGGCTGATTCAGTACCTTTTTTTTTCTTTTTGCATTGACTAAAGTAAAGGCTAACTACATTTTGAAATACAGAAAGGGCATCGGTTATATTGTGGTCATGCATCTATGTAAATAACTCGTTTATATTATTATTTATTATTATTATTATTTTTATTATTTATTATTTATTTAGACCAGACCTTATTTTTAATTTTTCGAAAAACTCCATTTCAGATTTTTTGTCCAAAAAGATCCATGCCTCATATCGGTTATAGAGATTGATCGACGGAATACTTAATTTTCGATTTTTATTAGAAAACTCTGGACATTTGTAGAATCTATCAAAAAAATTAAGTTTTCCAGGATTTGTAGATTCGCTTTTGTTTTGTCAAATTTCTCGCAAACGTCACCTAATAGACTTAATCGAGCCCTACAATCGCCATTTTTGAAAATCAAAATCGGA
This sequence comes from Rutpela maculata, assembly GCA_936432065.2. Taxonomy (NCBI): domain Eukaryota; kingdom Metazoa; phylum Arthropoda; class Insecta; order Coleoptera; family Cerambycidae; genus Rutpela; species Rutpela maculata. The sequence continues at coordinate 54,077,904 of OW386287.2, read as the reverse complement.
CCTTCGGTTCGGGAGTTATCAATATTTTTGAAAAATCATACTCGGCCTTGGAAAAAATAGTTGCGGTCAACGGATTCGGGCCGCCAGCAATAGGCTTTATTTGTGGCCGTGTACCTTCGATCCCACCAAGTCTCATCGAAATCGATCAATATCCTGGACAGTTATCGTGCTTCCTAGCCCGATTTCGAGAAAACCAGTTTTTTGCAAAAAAAAATCCATCTCCATTTGTTTTTCGACATAGTCTTCGGTATACTTATTTGTAGATCGTTGCCAGCGGCACCATCTCTTTTTTGAAATATCTCGATCCGACTGCCCGTTACCGAGTTATTCAATTTTTCCCGAAAAACTTGAAACGTCTATATCGGGTACTTCCGATTTCCGAACGGAGCCGAGCTTCCAGCGTTAAGGTTTTTTAAAGGTCTCCTATTAACCACTCAAGTTTCATTGAAATCCGAAAACAGATTAGTGGGGCTGAGCGTGACAGACCGACAGACAGACCGACAGACAGACCGACAGACAGACCGACAGACAGACCGACAGACAGACCGACAGACAGACCGACAGACAGACAGACCGACAGACAGACCGACAGACAGACCGACAGACAGACCGACAGACAGACCGACAGACAGACCGACAGACAGACCGACAGACCGACGGACGGAATTTTCTAAATTCGCTCTCAAGTCGATAGATACGACTTTCATTTCGATCCGACGTTCTTTTCGGATTTCGATGGTCCGCTGAAAAAAAGCAAAACCTATACTACATTTTTTTCAAAATTTCAATTTAATTTAATTAATTTAGATAGTAATGAAAGAAAAACTAATTGTATCACAAATTTACTAACTTTTTTTGATCTTAAACAATGCAATAATATACAGAACAATATGGGAAGATTACTTGATTTAATTATTACCAATATTAACTGTGAAGTTATACGGGACCATGCACCTCTTGTTAAAGAAGATATATATCATCCATCACTAATAATCAATCTTCATAAAATTGGTACAAATGAGCCAGTTTTCACCGAACTTGGAACAGAAAACATACAATTTTAAGAAAGCGGATTTTATATCTTTGTATAATGCCTTATTTGAGTCTGACTGGTCATTCCTAAAAGAAATTAATGACGTTGAATTAGCTGTTCACGAGTTCTATGAAAAATTTTATGCAATCCTTAATGATACTGTCCCATATTACAAGACGCACAAGCGTAAGTATCCATCATGGTATGACTCGAATATTATAAAAAATATAAAAAGAAAAGCCAGACTTTTTGAAAAATATAAGAAAACCGGTAGTGACCATATCTTACAAGAATTTCGAAGGCTTCGAACAGAAATAAAGGAACAAATAACTAATGCGTATAACAATTATATTCAGAATGTTCAATCATCAATCTCTTATGACCCGCAGTTGTTCTGGTCATACTTTCATTCAAAAAAGGAAACCTCTAGAATTCCCGGTAAAATGACATATGTAGATATCATTTATGATCAACCACAAGATATTGTGAATATTTTTGGGAAGTTTTTTGAAAGTGTCTACTCGTTACCTGTGGATGATGATGTAAGTGCTAATGAAATTTGTGATTATTATGACAATATTAACTTTGAAAACATATCTGAAAATGAAGTCATGAATGCGATAAAAAAATTAAAAAATAAAATGACCCCAGGTCCAGATAAGATACCATCATTTATTGTTAAAGATTGTGCTAGTGTTTTAGCTGAACCTCTGTGCATACTATTTAATCTCGCATTGAAAAAAAAAAAATTCCCTAGCTGCTGGAAGAAGGCCAAAGTTTGTCCAGTATTTAAGAGTGGCGATAGAGCAATTGTTGATAATTACAGAGCTATTTCCATTCTTTCGAATTTTTCTAAAGTCTTGGAAATTATCTTATACGATCGCATTTACTTGTCTGTTCGTAATCAGATATCAACCTACCAGCACGGGTTTATGAGTAACAGATCAACCGTTACAAACTTAGCCGTTTTTACACAATATGTGTCAAATATATTGGATGACAAGGGACAAGTAGATGTCATTTATACAGACTTTTCAAAGGCTTTTGATAGGATAGACCACGATGTCTTACTTAAAAAACTAACAAAATTTGGCTTTCAAGCTATCGAATTTCTTAAATCCTATCTATCTAAGAGACAGCAATATGTCACGTACAATGGTTACAATTCCCCTCAATATTTTGTTACCTCCGGTGTCCCTCAAAGATCTAATCTTGGACCTCTTCTATTCCTTCTATTTATTAACGATTTAGATGACGTTATCGACTGTCATAAACTCTTCTATGCTGATGATCTAAAAATATTTTCAGTCATAAATGGCATTGATGACTGTAAGAAGTTACAATGCGAACTGGATCATGTCCAATCCTGGTGCATAGATAATAAATTACATCTTAACATATCGAAATGTAAGATCATGAGCTTTACAAGGAAACAGTTAACTTATGAATATGCTTACAATATCGATAATAAAACATTATCACGATGTAATTCTTATAAAGACTTAGGTGTAACGTTTGATTATAAGTTTTCTTTCAATGATCATATAGCGTTAAAAGTATATGAAGCTATGAAGTTTTATGGATTCATTGTAAGGAATTGTAAAACATTTACTGATATTGAGGCGTTAAAAGTCCTATATTTCACTTATGTCCGATCCAGGCTTGAGTATAGTGCTCTAATCTGGTATCCATATTATGATTGCCAAAAGATGACAATAGAACGGGTCCAAAGAAGATTTTTAAAATACTTGACATTTAAAACGGATGAGGTATAAGTTATAACTTCTTATCTGATAGATTTAATATCATTAGCTTAGATATAAGAAGAACTTGCATATCATTAATATTTTTGTACAAGATGTTACACAATATGATTGACTGTTCTGATTTACTCCGTGATATTAATTTTCATGTACCAAGAATCAACACACGACAGAATCTAACATTTAGATGTAAAATACCCAGAACGAATATTCTCTCCAAATCACCTGTACATGTTATGTGTGAAAATTTTAATAGTCTATGTAATTCATGTGACATTCACCATTGTTCGCTAAGTAGGTTAGTAGAAGTGGCTATTGAGCATCTTGGTGTTAGAAATCTGCATAATACTTTGTAACTTTTAAAAGATAAAATTACAAATTAGGTAGCATTTTATAGGTAGTACAAGTTAATGTTTAAATATTTTAGTTCTCTTAAGGTTATTGAGTATTCACTATCTCACATTGTCCTGTAAATGGATTTTCTGTTGGACAATAAAGCTATTATTATTATTATTATTATTATTATTATTATTATTATTATTATTTCGTGTATTACCAAAATAGAGTCTTTTCCAGAAGGCACGATATCAAAATCTGTTTCATAGTAAAGCCTGTTTCGTTTTGGATTTATTTTTTTAAATGATTTTATGGACAATTATATATTATTTATATTTTTATTACTTAATTTTCCAAAATTTCACTCAAGAATATAGCTATAGAGAATTATAAAATGCAGAAACATCAGCGGAGTGATTTCAGACTTACGATTTTATTTTCGGGTGGACTGCCACTCTGATATACCGGACGTGATCATGCATATTTGTAAATAACTCGTTTATTTTTAATTCTTCCAAAAAACTCTATTTCAGGTTTTTTGTCCGAAACGGTCCGTGCCTTATACCGGTTATAGAGATTCATCGACGGAATACTTAATTTTCGATTTTTATTAGGAAACTGTTCGGTATTTGTATAATTTATCAAAAAAATTTTTCCAGGATTTGTAGATTCGCTTTTGTTTTGTCAAATTTCTCACAAACGTCACCTCATAGACTTAATCGAGCCCTACAATCGCCATTTTTGAAAATCAAAATCGGGCCTTCGGTTCGGGAGTTATCAATTTCTTTGGAAAATCATACTCGGCCTTGGAAAAGATACTTGCGGTCAACGGATTCGGGCCGCCAGCAATAAGCTTCATTTGTCGTGTACCTTCGATCCCACCAAGTCTCATCGAAATCGATCAATATCCTGGACAGTTATCTTGCTTCCTAGCCTGGTTTCGAGAAAACCAGTTTTTTGCAGTTTTCAATTTCCATTTATTTTTCGACATTGTCTCCGGTATATTTATCTGTAGATCGTTGCCAGCGGCACCATCTCTTTTTTGAAATATCTCGATCCGACTGCCCGTTACCGAGTTATTCAATTTTTCCCGAAAAACTTGAAACGTCTATATCGGGTACCGATTTCCGAAGCCGAGCTTCCAGCGTTAAGGTTTTCTAAAGGCCTATTATTAACCGCCCAAGTTTCATCGAAATCCGAAAACGGAAAGTTTCTATATTGTAGAGGTTCTGAGCGTGACAGACAGGCAGACCGACAGACAGACCGACAGACCGACGGACGGAATTTTCTAAATTCGCTCTCGAGTCGATAGATATGACTTTCATTTCGATCCGACGTTTTTTTCGGATTTCGATGGTCCGCTGGAAAAATGCAAAACCTATACTATATTTTTTTTCAAAATGTAGTAACAAGTGGAAATAACCGTCTTTTATTTTTACGATATACCCACCCACCGGCTTTTTTCTACTAATACTTACGTCAAATACTATTACTAGATTCGTTAAAATTCTTATTTCGCCTGCCACTTCCTAGTTGTAAAAACTAGGAAGGGTCAAACAGTCCATTGCATTGGTGTACTGGAATTTATGGAAATCCCGAATCACACGTAAAACTTTTATTTTGTTTCAGGAATTATTACGTCTGGCGGATGCATGGTGGGTGAACGGCTGAGCAGCAGCGGCACGCGCTTGAACGTCACATCTCCGGTGCAGTGTGCCGCTCCAACTGTTGCCCCCCACAAATCGAGCAGTGAGAGCATTCACAGAGTCCTCAAAAGTGTCTCTAGGCAGAGCCTTCTAGGTTAGTAGGTTTACGTTTCCATTAATGCTGTAATTACATCGTATTAAATACGCAAATAACATTCCTAGAAACGTCTATCTAGGTGCTGGCTTCGATATGTTTGTCATTGTACGTCTTGAAATTGCACGAGTCACATACAGCTTTCAGACACGGCTAAAAGATCAAAATTTTCTCCGACAAATTGTCAATAAGTATACATAGTACAGTAACTAGAGGTTTTAACTTCGGAATAATGTCATATTGGACGGATTTCTTTAATTTTTGGCAGTATAATAGTAAATGCTTCACAGAAAAGTTTCTATATTGTGCGGGGGCTTGCGATTTATAGGGGGTAAATGCCACCCCCTCTCAGGGGGTGGCACTTAAAAAATATATGTATTGATTGGAGCTGAAATAGAATCCGATTTTGGGAAGAAAAAGGTTCTATGCAATTTTTCACATAAATTGATAGTTTTTAAGTTATAACGACTTCAATATTGCGATTTTAGCTTAAAAAAAAGGTATTTCCAAACGGCTTTCGTCAAGTATCTCGAAAAGTATTACTTTATCGAAAAAATGTTACAGACCAATTACAGAAAGTATAAACTGAGAATTAATTATATTTTTTGTTTATTGATGTAGCATTAATAATTTCGGAGATATTTAAGTTTATATTTGGTATCCAAGTGTTTCGAAATTACCTTAAGTTTAAAATGCATTTTTTTCTAAAGCAAGGGCTTTAAATGAGTAAAAAAATTTGAGCATCTAGGTAATGCTACACCTTAACGAAAAACTGTATTTGAGATAATTTTTTTAAATTACTGGCTAACTAGAGTAACAACTTTTTATATAAAAAAATATAAATACGCATATTTTTCCGTCATAACTTCTTTATTTCTTATGCTACAGGAACGAGTAAAAAATAATTTGAGAGCGCAATTAATTGTCTTCGATTTCATTTCTTAGCATGCGTGACGTGCGTTCGGACGCCATTTGTAAACTTTCATATCTCCGAAACGATTAAATCTATGTAAATAAATAAACAAGCGAAATTCATTAGCAGTGCATGAGCTTTATTTTTGGTCTCTACCCATTTTTCAATAAAACTAATATTTATTGAAATATTTGGAAAAGGAAAAAAAAATTACGTTTTATCGAAAATACCTTTATAGTTTAAACTGTATTTTTTTTAAAGCAAGTGCTGTATATAAACCAAAAATTTGAGCATCTACGTCATGCTATATATTAATGAGAAACAGTGTTTGAAATTCCTTTTTTTTAATCACTGGCTAATTACACTAACAAAATGGCGACGTTGCTATTAAAAAAATGTGTAGACGCACATTGCTTCGGTCGTAACTTCTTTGTTTTTTATGCTACAGAAACAAATAAAAAAAAAAAAGTTGAAAGCTTAATAAATAACCTATTATTCTATCTATTAGCATCCTTGACGTAGGTGTCACAGTTTCCGAGATATTTAACTCTCACTTTAAATAATTATCTTATGAACACTTGGATGCCAAATGTAAACTTAAATATCTCGGAAATTATTAATCCTACATCAATAAACAAAAATTATAATTAATTCCCAGTTTGTACTTTCTGTAATTTGGTCTATAACATTTTTTCGATAAAGTAATACTTTTCGAGATACCTGACGAAAGCCGTTTGAAAATACCTTTTTTTTAAACCAAAATCGTAATTTTGAAGTCGTTATAATTTAAAAACTATCAATTTATGTGAAAAATTGCATAGAATCTTTTCTTCTTAAAATTTGATTTAAGTGCCACCCCTTGAGAAGGGGTGGTATCCACCCCCTATAAATTAGCAAGCCTCCGCACAATATAGAAACTTTTCTGTGAAGCATTTACTATTATACTGCCAAAAATGAACGAAATCCGTTCAATATGACATTATTCCGAAGTTTTGCATATTTTTACCTAGGTACTGTACTAACATTTAATTGCGTAGAAAATAAAGAATACAGGGAGAAAAATGCGCATCTTGTTTCTTTTAAATATAAGGTTTATGTAAATGCTGACTACTAAACTATTTAAATTAATTATTGTTATTGAATCATTTGAGTAAAACTTTAAACTGAATATGTCAGCAATTCCATTAGTTATTGCCAATTCTTTTAAATTGAATAAAAATGTAGGGTAACATTTCCACATGATTGGCGAAACTTGCTACAGTTCAACACAATGCTGGCTGATGTCCTTGATAATAATATTAGCCCTGTCAATGAACGTTCAATAAGAAGGGGGTCTAGAGGGAAATGCCGAGATCACAATTTGTGTCTTGAGGGCTGTGCTTGTGCTATTTAGAAGGTAAACATACAAAAAGTCTTCGAACGTAGGTGGTGTGTACGAAGAAGGTCCCGGTTTTTAGTTTTTCGCTCATATCTCGAAAATGGTTAGCCCTAATCAAAAATGGGTATATGCAAATTAAAGCTGACTAAATTTTCTCCAATAACGTTTCTATTAATTTTTTGCGTATCTGTTCTGGTTCAGTAATGAATTGTATATCTTTTGACTGTATTCTAACTTTATTATAAATTTATTATAAATTGAATAAAAATATTAACCATCATAGGAAAAAAATTCTTGTACAGATATCCGTTTCACAGCAGACTAAACTCAAATTTCGAATAAAAAATGTCTTTGCATCTGTAAGTGTGTGTGTGTGCGCGCGCGTGTATACCGTTTCTTGAAAACAAGATAACTTCTGTTAGACTTCAAATATTTAATTGCAATTTGGAACATACGTAAAACAGCATATTACAATAATCCCTATTGAAATTGGGCCACATCTGTAATACATGGTGATAACCAGAGGCCTACGCTCTTATACTTAAAATAGGTTTTATCTTAATTTCAGACGAAAATATTAGTAAGGTTTTTGATTAAGCATACAAAAATAAGATGTATAAGATTTATAAACCATAATATACCGAGTGTATGTTAGGTAAACCAACTTTATTTAAATTAGATGATATTTCAATGTTATCTTAAAATATGGAGCATGGTATTTTTAATAAGATTATTATGAAGTGGGAGTTTGTAGGCCTCTAGTTATCACATGTATTACAGATATGGCCCGATTTCATATTATAATATGCTGTTTTACATATGTTCCAAATTGTAATTAAATATTTTAAGTCTAACAGAAGTTATCGTGTTTATAAGAAACGGTATACACGCATACATACATATACACGCACACACACACTTACAGATGCAAATACACTTACAGATGCATATACAATTCATTACTGAACCATAACCGATACGAAAAAAAATAATAGAGACATTATTGTAGAAAATTTAGTCAGCTTTAATTTTGCATATAGCCACTTTTTGATTAGGGCTAACCGTTTTCGAGATATGAGCGCAAAACAAAAAACCGGGACCTTCTTCGTGCTCCCCCCCCCTCTTCACTCTCCCCTACCTTCTACGTTCGGGGACTTTTGGTATGTTTACCTCCTAAATAGTCCAAACACAGCCCTGAAGTCAAAAATTGTGATCTCGGCATTTCCTTCTAGAAACCAGGACAATATTTGTTAAAGGGATTCAACTTGCTGAAGCCAACCACGTCGGTACGCTTTGAAGATTGCTGGCACTCAAAAATAGAATCTCCACACACTGGAATAATTTTTGTATAGTTGTCTACGGATCTGTTATCCGAGTAAAAAATGTCGGCATGTTTGATGTTGCGGTAAAGATCAAATTCGCAGACGTTTTTTACTCGCATAACAAATCCGTACACAGCGTTTTTATATACTCCAAATAATCTTGAATGCCAAGCTGAGTTTATATATTTATAATATCCTGGAGTGTGTATTCGCGCTTCCTACAATGTAAACCCTCTTCCCAAATTGAATTCGGTGTTTTCACAAATTTTAAAATCTCTCTGCGTGAACGTAATATAGGCCAGTCGTCAGGTAAATTAACATCGTTTTAAATCGTACAAAAGATTTTACTGTTGGAACCAGTTCTTATATTCCTCTTTTAGATATACTAATTTTTCCTCCTCGCCCGCCCCCCGGAACACCCCCGAAACACCACCAGTTTTTGGCGAATATCGCTTAAAAATAATGTTTTTGCCAATCTCGGTTCTGAAACGGTCCTACTAAAAAAAAAAAATGTTATCAAAAAGGATAAGTAAATTCTCTATCGAAATGGTGCATCATTAGTTTTCGGAACACCGGTTTTAAGATTTTAACAGCGAATTGGTACGAGAATCGCGAAAAATACGTGGAAGAAGAACGATTGTGAATTGTAAAGGCGGCTAGAGCAATAATATTAGAAGATATTAGATCTCATGTATATGAAATTAAAGGTACCCCGCATCAGATGCTTTCTTAGAAAACGTTAAGAATGACAAACCGGACAGTCTTAATATCCTTATGCAAACAATTATATGTAAAAACAAGCACGGGGACAAAAACAAGTAGACTACGAAGTGCACTGCTATTTCACATGCAATAATAGCTTAAACCGATATACAGGGTGGATGCTTGATTTCCCCCGCCTATAACTCCAATAATATTAATACTACGTATGTGTCTGAACCATTTCGATAGAGAATTTAATTATGTTTAAATTTGATAACCATCTTTTTTTGGTAGGCCTCTTCAGAACCGAGATATTGGCAAGGAAATGATTTTTAAGTGATGTTCCCCCAAAATTGGGGGACGGGCGAGGGGGAAAAATTAGTATGTCCAAAAGAGGCATATAATGAACTGGTTCCAACAGTAAAATCTTTTGTACGATTTAAAACGATATTTACGCATCCTGAAATCCCTGACAACTAGCCTAATACTTAATTATCATTATTTAAAAAACACTTGAATTTTCACAACCAGTCGAGTAATATCCAAAAAAATTAATATTATCAATTTTACCGCCAGAAACACTACATCACATCAACGGGCGCTGATAACGTCATCGATCGCATTAATAGTAAAAACTAACCTCAAAAATACATATTTCTTAAAACATCCGATATATATCGCTGGGTTCCCGCCCTTTCAACTAAAATCTTGTTCAATTAAATATTTATGACGTTTTAAATACTTTGTCCTAATAAACTAAGGCGCTTTTTGTAGGTTGGAAATTCAACCTATAATTTGCTATTTTTTATTAATCATCAGTATTAAGAGGTTATGTTAGTTATATTAATGTAAAAGACGTCACCGCCAATCACAGCGCGTTGGGTATACCCGGTCAATTATTCAAAATTATGTTATTTATTTGTTGAAGTTTTATGATAAAATGCCGTTTAAATGTTGGGAAATACTTTAATTTAGTTCATTTTGAACCACCACTTAAGAAAATCTCAAAAATTGACCAGCCAACAAGCATATGAAGTTGTTGTTACTGTAAAAAAATAAAGATCTTGATAGAATCATTAGAAAAAATTCGAATTTCAAGATGCTACATCTACTTTCCGAGATACAGGAAATGTACAAGAGGTCAATTTAAAAAATTTCCAAATTCATGATTTTCTTTTATACATTTTATAGTTGTAATATTTTGCACTAAAAAGATTTGATATCTTAATAAATAAAGCGTAGAAAAAAATAAAGTTTGAAATTGAAATTAAAATTCGAGAAGATACAGAATTTTACAAGAATTTATAATTTATTGATGGAATATTAGAGGTCATTTCCGAAAATTGTTGAATAAGAATTTTTTGACCAGGACATTTTTTTTCGACGCTATTTTTATTAAAACAACGTATCTTTTTAGTTCAAAATATTATTAAGGTTATTAGAAAATATTACAATATAAAATTTACGAAAGAAAATCATGAATTCGGAAATTTTTAAAATTGATCTCTTGTGCATTTCTTGAGCTGTGTCTCGGAAAGTAGATGTAGGATAGAGTTGGGCCCACGAGAGCTTTTGATCAGAAAGTCGAAAACTACAACATACAACTACAACAAACTGAATTTGAAGAAAAAAACTGAAAAAAATTCCTGACATGCAGCCATAAGACCGTATCCACCTATGCAACAGGGAAAGCGAAATTAAATAAAAACTGAAAATCACGTCTCCTCTGTGACCAACCCCACAGTGGGGATACGGAGTTAAAAGTTGGCCGAAATTGTTTATTAATAGAGAGATAATAACCATGTACGCAAAGTCCAATTTTGCTCTGTGCTTATCCGGCTTACCATTTATGTATTTATTTCATAAAGGCAGGTATATTAAACACAATAAAACTAAAAGTTTCGCAAAATAAAAGTTTTAATCAACTCTATTATATTTAAAATTCACATCCATTTTAGAGTAGTTTATAGAAATTAATTCAACACGCAATAAAAACCACACCAGAGTTTTATCGATTCAAAATTCCAGATCTCGTTAAAATACATACGTGTACCAAATTTCAAGTCAATATCTTAAACGGTTTCAGAGTAATCGTGTGCACAAAAAAATTACAGACAAACAAATAGACATTTCTTTTTCTCAAACTTAAAATCTCCACGTTTCATAACATTCTAAGCCTATTTGAACAATACAAATTTTCAAATTTTTTTTTTTTAGTTTTACCATACTTCCACTAAATGTGGAATAGCCCAGACGATAGTGAAAATGTTATAGTGAAATCTCCAAAAACTTGCAAAATGAATATATTTTTTTAATCAGTTCGTGGAAGTGTATAGAATAATATCCTGAAAAGTTTACATTCCGCTCGGCTGCAGAACATAAAAAAAAAGTAAAAAAAAATTTTTTTCATCAATTTTTTCAAAATTTTGAAATTAAGGCAGGGTAGGAAAAATTAAAAATGCACGTGAATAGTCCACGTGTTTCTGAACAAAAAATGTCCTAATAAAATTTATCGCTAAAGCCACGGTATTCCTGGCAAAAAATAGTGAAGTAACTTTGTAAAATTCTTAGCAGTTCTAACGAGTAAAATAAAGCTTTTTCTTTTTCTGATTATACATTTTTAACATTTTTCTTAGTAAACAGGAGGATCAATAGTGAGTATGGATGGAAAATATATAATTATGAACGCATACACAGACACCACACGTAGCAGTTGGATAGAAGCAAATCTGCCGCGCCGTCACTCGCATGAATTTGTATCTGCCTTTACTGTATTATATAATAATAATGATAATAATAATAATAAACGTCTTTATTGTTCGACATACAGAATTACAAATACAAATAATGAAATAAATGGTGGTCAAACAAACGGCTAAGTTTAGATTCTGCAAAATTGCAGATCTACTCTTATACTTAACCTGAACCTATAGTGCAGCACTTAACATCAAATAATTAACAAATACGTGTATATTTAGAATAAAGAACATACAATTACGAAAATATACTTATTGCAAGGGGCTAACAAAAAAAACAAGTAAATTGATTATTATTGATTGAAGAGTTTCATTTTCTTTTTAAATTGTGAGATTTTCAAATTTTTTAATATGTCTGGAATGGAATTGTAAACATTGCAAATTTGGTACCTATAAGATCGCTTAAAGTATTCTGTATGATGTACAGGGGGTGTTAACAAACCCTTAAATCTAACATTTAAGGAGTGAACATCTGTTCTGAATGTGATTTTCTGATATAAATAAGATGGAGTTTTGAGTATTATAATTTTATGATACTGACACGATGCATGTAAGGACCTTCGATTAACCATGTTTAATCACCCTGTTTCTCTCAGCTTGTGAGAGATTCTTTCATGTTTACGTATGCCAAATATGAGCCTTAAACAACAGTTTTGAATTTTTTGTATTTTTTGTCTATATAGTGCAGTTAAATTAGGCCCATAAAGAACATCACAGTAATTTAAAAGTGACAAAACCAAACTTTCACAAAGCAAAATTTTTGTTTTTTGATGTAAATAATGCCTACAATTAATTATTTTTTATTTATTTGCTTTTATCATGATTAGAGAATATTATTTAGGTATTATGCAAATCACAACTTACACACTTTTTTATTTATTATGAAAATACCTACTTTCTGTATATTGTTGCCCTAATCTGGGCACGCTTATATACTAGTTAGGTAAATACCTTAAAACACTCATTATTGGAGAACCAATCAAAACAACTACTCTTCTAGCTAATACTGACGAAGTATTGAATTACATGATAGGATTCTTAGCATTTTAAAGAAAAAAAAAAAAAAAAAAAAATAATATTGAAAATACTTAAATCATTTATTTACATTTAGTCATGCACACTTTTTAATTAATATGAAATTATCTACTTTCTGTATATTGGTACCTTAATCGGGTTACGCTAATATACTACTTAGGAAAACACTTTAAAACACTCATTAATTGTAAAAAATAAGTCAAGAATAGGCTTGTAAATAATGAATGAATGTTTCTATACTCTACTGATGAGAACTAACGAGTTCGAAAAAACTTGTACAACTTTTCTAGAGTTGAAATAGAATGTAAGGTTCAATAATTCTCGTGTATGACTGAATCTCAATAAATAATTTAAGTATCTTCAATATATTTTTCCCCTTAAAATGCCAGGAATCCTATCATGTAATTCAATACTTCGTCAGTATTAGCCAGAAGAGTAGTTGTTTTGATTGGTTTTCCAATAATGAGTGTTTTAAAGTGTTTTCCTAAGTAGTATATTAGCGTAAGCCGATTAAGGTACCAATATACAGAAAGTAGATAATTTCATATTAATTAAAAAGTGTGCATGACTAAATGTAAATAAATGATTTAAGTATTTTCAATATTATTTTTTTCTTTAAAATGCTAAGAATCCTATCATGTAATTCAATACTTCGTCAGTATTAGCTAGAAGAGTAGTTGTTTTGATTGGTTCTCCAATAATGAGTGTTTTAAGGTATTTACCTAACTAGTATATAAGCGTGCCCAGATTAGGGCAACAATATACAGAAAGTAGGTATTTTCATAATAAATAAAAAAGTGTGTAAGTTGTGATTTGCATAATACCTAAATAATATTCTCTAAATAATGCCTACTTTCATAGATTAATTTAATAGCAGCGTACGATCTTTGTATTAATTTATTTATATGTGACTCAAACCTGAGGTCATTGTCTACTATAACACCTAAACTTTTTGCCTGTTCCACGACTTCCAATTGATTATCATCTATACTAATTTTAACCGAGTTTATTACTATGTTACGAAGGTTTTTTGGACCGAAGACTATTACATTTGATTTACTCGCATTAATTACCAGACAATGGCCTCTAGCTGTGTCAATGAAATTAGATAAATCTTCGTTTATTTTCTCACAGGCATTATTTACAACTTCAGGAGAAAATGAATAATAAAGTTGACTATCATCTGCATAAAAGTGACTGAGACAGTATTTCAAACATTTAATAAATTGACTGGTATAAAGAGTGAATAGGAGGGGACCCAAAATAGAGCCTTGGGGAACGCCAGATTTTAGCAAGATGTAGGTAAATTCTGTATTATTTAAGGACACTTTTTGTGTACGATTTGTCAAGTAACTACTGAATAATTTAACAGTGGTGTCCTTTAGTGGTGTCCTTTAATCCAATATAATGTAAAATAGCTTTAAGCACTTCAAAATTTAAAGTGTCAAAGGCTCTGCTAAAATCAAGTAGTACTAACACAGTGCACTGTCCTTGATCAGTTGCCTCCATGGGCCATATTTATTACAGGTATATCTATCCACATACAACAATATCCAATGGATTCCTTATACATTTGTTGATATATTGGAAAAGTTCCAGAATTTATATTCAAAACTACAGAGTTATAAGGATAAGATCGTGAAAATCGCTATTTCTGATCATGATGAGATTGATCATATTTTCGAAAAAATGCATACAAGTAAACGAATTTTTTCCAAAAATAGTGATATTTTATTTTTTCCAATGGGTCAAGCTCTTGGCAAGTCACGGCCTCCAATAAGAGTATATTGTGTATTTAGATGTGAAAGCAGTTGCATGTTGGCCTCGGCTAGCACCTCGGCCAACAATTTGCATCGTCGTCCGGGAATGTGCTTTCACACCGAGGTACATATACTATTTTTTCTGAAATCACAATCAATATTATTATAAATTAAGGAATATAACTGCTTAATAATAAATGCAATTTTAATGTGAGTTGGTTTGTCTGCGTGTATTTATTTACTGTCTAAAATATACATAAAAAAACCGTACGGGAATGTTACTTTCCCGGCCTAGGCCGGGAAAGTAACATTCCCGTACGGTTTTTTTATGTATATTTTAGACAGTAAATAAATACACGCAGACAAACCAACTCACATTAAAATTGCATTTATTATTAAGCAGTTATATTCCTTAATTTATAATAATATTGATTGTGATTTCAGAAAAAATAGTATATGTACCTCGGTGTGAAAGCACATTCCCGGACGACGATGCAAATTGTTGGCCGAGGCGCTAGCCGAGGCCAACATGCAACTGCTTTCACATCTAAATACACAATATACTCTTATTGGAGGCCGTGACTTGCCAAGAGCTTGACCCATTGGAAAAAATAAAATATCACTATTTTTGGAAAAAATTCGTTTACTTGTATGCATTTTTTCGAAAATATGATCAATCTCATCATGATCAGAAATAGCGATTTTCACGATCTTATCCTTATAACTCTGTAGTTTTGAATATAAATTCTGGAACTTTTCCAATATATCAACAAATGTATAAGGAATCCATTGGATATTGTTGTATGTGGATAGATATACCTGTAATAAATATGGCCCATGGAGGCAACTGATCAAGGACAGTGCACTGTGTTAGTACTACTTGATTTTAGCAGAGCCTTTGACACTTTAAATTTTGAAGTGCTTAAAGCTATTTTACATTATATTGGATTAAAGGACACCACTAAAGGACACCACTGTTAAATTATTCAGTAGTTACTTGACAAATCGTACACAAAAAGTGTCCTTAAATAATACAGAATTTACCTACATCTTGCTAAAATCTGGCGTTCCCCAAGGCTCTATTTTGGGTCCCCTCCTATTCACTCTTTATACCAGTCAATTTATTAAATGTTTGAAATACTGTCTCAGTCACTTTTATGCAGATGATAGTCAACTTTATTATTCATTTTCTCCTGAAGTTGTAAATAATGCCTGTGAGAAAATAAACGAAGATTTATCTAATTTCATTGACACAGCTAGAGGCCATTGTCTGGTAATTAATGCGAGTAAATCAAATGTAATAGTCTTCGGTCCACAAAAACCTTCGTAACATAGTAATAAACTCGGTTAAAATTAGTATAGATGATAATCAATTGGAAGTCGTGGAACAGGCAAAAAGTTTAGGTGTTATAGTAGACAATGACCTCAGGTTTGAGTCACATATAAATAAATTAATACAAAGATCGTACGCTGCTATTAAATTAATCTATGAAAGTAGGCATTATTTACATCAAAAAACAAAAATTTTGCTTTGTGAAAGTTTGGTTTTGTCACTTTTAAATTACTGTGATGTTCTTTATGGGCCTAATTTAACTGCACTATATAGACAAAAAATACAAAAAATTCAAAACTGTTGTTTAAGGCTCATATTTGGCATACGTAAACATGAAAGAAT
Source organism: Rutpela maculata (assembly GCA_936432065.2). Classification (NCBI taxonomy): domain Eukaryota; kingdom Metazoa; phylum Arthropoda; class Insecta; order Coleoptera; family Cerambycidae; genus Rutpela; species Rutpela maculata. The sequence continues at coordinate 54,061,431 of OW386287.2, read as the reverse complement.
CTCTCACAAGCTGAGAGAAACAGGGTGATTAAACATGGTTAATCGAAGGTCCTTACATGCATCGTGTCAGTATCATAAAATTATAATACTCAAAACTCCATCTTATTTATATCAGAAAATCACATTCAGAACAGATGTTCACTCCTTAAATGTTAGATTTAAGGGTTTGTTAACACCCCCTGTACATCATACAGAATACTTTAAGCGATCTTATAGGTACCAAATTTGCAATGTTTACAATTCCATTCCAGACATATTAAAAAATTTGAAAATCTCACAATTTAAAAAGAAAATGAAACTCTTCAATCAATAATAATCAATTTACTTGTTTTTTTTGTTAGCCCCTTGCAATAAGTATATTTTCGTAATTGTATGTTCTTTATTCTAAATATACACGTATTTGTTAATTATTTGATGTTAAGTGCTGCACTATAGGTTCAGGTTAAGTATAAGAGTAGATCTGCAATTTTGCAGAATCTAAACTTAGCCGTTTGTTTGACCACCATTTATTTCATTATTTGTATTTGTAATTCTGTATGTCGAACAATAAAGACGTTTATTATTATTATTATCATTATTATTATATAATACAGTAAAGGCAGATACAAATTCATGCGAGTGACGGCGCGGCAGATTTGCTTCTATCCAACTGCTACGTGTGGTGTCTGTGTATGCGTTCATAATTATATATTTTCCATCCATACTCACTATTGATCCTCCTGTTTACTAAGAAAAATGTTAAAAATGTATAATCAGAAAAAGAAAAAGCTTTATTTTACTCGTTAGAACTGCTAAGAATTTTACAAAGTTACTTCACTATTTTTTGCCAGGAATACCGTGGCTTTAGCGATAAATTTTATTAGGACATTTTTTGTTCAGAAACACGTGGACTATTCACGTGCATTTTTAATTTTTCCTACCCTGCCTTAATTTCAAAATTTTGAAAAAATTGATGAAAAAAATTTTTTTTTACTTTTTTTTTATGTTCTGCAGCCGAGCGGAATGTAAACTTTTCAGGATATTATTCTATACACTTCCACGAACTGATTAAAAAAATATATTCATTTTGCAAGTTTTTGGAGATTTCACTATAAAATTTTCACTATCGTCTGGGCTATTCCACATTTAGTGGAAGTATGGTAAAACTAAAAAAAAAAAATTTGAAAATTTGTATTGTTCAAATAGGCTTAGAATGTTATGAAACGTGGAGATTTTAAGTTTGAGAAAAAGAAATGTCTATTTGTTTGTCTGTAATTTTTTTGTGCACACGATTACTCTGAAACCGTTTAAGATATTGACTTGAAATTTGGTACACGTATGTATTTTAACGAGATCTGGAATTTTGAATCGATAAAACTCTGGTGTGGTTTTTATTGCGTGTTGAATTAATTTCTATAAACTACTCTAAAATGGATGTGAATTTTAAATATAATAGAGTTGATTAAAACTTTTATTTTGCGAAACTTTTAGTTTTATTGTGTTTAATATACCTGCCTTTATGAAATAAATACATAAATGGTAAGCCGGATAAGCACAGAGCAAAATTGGACTTTGCGTACATGGTTATTATCTCTCTATTAATAAACAATTTCGGCCAACTTTTAACTCCGTATCCCCACTGTGGGGTTGGTCACAGAGGAGACGTGATTTTCAGTTTTTATTTAATTTCGCTTTCCCTGTTGCATAGGTGGATACGGTCTTATGGCTGCATGTCAGGAATTTTTTTCAGTTTTTTTCTTCAAATTCAGTTTGTTGTAGTTGTATGTTGTAGTTTTCGACTTTCTGATCAAGAGCTCTCGTGGGCCCAACTCTATCCTACATCTACTTTCCGAGACACAGCTCAAGAAATGCACAAGAGATCAATTTTAAAAATTTCCGAATTCATGATTTTCTTTCGTAAATTTTATATTGTAATATTTTCTAATAACCTTAATAATATTTTGAACTAAAAAGATACGTTGTTTTAATAAAAATAGCGTCGAAAAAAAATGTCCTGGTCAAAAAATTCTTATTCAACAATTTTCGGAAATGACCTCTAATATTCCATCAATAAATTATAAATTCTTGTAAAATTCTGTATCTTCTCGAATTTTAATTTCAATTTCAAACTTTATTTTTTTCTACGCTTTATTTATTAAGATATCAAATCTTTTTAGTGCAAAATATTACAACTATAAAATGTATAAAAGAAAATCATGAATTTGGAAATTTTTTAAATTGACCTCTTGTACATTTCCTGTATCTCGGAAAGTAGATGTAGCATCTTGAAATTCGAATTTTTTCTAATGATTCTATCAAGATCTTTATTTTTTTACAGTAACAACAACTTCATATGCTTGTTGGCTGGTCAATTTTTGAGATTTTCTTAAGTGGTGGTTCAAAATGAACTAAATTAAAGTATTTCCCAACATTTAAACGGCATTTTATCATAAAACTTCAACAAATAAATAACATAATTTTGAATAATTGACCGGGTATACACAACGCGCTGTGATTGGCGGTGACGTCTTTTACATTAATATAACTAACATAACCTCTTAATACTGATGATTAATAAAAAATAGCAAATTATAGGTTGAATTTCCAACCTACAAAAAGCGCCTTAGTTTATTAGGACAAAGTATTTAAAACGTCATAAATATTTAATTGAACAAGATTTTAGTTGAAAGGACGGGAACCCAGCGATATATATCGGATGTTTTAAGAAATATGTATTTTTGAGGTTAGTTTTTACTATTAATGCGATCGATGACGTTATCAGCGCCCGTTGATGTGATGTAGTGTTTCTGGCGGTAAAATTGATAATATTAATTTTTTTGGATATTACTCGACTGGTTGTGTAAATTCAAGTGTTTTTTAAATAATGATAATTAAGTATTAGGCTAGTTGTCAGGGATTTCAGGATGCGTAAATATCGTTTTAAATCGTACAAAAGATTTTACTGTTGGAACCAGTTCATTATATGCCTCTTTTGGACATACTAATTTTTCCCCCTCGCCCGTCCCCCAATTTTGGGGGAACATCACTTAAAAATCATTTCCTTGCCAATATCTCGGTTCTGAAGAGGCCTACCAAAAAAAAGATGGTTATCAAATTTAAACATAATTAAATTCTCTATCGAAATGGTTGGCGTGTATTTATTTACTGTCTAAAATATACATAAAAAACCGTACGGGAATGTTACTTTCCCGGCCTAGGCCGGGAAAGTAACATTCCCGTACGGTTTTGTTGATCGTTGCTTGGTAACGATCTTTTCCGGTCTGTTTTGTGATAGTTTCTTAGCAACGGACCAAAATACTGGAATTGTGCTTTTTTCGATCTGAAATCGCGCCGAAAATGTAGACATTCCCGATCGATTTCAGAAAAATATATATTTATCAAATCATCAAGCAAGAAAATTAAAATGATTTGAGATGTACTTTTTTTTTTGAATCCACGTTACTACAACTTAATAAACCATAATACTGAAGTACGTACATACATTTCAACAGTTCTCAATGAAGAAAGAATTTTTTTCAAGGGTTTTTATTTTTTTATATATTTTTTATTGCGACGATTGAGTTCGGGCGTGATGATAAATATAAGTATATTTTACGCATCAATCCTTTGCTTGTATTATTTAAAACAAAAAGGCATCGGAAAGCTACAATTTGCATCTTTTAAATGATCCCCAAAACTCATATAGATTGAACAAATTCTGATTTAGTGACATGTAATTCAGTGCGTCGCTATCACAGTCATGTGTATTCAAGCGCGCGCAGGCAGGGATCTCGCTCCGGGTAATAACGTTACTTGACTTTTTTTTTTTTTTTTCGGGAATTCTGTGACTTTAGCGATAAATTTTGTTACGACTTTTTTTGTTCAAAAATACGTGATCTATCCATCTAAAACTTAATTTCAAAATTATGAAAAAATGGATGAAAAATATTTTTTTTCACTTTTTTTATGTTCTGCGTCCGAGCTGTAAACTTTTCAGGAAATTATTCTATACACTTTCACGAACTCATCAAAAAAAATTATTTATTTTGCAAGTTTTTGGAGCTAAATACCTTCAACGACTGGACTATGACTGGAAATTGTCGATCAACATGTGTATTTTTTAACTCTAGGATGTATCTACTTGCCAAAACTGAAAGTGACAAAATAGAGAAATGTTTGTGTAACGTGGAAGGGTTAAAAAACAACGGATGATACTGGTCCAATTTTTTCCAATATTTATTATGATGTCGAGAAAAAATTACAGGAATAAAATCACTATTTCAAGACGCTTTGTTTATATGTATTTTGTAAATATTCTTCTATATTTAGAGTATGAATTTAAAGAAAAAGCTTTCCGCTAATTTGTTTGAACAAACCAATTCCGACATTTTTTGTGAATAATTATGTGAAATGAACATAGGTACAATAGAATTTTATAGTATCATCAGTTGCTTTACTTAATCAGTTGGAACAGTAATACCTCTATAAATTTCAATTACAGCGGGGTGTTTTTTCGGATACGCATATAAAAAGGGAACACACCCAGTTCAACTCATAATATCGCCCAGAGATAAGGCAATTTGCATACAAATTTTTAAAATTACTTTCATTGATATGTAATCGTTGCCATACTGAAATGTTTTATTATACTTTGGAATTGTATTTGGTATTTCCAACGTTAAAAAAATATATATGTTACGTATATAGAAGCAATTAAATATTTCAGATAACAGTATATTATCGAAATGTGTGTAGGATATGATAATTTATCATATAGACTGGATGACGACCGTAAAAAAAGCCTACAACATCGAGTTCATAAATGAAATTATTTTATAGGAAAACTACACCTTTAGTATCCCAAAAAAAGTTGGTATGCCGAGGTACAACCTAGTGTGTTTTTTGCAGTGAAGGAAAATATCCACCCGTTTGACCCCTTACTTATGTTATAAAGTACACCAACGAAACTAATCTGTTAGGATAAAGGTTGATTAGTAGATCCAAAAAGAAACCTGGTCTGCCGAGTCCTACCTTGGAGAGTTTCACGGTTCGAAAGATTGCGTTAAAATAGCATCAAAAAGTTCTTTTATTTGTGTACTCGTTTCCATTACGGATATATGAAGGAACACAGCATATCTTCAGCCAGGTACAATTGTTCATACTCAAAAAACTACCAGGCTGAGGATAGACAGACCAGAGTGTAGGATATCAGCAGTCTTATGTAAGTAGCAAAAAGATAAACACTGAGTCTTTTAAATAATAATAATGTATTAGTTTACATCGAACACAAGTGAAGATAAGACCAATAAAAGGTACAGCGTGGATGATAGGTGTTGTATTGATAAAATGGCAGTATATTATATTCGATACAAGGAATCACCCGACCCACTCCTAGGAGATAAAGGCGGCTGCTAGAGGGAAACTGACATGATAGAATTTTTTTTGTCCAAAATTGGCTTTACCGCGTCAAAATATTTAGATCAGAATCATAGGACAAGACCTTTTCTTTCCCTTTTTTGCACGTCAAAGTACTTACAACCGTTAAAAAAATAGTGTCTGTTTATTTTAAAAACATGCATTTTGATTCAATTTATAACGAACACCAGAACAATTTGTTGATGATGATGTTATAACCTTGAATCAAAAAGGCATTAATTAGCTCTACACGCCATATTTTTATGTACCTTGACCAAATCGATTAGGAGTTAATTCTGAAAAAAAATTCAATGGCCCACCAATACCGGTTTTTTGATCGAATAAATGTTGCGTCCCGTCTACCATTTTCGTATGAGCACCTTTTTTTGTTGAAAGACATTGTATAAAAAAAAACTATTACATTGTCCTGCATTTATTTTTGTCCGTAAAACTTTTTATATTTTGATGTATATATAAAGTTTCATGCACTAACCACCATAGCTAATCACTGTGTTTTCGTCACTACGTCTACTTACTAATGCTAAGGGAGTGGAGAAACTTACTATAACTTACTACGCCATACTTTTTGGTTAGTTATAGTTACACGCAAAAACAACATTATAGTCGTGTTCGTGTCTCATATTTCAATATCATCTCAACACGAAACACATTGAAATCAGGGCGAATTGAATATTTCATTATTTCCTCTGTTTGATTTTTGTATTCGCGTGCGTAGAAAATTCAAATTTCAACAGACCTCGCAGGCCCAGTGGTTTCGGCGCCTATGAACGTCAACAAATGAAATAGTTGATTTTTAATCTAAAAAAGCGACGCCTGTATCCATAAAATTGAATCAACAATAATATCATTAATAGTAATAACAATATACAAAATATTAGGTAAATTATTTATCTCTCATTGGAAAGCACGAAATTCTTGCCTGTGACAAGTAAACACTCAATACTTAAAAGCCATTTCTCCGGTGACAATAATTCACTCGTTGATTTATTGATATCACGCACGATTTTTAAATGTGTTATTACCACCACACATAAAAGGAAAACTGTGTCAAGTATATCAAAAATATTATTCCATTTCCTGATTTGTGATCTTCAAGTAACTGGAAAGCGATCCCTCAAGAGGTTCATAAAATAAATAACCCTTATAAAACATTCGATCATTTCATCGCGACACCTCGCATTTTCCGCCGACTTTCCTTCTGAATGGGCTTTCACTTTCATTTCCAGATCTGGTGGGCTGTAAACTAGGAATGTCAAAGTCCCGTCAATCACAGGGCTACCAACAACAGGAAGGAGGCTACTATTCATCGTCACGCGATAGCATCGCATACATCAACAGGGCCGCCAACGTCAGCTCGGCAGCCAGCGAATTGGACCTGTCGAGAAAGGCGAGGAGGAAAGACTTGCGTGGCCGGCTCAAACTACCCACCAGCGTAACCCTAGCCAGTTCCGGAGAGGCGCCTCTCCTGGGGTCCTGGAGGACGGCGCCAGGATCGACGGCCGGCACTAATCCACCCTCTTCGAACCATCTCAATAGCAACAGCAGCTGTAACGGGACTGAGAGGTACATATTGTTCCCTTGTAAAGGAAATGTAGTAGTTAGGGATCTATGGTCCAGAAATCGACAAGTGGGTGTTGACTGAAAGGTATACAAAAATGAACACCATAGTCTTGTGTGAAATATCCTTGCGGATTCGAATTTCAAGTTCTCCAATTTATTCAGTATTGCAAAATTAGATAAAAAATCATTTATTTGAAAGAAAGGTAAAAAATATGAAAATATAAGTATGTTTTATTATTTGTCACTCAATATTCCGCTTACTATTAGAGTTATCAAACCAAATTTTAACAAATCATTCTTTCAACCATTTTCTTAGCCATAGCCGAACTAGTGGGGTCGGTTAGAGCTGTATATCAAGATTACCGTTACTTGGCGGATAAAAGCACCAAATTTGGTATGAAGGTACCTTAGGATATACTAATAAATGTTAGCCTAGGAGCCCTCTGGAATTTCTAAAAATTTTCATGTACAACAAAATATTTAAAAAAATATATCAAAACATTTTTTTCTTTTAATTATAAATTTAGTACAAAGAGAAGAAAGACATTATGCATATCATTTTCTTCGTAATTTCAAGATCTAATTAAATAACATGTTGTCCCATAGGCGTTCCATTAAAACAAAATTAGTTGAAAAACCCATATCGTTGAACTTAATGAAGAATAAATCATGTTTAATGTTAGAATCTGAAGAGGTAATATTTTAGTGGTGCTTACAGACCAATTTTTAACAATTTTGGTAAAATCGCGGCCTTCTATTATTAAAACTAAAAATTAAAAAAATCTTATTTTTTGAAAATCAAAATAACTTAAAGAGAATTAATCGTAAATTTTGTGCTACGTCATTTATATGGTAATTCCATCTTAGATGATTATCTATAGTGACTCCCAAATATTTTATTTTGTTTGTTTGTTCTATATATTAATTTTGAGTAGTTTATAATCAAACCACATTTTTATATTCAAATGATTTTAATTCTGCCCATGTACTATGTTTGAAAAAATGACTATATCATCAGCAAAACTCACAATATTACAAATTCAATTGAATCAAATTATTAATATATATACCAATAAGTAATGGTCCTAGTACCGTACTTTGAGATACTCCGTATTCAGCGATACGCTCATTACTTTTAACAAAATTTATTTGACAATATTGTTTTCTTTCGCTTAAGTAACTTTTGAACAGGAGTATCTTGTCTTCCAATATAATAGTTGCGGATGACTCACCGTATCAAAATCATTTGCGAGGTCAAGTAAAACGTAAGACTGGTTTACTTTCATCTAAAGCATTATAATGTTTGCAGTTACTTGTGGAATGGCATCTTGTGTAGATTTTTGTTCTTTAAATCCAAATTGCATATCCGATAATAACTTGAATTTTTTCATATAGTCATTTAACCTAACCTTCAATAGTTTTTCAAATATTTTAGTAAAATTTGTTATGAGTGATATCGGTCTATAGTTCTTTACTAATTCGCTTTTTTGAAAAAGTGGCTCAATTATACCTTCTTTAAACTTTTTAGCGCATATGCCACTGTTAAATATTTTATTAATTAAGAATGCTATTTGTTCTGCAATATCCTCAGCGATTATTTTTATTGTTTCTGCTTTAATGCCATCTATACCCGGTGTTTGTAGGGCACACACAAAATTGTGTTGGATATCTGGGTATATTAAAGGATTGTCTCTTGATGCTGTTAGCCAAATTTTTCCCTACGTCTGCAAAGTAATTGTTGTGTTTCATATTCATTTGATATTGATACACCCAGTTCAGATTTAATTTCCTTAATTTGGCAATCATGATTTTTGCAATTTTTTATTTCTTTTAAATTTTTTGTATTATTTTTATTGCCTTTTATTTTTTCTTTATAGTAATTAGTTTGGTTCTTATCAGTTCATTTACTCGATTTCTGTAAAGAATATATTAATTTTGTTTGTTATGTTGCTAGTATCTCTTTTGTATTTCTGATATAATTCGTCTCTCTTGTCAATTGATTTTACTAACCCTGTTATCCATTCTTTTCGCTTTCGATATTTATGTTTTATATGAATATCATATTAACATTTATTAATAACTGTTTTTATTGTGTTTATAGGTAACCTGTTGTCTCGTTTACATTTTGAATGTCATAGAAAAAGTTCCAACTAACCTGTTTAATTTATTTAGCTTATTATAGTCTATTTCCGTTATCATATTTTTTATGTGACTTTTTTCACTGTATATTTCAGTGTATGTAGATAGTTGTACAATAGTTGGTTAATGATCAATAATATGAGTTTGTGAGACAATTGGTAAATGATTTAATTTTTAAATATGAAAGGTTTTAAAGTTTTTTTTGCACGGGGCGAGATAAGGATTTATCTACTAAATTTTGAAAATAAATTAATTAGATTTTAAATCGTCACACAGTAAACAGCAAGAATACCAGAGCAATATATTCAGAACATTTGAGATCTAATATCTTTTACCTACGATCACTACTGTAAATAGTAAAAAACACACTACCTGCCATCTATGTAAGTTGAATTTTACATATTGTAAACAAAACGCACTGTAAACAAATCGCACGGTAAACAAAACGCACGGGACACGCAATTATAGGTGGCTTATATCGCTGCCGCGGGGTTTAAAAAACAAATGCGCCTACTTAGTTTTCAAACGCTGTCAAAACTGACATAATATGTGTTGAATAATATTGTTGACTAGTAAACTAAATCCAGATTTTACTAAATAGCTAAATAAATATGATCGTAGGTAAAGTATAGTACATAATTCGAGTTGTAAGGCAATTACGCACTCATGGTAATTTGCTTCTTACATCACTCATTACGTGATATACTATAGCAGCGCACGAGTGAGAAATAAAAAATATGTATTTTCATGTTTTCCCAGCTCTGACAAAAATTTGTCTTTTTCTCCATTTCTCAATTCCGAATTAATTGATGAACTCCAAATTCGAATCTAGCAGAAAATTTTACGGAAGAATTTGTTTTTCGTTTTTGTCTATCCTTTAGATTCTCGACTATAGGGAAATGTACACCCCGTAGGACATCTTTTAACATAAAATTCATTATCCCATTGATTTAAATAGTTGAGCTATGTTAAAGGATCCACCCAAAGCTTACAGGATATTGTGCCAAAGTTTAAATTTGTTACTGGAAGGTTTTAGTCGAATTTAATAGAATATGATTTGGGTACGGTAAGGTGAAAATCCTTGCTTATTATCTCACGGAAGCTTCATTAAAATGCAATTATCAAAAGTACGAAGTTTATGTAAATGTTTTGTTGGAATATCATGTATATTTTTACTTACCTTATAATTTAAATAAGATGTTATAAAATTTAATATAAAGATTGTGTGTTATAAGATGGCCCTTTCAAAATACCCATCTATTATCACCATAGCTCAAATATTATTATGGTAAGGTATATTCGATTTCTTTGGGGCTAAATTCCTAATACATCTCGTGCACTTTTGAGATGGAGAAATATTTGCCTCAATTGGATTAGACCATGTACAGGGAGATTGTGCGAACATTTAACTTGTTATTTTTGGAGTTTCAGAAAAAACTTACAGAAAAGTTATAGAAAATTACACACAATTGAACACCCCAAATATCCTTATACCAATTGAAAGGCTATAAAAAGAGCCTTTTAATGATATATAGAACATAGTATGTGTCTTGAAAACTATACTAGATATTAAATTTTATATTTCATTACCACTGAAATTTTCCATTTTATTTAAAACAAAGTGAGATTAATTACCAACAAATAACTCGACGGAACAAACGTATTGTATGTTTACTTTAAATGACATATTTTTATTTTCCACGAATAATTCTCTTAATTGTAAATATAAAGTAAATTAAAGAAAAATTCTTTAAGATAAATACTATTTTGTATATCATTAAAAAGCTTTTTTTAAGACTTTTCAGATGGTGTAGAAATATACGGGGTATTTTATTGCATAAAAAACTAAAGTTCATATCTCCGAAATGCGACTTATAATAATTGTTCTGACAAAATAACGAAGTTAAATTGGGTTATAATGTTTGCAAGACCACCTTGTACCAAAAATGTCTACTTCCCCCTTACGAGAGATTACATGCTCCACATAACATAAGATTTTATTGAATTTTTTTTATTTTAAGGTGAACATTAGAGTAGTCCAAAAAAATGAAGGTTGCGCCAGGTAACAAGGCACCCTCCCATTTTTAGACCTCACTGTAGTATTATTGTGCAAACAATTTAGCTTCCTATGTCAACTAGAACCCGGTGCTCAACAACCATTTATTTTACCCTACGTCAATGTGTTTTAGTTTTTTATTAAATGCCGATAAATTGATAGGGGCCATTTATCTTTGGGAATCATAAAACTAATAAAAATTATTTGCTTCAGAAAGTAGTTTAATAAAAAGTTGTAGTGCAAGACTAATATGTGACATAAACTATTCAATTTTGACTAAATATTAGTGTAGTAAAAAGAGAAAGTAAAATGATATTAACGCGTCAAAACGACAAAGTTTATCGGTCTTAGGGACTTGGACTGCCGAATGAACCAGCTTCCTACTATAAGGAAAGTTCTCCAGAGATTCCATTACCATTTGTAGAAAATAAAATCTGTACGAAACTCCAGTCACTTGGTAATGGAGGAATGAATCATATGGTCAAAAGCAAGAAAAAATCCATGCTAATTAGCTACTGATAAATAAGAACAAAGAACGACAAACTGAAGTTCAACGCCAAAATCGACGTAGTAAAAAATATAAATTGTATGTCAACAGTTGACATACAATACGCATGAAAACAAGAACGAGCCTTACAAAGAAACAGAGAAGAAGAAGAACGACGGCGAAAAGAAGCACAAAGCTCACAAGCCATCCCTTCCACCTCATCAGCGTATCTGTTAAATGTATGGCAGAGCGATGAAACTGATAAATCGTCTTCTGATCTTGATAATGATGAATTTCATCAAGCAAAACCTAAAATGAGACCTCACTCTTCTGGCAGAGAATACGTAAAGAGAACTAAGCCTAATCTAAACATTTTACACCACGTGTTTTTAGTGCCTTAGATCGAAACAAAGTTTCTGATCATGAGGCATTTCGAATAATTATCCTGGTGGCTTCAGCACTTAGTCAAGATCCATCGTCTCTTCCTCTGTCATGTAGTACCATTAGACAGAAAAGACAAAAAGCCAGAAAAGAATTTGCTGAAATGAATTTGCTATTGACTATCGTCTGGTGGTTCACTGCAAACTCCTTCCTGATATTCTTGGTGTTCGTCTGTCAATACTGGTTTCCGGAGATGGTACTAAAGAGCTCCTTGGTGTGCTAAAGTTGTTTTCCGGAACGAGTCAGAAAGCATCTGAAGCTGTTTATGATCTTTTGCATCAATGCAATACAGTCTAAAATGTTCAAGCCATGTGCTTTGGTATGACATTTGTGAATATTGGTCACCTAACGGGAGCATGTACTGTTTTAGAAAAGAAGATTGGCCATGATTGAATGCGGTTGGCTTGTTGTCACCATATGATAGAAATTATATTGGCAAAGCCACAGAAGACAGGAACTGTATAGTTCCTGTCTTCTGCAGCAAAGCTTTCAAGTTATGCTTTGATCCGTCAAGTCCGTTTGGCCATTTGGCCGAACATATCACTAATTCAGTCATATAGGGATTCCACCTCGGAATGAAAGATAATAAGTTATAAACTTGTATAAATCTTTGTTTTGGCATTTTATAAGTTGGCTCAAAAAAATTTTTGCTTCAAGTAGTAGAAGCGAATCGAAAAACTGTGCCAACTCAGACAACGAAAAAATCGCTTGTTGTCAGTTTATCAATTTGTTTTATTAAGAATAATACAGATCTTTAGTGTCATTTTAGCAGTTTTATTTAGTGTTACCAAAAATCGTATTCTTTAATCAGAATACGTATGGCAAATGTTTACGGCTGTTGAGCACTGCCTTCCAGTTAGGATAGAAAGTTCATATTGTGCCAGAATAATTCTATGGGTAAGCTTAAAAAATTGAAGAGGGGTCGTGGTTTGTAGCTGACATTTCATTTTTCGATCATAATAAATGGACCACATTAGTGAACACAGTAATCGTTTTGACTTATTTCTATTATTAGCAACTATGAAAGTTATTTATTAAAATCTTTAAAAATGGCATATTTTTGGTAAAATTTGTATATTGTTTCACTATATAGCATTAATTTATGAATTATTACTAAATTACCTTGATGCTTAATCTATTTTTTTTAATTAATTGCAAATTGCTTTGAAAAATAATTGTAAATTCAGTTCACTTATATATCACTCATAAACAATTATTAATTTGCATGATTTGATTACTTTTAATCTTGTCAGAATAATGGTCTTTGCTAATATTGATGTTTGATGATGTTTGTCGTTTACAGCCAATGTAATTTTAATCCCACGATAGCATTAACAGAATATAAGGTGAAGTAATGGCAATGGTGGCAAATATCAGGATCGATTTTCCTTATGCCTAAAAATGGCTTGAAAATATTCTCAGGCTCATTTTGTCTTAAAAATAAATTAATTCTTGCTGGCATACTTACATTTTATCCGTCATATATTCCACACATGTAAACTCTTCACGTGTAATTGCTACTTCATCGAAAAACTCATAGGATGCTCCAAAAAAGGCATCTGATATTTGCATGCCTTAGTCAAAATATTGAGTACTAAAATTTTTCCCAAGCAATACTTTAGAATAGTGTAAGATTCAATTTTTACGATTTTTTTTAGGATACCCTAGTTTTGGATCGTAAAGTTTGCGCTTTATTGAAATTTATCTGAAATTAGTTTTGGGTGCATATGCGTCATATTCTTAAAAAAAGAAAAGATATTTTCTTCCTTGATACTAAACACTAAAACCACCATGAATTTAATCTAGTCATACTGTAAGAGTTTTGTAGAACAGTGCACTATTTACGCACTGCAAAAAAATTTGTCTTTAACAAACAAGATTATATGGGAAAACACATCATCGGTCATGAGAACTAGATAGTTTACACATGCGCTATAATTTATTGCACAAGGTGTCTGTGTCTGAAAGCAGGATCAAGTTATATTTTCTGCATGAATGTATTTGGGCTATAAAAGACTTTATGCCATTAACCTAACTCCTAATGCTTTTTAAACACACAATAAAAGAAGAGAAATTACTTCAGTCAAATAAGAATTAAACCTTGGAATGCGCTATAGCTCGAAAACAGTTCATCATACGAAAAAATGCATTTAACTTAACTTATAGAGAATTTTATCCTCTCAAAGTTTTGTAATATCTTCTATCGACATGCGATGCATAGGAAGCGAGATATTTGCAATAAAAAATGATTTTCGTGACCTTTGACCATCGATATTTTGAGTAGCGGACACATCTTATGAGACTTTTTACCTCATCTTTAAAACGTCAAAGCAATGGGCTGCGCAAATTTTCATTCCGAGGTTAAGCCTTTTATTTCGCCTTATTTGACTGCATGGTGTGACAAATGGTATTTGTTGTTATTTTCCAATTCAATAAAAATGTGCCGGGAATAATTGAATTAAAAAATACATTTTTTAAATTTATATCGTTTTATTTAAGAATATTTAGGGGTTAGGTTATAGTATTGTTGTTACTACAGCCGATTTATCGATTCATCGATTTTGTGCGATTGATCTCGGTACACTTTTGATTGAATTAGGAAATAACAAAAATACGTTTTTGTTTATTTGTATCATTTGTTTAGAAATACATTAGGGGCTAGGTCAGTGATAATATTGTTATTATTTTTATACCCAATTACATTGACATTTTCATGCAGAATTAACTTCGACATACCTTGAGACTAGGGTTGGCAGGCGTCCGGCTTTAGCCGGACATGTTTGGCTTTTTACGGTTTCGTGCGGCTGAAAATGAACATGTCCGGCCTGCCCGGCCTGTCCGGCTTTTGTTTGGCTTTTGCCTAAGGCTTTAAAATGTGATTTTTTCGTTTTTAGTCGCTTTTCTATAGATACATTTTATTGTTTTGACTGATGACTTTTTCTGTTCCTATGTAACAAATGTTTATTTTAAAATTAATCAAGTTTAATAATAGTATTTTATATAACAAGTGGCTAAAATGGTGTTTTTTTTTACGAGTGGGGCGTTTATAGTACGAGCCGAAGGCGAGTGCTATAAACCACACGAGTAAAAAAAAACACATTTTAGTCTCGAGTTGTATACAAAATTTTTTGTATCGCCATTTGAAATCAGAAAACAATATAATTTTGTAAAAATAGACTAAATTCTATTGCTGTTTCCATAGAAACGAATAAGTTTTATATTACCCTATGAAATAATAGTATATTATTCAACGAGCGGTAAAGTAGGTAATAACTCACGCAGATGAAAGTTTACAGCACGAGCCGTAGGCGAGTGCTGTAATTCATCAAGTGAGTTATTACGATTACCGCAAGTTGAATACTATACTTTATTTACGATTATAACAATAAATATTAAATTGAGAAAATTTTGTTTAAATTACTCAGTTTGTTTATTAATAAAATTAACTGTAAATTTTAATTTTTGTTCACCCTTTTATATTTGTTGTCTTCAAAGATTTAGCCACCTTTAAGCGCAGGTACAATGTGATTTTTTAATAGAAATAATGCATAAACTGCTTGTAGACAAAAAATCAGCTTTGTAGATTAATATTACGCGGCGGAAAATGCAAAACTTCTCCGCAAACTGCAATAGCCCGGAGCGCATATTCGGTCAAAAGTCTTGTTTTTTATGTTAGAGAAAAAATGTTGGCTATGTACGGCAAAAAATCGCAAATTTTGAGCTTCTACAGTTGGCAACTTTTTAATCTTGGCTCCTACGCCAAAAGACTACTCTAGTTAACTTAAATAGAATTAAATTTGCTAAAACTCCTTTTTTATTTTTAAATTCCGACAAAAATGAAGGAATTATAGGGGGCGGGGTTTGGGACTTTTTTTTTTCGGTAAATTTTCTCCATTTTGTCACCATAATTAATCGGTAATTAACTGAAATCGATCTCATATACGATGTTCACTTAATATGATGTACTACTTTGACGCTCCGTTAATCTTGGCCCTTCGAACCAAAGGTTTCTGAGAAAAATTATTTTTTTAAGATTTACATACGCTCTATAGGAAAACGTGTAATTTCTTACATTTCCTCGAATATCTCGATAACTATCGTTTTTTTCGAAAAATTTATAGTAAAATTTATGTAAAGAGAATTGATTGAGTTTTCCGACGCTTTTTAATTTTTTCTCTAACATAAAAAACAAGACGGTTGACCGAATATGCGCCCCGGGCTATTGCAGTTCGCGGAGAAGTTTTGCAATTTCCGCCGCGTAATATTAATCTACAAAGCTGATTTTTTTGTCTACAAGCAGTTTGTGCACTATTTCGATTAAAAATCACATTCTACCTCCGCTTAAAGGTGGCTAAATCTTTGAAGGCAACAAATATAAAAGGGTGAACAAAAATTAAATTTTACAGTTAATTTACAAACATAATAAACAAACTCAGTAATTTAAACAAAATTTTCCCAATTTAATATTTATTGTTATAATAGTAGATAAAGTATAGTATTCAACTTGCGGTAATGGTAATAACTCACTTGATGAATTTCATCTCCGTGAGTTATTACCTACATTACCGCTCGTTGAATAATATACTATTATTTCACTCTTTTTTCTTTATTTTACATTTGTCAATAATGACATTGTTTTGATTCATGGAAAGTGTCAAATAAATGCCATTTTAGGATATGGTGTTACAAAAAAATATTTAAAGACTGATTTTGTGTTTTAGCTATTTTTTTATGGCGAACGAATGCTGTTCGGCTTTTTGTACCAAATGTCCAGCCAAATTTATAAGTAAAATCCGGCTTTTCAAATTTTAGGCCTGGCAACCCTGGTTGAGACGCAGACACCTAATGGGCTAATTCAAGA
The DNA here is from genome assembly GCA_936432065.2 of Rutpela maculata. NCBI lineage: Eukaryota > Metazoa > Arthropoda > Insecta > Coleoptera > Cerambycidae > Rutpela > Rutpela maculata. Next base: position 54,044,472 of record OW386287.2, on the reverse strand, counting down.
ATTCTTTTTATTGTATATTTTAAAAATTTATATTTGTGTTATGGCTGCGCTTCGTAATATCGCGCACTTTCTGGCGATTTTATTTTATTTATTTTTAAGCATATAAAGTGTGCCTACACAAAAAATGATCTTTGTATCGAAGACATAATTTCACTGATTTTTAACTGTCAAAAAAGGGTGAAAAAAACATTTTGTCGCATTCAAAAAAGGTCGCTAAAATTTTTTAATAAGGTTAATTTAACTGGGCGACGCGACGCGCGACGGTGAAGTTTTATTTCATAATTATTAACAACATTTTTTGAAGGTATAATGTATTTTCATTTTTTTTTTTTTTAATAAAGATTAGAATGTACCTGGAGGGAAATTTTCAGACAGGACAAGACAAGTAGAGAAAACGTTACGTCGTTTACATATAAAGAATATAAGAAATAAAATAAATGAGCTCGAAACTTATCTCACAGACAAAGAATCTAGCTGTGAAATCATATGGGTAAGTGAACATTGGTTGCAAGAAATCGAACAAGAATATCTCAAAATTGGCGACTTTAGTGTGGCAAGCAATTTTCCTGAAAAAAAATTAAAAACAATAGTCTATCTCAACCTAAATGGTTCACAGAAGAAATTTAAAAAATGAGAGAACACTTAAATTTTCTAAATGATCTATGTAAACTATCCAATACTGATGAAAATAAAAATATCTGAAATCGATTCTGATCTGAATATAAACAGGCCATTAAGACAGAAAAAATTAAAGTAAATGATGGCAGCATATTACAATCAGGCAATTCCACTAAAACAATATGGGGCATAATAAATGCACACAAAAATAGTATACCAACAGAGAAATCAAATATCAATCCCAACGAATTTAATAAACTTTTTGTCAACATCGCTGATGACATTGTCAGTAAGCTTCCAGATACAAACATGAACCCATTGCAATATATAAAATCAGTTAATAATCCCAAGAAAGGACAAGGGTAGATAAGGGCCTTTTTCCGCCCATCGGCTATGTTGTATGTCATTATATTTTCCGAGTAGTATATATCTTGACGAGTAATAAAAAACTGTTCGTTGGAATAGTAGATTATTCAGTGAGCGTATAATGATGGCTATTACTCGCGGGGGTGATGTTTGCGACACGAGACGAAGGCGTGTCGTAAAGCATCCGAGAGTGTAATAGCCATTATACGCGAACTGAATACTATAATTTATCCACGACTATCGCATATTTTAACTATTTTAATCGTATAAAACTGAAAAAATAAAGTTCATTTACAGTAAAACGTTGACGTGTTAACCGTCAAACATGAAAATATGCACGAAAACATGGAAAAATGGATTCGCCGTTTGCTTATGAAAATTGCTAGTTCCTGATTGGTAAAAGGTGCGTTAGAATGAAAACAACTAGTTCCTGGTTGGTTAAATATGTGTTAGAATCAGATTATGTTCATTATACTTTTGGTTGGAATAATGACTATGACAATTGTTAAATGTAGTATGCAATGATTATACGATGGTCGTGGATAAACATATTTTTATTCAATACATACCACAATATGTGGTTTTGAGCGCTGATACGTTTAAATTCGCACGCAACGTCGACACTACTACGACTCCCGCGGAAACGATTTTGTTTTTTATACACTGAAGCGCTCGATGAAACAATATAAATTAACCATTATTTAAAAGCTTAAATGCTCAACAATGAAATGAAGTATAGTTTATCTTGTTTCATCGAACGTATCTAACTGAAATATACATTAAAAGTTCGGAAAAAGGTAAAAAATCACTAAAAAACTGCAAACATGTCCACTTTGAAATGATATTACTATGACCGACTGTTGTTTTTCAAATGTAAAACATATAGAAACATAAAGATCATACGTTCACCGTTCAACTATAAATAAATAACGCTTAATGACTTTAAGGAGAACTTTTGTTTTTTATGAAATTGGTGGGCGAAAATTATATAGCTTATCTACCCTTGTCCTTTAGTTTTCGCGAAGTCACTTATGTTGAGGTCAGAGATATAATCAATTCCTTGAAAAATACTAACAGCAGAGATATCTATGAATTAAATGTCACTCTGATAAAAATTATACAAAATTTTATAATAATTCCCTTTACTAAATTGATAAGTGAATGCCTAAAAACTGGGATATTCCCTGATGCCCTTAAGGTAGAATGTGTAATACCAGTTTTTAAAAAAAGGTAGTAAAGACGAACTTAATAACTATAGGCCTATTTCACTTTTGCCAATAATATCCAAAATTTTTGAAAGAGTAATAAAGATACAAGTAGTAGAATATTTAGAAAATCATAACTTGTTAAATAAATTTTAATATGGCCTCAGGGAAAATTTATCTACAACAGATGCAATCGTGAGATTTACAGAACACACATTGGAATGTTTTGAGCATGGTATGTATTCAGCCTCACTGTTTTGTGACCTCAGTAAAGCTTTTGACTGTGTTTCACATGTTATAATGGTACAAAAGCTAGAAAAGTATAACTTCAATCTAACAAGTATAAACCTGCTTAGATCTTATTTAGAAAATCGAAAATAATCAGTTAGATTGAATGGTGAGATGTCGAGAGAGCTATGTGTCACAGCAGGAGTCCCCCAGGGCTCAATATTGGATCCTGTACTCCTTTTAATGTACATCAATGACTTGCCAAATGCTTTTTAAAACTTTTTTGGCTTATTTTATGCCGATGACACGACTCTCTTGATGTCTCATTGTAATCTAGAACAACTAGAAATTCAGTGCAGTGAAGCTCAGTCAACCGCTAAAACGTGATTTGCTTCTAACAGGCTTTCCTTAAATGAGACGAAAACACAAAAATGATCTCAACCTTACGGAATATTAGTAATGTTGACAACTCTATCAGCGCCAAATTTCTTGACGTTCATCTTGACCCACTAAATTCCAGGAATTCTATCATGTAATTCAATACTTCGTCAGTATTAGCTAGAAGAGTAGTTGTTCTGATTGGTTTTCCAATAATGAGTGTTTTAAAGTGTTTTTCTAAGTAGTATATTAGCGTGACCCGATTAAGGTACCAATATACAGAAAGCGGATAATTTCATATTAAATGAAAAAGTGTGAATGACTAAATTTGAATAAATTATTTAAGTATTTTCAATATTTTTTTTCTTTAAAATGCTAGGGATCCTATCATGTAATTCAATACTTCGTCAGTATTAGCTAGAAGAGTAGTTGTTTTGATTGATTCTCCAATAATGAGTGTTTTAAAGTATTTACCTAACTAGTATATTAGCGTGCCCAGATTAGGGCAACAATATACAGAAAGTAGGTATTTTCCTAATAAATAATAAAGTGTGTAAATTGTGATTTGCATAATACCTAAATAATATTCTCTACATGATAAAAGCAAATAAATAAAAAATAATTAATTGTAAAAATTTATCATTATTAATGTTATTTATATTAACTAATTTGTGTGTATAGCTAAATTAACTGTATGTTAATTTTTTTTGACTTGTGTATGTATTTTAATATTTTAACACTATTAAATTACTTTACTTTACTTTTTCCGCCAATTTTGTGAATCGTTCTCATCCATAAACGGCCAAAAATTACTCATAGATCATAAAACGACGACGTACCAAAAAAAAAACACCTATTTCCTGGACTATAATAAGGTTTTTGATTTTTATCGTTTACAGCGTTTTAACGACTTTCTAAAATTAATGACGGCGTTCCTTAAGATACGCCGGTAACTTCAGCAAAACTTATTAAGGAAAAATCAACAATTGTGAGAAACATCATAAAAATAAAATTTAATAAGGAAAACGTTTAGTCGCTTGGAAAATAAATGTGTTTATTTATATCTCAGATTCTAATTTAAGCTTCTAAGGTTTCATTATTTGCTTATTAAAAATTCATAAGTTGTAATATATTTTTGCCTTGCCTTATCCACCTTAAATTCCAAATTAAGCTTAATCAAGGTACGCTTCTGTTAATGACGTCGCAGTTTTATTTAAAAATCGTCATCGTAAAATGAAATTGCGGGGTATTAGGACCTATTCTTTCGAGACCAGTTCCTGAAGTTAATAAGTACAATTTGCGTTAACGTTTCGCTCGTTTCCTTGAAATTATTTTTGTCGGCGTCTTGGTTAGGATTATGACGGCTAAATAAGTGGTATTATTAGTTTCCATTTTGGACCAAAATAGCATTTTTTGAGGTGTAGAAATAAATGTCAAATTGTGTAAATTGCGTATTCCATTAACATATATTCTTAAATTTCAAATTAATTAATTTTGACAATGAAGGTTCTATGCTTCTAGTCCAGTAGTTCAGTCGAATTGTAATTTGACACGGCGAAAATACATAACCACGATTTCATTGTTTTAAGTTGATGGGTTGGACATCCAAAACAAGCCCTTATAATTTGCCAACTGATGTCATACCGGATAAGGGGGGTGGGGGGTCGTAAAGTTGAAAAGTCGGTTTTTCGAGTTTAATAGAAGGCTAATAATCTAAGAGGAAAGTTCAAATTGGAAAGTTATAGGTATTAAAAAAACCTATAAATGAGCCCCAGAACATTAAGATAGCTTTATTAGGTCAGGAGTAAATTAAAAAAAACGAAATTTTAAAAAGTTTTTAATTTCAACAATATTTTAGAAAAAATTTTGAAATTTTACTAAAGTATGTGCTGTTTAGGAGGAAACATTTGATAAAAATTTCAGATCGATATCTGCATTATTATACTCTTCGCAAAAACGAAGAGTATATTGTATTTGATCGGCACATTTCTAAAATCGTAAATATCGCTCGTAGAGAAAAAATTTTCATATCGTTGTGTTAGTGAACGAATTTTGAACAACTTTCAAAATGTCCGTCTGTCCGTCCGTCACGTTTCTTGTAAGCACGATAACTTAAGAAAGAAAAGTCCGATTGTATTGAAATTTGGAAAGTAAGTTAGTGGTAGGTAGAGGAAGAACCCTATTGTTTTTGAAGAAAATCGATCAATAAATAAAAAAGTTATTAATTGTTTAATATTAAAAAAAAATATTCTCATAATTTTTGTCGCTTGTACTTAAATAGAAATCTTGCGAAATGTTATCTCCATAAACGTTTGCCTTGCAATCCTAAGATCGTGTGTTCGAATCCCAGACAGGTTGGATTTTTTTTTTCATTTTTTTTTTTTTTTCATATAATTTTTTTCACAACAAAGATGGTATCACAAAATTTAGGATGCCCAAAAACTAACATTATTTACAAGAAAACTGCGAAGAGTATCCTATAGAATGTGTAACAATTATATAAAAAGCTCAGTAAATTGGTGAAGAGTACGTTTTTGTTTTTTGATATATTCAACTTTTTTGAAAAAAAAAAAGGGTCTTCGAAAAATGGTTATATGTACTTCATTTTCTGTGAGATTTTGCTACGAGAACAAAAATTCTATTCTTCGAGAGTTCAATATTTACAAATTTTTTCTATATGGTTATTATTCAGAAAAAGGTGGTGAAAATTTAATTTGAAAGAATAGAACATTTTTTTGCATAAAAAAATCTAATTAAAGTTAAATATCTTTTGAATGGAATGCAAATATTCATTTTTCGAAGACCTTTTTTTTTCAAAAAAATTGAATATATCAAAAAATTATGCAGATATCGATCTGAAATTTTTATCAGATGTCCCTTCCTAAATAGCACATACTCTAGTAAAATTTCAAAAATGTTTCTAAAATATTGCTGAAATTAAATTTTTTTAAAATTTATTCCTGACCTAATAAAGCTATCTTAATGTTCGGAGGCTCATTTTATAGGTTTTTTTTAATACCTATAACTTTCCCATTTGAACTTTCCTCTCAGATTTATTAACCTTCTATTTAAACGCGAAAAGCCAACTTTTCAACTTTACGACCCCCCACCCCCTTTATCCGGTAAGACATCAGTTGGCAAACTATAAGGGCTTATTTTGGATGTCCAACCCATCAACTTAAAATAATAAAGTCGTGGTTATGTATTTTCGCCACATTTTAATACTATTCGTGATAATTCGACCGGACTACAGTGCATTTAGGTGAAAAAGGTGCATTATTTTGGAAATATTTTAAACTTAAGGAATTTTAAAGAAACCTTTTGCAACGTACGAATGTAATGACCAATTTAAAAGTTTACCCATTAAGAAAGTGTGCAATTTTTTTTTTTTCGAAAAAACTTCAAAAATCAATATTTTATCAAAGAATATTTTGAAACTGTGATAACTCAAACAATTTTAATGATAAAATTACGATAATATTCATACATGGGTTTTCGAGACGACTGATTACAATTTTAATATTATAATTGCATCAAAATGGTGGATTCACAATGGCTGACATAAACTTAAGAACCATGCAAATATGAAAAACGTACAAGTAAAGTTGTAGAGTATTAAATTTTCTAAAAAGAAGTCAGTGAGGGCATATGTCTATCTTTTATAGAATGTGTAAAGGAAGCGTGCAAATTGTGGCATCGTACAGATACATCGAATTTAAAAGCATATATTTTACCAATTCATTTTAATGTGCGTGTTGCTTTCTACGTATTGGTAGCCATATTGAAGCCGTCATTTTGAATTTTACAAATTTTGTAATTTTGTGGAGGTCGGAAAAACGCTCTATACAACAGGAGCCCGCCGACCACTAATTGTGCGTCATAGGTTTACTCCCAAAATGTGTGAATTGTTGTTAATTTGTAGTAGAGCACATAAATGTATATGCCAGCCCTTTTTGTGGTACAAGGGCGTACGGCAGGCCCCCAAATGTGTAAGAAATATGACTTTGTAAAAGTAAAACAAATGATTTTTTAAATCTATTTGCTGATGATGCACTTGTTGCTTCTTACAATAAGAACATAGATGAAACCATTATAAGAGCAAACTGAGTGATAAACAAAATTGAAAAATAAAGTATAAATAAATTGAAATTAAATCTAAAAAAAACAGAAGTAATGATATTAGTCAGTAAATGTAAATTGAGTTATATTGAGTGTTTTAAAGTATTTACCTACCTAGTATATTAGCGTGCCCAGATTAGGGTAACAATATACCGAAAGTAGGTAATTTCATAATAAATGAAAAAGTGAAAGTTGATTTGCTTAATACCTAAATAATATTCTTTAAATACAATTCAAGAAATAAAAATAATTTTCATGTTTCATGCACACGTCTCAAAAAATGGATGCGATTCTTATTTTTCAAAGGTTTAAGTAATTTCAACAACTTACCTACTATGGAAATAAGAAATTGCCAAAGTTTTGACACATTCAAAAAACAGTTACTTCTTTTTATATCTGTCGTTCATAGATTTACATACATCTGTTTTATTTTTGTCAGGGGTATGTTTATATATTGTGTATTATTTTCGAATTATTTCTATTAATATATTATCTACATTTGAATGCTCATATGAAATGTTTGTATATTATCTTGTTGATCATTAGCATGTTAGAGTGAGATCCCAGAGCCGCCAGACCTACGTCATTTTAGCAAAGCTAATATTTTGACAACAAATAGTGTAATATCTAGTTAAGAATATATGCGTATTTGCTAGTTTGAAAGCGGGGCCCTTTTGCAGATAACAGGTACAAAAGGTACATAAGAATTTTACTCAGTACGTTAAATTATGATAGCTGGATTATTTTACAAGTGACACGCTAACTACATGGTGTAAGCGTCAACCTCCAAATCTTAAGGTCCGAGGTTCGATCCCTGAGCGTTCTCAGTTTTTTTTTCAAATATACGTACTAAGAAAAAAAGTTATGGCCAGAAATAATAAATATTTCCCTTTTGGTTGTCTCTTTCTTGGTAATCGCCTCCGTAAGTTAATATTTGTTGAAAAAAAAGCTGAGAACGCTCAGGATCGAACCTCGGACCTTACGATTAGGAGGTTGAAGAAGAAAGAAGAAAACAGATTTTATTCTTACGTTTAGTACAACTATATGTGCCTTGCCGGATCCTGGCCCGGGGCCAACCAAACAACCACGGCACGTGGTGCCGTGGTGAATGTAAGGTGGGACGGGGCAGGTCCGGTTCGGCTTAACGGCTAACGGGGGGGAGGGGGATCAGCTCTCCTGTTTGTTATAAACAAACTTAAAAACTAATAATAATATTAAAAATTGCTGTCTACGCAGAGACCTAAAACTAATTAAAAATAACACAACACTTGGGAAAGCACTTACAAAATTTGGGTTGCTGACTCGGGTAAAAAGCTAAACGAAAAAACCCGTACGAGAACTGTCGGCCCGGTGGTCTCCCTGCCTCCAGGAAGATATGATAATGTAAAAAAGTATCGTTTAAAATGTTATAATTTTCAAGAATTTTCTCGGCCTAAAAAGAATTTACGAACAAAATGACAAAAAGAACAAAAAAGAAAAACAACAGAAGCATAAAAACGAACAAATAGAAAAGGAAAGAGGGAATTAAAGATAAAGTTTAGGAAAGAGGATAGGGTTTTATAAAGGTTATGGTAGGTGAAGATTTGGCTAAGGGAGTTGCCGGAAAATAGGCAACGCCTGGTATGGTAGGCGGTGTCTCAGATTGAATAATATTGCATTATGTTGTCTTATTTGAGTTATGTTGCGGGTTAGCGGACTATCGCCCAGTTTGGTGGTGTAAAATTTTTGGGAGATTTCCTGGACGTAGTTCGCTAGTGGGGTTATGTCGTGGCAGCGTGCATAGAGATCTCTGAGGGAGGTGTACCTATCAGAGTCTGAAATGAGGCGCATAAATTTGTGTTCTAGAACTTTAAGTTTGCGCATTGTCGAGGACGGTATGCTGCACCATGCCGGCGCCGCGTATGTGATTGCCGGCCTGATCACCATAGTGTACAACAGTTTTTTATTATTTCTGTTAAGTCCGCTACCCCTGGCCAGGAGCGGGTACAGACTCCTGGCCAAGAAGTAGACCTTGCGTACTGTCTTGTTGATGTGGGTGTCAAATGTCAGTCGTTTGTCTAAGTTAACCCCCAGATACTTTACGCACCGTTTAATAGGAATTTCTCTACCCCTGATCGAAATTGGCGTTAAAATCCGATTTTCGGTGAGTCGGTGCGTGAAGAGGATCGCTTTGGACTTCTCGGCGTTGATCCGAATCTTCCACTTGTCGTAATACGCCGTGGCACGGACCATGTGTGCTTTAAGCAGCATGTTTGCTGCCTGGGCGTTATGTGAGTGCGCGTACATGGCCGTGTCGTCAGCGTACTTGGCAAGTTTCGTTAGTGTGTCACATAGAAAATAAACCAGCTATCATACTTTAACGTACTGATTAAAATTTTTATGTACCTTTTGTACCTGTTTTCTGCAAAAGGGCCCCGCTTTCAAACTAGCAAATACGCATACGTTCTTAACTAGATATTACACTATTTGTTGTCAAAATATTAGCTTTGCTAAAATGACGTAGGTCTGGCAGCTCTGGGATCTTGGACTATGTGTGTTGTCATATTATATCCGAGCTTCATTTTGTATTTTTTTTAAATTATTATTCCTATATATTTATATTAGAGCATATGTAATATTTGTATTTAAGGATATTCCTATTCAATAAGGATTTTTACATATATTATTACATTACATATGCAAGGGAAAATGAAAAGTAATTATGTTTTTCATTACCTCAAGAGTACAAATGAAATTTGATGTTTACTTGGTAATTTCAAATTTTATTTAATCTTGTGTCTCCTCAGTGTTCTTCTGGAACCTTCTTAGCATTCTATCTAAAGTACAAATGGGGTCTTAAGTATAATGTACTTAAACTTTGGTTTTAATAAAACTTCCCTGATGTTCAACGTGAGAGGAGCCGACCTAAAATATAGGTACATGACGTAAAACATCTCTCTCAATATTTCACTGCCTACGGCGGGCACACAGTTTATGTTATAATATTTTGATAACGAACTAATTTGTAATGCTAAGAGAAAATCGTTTTGTATAATATCACACTTTTTTACATATTTTCAATTCAATAAAGAAATGCCTGTTAATTTATGGTTGATTCAACAACAGAAAAAAAATTGAAAAAGGTCGTCAAGAATTATGAAATAAAATATCACGGTTGCCCTGTTAATTGAATCTTATTACTAAAAAATATTATTTTGGGTATTTGGTAAATAACTTTCAAAGAAACTATTCGTTCTTTTCATATACTATTGATCCAATACGTCAGTATATTAACAAGAAGTTCCTCTTACGAAACATCTCGTCAACTTCTTTCATACACTTAATATCCAATATGAATCTTAATACATATTATGCTATTTATGAATATTCAGTTTTCTCGAACTTGTGAATAGTTTCTTTATCTCCTATGGCTCTACAGCCCGGTTTCTGGCCTTGGCCTCCTCTAGCTTCCTCTTCCATACTACCCTGTCTAGAGCTGTGGTTCTCCATCGCTCTATTCGCGCAATGTCGTGCACCTCTTCTCCGACTCCGTCTTCCCATCTCCTCTTTGGTCTTCCTACCGGTCTTCTGCCATACATTTTTCCATTGAGAACTTCTTCTTGGAGGTCTACTGTCTTCCATACTTAATACATGTTCTGCCTACTGCAGCTTTTTAATTTCGCAGAAGTATCCACAGATGGCTCTGTGAAGAGTTGATACAATTCGTGGTTATATCTTTCTTTCAAATGCCTTGATTGCATTCGCCGATTTCTGAGTGAGTGTCCACGTTTCACACCCATAGCATAAGATTGGTCGAATGATGGTCTTGTATATTTGTAGTTTTGTTTTTCGGTGGTGGTGATCGGAATTGTTGATGAGAGTGAAAAATATACTCCGTTGGCCTGGGTGATTCTTTTGCGAATTTCTGAGTCTTCATTTCCATTCTTTGCGATGTTGGTGCCCAAATATGTTAAGTTTTCGATCACTTCTATGTTGTCATCTCCGTTCCTGAAATTCTGTCGTATCCTGTTAGACCTGGTTTGTGTGATAATCTTGGTTTTAGCTACGTTTTTAGTCCGACTTGTTTGGCCTTGGTTTCCAAATCTATATATGTTTCTTTGGCGGAAGTAATTGTGCGAGCCATGATGTTAATGTCGTCCGCGTATGCTACAAGCTGGGTGGTTTGTTAATAAGTGGGTTTGTCCCTTCTGTTGGCATTTGTCTGATAACATATTCTGATGCTACGTTTAACAATAATGGGGCCCGCTATGGGTTCAATAGACTCTTATTTACCCATATAAATTAAAAAAAAAATTATTTTCAATTGGTATATTAATTAAAATCTCGAGAAAGTTATATACATAATCTTTTGTGTATAAAATATTATTATATTATTATTTTTGTTTTTTATTCTTTCTTCTTGGTTATCATTTGGGTCTCTAGTAGATAGTAAGTTGGATCTTCTTTACTGGAGTGAGTGAATCACTATACTTACTCTCCCCCCCCCCCCAGTCAGAAAAACAATCAATCAACCAATGTGTCGATGGCAAAGCGTACTTTTTTAATCACGGGTGTAGAGACGTCACATTTGTCAGTTAGTAAATATGCCGGTTTAATTCTGTCAATATTTACCGTGACGGCTTTAGTTCCTTTAACAAAAGTAACCAATTTATCTGTACGGGACAATACTTTAAAACGCCCTTCGTACAGCGGAGTAAAAGACTTCTTAAAACGTTCTTTCCGAACGAAAACAAAACTACAATCGAGATGTCTGGACTGACAAATGATTTGTAATTAACGTGGCGAAAAGGTGAAATGAACGTTAAATTATTAAATGAAGTACGTAATTTAGTAATAAAATAAGGAATATCCGGACAAGTATATGATTTAATAAAAAAATCACCAGGTATTTGTAAAGTTTGACCAAAAACGAGTTCTGCGGAGGAACATTGCAAATCGTCTTTAGGGTGGTTCCTGAGAGCTAATAGTATGATAGGAAGTTCATCTACCCAGCTTTAGCTCTCAAAGCAGTTTTAAGACTTAAGTGAATCGCTACACCCGCCCATCTCTTTGTTTATCACCTTCTGTGATACTGAATGTGTCAGTATGTTGGTTCTGTATCTTAACTCGAGCTTCAGTATCTGTCATTGTCATTTTTAATTAATCTAAACTGGAATTCTAAACTCATGCATTATCTCATACAGTTTGAATCTGAAATCGGTCAATTTTCATCCTACAGCGATTAAAAAAACCACTGCCTAAAGAATCACTACTTCGACCTCCAGATTTTCTATCCAAGTCCCCCACTACCACCCCACCCCATTATTAAGGGTGGTGGTGGGGGTGGCTGATGCCAAAAATATTTTAAGGCCTTTAGCCCTTGTCCACGCAATAAATCACAATTTTACCCTCTTCAATAATGAAATGGAGATGATAGGGGAGGTGGCTGTTGCCAAAAATTTTTCGTGACCTTGGCTTTTGTCTAAATCCTAATTTTTTTACCTCTACTTGTATGCCTACCTATTTATCCCCATTTACCTCAATTTACCCTCCACAGTATGACTGCTTGCATTATTAATATTTTTTATTCTTTTTATCGAGAAGTGGAAAACTCCATCTATCGCTAGTATGGAAAGTGTCAGACTCTTACTAAAACCTCTCCTTCCAGGGCTAGTCTGTAAAGCAGTCCGAAGGCACTGCAGCCTACTGGGTTTATTGTGGTCTCCGAGTCTTAACTTACTCTGCTGGCAAGGTGGTACAGGTCTGAGAATGGGCGAGTTTTAATAATTTCCGGCTCTGTTTGTGTTTGCCGATAGATATTATATCTTCTGCAGTTCAGCGCCTCGCAGTCATATATAATATGCTCCACAGTTTCTGATACCTTACCGCACAGTCTACAGTTGAGGTCTCCAGCAACTTTCGGATTATGTACGGGTGTTTCTTAATTGGAAAGTGTCATGTCAGAAGATCTGTTAAAATTCTCAACTGTATCCTGTTCTTTGTGAGCAGTTCTTCAGTTTGTTTTGGGCATGGTCCATTAATAAGTGTTTTCCCATGTTGATTTTCTGGAATGTTTCTCCAGTGATGGTTATGTTTATTCTTGACTCAGTCCTTGATCACCCTTCTGGTCGAGCTTTTAGCCTGGACCATAGAATATATTGGCTGCTCCTTGTCTAGCAAGTTCATCAGCTTTTATACTGGTATGTCCCGGCACTCAGCGTAGTCTGACTATATTCCGCTTATCTATAATTTTGAGCTCTTCGTGGCAATCCCACACCAGTCTGGAAGATACCTTATTAGATGCCAGTGCCTTTAGTAACGCCTGACTGCCTAATGTAATGGAAATCTGCTGGTTCACATATCGTCGTTTAGTATTTTCACGTACACTACGAGTATATCCAAAATTTCTGTCTGAAACATCCCCCTGAAAAGGGGTGCTGCTCTATCCAAGAGACTACTCGCCGTTGGCCTTTCACCATGTATTCCTGCTCCAGCTCCTGTTTCCATCCTAGACCTGTCAGTGTACCAGGTCAGGCCTTTACGTAATGTATTAAGAGCTCAGGTGAGAAGTGAGGAAGGTACTACCAGACCTAGACTAGATCACCATAGTAAAGCAATGTCGCATATAGTGAGGGGTTGGAAGTCCTGACCATCAGGGAGATTGTTGTAGAACTCTCCAAAATCGTCCTAAGTTGAAGACATAATCAAAATTCGACTTAGGCAAAAATTTCATTTAAAGACATTTTTGGGAGTCTGCAGAGGCGCAGATCAGTCCATAAAGACAGTTTTGGGTTCTATAAGGCGTTGGAAATGACCAGGTGAAAATTCGAAGAAACACCGAATTTTCACTTAGGAAAAATGTTTTTGGTTCAGAATATGAGAGTAGAAGTATATAATGACAAAGATTTATGAATAATATACTTTTTTCAAAGGTACCACAAATTGGACTTTGAAAAATAATATTTTTGGAAGGGCGTCAAAATTTGGCTCAGGAATCGATTTATCGAAAGTACGCCAAAATTTCACTTGCAGACTAATTTTTCAAAACTGCGTTGAAATTTGGCTTGAAGATCGATTTTTCAAAAGTACGCCAAAATTTCACCCGCAGATTAACTTTTCAAAAGTACCTTGAAATTTGGCTTGAAAATCGATTTTTCAAAAGTATGCTAAAATTGGTCTTAAAATGGATTTTTCAAAAGTACCACAAAGTCAGTTTAAAAAGTACCACGAAAATATACTTTAAATTATTTTTTATTTTTTATTCCTCAACCAAAGACATTGACCTTTGAGGTACGGTCATTGAAAGCCCAATTCTAAAGTATGAGCATAAAATTTTAACGATGCACTGCATCCGAAAGGCAAAATAGAAGATTTTGTCAAAGCCGGCGTAGTGCCGATAAGCAAAAATTGATAAAAATCAATGCACATGTACAAGGCCGGTTTCTCGCATAGAAAGAGTTTGGATTGACCCAGCGGCTCTCAATTTGGTCGAGCGCGTTGAGTGGTCCAGACAAAGCAATGGTAGAAAAGCCAATAACAGGGCTTTTCAAATGACAAAGTTATAGAGGAAAACGCCTTGTGCATAAAAATCCAAAAATTCAATTTTGCCTAAAAGTCGCTCGAAGGTGAGACGCTGCCAAATCGATAATATTGAACGACTGTGATAAGGGTTAGTAAGTCGTGGACTGATCGAACGCCACTCAACTTATGCAGTAATAAGTCCTCTGAATGTGTTTGAGTACGTGAATCTCCACGATACAAGAACTTTAAAGCTAAGTAGTCTCTAGCGAAACTAAATTCATTTAGTAAAACTTTTTTAAGTTAATTTCAGTCAGCCTTAATTATTCATTTACCCAGAGTCTGAAATGATTCTAAAAGCTCGCATTTTGATTCTGAGAAGGTATGTATGAATCTTTTCTACCTAATCGATCGTTAGCGTGAGCGCTCTCGCTTGTATGGTCTGAAAGTCACTACCTTGATTGGGGAAGGCACGATTCTTATCCTGAGAATTTGTATAACCAATTCTGTCAAATAAACGGATTCTTTGAACTATTGTTTCTTAATTGATCTTGAGGCCTGTTGACGGTCTATAATCCCTGGAACTTTCGTATAGAAAACCGGATGTGTCGAGTTAATTCGCATTAACGTTCGACCTTCTGGTTGCTTTACGGAGGTTTGATAGGGATTTTTTTATGCGTTTTTTGAGAAATATATTCCGTTATTAATAGACCAAAACGTGATTTCCGTGTACCAAAACTAATCCCCCCGCAGAGAAATTCTTCGGTTGGGATTTTTTTATGCAAAAATTCAGGAAATTAAGAGGTGCCTAAACCCCTAACGAGGGAATTCGGGTCCAGAGAGAGCGTAGTTTCCGATCTGTGGTAGTGCAGCCTTGGTCCATTACTCGGCTACCGAAGTGCATCTTATCTCGAACCCGCCTGGGAGGTAGAAGAACGGGGTAATACGCGACTGGCGCCCCCTGAGAAATAAATTGGTGTCGCGTCATTTTGACGCCCGGTAGTGCGTTCTTCTACAAGATCACCGAGTAGCGAGGAAGCAAAAAGGGACAATATCAAAATAAGCCCAAGCGACTGCAGTGATTCTGAAAACAATAGTTAGACGGCTCCCGAAAAAAAAGTATCAGGAGCTTCGTTACCCAGTCCTTCCAATCTTCAATGGTGAGAGTGAAGGGTTTGTTGAATATAATTTTTGATACCATGTAGTCCGACCGTTAAGAGGGCCGAAGGTCATATGGTACATTAAAAAAATTAACGAGGTATTGTGCGGAAACCCCCTCTTAGTCGAGAACCGCACAGTAAGACAAAATATTCGGGGGCTCTTGAGCCGTAAGACAAGTTTTATTTTTATAAAAAGGACCAAAATTTACGTCAAAAGATACATGAAAATTTTTTTCGACAACCTGTTCGTTTCTATACTCTATTCAAGAAACTCCCACGTAAGACATTTTTTTGTCACAAGAATAAAATTTACTTTATACAGTAGGTACATGAAAAACCCAGCCAGGTATTGTGTAGAAACCACCTTTAGCTGAAAACCGAATCGTAGGGTAATATATTCGGGGGTCTGGGGGTCAAGACAAATTTTACATCTCCAAAAGGAAAATAGTTGAGATATTACTGCCCTGAGTAGAACAGCAGACCATATATCCCTGAAACTCTGGAAGAACATCTAGAGGTGCTATTGGGATATTCTGAAAACTCAGAAGATTCTGAAAAAGAGTCAGATGAAGAGTATTTGTAATTACAACAGCATTTCTCTACATACTTATTTTTTTTTTTTTTTCGTTTTAAATTTGAGATTCACTTATGAAATAATCTATTTTATTTCTCACTTAAAAAATTTATAAGCTAAACTTTCTTGTTTTGAGAAACTAGATTTTTAAAATGCAGTTTTATTATCGTAGCTTACTAAGTATCGCCTATTATATTTAAACAGAAAAAATAACTTAGGTTTGATTATTTCACGAACCGGTGCATAAACAACCCAAATTACCCAGTTGTTACATGAATTAAGCCCACAAAAATGTTGTCTTATGGGGGTCTCCTCTCGAGTTGCCTAATGAAATATCGAAGTTGGAGAAAGAAATTTTCATTTACCTTTGGGCCCAAATTTTAGCACCTTTTGGAGACGTAAAATTTGTCTTGACCCTCAGACCCCCGAATATATTGCCCTACGATTCAGTTTTCAGCTAAAGGTGGTTTCCACACAATACCTCTTTGGGTTTTTCATGTACCTACCATCAGGGGCGGACTGGCAAGGGAAAGGCCCGGTGGGACTTCTGGGGTCGGAGGCCCTGCAAGTTCGTACTGGGCAGGGCTGAGGAGAGAAAATCCGGGCCCGAGGAGAAATTTCCTCAAACACGAGCCCGGAACGCTTTAAAGGGCCTGAGATCGGCTATGCCCGGTGGGACTTTGTCTCCCTGCCCCCCAGCCAGTCCGCCCCTGTCTACTATATAAAGTAAATTTTATTCTTGTGAGAAAAAAATTGTCTTACAGCAGTTAAGCTTCCAAAAGTTATGTCTTACGTGGGAGTTTCTTGAATAGAATATGGAAACGAACAGGTTGTCGAAAAAAAATTTTATATACCTTATGACGTAAATTTTGGCCTTTTTATAAATATCAAACTTGTCTTACGGCCCAAAGGCCCCCGAACATTTTGTCTTACTGTTCGGTTCTCGAATACTCGACTAGGAGGGGGTTTCCGCACAAACCTCGTTAATTTGTTTCATGTGCCATATGACATAAATTTCGACCCTTTTAACAAAAAATTTTGTCTTAAAGCAATTAAGCCCACAAAAATTATGTCTTACGATGGAATTTCCTGAATAGGACATGGAAACGAACAATTTGTCGAAAAAAATGTTTGTAAAAATGTACCTTATGACGTAAACTTTTTCCCTTTCTATAAGTATCATCATCAACTTATCTTACGACCCAAACGCCCCCGAATATTTTGTCCTAGGATCTTGTTTTGAGTTAGAAAGGGCCTTCCACACAAACCCTCGTTGGTTTTCTTCATGTACCTTATCACGTAAATTTTGGCTCTTTCTTGAAAATTTGAGATCCTCTACTCTACTGACTAAACACCAGACACCAAACTCGGAGGTCAAAAATTTTGTACCTTATGACGTAAGTTTTCAGGCACCAGCTTCCTGTCCATGAGGTCTCTATGGCTGCTATGGAGGTACTTTTCATAGCACCTGTGATTCCCAGGCAGGCCAGTCCCTGCACCCGGTTTAGTCTGTTAGCTGTTGTTGTTTAAGTAGCCTTGGGCCATCAAACTAGGGCAGTGTATATAATGGTTATTACACTAATTAATATTACTAGTTGAAAACGGCCGACTGTGGAAGAACTTGACATCATTTGATTTTTGTGAGTTTTATTTTATTACGATAGTTAACTTGTATGGAAAATATATTTTAACTTTTTGGGCGATCTCTATACATCATCATAACTGTGAATTTTGTTCTCATAATTGTTCCATGTTGCTGTCTTGATTATTACTTTTCTTTTTTTTTTTTTTTTAGTTTTTTATTATAGTAAGAATTGGAACAACTTATTGTATTTTTTATTTTTTTGTTTTATTATGCTGCTCCATAGCAAATACGATGTTCGTTAAAAAAATTTTTCGTCCATTTCAAAAATATTTTTGTAATTACTTGCTTAGTTTTATTGAATATATATGGCATCTGACCTAGTATTGAAAAGAGGGGAAATTCTTTATTTAATGCCTCCATTTTTTGTAAAAACATTTTTGTAAAAACATTTTTTTTGCATGATTGATATTAAGCAAGATATCCTCGAGGGCACTGATAAAATTGGCAGCCTATTTGACCCAATCCCTTACGCATGGAAAATTTGTAAGTTAATTTTTACTGTACTGAAACAAACAAAAAAAATAAACTGATTAATTAAGATAATTGTATAATCTCTAAAAAATATCTCTTGGCAATTTTCACTAAAACCTATATTTTTTAGATATTTTTTAAAAAACTAATTTTTTGTTAAATAAACAAATGGGTTAAGAAGGTAAACTTTTCGAAACACTATTTCTTTTATTTTTAAGAATATCCTCTTAAAATTTGGGCGACAGGATTTTTTCTGAAATAATAAATAAAAGTGTTCTCTTTAATACATTTCAAAACAAAATAATGTAAAAAAACTACATACAGGTTTATAATTAAAAAACTGTTTATGAGTGTTGAACACTTGAAACAAAAATAGTTGATGATTTTACTACATTCACATCAAATGAACCGGACTGAAATATGGTGGCATTGCCATAAAAGTTAATTAACTCTGTTATAAAGCTTCAATATAAATGCGACAAATTCAATTTCATGTGAATGTATCTAATCATATTTGCACGACATAATTTAATACAATGCTTTTATATTAATAAAATACATAATACCCAATACTCCTGTGGATTAATAAATTAATTCGCTAGTTTTATTATATATTATTTCATACATAAATGTAACATTATACAAACAGTGGAATCAAATTGGCATTAAATAAATAAATTTAAAAAAACTTTTTAAAAAACAATGGTTTTATTTTAAAACCAAATTGCACCTAAAAAGTAGAAGATAATTTTTAACTTTGTGAATAGAAAACCATTGGGCGTTCATAAAATATTGCTTTGTCTAATCATTTTGATTTACGTTTACATTTTGTTTTAATTTATTTGTTTTTAACTTTTTAGTCTTCGTCACGTAGCTTATCGTATTCTACTCGTCAAACCCTTTCATTTAATATCCAGGTATGAAGAAAAAAAAAGTAAGCTGCCATCTTGGGTTTTGAGTGACGTCACGTAGCTTATCGTATTCTACTTATCAAACTCTTTCATTTCCGAAACTATCAACCCTATTTGATACCCGTGTCAAGAGAGGGTTGTGAAGAAATAGATATGGCGCCATCTTGGGGCGTCCGCCATAAAAATAGCATTTTTGAAAGAAAAATTAATTCCTGAGTGAAATTAAAGGGACAAAATAGCGACATTTTGTTAAAAAAAGTGTGAAGACGCACATTGAATCGACCATAACTTCTTTATTTTTTGTGATGTAGGAACAAATAATGAAAAATTATTTTAAAGACTGATTCATTATTTTTAATTTTGTTCCTTAGAATTTTTAATGGAAGTGTCACGGTTTCTCAGATACTCAACATTTTAAACTAAATACTTCATCCTAAAAACGATCGGATGCCATCTATAAAATTAAATATCTCCGAAACTATCAACCCTATACAAATATATAAAAAAGAAAATTAATTCTCAGTTTATAAGATTCAGTTTTGATGTCCACAATGTTTTCTCTAAAACTAATATTTATTGAAATATTTGCAGGAAACAAAAATGTTACGTTTTTTCTTAAATTCCTTTACAGTTTAAAATTATTTTTTTTTTTTCAAAGCAAGCGCTGTAAGCGGACGAAAAAATTTGAGCATCTAGACATACTATATGTTAATGAAAAACGTTGTATGGGAATATAGTTTTTGAATTGCTGACTATTTACATTAACAAAATTGCGACTTTTTTATTAAAAAAAAATTGAAAATGTACATTGTTTCTGTCATAACTTCTTTGTTTTTTACGCTATAGAAATATAAGACAAATCGTTTGAAAGCCTAATTAATAGTCTTTCATTTTGGTTCTTACCGATTTTGAGACATGCACCATAATTTCTTGAGATATTTAAAATGTAAACTAAATACTTCGTCATAGAGACGTTCGGACGCCACCTTTATACTTTCAGATCTCCGAAATCATTAACTCTACAGAAATTGGAAAAAAAAAACGAAATTCATCCTAAGTTTAATAGCTTTCTTATTTGTCTCCGGCATGTTTCCGCTTAATATAATACTTTTCGAGTTATTTGACGAATATTGTTTTGAAATACCTTTTTCTTAAGCTATAATCTCAATTTTCAAGTCGTTGCAACTTAAAGACTATTAATTTTGATGAAAAGTTACATATCTTCTTAAAATTTTATTTTCTTTCAACTCCAATGTTTTTAATTTTTTCTTAGTTGCCAGCCCCTGAAAAGGGGTGGCATCCACTCTCTATAAATTGGCAAGCTGCCCCATAAAATAGAAACTTTTCTTTGATGCATTTACTATTAATTTGCCAAACCCAAAACCATTAAAAATTACCCTTTTTATATAAATTAAGAAATATGATGTAATAATGTATAAAAAAGAAAATACGTAAAACCATGCCTTTTATTATACTAAACCTTCTTACCATAAATATATATTTCAACCGTTGAAAATAGAAAAATGTTTTGAAATTTCAATCGCTTATTGTTTAAGTGCATCAACTCGTAGGGGGACAATTTTTGCCCATGAAATTATATTTTGAGTTTGTCAGATTTTGGTCCTTCTAACATGTCATGAACAACAATGTTGCGTATACGGGGTCGCTTTGAAATTAGTCGCTTGGCTTACGAGAGGATTTGAGTTTAGGTTATTAAATGAATACTTTATCAAATAAAACATAGCAGTTGAAAACAACAAGGTACAAGTTTATTAGCACAAAAAACAAACAAAACAAAATAGAACAATAATTTTTACTTACATTATTTCACCCTCTGGGAAGAGGAGGGAAGTTGAGCCACGCACCACACAGCAACTCGCTGTCCCAAAACCCAAACCCGGCCAGTACAACGTGGTGTTCCGCAAGGCAGTGTGTTGGGGCCGTTACTAATTTTTGTTATACGTAAATGACTTACCTGACGTTATGTCAACTTTTACGATTCTTTTTGCGTATGATACTAATTTTGTGACACAGTTAAAGGATGCTGGCAGTAATGTTGCTGACATTGCAAATGAGATTATAATTAGAGCCTCTGACTGGTTTAAGGCAAACAAGTTATGCTTAAATACAAATAAAACAAACACATTATTTTTCTATGCGAAGAATAATACCTCGGAGAGATGAGGATTCACACATCAACAACTTAACTACGAAATTGTCTAAGAAAATATACACAATTAGACAGATTAAAAACAGGTCGAATCTGGACGCTGCACTTATGGCTCATCATGCACTATTCCACAGTGCTATGATATATGGTTTGATCAACTGGGGTACGTCCAACCCAGATGTTTTTATTGAACAACATAAGAACTTCAGCGGGCGTGAATCAACTTGAAAATTGCAAACCATGGTATATTAAATTTAATATAATGACCTTACCATCAGAAGTAATTTACTGTCACTTAATTTATATAAAGACACATTTGAGCGAATATGAAAAGAATGATGAAACACCGCGCCAGCGATTGACTTATCCAAAGAGAATTTACTTTGGAATTTAATTATTTAATTCACTTCCAAATATTATTAACGAATTGCCCATCAGACAGTTTAAAATAAAATTAAAACAGCAGTTTTTAGCCAATGCTTACTATAATCTGACGGATTTTAATTATATGTTAAGGAAGGTAAATTGGTGGCCTCTCAAATTTGATGAATTTTTGATATATTGTAGTTCAACTGATTCTGAACAATAAGTTTCTTTGACAAAACTTCAAATTATGGACAGTTTTTCCGATAGGTGGCTCTGAAGACTGGACCTCTATACTATTTTCTCAAAACTACTGCAGTTATTGAAATGATAACTACTGGAAATGAATAACCAAACTATTTATCATTATTTGGTCTTAGATTGATGTGTCTGAACTTCCGGTTTTGCCGGAAGTGACATCAAATCTCGTTTTTTCGAATGCACAACACCCGTTTTACTTAAATTTAATAATGATATAGATTAGTAGCTTTATTAAACTTCACTGTCTTAGTAACTAAGTACGTGGATTGATTGACTGATCGAACATTGATACCGGGTACATAATTATCTTGGTAGAAAACAATGATTGATTTTATTTTTCAAGATATAAAATTGTAGTTGTGTCTAGTCAATGAAAACTAATTATTTGTGAGACCTTTAAGTAGAATAGGCAGTGTTTGTTTATTCATAATACATTAAACCTTATTATTTTTAGCAATAAATTGCGTAGCTGATTATTTTCATTTTTTTAAATATTTACTTATTTTAATCATTTATTAATAGAAATCAAACCAAAAAAAACTTTATTTCCAATTAATTAAACCTTATTCATACAGAAAATAAATCCTACGTGCGGCATGTTAGGTTTTATAATAAGAATGACTTACTTTGAAACTTAGAAAAACAATAGGAACGCATATACATATGTATGTCTAGTTCATTTTTTTAAACTGTTTTTAATATAATCTGCCCTCATTTCATCCAGTCTTTCATTGCGTCTCGCACCGTTCATGTATAGTTAAGGAATGATTAAAATAAGTAAATATTTAAAAAATGAAAATAATCAGCTATAGATGCAATTTTTTCTAAAAATAATAAAGTTTAATGTATTATAAATAAATAAAAACTGCCTATTCTACTTAAAGGTCCCACAAATAATTATTTTTCATTGACTAGACAGTCAGTAGACACAAGTAATTTTATATCGTAAAAAATAAAATAAACTTTGTTTTGTACCAAGATTATGAAGTACCCGGTATTAAGCTAGCATCAATGTTCGATCGGCTAATGCGCGTACTTATTTATTTACTAAGATAGTGAATTTTTATAAAGCTAATTATATATACAAAGGCGGATCTAGAAATTTCAATAATTTTTTTCTCGTCTGTGGCGCATAGGACCCATACGAAATATGGGAAATAACATCTAGAGAAGCACTCCTCTAACGACCCCTAAAAAATTTTGAAAAAGCAGTTTGCGAAAAAATTTTTCAAAATTCGAGTGCCCCCCTGGTCTAGGGACTACCGTTTAAAATTATTATTTTTTGTCATATACATTTTACTTTTCATAAAAATGCAACAATAGGTTCTGGAGTTTATGAAAATATTTTCATTACTAACTGAAATACAACGAATTCAAATTTGGTAATTTGTTAAATTGTAAATTACAAAATTTCAGTTCATTGTATTTCAGTTAATAATGAAAATATTTTCATAAACTCCAAAACCTATTGTTGTATTTTGATGAAAAGTAAAATGTATATGACAAAAAAGCATAATTTTAAGCGGGAATCCCTAGACCAGGGGGGGCACTCGAATTTTGAATATATGATTATTAAATTGAAGTAAAACGGGTGTTCGAGAACGGGTGCATTCGAAAAAACGTGATTTGACGTCACTTCCGGCAAAACCGAAGTTCAGGCACATCAATCTAAGACCAAATAATAGTAAATAGTCTGATTATTCATTTCCAGCAGTTATAATTTCATTAACTGGAGTAGTTTTAGGAAATCGTGGTACAGTATTGGGGGGTAGGTCCAGTCTTGGGAGCCATCTATCGGAGAAACTGTCCATAATATGAAGTTTTGCCAAAGGAACTTTTTGTTCATAATCATTTGAACTACAACACATCAATAATTCATCAAATTTGACAGGCCACCAATTTACCTACAAAACGTGCGGTATCCTTTGTGTTATTATACGTTATATAGTATATTGTTTGTTATGGTGGTGACTATATTCAGATCAAAACATAATATTTGTTATATACTTGTGTTTTATATGTATGTATATTATATACTTATGTATATGTATATTTATATGTTACATGCCATTTTTGACTATATAAGGACTCTATCCCAATGTTAACTGTTATATTTTAGTCATGTGTCTTTATTCATATTTTTATATTCTTTTATTTGACTTGTCAAAACACTACGGTGTAATTATTGTTTGACTAATAAAATTATTATTATTATTATTACAATGTAAGTGTTTTACAATTTTAAAAATAAATTACACCAACCACTACAATCCTATTCGTGTCACTAACTTAGCTGGCAACGTGTTGTTAACTTGACTGTCGCCGCTATAAGCCACGATTCAGGCAGTGTAAATGGACACAAGCCCTAACGGTCACATCCAAAGATTAAAGTATGCCGACAGGGTGTCGCCACTTTGTGTATTCTTTGATATAAAATACATTTCTGTTGTACATAAAACATGGTTCATGTATTATTGTAATGTCTGAAATATCAAAAGAATATTTTCTCTTAGGAGCAAGGAAAATTAAATCTGCACCTTTACACGTTTCTGAAAATTAGTTTATCTACTTAGTAATTTAATAGAACTACTGTCTGGTTAGATATGGTTTACACTAGACCAGAAGATCTAATATAATTAAAAACATATTATTTCGATATTAGCAAATGGTAACCTTCCACTAATTTTATATTGTAAACTCAGATTGTTCCGGCCATAACTTCTTTGTTTCTTTACGCTATAGAAAAAAACAAGGGTCGCGTGCGCCGACGTCACAGATTTTGAGACCTTAGGAAAAACAAACAGCTGTCATTGAATCAGAATATTTTTCTTTATAGTGAATTTTGCGTTTGTACCATTTAGAAGCTTAATGTTGGATTATTTAACATCTGCAACTATTCTTAATACTTTTTATATCCTCATTTTTGTTCGTCAGGATGACGGTTAGTTCGTATTTTGCAGAATTGTCTCATGATGATGATGTAGAGGTTAGGTTATACTGCTGCCATCGAACTTAATCCTTATATTTTGAGAAAAAAATGCTTTAGTATAAATATTGATGTATTTCCAAATATTACTGCGAATTACTTGGTTTTTGAGAGAAATGCATAGACAGAAAAATGAGTTTGAAGCATTCAAAAGTCTTGAAGCTGTTTATGGTTAGGTGAAAGAAGTACTCTGCAAGAAATTTACATAATAAAAGCTTGTTGTAAAAGTAAGAATTGTTATCAATGATCAACCATTCTTTTTATATATACTTGCCTAATTAAATGTTGCTTTATTATCTATAAATAATAATTGCTAATGTACAAATTCATTTTTCAGGTTATGAACTCGTAGCATCGTGAACAAAATAGGCCGACGTTAAATAGTTAAAAAAAAAAAGCAATTGACTCCTACTATTGCAGATTCAGATGATTCCTTAGTACTTACTGCGAATGTGTTGCTAGTCTAGACAAAACATGTTCACTACTTAGTGACAAGAAGTATTTCCTTTTAGATTTTTAGCAGTAAACATGGCTATGGTCAAGGAGTTAGCCGCTGTAAATTTTGTGAAAAAGCCACCATATAAATTAAGCAATGAAGATTGAGGTGCTGTAAACTATTTGAGGTACCTATGTAATAAGACGTACACAATTTTTTCCAGCGGTTAATAATGTATCTATGTATTGGACTATTTAATCCATTGTAATTACTGAGTTTTATTTTCATATATTGATATGTAATATAATTTTATGTAGGTCATTTGTTCATTATTATTTTATTAAATATTCCCTTTTTATTATGTTTTATTTATCACTCCTACTAATTATTGTTACAGTAAATTGAAATAGTCGATTACGTCTAACATGTACTTAGGTGCATGCATGTAACTGAAAGTAAAACAAAATATTTTTACTAATTAAATAATTTATTAGTACTTTTAAGACTAATCGAAAAGAAAGTTATAAGTTATAAAGGTTTAATTGTAACAAAAATTAAATGATTGTAACATAACATATATATATATATACTTTATGTTAATATCTATCTAAGCAATACAAGTTTATATATAAGGGCTTTTATAGCTACAATTCAACACTTTCATAGCCCATTTAGACTTTGTTTGTGTTCACTGAATTTAGACCACTTCAAAGTTTTACTTTTATACTTCTTCAATGTTCAATAGTCCAATATTGAGTTTGTAAGTACTTCACGATATTCTTTAGGGCGCATTGCACCACTTCTCAGCGGGTAGGTATTTTGGAATTTCCTTTCTTAATTTATGTACTTCATCAAATATCTTTATAAAGCCTGCAAATTTTCCTCTTGGAGTGTACCTTATTTAAAACAATTTCTGCCATTGCACTTTTCTCTCCCTCAGTATGTACAGCTCCACACCTTCGCTCAACTAAAATTTAAACAAGAAATAATTATTAAAAATACTGACAAACCAATATAAAATGTTAATTTTCTTTACCATGAATTGTTTTTGCTTGTTTGAGTAGTAGTAATTATTATCATAAGCAGTTTCAGTTTCAAATATGGGTTTTAAATTATATCCCTTATTAAGAGATAATGCCCAACTACATGTATCATCATGGTCTTGTAATACGGCTGTTTTTCCTACAACATAAACCTACGTTAAAAATCAAATTCTTACATTAATATGCAACAACGTGCCACTAATAAAATCCTTGGAAGACTCTTGTAAAATCATTTCTTTTAATTGTTTGAAATCAGTTGCAGTCTTTTAATATTTAACTTCTTCTGATTGTAAATGGAGATTATTTTATAAAAAATGGCATTGTTTTCGATTGTCACACTTCCACAATTAATAACAAGCTAAAAACGTACTCTTCGCCAATTTACTGAGCTTTTTATATAATTGTTAGATATTCTATAGGATACTCTTCGCAGTTTTCTTGTAAATAATGTTAGTTTTTGGACATCCTAAATTTTGTGGTACCATGTTTCTTGTGAAAAAAATTATGTGAAAAAAAAATGAAAAATAAAATATCCAATCTGTGTGGGATTCGAACACACGATCTTTGGATTGCTGAAGCTGAAGCTGAACACAAATTTATTTAAATTAGAATTTTTGGATTGCAACGGAAAACTTTAGCTACTGCACCATCACATATTGCTACGAAAATTGATTGTCTGTGATATATATCTTTCGACAATCATACATATTTCAACTCATTAGATATATCTATATGAAATATACAGTGTGTCCCAGGATAGATGTAACAAGAGTTGTAATGGACCAAAAATTTTGGAATTTTGGAATGGTATTTGGGGATTGAGTCCTGCTTGTTGTAAAACTAAAGTATACCAATAATGACTTGATTTGGTGTTCTACAGGGTGTTTTATAAGCAGAGTTGCAAAAATCACCACTAATAAAGTACCTTTATTTTTCAAAATATGAAAAAATTCCACTAAGAAAAGTTATTTAGAATGCAATTTTATATCTCTATACCAAATTTCAGGAATATAAAATTATTTTTTTGAAACTTCCCAATTTTTCAATAAATTAGTATTTTATTTTGAACCATTCAATTAAACATTGCATAGAAATTATTTTTTGTGAATTACAACTTTATTTTTTATTTACCAATAGCCTACTTTTTGAGATGATTAACATTTGCTCCTACACAACTTTAAATATGAATTCAACTCTTAATTCGCAAAAAAATGGGAAGTTTCAAAAAAATAATTTTATATTCCTGAAATTTGGTATAGAAGTATAAAATTGCATTCTAAATAACTTTTCTTAGTGAAATTTTTTCATATTTTGAGAAATAAAAGTACTTTATTAGTGGTGATTTTTACAACTTTGCTTATAAAACACCCTGTAGAACATCAAATCAAGTCATTTTTGGTACACTTTAGTTTTACAACAAGCAGGACTCAATCCTCAAATACCATTCCAAAATTCCAAAATTTTTGGTCCATTACACCTCTTGTTACATCTATCCTGGGACACACTGTATATTAGTAAAATACGTAAACAAAAAAAATATATTATGGAAATAACATTTCGCAAGATTTTTAGTTAAGTACAAGCGACAAAAATTAAGAGAATTTTTTTTAATTTAATAACTTTTTTATTTACTGATCGATTTTCTTCAAAAACAATAAAGTTCTTTCTCTAGCTAACACCAACTTACTTTCCAAATTTCAATACAATCGGACTTTTTTTTCTTAAGTTATCGTGCTTACAAGAAACGTGACGGATGGACGGACAGACGGACATTTTGAAAGTTGTTCAGAATTCGTTCACCAACACAACGATATGAACATTTTTTCTCTATGAACGATATTTACGATTTTAGAAATGTGCCGATCAAATGCAATATACTCTTCGCTTTTGCGAAGAGTATAATAAACCAGACTTGTCATTTTGTATGTTTAATATACATAAAAACAATAATATTGGAGTATGGAATTAGCAGGAGGTCAAAAACCACAGCACTTAGGCCCCATTGGACCCCTTGTACATCCTCCCTCTAGGCAGACACTCGCCTAGGCCTTCAATCAACCTAATCTTTCGAAGTAGGTGGTGATGTTGCCTAGGGGCATCTCCCTTACATTGGCCAAGGTAGGCCAACGCTCTCCCAAGATGGATTCTCTGATTGCTGAGACGGCTGAACAGTCACAGAGTACGTGTTGAACCGTCTCATCTTCTTGTTCACAACCTCTGCAAAGAGGTGTTTCGCTTAATCTCATATTGTATAGATGTTTCCTTAGGGGACAGTGTCCAGTCTGGATTCCTGTTATAAAACGTAGATTCCTTCTGGTCATTACCAGGTAGTCCATTGCTGTTTTCTTGTTGGGATACGTGAGTAGTTCCCTAGCGAGCTGACAGCTGCTTGTTTCATCCCATAGCTTCTTAAATTCGTTGTGGGTGTTCTCCTTAATTAATTGTATTGTCGCCGTAATCGGTAACAAACTGGCCGGGCCTGGTCCAAAGATAAGTTGGCCTTCCGCCTTCTTGGCCAGTTTGTCGGCTTTTTTGTTGCCACTGCACTCTGCGTGTCCTTTCACCCAGCATACCGAGATGTTGTTCATACTGGAGGCACCCACAAGTGCTTGATGACATTCCCATACTGCTCCTGTGGTTATTTTGTAACTTCTCAGGGCTAGTAGTGATTGTCTACAGTCTGTGTAGATCCTGATTGTTTTGCCCGTAGTTTGTCTGCGGACAATCTCTTTTGCGGCTATGGTTATGCCCGCCAGTTCAGTTTGTACTATGCTGGCCCGCTCATCCATAGTCCATTTATATTGGATTTGCAGGCTTCTGGAATATATTACACATCCTGCCCCCTCCTTCTTCCTTGATCCGTCTGTGAAAATGTTTATCACACCTTCACCAGCGGTCTCTTTTTCACTATTTGTCTGTATTGTGTAGGGTCTATCAAAGGCAAATCGGGGATGGATACCATCTGTGCATGCCTGTAGAAGAGGCGTCTTCCTGACAGCCTCATTCCACAGGCGACTCTCTCCCCACAGCCTACATTTGGTTGTAGGCCAACGGACTTGAGGCGTGCCATTGTTATTAAGGCCACTTCTCCTAGATATAGATCCAGTGGTGGCAGACACAGCATTACCTCCATTGCTCTCGTTGGCGTTGTTCGCATAGCTCCTGTTATGCTTAGGCAGGCAACTCTCTGCACTTGGCTGAGCTTGGCTCTCGCTGTAGTCTGTTTACTCTTAGACCACCAGACCGCAGCTCCATAGGTTATCATTGGTCTTATGATGGCAGTGTATATCCACATGACCACTTTGGGTTTCATTCCCCAGGTTTTCCCCCACGGTCCTGCGACACTGCTCATAAGAAATGTAAGCCTTTTTTAGTCTTCTGTCTAAGTGAAGATTCCATGTTAGTTTGGCGTCAAAGGTTACCCCAAGGTATTTCACTTCTGATGCGAAACTTAGTGATGTGTCCAGGAGAACTGGTGCTTTCAGTGCTCCTGGTTTCCTTTTTCTTGTGAAGAGAACCATCTCCGTCTTCCTGGTATTAACAGACAGCGAGTGTTCTCTGCGCCATTTTTCAATTATTCTTAGAGCCCCCTGCATCCTTTCACAGAGGACTCCTTCAAATTTTCCGTTGAGCAGTATTGTTACATCATCTGCGAATGCGATTGTGTGGAAACCCTCTGAGTTGAGGTGGCGCAAGAGGCTGTCGAGGACTAATTTCCATAGCAGTGGTGATATTACACCTCCCTGCGAGCAGCCTCTCGCGACCATTCCTCGCACAGAAGCGTCTCCCACACTGATTTGTACAGATCTTTTGGAGAGCATGCTGGATATCCAGCTTCCCATAATCAACAATAATATTACGAAAAGTTCAATCAGTTGCATTTTAACAGTTAAAGAATTTCAGTTTGTTTTTCCTAAGGTCTGAGACCTGTAAAAAAAATTGAACTAAAAACTTTTTTCCATGACAGACTAGAGTATTAAAATCGTACAATATGCAGAATGACTATTGGCACATAGCTATCTGATATCACTTGAAATATTGTTGATGTAGTAGTAGACTAGGCACGATTTCAAAAAAGAACAATGCAAGAAGGATTTCATGTAACAATTGGGAAAATAACGCTTTTAGGGTATTTCGACCCCGCTGAATACGAATCTGCCTGTTGCCAAAGCGAAATTTGGACCGGAAGTCTGATATCCAAGATGGCGACCAAAACTCTGTTGCCCTATATCTCCCTTGTCCGTTGGCTTAAAATAATGATCTAAACGTCTGCTTGGGGGTTTTCTCGGATGCCAAACATATTGCAATGCTCAAAATTTACTTACCTTAAGTTTAGAGTACATGGGTTTCAAGATGGCGCCCAAGATGGCCGCCGAAACTTTGTTGCTCGGAAGTAAGCAAGGAAGCAAGGAAGATAAGAAAACGACCATTTCAGAGTTCAAACATTGTTTATTGCAAGATTGCAAAGAAGATAAAACAATCATTCAAGTGTTTTTAGTGTATGGCAAGGTTGCAAGGAAGATAAGAAATCAACCATTTAAAGACTTCAAACATTGTCGAGAGCGGTGGCACAACTTTTTGCAAGTCAGTCTATTCTTCTTGCACGTGCACATTTTACTCAGGCACTGGAATGAACAATTACAGGCTAGGATATCCGTACAGGCTTTGGGGACGGGCTCAATGGTCATAAAGATGGGAATGTACTAATCTTGGTGAAGCCTCCACCCATATGACTCAGGATCCATCACCACCGGTCGGGCATGATGAGCATTTTCCCACACGTCCACCTGAAACGTTTTTTTAAATTGCCAGTGCCGAAAAGCAACTGGTTTTACTCACAGTATGCCGCTGCTTGCCATCATGTCTTTACCTGGTAATGGCATCTTAGGAGGTGTAGTCGCAGCGCATCGCTTGTTGGAGGTAAGGCTTCCGGCTTTTCACAACAACGAAAAGCTGATGTCTGGCTTCATCCCCGCTGGTTACGTCTTTGCCCACCTGTTCAGACAGGCAGAAATGTTTTAACATTAAATAAAGCGAAGTTGGACTTGCTGAAACACCTAAAAAAACTGTACCAATCTTGTAGAGCTGTACCAGGAATTTCTCTGCATTGGCCTTTGATGAGGGAGTCAGTGGAGAGTACCCTAGGTCATTCAGAAGCTGGCAGGCCGTTTCATTGAAGACTTTCCATGCTGCTTTCTTTGTTGTTGTTGAAATGTCGACTCGCAGCCGTGACTGCGTGGAACGCCAAGACGTTATTTTTTTGAGCATTGGGAAGAATTTTGCAGATCTCATGGACTGAGAGATACTTTCTTTCTTTCACTGTGCCACTCATCATCCACACTTTAGAACTAGTCATTTTGTCGAAGTGATAGATCAGCAGCAAACAGACGTCGGAATCCCGTAATACGTAACACGTAACATACACACAGTAGTACACATTCAACCACTAAAAACTATATATCTGACAGATTTTACACTCCAAATACAACAAGACGCACGGAGCGTACATAAACACAACAAAGTTTCGGCGGCCATCTTGGGAGCCATCTTGGAACCCATGCACTCCAAACTTAAGGTAAGTAAATTTTGAGCATTGAAATGTGTTTGGCATCCGAGAAAACCCCTAAGCAGACGTTTAGATCATTATTTTAAGCAAATGGACAAGGGAGATATAGGACGACAGAGTTTTGGTCGCCATCTTGGATACCGGACTTCCGGTCCAACTTTCGCTTTGGCAACAGGCAGATTCGTACTCAACGGAGTCGAAATACCCTAAAAACGTTGTTTCCCCAATTGTTACATGAAATGCTTCTTGCACTTTATAGAGATGGATTTCCTATTTATGGCCTTAGTCTATAGTATAGTATTCAGTCTTCAAAAGTTTAAAGTAACATTTTTTCCAGAAACGTTCGTTTGGAAGGGCCAAGATTAACGGAGCGTCTAATTAATAACTGATATTAAGTGGACATCGTTTTTAGATCTTTTCAGTTAATTATAGATTAATTACAGTCAGGATGGGATAGGGGGGCAAACGGGCAAATGCCCGTCGGGCCAGTGGCTCTGGGGCCGGGAAGGCCGGTCCGAGGTAAATAGGCATTTGTTCCGGCGGATAAAAAACCAGACGCGACGGCCAAAAAAAATTTAAATGGCAGCTCTTTTCCCTCCTTAGTCCTTACTTAGAACGAAAGAAATCTCAGATGTGATTTTCAGGTCGCTATCAATGTTGGCCACTGACATAGATGTCACATGTCATTTATAAAAAATTTTGCATACATCTGAAACTTTAGAATTATTTTTGGTTTATTTTTTTTATGTTTAGGGATGTTTATGTAGACAATATTAGTCATAATTATTATTTATTATTATTTATTGTTATACTGTTAGAATGTTTACATTTTTTATTTCGTTCTTTGTTTTACGATGTCAATAAATTTTAATGATAAGTGACGTTTTTAAAAATGTTACCAAAATGGTAACAGTCTGCTTTAGGCCATGGTTGAGTCAGACTGCGCGTTAATACTTTAAACCTTTAAATAATTTTTGCAATTACATGGAAAAAAGGAAAATTCGCTTGACGAAACCTATTTTTTCGAATAAAATGTTTTTGCTACTCGAATTTTTAATTTTTCATTTTAGAGCGTTTGGCCTTGAAAAATACAAAATTTTCGCCTGCGTCGCATTTTTTCCCCTTGGGCCTTGGCCCACAAAAAAAACAAATGTTCTTCCCTGGCCCACTCAAATTTGAGTGTTCTATGTGTTCAAGTCCTATGCTTGATTCCCCATCCACTCCTGATTACAGCAACAGAATAGCGGAAATTTTACCGAAAACAGAAAAGTCTCTACTTCCGCCCCAGCAGCACGCCCGTATGATGTGAATACGGAAAGATTGAGAGTTGTACTTACTCCGTATCGTAAATTACATAACGAAATTAAAAAATTCGGCCCGGCAGAAGCGAATCAAAAATGGCATTTTTTGACGTTTACTGTTTGTTGACGGCAATCGCAGCAACGTTTTTTGGGCAATCGTAACTGAAAACATCACAGTTACTGCGGCCAATAGCTGCCGTTATCCGAATTCTTCACCGTAGAAATTATTTTTTTCTCGCTGCATTAACATTCAAATAATCGTTTCACATTTTTATAATTTTTTTATGCTTTATCGTTTTTCATTATAAAAAAAATCATGCAACTTCCCTATTATGTAATAATCATCGACCCTAAAATACCTTAGTATAATTCAACGCTTTGTTACTAACCAATCTGCACTTTCCCTGTATCGAAATTTGAAGACCCACCCGTATCCAGTCAACAATCTTAAAATACCTCAGTTTAAACGATAAAATTACATTTGTCTGATAAATAATATATTATTCATCCTTACTGAATTAGTTCAATGCTCTGAATAGAAAATACTCCGACCAAGTTTTACAGTTTACATCGGTTAAGGATTTTAAATTGAATCCACCCTTATTCTTTTGAAAAGAGAGAAATTTTGCGGATACGTGACATGCAACATAGGTGTCTTCTCCGAAGATTTATATAATTGACTGGAGGGTGACTATTATTAAGGCAAGCTTTTCTGTGTTACAGCCGATACGGGTTTCGACGAGTTGATTCGTACAGCTCAAGGTTGCGAGCAGGGTCTCAGAATTGGTCCTTTGTGTTCGATCCTGCGGGGCGACTCTGCTACTACTGGTCCATGGTCGTCTCCTTAGCATTCCTTTATAATTTTTGGGTCATTATTTACCGATTTGCCTTCCGAGAAATAGACGGTAAGTAACGTTAAAATTAAAATCAAAAGTAACTATTATTTGTTAAGTAATATTTAGAATGTCTGATAAACACTGAACCACCTCATAAGAATTGTCATCAAAATAATATGTGCAGAGAATTTATTTTATCCGAAAAACTACTCAAATAATTACACATCATGATTTTGAATTTGTAAATTAAATATCTACAGATCTACAAAATCTGACCAACCTTACATGGTGCTGAATTATAAAAAATGTCTCTAAAATCCAAATCGATATTCAAATGATAATAATTACTGACATACTGATAAATCAGCAGAGCCTAATTTATGAAGTTCTGTCTATTTTTTTGTTTTTGTTAAAATCTGTTTTCTTTTGCCATCGCTATTTATTGATCAATATTGCCCAATTCGAGATTATATCTACCAAAATTGTCAGTAACATTTTCGAGGGTGTTCATATCATGGAGCTATTTTGTTCTTTATTAGTGATGTTAGGTAGTGTCATCTCCACTGCAGCTTATCAGGATGTTATAATGTTCTTATAAGAAGACTTTCTTTCTCTCAGGTTTCCAAAGTGACGTCGAGTTCTTTCCTTCTATTCACATCTTCTTACAACAGAATTATTTCTCAATCTTAATGTGATGAAAAAGTTGTTTCAGGTGGTATTCCGTTGTGACTCTTATCTTATTTATTTTTTGTTGTTTATTTTAAGAAGTCCTTCAGTTTTTATTTTACCGGTGAATGTTGAAGCAGCCGGAGTTTCGGCTCAAACAATTTTTTCTAATATTATTCACATTCTTCATTCGTTTGTGCCCAGATTTTTATTTGCGGGGATCTACAGGATACCCCAAAGTTGTCACTTTCTGTTTTCGCTGCATAATCGCTTTCTCTTTATCTCATAGGCCCTGATACCCACACCGGTACTAATTCGGAATTAAAGAACAATGTTAAAAAAGGGCTTTTTTGGCCCATCCGTGGTAAAGTGTGGAAGCCATCTTTTCTTACTAATTTTGGGATGCTGAAAACGAATCGGTCACCCATCTCGGGAACACAACCCTCATGTGGGGGTGATATTGTTTAGAATTTTTGCTTCTTTTTCTGCTTACCTAACGAGTATTTTGAAAGAATTTCCTGCACTAAAGAATAACGTTTTGTTGCCAATTCTAATATCAATTTCAATGCCACCCTCCAAATAAGGGTTGTTTTTCTACTGTCTTCCCGATGTTTTTAGCCAATTCGGATGACAGATTCGTATTCAGCACCACAATATTAATAAAAAGTTATTGTTTCCACACTTGACCACTGATGGAATAAAAAAACCTTTTTTAACATTGTTCTTTATGTACATTTAATAATAATAATTCCATTTTGGCAGACCTTCACCATCATAATTTTCAGCATCTGAACCCTAGCGTTTCAGTTTGAAATTCTATGATAATTTTGTTTTCATTTAGTTTGGCTTCAAGCTTAGATTCCCGTGAGAATTATCATCGTTGTGTACGAACAGATCGACATACATACTTATTGTAATCATTTGTATTTGTAATCATTTATTATTCTTGTCCCACTTTGAAAATTGCAGATATGATAATGTATATATTTGGCATTGTTGCCAAATGTATACAAGGCGGTCCATTCAAATTGAGATAGTATATTGTCTTGGAAACAGCACATTTTCGGAAAAAAAAATGTTTCGAACAAGTTTTTTTTCGAGACAAAAACAAAATGGTATTACATATGTTCGATTCGGTAGACGTTTACTGCAGTGTCTTATTCTACGAAAAATAAAAAACAACTTTTGCCTGAAACATGTTTCTGTATTTTGCAAGAGATGTTAAACGAAATACCCAACTAGAATTTTTTTAATATTTAAGATTTTTTTTTTTTTTTAGAGAAAAGCAGTTGGGCAATTTCTAATTTTTTATCAACCATCGGTATTCAATTTATTCAACAATCTTATTCTATGCAAACAACTTTTGTTTGAACCATTTTTTATTCTCAGTGACCCACGTTTTAATAATGTGATTTCCTCCATTAACAAACCCTAGTTATATTGCTTAATATCTGGGAAAATTGAAGTTGTATAAAAAATATTTCGGGCAAAAGTTGTTTTTTATTTTTCGTAAAATAAGGTGTCGCAATAAAAAAAAAGTCCCCATTTGAAAATAAAAACAAAGTTAACTTTAAAATGACATTGAAAACATTCAACGAATTAAAAATAAATACCATTTTGTTTCCTTCTCGAACCAAAGCAACTATTGTTTGAACATTTTTTTCGAAAATACGTTATTTCCGAGATACTGTCGCAATTTAAATGGACCGCCATTAGCAAAAAGATTGATCTCGTACCCAACAATTTAATTTAGATTACGAATAAAATGAAAATGTCTGAATATATTGTGTTTGATGTAGCGAATACCATTCTGGTGTGGTTCTGCCTGGACTACTTCGCAGACTTCCTATACCTGGTGGACATCATGTTCCACTTCCGAACGGGCTACCTGGAAGACGGCGTACTTCAGACCGACTCCACGAAGCTGCGCCACCACTACATGAATTCCACCACCTTCTACATTGACTGTTTGTGCCTGTTACCACTAGACTTCCTTTATTTATCAGTGGGATTTAACTCAATATTGCGGTCCTTCCGCCTAGTGAAAATTTATAGATTTTGGGCATTCATGGATAGGACGGAACGCCACACGAACTACCCAAACTTGTTCCGCTCGAGTAGTTTGATCCACTACCTCCTAGTTATTTTTCATTGGAACGGTTGTCTGTTCCATATCATATTAAAAAACGATGGTTTCGGCTCTAAAAACTGGGTGTATAGTGACTCTGGTGAGAGTACTGACTATGTTAAAGCATATTTGCAAAGTTATTATTGGTGCACGTTAGCGTTAACCACCATCGGGGACCTGCCCAGGCCTAGGAACAAGGGGGAATACCTTTTCGTCATCTTCCAGCTTCTGTTCGGCCTGCTGCTTTTCGCCACAGTACTGGGTCACGTTGCCAACATCGTGACGTCAGTGTCAGCGGCGAGAAAGGAGTTCCAGGGTAAGTCTTTTTTGTTTACAAGGCTTTTTGTGTGCTCCCTACTTTTCCTCTCTTTTCCATTCCTTACACTAAGTATGAGATTTAGTACTTTGCTATTTTATAAATATTAATATTATACTGTCGTATTTCAATGTTTAGAAGTATTTGGAGGTAATACTCAAATAGCTTCCAAGTATATATTTAAATTTTAACAAAATTTTAACACAAAATAAAATAAATCATAAATCAATTTTTTTATACGTAACCAATTTAGATGCTATTTACGCCAAGATTTTGATAAAAGAAAACGATAAATAACATAATTAAACTGCATACATATAATACAATCAAGGTTTTTTGAAGGGTCACTTAAATATAAAAACTGCCAGAGGTTTGATTGAAATGCAACTTCATTGAATTTCATTGAAAATGATCAACAATTTGATTATTCCTAGGAACAAGTGAGTTTTGCTCACGAATCATTTTGTGATCATTGAAATAATGTGGATAACATTAATGTGTTACATTTATACTGCATACAATAAATGTTTGAAATTATTTTAACTTATTAAATTTAATGAGATGATCTGTCATTATTAATTTATATCCGGTAATACGGTTATTTTAAAAGTCACATATATTGAATAAAACAAGAATTCAAAATAAAATACATCAAACACAATCACGTCATGGTAGATGTTATCTGTAATATAAGTTTTTTTCTTGCATAGCAATAGGACAAAATTAAATAACTTAAATTTTTAGTCCAGCATATACTATCAAAAATACCAAAGCAAGGCAACTATTACAATACTGTTAGATAAACATTAATTAGCATTTTATTGTGATAATAGTAAATTAAAAATGTGATATACGTAAGTAGTGCAAAAATGTTGTTCTAGCCCTCCCCACTCTTCGACACTGAGAATGTCTGGTAATTTTGATTTGATCAAATACAAGTGGAATAGTGGACTTACACATTACTCACATATTCAATTTCAATATTCATCATTACCTATTAAAATATAGTATATGCGTATATTACATGAGGAACATGTTTGTTATTTAATTAGCATTGGTACCATCCAAATAAATGCCACTATGAACTACTGCTTGACGTTAAAGAATACACTGCATTATCAATAAGGAAAATAAGATTAGGGCAAATGCCAAATGCCCTGTGACATGAATATATTTATAATCTTAAAACCAGTGTGACCACATCTTAACATCACCAAGAAATCATTACGAAATTTCCTATTTTTGGAGTATAAAAATATTATATGTTGGTATTTTTAATAATTGAACATAGTTAGGCATGTTACAACTAATTCCGACATTTATAGAATTATTTTTATATCGGGAATATGCTACTAATAGTGCCGGGTGTAGGAAAATATACATTTGAAGAAGCTATTAACTCGTATACCATTAATCTCACATTACCTTCCTACACACGATCTCATGTTATATTAAATACATACTACAGCTAACGCTAGCAAATTGCAGTAAACTAAGCATACACCAATCAGTCCTAGTTTGATTTAATAAACGACTAGGTGTACAAAGGATTTGGGTTTGTATCAATATCTATTAATTTATTCGTTTGTTTGAACGTTATTGACTTGGGTTAGATCACTAATCTAATTTGAAACCTAAATTACGGATGCATAAGTCTTGCAAAATAAAACCGAAAAACAAACAGAAATACAATGACACTTTTCGCAATTTAAGAAAAACTGAGAGGAAATCAGGCAATTTAGACATCAGATTCGTTTTCACACATCAAAATACATAAGCAAATGATTGTCTGATTCCTAGTGCAGTGCATTTTTTGTGGTTGTGCACAGCTATAATAGCGATAGGTACAAAAAAATATTCTGATTCGTTTTCGTATAAGTGATCAGGGACAAAACCTATAAGATAAAAAAGTGGTAGCCTCGGGATTCATATTATACCAACAACATATTTTATATTTTCTTTGCCTAAATCTCTGCGGCACACGAAGAACCAAATTAAACTATTTCGCCTCTTGATACTTTGCACATATACTTTGCAATCTATCTTTCGACAATCTATTTTTCAATTTCGTTAACATTGGGTAAACGAATGCTTTAAACTCATTTGTGTACATTTGAGTTAAATCTAATACTATCTTATATTAATGCGTTCACTCACTTTTTAGTTATAGTGCCAAAGAAAATATTGTCAAAATCCAATAATTTAAAATTATTGTTGTTAAAAATAAAATCATATTTTATTATATTACTAATTTTGAAACTTTTATATTAAGAAATTTCACTCGTATCAAATGATAGTGAGGTTTCACTTTTATCAGTTTAGAGCCTCTAGAGATTTTTAGAGCATCTAAGAAACAATTGAAATTGCCAATATGTGGAAACATGTAAATTGTGCTTTTGGTAAATAAGTTGACCTGCCAAAAATAGAAATATTCGTAATTACACATTAAGCAGTTTTAGTTTTTTAAAGAATCAATTTATCATTTATTTTCTCTAATCCATTGAAAAAATAGAAGATATATGCAGAGACAATAACAATACCAACAAATATTAAGTGATTCTTAAATTTACTGATGTTTATTAGAATATAGTGAGGTATTATTACTCTTAATCTTAATCTTAATCTTAAAATCATTGACATTTATTAAGATAAAATTAAGGATATAATGGGATGATATTCATTAGTTGAAGCACAGTGCTTCAACCGCAACTACTCGTGGTATATATGCTAAATTCGCATGATCGCTCTTTAAAGATTCGCCTTGCTGATGAGGATTTAATTAATTTTCTAATTATTTCTGTTTAAAGGTTGTGATTTATTCAATTACTTTGACCTAAATATTCAGTCCATAACATGCATTAGCTGCACCAGCCATAGCTATAAATTTTGCACAACACCAACAATATGATAATTTTAAGATAACATCTGTTTACACATACTATTGACTGTTGATATCCGTCTTCCTGTATTTCATTTTCGTGGAAACATTGGTTAATATTTCCTGACTATTTTGTCTGAAGGAAATTTATATTTTATGAACAGGTCAACAAGAGCGAACTAATAAATTGCATACTTTTGATTAATATAATAAAAATAGCAAAGTATTAAATCACCTAATTTATACTTTCCACAAGGAGACCAATGCAAAGTTACAATATATTCACTCCTTTCTCCAGAGCTCGTTCTAATCGCCAGAAATTAAATTTCATTATCCCATTCAAAACAGACCGTTGAAAGGTGGAAATGGTTTAATCCGCTTTTAACGATATGTAAAGTGGTAGATTTTCATACTTTGTAACTAGGAACGTTATAAATAAATTGGACCTTTAACAAAGGCTTAATTTACTTATGCACCTTTATGATTTCTCTAAAAAAAACGTTGAAACATAATTTAGAATATTTTTAATACCTAGTTAAGATAAATTAACGTTATATAGGAAGTATCTAAAAAAGATCTCTAGTATTCGTATTATTTGCCGTTCATTTGAGAGTAAATATTATAACTTCCCTGTGTTTAATTTCTCGGCAAAAGCAAAACCATGAATAGTTGAGAGTAAACAAAAAAGGAAATCGCGCCCGTATGCTCTAAAGATGAAACAACAAAACCGCTACGGATATGTGTTTCGAAATTATTGTTCCTCGTCAGCACCGTAGCTTCCAGATGATTTGAATGGATAGAACAGGAACAACAATTGAAATAGATCAAAGTTACATTTCTTCCTTCTTGTTTAGCTAGGCTCAATTTTGGACTTAGACCAGAATAGTCGGCACATAAAGTTTTATGCGGAATGTTCATTTCAATCAGGCGCGTTAAACACGACTTCTTTTTTTGTTTATTGTTTAACCGTACGATTTCCCATCTATTTATTGACATCAGGATTTGTTAGCTTTCCGGGTCCCACAAAAATACTTATAAACCCTTTTTTAACGATTGAAACTGCTAAATTACATGGCCATGCATCACGTCCATCCAAGTTGTAGCGAAGAGTTAGATAAAAAAAATATGTATTAAGTAGGCTTTAAAAAATAAAATATTTTTCAACCATGTTATAGGTGACTGTGAACATTACATTTAATGTTGTCAATTTTTACCCAAGCGAAACTTTCTTCATATAGATGGCGAATAATGAAAAGCAGATGTTTGGGTGCTCCTATCTTCAATAATACAGTCCACAGTTTGTTCTATTCCAAATTTTCAAAAGCCTTACGGTCAGTGGCGGCTGGTGAAATTTCAATATTTTTCTTCTCGTCTATGGCGCATGGGACCCATACGAAATTTGGGAAATAACATCTAGAGAAGCACTTCTCTAATGACCCATAAAAAATTTTGAAATAGCAGTTTGCGAAAAAATTTTTGAAAATTCGTTAGCCTCCCCTGGGTCTAGGGACTCCTGTTTATTTTTATTTTTTTTTTGTCATATGCATTTGACTTTTCATAAAAATACAACAATGGATTTTGAAGTTTGTGAAAATATTTTCATTACTAACTGAAATACAATGAACTGAAATTTTGTAATTTACAATTTAACAAATTACAATATTTCAATTCGTTGTATCTCAGTTAGT
The DNA here is from genome assembly GCA_936432065.2 of Rutpela maculata. NCBI lineage: Eukaryota > Metazoa > Arthropoda > Insecta > Coleoptera > Cerambycidae > Rutpela > Rutpela maculata. Next base: position 54,002,662 of record OW386287.2, on the reverse strand, counting down.
AATGAAAATATTTTCATAAACTCCAAAATCTGTTGTTGTATTTTTATGAAAAGTCAAATGCATATGACAAGAAAAAATAAAAATAAACAGGAGCTCCTAGACCCAGGGGAGGTTAACGAATTTTCAAAAATTTTTTCGCAAACTGCTTTTTCAAAATTTTTTAGGGGTCATTAGAGAAGTGCTTCTCTAGATGTTATTTCCCAAATTTCGTATGGGTCCCATGCGCCACAGACGAGAAAAAAAAATATTGAAATTTACGGTAGTCTACGAAACAAAAGTTTAGACACATAATATAGTACAGTACCTAGAGGTTTTAACTTCGGAATAATGTATTATGAAACGGATTTCTTTCATTTTTGACAATTTAATAGTAAATACATCAAAGAAAAGTTTCTATATTATGCGACGGATTGCTAATTTATAGGGGGTGGATGCCTTTTCAGGGGGTGGCAACTAAGAAATAATTAAACATATTGAAGCTGAAAGAAAGGAAAATTTTAAGAAGAAAAGGCTCTATGCAACTTTTCATAAAAATTGATAGTCTTTAAGTTATAACGAATTGAAAATTGGGATTTTAGCATAAAAAAAGGTATTTCAAATAACTCGAAAAGTATTATATTGAGCGATAAATTGATGATGATGATGAATTTCATTTTTTCTAGTTTCTGTAGAGTTAATGGTTTCGGAGATCTGGAAGTATAAAGGTGGTGTCCGAACGTCTATAAGACGAAGTATTTAGTATTTAGTATTTTAAATGTTAAATATCTCAGAAACTATGGCCTTACGTCAAAAGCGGTAAGAATCAAAATGAACACTATTAATTAGGCTTTTAAGTGATTTTTTTCTATTTCTATAGTGTAAAAAAACAAAGAATTTATGACAGGAACAATGTACTTTTTTAAATTTTCTTAATAAAAACGTCGCCATTTTGTTAATGTCACCAATTAAAAAAATATATTCCTATTTACTGTTTTTCGTTAATATATAGAATGACCTAGACGCTCAAATTTTCATCCACTTACAACGCTTGGTTTAGAAAAAAAAATGCATTCTAAACTGCAAAGGAATTTTAGAAAAAACGTAACATTTTTATTGCTCTACAAATATCTCAATAAATATTACTTTTAGAGAAAATATAGTATATATCAAACATGAAGCTTATAAACTAAGAATGAATTTGACTATTTTATATATTTGTGTAGGGTTGATAGTTTCGGAGATATTTAATTTTATAAATGGCATCCGACCGTTTTCAGGATGATGTATTTAGTTTAAATGTTAAATATCTTAGAAATTGTGACACTTCCGTAAAAGACTCTAAGGAACAAAATTAAAGGTAATTAATCTTTAAAATGCTTTTTTGTTTGTTTCTACATCACAAAAAATATAGAAGTTATGGCCGGTTCAATGTACGTTTTCATATTTTTTTAAACAAAATGTCGCCATTTTGTTATTGTAATGGCTCAGTAAATAATTTTTCTTTCAAAAATGCTGTTTTTTGTTAATATATAGCATGTTCAATTTATTTTGTTCTTTTAAAGCACTTGTTTTAGCCTACGTTTCAAAAACGTATCCTACGTTTCAAAAATAAATTAGTAACACTTTTTCAAATATTCAATATTCACCCCTGAAGGGGTGGTTTTCACCTCAACAACAAATTAGATTGGGGATGCAAACTTGACACTTATCTCTCACGTCTTGCCTAAGTGGTTTTAATCACTTAATTTTGCACAGTTTTGTACGCTTACTTTAAATTTAGCAGACATTAGCGCCCACACCACCTCAAAAAATTTTCTCTACCAATATGCTTATCCTTTTGTCTAATTCGATTGAACCGACTTAAACATAACTTACCAGTTATGAAGAGGGGCTGGATGACATTTTTCGCGACGTTGCTGGATGGTAAATAATAAAAATATTATTAAATAAATAGAGTAATTTGCAGGCAATTTGGAAGAAAAAATTAATAAGCGAGGTAAAAGTGCAGTCAACATTATGGTATGTAGCACACGACGTCTATAGTGATAGGTAAAGAGAAAGGAGTGATGAGAAGAAATCAATAATATTTTTACCAATGAGGATGTAGTAAGAGAAACAAAAAAAGAATGTGATTATAGTGCATATTTTCTCACAACACGCTTTGTACCAGTTGCGTAAAACAGTCTATAACGGGTAACTAGATTGATAAATGTGAGTATTAAATCCAACCCGCGATCGCCTTGGCGAAAACCACTGTGTGTGTGCCGTCGCTCTTATGATGCTTTCGTCACTTTCAGTGGTTTATCGAGCAACACCCATGCCTCTATGACAATCATGTTTCTGTTCTTCATGTCATCACTTTTGACTCATTTTAGCGAACCATATCCGTAATAAATACAAAAAAGTAAATTGCAGTTAAGTAGATCGAAAGTACTAAACACAGTAGAGGACAGGTATCACATGAAGCTCTACGTATTTCGTTGTTTCTTCTTAGGGGTATTTTTTAATATTTGAATTTATTTTTTAACGCCCACGGTATTCCATCCACATATCTGTAATTTTATAAAATAAATACCAACTTCACGTAATCCTATGATTCTTTGGAACTCTCGTAATTGTTGAAAGGTAGCACGTTTTCGAGGCATTATCAAAGATATTTGGAAAACAAAAAGCTGATGATGCTAAATCAAATTAAAAATTTAACTAGTTAACTCATATTTTGACTATGAATAAATATCTTTTGCATTTCTTGGTGGTTACTTTTTTAATTAAACTCATTCTAAATGATTTACTTGCCCCAAATATTATCCAGCTCCGTTTATTGCCATCTAAACCGTAATCTTGGGTTTTATATTTCTCACATATTAATGTGTTTTAAAACACTTATCTTTATTATTTTATTTATAATTTTCAGCGCATTTGTATGCTTTAAATACTATCATATCAATCCAATTCAGCTAAAATAAAGTGACGGTGTCAATCATCACTTCGATATTTCTGTCTAAAATAGTCCACCAAACGAAAAAATATCTCATAACCACCCCAATTCAAATAAATACTGAATATGTATGTGTATGTATACAGAGTGTTTGATTTATCGTTCTACAGTTTATATCTTTTGAACTAATTGAGAAATAAAAAAAACACAGGGATCGTAATTTTTTAAACATTTCTCAGGCTGCGTTTTGATGTTTCCAAAACAAAAAAACAAAAAACCAAATAAGCATAGTTTTAGAGAACTACCATAAGTGACACTTAAGCTTCACATCTAAATTCTATTGATACCATGTTTTTGTTGGTATTTCCGTCAGTTCATTTATTGTTTTAACCTAATACTCTGTGGTATAATATACAATAATCCAACTATACCTTTGCCGTACTAACTTTGGTCTCTTTGGTCTCAAAGTAAAGTGTGTACAACTTAAAATTATTGTAAAGATCGGCTGAACTTTTGGTTGCCAAATCCTCACAATTGCATGCTGCCAACCACAATTCGGACCTTAAAAGAAGGAAGGTTCTCCATTACTTGGAAATTCTTATAATTTTCAGCAATAATAAAATACCTTTGGGATTTTTAGAAAACCTAAATACTGTCTTCTTTTGTCGTTCTTTTACTCATCATATCGCTAGTAAAAATCACTCGTTAACACTATCGCTTATCTATATATAGCGCAATAGTTCTAATATGTGTTAAAAACATAGTTGCATTGTTGGATATTATGTCACCGAATATTAGCTTAAAACAATAAATGAACTGACGGAAATACCACCAAAAAGATGGTGAAAATCACTCAGATTGATCAAGGAAACATCAAAGGCGGTGCGGAGAGAGTCGCTTCTGGTGGTTCCCTATTCTGTGGTTTTACATTCCAAAAAGTGAAAATAGTCGAATTAATTTTTTTTTCAAAAAATTGAAATGTTTACACCAGATTTAAAATCACCGCCCAAATTCGACCCCAACTTGGTAATGAAGTTATCCGATCAAATTATGGCTAACTGCATTTTTATTACTGTTCTACAGATTCCATCTTTTGAACTAATTGAGGTATAAAAAAACTAAAGGAGTATAATTTGTTACACCTTTCTCAAACTACTCTTTGACGTTTTTAAAAAAACAAACGTCGTTTTACAGTTAGTCCATTCAGTGGGGGTTTATTAGTATGTAATATCACTAGTGCTTAAAATTTAATCGAATTTTTTTTCGAAAGCGTCGTTGCCTGGTAATATAAAGAGTGTAAATTGGCAGTTTATTATCTGATTAAAATCCCGACCGCTTTAACGGGAGAGTTTTAGTCTTTAATAATAAACTGCCAATATACATGAGTTATATTACCTTTTGGCAACAAATTGCTTGAGAAAAAATTTTAGATAAAATTTAAAAGCACGAGTGGTATTTGGGGAGAATATTTCATGAATAATTAAAGTACTTGAAACATCTTTAATATTAAGTTTTGCCATTAACTGCCTTCAGGCGTTTTCTTATAATTTTTTAGTGTTTACTAACCTTTATTTTCAATTTCATTATTTACGTCACATAAAAATGTATTTCCAAACCGACTCAACTAATAAAGAACAAACTATGTATTATTTAATAATCGCAGCTGTAGAAACAAAATGTCCACGGAATTTGCCATATTTTAAATGTAATGACAATCAATATTCAATAAACCACTATACCTTGAACCATAATGCATAGATTGATGACTGGCCCAAAACTGTTTCATCATTGTAAACAGTTCTTAGGCATGTTTCGACCAATCACATTATGCATGAAGACAGAGAGAGCACTACCAATGTTTCGGGTTATTCTATTTTTTAGTTAATCAAAGAATCGAATATGGTTCTGGTACCGCTATCTAGTAACGGTGACACTAAACGCTACATATCTTCAGAAGACAGTGTAATATACAGGAATTATTATATAAAGTGTTTATTGATATATATTTACTTATTTAATTCTTATTTCCAATTTGAGGAGGGTAAAGATTAAGTTACGGTTGTTTAGTTAAGCAGAGGGTATTTATACTGTGAGAGTTGAATTAGAATAAGTGTTGGATTACCATACGTAAGTACATTTGTATTTAACATGAAATAATTGACTTGCCTTATGTTATGTTTATAATATTATATTACTACGTATAGAATACAATAATACAATTTACATTAACAATTAGCAATAAGCTAGAGAAAAATGTATAGATAAAATTTAAAAGCAAGAATGAACCTTCCTATTTGCGGAAAACATTTCATGAAACAAAACATGACATATATATCAAAAAATGTTCACAATATTTGTCGGCGCAGCGACACAAAAAATGAGAGCGATAATTTTTTCGTGTTGGTATCCTCAAAAGCCGATCTAGGTTGGATTACCACTAATAATGACGTTTGATTGGGGCAATGTTGTGAAAAAATGGACTCTCATTGGCTATCACGTTAACGAGTGAAATAATCCCTAAAAAATATTATATAATAAAGTATTTGTGGAGTAGAAAAAATTTTAATATATGTTGTTTAAGTGGAGGCTCTGATGAAAAATACAAGTTTGGAGGGGGAAGACGCGAGCCACCATCTTGATTGAAAAGAGCAAAAATTTGTTTTTTTTTTCAAAATAATTCGGCAACGGTCGATCCTACAAGAAAAATGTTCGAAACAAAGTTGAAGAGGACATTTCCTTCATTTTTTGTATGTACATTTTTATTGTAAGTCTAATGTGTAGCGAGATACAGCGGCAGAAAAATGGATTAAAAATAAACACTTTTTCTAATTTTGACATATAAAGTGACACTTTTCAATACTGACGTAAGTGTCAAAACGTCCTACTTTATGTAACCAGTTATGAAAAGTAAAATTTTACGTAACTGGTGAGGAAAAGTTCGTTATGCCATCAATTAATAAGCAACTCTCAAAAAGAAAAAGAAACGATGTTTTTTCAACACAAAATTGAATACTGAGTCCATAAAATGGAAGCTTTTAAATTCTTCTTTCCTTCAAAACTTTTTCATTAACACGATTTACCTTATGCTATCAAATTACGATTCCAAATAATATATAACTTGGTTAAATGACGTTTGTCAATTTTGACATTAAATTTATAATATGTAATAATAGCGGCAAAGGTGACTATGAAAAACAGTACTTAATTTTTAAGATCTTTAAATACACCTATTTAGTACAGTGAATGAAGGTAAAAATCAACTATTACCTCCGATATCGGTGAACCTCCATCGATTTGCATGAAAATTTGGTATTGAGTATACTTTACCCTCAACTTCAAAAGAGACATATGCTCGACTTGCGCTTTTTGCATTTTAGGGGTGAAATCCACCTCTTTTGTTAAAAATGGGAAAAAATGCAGATTTAAGCATTCTGGCGTAAGTAATCTCGTTTAATTAGATCAAATAAATATTTTTCAACACTTATATGCATGATTTATGATTTTAATTAATTTTTCAACCTTTTTAGCAACCACCCCTTAAATCTAAAATCATGAAAAAATCATTTTTTGTATTTCTGAAATATGAAATCGCATATTAACATTACACAAACGGTTTGTTTAATGTTTATGATATAATTTTTAGTTGACTGTGAAATTTCAACCCTTAAAAACCACCCCCTTAATGCAGAATCATTGAAAAAAATGGTTTCAAGAAACTTTAATCATTTGAATAATACATTACTGAATTGAAATCTCATTTACTAAGTATTAAAGTAATTATTTATTTATTGCGAAATTCCACCCTTAAAAACTACCACTTGTCATAAAAATAATGGAAATTTTTTTTTTATCAGCTTTAATAGCTTTAATTATTTAGAATCTTTTTTATTACTTATAATAAACTTTATTAATATATTTCAAACTTTATTAATATTATTCTTTCCACATTCCCCAAACTACCCTTCGTGCACAAATTGATGAAAAAGCATAATCTAACATTGGAAACAATTTTTTCAGTGCTTATGTGACTTATAAAAATTTAATTTAATTAAGACACACAGCATACTAGAAAGCCCCACTATGTTTTCGAGCAGATGTTCAAAATTCCTTTCACTTTTTCTATCTTCAAAAGAAACATACACACACTCACACATGTATATTTTGTGAGCATGTACCTATCGACACGTCTACTTCTTACTATCTATCTTTTTTCCTATATATGCATACAAAATCTCTGCTCAAAAAATTTTTGCAAAAAAATGTTATTGGTTTTTTTACAATAACTCCGTTAATTGTTATGATATCAGGTTCATCCAAAAACCATTTGAAAGGTAATTTCAAGGGCTATAAGATCGTATTAAATTTAATCTTTTAAAACCCTTATTTTTTTAAAGATAAAAGGTTAAAGGGCCCCGGTTACATGGTTCTCGCAGTAAAATTTAGGCTTTAAACGTTTCTATCTCGGTTATTTTTTATCCTACAAAAATAAAAAAAAAACTAAAATCTTTGTTAAAAAAAAACTCAAATTTCATTCTGTATTATTTTTTACATATATCGACTATTTTTAGAGTTATTATCAAAAGAAAATGAAATTTACGAAAATTTGAAAAATTGTGATTTTTTTAAATCATATTTTTTTTCAAAAATAAGCATTCTAAACCGGTCAAAATTTTTGAAGTCATTACTTATGCTAAAATAAAGAAAGTCTTATAGGGTTACTATAAATTTTAATTTTTGTGGAAATGGCGTAGGTTTTATTTTTCACTTTTTCCTAAAAAATTCGAAAGGGTACTCTTATTTTCATCATAACTTGCTTAATTTTGATGCTATCAACTTCTTCTATAGCTCATTTGATAGGTATTTCTGAGTACTTTCAAAAGTGTTCAGTAAGTATATTTTATAAAATGCATCGTTTTCCCGTTATTTAAGCTTGAATACTTAGATTTGAGTACTCGCCGAAAAGAAATATACATTCAATTACCTATAGCTCACTTTGAATTAATATTAAAAGGTTTTTTAAGGAAGGAATTTATTAGTTTTGTTATTATCTTCAATTTTGGTAATGACAACTTTTTTGTAAAAACTTATAGTTTTTGAGTTATTTATGAAAAACCGCTTTAAAACATGCATTTTTCTCACGAAAAATCAAAATCTTTGATCTTTAATAACTCAAAAAGTATTGATTTATTTTAATATCTTTATATAACAAATTTTGCTTAGAATTGATCCCTCTATCGATTCCTGGGGTTATTTTTCATAAAATAATTTCCACCCCTGAGAAGGGGTGGTATCCACCCCCAGGGTAAAAGCGCAAGTTGGCACTATGTCACTTTTGTTTCTTGAAGTATCTCTAACTACTCACAAATTTTCATGAAAATCGATGGAGGTTCAACGAAATCGGAGGTGAAAACCTTTAGTGACTGTACTAATTCCATTTCTGTTTAAAGGGTTTTTAGACTTTTAAAATTAGAAAAAATCATGTATGTAACACGTTTCGAAAGACAATCTTGTGTAACTCGTGTTATTTTGCGGGATCTCGCTTCGCTCGTCCCGCAAATTCCACTCGTTACACAAAATAACGTCTTTCGTAACTGGTTACATAAATAGCTATTATTATATAATATTTATCAAATAATATTTTTTATACTTATTTATTTTTCTTTTTTTTGTGGCAGTCCCGGTCGACTGATGTTGACGTCTTCATTATTATGTTCGTCACTACTCCTGGAATTCTAGGCCTCCGTTAACAACAATTCTTCACCTTCGTCCTCGCTCTCGCTCTCGATGGGGTCGAATTTGGATGGGGACATTAAATTTGGCGCAGAGGTTTATTTCATCAAAATTTTTAAATATTTTTACACTGGCAACATACCCAACAAGCTAAGAAATCATGAATATGCCACAAATAATAAATTATAAACAATAACATTAATAAGTACTTACTTGAAAAAATTCAATTCAATTCAAATTTTGAAATGAAAATCGATGCTTATTTGTTTTTTTGGATACATCAAAAAGTGACTTGAGAAGGACGTAAAGAATTATGTTCCTTGCGTTTTTTTCATATCACAATTAATTCAAAAGATATAGGCTTTAGAACGATAAATTAAGCGCTCTGTGTATGGAGTTTTATAAAGTTCCAAATATATTATTCCAAAATTAAAAAGAAATGATCTGTTAGTAACTAACTAATGTAATTCTTTGTGGCGCTAGGAAATGTCTATAAGAGCAATATAAATTTAAATATTCAAGTGGCAAAGTGAAACAAACAACATCTTATTTGTAAGGAGCGTTTCGGGGTACAAGAAAAGGCAATAAATATCTCCAGAAAACACAATATGTTGTAGTACAGCAACCTTTACACCGGCGCTTATTTGAACACACACACACACACACTTTCAATCTACATATTGAAAATATGAAAGTGGTAAAGAAGCCAATCCAATCTACTACACGCGGTAGGAGATGTAGAGTGAATTAAATTTTAAGAAATAAATTTTAACTTTACCCTCCTGATGTCAATAAATCGGTGAAGATTGTGTATGGATCCCGCTGCCTTAATTTAATTTATAAATGTTACATGCTTATACAGGAGCTGGTACGTCGAATGAACAAATGTTCACAATTTTGTTTTGAGAGAAGTTTCTTAAGATTCTCGTACATTATCCCTTGAGGAAGGTATAAGTGCAACAGTTAAAGGGCGGAGTCGAATTTGGTATCGGTATTTTTAACGTTGAGCAAGGTGAAAATTGATGTGAAAGAAGAAGATCAGTTTATTATTAGGGATAATTTTTTATTTGATCTTAAGGAAACACATTGGAAAAATTTGATAAGGTCTCAAATTCTAATAGAGTCCCTATGTTTAACTTTTAAGTAATTTAAATCACATGCATACCTCAAACTGAAATTATATTCTCATTGCAGAAACAGAATTAAAGTATACACAGTCAGAGACATAATATCTAGCATCAAGATTAAGCACAGTTGCATAAAATGGGTTATGTGGCAATTGCAACTGATCACTACCTGATCACTGCAGGTCAGGGTGAATAACAAACTTTCAACTCGGCGGGACATTCGCGCGGGCGTCCCCCAGAGGTCGTGCCTGTCACCCAAGTTATACAACTTGTACGTCTCCGACTTTCCGGAGTTTCCGAACACGAACCTTGCCAAATACGCCGACGACACGGCCATGTACGCACCTTCGCACAATGCACAAGCGGCGAACATGCTGCTGAAAGCGCACATGGCCCGTGCCACGGCGTATTACGACAAGTGGAAAATTCGGATCAACGCCGAAAAGTCAGAGGCTATACACTTCACGCGCCGGTTCACTGAGAACCGCATTCTAACGCCAATTTCGATCGGGGGTCACCAAATTCCAATCAGAAGGTGCGTGAAGTATCTGAGGGTGAACTTGGACAGAAGACTGACGTTCAACACACACGTTAACGAAACCGTACGAAACGTCTACTTCATGTCCGGGAGTCTGTCCTGCTCCTGGCGCGGGGTAGCGGACTAAACAGGACTAACAAAAAATTGTTGCATACGATGGTGATCAGGCCGACCATCACATACGCGGCGCCGGTGTGGTGCAGCATCTCGGCCACGACAATGCGGAAACTTAGAGTTTTAGAACATAAATTTATGCGCCTTATTTCAGACTCCGGTAGGTACACCTCCCTCAGAGATCTCTATGCACGTTGCCACGACATAACCCCACTTCGTCCAGGAAACATCACAGAAATTCTATCAATTCAAATTGGGCGACAGTCCGCTAACCCGCGATATAACACGAATCAGACAGCATAATGCCACACTTTTCGACCTGAAACACTCATTACCATACCAGGCGTTGCCTATCTTTCGGCAACCTCCCTAGCCAAAACTTTCCTATACCACTCTCCACCCTTTACTTTTTATCACCTTTTACCTTCAAACCTTTTTCCATTCCCTCCATTCATCTCATTTTTGTTAATTTTTGTTCTTTTGTCCTTTTTGTCTCCTTTTCTAAACCCCCTCTCGACCAATAACCTCTTAAAAATCCGAACTTTTTAAACCACAACTTCCTTTCCACCCCACCCTTCTGGAGGCAGGCTGACCACCGGACGAGTCTGTCATTATTTTTTAAAATTAACCTTAAGTTTTTTAAATCGTTTTTTCGATACCACAAACAAATTGTTGGCTTTAAGTTTTTAATGGTTAAGACAGGAGCTCTAACCACTCCACCAATGAACACCGTTCAAGCCAAACCGGACCCGCTTCGCCCACCCACGCGCCTATCACGACGCTACGCGCCCTGGCTGCGTGGCTGGCTCCGGGATCCGATTAGGTGCATTCCCTTGCAACATTAATTCTGGATAAATTTGTTTTGATTGATTGATTGATCGCTGCCTAACTTGCCCTGGGCTTGAACCCTAGCTTCGGATATTATTAGATAGCGAATTAGCGAATGATATTGCTTTATGGATTTAACGGTGTCTTTGTAGAAGAACGCACTACCGGGCGTCAAAATGACGCGACACCAATTTATTTCTCAGGGGGCGCCAGTCGCGTATTACCCCGTTCTTCTACCTCCCAGGCGGGTTCGAGATAAGATGCACTTCGGTAGTCGAGTAATGGGACCAAGGCTGCACTACCACAGATCGGAAACTACGCTCTCTCTGGACCCGAATTCCTTCGTTAGGGGTTTAGGCACCTCTTAATTTCCTGAATTTTTGCATAAAAAAATCCCAACCGAAGAATTTCTCTGCGGAGGGATTAGTTTTAGTACGCGAAAATCACGTTTTGGTCCATTAATAACGGAATATATTTCTCAAAAAACGCATAAAAAAAATCCCTATCAAACCTCCGTAAAGCAACCAGAAGGTCGAACGTTAATGCGAATTAACTCGACACATCCGGTTTTCTATACGAAAGTTCCAGGGATTATAGACCGTCAACAGGCCTCAAGATCAATTAAGAAATATTAGTTCAAAGAATCCGTTTATTTAACAGAATTGGTTATACAAAATTCTCAAGAAAAGAATCGTGCCTTCCCCAATCAAGGTAGTGACTTTCAGACCATACAAGCGAGAGCGCTCACGCTAACGATCGATTAGGTAGAAAAGATTCATACATACCTTCTCAGAATCAAAATGCGAGCTTTTAGAATCATTTCAGACTCTGGGTAAATGAATAATTAAGGCTGACTGAAATTAACTTAAAAAAGTTTTACTAAATGAATTTAGTTTCGCTAGAGACTACTTAGCTTTAAAGTTCTTGTATCGTGGAGATTCACGTACTCAAACACATTCAGAGGACTTATTACTGCATAAGTTGAGTGGCGTTCGATCAGTCCACGACTTACTAACCCTAATCACAGTCGATTAATATTATCGATTTGGCAGCGTCTCACCTTCGAGCGACTTTTAGGCAAAATTGAATTTTTGGATTTTTATGCACAAGGCGTTTTCCTCTATAACTTTGTCATTTGAAAAGCCCTGTTATTGGCTTTTCTACCATTGCTTTGTTTGGACCACTCAACGCGCTCGACCAAATTGCGAGCCGCTGGGTCAATCCAAACTCTTTCTATGCGAGAAACCGGCCTTGTACATGTGCATTGATTTTTATCAATTTTTGCTTATCGGCACTACGCCGGCTTTGACAAAATCTTCTATTTTGCCTTTCGGATGCAGTGCATCGTTAAAATTTTATGCTCATACTTTAGAATTGGGCTTTCAATGACCGTACCTCAAAGGTCAATGTCTTTGGTTGAGGAATAAAAAATAAAAAATAATTTAAATTATATTTTCGTGGTACTTTTTAAACTGACTTTGTGGTACTTTTGAAAAATCCGTTTTAAGACCAATTTTAGCGTACTTTTGAAAAATCGATTTTCGAGCCAAATTTCAAGGTACTTTTGAAAAACTAATCTGCGGGTGAAATTTTGGCGTACTTTTGAAAAATCGATTTTCAAGCCAAATTTCAAGGTACTTTTGAAAAGTTAATCCGCGGGTGAATTTTTGGCGTACTTTTGAAAAATCGATTTTCAAGCCAAATTTCAAGGTACTTTTGAAAAGTTAATCTGCGGGTGAAATTTTGGCGTACTTTTGAAAAATCGATCTTCAAGCCAAATTTCAACGCAGTTTTGAAAAATTAGTCTGCAAGTGAAACTTTGGCGTACTTTCGATAAATCGATTCCTGGGCCAAATTTTGACGCCCTTCCAAAAATATTATTTTTCAAAGTCCAATTTATGGTACCTTTGAAAAAGTATATTATTCATAAATCTTTGTCATTATATACTTCTACTGTCATATTCTGAACCAAAAACATTTTTCCTAAGTGAAAATTCGGGTTTCTTCGAATTTTCACCTGGTCATTTCCAACGCCTTATAGAACCCAAAACGGTCCTCATGGACTGATCTGCGCCTCTGCAGACTCCCAAAAATGTCTTTAAATGAAATTTTTGCCTAAGTCGAATTTTGATTATGTCTTCAACTTAGGACGATTTTGGAGAGTTCTACAACATCTTAACTGCAGGAAAAATATTGAAAATAAAGAAATCCGTATTTTTTTGTTTTGTCAAAATTCAATTTTTGGAGATTCGTATGGGGGTTTAAAGGGGACCAAATGGAAGATTTTTTTAATGCGCAAGATGTTTAAAGCTTTTCAATTTCGTCATTTTTGATAAAGGGCGCTAATCTCACACATACTCAACTGGTTTTTTAAATTAAATTTTTCGGCGCCCTTTTCAAGCAAAAACTTTAATCGTGTGTCGCTTTGCCTAACTTATTTAAGGTTTTTCAATTATTTCCGAATATAATGCGGTAAACAATATAATGGTAATCTGGTAATATTGATATTGAATTTCGTATCCCTCAAGACTCTGTTTTGGGACCGGTTCTATTTCTCATTTATGTTAATGATTTGTCAAACAATAGTCTCTTAGCAAACTTCACCCTCTTTGCAGACGACACAACATTGGCTCATACCCACAAAGATGGTAACATTTTATTATCAGAGGCTTAAAACAGTCTGTTTATGGTCCGTAACTGGTTTATAAATGACAAGCTAGTATAAAATAATGATAAGACAGAGACAATGACTTTTTGTTTAAGACAGCATTCTGTACAGATGAGCGTTAAATCTTTGGACATTATTTTGGACAGTAAGTTAACATGGGAAGAACACACGTCTTACATCTGAAAGAATATATCACGTAATATTTTCCTATTGCGCAATTTAAAAAATTGCTTGTCAGTCAACAATTTTAATGGCATCTATACACTAATTCAATCTTACCACATCATACCGCAACAGTTTTTTCACTGCAAAGAAAGCATGTTAAAATCGTTGCTGGGTTGTCATATAGGAGGATTGTAGGGATTCTTTTAAAAACCTTAAGATACTCACCTTATCCTGTGATTATATACTACAGTGCCTTGTCCGCATTAAACGTAACTTAAATAATTACAAAACAAATGAAAATTTACATACGTACTCAACTCGCAATACGGGTAATAAGTATACCGAGTGATTTTTCTGTATATCTGTTAATATTGTATTTACACTATTGGTTCTTTGGAACTTCTTTTATATTGGCTTGTGAAATTCATTTCTGGTTTCACCGGAAATAACCTTAAATTTCGAACTTTAAATGGGACACCCTGTATTTTTTTTATACAGCGTTATAGACTAATCAATTCTAAACATTTTTGCAAATGGAACCTCTAAATCAAACAATTTTAATTTCATTTTACAATGCCACTATACTGCAATACACTATTTTGTTTATTTTTATTGTATTTTGTGTCTTTTTGAAGTGTCAAAGCATAATTTGTGTATACAGTGTGTCCCACTTTTCTTGGTCCCACCCTCATATCTCGGCTCATGTGATATCCGAATATTTTCAAATTTTGGTAGTGAATATATACGTATAAAGTTTGTCTTTAGACGCTACTACATTTGATTTTAGTCACAGGCGTCCGGTTCTAGGATGGAAAAGGGGGTTCGATTTCCAAAAAAAAAGTACCTATTAGCAATTTTTTGAGAAAAAAAACACAAATAATCTTCAATAAAGAACTAAGTAAACCATGAAAACAAAATTTATTGCAAGTGTCAATTTAATTATATAAAGTTAGAAAAATGGTAGGTATATACGAATTAGTATTTTTGCATTATTAAATAAATAATTATTTTGTTGTAAAATATATTCTAACTTGTACAATACATTATTCTGAACAAAAAATGAAGAATACATTTTTTTTTCATTTGAGAATCCGTTTTAGAGATAAAAGTTATTTTTAGTTGAAAAAATTATTTTTTAACGGCCCCTATCTCAAACACTTTTTGAACCCACTACGCTGTAATCTTGTACAAAGGGTTTTTTAAAGGTGTTGATTAAGAATATCTTATTAGTTTTCTAAAAAAAATCGCTAATATTTTTTTTTGAAAATCGACTGTTCCATCCTAAAATCGGACGCCTCTGACTAAAATAAATGTGGTTACGTCTAAAGACTCACTTTATAGGTATATATGTTAGAGTTTTTAAAAAATATTTATTTAGTTAAAGAGAAATCAAGCTTAATAAAAATTACATTTGTAGTTTAAATGCGTTTAATGAAATGGTCAGTATAATACTGAGGTTTACAAAGTCATTACTGTTACTGTGAGTCCTGAACATTCTATGATTAAACAACAAAAAAAAAAGATGCACATAAAGTCCACGAATCAAAATTACTAAAATAATATTCAGCATCAGCGGCTCCTCATTTTTAAAGTCGGAACACGGATATTCGATAATATACAAATGGAGAGGAATATCCGAGTTTCTCAACACACGATTAAAAATAAGAAAAACGTTTTTATATAAGGCGATAATTCAAAATTTCTACGAAAATAGTCAACTTCGGCGGCCTTACGAATTTCGTTCAATATCTACTATGCAGATACTTCCATGTAACTGGCTATCGGTACCTTTTTTATCGTTTAATCCAATTCAGATACCACAACCATCCAGGTACTATTTTCTAATATATTTTCTCAATATCAACCAATTGCTATTTTAAATTGTTAAATAGTATGCAGTTTATTATAAATTACCATTCAACAAGTCAGAATTTACAATTACAAATTCACAAAGAAAAAAGTTATAATATTTATTGAAAAATTGAATATTAAACTAAATCCGACTCTGTTAGCGCTGCAGAAAATTTGACCTATAAATATCACAGAATATTACTTATAATACTGGTACATACGAAAAGTAAGAAACTTTTTTATAAACATACGAAAAATAGTCGAACATTGTGAGGTTTTGCACTAAGCAATAAATTGAAGGTCAATTTTTTTTCAATTACAAGTCAATTCATTAAATGATGTAAAACGGCACGAGTAACGTATGCTCGCAGTACTTATACTAAATAACTCTTTATTTGAATGTATAAATCATTTAGTATTTCAATAAAACTGCAAACGAAATAAGACAAACTATTTAACACAGATAGCGTTGATCTGGCTAGTCATTTTAACTGTAGAAAATAATCTAGATAATGCGCACTGTTGGAGATAATCCAATATAACTATCCGGGCAAGATTGATATTTTTATTTTGTTTGTTTCTCCGTCCCTTTGTGAATGTCTATGTAAGGATAAAGGAGCCAGATAGAAAGTTTATTCTGTTTTTGTCACAAAGGTATATAATAATTACTGACGTAAACGTTTTCTTTTAAGACGAAGCTATCAACTTGTTTGTAAAGATTATTGTTTTCGTATTTCAGTCATCCCTTTTGTATTAATGAAAAAATATTTTTAATTGCTTCTTTTTCTATAAATAAAGCATATTAAAGTTCTCGTCTTTGACAATTAAGAGTGCAAATTGCTTTTTATGTTGTTGGCAGAGTTAATTAGTTCTTTATTATCTATAATGAAAATTGCGAGTTTCCTTTGATATAAAGTTTGCAGTCACGCAACATATCCTTGAAAATAACATTATAGCCATGGGGCTAACTAAAATTTTCGTGTGTAATTTAATACCGCCTGAGAGTCATATATTTGATAATGTTGAATGTAAAAATCCGACAACTGGACGTCGGCGTCGACTCAGTCGTTCAAATCAACATTGCGGGCGCAATTTTTAAGATAAATTCAAGTTTTTCTTCTTAAATACTCATCATATAATTCCCTATCGATCCTTCTGAGTGGAATTTTGATACAGTTTTTCATTTTTTTTTTAAATACTTACGGAAACCCTGTTAAATTATATTTTCTCCCTACAAATATCCTCAGATGTTTCTAGATGCTCAATTATTTATCTAAAGAGTTCATATAGGCTCTATGCTCTGATTAAAGAACTTATATCTAGATACATAATGGCTATCTTTTCTTCATATACCTTATTTGATCCTAACATAGTCACATTATATGTCCAATAAAATGGATAAATGAACATCACATCCCATAGGCAACAGTGGCGGGTATGTGTAGAAGGGAGAATGTACAATATTGTACATATTTTATGCAATAATTGTTGGTTAACCTCTATGAACATAATCGCGGATTTAAAAAATAGAGATGTTTTATTCAAGGGAAATATGTATTGAAAGGATATTATTTATAATATTATTATTACAACTGTAAACTGAACGCCATCATGTTACGACTATGACCTACTTACTTATGAAACGACCGATTTTCTTCTTTTCTAAACTGCCTTCTGCAAACGGCACAGCACTTCAACATGTAGCATTAAATTTTCACTAAACTGTGTAAATATGAATAGAGAATATTACTTAGGTATTAAGCAAATCACAACTTAAAATAAAATTACTTTTTCATCACTTTTTGGTCGGAGAACACGAAAAACATTTATTGACGTTAATGGCGGACACTGTCAAACTGAGATTATGATAATCAAACTGAACTGATCGTGTAGGAAACAGCCGCGAATAGGCCGATGGGTCAATCAGAAACTTATGGGAAGAAGTGCCTTAGATTGTGAGTCTTTCAGCAACAAATAAATCAATGCCATTATGTATCTAGATATAAGTTCTTTAATCGGAGGCTCTATGGGTGTTTTTATTATATGTGAAAACTGGAAAATTTCGCGAGGAAAATTTTGGAAAATTGGAAAATTTTGTCCGGAGAATCCGCTTCGATGAAAATCTTATGGTAGGAAAACTTTCTAAAATTCAAGTTTTTAATGAAATAGCATGAAATACTTATTCAGGGGATTTATTTGGTCGCTGATTATGAATTTGTTAGGAAAATAGGAAAATTTCTGTTTTTTTTTTGTTAAGTAAGTTTACAGAACTGTGTAATACATATAAAGGAGTTTCCAAAGTTGGAGAATTGAGTTCGGAAAATGCACTCTGATGAAAATTGTATGAAAGGAAAAATGCATTTTTTTTCCTTTAATATCGCTGTGTTCCTCTGTATTTTGGTGTAATGTATCCAAATCCGGCATTAAATATGTTGCAACAGGTAAGAATTTTTTCTAATTCAAGCATTTTTTCTTTCGTCTCCTTACACACAAGGAATATTTAAAAATTTTAGATACGTTAGTGAACTTCCAAAATATTTATAACATTAAAAATATTTATAATTTTGTTTATTTTAGAAAAACATTGAAGAATCCAACATATTAAACATTTCTTGCTTCAATTATCGATTTCCACGTCAAATTCACAATTCAAAATAAGAATTTCAAACTATTTCGTTAAAAACTTGTATTTTCAAAAGTTTTCCTGGCTTAAGATTTTCATCGAAGCGGACTTTCCGAACAAAATTTTCTAATTTTCCCAAAAAAATCAGAATCAGCAATCTCAACAACCCCTTGTAATACATATTACACGATTCTTTAAACTGTAATAACTAAAAAATGAAAATGCCGGCATATTGGATTTTCCTCGAGGAATTTTCCAGTTTTCACATCTAATTTGTAATCAGTCACCCCGAAATCCCCCATAAAGCCTATTTTGAACTCTTTAGATTAATAATTGAGCATCTAGAAACATCTGTAAGGAAATAATACAATTTTCCACGCTTTCCATTAGTATTAAAAAAAATGGAAAAGTAAATCAAAATTCTGCACAGTGGGATCGATAGGGAATTATATGGCGAGTACTTAAAAATTTATCTCAAAAAATTGCATCCGGAATGTTAATTTGAACGAAGAGTGAGTATTTTGCCACACTGTGCGTCACGTTGGCGCGGCGTCACATCGTTGTGATGATCGAAGGCGTAAAGAATGTCTCCAAAAAGGTAGAAGGAGGAAATTCTCTTTGGACGTGAAAGATCACATCTCTATGAGTCCAGACCTACAATAACCAAACCGTTAGTTATACAGAACAGAATATTAACCTTCCAAAAATGTACATTAAATGTTTTTCTGAAATCCCCCCATGGCACCTTACACTACCTACGTAGGTACTGTTTAGGGTGTTAATCTTTAAAAAGAGATGGAGCAAAGTCTGGTTTTCTGAAAAATTTATTCTACGACACATTCAATCGATACCCCAATGCAGAAGCAATGTAAGCCTCGTAGAGACTGGACGAACAGCCTCGCGAAGCATGCTTCTCGAAGCAATTGCTATGGCTGTGTGGATGTGCCTCTCTTGCTCAAGCCCGCGCAATGCCGCGATCGAGGCTGCCTCAACGTGAGCCGAGCATTGTCGGTTTTTCGTCCATGCTCAAAGGCGCCTCAGTTAACTCGTGGTCGTCACTCTGGACGCGTGTTCGGTGACTTGTTTATGCCAATCCCCTAGAATTAAGTTTTATTTAAAAATGCTAAAAGTATGCATAGTTTGTTAAATTCATTCAAAGACATGCGTGTAAAAATCTGCAGGATTTCATCAAAAGTCAACTTTTCTAATAACTTATTGCCATATTTATTATGGTTTTTATATAATTTCTTTACCCAGTATCGTTCTTGGCGTTCGTTTTTCTTTTTCTTAATGCAATGTACTATTAAGAAAACTGTGGCAGCTACAGCAGCCCGTAAGCGTGGAGTCGATATAACGATATTTCGTACGAAACTGATCACATGCCTCGGGAAAATAATGGTTCACCATGCTGCGCGAGGCTGCCTCACTGTAAATTTTTAAAGCTGCGAGCAGATTCGCGAGGCTGTTCGTTCAGTCTGTACGCGGCTATTCACACACAGATAGATCTAAAACAGACAACGAAGTTGGACCTGAAATCGTAACTGCATATGAAACCTTACACGGACCTTACCACAATTAGCAACGATGCATACCTCAAAAATTCAGGCCGTACGGGAAGCTCTTCACTATTGTGAAATATCAGTAAAAGAATTTTTTTAATCGCAGCGATACCTTGAGCACGTTACGATCTATCAAAAACGTATTTAATACAGATCCAGCCATAAAATCAAAATCAAATTTTATTACACTCTATAAACTTATCAGGTAAAGATACCATATTGTGACATTCCTACCCCCCGATACATCTACGAGCGTTATAATCTGGATTTCTGGAAATATTTAGAGAGTGATGACATCATAACAGAATATTTTGGATCCCTCATCACTCATCATTGGATATATAAAGGGATGGAGAAGCCTAGAGTTTTAGTAGTAGAGAGTTTAGTTAAGTACCGGGCTAGGACTGGCACTACAAGGGATGTGCAGTGGCATTTTCATGTCTTGTCGACATGATAGCAGTGAGCTCGACCGAGGTTGTGTGATAGATAACACGGCTAGTCGCTCTCCTCTCCTGGGTTCAAGTTTCAGCTGCGGCAGATAGCTATGTCGCAGAGAATGGATGATGTGTTGTTGTTTAAGTGTACTCCGCCAGGACGTAAATATAAATAAGGATTTTTTTTAATCAGTCAATTGGGCGCCGCTTACGGACTGGGAGAAGAAAAATGCCTTCTGGTACATCAATCATATGTGTTGCTTTTTAACGGGCCATGTATAGAATATTTGTTATAGTATTTCGCAAATAGCAGAGAAAATGATGTATGAAAAATCAAAATAGTTATTAGGTATATAAGGGGATTAACAAGCCTTTAATCTGTGAGAAAAAATGTGCACTCGAGGCGCAGCCGAGAGTCACATTTTTTCAAGTAGATTGAATGGCTGTTAATCCCAGAATGTAATTCAACGTTTTATCCACGACCACGGCCAAATTAGGAGCGTGAAAGCCGTATGAGAGCAGGTGAAAAATCTGATTTTGAAAAACGTCAGATTTGACAAGTTTATTTTGACTAAGAATCTTTTGATTTTGAGCAAAAAAATAACCCTATCGAGTTAATTTGATTAATACCGGTCAAAATGACAAGAAGATCGTTCTTGATATAAATGTTAAGGTATTTCTACCGAGAAAGTCGTTAATGTCGGATTGTTTTCAAATTTTGGCAGGATGTAGATAATGGTTTGGTGAAACCAATTTTGAGAACGATCTTGTGTCTACTTTTCCAGTTATGATACATCAAAATTCACGTTATTAGCAAGGAAACGATAGGGAATTTATCGCCACAGTTCTTATCTCAAACGTCAGATTCTTTTAAATTTTTGACTGTAAGTTTTAATGGTTATTACAAAAGTGTACCCCCAGTTTGAGAAACTTCTGGTTTTTAAGTAATTCGTGATACAATGTCAGAAAACGATGGGAATTTCACGCATACATGAAAACTGGCAATACCGCATCAGCCAGTCTCGCCCGATCTTCAAACAGACGAACAGGGGTTCAATTTTTTATCCTTCGCTAAATAACGATATCTTTAGAATCGTTTGTATTTTGTGCTATAGATAAAAACCAATTTTTCATCGCACGTTAGATAACGTATCCAAGTTAACAGCCATCGTTTCAAAGTAAGCGTGCGCTCATACAGTGCTATAAATTACAAATATAAATGCAATATCAGCAATAATTTTTTATTAATATTAATATAATTTATGCTAATACTATTTATGACAATAAATACGTAAAAATATAAATAAATATATATATAAAATAAATATTAAACCCAAAAAAATATAATATGAATCAACAATATTTTATTAGAATAATGCATGATTTTTTGAGCGATAATCGTCAGTACGTTCATTTGAAACAAGTTTTATTTTCATTAATTTGTTAATATCACTTAAGATTTTTAATTTTAACTTTCCCACAAAATTGTTGGAGGTTGCTAGAATTGGCCCAAAGTCGGAAATTGAGACAACATCAAATCTTTACGTTTTGAGGTCCCAGGAACCCAAAAAATTGTTTTTTGAAAAATATCTCTCTGTGTGTGTGTACTAAACGGATTTAGATGAAACTTTGCATGAGGGTTTCTTTAGTGCTCCAGAAGATCTGAAAAGGTATTGGTTGAGAACGGACTACGTTTAAGTGCCGCTTTGGCCCAACAAGTTGTTTATTTTATAATTACTTACAATTTCTATTCGAACGAAAACAGTAAATTGTTTCCCGCTTTATAATCTTTACCTGGGAGATTTCCATTTTTTTGCTAGGAGTGATACTTTTCGATTTGTTTGATATAAACCGTGTTGGGGCGTCCGTTTTCGCAATCTGCAAAGAAGGCAAAACACGAAATCTTTGAACATTCAGATCTTTTTTAATATATGAGTTGAAGGGTCATACTATGTCAATATGGAAAGAGGAAGAATTGCATGTGATGGACATCGTAAATCACACCGGCGAAATCGATAATTCGCGCCTACAAGAGCGTACGAAATAGTATGTTGTGTATTTAGGTGTGAAAGCAATACATTCCCGGACGACGATGCAAATTGTTGGCCGAGGCGCTAGCCGAGGCCAACAAGCATCGAAGTCCGGGAATGTGATTTCACACCGAAGTACACATACTATTTTTTCTGAAATCACAATCAACATTATTGTAAATTAAGGAATTTGTATTAATGCATAACATTTCTTCATTACAATCTAACTGCTTACTAATAAATGCAATTTTAATGTGGGTTGGTTTGTCTGCGTGTATTTATTTACTGTCTAAAATATACCTAAAAAACCGTACGGGAATGTTACTTTCCCGACCTAGGCCGGGAAAGTAAAATTCCCGTATGGTTTTTTTGATCGTTGCTTGGCAACGGATCTTTTCCGGTCTGTTTTCTGATAGTTTCTTAGCAACGGACTAAAATACTGGAATTGTGCATTTTTCGATCTGAAATCGCGCCGAAAATGTAGACATTGCCGATCGATTTCAGAAAAAGTGACATTTTTTGATATTCTCATGTCATTGTTTACGTGCGAGATAAAAGTTGCGATGTTGCTACGTTTCGTCGCCACGCGCTATCTCGCTCCCACCGTGTATCTCACTCTCTCTCGCTCCTATAGAAATACCTTAATGTTAATATTAATAATAATCCTAAATAAAATTCTATAAAATCGAAGCGTGGCATTATGAATTCTAATCCACTAGTGTATTAAAGGGCCTTTAATTCACGGAAAATAGACGTATTATACCTTCCTAATATACTGGTCGTGGATAAAAGGAATTTATCTTGATTTGTCATACAGTAATCTTTCTTCTGTTTGCGAAATCCAATAAAAAATATTCTTTACTATAACTATAAGCGAACACAAAGAAAATACTTTAAAACATTCTTAGGACAATGTATGTTTCAAAAATATTAACTATTTTAAATGATTTCAACCTAATTTTTCAGGAGAAAGCCGCTTTCAATGTTTAAAATATTTTATTGTGGTTTTTTATCGCCCACTAACGACTTGAAATTAAATTGATATGTAAAATTTTTCTAACATAATAATCTTAGTTTTAAACATTTTATTGTACGACTAATTCTTCGGAGTTTTTTATTTTAAGGATATATTCTAAATGTTTCTATATATTTGAATTACATTTCAAACCTAATTAGGACACCCATTCAATCGAGAATGTTTAAATAAATTCCTTGTTCTCAACAACGAACGTAATTACAAATGGAATTGAATTTATATCAATTTTGCAGTATTTCAATCGCACAATGTTTTGCCTCGATATACAATTAAATCCAAGGTATAACTTTGGCATATTAGAATTCCGATTGTGCCGCGCCGTGCACACTACCAACTTTAATGCATTTACTCGAACCATATTTCGGTTTAACGGCTTAACGGTCCATTCGTATACGAAATATACAAAAATGTCCACGTTGCGCATTAAAAAAACCTCATGTTTAATTCAGGATAATGGACTATTTCCTCGGGATATGGGAAATCTCTTATTTTACAGCCCCAGAGTTACAGGCTTTTTACAGCGGACCAGTTTTAATATTTTTTATTATTTTATTGTATGTTCTATTTTCGAAGCATTATTCAAAAGAATGTGAATTTCGATGTATAATGCAGAGCTTAACCAACACATCGAATTTTGTAGGTAAAATCTAAATCTGAAATCCCGGAAGCATTTTCCAGCGCAAAAAGAAATATAAACGAAAACTCATTACTATAATTAACTGAGAGCAAAATTTACAGAACTCTATTCAAGTACAAAAATGAATTTAATAAATTTAAACGAAGTAAGCTCACACCGCATCATAGCAAGCCACCTCATTTTTATGGTTTACCAAAAATACATAAGGAAAATATTCCTTTAAGACCTATTGTTAGTTCCATTAATTCGCCATGCCATAATTTGGCAATATTCTCAATCCGTTATCTGGACATACCGACTCATATATTAGAAATAGTAGACACTTTATCGAAAAGATTTATGAAAACAATATTCATGATATACATCTGATGGTTAGTTTTGATGTAGTTAGCCTCTTTACTAATGTCCCAATAGACAAAACTAAAAATAATCAAGGACAAATGTTGAATGATAATAATTTGGAAGCTAGAACTAAATTAACTGTTAATTGCATAACGGAACTATTAACAAAGTGTATAGAAACTTCTTACTTTCAGTTGGAAGGTGATTTCTATCAACAGGACTTTGGTATGGCAGTGGAGTCTCCATTGTTGCCAATTTTAAGTAATATATTTATGGAGGACTTTGAAACTAGACATGTACAAAATAGTATATATAAGACGGCTAGGCTAGTTGGTGGAGATATGTTGACGATATCTTTGCAATTTGGCCCCGATTTGCTCGACAATTTTTTAGAAAATATAAATAATAAAGAACTCTCTATTAAATTTACATTATAAGTAGAAAGTAGAAATGAACTACCATTTTTAGATGTTTTAATTAAAATAGTAAATAATACAGTTGAAACAAGCGTTCATAGAAAACCAACACAGCAACAGGTATTTGAATTTTAACTCAAATCATTCGTTGCATGTTAAAAAGGATGTAATAGAATATTTATATCATAGGGCCAAAATAATTTCTTCTAATGATGAAATATTAGACAATGAGAAACGCTTTATAAAAGAGGTTCTTATAAACAATCAATGCAGCCTGAAGCCTTTGTTGATAGAACATTCACATCTATAGAAAATAATAATCAGGTACGACAAAAACCTGAACAACAGTACACAACGCTAATTCCTTATGTATACGGATTATCTGAAAAGCTACACCGTGTAGGCAATAGATTTGATATTAGGACGATATTTCAAACGGGCAATACGTTGGGATCTATTTTTAACAAAAACAAAACCGCTAAACCGTGAGCAAAATTCAAAAAACTGCATTTATAGTATTCCATGTGAGTGCAATAAACATTATGTGGGTGAGTAATCCAGACCATTTAGTGTTAGATTGGGTGAGTTTTTCCCCTATACGTCAGGTTTTTTTTTAAAGCAAAAAAGTCTAATATTTATATATTTATTTGCTATTAAAAGAAAAACCTGAGGTGCTGGAGAAAAACTAAGATCATATTCGTGTTCAGCGGCTTAAAATACAAGGGATAGATGTGGTCAGTACCCTCGCGCAGATGACTTTTTTTGTGGCAACCAAAAAAAGTGGTCTGCGCGGGGGTACTGATCACACCTATCCCTTGTATTTTGAGCCGCTGAACACGAATCTGACCTTAGTTTTTCTCCTACACGTCTGTTTTTTTTTTAACATAAAAAAAAAGTCTGTTGAATCGTGATATTTATATATTTATTTGCCGTTAAAAAAAAAACTTGACGTATAAGGGAAAAACTAAGGTCAGATTCGTATTCAGCGGCTCAAAATACAAGGGATATGTATGGTCAGTACTCCGGCGCAGACAATTTTTTTTTTTTTGTGGGCCTGTGTTATTAACTGTTGTCTTGAACAAGGTTCTTTTCCAGATATTTGAAAAAAATGCTATAATACTACCTATACCTAAAAACACCAGCGTTACCTCTGTAGCCGACTTACGTCCCATAAGCATATTACTTATTTCATCTAAAGTTTTGGAGAAGGTTGTGTATGCTCAAATTTATGACTATGCTAATTTCAATAATATTATTGCCTCTTACCAATCAGGGTTCAGAAAAGGATACAGTATGGCAACTGCTCTGGCTAGGGTCACTGATATATTTAAGAGTGCAGATCAAAAGAAAGTTACAGCTTTAGTTTTACTTGACTTTTCCAAGGATTTTGATACTTTAGATCATGTCTTAATATCACAAAAATTAAAATTTTATGGCCTGGATGACACCGCAGTATCATTTTTCAAGTTCTACTTATCCCAGCGTAAACAGATGGTATGTTTAAATAATATTATATGCGGTGTCTATTACTTCGGGCGTACCGGTCTGCTATTAGGATCTCTTCCACTTCTGACATATTAAGCTCAATAGCACATTGTCAGTTGCAAGTATTTGCAGATGATATACAATTAAGAAAGAAAGAAAGAAAGAAAGAAAGAAAGAAAGAAAGAAAGAAAGAAAGAAAGAAAGAAAGAAAGAAAGAAAGAAAGAAAGAAAGAAAGAAAGAAAGAAAGAAAGAAAGTTTATTTAACCAAGTTACAAAAAGTTTTTGGCAAGTAAGAAATTATAACAAAAAACATGGAAATATAAACATACAAATACAATAACTAATAAAAACATGATATAATAAATAACTAACCAACAACAATAGCAAATACTTAGCAACTAAAAAAGAAAGAGTAAAAAAAAAACATTATACATTAAAAGGGCAAAAGAACATAAAAATAGGGTAGCAGATATTTTTTATAAAGTGGGAAATTCAGTGTTAAAATATTCTTCCACTGAGTAAAAACAGAAATTCAATAAATGCATTTTTAACTTGCGTTTGAATATATTAAAATGAAGGATTTTTATGGAATTTGGTAAATGATTATATAGCTGAAGGTTTAATGAGTTTCTTGAAGATTTAACAAGTCTATGTCGAGGTTGCCTAAGCTGCGGGGGCGGATCTGGTTGAATAATTATGAAAATCAGAATTGGTGAAAAAATTGCCCTTATTTTTGTGAATTTCCAATAATGAAATATACATAAATAAAGAAGGTACAGGCAGTATACCCAGTTTTTTAAAAATAGGCTATCAGTGATCCCTCCACCCAGCATTGCTGATTAACCTGAGAGCTCTCTTTTGTAATTTAAAAATTTTTGTAGCATGGCATGAGCCATCCCAGAGGAGTATTGCATAGGTAATGCGAGAGTGAAATAAGGAGAAATAGCAAGACTTTAAAGTGTTGGAACACAGAACATTTTTTAGTCTGCGTAGTAAAAAAAATGTACTGGATAATTTGCTTGAAAGTACCTCCACGTGCTTACACTAGCTTAGTTTTTTGTCTACAAGTACTTCAAGTATCTTGACACTGTCACCGTTTACCAGTACATTTCTAGTATATTATAGTGTCCATTTTTAAGAAACTCCTGAAGTAATAGAATAAATAATGGTCTAGAAACAATTAGGAAGAAAACTGTTGATAATAATTTACAACTGAATCCAAAAAAATGCAAGTTAAGTACTCTTATTTGGACAAAAAAGAAAAATTGATTATTTGACCTCTTATTTATTTAATTATAAAAATTGACAACAATATCTTGCCCCCTGTAAGCTCAGCAAAGAACCTAGGCCTCATACTTGATAATGACCTAAAATTTTCTTTCATGTGGGCTCCTTACTAACTAAAGCCTACAGCTCATTAAAATTATTATATGAGATTTTAAACGCCAACATTAAAAAAGTTTTATGCGAAACATTGGTCTCGCTCTACTTCAACTACTGTGATTCGATTTATGGTCATTGTATAGATTCTTTTGAAAGGAATCGTATAAAAAAAGTGCAGAATTCTTGTTGTCGCTTCATCCGTTATTTAAGAAAATATGATCACATATCTCTTGCATTTATCGAGCTGAACTGGTTAAACATATCTAATCGTCGTAAACTCCATAGCCTTGTATTTATACACAAAATAGTCAGTACTTCAATATCTTCCTATCTTTACAAACGACTAGTTAAAATATCAAGTATTTACTCTCGCCATGTTAGATCAGCACATTTGTATACTATGCCACGTCATACAACTGCCAATTTTAAGAAAATGTTTTCTTACTGGTCAGTCTCTTTGTATAATAATGTTCCCTCTGATTATAAACGTTTGTCTGTTGAGACTTAAAAAAAAATAGGAAACTACTTTTGGATGAGCAATTAAATTAGAATAATTTGAATTAATTTAAAACTTAATTGATTATCCCGTCACTAAATTATAGAGTTAGATTTTTCTTTAAATAATTTACTTAGATAAAGGATAATTATGTTTGTATGTATTTATTTATGTTTGTATATGCGTATATTTGTTGGAGTATATGTGAGCAGGAATGTATATGAATTTATGATTACATAATTTTTATTTATATTTACATATATTATAATTAGTTTATGTTATCTATATGTTTGTTATATAATATCTATTTATACACTTTTTAGATTATGTTGTACGAATTGGAGGCACCAATTCAATTTAAATTTCTTATGCTATTTCTTTTTTTTTTTTTTGTCTTTATAATACACAATATGTCTACGGATTAAGTGTAAGAAGATTATGTTATCTAAACTTCGCTTTATATTGTGGATAATTTATTTCGTTCTCAATAAAAACGTTTATTATTATTATTATCATTATTATCATTATTATTACATAATACTTAAAATAATAGTGTCATAATTTTCATTATTATGTATTTGAGGACATCCGCAGACTCAGGTCTATAGGCCCATTGTACATTAGCGACATATGAAGTCTTGTAAAAAAAACTGGAGCTCTCCACAACGAGTGGCAGTCTATTCCACGGTAGATCTTGTAGTTTCTCCGACTATAAAATTTGCATTTCAAGATACCTACACTTTAACACTCCTAGTGATGTGCAATTGCATAGAATATGAGCGAGGTTTTATCCTCCGTTCCACACATTCGACAAATAAGATCATCCCTCATTCTCAATATATGGAGATTTACGGTAAAGTTACTTGAAGGCCCCTTTACAAGAAGCCTCGGTTACCTCATTCTGGGAGATTAGCTGTCAAACTGCGCCATAGCCCAGTATCACAACTCTGCATGAATTAGATTTCTTAACAAACCAAAGGCTGACTCAGGGCCATAGCAATGGAAGTGAAATCCTTCTCCCATCAAACGGCCTCTTCCTTTATCGCCCTCTATGCCACTACGCCCGGACGATGGGCATTCATACAAGTTTAACTGAGCTACATTCACACTAGTTCAGATGTCACTTTGTTTAATTCAAAGCTGCCTGACTATCACTGCATATGTAAATCTACTTGTCAATGAGAGATTTTCGCTTGCACATTCCCATTTCCAGTCATCTCGCTAGGAAATTGGACGGTATGGTGAATTGTAAATTTGCAGATAGGAAAACATAAGAAATCCTCTAACTGACTTGGTCCCTGCTTTCCTGGCCTTCAGTTCTACTTCAATATACAAGTGTGTGAGTCACAGAATGGTCTTCATTGAAATCGTTGGAGTGGTCCCAATTGCTCTTTTATTTGAACCTGGTATATGCGACCACCAATTGTGCAGGCCTTCCACGGTTGAATTTCTGTGAGATTCTTCCATGATAGTTTTGAGTCTAGAATTACCCCCAGTAGGTTATTTTTGAACAGCATTAGTTTTGTTTGGCCAGGATCGACAGAGAGCGGGTGTCTG
Source organism: Rutpela maculata (assembly GCA_936432065.2). Lineage (NCBI taxonomy): Eukaryota > Metazoa > Arthropoda > Insecta > Coleoptera > Cerambycidae > Rutpela > Rutpela maculata. The sequence continues at coordinate 53,972,725 of OW386287.2, read as the reverse complement.
TTACACCAAACCTGAGTCCTATGCACGAGCCCTGAAATGTTCAGCTCAAATTAATCCCTTATTATGATAGACAGACTATCTGCATATGCTTGTGCACATAAGCCCACTTTATTTAATTCGCCCGGCAGCCTGATGTGGAACCACTACCCTTGTATGCGGACACTTTCCGCCGACCTTGACCCTAACCGCGTCGTTACCAAAAAGTATCCTGGGCTAGTGACCAGATTCACATATTCCCTTGTATTTTCACTCGCTGAACACGAACCTGGTATCAGAATAGAACCTCCCTTAACGAATTTATGAGTTATAATGAAAAAAAGCTCAAAATTCATTAATCCGTCGTATTAACCTTACATATTTTACATATTTCAAGATCATTAGCAGTAGCGTTGGCGTGAATTGAAGACAGCTCTAATACATAGTTGGAGGTGATAATGATATAGCAGATAACAATAAGACCCACAATCCAACAATAATCCAACAGCCCAATAACCCAATGACGCAATAAATCAACAATTCATATTACCAAAGTTCGCAAATTTAAAAGAAAAATTCCGTTCAGTTTATCTTCAAAAGATATACGTAATGATCCATAAACCAACAATAACCCAATGGCTTACAAATCAATGACCTAATAAATCAGCAATTCATATTACCAAAGTTCCTAAGTTTAAAGCAAGAATTTCTTACATTCGACGATGCTTTCATACTCTTTTATCTTCAAATGACCTGCATAATGGGTTTCTTTTCCCTTTTTTTTTCTTTGACAACAATTCCCTCTTCATTGTCCAGCAAAAGTCAGCCATCATATTGATGTCCCATTTATCTTGACACCGTCTTTCTAGTTCATTAATATCTTGATGAAATCGTACGCCTTGTTCTTCACTGAAATCTCACTGAAAGTTTTCAGAGAAGTAGTCATTGTGTGAATGAACGTACTCTTCGTCGTCATCGTTCAATATGGTTTTATCATCATGGTTTTATCATCATCATCTTCATCATCATTACTAGGTGATTCGACTCTGTCACTGATTTTACGTTCCGAGATTGCATATCAATTTTTACTTTGTACTTTTCAAAAAATGTGAATGTTTTAAGAGTCATCTTTTATAATCCAAGTTCTTTCATTGTCATGATCTATTTTATTCTCAATATTTTCGTAAATAATATTTACTCCAGTCACATTAGGCGGCAAAAAGCAGCATCTGCCAAAAAAATCCAAGCGAGCTGAAATTTTGCATATGCCTTTATTCATGGAGGTAGAATATAAATAAGGAGTAGCCATAAAGCTTATCTCCTACAGTGAGAAACGGCCGCAGAAGGCGTGGCTTGTGATCATACTGTCATGAACAGCTCGCCAGGTCCTGATTAAAAAAAAGTTTATACAGAACTTGAGGAGAAACATGTTAGTTGACTTTATACATTGACACTACCATATATTAAGCCAGTAGAGTAATGAATGAGATGACGGTTTCACATTTCAAGTAAATATAATATAATATAATCTAAAATACAATCTAAAATAAATAGAAAGTAGGTTCAACATATCTTTTGAGTACAGACCTGTTTTAACCTATGAAAAGTGATTCCAAAACATTTCTTCTTATCGATACTACTTTGATTTGTACAGCTACTTGGCGGACACGAAATCATATGTTATGGGGAAAAACACCATTTTCTATCAAAAATATTTATTTTATAATAATATTATTCTAAGATACATGTCGCGTTTTGTTGAAGGTTGGATCATACTAAAATGAGGAATGTGCTGCCACATTCCGCTTCTTATGGCGACTCCTTATTTATTCAACCTCCTTGCCTTTATTATTATCTTAGAAACAACGTCTGAAAAGTCATCATCGATATCGCGCTTGCGTCTTCAGTTATTCAAGGTCAAATGGCACAGAAATCAGTTTTTCTCAAATAACTCGCTTCCTATTGGGTAGAGGAAGAATAGAATCAAAGATATACTCTTCTTCTACTACAGATAAGTTTCCTATTTTATAAAAATCATCTATTATTTCTACATGCCATCACCGGGTGCGACACAACATCTGCACTCATTAGCAAAGAAAAACAAAAGTTGCAGCAATCAGCAGAAGTTTTTAAGCAGGAAAATTGACCAGTAGGAACTATTTTACAAAATGGAGTACGCATTCTTCTGGTAATGTATGGAGCTCCTAAATCAGAAGTATCCATTAACAACTATCGATACATGACATTCGCGAAGTCAACAAGATTCAACACCGCACCGCTTTGAAATTGTCTTCACTTCCACCTACTGCTGCAGCCGCTCACTAACATCTGATTAGATATAGAATTGGCTTGGTAATGATTTAAATCTTGAACAGTGGGGGTGGACGATCAATAATCATATTTTGGAGCCCACTAAGACAATATCGTCACCTGCGCTAGATGTACTTCTAAACACCATCTTTTGAAATTACACTAAATGATGTAACACAAATTGCGAGTGCAGAAAAGTTGGGCCGTCTTGTTCAATACTTTGTGGCCACTGTCACGGTCACTCATGTCGATAGTTCTATCGAAGACTCAATAGAAGGTATTCAAGATGAAAAATATAATTAAATTAATTCCGTTGATTTCTTCACAGAAAATATTACAACAGATTACAAAAGAAAATGATGAAGAAGAAGTTAACGAAGAGATAGAAGATGATGAAGAGGAACATGTGGAGGGGGAGGGAGAGGATGAAAACGAGGACGAGCTATAGAAGTTAATTAAAACAAGGAAAAACGTGGATTATGTCTACTGGGCAAACAATGTAAAAAAACGCACCTTGTACCCTACCTCTGAGATGGTATGGAAACAGATACATCGCTGCTCATTATTTCTCTAACGCATAGCGTGAAAAGCGTGAAAACGGTTGGTTATTCGTAAAAATGTATATAACAAATTTTGTAGAGAATTTCTTAATCTGCATTTTTGTACTAGCCGAAAAAAGTCATACGATCCATAGGAAGCAGGCTATTTGCGAAAAACTGATTTCCTTGACCTTTGACCTTGAATAACTAAAGACACAAGCGCGATATCGATGGGGACTTTTGAGACATTATTTGTAAAGTCAAATAAAGTTGTATGCAAAATTTCAGTTCACTTGGATTTTTTTAGATTATAGTGTGACTGGAGTATATTATGATAAACTCGATTTCTCTGGTTTCATAGACAATTCCATTATTTCATTTGAATCGGTTTATTAATAAAGAAGGACAATGTTATGAGTATTTAACATGTAAGTTCAGTCGTATATCAGAAGTTAAATTAAAGAAAGGAATATTCGATGGAACACAAATTCGTTCTTTGTTGAAGGATGAAAATTTCACTACTCAATGACTGACATCGAAAAAACTGCACAGGTTAGTTTCAAAGAAATTGTAGAACAATTTTTAGGTAACAAAAAAGTGAAAAGTATAAAAATATAGCAGCTAACATGATAAAATTACCACAAAATGGGCTGTCCAATGAATTTGAAATTGCATTTCTTTCGTTCACACATTGACAACTTTGTTGAAAACTTAGGAGATTTCAGTGAAGTATATAAGGCGAACGATTTCAACAAGATATTAATGAAATTTAACGACGGTATCAAGATAAAAGGAACATCAATATAATGGCTGAATTTTGCTGGACAGTGAAGAGGAATTCGTTGTCAAAGAAAAAAAAGAGAAAAAGAAACCCATAATTTAAAGATAAAAGAGTACGAAAGAATCACTGAACCGAAAGAATTCTTGTTTTAAGTTTACGAAATTATTATAATATGAATTGAAAAATTTTAAAATTCCGGTACACGTTCTAATATATTTCCTTCTGAACAAATTAACTTCGTTTGTGACAAAATGATCTAATTCTATCCTTGACACATCTTTCTATCCTTTAACCGTCGAATCACATTGGGAATTTCTGTACTATATTTCGGATCCGGTACATGTTATTAATAGTAAAACTATAAATACCAATAAACTGTAGACCTAGTACATTGAAAAAAAATCGACTTCATTTTATATTTTCATATGCATACTTGGGATTTTACTCACTCGGGGGTGATTTTAACTCTTTTGAGGAATAGTTTTACACTCCAGAAATTTTCTTTTTATTTTTTGGACAAAAATTTATAATTTATGTGGCAAAACAACGTTTGCTGGGTCAGCTAGTAGACTATAAAATTATTGTGACGTCTAAGCCTAATTTAAATGAAAGATTCGGATTTCGCGGCTCAAATAACATTAAGGTAGAATTTTTTTCTTTTTTTTTTTGGTTTTACTTAAACTTGATAATATGAATTGATGATTTATTGAGTTATTAGGTTGTTGGGCCGTTCGGTTATTGTTGATTTATGGGTCATTACGTATATCTTTAGAAGATAAAAGAGTGCGAATGCATCACTGAACGAGGAATTTTTCAATTTTTACTTTGGTAATATGAATTGCTGATTTATTGAGTCATTGGGTTATGGGGCCGTTGGGTTATTTTTGGGTTATGGATCTTATTATTATCTGCTATGTTATTACCACCTCGAAAGTATGTATTGGAGTTGTCTTCAATTTACGCCAATGATCTTGAAATATGTGACGTTAATACGACGAATTAACGAATTTCGAGCTTCTTTTCCATCATGACCCATAAATTCGCCCAGGAAGGTACTATTCTGATGCCAGATTCGTGTTCGGAGAGTGAAAATATATGGGAATATGTGGGTTTGGTCACTAGCCCCGGATACGTTTTTGTTTTTGTGGGCCCGTGTTATAGTATGGTCTAGGTCACGATACACGACCACTTGGAGAAAGAAAATCGAATAGTGCTTCTTCGGTATTTAATAACGCTACCAAAACTAGTTTTTTTCTGTTCTGGCATCTTCTCAGTATAAGTAGATATCATTTTATTGATTAGAACTAGTTCTTAAAGTTGTTATTACTAAGAAAAAAAATTAGTTTGAAGAATTTCTTACAGGAAATATCCGTTAAAATATACGTTAAATGATTTTCTTGTCTTCAATAACGCCATTATCTTTAATACATTCTAATATATATTATTCACTTTATTGAAGATTTATTGTTAATTTTCCATTTCGGCGAAACTGGCATAATTTTCAATAATCCTGAAAATGAAAAAGGATTCCAAACGTAATATAAATGTCTGAAATATCGGTAGGAATAGCATGATAAATGGATCGTAATTTTTTAAACCTGTATGAAATCTGTGTTGGTCAGGGGATTTCAAATTCCAGCCTACACAGATGTTATGTCAATGTATAATATTAAATGCTCTTTGTGACGTGTACCGAATGTTCAAGCATTTCGTCAAACGGATATTTTGAATTTGCACCCTACTTTTAAATTGTATTTATTCGTTTGTTTGTTCATTTTATTTGGCAAGGAGAGTATTGATGGTCGCAAAATATTCCAGAAATGTATATAAAATAACACTTTTCAACATCCATACCATAGAGAAAAAGTTTACGTACACATATAGATGGTATTTTGTTAATTTAACTTAAAAATAAATATATATGTAAACAAAGACTAACACATAGAGATTTTTCAAACTTTGACCCTCGTGATCTTCCATAGCAATTATTGACATTTTTTTGGCATGAAGTACTTCATGAAAATGGTAATAAAATCGGAATTTTTAATATTTTTTTGGTTAACATTTTTAATATACAGAGTGTCCCAGATTTAAACGGACATACTCTAGTGGAAGGTAGATCACACTCAGTTGAGTTCAAAACACCCTTATACCTATCGTTGAATGTGAACGGTTTTTGAGAGGTGTGAGAGGTTTTATGGTTTTTGACCAGAACTTTAGTCCGCCATATTTTTGAAATGACTGCACATATTTAGATAAAATTTGGTATACATATTATACTCTTTTAGGTTAATGAATAGCTTAAGTGATTTTGGAAAAATTCCAGGACCGACCTCCATTTTTTTAATATGACTCTTAAGGTCGTTAACATCACACTGATTATTTTTTGGTAAATGTTAGTAAACTTTTAAAAAGCCTATGGACCAGTTTATAAAATAATAACACAATCCAGTTGCTAACATCATTATTTTATTAATTTTAGCTAAATACCCAGCAGAAGAGGTTGTTATTTGTTTTTGTTTTGACATTCAGTGTTTCTAAGCTTTTTTTAGTTTAAATTTCATCCAAAATATTACACATTCCATTTCTTTCATGAAAGAAAAATAATGTTAGTGTAGAGGCTTGAATTAACAAGCGCAATTTAAAAAAATATTAAACACCTTTTGAGAATAACTTGAAAATATTAAAGACAAAAGTTTGCAATTTTATTTTGACAAAATAAATTTATTTAGAACTTTAAATAATTGAACAAAAAAAATTGAAAACGGTGCAAATAATTAAAACTATAACCGGTTTTCAAAATGAATGCCCCCAGCGTCAATACATTTTCGAGAACGTTTTAATATGTTTTTCACTGACCTATCAGTCACTTCCGGGTTATTTCTAATGTTATCACATACAGTAATAACTTTTTCTAGAAGCTGTTCTCACATTGTACACCTCTGACTTGAGATGATCCCATAAAAAATAATCTAGAGGTGTAAGATCATGAGACCTCGGTGGTCAGTTTACCGAACCTCCTCGAGCAATCCATCTGTTGGAGTAATGCTGGTTCAGATGATCCCGGACCGGTACAGCACCATCGTGCTGAAATCACAAATCCCTAGTATTGATGCCTTATAATAAATCTGGCAAGATATCTCTAAGAAAGTTTAAATAAACTTCATCAGTTAGCCTTTCTTCAAAAATGTGGGGCCCTATTAGATGATACCACACCACACATTAATATTAATATTAAATCTGTATTGGGAATGTTTCTGAATCACTGCATGTGGATTTTCGGTTGCCCAAACATGCTGATTTCTACAGTTGTTAATTCCGTCACGTGTGAATTGGGCTTCATCCGTGAATAGAACTCCCGATATTGTTCTTCTGTGAGCCAAAATCCACCTACAAAATGTTAAGCGGGGAACGTCGTCGCCGCCTTCTAGACGAAGAACTGTTTCAACATGGAATGGATACAAATTTTCCTTCTTTAATGTTCGCCATACTCTTGTCTTAGGTGCTGCTAACTCATTACTTATCTCTTTTCTAACACTTATGGATGGATTATTTTCCACAACCTGTAATATTTGCTCTTTTTGTGGAAAAGCTCTGGGAACATGTTCATGCTGTGTCATTGACGGAAATAGTCCATGTTCCCTACTAAATTGGTATACCTCTGAAAACGTTTTATGATCTGGTACACGGCGATTTGGAAAACGCTTTTGATACTCTCTTTTTGCAGCTCTCCCATTTCCGTCGCAAAAGCCATACACAAAAATAATATCCACATAATCTTCATTACTAAATTGAAACGGCATCTTAAAATTTTTAGTTTTATAACTGGTTTTTTATCACTTATTCTAATAATTACTAAGAGCGAACAGCAATTCTTATTTGTAACATTACACATTTGATATGTGCCTTCTTGGGATTTTTAATGCAACAATATCATGTGTTAATCGCATCGTTTTATTACTTATTTTTTATTCGTGAAATAAATGGAATATGCTTTATTTTGGACAGAAAAAACACTGAATGTCAAAACAAAAACAAATAACAACCTCTTCTGCGGGGTATTTAGCTAAAATTAATAAAATAATGATGTTAGCAACTAGATTGTGTTATTTATAGAATGTCAAATTTGGCCTTTCAATACTTTTGAAAATTTATTGAAGAATAACCATAAACGTGCCATCAAATATTATGACATTATTTCATAAACTGGTCCATAGGCTTTTTAAAAGTTTACTAACATTTACCAAAAAATAATATACAGTGTGGTGTTAACAACCCTGATAGACATATTAAAAAAGTGGAGGTCGATTCTGGAATTTTTCCAAAATCACTTAAGCTATTCATTAACCTAAAAGAGTATAATATGTATACCAAATTTTATCTAAATATGTGCAGTCATTTCAAAAATATGGCGGACTAAAATTCTGGTCAAAAACCATAAAACGCCCCACCCACCAACCATAAAACGCCCCCGTATCTTAAAAACGGTTCACATTCAACGGTAAGCATAGGGGTTTTTTGAACTCAACTGAGTGTGCTCTACCTTCCACTAGAGTATGTCCGTTTAAATCTGGAACACCCTGTACATATATGCACCTCTCAGAACACTCCGCATTTCTAAAAGTTAGTACTGTGACTTACTGCATAATATCTTCTTATGAAAGATAAAGACAAAGCTTTAATAAAACATAAAAGTTCTAACTTAATAAATTACTGAAAATATTACAAACAGTTACGTAATATCACTTTATCGCCCATTACGACAGAAAAACTTTAAAAAACTTAAATAACTTTTGTCATAAATTTGATCTATTTCAAACTTATTTATTATAACAAATAAATCTAACAATTCTATATATTAATTTCTCGCACCCAAATAATACTAGCAACTATTTTTACTCATTCCTATAACAAAATAATCAAAGTTGTGGAAGTTCCATAAATTTTTTTGAAAATAGTCTCTATGATAATTCTCCAAACTTTGAATTTAAGCTTATCACCGTAGAATGGTGGTACGGTGGTACAGAAAAAAAAATTGATTTTTTTTTCAAATAGGCTTAGAATGTCATGAAAGGTCGAGATTTTATTTTTCTAACTTTTTGTGCGCACGATTACTCTCGAACCGTTTATGATATTGACTTGAAATTTGATACCCTATGTATTATAGCGGGGATCTGGAACTAGATTATATTTTGATCTTATTCCATGGAAGGGTTGGGGGTAAATGGGGGGGTAAATAAGTAATGTGAGCAAACAAGAGTCTATAAAATTGGGGTATAGGGTATGCAGAAGAAGCCAATGTCACAAAGTTTTTTTGTCATAAGCTACCCCCACTTTCACCTCCATTATCACTCCCACCCTATTATTAAAGGGAGTGTTGAAAAAAAGTTAAATTGTGACTTTGTGTATACAAGACCCAAAGACACCAACATTTTTTTTGCATATACCAACACACAGACTCTTAACTCTTTTCTCATAGCGTTAATGGTTTAAGAGTCAACAAGATTTAAAAAATGTCTTAAATGATGCAAATTATCTAGTCTGTCGCGTCCATGGAGGCTTTTGATCAAGAGGTTAACATCTACAACATATCAAAATGTTGGGCTATCTAAACCCATTTTCTATAAGAAAAGTGGAGTGTAGATATTTTCTCTAGATATGTCCGCGATAATATAAAAGATGGAATGAAACATGTACATATTTTTGAAAATATTTTCAAACTATAATGGCATAGAAGCATTTTATCGTCCATGAAGGTACAAAGAAAGACCTAATCATTTACAGATGTTGAATTTTATAAAAAATACATAACGATTTCTTGTATATAAATTCCCATACCATAAGTCCAAACCAGCTTGGTATATTATTAAGGAAAATATAAATAACATTGAAAATAAAAATAATGCGATAGACGAAATACAAGCTGAAAATAGTCGTGAGACTGACTAATTCAAAATTGCACAAAATTTTAATTTTGAATTGTGTCTCTGGCCCTTTCTGAAGAAGTGCCATATAGTCCTGGACTTTTTAATGGTTCAAAGTTGGAAATAGCCCACTTGACTCTTTCCTCTGTTACCACCTTTGAGGCCGTCCTAAAATCCGCTGCTGTGACAGCAGCGCGGGGAGACCGAGGGGCTGGCATTTTCTCCGTCTCTTCTACGGATTCGGGGAAATGAGTTTCTAGTAGATATTTCAAGCACTTCTCGGTGGTAGTCATTAGTCTACCAGAGAGAAGCCTCAAATTTTCTAGTAGTGATGGGCTGTCTTTTTTTGAGGGCTTTGTACAGCCTTGCGGCTTCTGGAAGATTTTCTATGCTTTCACATAAGTCCTTCCAGGCTGCCCTCTTGCTGTTACGAATGTAACTTTTGTAGATGCGTTGGGACTATTTGTAGCTGTCCCAATCCTCCGGAAGCTGGGTACGCATTGCCCTATTGAAGAGCCTGCGTGTCTCTTTGCGTATATTTTGAAGCTCCCTGTTTCGCCAGGGAACATTTTTCCTTTCCTTTTTTCTTTTAAGAGGACAACTGCTCTCATATGATGCAGTGACCGCTCCATTAAGAAGCTTAGTGGATGATTCTATGTCCTCTATATTTCTGGGTATAATAACCTTCGTTATTTTGCTCCAGGGCTCGCCTATTTAGACTCTATCTCTAGAATTCCGGTACCAGCTCTTCTCTAAGTTCAGTTTGAATTTGATGTGTTGTTAATTTAAAGTTGTTTAAAAAGTTAAATAGTCAATTTCTTTTACAAAAGTGATTTTATATGGTGACTGGATTTTTAACTGACCAACATATTTGAGAAACTTTATTATTGTGTATTGTTTTGTAGCGGCTTAAGTTTTTTAATTTTTAAATGTCAGTGATGAGAACTGTTTGACTAATTCTATAACACTTTTTTGTCATGATCCATTTCTTGTGGACAATAAAGATTATTATTATTATTAATCGCAGTTTTTCTATGAAGGTTTAAACATTTTTCAAACATTTCGTTTTTTATGGAAAACAATGAATATTATTATTTGTAATTTTTCATAATAGTTTATATCTGCAGAACCTATAATTTCACCAAGTTTCATTAAAAGATTTACTATTTTTTTTTTACTAATTTTGCTTAATGTAAAATTAAAAATTTTCTGTTATTATTTTTTTTACAAAATAACAAAAAGGCAGATCTAATTTAGGCCTATGTAGTTTTATTCATGATTTATATATAAACGTTTTGCCTCTGAAATATAAACACTTTGAATTATTGGTTGACCTGATCTGATGAACAGAGCCCATTTCCAAGAAACGCTCACCTTCCAGATTGGACAAAACTTTACTCTAATAGCCTAATGATATACAGATTGCATTTCCATAAAAAATGCCCCCACCCCCAAACAGTCGTTGAAAAAAACACAGTTTTATTCGACTATAAATTGATAAATATCGATTTTTTTATAGACCTTTTGTTGTCACTTAAAATAGTACTGCAGCCCGCTACCAAGATTTTCGAGTTACATCAGTTCTGGGAGAGCTGAGAAGAAAAGTTTAGGGTGACGGAACGTTTCACCTGTCCTAAAGGGTTCAAATCGAGCTTTGAACATATAAAGAGAAACCGGTCATCTCGGTCTTCGCAGCGAGGCAGTTTCTTTTCTCCTCTTGTCGGTTGAAGTAAATATGATGAAGAAAAATTGAGAACTGACCTTTTGTCTGATTCGCCGAGTTACAAAGACCGAAATAATGGCTACCGCTCAAAATCCTGGTCACCGCCGAGAGGCAGTTCTGTTCATTATTGAGTAGTTTCGAGGTCTCTTGACCATAAGAAAGTAAGAACGTAACTTTTTGCTGGTTCAGTTACGAGTGATTACATTCACGTGTTAATTTTAAGGGCTGATCAAGTCATCGCGGAGAGGCAGTTTTCACTTCAGGTTATTCCACGAAAAAAATATGAACTGAACTTTTTCCCAGTTCAAATTTGAGAAAAATGTTTTCCGCCACGACAAAAAAAATTAAGGCTGTTTGTAAGCACAAGCTGTCAGAGAATTTGTTTAAATGGATTCGGAATTGAATTTCAAGGATCGGGACATCCAGTAATGATAGAAGAAGGGTTAAAATTTTCAGGTTTATTATTACAGTTTCAAACATTTAATTCATCGTCATCTTATGAGCTTTCACTCTTATAAATCTTATTCGTCTCCGTAGTCCACATCTTCTTGTTCTCTTTCTTCTTCTTCACCTTGGTCTAAAATAAATAAGAAGTCATCCAGCTTCTCTATGTCCTCCGTGTGCTGCCGCGCCAGCACGCCGAACGTATATGCAACTCCATTCGATTTCGCGCAGCTACAGCTAACGGAAAACGGCAGTTCGCATTTTTTTATTGTTTTATACACCCCACTCTATAAATACGAAAAAGTTTTAGTCTCGCTGTTTTGATAATTTTAGCCTCCAATTTGATACAACTTTGATTGATATTATTGGAACTTAGGCCAATGAAAAATGGCAGTTCTCGATAAATTCATGCCTTATTCATAATTTTTAACGAGAATTAATTGAGAACTGCCTCGCCGCGGTATAAAATTTACGACATTTTTTTCGACAAATGGAAAGTCGTTTTCCAGCCGCCGCGCCCGTATAGTTTTTCGAACTTTTGTCTATGAAAAAGTGTCTTAGAATTTCATATTCTATAGAGTTTCCCTGTGATAAATCTCGCTGTTTTGATAGAGGTTTTTGGTAACGGGCTGCCGTACTAAAACTGACAAGAAACTACGAAATAAGACGTGAGCTAAAAAAATTTTAAACGAAGATAGCACCAATCGATCACTTACCAACCAAGAAAATGGTGACAACACCAACAAACTCTTATAGAAGGACATTTAAAAAAAAATTAAAATCTATAGTTTAAGCTTTTAGTAAAACTCCATTTAAAACTTAGGTTAAACCGCAGTTCAAACTGTTCTCCTAAAACCGGCCCTAATTTCTCTAACTTTAACCAGTTCTGATTTAATAACATTTTTTTTGCTTTTCTGCTGCAACTTTGGAAAGTGACAACTCTTCAAAGAAACAGCTGCTGAGAAAACCATTTTTAATCAACCGTCATGACTTTTTACAAGAATTCCCACGTTAGTTTTATTGAAAACATATACAGCCACCCTGTATATTCGTCCACAAATCTTCCTTTGACAAACAACAAAAATAATGCAAAGTAAATGTTACATTTAAATGTATTATGCATGAGTCTAACGATCTCTACGTTATGCCGTAGGATATCGGGTATTGAATTTTATTTCAAAGTTTTGTTTCGTTTTCCTCCCTCAATAAACTAAAATAAAGTATCTCCATTTAATATTGTTTTCCTTATATCAAAATCTCGGGTTAAAAATAACAAAACCGATTAAAAACTCCAGTGACCTGTTGAAATGTAAACTGAACGTTTACACAACGAGGTTGTTTCAATTTTTATATTAATGAAATTAAAAGAGAAACAAAGTAATGAAAATGTGCCACTTGAAAGAATTTGTCAAACAATTACACCATCATTTTTCTGTAATGTTTGCAGATAACTCGGCAATATGTGAGTAGGACTTTGTTTTACAAATTCGTTTCCCGATTTTCATTGTATTTCCCTCTTTGTTGCTTCTGATGGATATTTTTGTAATTATTATTATAGCTGAATGACGATGGCTGTTCCCCCATTACAGTAAACCGCTCGAGAATTTGTTCTAATTGTGGTATTACTTATTGTATATTTAACTATAAGGTATCACAGGTAAATCAGAAAACACATCATACTAACACTTCAACTAATTCTTCAATTTGTCGGTCACATAAATAAAATTATACGTAGTGTTTTATAAGTAACGATACTTCGGTTAGCCCAGTCGATACAAAAACTTGCAAAATGAATGATTTTTTTATTAAGTTCGTGAAAGTATATAGAATAATATCCTGAAAAGTTTACATTTGGCTCGGATGCAGAAAAAAGTGAAAAAAAAATTTTTTTCATCAATTTTTTCAAAATTTTTAAATTAAGTCAAGCTAGGAAAAATAAAAAATACAGATGGATAGATCACGTATTTATGAACAAAAAATGTCCCAACAAAATTTATCGCACGGTTTTCCCGGAAGAAAATATTTAAGTGTAACAGTATAACTTGGAGCGATATCCATGCATGCGCGCGCTTAAATACGCATGACGGTGACACCGACGCACTGAATTACATGTCACTAAATCAGAATTTGTTTAATCTATATGAGTGTTGCTTCATTTAAGAGATGGAAATTGTAGCTTTCTGATGCTTTTTTGCTTTAAACAATACAAGCAAAGGATGGATGGGAAAAATATATTTATATATATTATCACGTCCGAACTCAATCGTCGCAATAAAAAATATAGAAAAAAATAAAAGCCCTTGGAAAAAATTCTTTCTTCATTGAGAACTGTTAAAAAGTATGTATGCTTCATGATTATTATGGTTTATTAAGTTGTAGTAACGTGGATTCACAAAAAGTACATCTCAAATAATTTTAATTTCCTTGCTTGGTGATTTTCTTGATAAACATATATATATTGGAGGCTGTAACTTGCCGAGGACTTAACCCATTGGAAAAAATAAAATATAACTATTTCGGAAAAAATGTATACTTTTCGAATGTGCAAACACATATTCATTTTTTTGAAAATATGATCGATCAGATCATGATAAGAAATTGCGATTTTCACGATCCTATCCTTATAATTATGAAAATATCTTGATTGTTTTGAATATAAATTCTGAAACTTTTCCAATACATTAACAAATGTATAAGAAATCCATTGGATATAGCTGAAAGGTGTATAGGTGTACCTGTAATAAATACACTACAGGCACGTAAAAATTCACGCGAGCGATCCAGTGACTATGTGTGGTGTCTATGTATGCGTTCATAATTATATATTTTCCCTCCATACTCACTATTTATCCTCCTATTCACAAAGAAAAATGTTAAAAATGTGTAATCAGAAAGAGAAAAAAGCTTTATTTTACTCGTTAGAACTGCTAAGAATTTTTAAAGGTTCCATAGTATGCATTTAACCGTGCGCTTGGCCGCGCAGAGTGACAAAGTTACTTCACTATTTTTTTCCAGGAATACCTTACCGTGGCCTTAGCGATACATTTTATTAGTAAATTTTTTTGTTCAGAAACACGTGGTCTATCCACCTGTATTTTTTATTTATGTTCTGCATCCGAGAGGAATGTAAACTTTTTAGGATATTATTCTATATACTTTGACGAACTGATTAGAAAAAAAAATTATTCCTTTTGCAAATTTTGTGGAGGTTTCACTATAAAATGTCTGTCATCTGGGCTAGGTTGTATACTCTAGAAATCAAAATATGAAGATTGAGCCAAATATGTTTTACTAAAATGTTGCTGGTTATTGATTAATGAGATGCAGGAAGTTAAAATTAATTTTAAATTCTTTGCAATAACATGAACTCACTTTTAGACATCAATATGTGAAAATTGAAACATTTTGAAAAAAGTCCTCCTACGAGTTGATGTTTCAAAATCTTGTTTATATTTTCAACTCTTTAAATAAACGATTTGTGCTAAAAATTGGCTGGAAGGTTTAGTTCAATAATGCGCATAGTTTCACCAACTTTCGTTAAGATTTATGCATTATTACATTATATTTCTCAAATTATCCAAAAAGACAATTTTTACTAGTTTTTATTTTTTGACAAATTAACAAATTATCAACAGGTTTTGTTATAGGTCTAGTTTTGTTCTAAATTTTACTACAAACAATTTGATATTTTTATTTTTGCGATGAGGTTACTAGGGCCGGAGATAATAAGGAAAACAGCAGAAAACTTCAACGTTGAAACATGAATTGTTTTATTGTCTAAATGTTAGTTGTGGCATTTTCTTAATTTTTCTGTTTCTTATTGGGATGCTCTGCAATGTATTTTCTTCTAAAAAATGTCATGAAATCTACAAAATAATACAATTAACCAGTATTATACTGTAAAATAACCTCTACGCCTGTGACTTTTACGTCAAAAGATCAGTGAGAGGGTGGTTTTTGACAAATAATGAATAAGAAAAAAATATAAGAATGACGTATTTTGCTGATGTTTCGGAAAACGATCTGTTTCCTTTCTCAAAGCGTATTATAAATGTTTGTGTGCTGGGTATATGAGATTCAGAAATCGAAGATTTGCGAACACGCTTGGAAGAACGGAATAAACTGTGACTCGGCAAAATTTTAACAAAAGAGACAGATAGCAAGAAAAGAAAATTTAAAGAAGCGGCTATAATACTATTGAATGAGGATAAATGCGTATCGAATTGTTCCGTAGACGTTTGCACAACCTAGCTGCCGATGTTAAAAGAAGAACTTAACAAACTCAACATTGTTTAAAATAAAACTATCAACTAGATATACAGTTCTGTGTAAGCAGTAACTTTCTATGGATACTGAATATAACAAATATATTCTTAAAGCTGTGTGTAATATGCACAGCACACAAACATTTATAATACGCTTTGAGAAAGGAAACAGATTCGTTTTCCGAAACATCAGTAAAATACGTCATTATTATACCCTTCGCAAATACGATAACGAAGAGTATATTGTATTTGATCGGCACATTTCTAAAACCGTAAATATCGCTCGCAGACAAAAAATTTTCATATCACGAATTCTGAACAACTTTCAAAATGACCGTCTGTCCGTCCGTCCGTCCGTCACGTTTCTTGTAAGCACGATAACTGGATACCGCTTATCTAAAAAGAACCAAGCAGCATTTACACATTTTAGGGAAATTCCACTTTAATATTGCAAGTTGCATTACAAATCTAATTATAAAGCCTTTTCAACGAACTTCTCTTTAAAAATTGTAAATTGTTTAAAATAATGCCCTATTTGAAAATAGATTGAATAAACTTGAATTTAAGGGTTGTAAAAGTCTTTTTTTGGCAGTTGGTTCCGTATTGAAAAAGTAAAAAAAAAAAGAACACCCTGTGATTGTGTCGCTTGGTTCGATATTAAAAATTTAAAAAAACGTGTTAAATAATCAAAAAATCTAAAATGAAAATATTTTACTGCAACAAATACAGGATTACCAATAAATTTTTTGTAACGACATATCCTAAAATGACATTTATTTGACAGTATCAATAAATCAAAACAATGACAAGTGTAAAATAAAGAAAAAAGAGTGAAATAAAGAAATTTCATTTCACAGTCTGAAATAAAACTTATTGGTTTCTATGGAAACAGCAATAGAATTTAGTCTATTTTTACAAAATTATATTGTTTTCTAATTTTGAATGGCGATACAAAAAATTTTGTATATAACTCAAGACTAAAATGTGTTTTTTTTTTACTCGTGTGGTTTATAGCACTCGCCGTCGGC
Source organism: Rutpela maculata (assembly GCA_936432065.2). Classification (NCBI taxonomy): domain Eukaryota; kingdom Metazoa; phylum Arthropoda; class Insecta; order Coleoptera; family Cerambycidae; genus Rutpela; species Rutpela maculata. The sequence goes on along the minus strand of OW386287.2, from coordinate 53,955,735 downwards.
TTATACTATAAACGCCCCACTTGAAAAAAAAACACCATTTTAACCACTTGTTATATAAAATACTATTTCAAAACTTAATTTTCAACTTCCACTTCAAAATCTTGTGTGCCATTTTTACAATTTTTTGGGTTCTTGCTGTAAGATTACTTGCAAACGTTTTTTATTATAAATAATATAACACAAAACCTCATAAACACTAGGAACCTGTGACTTGGTTCCATATAGCTAAATAGGGAATCTGCATTTAAAGAATTGGTACTTGGTTCCCTGGCTCATACACGACATGGTGATTGTTGGTTCCTTTTCAGGATTTAACCAAACGTAGTAAGTAGATATTACAGTCGCTTGGTTCTATTAACTCATTTTTAATATTTTGTCACTTGGTTCCTTTTAGATAAGCGGTATCCAACTCAAGAAAGAAAAATCCTATTGTATTGAAATTTGGACAGTAAGTTAGTGTTAGCTAGAGCTATTGAACAAAATCGATCGGTAAATAAAAATGTTATTAATGATTTAAATTTGAAAAAAAAAATTTTTTGATTTTTATGTTTTTGTAATTGAATAGAAATTTGTTGGAATGATATTTCATTTTAATATCTAAATATTTTACAAATATACATTTCATAATGTAATATACAACCGTGAAAATATGATTTTAGCTCGTGTCTTATAATGTAAAAATTTACATTTTTTTACGTGTAAGGTGGTGTAAGGGGGTGGTGTTATATCAATTAAAAGCGTAAGCTTTTAATTGAAATTGACTCGGAATCCAAGATTCCCGAGTTCGAAACCCAAATGGGGTTTGGTATGTTTTTTTTTATTTTTTCTTTATTTTACACTGAGTCTTTTACCAACTAAGTTCGTACTATAAAATTAAAAATGTCTAAAACTAACATTATTTACAAAAAACTGCGAAGAATATCCTATAGAATATGTAACAATTATATAAAAAGTTCAGTGAACAGGCGAAAAGTACGTTTTTAGCATGTTATATTTTTGTTCTTATTCATTATTTGCCAAAAACCATCCTCTAATTCAGGGATTCCCAACAGGTGGTCCGCGGACCTCTGAGGGTGGTCCGCAAAATGTCACTGAGATATTCAATTGTTTTGTATTTTACTTGACTTGCAGTGCCCATTATCCTAATCTAGTTCCCGCGTAAGATCGTCAGCTTTTACAGTCAACCAAGCGCGGATTTATGGGGGGGTAACGGGGTAATTACCTCCCCCCCCCAAGATTCTGTAAACCATCAACTTTTGTTTTAAAATGTTATGATTTTTGTTAATTTTGGGAAGAAACAAAATTTTAACCCCCCCAAGATTGTGTAAGTCAATAACTTTCATTTAAAAATTTTATTTTTTAATTTTAGGATGAAAAAATTTTTCCGGATTTCTCCCTCCCGCTCTTCAAAAAAATTTGGGAGGGAAAATTTTTTTTCGGATTTCTCCCCACCGCTCTTCAAAAAAATTTTGGGACGAAAAAATGTTTTTCGGATTTCTCCCCCTCGTTCATCAAAAAATTTTGGGTTCAGTGTCCCCCCCCCTCCCAAGCTCAAGGTCCAGATCCGCCCTTGCAGTCAACTGTCACTTTTAAGTATATTAGTTTAGTAAGTAATTTATGGAAGATTCTACATTTTAAGGGGTCCTTGTCAGTATAGCGACCGATGAGGGGGTCCTTGAAAAAATCTTGTTGGGAACCACTGCTCTAATTGATCCTTTGACGTAAAAGTCACAGGCGCAGAGGTTATTTTCCAGTAAAATACTGGTTAATTGTATTATTTTGTAGATTTCACGACATTGTTTAGAAGAAAATACATGTGGCAGAGCATCCCAATGAGAATCAGAGAAAAATGAATTGTTTTTTTTTATATGAAGCAATGGGCAGATGTAATCCAAAACTTCTCATTACATTTGTTATCACACTTAAATAAATAAAAGAATAAAAGAAAAAGAAATAATATTGCATCAGCAAAACAATTCCACGAGACATTTATTTTGACTCCACTATAGCTTCATTTATTGAAATGTCAGTTTTTTTTATTTTTGATACCCACATTCTGCTTTGAAATTCTGATCACAAATTAATTATTTTCAAAATACTGAAGCATTGACTATCTCTTTCACTTTTGAGTGCAAAAGTAAACTGTCATGAATGCATATGCATACTATTAGCAACGTTTTTGGCACATTTCAAACTGTCCATTCTGAAAATATTTTACTGAACTGATCAGTAGCTGCAAGCATATGGACGAAATGTCTGCATAAACTCGTTTAATTAATTGTGAGAAATTTTGCCGGATAGGAAGGGAATAGAAATGTAACGTGAAGTGAGAATCAAGCTTAAGGACTTTTCACAAACATGGGATGAGGAGCGACAGTGAAACGGGATGACTTTATATGGAAGGATACGAAAGCAAGATTTCTCATGAGTTTAAATGCTTCCATCTCCTGTTATATAAATTCATCGCGCACCGCGTTTGGTTCTCTTCTCGCGGTTCCTCGATTTTAAGAATACTTTAATTTTAGTCGAGTAATATGATAAATCTTTTAATTTTGTATTCAACCTAGTAGACTGCAAAGTTATCCCATAACATCGATATTTATTTGTTTTAGTCCTTATTATAATTTATTGACAAATTATTTAAGTACGGAACTAGTTTACATAATTTAAAGAAAACTTTATTTTTGCAGCACTAGTAGGCCAGTCATCAAGTCACCAAAACTTCAGAAATTCAGGAATAATAAACAAAAGGTTTCTTTCCTTAAATTGGTTTATTGGGTTTTATTTGAGAAATCTTTAATTTATCCCACTCCAACGAGGGCAAGAACTCTTCCTCCAGGGGGGGGGGAAAGTCATGAGAATATGATTTTTCACGATTTCTGGGTTTCCAGTTGAATTTACGACCATAATGGTTGTGTACAAAATTAAAGCTTAAGAAATTTTCCACAGGTAGCATACAATTTTTTCGCCAGATGCATATTTCTGCCCGTAATTTGCTCCATAGTTGTTGTTGACCTTCAAATTTTCGAAGTTTTGTCCATGAAATTGATTTTAATATTTATAAGAAAATTATAAAAATGAAAATTATTGTCTATTTAAAAAGTGTCAGGAATAAGTTGACCAGATTATATTTATGACTATGCTTTATTTTTTAATCAAATCGCCATATTTTCCGCGTTATATGATGCTCTGTACATGATTCATTTGAAGTTGTCGGTTGTGAATATGTATTTCTGGCATTATCTTCAACTTCTAGTCCCTCAGTATTAACAGTTCTATTACTATTATCATCATTATCATCTTAACTTTTATCATCACCATCATCATCATCATCATCGTTATTATTAAAATGATGAAGTTCCGTTTCAATTGGCTCGTCATAGTCAAGCGAGTCCTCCTCTTCAACATTAATAGTCTAGGTGCCCGCGTACATAAATTCAATTTATACATATTCTCGTATAACTTCTTGTACGGCATAATTGCGCTTAGTCTATCACTGTTTCCCTCTGCGAAAATTTTCGTAAACGCGGCGTTCTTCCTCGGCATAAAAAAGACGACTTCCACACGTCGGACTGGAAAATCGGCCAATATATTTTGACCGACAATTCAAAAATTGGATTCTACATATACAGGGTGTCCCGAAACTCCCGCCTTCTCCTTTAGGTGCTAATTCTCCATGCAAAAATAGTAAGAAAAGTTCCTATAAACATGTGTCCGGAAATGCTTCCTAAGGGAGCTACGGCCCTCTAAGGATGGCGCAAAAATAGGTGTTTTTACTAATTATCTCGGAAATGATTTGGGACAACTTTATGAAACTTGGTTACGTTTTTTTGATTATTAAAGGTTATTGTTTTACAGTATTAGCCAAAATTAATTTTATCCAGGGGCGGAGAAACAAGAGGTTGGTGTTCTTTGTTTCTACATATTAATTTTCCATTTGACATTTTTAGTACTTTAATCCCTGATTATGATTCCCTGGTTAATTCTGCATAAAAAAGGGCCTCTTTACAATTAGCCATATGGCAAGCCGTTTTCGAGTAAAAGCGGTCTAAACGAAATATTGCGTATTCGTTTGCTAAATGCGCATTATTTATTTTTTAAAGTAGGCGTAAAACAATAACTTTTATTAATCGAAAAAAGTTAACCAAGTTTCATAAACTGTCCGACAAAAATGTTCGAATGTTAAGGGTGTCTACCACCCTAAACATAACATAACATAACTTCAAAACATTTATTGATAACCAGCTGATTTTTTCAAGATTGCTTAATAAAAATATGTAGAATCCAATTTTCGAATTGTCGGACAAAATATATTTGCCGATTTTCCAGTCCGACGTATGTAAATCGTCTTTTTCATGCCGAGGAGGAACGCCGCGTTTACGAAAATTTTCGCAGAAGAAAAAAGTGATAGACTAGGCGCAATTATGCCGTACAAGAAGTTATACGAGGATATGTATAAATTGCATTTATGTACGCGGGAACCTAGACTATAATATTAGTACACGATTGTCGACAACTTCCGGAGATTATTGAGCAGTAAAGTCCAGCGTTTCGGAAGCTGCAAGCTTTTAGACAGAAAAGTTGTAGTAATGATTCTTTTGAAGCACGATCATTTGATGTTGTTACAGGTGTCAATTCCTGAGAAGTGATTTTCCAATCCCATTCCAACGGATTTTTGAAGTTACCAAACCATTCATGTTCGCGAGCAATGTTGAAGGTTTCATCTTCAGAGATTTTGAAAAAATCAGTTCAACCTTAGGAGGGCGTCCTCTTCGTCCTCTGTCATCTGGTTTTCCCTGAAATATCAACCGTTGTATATTAGCCTCTCTCCTCTTGAATGTTTATTTAAAATTCACCAAGAGTGTGGCAAAGAAACCAAATACAATTTCAAACATATTTATATATATTTCTTCATTATTTAGTATCAGAATTTGAAAACACGTGTACAAAGCGAGTTTATCCATAGCAGCCTTCTAACTGATTGATTAATTGATTTACCAGCGTTCGGTACGCATTGTTGCCACTCTCAAGATATACTGCTGGGCCGGCTACATCTCCGCTGGGTTGGATTTGGGTCATGCTTGGTGCCAGTAGCGAGCGCTACATGACGCATGGTGCAGGAGTGTGAGATGGGCAGTGTAGGTGTTTGTGAAATGCGTTGCCGTATTGTGTCGTGATATGAACTGTTTATGCTCCTCTTTTTGGGTTTCTGCATCTACAAATCTTCTTCTTCTTCTTCTGAGTCTTCTGATTCCTCCGTTTCTGATTCTGGTAGAGCATATATCGTTGTAATTTCTTTGTGGTATTCATTTTATTCCTCGCTTTTCTTTCCCAGTATGCTTGGTTCTTTCCTAGTTTGTCCCCCCATGTCCCCAGTACTTCATTGCGTACATTTCTATCCTTTTTGTAATCGTTTTTCCTCCTAGTAAAGATGTTTTGTGTCGATGCTTCAGTCTTATTGTTTTTCTGAGTAGTTGGATGATGTGCCTTCCAGATCTTCTTAGCTTTTTTTTCTGTTGGCTTTTGGTCCCGTTTTTAACTCCATATGTCATCGTTGGCAGTATGATGGCTATGTATATTGTCTTGATTAGGCCCCGTAGTGGTTTATTTTTCTCGACAAACGATACAATTGCCCTTGTAAGTCTAGATCTCATTTTAATTCTCTCATTTACAGTTTGTCTCCTTTTCAGTTAATTCGTTAGATATGTCCCTAGATATTTATATGTGTTCGTAGTTGTGTTATATACAGTCCGCTACATGTTTCCGTAAATTCTTAATGGCGTTGGTGAATGGCTGTTTTCTTCTTCTAGCTGACGGCCTAGTGCTCCATACAGGTAATTCCCGTCACCGTCGAATCTTTGCACCAGTCGTTGGTGTGTCTTCGTTCCTGCGTTCTTTTATAGATCCAGTATTCTTGGGTTTTCTAAGAAGGTATTATTTTCCTGAAAGGAAAAAATTTCTATAGAAGAACGGCCCAATTATGAACAAAAGCTAGAAACAATTTAGTTTTGCGATATTTTGTGAATTTTACTTTCTAATACAATAATAAATAACATAATAAAAAAGTGCTACTATCGTTCGCCGTATATAAAAATCATAAAATATGATTAAAAAATGTGCGATTTTCGCTCATTTCTCAATATATTTTTATGATTTTTATATACGGCGAAGGATAGTAGCACTTTTTTATTATGTTATTATTGTATTAGAAAGTAAAATTCACAAAATATCGCAAAATTAAATTGCTTCTAGCTTTTGCTTATAATTGGGCCGTTCTTCTATAGAAAGTGTACCCCCTCCTTTTATATGGAGTATATTTCCGCTGAAATGCTGGAAAAAAAAATCAGTTTTGGTTTAATTTAGATTCAATACTTACTTGAAGGTTGACGTAAGAAAATAATGTACTGCCTTATTTTGAAAATTTACTACCTAACTATAATTAATCTTACCGGGACCTTCTTTTAGGGACTTGATACGAGTGGTAAATATAAACAGGTCAAAATCTATTTATCTAAGAAATTTTTTGGACCCTCTATAGCAACTGGTGAAGTAAAATAAAGTAAAAATTGTTAAAAACGATTAGCATATAAATTACCAAAATCTGCGTGTTTCCATAGTAGCCTTCTAAATAAAAATTACTTAATTCGGCCCCGGAATTCTCTGTATTTGATTATGTATGTAAGTTGACAATTAGCAAGAAGTTACAAGAAGTTTTAGGCAAACTTTTGCATGTGGTTCAATAAAAATGAAGCCTAGACATTTTTAATAGCTATTTCTACTTCATCCAATCATCTATCTACTACTACAAACATAAAAAAATATCGCTTTCATCTTTAATAAAATATATCGAAATTGTCAACTGTTCTTTTCTAACCCCAACAAAGAAAAAAAAATGTTACTTGTAAAATAAATTGAATTTGTCTAGTTCTGCGTTTATTTTATGATGTTATAAATTAAAACCAGAGATGGGTAAAAGAAACTTTCTAATGAAAGTTTCCAAGAAACATTCGGGAGTTTCCGCAACGAAGTTTTGATAAAAATGAAAGTTTCTAATAAAATATTCGAATATTCCGAAAGTTTCCAAAGGAAACTTTCCCGGAATTTTGGAAACTTTCAAATATTCAAATATTTTATTGGTAACTTTCATTTTTATCAAAACTTCGTTCCTGAAACTTTCAAATGGAAAGTTTCCTTTACCCATCTCTAATTAAAACTTTATAAAGTTTCTAAATAAAGAGTAAAAACAAATAACGTAGTCTTCCTATGCACTGGAAGTTCTGGATTCACAGTAGTGAAAGACATACTTCGTCACTGTCACAGAAAACAAAACTCGTTATATTATGAGTAACTCAAAGACAGAATTAAATGAGTGAGATTCGCAATAATTCATTGCTCTAAATTTTTTACAAAATTCGTAGTTAATAGTTTTTAATATATAAATTTTTCTCTGGTAATAAAAACGAGCATTACAGAGAGCTCATTCACATACGTGTCACCGCACTGATAACATCGCATCCAGTGGTTTAAAATTTACCAAGAACGTACGAGTCTAGATTTATGTGATACCCTATACAAAAGTACCGCAATACCGCAATTTGAATGAAACTCGTCGGTTTTATAGAAGCTAACACTCTGCTTTTATATTTCATATTATATTGTAGCACCTCCTTTACAATACGCTGTATTAATTGCCCTATTCATGTTTTAGTATTGTTGTAATTCCACTTTTTGAGTAGGCATGTTTCAGATATATTTTTGATATTTTTGTGTCCCAGAGAAACACTTGTGTTGTCCATTCTAATGTAATGTGTGTAACCTTAAAATACCTCTAAAGGTTCTTAAAAGTAACGTTAAATAATATTGCAGCCTGTAGATAATAATAAAACACAGTATAAATTAAATTTAAAAATATATTAGTAGGCCACACTTGGAAGATTGAAAATTCTGATAATTTTAAGGAGTCTGATTTTGAAACTTGGCAGAGATCTTCATTTTACTTATATCTCTCTAACCGTTAGCGGCATCCAAATTATATTTGTATAAAAAATAAAGCTTATAAAATTCCCTACAAAAAATGTTATATGCATTCTTTTCGTATCTATTATTATATTCTTTGGCAATACGAAAGCAGTTGAAGACTTTTAGTATGTTTTACAGTGGGCCTTAATTATCATCTCTGTCAAGTTTCAAAGTTTTTTTCTTATAATTTTTCCTATTTGTATTAAAGAGATGTGTCCATGTGTTTTTTCAAAGAGAAAATTATACATTTGTATCCAAAGATAATTACAATAGTAAAAATTTCATTCCGAGATTAATTCTTCAGTCAAGAACAATACATGAACTCAAAAGACTGTATTCTTATGGACTGCTAAATTCATATACAGGGTGTTTCAGCTAAAAGTCCCCGGGTCATTATTTCGTAAAATAGTAAAGATACTTTAAATTTGTAAATCGCGGATAATTGACACCAAAAAAGGTCTTAAATAACTGCAGTTAGAATTGTTCCTTCGCAGTACACAGAGATGGCGCTGCGGTGAGAAATTATTTTTCGATTCATACGATTAATGAATAAATTGTGAATAATTTTGATTATGTAAAAAATTTTGTAAATACCAGCCGTTTTGGAGCTACATGAATTTTTTTCTCCATTTTTTTGTCTCTGTAAATTTTGAAAACCTATGTAACTTTTAGGTTGGTGGAATAGGCTTATAAATAATGAATGAATGTTTCTATACTACACTGATGAGAACTAACGAGTTCGAAAAGACTTGCACAACTTTTGTAGAGTTGAAATAGAATGTAAGATTCAATAATGTTTGTGAATGACTGAATTTCAATAAATGATTTAGGTATTATATTAACATTTGATCAACATTATACCATAATCAGATATGAAGAATTGTATTACGTATATACAGTGTGTCCCAGGATAGATGTAACAAGAGGTGTAATGGACCAAAAATTTTGGAATGGTATTTGGGGATTGAGTTCTGCTTGTGAAACTAAAGTATACTAAAAATGACTTGATTTGGTGTCCTACAGGGTATTTTATAAGCAAAGTTGTAAAAATCACCACTAATAAAGTACCTTTATTTTTCAAAATATGAAAAAATTCCACTAAGAAAAGTTATTTAGAATGCAATTTTGTACCAAATTTCAGGAATATAAAATTATTTTTTTGAAACTTCCCATTTTTTGCGAATTAAGAGTTGAATTCATATTTAAAGTTGTGTAGGAGCAAATGTTAATCATCTCAAAAAGTAGGCTATTGATAAATAAAAAATTGAATATACGAGATGTAAGAAGGTATAATGTTAATCGAACTAATTGTAAAACAAGAAACAATTACTAACAGAAGATTAATGAGGTTTAAAAATTACAAACAAGTAATAAATGTCAAAAACATAACAGATTCACAAACAAATTAAATATTGACCAATACAAAACAATGTTTACATTTTTTTTTATTATTCGACGTACACATCCACAAACATCCACAAACATTTCGATCCTTCGCCTGAAGTCCTTAAAACTGTTTCGAATATGATCTAACGGTATAGAGTTTACGGCATTTGTAATTCTCCGCTTCAATACTGCTACATCGTTAGGAAGTGGTTCAGCGTAAACCAACTGCTTGAGGCGATCCCATAAAAAGAAATCCAATATTGATAGGTCTGGGGATCTCGCCGGCCACTTGATCGGTCCATTCCTGGCAATCCAATTTTCTCCAAAATTTAAATTCAACCACCGATTAACCATTTCTGTGGAGTGGCCAGGGCAACCATCATGTTGAAAATGAACTAAAGGCATATCTCTTAAAATATTTAAATTAATTAATCTTTCAGGAAGCTGTAAATTAGTGTGCTGGTTTAACCTTCCCTCAATGAAATAAGGTCCAATAACTCCAACGTGATAAGAAACGGCACACCACACATTCACTTTTTTATAATATTGTCTTCTACAATGAATTGTAAAATTTGGATTTTCAAAAGCCCAAAACCGACAATTTTGAGATGAAACAACACCATTGGTTGTGAATGTGGATTCATCTGAGAAAATTATGAAATGATGAAAAAATCTCTCTTCCATGATTTTTTCTCCAATGGTCAAACAAAAATCCAACCTACGGCCGTCATCTCCCTCTTCAAGCTTATGTTTATAATTTGCTTTATATGCCCTAATTTTCTTTGCCTTGTAAATTTTTTAGAGTTCAGACTTGCTAATATTAATAAGAGCTGATCTCTCTCTTAGTGGCATCCTAGGATTTTCTATAACAGAGGCATGAGCTATAATAGCCCCAACATTGTCTTCATAATATGCTTTTATTTTTCTTTTCATGTTAAGAACACTACCAGTAGCCAGAAACTTTTTAATTATTCTCATAGCCTGAGTACGTGACAAAGCAGTGTTTGGAAATTTCAAATTAAATTGGCTTACCACTTCTCTTAGCGAGTTTTCACCGCCAATTCCGTAGCATTGCACAATATAAGTTTTTTCACGCACTGTGAGTACCATTTTCACTTAATTTTTTATGCTTGGTTCGTTAATTTGAAACAGAAATTAAGGATAATATTGACTACGTTTAACAATAAATGATAAATGTGTATCCACTGCTTTTCTCATAGCCTACTTTTAGCTTTAATTCACAAAAAATAATTTCTATGCAGTTTTAATTGAATGGTTAAAAATAAAATACTAATTTATTGAAAAAATGGGAAGTTTCAAAAAAATTATTTTATATTCCTGAAATTTGGTATAGAGATATAAAATTGCATTCTAAATAACCTTTCTTGGTGGAATTTTTTCATATTTTGAAAAATAAAGGTACTTTATTAGTGGTGATTTTTACAACTTTGCTTGTAAAACACCCTGTAGAATACCAAATGAAGTCATTTTTGGTATTCTTTAGTTTTACAACAAGCAGGACTCAATCCCCAAATACCATTCCAAAATTTTTGGTCCATTACACCTCTTGTTACATCTATCCTGGGACACACTGTATATAAAAAAGTATGCAATATTAAATTCAACTTTCGAAACGTGATTTCTATAATTGTTATCTCTGCTTAGAGATCCGAATAAAATTTTTATTTTTTGTTTTACATAATGTTTATTGATACTTGAATTTAGGGCCCAAGCATCTACCTTTTAATTTCTTGGAAAGTGTGATGGGTGGATGGATACTGAATGTTTACTTTCGTAAATCATCAATAGTACTAAAATTTAATTTTATGTGTTTGCAAAAAAAGATTTCTCATTTACTGTATTTATCGAAATATGAAAAGTTTTTATAGAATGAAGTAAAAGACATTTTCGTAATAGATATATTTTTTATTAAACACAACAATACGGTACAAGAATTATAAAAGAACATATATAACTTGATAAATCAGATATTTTCATCACGGCACTACGCTAAAAAGTTTAGATATTATTTTTCGTCTCGTTTCTTTGTTATTTCTCATTTAAACTTCTATTTGTACCTATTTGACTGGAGGCACTTTCACAAAACTTTTTGAAAAGTTTCGACTGTACACGTTTCTTATTGTCATTGACATCGAATATGATTTAAGTATTTACTGTTAATAAATGCTTTGTTGTGAGGCATAAAAATACAGTTTGTTTTTACTCTTAAAATGCCTTGAAAGAAGTTACCGTTCAAAGAAAAAATAAGAACACTTTTGACTGTGGACGAAAAATGCTAGAGTAAGTGTGACCTGGCGGTGTTTGGTGGAGCTATTCCACCACTCGACAGGCACACACAGACAACAACACAACATTGCGATATTGCCATCTGCCGCAGCTGAGACTTGAACTCAGGAGAGGTAACAAATTCAAATTCAAATTCTTTATTTATCTTTTCAGTGTAACTATACAATCAGACATGTCAGAATAATATATTATACAATTGTAAAAATGGTAATAAACTTCATCATTGGTACATACATACATAAAAATTAAAATATTAAAACGGGTGCACAATTACAAAATAATATAGGTACGTGATTACATATAGAGATACAATGTTACACCAATTAATGACACAGGTCTGCAAAAAAAAGTCTTGCCTTAAAGTTCTCATCTAACTTTTCTGAAGTATTTTGACGTACAATTTTTAACAAAAAAATTTTTTGTACCCTGTCAGTTTTTCTCTACCACCTCTTTAATCCCCTAAAAAGGACAAAAAATAGGTCTTGTTCTAAGATTCTAATCTAACTTTTCTAAAATATTTTGACGTGCTGAAGCCAATTTTCGACAAAAAAATTCAGTGTACCTCTACCAACCTACTCATTCCCTAAAAACGGTAAAGAAGGTCTTGTTTGTTCTAAGGTTCTGATCTAACTTTTCTGAAGTGTTTTGAGGCCATGAAGCCAGTTTTGGACACACATTTTTTTCTGCCATATCAATTATCTCTCTATCTCTTTTATCCCCTAAAAAGGTAAAAAATAGGTTCTGACCTAACTTTTCTGTACTCTGACACACTGAAACCAATTTTAGACACAAAAAAAATAGGGCATAAAAGGGGATGGTAGAAGGAAACTAACCTAATAGAAAAAAATGTTGTGTCCAAAATTGGCTCCAGTGCGTCAAAATACTTCAGAAAAGTCAGATGAGAACCTTAGGACAAGACCTATTTTGCCCCTTTTCCCCTACCACCCCTTTTATCTGGTAGGGGAAAATGGAATTTGTTCGCTATTACCTCTAGTATTTGACTAATTAGTTTTCTTTTTATTTATTTTTTTTTTCGAATAAAAAGACTTGTGAGATGGGAAAAACCTTTTGCATTTTTTTTTAATGCGTTTTTAAGTACGAAGGAAAAGATTCAGAGGAGAAACGGCAGTTTATAAATAAGTTGCGCTATTACTAAAGTGTACACATTGCACAAACCTTAGATTCGGACGAGTACTTTAACGACTAAGTTGGCGTTATAATATTAAAAATGCTTAAAACAAACATAATTTGTTTTTTAACAAAATCGATCGATAAATAAAGAAGTTATTAATCATTTAGAATTTAAAAAAATGTTTTCTGTTTTTTTTTTAAATTTGTAATTGAAAAGTTTTGTTAAATGCTATATCCTATCATTTATTTATATATTTAACCAATATATACTTCATAACTATCTAATATTAAAATATAGACATGATTTTCAAATAGTGACATTATATTAGCAATATTGTCGCTTTCGGAAATAAGGTATGGTGATGTAATAGGTAGAATTTTAGCTTGAAATCCAAGCATCGCAAGTTTGAAACACAGATGTAGTTGCTCCTTTTTACTTCTTTTTACACTGATAAGTTTTTTATCAAATAAATCGTTAATATGAGATTTAAAATGTATGAAAATTAACAATTACGAAAAACTATGAACTATAAAAAGTTAAACAAATCGACGAAGAGTTTTTTAAGTTTTTACTTTACCCACCGTGAAGGAGTGACACTTTTAGAGATTGAAGAGGGAATATATGCAAAACTCATTTAATGATAAAGAACATGGAAATTTAATAGCAATTAATTGCAATACCTGGTCAACAATCACTCATTTGCAATTTTCTCGAAAACTGCTAATACTAGAAAAAAAAGTTTCAAATAAAAAAGTTACGTTCATCTTTTATCTTTGTTTCTTCTCGATACACTTGGTATCTATTTCGAAACATAAAAAAGATTCCCGCATGTTACACTTGAGAATGCAAATTTTCGACATAGCCTTAGAAAAAGAAAATGCTTTCTACACTTATTAAAATTTGACCCATATTAACACATTTTGTTAGCAAGTATATAGTGATAACGTGATAAAAATTGAGAGTAATCCATTATGCCGCTTTTGAATTATAGCGAGTTAAGCGGAAAAATAATTGTTTTATCTATCCAATAAACACCTAAACCTAGAGAAATGGGCCGCGAAAACTCGTGACGGTATTAAGTAATTATTTATAATAAGTTTAATATTTGATAATGGGTAGACTAGTAAAATATTATAATGGAAAAAAGGTTTATATTGCCGAATATCAAGGTCCGAAATCCCTATTCCTAGTGTCTATTCTTTTTCGTTAACTCCCAAACGCATTATGCCTCCTCTCTTCCTTTCTATTGCTTGGATTGCGATATATATTTTTTTGAATTAAAGATAGAAAATCTCCTCTTAACCCTTTCCTTCGTACTCAAAAACGCACTTGAAGAAAATGTAGAAGGTTTTTCCCCTCCCACAAGTTTATTTATTTGAAAAAATTTTAAAAGAATAATCAGTCAAAATTAAAGGTAATAACGAACAAATTCCATTTTGGTTTTTGAAAATCGTACGACAGGAAAAAAGTTATAGGGAGTTGAACAATTCTCCTTTCCCTACCTCCCCCCATTCCCTAATCGTCCCACCCCCCCATCCTTCGGCTCCATCAATTCTTTACCCACCTCAAAAAGATCTGATCATCATAACTTCTTGTTTTCGTGAAAAAATTAAGGAATTACTTTTCTGTATATTAGTGTTACGGCAAAAAACGCGTATTTTCGGAAAAAAATTTCAAGAAAAATTACCGTCCGATTTGAAAAAATAATTTAACAAATTATGCGCTTCCGCAAGATCTTCAATTTTTAATTTTACTTTTTTTTCGTCAAGTCAATAATAACAAATTTATCGTGGAAAAACGTGTTTTTGCGAATTTTAAATGTGAATTCCTCCCTCACCCCGCGTGATTAACTGAACTAACTTGATAATATGATAAAAAAGAACGCGTTTAACCTAATTGTCAATTTTTTTTTTTTAAGTTGGTTTCATTTCCAAACCAGATCCGCTCCGCTAATATGATATAGAAGCCAATGAACAACAACCACTTTTAGATACATTAGTAATTAGCAACCTTAAAAATAAATTGGAATTTGACATTTACAGGAAAAACACCAGCACTCTAAGGTATATCCCTAATGATACACACCATTGTCCCCAGCATACATTCGCGACATTTAGGATCCCCTAGAAAAAACCAGTGCTCTCCACGAAGGGGAGCAGCCCTTTCCAGGGTAGATCTCGTAGTTCCTCCAGCTGTAGAAACTGCCTTTCGAAATACTTCTACCTTGAGACTCCTATTGGTTCACAATGGCACAGGATATGAGTGATGATTTCATCCTCCACTCCACACATCATACAAGTAGGATCAACTTTCAACTGCATTGTACGCAGGTGCTCGATCAACTGACAGTGTCCTGTTATCAGGCCTACCATCCATCTCAATCGTTCTCTATTGAGCCCAATCAGCCACTTTACGGTGGAGTCAATTGAAGATCTCTTTATACGGAGCCTCGATTGTGTCATTCCGGGGGTCTGAGCTCAATAGTTGTCAAACTGTGCCGTAGCCTAGTCTTGCAGCTCTGATTGTATCAGACTTTTTGGCAGACCGAAGGTTGGCTCGGGGCCAGGGAGAGTTTTTGCTTCTTTACCCGCCAAATGGTCTGCTTCCACGCCACTGTGTCCGGGCACCTATATAAGTTTAAGTTGTATTCACACAGTTCAGTCAGAATGTTTCGACAGTTCAGCACCAGCTTCACTTTGTTCGATGCTGCCTGACTGTCGGTATACATGTAAATGTGCTTATTGACGAAACTTCTTTTGAAGTTTTCGCTTGCACACAGTAAAATGGTATACATCTCAGTCTGAAAAACACTAGGATACTTACCAAGTGGCGCCGATATACGAGCCCTTGGTTTGCATCCGTGTACACCAGCACCAGTTCCCTCCTGAGACTTCGATCCGTCTGTGGACCATTCCAGACCTTCGGGATTTAGAAGATTCATTTTATCGCGTTTCCAGTCGTCTCGACTAGATAACACGACTGTATAAGGAATAGTGAACTTATACACGGGGAAACTCCGGTCGTCCTCTGGCTGAGCAACGACCTAGTCCCTTAAAGGTAGAGCTAAAGCCTTTGTGTGCCCCAGCCCTTGTCCCATCGCATTCCACATTCCACCTTTAGACTGTCTATTTGCTGCTTTCCTAGCATCCAGTTCTACTTCGACATGCAAGGGAGTGAGTCCAAGGAGAGTCTCCTTGGGGTGGTCCTGATTGTTCCTGTTATTCCTAGGCAAGCCAGCCTTTGAACTTGACATAGGCTAATTGTGGAGCGCGCCTGGGAGCGCCACCACACATGAGCCGCATATATTATGACGGGTTTCACCATAATGGTGTACATCCAGAGGGTGGTCCTTGGATTTATTCTCCACTTAAAACCGAAGATACGTTTGCACATCCATAGGGATGCTCAGGTTTTCCTCGCTTGAGGTCTATTAAGTTTTCCTCCGAATAAAGAGAGATTTGTAAGAAAAAGCTTTAATCAAGGATATAGCCTAAGAGCAATGGATATCCTGCAAGTTTAGTTGACAGACTAATTAGAAAACGTAAATGTAAGGTAACTTTCCGGAATTCCTCGACCTTTCAAACCGAATGGAATTCCAAATTCGTATCAATTCCATATGAATCTCGGTTTACCCGTAGTTCAAGTAGGATTTTTAAAAACGTAGATATGACAGTTATTCATTCATCGGGAAATAAATTGCAGCTAAATGGGAATAACATGTTGTTCCATGATGTATTTTATCAGAAATGAATGAAACAGAAGGGAAAAAGCGTAAATTAATTTGATGTTTCCAACAGCAATACGACTTCCTCGAGTTTCTGCTGTCATCTGTTAAACGCGTACAGTTAGAGCAGTTTTTGATTCATCCATTTGAATTTGTATTTCGTTTTTACGTATGAAAATAACAATTTAAGAATATAAAAAATAGTGATGACACATCTGGGGATGGAGAGCTTTATTTAAAAAAAATTATAATCAAAATCGGCCCAGTGAAAGCCGCTGGCGAAGCCGAAGAAGAAAGATGCCTCGATGATCTTTATTTATATATTACACAAGAAGAAAGTGGAAATGGGTTCAGAAATAATAAGATAACCAGTTTTTCTACGTTTCGTCGTCAGGACTATTTAATATAGGTTTTCTTTGTAAAATAAATATTCTAAAATCTTAAACATAAATAATAGACCAAAACGCCAGTATATTAGACAAACAGTCAATGTTATAAATTGTTTGTCGAACATACCTGGGGTCTTTGTTTATTATTACTTATTTTCATGAATTTAGAATAATTCGTTTACAAGGATGAAATAATTCAAATAAATATGTACAACTACAATAAATAAATGACTAAAAGCAAGCTGTGCAAGCTGCCCAAGTACTGGTAGATGATAAATAGTGCTAATGTTGCGGCAACTACATTAATTACATTACTAATTACTCAAATTATCTACGGCAAACTGCGATGGACGATTTATCAGATGATTATTTACAGTCTACTATATGTGATGTGTATTATTTACATAGGTAAACGTAAAGTAAAGTAATGAAATGTAAGCATGTTATTATCAAAATGTATGAAAGCAGAAATATAGCAGGCTGAACAAGCGGTGTGAATTTGTGACTCGACACAAACAGGTATTGGAGAGTAAGAGATAGTGGCTTCAGACTTTTCAGACGCCTTCTAAGCTACTGAGATACAAACAGACGGAACCAATTTAAGAAATTAATGTTATGAAAAGTTTATAACCGTCATAAAAGTAGATCTAAGTGTAAATTACATCAAAATGAAAAATCCGATAACACAGGGTATTTCTTAATAACGTGCTAGTATTTCAGAGTGTGATTCCTTAGTAATTTTATGAAGAAAAGTTCGTATGAACATATGTCAGCAACGGCTTAAAGTTTTTGTTACAAGGTGTTGAATTTTTTTTTAAATCGTTATTTTTTAATATCTAAGAAAGCACTTTAGATATTATTTTCAATTTTGGTATGTGTTAATAGGATATAAAACAACATATTTTAGTTAGAAACACGATTAGGATATCTTTCCTAATACATACTTCTGGCTTTTGTTGCATTACCATCTGCGAGACCATATATGTATTGCATTTTCGCCATTTCCGCATTCGTATAATTCACCATATTTACTGAGATATTCGAATAAAAACAGGGAAAAAATAAAATAAATTCAATGAAATATTAAAAATCGAAGAAATAATAGAGACGGTAAACACCAACAACTTACTTTATGTCAACAAATATTGTTTTGAAAATGATGTTGTAAAAACGTCATTTATTCCAAGATAACTAGATTTATGTGTTCAAAAATTATTAGTCAATACTGCTAAATGAAGCAATTTAAATTTAATTGCTTTAGTCAAGAACTGTGCATGCACCTGACGCGAAAAACGCAAGAGACCGTTTTCATGTAGAATTTACCAGGCTATTTAGAAAAAAATATCCACATCCACAAAATGTCAGTGGTGTAGCACTTTTTTGGTAAAAAATATCAGAGGGCATGTTTGCAGGGTCGCCACTGGTGGAGCGATAAAATAACTTTTTATTATAAAATATTATAATAATATTAAAATAATTAAAATCGAGATTTTCTCTATTAGGTTATTTAGCTTAAAATAGGCATGGCCGATGAAGAGGCAGACGGATAGATAAACGAACTGACAGAAAAACAGACATTTTGAAAGTTGTTGTGAATTCTATGACAATACAATGATATTGATTTCTCTCTACGAGCAATATTTACAATTTTTGAAATGTGTCGATGAAATATACTCCTTGCTTTCGTATTTCCAAAGTGTATAATAATAGATACGTAAAAAAAGCATTTTTTGTAGAGAATTGTATAAGCTTTATTTTTTTATACAAATTAAATCTGTTAAATGTTATAAGCAATAAACTGAATCGGACCATTTTTCCAAGATAGCGATTCGAGCGCAACAGTTTGAGCTGGGGACTTTTAGTATGTTTAAAATAAACCTTAATGAACATATTTGCCAAGTTTCAAAACTTGATCAGGTTTTCCACTGTTATAGGTGGCCATGCAATCCTTATGCCATGAAACACATTTTTGGTCAGCATCCGGATTGTAGAACCTGTCGAATTTTTTTCGGATATTATCTTTGCGCCGATCTACAGCCCTTTTGATGGTTTGAAATGAGTTTTTTGGTTCATTGATTAATTTTTCCTGTGAAACATAGAATAAACAAAACAATTCGCCTGATCTCTTCGTTTTTTAAATTACTTGTAGTGATATTATTTTATTGAATAAACTACATAAATCACCGATATTGGAGAACTAATGTTAATAAAATTGAAGAAATAACTTGTTCACTTCTTCAATTTTACAGAACAAACTTAACTACAACTGAAACGTCCAAAACGACTCGACAACAATGTAGCCCGGTCTAATACTTTAGAGCAGATATAGAATACTACGGAGGAGGGAAGAATGAAAACGACCAGCTGCCCCATCTAACAGTCCTCATTTTTATGTATTTCTGTAGTGTTTAAAAAAATTAATCTAATTGGCAAACATTCAGTTTGCTAATTAGATAAATAGAACATTGCAATAAAATTAATTTCCCTTTGATAGTTATAAAAGGATAAGACAATTTTATTTGAAAATGGTTTCCAGGGAAATTTTTCAAATAAAATTACAAACATTTCAACACTAAGATATAATATAAAGCGGGCGCTAAGAAACACTTAGTTTGAAAAACCGTTAGAATTCATTCTGGTTGATGATTTACATTCAGAAAGATGTAAAGAATGAAATTCTGAAGGTTGCCAAATAAAATTTTCTGGATATAATTTTTTTTTTAATAAAATCATAATGGTAATTTCGGGTGTGCTCAAAACTTCAGCGTCTTAAAACCATTATATTTTTAAGGTTTGTCTTTTTAACGGTTATCCACAAGATTGTCGTTTTTAAAATTTTGACATTTAAAAAAAAATTCAAATAAAAACAAAAATTTCTTATTTTCTAAATTAATCTAATTGGCAAACTGAATAACCAAAGAGTGACCGCCTGTTTTGCATAGTAGACAGCGGGCCAAGGGAAATAGCAAAATAAATCCTATTAGGTTCAAATTAAACATTGAGAAATTTTAAGGTGAGCATATTTTTTTACTTTTTTGAAAAAATGCAAAAATCTCCCCTATTTAAGGGTAGAAAATATTTAAAAAAGGTAGTATATAATGAACATTTTATAAAATAAAACAACTGTTATTACTCAGATTTTATATTGTATGAATTATTTGTGGATTATATCATATCGATTTTCGGGGGGTGATTTTCTAATTATTACAAGGGGTAGGAGGGTGGTAGCTCAGTTTCCCTGTAGATATGGGATCGACTAGTCATAACAATAATTCTAGTAAAATCTCATGACGATTGTATTATGTGGGTAGGACTTATGAATTTTTTCGTTTTCGGGGGTTGGTATTTTAATTATTACAAGGGGTTGGAGGGTTGTAGGACAATTTTCTAAACTCTTCCAAATACTTTACAGAATTATATGTAATCCGTAAATAATTCATACAATATAAAATCTGAGTAATAACAGTTGTTTTATTTTTTAAAATATTCATTATATATACTGCCTTTTTAAATATTTTCCACCCTTGAATAGGGGTGATTTTTGCATTTTTTCAAAAAAATAAAAAATATGCTCACCTTACAGTTTCTCAAAGTTTAATTTGAGCCCTATAGGATTTATTTTGCTCTTTCCCTTGGCCCTCTATCTACTATGCAAAAACAGGCGAATTTTGCGGTCACTCTTTATCTTATTGGCAAACTGAATGTTTGCCAATTAGATTAATTTTTTGAAACACTACAGTAATACATAGAAATAAGGACTGTTAGATGGGGCAGCTGGTCGTTTTCGTTCCTTCCCCCTCTGTAGTATTCTATATCTGCTCCAAAGTATTAGACCGGGCTGCATTGTTGTCGAGTCGTTTTGGACTTTTCATTTAGAGTTAAGTTTGTTCTGTGCTCTGTATCACAAGTTATTTATTCAATTTTCCTATTTCGCTGATTTGTGTAGTTTATTCAATGAAATAATATAGTTACAAGTAATTAATTTAAAAAACGAAGAGATTAGGCGAATTGTTTTGTTTATTCTATATTTTATAGGGAAAATTAATCAGTGAACCAAAAAAGAGTCATTTCAAACCATTAAAAGGGCTGCAGATCGGCGCAAAGATAATATCCTATATAAATTCGACAGTTTGTATAATCCGGATGCTGACCAAAAATGTGTTTCATGACATAAAAATTGCATGGCCACCTATATCAGTGAAAAACCTGATCAAGTTTTGACACTTGGCAAATATGTTCATTCAGCATAACTTTTAAACATACTAAAGGTTGACAAATAAAATTTTCCGGATATATATATTTTTTTTTTACCTAAATTATAACGGTAATTTCGCGTGCGCGCAACTTCAGCATCTTAAGATCATCATATTTTTAAGGTTCGTCTTTTTAACGGTTATCCACAAAATTGTCGTTTTAAAATTTTAACATTAAAAAAAATATATCAAATAAAAAAATGTTTTTCTTATTCTCTAAATTAATCTAATTTGCAAACTGAATAACTAAAGGACCCGCAGTTTTTGATAGGAAAATGGGTTTCAGTCGATTGTTCTGAAACCTATAATAAAAAAAACATGAACAGAGCGTAATACGTGAAATAAAAACTGAAACAGATGAAATGTTAACAGATACGATGGAGATAGCCAACAATTTAAATAAATATTTTGTAAATGTAGGTAAAAATATTGCACAAAACATACAACCCCCAAACAAAAATATTACACAACAAGAAACAGAAAACACAAAAAATAGTTTTATTTTTAATCAGATCACAGAGCAGGATATTATAGAGTACATAAACAATTTAAAGAATGATACCGCCCCAGGGATGGATAACAAGTAAAATATTGTAATCTATAAAACATGTTATATCTAAACCTTTAGCTACAATAATAAATATTTCCTTAAAAGAAGGAATCTTTCCGGATATTTTGAAAAGAGCAGTTGTCAAGCCTTTATTTAAAGGTGGAGATAAACGTGAGCCGGGCAATTATCGTCCAGTATCTTTAATATCAAATATTTCGAAAATTTTTGAAAATGTCATGAAAAATGAAATTGTAAATTTTTTACAGATAAATAATTTATTATCAAATTGTCAATTTGGCTTCAGACAAAATATGAGCACACAAGATGCTATTATTCATCTGACAACAAAAATATACAAATGCATTGACAATTCTAAACCCTCCCTAGTTGTGTTTCTCGATTTGGCAAAAGCCTTTGATACTGTGTCACATAGTAAATTAATTTCTAAACTAAAGCTGTATGGGTTTCAGGGCAAAACATTAAATATAATAAAAAGTTATCTCGACAACAGAGTACAGTATGTAAAGAACGGGGACGCAATTAGTGATCCTTTAACGATAAAATGCGGTGTGCCGCAGGGAACAGTACTAGGACCCATTCTCTTCATACTGTACATCAACAGTATTTTTAAAATCGATAAGACATGTGACATTGTGTCATACGCTGACGATACAGCAATACAGGTTGAAGGAAAGAGTTGGGAAGAAGTTAAAATAAAAACTGAAAAATGCCTGAAAAATATTAAAGTTTGGCTGGACGATAATTTATTAAAGTTGAATTACGATAAAACTAAATTTTTATCATTTTCATCTAATGTAACTGGACAACCGCAATATAATAAGATATGTATACATAAATCGGATTGTGACACACAAAATAATTGCGTTTGTTCAGTTTTTATTGACAAGGAAAAATCTATAAAATATCTGGGTATTATTATAGATTTTTATTTACGATGGGAGGAGCAGACATATGCAGTCTGTAACAAATTAAGAAAACTATTCTATACATTTAAAACATTAAGGAATATATTAACGCGAGCTCTTCTGAAAACTGCATATTATGCTCTTGCCCAGTCTATTATTGCATATGACTAATAGTATGGGGTGGTACCTTTTATAATCATTTAAAAAATGTTATAGTAAGTCAACAAATTCTTATAAAAATTATTATGAAAAAACCAATTCGTTATCCAACAGAACTTCTTTACAGAGAATGTGGGTTAAAAGATCTTCAAGATCTGTATGTAATTGAAAATTTAAAATATTTATTTAAAAAGCGACCATTACTATTACTATTATTATGACCATGGCTACGGAACAAGGGCAACCACATATGGGGGTTGTAATATTCCACGAATGCGGACAGCACACGGACAAAAGAACTTTATCTATTTTTCTGCCAAAATTCATAATATACTATCACGAAATCTAAAAAATCACAGTAATTTTACATATAAACAATTTATTTGGAAAATAAAAATATGGGTAAAGGAAAATAGAAATACAATAGACAGACTATTTATTAATATTTAATGATTTGTAGAAGGTTCTGGCTATTCTGATTATTCTGATTATTCTGATTATTCTGATTATTCTGATTATTCTTTTTTTCTGATGATTCTTTTTTCTATATAGTCTTTTTTCTATAGTTTTGTTTTGTTAAGTATTTGAAAATTATTTTGTAATTAATTATAATTTGAATAAATATTGCAGTAAATTTTAGATATAGCACACACCTAATTTATATTTATATTAAAAATGTATGTATATTTGCCACAGACAAACTCTTTCTGAGCTTACGTGGCAAATGAGTGTCATGGAATGTAATATTGTCGTACAGGGTGTTATGTGTATGCATTTACATTTGTTCTTCTCTTTATCGCTAAAGAAAATAATAACAATAATAATTATAGAATGCAATGTTTATATGTATATATAATGTAACCTGGACAAAACTTAATAAAGACTGTTTAACATAACATAACAATACCTCTGGAAAATGTCCTCCAGGGCCATCTGATTAAAAGTCTCCATGGCCACCAGTCCGACCGAATCGATTTTTTGATTTACAGGTGATCGAAACTGTAAAAATCTGAGATCTTGCACCATGGCGTTTGTTTCTTCTTTATACGAACACACACACATCACCACAAAACGCGACTATGTTATCATGTTTTGTTGTGAAATATGTTTTCAGTGTAAATTCTAACGAAATGTGTATATTATAAAAATTGAATTCGGAATATGTTTTTTTTTTTTCGATGCGTCGCAATATCAATAATACAACAAGATCATCGTTTGAATTCGAGTTGAATGCGAATAACGTGTGTTACAGTCATGTATAACATTCGTATTATATATACATATATACAAATGTTATAGTGTATATATAAAGTTTTAACTATTATAAATGCTATGCATAGGTATATTAGGTATATAT
This sequence comes from Rutpela maculata, assembly GCA_936432065.2. Lineage (NCBI taxonomy): Eukaryota > Metazoa > Arthropoda > Insecta > Coleoptera > Cerambycidae > Rutpela > Rutpela maculata. Next base: position 53,931,533 of record OW386287.2, on the reverse strand, counting down.
TAGGCGTTATGTTATGCGTATAAGTATGTAATATACCGTGCGTGTAGCGGAGCGCTAGGCATAGGGAGTAAAATTACAACATCGCGTGTGCCAGCTGGCTGAAATGAAATAACAGAGCTGGGATGCTCCGCCCGACGGAGGAATTTCGCGCTACGTGAATGTACATGCCTAATTGGAAATTACACGCACGGTATAATATAATGAAATACTTATATAAGTATATAAGTGTGTGTGTGTGTGTGTGTGTGTGTGTGTGTGTGTGTGTGTGTGTGTGTGTGTGTGTGTGTGTGTGTGTGTGTGTGTGTGTGTTTGTGTGTGTTTGTGTGTGTATGTATGCGTATATGTACTTCATCCGTAAGCTCATGTATACTTATACGCATAATATAATACTCGCTCATATGTATATGTATAAAAAATTCAGTTTCTAAAAACGTCAACAGCCCCACAGTTTTCTACCAAATGAGTTGTTGCGGACCTAATAACAACAAAGACTGATACCCCGATGTTAGTGCGATATGTCATGTAAGCTCATTTATATACGTGTAAGCAGCTTGAAAGAGAATTTAAGATTAGTACTTAAACGGTTTACTTTTCATTTAGATGGAGCTTTAAATATAATGTATGTAAACATTGATTTTAATAAAACCTCACGAGAAGACCACCACATGGTGTAAAATGAATATTCACTTGCGGGCACGCATTGTTATGGTTTATGTTATAATATTTTGATTGCATACTAATTATGTAATGCTGAAAAAAAGTCGTTTGTATATTATAGTTCAATTTTTATGTGATACTTCTGTATGTTCGAAGGGCTTCAGATATTTTCTATTTTTGCAAAACTATTAATCTTCTCAGAATTATAATATTTCATGTATTTCACCCGAAAATTGTTTAAAATTAACAACTTCTTAATGTTGTGTCCACTAAAGAATATTACGGCACTTTATTATTACAAAAATTGAAGTAAATGGTAATATATGTAAAAAAATAAATATTGTTCAAAATAGCTACCTCTTTCAGTTCTCGTCGTTTATAGGAAATATTTGGCCGCTAATTTACATAACAGTTGACAGTAAATTGGCTATTAAATGCAGCTGTAAATGCAAATCCCCAGCCACAAATATGGAAAATATAGTTTAGCCGTCAAACCGCATTTTTTTAGCTTTTAATTATATAGTATAATCAAGAGTCACTACTAGTTGTTTCGGCTGCTATTGAGCTGTTGCAAGAGCTCTAGAAGGCATATTGCAGCTGACCAGAAACTAAATAGCAATTGCAGCGATTTGATTGTTACAGCAATGTTATAGCAGTAGAAATATTTGGAATAAAACGATTTGAGATTCCAAATCCAAAATACAGCTAAATGCCGGTTATCTCAATGTTTTCGCAGACAAAATTTAGCTGTGAAAATTTCATAATCCACACTGTGCTACTTGGGATATCTCATCTCACCTTGTTGAACATCTGACTGTATTTCATTCGAAGGTCATTGCAATCTACGAAGCAGTGAAAATAATGATAAATGCAGGAATATAACCGCAGTATTATGCTATCTGACAGCCAGTTAATACTGAAGTCATTGGCTAATCCCCTCAAATCACGGGGACGCATTAGTTGATGTGATAATTTCCTCACTAAGCTGCGGGAAGCGGACAACTTGATAACGTGTTTCTGTCTCCCTGGCTACTCAAATATTGAGAAGAATGATACAATGGACGATATTGCTAAAGAAGGTAGCGAAATTCAGTTGAGACCAGAACCATTTCACCGTCTCTCACACCACAAAATCAAAACAGAAGCAGGAAGATGGTATTCGCTCTATCATCTTGCTAAATGAAAAGAATGGGCTGTCTGTGAACAAAACGTTCTATATTTTCAATAAACTCATTCAGTAAAAATAAATCTGCTGACTAGACATGCAATCCGCTGCCGGACAGGATTTCCGTGATCGCCGTCACGGTAGAAGCACCGGCGAATTCCTTACAACCACTGTCCACGACCTGTAGAGTTAGTAATTGTAAATACATAAATCGTGTACCCCAAGTAGACAAAGGGGCCCCAAGATAACCGCTTTCTTCATCTGGTCTGCCAACCACTCGGCAGAAATCTGACAGGCCGATATGATCTGAAATTAGCGTAGGCTTCATGCCTCCGAGTACGCCGATTTTATTAGGATGACCATCTTGACCGAATAGTCTGGGTATAGCACTTGATGTTTTCCCCATCCTTCAAAGCGATGTTTGTCTCAGTAGGCGCTGAGAATTCAATGACACACATCACCTTTTTTCTAATGGTCGTGGAGGATTACTAGTCTATGCCAAAGTTGCAAAAACCCTAAAATTGCAAGGGTAGCGACCAATCATGGCTACCCACTTGTTTACGAGAGCGGCCAACATGATGGTGATAGTCCCGAGGCCTCTGCCTCCCTCGAACTACTTCTAAATGCAAAAATCTACCCTCTTTTTCCCATTTTTCGTTGTCAGACATGCGAGGACTTGTTGGATCGGGACAACGAAAAATGGGAAACGGGGGTGGCTTTTTACGCCTAGGAACAGTTTGAAGGAAGTATGGACCGCGCGACTATCAACATAGTGTGGGCCTCCCGCGCCCTTGAAAACGGGGGTAGCCATGTTTGGTCGCTATCCTTGCACTTTTGTGCAGCTTTGATAAGGACTATACGTCCGGCCTATTAGCTTGAATTAGCCTGACGATCGGGAACGAGTAGTTCCAATAAATTCGGCACTTCTCATTCTGGACAACAGACTGGATATCTCCGGGGGCGTAATGTAGCACTGGTGTTGCGTCTGCCCTGTACGAGTACCGTAGATGGTCGTATAGCACTTGTAATGCCGCGTTATGGCGATTGATGTGGGATAGGATGTATTATTGCTATTATTATTATTAAGGTTCTAGATCTTCCTATACCAAATTGTCCCGTAGAATTGCCCTTAACGCATTATAGTTCTCCGAAGATTGCTAGTAAACATATCAAAGTACATACCCAAGAAGTGGTTCAGACTCCACTATAAGCTGTAGGGCCTCGTTTCTCTAACACAAAATCATTCTGGATTTCAAGGAGTTACTTCGGTGACTTGAGAAGCGGTTAAGAAAACATTTTAAGAAAACATTTAAGAAACATACCAGGCGTACTTGATAGGACTAAGATCTGGTGATAATGTAGGGTAGGGTACTATAGGTACGTTTCTTGGTCATGAATGGTGTGACGCGATACTTCTTTTTCGATAGAGATGTGCGATGTTATAAAAAAAATCTAATATGCTCCCTAATGTCTCAGGCAAAGAAGCGAACGAGATTTATGTACCGATGCCCATTCACATCCCGCAATCATACAATGACGTATGTGTACTGGGCTCCATGCCAGTCCTAACCATGATCGACCACACATTTGAAAAGTTTACTCAGTGGACCTGGCTGTCGAAGCGTAGTTCTGTGTCTCCATTCACATAGTTCCAGAATTGTTGTAAAAATTCATCGGCACACCATATTATAGCGTGGCACTAGGCCTACCAAGGTCTCTGTTAAAAGAATGCTAATGGTTCTGACAGAAACTCACAACTGGATTTTAGAAATAACTTTTCTTACATTTTTCTAAATACATTTCTTGCTTGCTTGTACAAAATCATATAATGAGTATGAGAAAAATCTTTGTTTCAAATTATGTTTTATGAGTTCAAGAAATCTCTCTCTCTCTCTCTCCCTGTGTATGTATGTGTGTGTGTGTGTGTGTGTGTTGTAAGTTTGTCAATCACGTTGGGGGCTATTTGTAACCCTTCTACGTTGGCTAATGACATTGAGGCGCCATTTTGTAAAATATCCTCGTAGCTAATCACTTTACTAAAAATATTGAAATGCCCAGAAAATAAACTCCAAAATAAAATACTAAACGGCTATAAAATAGAAACAACTATAGCACACAAGTGACAATAATAAAATTTAATAAAGGCTACTTGGACCGAAAAAAAACTAATCTAATTGGGGTGGCCCGAAAGGTACATAAGCAAAAAATCAAGGGACACCACAAAATAGATTATGCCACGGCTAGTCAGTATCGTTGGAGGCGAGGGCGTGAATTACGGTTAGGAACTAATCGATAATATGGCTAAAAAAACAAATTTTGTACACAAACTCAAAAGCTTTTTGCGGGCGCCAGGCCTTTTAGGAAGACCGTGAAATAGGAAAACATACAGCACAACAAATATTAAAACAAGAACATAATAATAGTATCGATTTAATATCGAATTAGAAAAATGTAGAAGTTTCGATTTAGAGTCGAAGTAGATAGACAGTGATAAGTTTAAGTTAGTGTTATGATATATACAAGGTAGGTTAGTACAGGCAATTCAAGCAAAAAACGTGATCAACAAGAAACTAAGTACACGATAAAATTAAACTGTGACTTAATCAAGTGCTAGCGAATGTGGTTCAACCACAAAAATCATATTACAACAAAATCAAACTATTCTACCCAATATCAGAAACTCAGTGTTTCTATTCGTAAAAAACAATACTCAATCATTATTACTTTACTCCACGACAAAATTATTAAAGGTTATCGCAATAAAGGAATAAAATCTTGAGTTAACGAGTGAAATAAACACATAATGATGCAGTAGTATATATTACTTTTAAATATACTGGAATTACACATATTTACTTATTTCAAAAATTTAACTTACAATGTGTGATTGTCCAGGCCACTATTATTGCCACTCGATGCCACGGTTATATGCACCAGATTTTTCCATCTCAATGTCTGGTTAAAGGTGTCTACACCAAAGAGGGTATGCTTTGAACATTTTCGTGCCAACTCAACTTTCACGAGTTGTCCCTGCAATCTACAAAGGATACCGACTAGGTTGGCTCCAGCAAATTGTATCGTGTTAAACGCTATCATATTTTTAATAACTTAATGTCTCAGTTTATCATTTACTTATTGTTGATATCATCGTACACTAAAGAGACAATGATCGAATGGCCCAGTAATTAGTTTAACTATAGACCACCAGGTGGCGTACTCCTTATTTTTCAGACGCCTACACATTAAACGAGAATAATGTGAATTGAACTGTCAATAGTGGCGTCAAGCGTTACATATCATTGAGCGACGTTGATTTGATAAGCCATTGTAAACATTATTTTGACTTACATCCCTTCCAAAGGGTATAGCCGGAAAAGTTAGGGAAATGTGCCCCCGCACTTACTTAGTTAAAATGGCTTCCAGATGATGCAGTTTATAGAGTATATATATATGTTTTTTTTTTTTATTTATTTATTTTTTTTTAACTGTTTAACGTCGGCCTATTTCCGCTACCAGGGCTTATCACCGACGCCAGGAGACGAGCTACCCCCAACCTGGAAATTTTGCCGAACCTCTTCCCTTAAGAAAAGTAGGGATCTTTTACTTGCCTAACATTTAATAGACAAGGGACCGCCTGCTTTACATCCCCTCCGAAGGATGGTATATCCACTACGTAATCCTCGTCTGAAATTACGTAACTTCCGAGTATACACTGATATACAAGCCTCTAGAAGGTGGGACGAGAACGCTGTATTTCCCAAGATGGGAGCCCATCCAAGTACTAACCGCGCTCGACGTTGCTTCAACGGAATATCGACTGATATTCACATTGAAGTGGCCTCTACGCTCGCCCCATAGAGTATATTACACGGTAAAAATTTTAACCCGCTACTACCCCTACGAAGGTGGAAAAAAAATATATCTTTAATTATTATATATTTTTTTTCGGTTTCTTTGCAGCCGATCGATTTGAAATTTATCACGAGTATTGCTTGCGTGGAGATAACTTACTCCAAAAAATAAGGTCATTATATGACCATTTTAACCATCGGAAAAAAATATAAATCTTTTTTAGAGGACAAAAGGGTGGCTACCCTTCGTGGTACAATCACCATTCTATGAAATATTATGTCTTGACACTTCGTAATTATCATACTAAATTGTCAGATTTTTTGCTGTGGTGGAACAATATGGAAAAAAATAAAATTGGGTAAAATAAAATATTTACACATGTCTCTTAGTTGTAACAGTTAATACTTATAGCATTACAAGGTGTTGCTGCATATCTACAACCGACCGCGGGTGCCAGTGCGATGTTGCCAAATCTATTTTTTCCCAGACGTACGGAAATTCGGCACAATCTGGCAATACCACTTCTGGAGGTTCCAGGGTTTACCCCCCCCCCCAGGGGCGAAGTTTTAACTCTCTAGGAGCTTGGAGAAATGTTTAGCAACGAATGATGTTCTTTGTAATTACAGTCGCATTACGACATCTGAAAAACGACGTACTGAACCAGATGAAAAAAGTGAGGGAACGATCGAAGAAGACCAGCCTTTTGTGCCTTCGACATCTTCTAGCACTAGGATTAGTGACTGATGAAATAATGGAACTACCATTGCAAAGACTCATGGCTACACATAAAAACTGTTGCATATGTGGTGATGGTAAAGAACTGACCGTAATACCTACTACTGCGAGACCACAGTACTATCGAAACAAACAAATATACATCCACCGAGGCAATCGTTGCTGTAAAATACATATGATTTTTTCCTCCTCATTTTTGGCCTTGGATGGGTTTCATCAGCCAGCTACGCAGATGGATAATTTTAATAATAGTATGGTACTGTTGTTTAACATTAGTTGTCATTTGTCAATACTTATCTTGACTTGTGATATTGATTCCTAATATGCCTTTGTTTTTATAACCTTTGTGGTTTAACCTACTATCCGTGGTCAGTCTATGTGTAAACTTAAGTCGTCCCGATGGATTCCTGGGCGCGAAATGTGTCTACATTTGATTAAACATCGTCGTTAGGAAGACGTTGCACATCTGGAACCATATGCCGATTGTAGCTCGATTCCTAGATCGGATTTATGCATTCTGTTAAATTCCTTAACCCCAATAACATAACAACACTAAAAGGCTCTACAGACCACCGCGGTTTATCAGGCTTATCGTATTAGGGTTATGGTTATTAATTACAACCTTAATAATATACCAATGATACCATTCTGAGGATGGTCAATTTGTTCAGCTTCCTAGCAAGTGCGCTGCACGCTGGCACCATATCGAACAATTTAGTAATAGGTCATTCTATTATCATTATTACTACCTGTTTTCAGTTTTAATAGAAAAACAAGGACAGAAGAAGTTCTTGTACTGGAATTTTCCAACAGTGACTTTAATTCGTAAATGGCATCTACCGTTAAGCCTGTAAACGTTAATAATTGCTTCTATGATAAACCGCAGTGGTCTGTAGAGCCTTTTAGATTTGTTATTGGGATTAAGGAATTTAATAGAATGCATAAATCCGATCTAGGAATCAAGCTACAATTGGCATATGGTTCCAGATGTGTAATATCGTCTTCATAAAAACGATGTTTAATCAACGTATTTTACAGCAACGATTGCCTCGGGGATGTATATTTGTTTGTTTCAATAGCACTGTAGTCTCACATTAGTGGATATTACGATCAGTTCTTTATCATCACCACATATGTAACAGTATTTATGTGTAGCAACGAGTCTTTGCAATGGTAGTTCCATTATTTCGCCAGAGTCACTAGGCGTAGTGCTAGAAGATGTCCAAGGCACAAAAGGCTGGTCTTCTTCGCCAGATTGTGCCGAATTTCCGTACGTCTGGGGAAAAAGTAGACTTGGCAACATCGCACTGGCACCCGCGGTCGGTTGTAGATATGCAACAATACCTTGTAAGGCTATAAGTATCAACTGTTATAACTAAGAGGCATGTGTAAATATTTTATTTTACCCAATTTTATTTTTTTTCATATTGTTCCACCATAGAAAAAAATCTGAAAATTTAGTATGATAATCAAGATGTGTCAAGACATAATATATCACAGAGTGGTGATTGTACCACGAAGGGTAGCCACCCTTTTGTCCTCTAAAAAAAAATATATTTCTTTTCCGATGATTAAAATGGTCATAAAATTACTTTATTTTTTGGAGTAAGTTATCTCTACGTAAGCAATACTCGTGCCAAATTTCAAATCGATCGGTTGCGTAGAAGCCGAAAAAAAATATATAATAATTAAAGACATATTATTTTTTTTCCACCTTCGTAGGGCTAGTAGCGGGTGAAATTTTTTACCGTGTAATACTCTATAAACTGCATCATCTGGAAGCCATTTTAACTAAGTAAATGCGGGTTCACATTTCCCTAACTTTTCCGACTATACCCTTTGAACACCAATATTTTGCACTCACTAATCACGTGCATTTATTCCTCCTTTTCCGGCTAAGGTATTATATCGCATTTCAAGGAAAGTTCTCTTGCTTTCATGAACATCATTAATCATCATTTATTGCTTCGACACTACTCTATGATTTCTACTCACATCATTTCCATGAAACGGCATCTTTGACTCAAATGTCAACTAATCACGTATTTTCAAGAATAACGAGCCAACAATAACAAAGGGTGTAATTCCATTTAGTCCAAGCTAAAAAATCTTGTTTAAATATCAGTAGAGGGCGGCGTTGTAAAAAAAGCTAATTACGTAGGATATTGCACGCGCTTAATCAAATGAACTTCAAGCGAATTAGCGGCAATAAATCAAATTAGTCTCCATTTACATACCAATCGATTTGGCTCAAAACGATGTGGTAAACTATGTAAGTGAAATGTGTAAGCAGACGTAGTTATATCACGTATTAAGAGCATGGTGAGTATCTAAACTTGTTAATAATATAATGGGTATAAGTGCCGGAATGATAACAAACGATAAACAGACTAATAGAAATTACAAACAGAAATAAAAAAAACAAATTCTTTCCACTGAAAAAGAATAAAAATTGATTACATAGGCCCACAAAAAAAGTCTTGTAGTTGAAAGGTGAGGTACCAAACCGTATGTTTTTTTGGTGTGCTGAAAACGAATCCGGAGTTAGAATTGACTCATCACCCAAGGATTTTGACATAACCTCAAAAAACTTCTCAAAGATTACCGAAAATATGGATATAAATAAATTTAAAAGCGTGCATATTACTGCATCTATATATATTTTGGTGCGCTGTTATCGACTTCATGATCAAATTTCACCCACCATGTCAGTACTTTGACATAACCTTAAAAAAATAAGATAAATTCCTGAAAACGGCAATTTTCTTGAAAATAAATTTAAAATTTTGAACTACGCGCTCTCTACTCGTAAAATTGTTCAAGGGCGAGGGTGGAAATAAATTTTTTTTACTTTTCTGAGATATTTAGAACATTTTAAGATGAAAAACCTAACAACTTTAAACCTATTGTAGCTTAAGGTGTCTATGAGATGAGTCTAAGCAAGTTCTGGTAAAGTGCTTTATTTTGATGAGTCCCTTCGCCTTTCACCATCGGGGTACTTTATTTTGGTGAGATGCGAGAGGACTCACCAAAAGAAAGCACCCGGGTGGTCAAGCATCGTACGATAACTTCTGCTAGACTTAAAATTTTTTATTACAATTTGGAACATATGTAAAACAGCATATTATAATAATCCCTATTGAATTTGGGCCATATCTGTAATACATGGTAATAACCAGAGGCCTACAACACTCTCATACGTAAAATAGGTTTTATTTTAATTTCAGAGCAAGGCTACGTTAGGTTTAAAGTTGTTAGGTTTTTCATCTTAAAATATTCTAAATACCTCAGAAAAGTGAATAAATTTTATTTCCACCCTCGCTCTTGAACAATTTTGCGAGGAACGTCTAGTTTAAAATTCTAAATTTATTTTCATTATAATTGCCGTTTTCACGAATTTATCTGCTGATAAATTATGGATTTTTTTAGGTTATGTCAACGTGCATGGTGGGTGAAATTTGATCATAAAGACAATAACTGCGCCCCAAAATATATATAGATACAGCAGTATGCACGCTTAAATTTTAAATTTATTTATAAACGTATTTTCTCCATCTTTTCTTAGTTTTTGTGTTAAATGAACCGTATTTGCAATTTTTTTTTAAACGGACGCCATTTTGAAAGTGCTGCCAATTTTTTTTTTAGGACATGTCTTAAATTGTTCCTTAGGCTTTAGTCTTTATGAAAAACATTGTCCCCAAGGATCGGGGGGGGGGGGGGGGCACAGGCACTTAGGGTGGGCTTCCGTAGTATAATAATATTGTATCTTCCACTTGTGCAAATTATTTTATACTATTTTGATAACTGTCAAATGCCAATACTGATTTTTAAACCTCTCAAACGGGATATCGTTGAGAAGTTTCTTGAGGTTATATCGAAATCCTTGTGTGATGGGATCCTTCTGACTCCAGATTCGTTTTCAGCACACCAAAAAATATACGGTATGGTACCTCACCTTTCAACTACAAGACTTTTTTTTGTGGGCCTGTGTTATTTATCACCTACTAAATTCAATAAATTACCCTAATAGCACGTTTATTTAATATAAACACAAAAAAACGTTAACAAAAGTAGTCTTTCAATTTTACAATGTTTTTGTTTGCATTTGACTGTTATTTCTGTTAAATTTGTAGTTTATTTTTTATAGTGATTTGTAATTTATCATTAATAATTTAATTTTAACCATTTTTTAATATTATTATTGATATTATTTGATACTAAACATTTATCAAACATTCAAATACTTTCTACATTTTAAAATAAATAGCTATATTGGTCTAAGACTTACTTCCAACTGTACAGTCTTTAAGTAAATACTAAACATCAAGTTACAAATCATGAGGTCAACGGTTCGATCCCTGCTCATTCCGGTTTTTTCTTAAATAATTGGAATGTGCAAATATTGTCCAAAGTTGTGACATTTGCACGTCCATCGGCTGTCCTGTATGTCCGTTGAAGACGTCCTTCAGATGTCCACAGGACAATGTTGTGCTATTAGGGATACAGAAATTAAAATAATTTTAAAAATATCTACAATTGAAGCAAGTATTCGGTGTCCAACATTTCAAGGTAATTTATGAGGCATTGCAAAGCATTACTGATTAAATGAAGTGACAAACAGATATTCAGGGTGTAACACGAATATGTTATACCCTATTTTGTCTTTATTTTTGCAGTTAAATTATTGGAACTTTTTATATTGTCTGCACTTCATAAACGTTACTATTTGACACATAAATAAAAAACTTTCTACTTCTGGGTTCAGCGGAAATGATAACAACTTTTGATTTTTAAATGGAACACCCTGTATATTATTATATTTTTGAATTCTGCACGATTTTCTAAATACAATGGTACTGCATTGGTGACATTACAGGTGTCAAACTTTTTTTAATTCATTTTTATTTTTTAGTTTAAGTGTATCATGACTATTCCAATTCATTCCAATCAACCGATATAACGCTAGAAAAATCGAAATCGCATCGAAAATACTAAAATCTTCAAAATGGTTTCTTAGATGAAACTCAATTTTTTCAAATAGAACCATATTGGTATCAAGATACCATTCGATACTACTATTATCATCTGCTGTATAATTTTTTTTCCGCAAATAGAATTATTATGACAGTTAACAGCTGTCATAACGTTGTCAATGCCACGAGAAACAGAAGGTACATACAGGGCCTTTAGTTGACCGAAGCGTAGGATCTACTGATACCTACTAGTAAATCTGCTGTCTTAAAAGTATTTTGGCATGAGTAAATTATATTATTTTGACAGTTGACAGCTGCCAGATTCTGTCAGTCATTTATACTTTAACGATTTTTATTAACAATATTGAAGTAATAAAACTGCATATTGGCAAATAATTCTTGCAATACTATATGTACAGTGTCAAAAGTAACTATTGATTGACAGATGTCAAATGTCCCGTTTGAGCGGTTTAAAAATCAGTATTGGCATTTGACAGTTATCAAAATAGTATGAAATAATTTGCACAAGTGGAAGATACAATATTGTTATACTACGAGAGCCCGCCCTAAGTGCCTGTGCAAAAAAATGCAAATATTGTTTTTGTCATTTAACACAAAAACTAAGAGAGATGGAAAAAAACTTTCTGCACAAAAACAAAGTGCATACAATGTTCTATAATTTTGTTCCTATACAATATTTGGATAGGAGTTACCATTTTCCAGATATCATTGTTACCGTTTTCGAGATAAATGTCTGCAAATTACAATATTATTATTACTTTTTTTTCAGTCTATTTTAATGCCAGAATAGTATTCAGCGAGCAAAAATTAGTCGAAAAACAATGCTTCTGCACTTTTGTCAAGATGGGCAAAAAATTACTATTTTTTTCTTTAATTATATGACAGTTATTAGCATTTTTTTGGTGAAAAATCGAACTCACTGTAGTGAATTATCGATTCATAATTCACTGCATCCGCCCAATCACAAATACAAATTCAAAAATCATTGTTTCGCTGATTCAATGATATTTGAAATCGATCGCGATCAACTCTTGCTGCTGCGGCTGACAATCAACTCGCGTGACAGTGACAAGTATACCTCCATACCGCCATATTGTTTGTTTACGTTTTCGACTTATTACGAATAGGTACCGATTAATGCTATCAATTTTCAGTCATATTTATTTGTTTAATAGGTGTAGAAAAAGCATAGTATTACATTCGCGATTATGGCCATTATTCACTCAGATGATTTGTGCCACTCGCCTACGGCTCGAGGGCTCAAACGTCATCTTCGTGAATAATGGCTATCATAATCGCTCATATAATAATATACTATTAAACATTGTTCTTTCCTCAACTATCTAATGCGAAAATAAAAGAGGGAATATTTAATGGATCTCAAATTCGAAAACTCTTAAGAGTTGTAAATTTTGAGAACAAAATGGACAGTCGCTGTCAAGTAATCATTATTTTTATGAATATCGCTGAGAAATTATGGTGGTGGATGTGAGCTAGATTTCCATTTTCAGTTTTAATCACACAAAATATGTAGATTATAAAATATGATTTACTGCTCTGAAATTAATAATTATGTGAATAAATTATTATTAAATTTATTTGTGTTTTTAAAATCTGCAGTAAACAAACAACATGGAAACAGTAGCCTGTACGAGTACATGATAACTTTACCCTAATGAGCGCATTAATATGGAGGGATGTACCCTTATCAATATGTGTAATACGAGAGATACGGTCATTAGTTGACATCATAAACCTCTGTACATCATGCGAGTGTGAGTTTACATAATATTCTGTCATGCTAATATTGTGTCACGATGATCGACCTATCTTTCCGATTAAATTTTTTTTAATATTCATTTTATTCCTACAAGTATGCACTTTTTCTATGAGAGTGTTATGAGAAGCACACGTTTTATTTATGCTTCTGTTAATTTATTCATTTTCTAAAGGCGTTCTGTGACCCTGGCCTCTTTTTGATGTATGGCACGTCTGGTATCATCGCGCCATGTGCTGCGGTTATCTACTAGGCTATTGTTTTGCTACGTTGCACTAAAATTCATTTAATAATAACTTTAAATAAAATATCAGATCAATATTTTCATAAAGTTAAGCCTAACTCGTAACTGTTTTAAAGTTAAAATTAAAAAACTAAAAACTGGCTTTTACCAGTGGCGCACTAAAAAGTTAAAAATAATAATTAGTTAATTAATTTTTTTAACATGGGGCGCACTTATATAGAGGTCTAGGCATAATGAACAAAATATAATGTAGTTACCTACCTATATATAAGTGCACCACATACTTTTAAAATTATGTAACTACCTAATAATTATTTTTAACTTTTTTGTGCGATACTCATAAAAGCGTGTTTTTTAGTTTTTTAAATTATATATTTTTTAATATTTTGTTAGTTATAAGTATATTAATTGCGTCTTAAAAATCTAAAACCAGTTAAGAAGTTCCCATGATCACCTCCCTCCTCCATTGTCAGACCCTCCTGGTCACAATATGTAATCAAAGTCACACAGCTAAAATACTGTAGCAAAAATTAAATGAATGGTACAGTAGTCAAATCAGATCAAATCATTTATTTTGTAATGTTCCGACACAAATAAGTTTACGACATAGTAAAAATTACCTGTAAGAAGGGATGCCACGCTAGACCTTGTTGTATTAAAAAATACACCTAACATGTGTTGTGATCACCCCTCCCCTAGTTTTCAGAGATCTATCACAACGCTAGAGAAATAAAATAAGATAAGAGAGGAGTACAGAGGCAAGTCACCATGTTACAGAGAGCAATGAACTCGTGAGAATGACATACTCTAGTTACGTTACCTGTAGAGAGGGAAAGTAAGGATCACATTACACGTTCATCCAGTATTTTGTAAAAATCGTCATAATTTGTCATAGTATAACTTTTTGTTTCGGTTTCAAATTTGTGAGGTTTATTGACTATTAATTTAATTTTTGAAGATAAAGCACTGAAAAATTCTGGAGTAAAGTAAGTAATATGTCTTTGATTATGAATTTTTGTGAAAAGAGGAATTGTTAGTATTTCATTTGCTGTTGACCTAGTCCCATACTTGTGGAAAACTGTTGGAAATAAATGTTTGATTTTAAGTAAATAATTTAGACAACAACAGTGAACATATAGTGATTTAATATTTCAAGTTTCTGTATGCTTATAAAGTAGTGTTGTAGAATGTCTTTTTTAAAGATAATCTTTAAAACAGCATTTTGGCATTTCGAGAGATTAAGTTGAGCATTATTATATGCAATACCGTAAGATAGACTCGACCAAAGCATTATAAAATATTTTGAATAGTTTTTTGCTTAAAATATCCCGTATTTGATAAAATTTATAGAACAATTTACGAATTTTTTTCGTTACACAGTAGTCAGTGCACCTTAGATGCTGATCAACTATTACACCTAAATATTTTAATGCATTTATTCTTTTTATTTCTGTGCATGAACAATTGGTTCTCCAATAACGAGTGTTTTAAAGTATTTACCTAACTAGTATATTAACGTGCCCAGATTAGGGCAACAATATACAGAAAGTAGGTATTTTCATAAGTGTGCAAGTTGTGATTTGCTTAATACCTAAATAATATTCTCTAATCATGAACAATTTGTTGATTCATATGTCAAGCAGTTATTTGATGGATTTTTAAAGCATCTATATCAGGCTAATCAACAGCTGAGGTGAAGAATGTTATGTAATTGTTTTTTTTTATATACATTAAGATTCAAAAGGCTGGAGTTTAGCCATGTTTGTACCGTAGTAGTAATACATATTTAACTTTTAACTTTAATGAAATGGCGAATGCGCCAGCATTCGAGTATTTGGATAATTTAAATGTCTATCTAACTTTATGTTTTTGATGTCACGAATTAATAACTGATGTCAAATTGCCGACATATGTCAACTAGCTGTCAAATAGCCATAAAGTATTTAAAAACATATCATCACTGTATAATTTATGTTCTTGAGGTTGCTGAGTTCATATCTGATCTCAAATTGACGATATTTAGAGTTCATGGGACTGATATCGTTAAGTCAATCGGAACACTTTTATCAGAAGAGGCCCAGGAGGTCAATAATAAAACTTTTAGAAAAGCTCGAACCCATCATAGTAGGATGTATCAGAGAAAGTCAACTAATGAAGACACCCTTCATCAACTTTTGATTACGTCTGATTCATTGATTAGTGATCTCAGGATTCATGAAAATAGAAAAAAACAGGAATTAACGCCAGAAAAAAATGTATTAAAGAAAATAAAAAATTTTAACTCAGCGACCTCAAAAACATAAAGTTAATAAACGATGTTAAGTTTCTAAATATTTTATGGCTATTTGACAGCTGCCTACTGTCAACATTGTCAATTTGACATCAAATCAGAACTCAGCGTCCCCAAACACATAAAGCTATACAATGATGTTGAATCTTTTAATAATATATGGCTATTTGACCGCTGCCAGCTGTCAATATTGTCAATTTCAAATCAAACATGAACTCAGCTACCCCAAAAACATAAAGCTGTATAATGATGTTAAGTTTTTTAATTCTTTATGGCTATTGAACAACTGCCAACTGTCAATATCGGCAATTTCACATCACATATTAATTCGCGACCTCAAAAATATAAAGTTAGACATTTACATTATCAAAATATTTTTTTTTTAATGTGATAAAATACGATAAGAAAAACAAACTTTCTGTCCTTGCAGGGATAATCGCATTAATAGTCAAAACTAAAAATAAAAATCAACTTTTTCCAAATTTTAACAGTGGTAGAGTAAACTACAGCTCATGACGATTACTTAAAAAAAATTACTGCAATCATTGTGAAATGAGCCGCGCCATAACTTTCCCACTGTGCGACGCCGACGGTTTAAACCAAGGTCACGTTCCCTATTAGCTAAAAACACGCTTTTTGGTACTAAATTATTGTATTACCTCCAGAATTGCATAAGTTTGCAAAGTTTCAAATCGACACGATAATTAGAAGTGGGTGAAAAGTGAGTTGTAAGATTTGCTTACAATGTTACAAGTCAAGCTAATAGAAGCGTGTTAAAAAAAGAAAATTCATCATGTTATCGCGGCCTCACCACTTGATACTACCTAAACTATGAATTTTATAATACATAAATTATACATTACTTAAAACTCGATGTACCAAGATTATCACCGGTATTTAATGAGATATTCCATTTAATCATTCCTCGCATAAACTTACTAAAAGCACCACCAACAAACAATTTATGCCTATTTTAATTATTTTATTATTATTCTCTTTACCTAACACAAAATCATTCTGGATTTTCAAGGAGTTACTTCGGTGACTTGAGAAGCGGTTAAGAAAACATTTTAAGAAAACAAAACAAAACATTTTTAAGAAAACATTCAAATGATGCACTACTATGTTTTATTATAAATTAAAGGAAATCGAGGAAAAATTCTTGAAAAAATTTGCCTATTTGATGCATATCATTTTACTGAACTATTGTTACTGTTTACTTTTATTAATTCTTCTACTTAATTTTAAGTCATCAATTACATAGCCCCACAAAAAAGTATATTGTACCAGAAACCAGACCATCATACTCCCACGTATATTGGCACGCTGAATCTGAGGTCCAAAGTAACTAATTTGTTTTGTACTGCTTCGGTGTATTCAGTTTGATAAGTTGTTGCAGGGTTGGCCTGACTTAAATCAATATCAACTGTTTTTATTTTCTATATCTTCTATTAGGAAACCAGGATATTTGTACGATGCGAGACTGAGACACCCTGAATACGGTAATTTTTTTCGAATAATTATACCCATGTGCCTATATCGGCACATATCGGCCTTAGCCGATAATTTATCTTAAGTTGGACCACTGTTTATGACTTTTTAGGACAAGAAGAACTTTTTATAAAGAATAAGTTTTTCTCGGCAAATCAAAAATAAGAAAGTTTACAGGAGTGCGGTACCCCATCCGGGGACATTTTTGAAAATTGTTATTTCTTTATTTTGCAACTATATTTAAGATTTTCTTCATAATTGAAAAAACTCTGTTACATAAATAAAGATGTAAAAAAAAGGTAGTTTGCTTAAAGTCGATTTCATATTTTCTAATTTTTAGAATGCCCTGTTTAATTTATATTAAGTTTAACAGCTATTTATGACTTTTTAAGACAAGCAAAACTTTTTATAAAGAATGGGTTTTTCTCGGCAAATCAAAGGTAAAAATGTTTGACCAAAGTGAGGTACCCCATCCGGGGACACACTGTATATACTTTTCATTCTAAATATCAAGAGAAAAATTATGGAGGTACAACATAGGTACAACATTTATCTCAAAAAAGTTTTTTGGTTTGTTTCATTCAAATTACCTGAGTAATTTGAAAAATACTGATCACTCTTTCAAGCCTGATAAACCGCGACTCTGGTCAAACTCACATGAGCGCTCAGTAACTTGATTAATATAAAAATGGAAGGATATATATTTGTAAAAAATAACTATTGGGAAACTTGAAACACATATTTAACTTTGGTATTTTTCAGTTTGTGTTGAAAATTGTCTTTGAACTTTAATTATTAAATATAGATCTGTTTTGAAGATATGAAGTCGTAGTTTAGCGTGCTTGAAAGTATGCTCAGTAGTTTTCAAATTACTCGTGTAATTTTTAGTCAATTGAAACAAACAAAAAAAATGTTTTTGAGATAATTATTGTTGCGTCTAACATCTTCATATTTTTTTCTCGATGTCTAGACTGAAAAGTATATTGTATATTAACGGTTGAAAATGGTTTATTTTTGGGTGGAAAAAATGCCGTTTTTTGTCCAATTTTGTCTAGAAACATCCGATCGATATGTACCAAAAAGCAAAGTCAAGATGATTTTGTCAATTTTAAGAGTTATGCAAAATCACCCAAATTTTTCCAATAAGGTGATTTTCAAACATGTGTAGTAAAAAAACCGCTGCCCAAGGAATCACTACTTCCACATCCAGATTTATTACCCAACTCTCTCACAACGAAAAAATTTTGTATGTGGAAATAATTATCTATGGAACTTTAATAATGTAATATTTGAAATCGTCTACCCCAAAAACCCATAAAACGATATCCCAAATCGGTAGTGGGGAGCGGTAGTGGGGATGGATGAAGTAAAAAAATATTTTGAAGCCTTTGGTTCTTGTACACACACTAAATCACATTTTTTTCACCCCCTTTTATAATGGGGTGGGGGTTGTAATGGGGGTGGCTAATGCCCAAACATTTTTTGAGACATTATCTTCGCTTTTATATATTAAATACCAATTTTATGGATTCTTACCTGCTTGATTTACCTCCATTTACCCCAATTTACCCCCCTACCCTTCAACGGAATGAGATAAAAATATAATCTAGTTCCAGATCTCGTTAAAATACATACCTGTACTAAATTTCAAGCAAGCATCTTAAACGATTACAGAGTAATCGTGCGCACAAAATAGTTACAGACAGACCGACAAACTGACAGACAGAACATTTTTTGCTCAAACTTAAAATTTCGACGTTTCATGACATTCTAAGCCTGTTTGAATAATAAAAATGTTTGTCGGTACTATACTTCCACTGGATGTGGAAGTAAAACTAAACGATAAAATAGAAAATTCCTCCGTGATCGATTAGCTGTAGCGGTATACTTCAAGAACCTACATTAACTTTTTTTCTGTACGCCTTAAATATTTCTATTTTGGCAAAAATTACAAAATTTTGTTATTTTCTTCCATAATTTTTGTCAGATTCAAGTGGCTGTAGAAAACGCTATAATTAGAGTAAATGAACAGAAAACAAGAAACTTGAATAAGCTTTATTTTGCAATAAAAAATTGTAATATTTTGTTTGTTTAAAGATGATCGTTTGTAACAAATTCTTGTAAAAAACAATTTTTTTTTACAAAAAGATTGTATTTTTTGGATAAACTGTTTTTGAGGAAAATAATATGATATCTGATTAATTGTTTAAAAAGCTACAAAAAAGTTTAAATGAACTTCTATTTAGAACGCAATTTGAAGGAAAAATTCACAATTTCGATTTTCATAAAAACGCACTTTTTTAATAACAAATAGCCATAACTTGGCCAATTATACATTAGAATCATTATCCTAAAAAATGTTTATCTTTCACTGTCATGTTTAA
Source organism: Rutpela maculata (assembly GCA_936432065.2). Taxonomy (NCBI): domain Eukaryota; kingdom Metazoa; phylum Arthropoda; class Insecta; order Coleoptera; family Cerambycidae; genus Rutpela; species Rutpela maculata. The sequence goes on along the minus strand of OW386287.2, from coordinate 53,911,944 downwards.
CATTTTTCTTGTAAAGCCATAGTTTTTGAGTTAACCACCAAAAACGTTTTTTGAAATTTGACTTTTGGAGAGGAGTAAAAAGAACACTATAACTTAAAAAATCATATCTCGGTCAATTATATTGACCAAATTGGACAGGACACATCTCATATTTAAGATAATCTCATATAGTCTTCAAGTTATACGTTTTAATACTTTTTGATAAAGTTCGTACTTTTCAAGTTATTTGCAAAACGTTTTTTTTTATTTTTAAAATTGGAAATGTTAATGTTCGTATATGGGCCCAAAGTTCCGAGTTTTATCCAAGGCCTCCGACACGAAAGTGTCGAGGTCAAATGACATAATATTGAAATACGCAGCGTTCGAAGTTCGAGTGGTAACAGCTGGGTAGTCTAAGAGCCGCTGAACTCGACAACGGTGTCGATTAGAGGTGGGTAGGTGAGGTACATTTAGAGATGGGTGGTACTAGTATGATTCGTATCACTGATAGCGGTACGAAACATACGAATCTTTTCTCGATACGGATTCGTTTGGTACGAATCGTTAAAATGAGTCGAATCGCTCATCTGTAATATAGATAGCGTATCCTCGGCCGCCGGCGAGCGACGTGTAGAGTAGAGTGGAGGTGGATGAGTGGAGTGTTCAGTTACACGAATTCAACTAGAAACCTATTCAAATAGTACCCCACCTAAATTGCTACATAATTCCACCCTTCTTCTAATCTCTTCAGGAGATACTATTATTATTATTATTATTATTATTATTATTTTGTTCAAATGCAATGAAAGTTGGCATATGGCTCTAACTTTCAATGCCAAATATTTTATCCAAATAGAACTTTTCCGTAAAATTAACAGAGAGACCAGTTTACCTACAATGATTTATTTTCTTTTATTTTCTTCTTAGATTAACTCCGCAAGTTGTATCTCATTTTAACTGAAATTTGTCTCTCCCCGAAGTGAAGAATTTTGGAATCCACACTGTATATGATGAACAGTAGAAATTTTAAATATAAATCCATATTCGTTATATATAACCTATAACAATGCCTGATTAATTCCATTTTAAATAATTAATATTATTTTCGCCTATATATTAACGCCCACACATTGTTTAAAACAACAAACTCAAAATAAAGAATGGTAATAAAAGAAACTCCTTATCCCTCTATCCACTATCTACTTTCCTTCAGTACTTTAAAATCCTCTACAACTGTCATGCAGATTTGCGAAAAATAAAAGGTAGCAATTCTTGATGCATACATGTGAAGAGCACTAGACGGGAAGCTCGTAAATGTGGAAACTCTCAGACAAAATTATGTCTCTCATAGAATAACCAAAAGTTTAGCGAAGCTTATGCACAATCAAAAGTTTTTGACCTCATCTGGGTTCAGAACTCTCTTTAAGGCTAATTTTAAATTTATATTAATTTTGAACTTAACTGTTTTATGATTGTCACATAACAGCGTTTCTACTTATGCATTAATTTTTATTTTTATAAAACAAAAAGTTGCTGTTACAGTTTGGAACTAATTCAATTAGAACAGGTAAATATATTTTAAAAATTATTTTGGGGAGCTCATAGCGGGCGCTATCTTTCTGTGAAAAAAAAAGATTAAAAATACAAGTGGGGAGGACAACTTAACTCATTGGTTACGGGTAATAAATATTACAATACAATTCTGGACAAGTTTTAAGGATTACTATGAACATATATCTCAAACTGCATTATGAAATCAATATCTAATCAAATACAACACAACGTATTTAACACATCAACTCGTGATGTAACGGAATTATTCCTGAAACCTCATATCTCTATACATAACATGTGTATGTTGTATAACACAACAATCTTATGTTTACCGATATTTCTCTCAATCCAATTTTCCTGTTCCTCCAAACGTTTCTACAATAAAGTGTAAATAGGAAAGATAAAGAAATCACGCGCGTTTTCTGTTACACATTTATATTTATGAAATATTCTGAGCGTATTATATCTTGCATGTACTCTAATCCATGTGATATTTTGCTGAAATTTAATAACTGAGTAGACCGCAAACTGTGTCGTAAAATAAACCATCAAATTCCCGTTCAGAAAGTGATATTCCCTAATGGCTCTTGTATTGTACAACAAGATGATGAAACACAGTAGTCTCTCTGAAGGTTTACCAATTATAGCCTATCCAGTTTAAGAATGAAGTACTCCCGAGATTGATTTACACAGTCGTACGCGTCGCAATTCAAATTTAAGTGGGTCAAGTTTCAAGTCGGTTCAAGTCTCCATTGCCAAATATTTCTATTATGCTAGGTTTTCTGTTTATCTTTTTGGGATTCTCTGTTATTTTCTTCTAAAAATAATGTCCGAAAAATCTACAAAATAATACAATTATCTAGTATTTTACTAGAAAACAACTTCTACACGAAGGGTTAGGGGGTATTTTTGACAAATGATGTGAATAAGAAGAAAAATATAAAAATAAAGTATAATACTGACGTTTCTGAAACCGAATCTGTTTTCTTTCTCGAAGCTTTATTACAAAATCTGTGATGTGCTGTGTGTATTAAATACACAGCTTTAAGAATATGCTTATATTGTATTCACTATCCATAGATAGAAGCAAGCATAGAGGCGTCTTGACTGTGATTGTATTTCGATACTCCAGTGAAGCAACGTGTAGCGCGGTTAGTATTTGGATGGATGAAATCCATCTTGGAAAACACAGCGATCTCGTCCTACCTTCTAGCGGCTTGTATATCAGCGCATACGCGGAAGCTATGTAGTTTCAAGACGAGGATTACGTAGTGGATATACCATCCTTCGGAGGGGATGTAAAGCGGGCGGTCCCTTCTCTATTAAATGTTAGGCAAGAGAAGAGTTTCGGCAAAATTTCCAGGTTGCTCCTATTTTTGTTAATAAAGCTGAATTTATTATTATTTCAAAAAGAGAATTTTGGGGGAAAATTTCTTAAACATTTAATATTATAATAATTGCAAATAAAAAAATTACTGAAGCCAAAGCTTGGGTAATAAAATATTTTAAAGCTGATTCTGAAAGGTAAATATTTTGAGGGTTTCTCAATAAGGGGATAATTGAGAGAAGATTGATTTCTAGCCCGATTCATATTCTTATTCAAGAATAAGAAGAAATAGCAATTAACGTACCAAAAATTAAAGAACATAAAAATAGAATTTTGTAAGATTTTAAAATTAAAAAGAAAAGGCGTCGGTGATAGGCCCTGGTAGCGGAAATAGGCTGACGTTAAATAAAAAGATAAAAAAAAATATTCTTAGATGCTTAACTATTGATATAGGGAATATCTAATTATATAATATATTTTTTGTAACGTCATATCCTAAAATAACATTTATTTGACAGTTTCAATGAATCAAAACAATGTCATTATTGACAAGTGTAAAATAAAGAAAAAAGAGTGAAATAATAGTATACAGGGTGTATCGAAAAGATTGGGACAACGCTTAGCCGTAGATACTTGACATCAAAACAAGTCGATTTAACTCAAAAAGTAGTATTCTAGCTCTTTTCGTTTTCAAGATACAGGGTGGCAAATTAAAAAAAATGTTTTCGTAATTTGTCTCTATCTTGGAGACTATTATACGTATCTACTTCAAATTTGGTAGCGACATGCTTTTCAGGTCGCTAATTTCAATGGTGATATTGCCGATGCCATATTTCATAGATGGCGCTAGTTACAGGACTTTTATGGGACACTTTAAGCCATAACTTTTTTGAGGTTATGTGTTGGACATCGTCTTCTATTATAATTGAAAAGCAATGTGTTTTCCTAAAGAAAAAGTGTACTTGTTTAAACGCGATAAAATACACCATTTCAGAGAAATACGCGATTTACAACTTTGTCAAACACCAGTTCGAAGAAATTCAACACCTCGGGTGTTTTGAATAGATTGGGACAACGCATAGTGTAGACTCTTGACATCAAAACAAGTCGATTTAACCCAAAAAGTAGCGGTCTAACTCTTTTTGTTTTCAAAATAGAGTGGTAAAGAAATTGTATTCGTATTTTGTCTCTATCTAGATAAGAAACCGATTGAATTTGAATTTGAATCTCTTCGAACTGGTGTGTGATAAAGTTTTAAATTGCGTATTTCTCTGAAAGCGTGCATTTTATCGCGTTTAAGCAAGTACACCTTTTCTTTAGGAAAATAAATTACGTTTCAATTTTAATAGAAGATGATGTCCAAAACCTAACCTCAAAAAAGTTATGGCTTAAAGTGTCATGTAAAAGTCCTGTAACTAGCGCCGTCTATAAAATATGGCATCGGCAATATCACCATTGTAATTAGCGACTTGAGAAACCTCGTTACCAACTTTGAACTGGATACGTATGATAGTCTACAAGATAGAGACAAATTACGAATACATTTTTTTTACTTTGCCACCCTGTAACTTGAAAACGAAAAGAGTTAGACCACTACTTTTTGAGATAAATCAACTTGTTTTGATGTTAAGAATCTACGGCTAAGCATTGTCAAAATCTTTTCGAAACACCCTGTATTATTCAACAAGCGGTAATGTAGGTAATAACTCACGCAGATGAAGTTTACAGCACTCGCCTGCGGCTCGTAAAGTAGATAAAGAAACTTTATTTCACAGTGCGAAATAAAACTTATTGGTTTCTATGGAAACAGCAATCTATTTTTACAAAATTATATTGTTTTCTAATTTTGAATTGCAATACAAAAAATTTTGTATATAACTCGAAACTAAAATATTGTTTTTACAAGTGGGGCTATAAACCACACGAGTTTGTTAATATCTACATGTACTCCTGACACACCTTAGTCTATTTCGTGATTCACGGAGATATACAGCTTAAGGTCATTCTAATAAAGAGAATGCGCCTCCGGTTGATGGGTATATCACACCTGATTTGGCGGAGTCCTATATATAAGGGCAGGGATATGCAGAAAGAGCACATATTCAGAAGATCATCCTGGAGAACTTGCCCACAAAAATCAACAGTTCTGTCTAAACCCTCTCAGCATTTTCTATGGTTATCTTCTAGTAGGTATCCAAACCACATCAGCTATACGTCTTTCTAGTCATGCTGATATCGGAAGGTATTGTAGCAGGAGTGTAACAATAGTTGCTTTCTTTCTACTAGTGAACTGAACTAAACAAGAAATCTAATTTAGTTGATATTTTTATCTTAGATTAGCTCAGTCCACTACATTCTTCCTTACCTACGCCAAGTCTACCGGATTTCATACTAAATTTTAGAAACTTGCCTAAGTTGATTTCAAGGTGGCGATTGGTCAAAATGCCTTAATCTTAACAACGCGCATGAATAAATTTTCAAATATGCTTATATCGTTCTTTTTGCTTAGTTTAGATAAGAATCTCTTTAAGTAAACAAAGATCGTCGGAAGAAAGAAAGCAGCTATTGGTTTATGAGAATCGTAAAATTGCTTACTATAATTGATTGCATTGATGGGTTTTGCTTATATTGGATAGAATTCTGTGCGAAACAATCAAAAGGTTTGTTTGAAACATCGCTTGCCTATTATAACATCACGAGCAAATATTAATTACTTCCACATCCAGTGGAGGTATAGTAACGACAAAAAAAAATTAAAAAATTTTTATTTCTCGAATAGGCTTAGAATGTCATGAAAGGTCGAGATTTTAAGTTTGAGGAAGAAAAAAATTTCTGTCTGTCTGTCTGTAACTTTTTTTTTGTGCGAACGATTACTCTGGAACCGTTTAAGATATTGACTTGAAATTTGGTACACGTATGTATTTTATCTGGAACTAGATTATATTTTCATCTTATTCCGTTGAAGGTTGGGGGGTAAATTGGGGTAAATGGTAAATAGGTAAATCAAACAGGTAAGAGTCCATAAAATTGATATTTAGTATATATAAAAGCAGTTAAGGTCTCAAAAATTTTTTTGGCATTAGCCACCCCCGTTACTACCCCCTTATTAAAAGGGATGAAAAAATTAAATTGTAATTTAGCATGTATACAAGAACTTAAGGTCTCAAATTTTTGTTTACTTCATTCACCCCCACGACCACTACCGATGTGGCATATCGTTTTATAGGTTTTGGTGTAGACAATTTTAAATATTATGTTGCTAAAGTTACTTCGAATAGTATGAATGCGCAGTGGCTTTGCTCGACTACTATGGATGCGCAGTAAGTTTCCCCGAGTATTATGGATGCCCATTGGCTTTCCTCGAGTATTTTGGATGCGCAGTGACTTTTCTCGAGTATTATAGATCGAATTAGGTTACCTCAAGTAGTATGGATGCGCACTGGCTTTCCTCGAGTACAATGGATGCGCAGTAGGTTGCCACGAGTAGTATGGATGTACAGTGGCTTTTCTCGAGTCATACAGTTACGCAGTAGGTTACCTCAAATGGTATGGATGCGCAGTGGGTTCCCTCGAGTAAAATGAATGTGCAGTGGTTTACTTCAAGAAGTATGAATGCGCAGTGGATTTCCTCAAGTAAATTGGATGCACAGTGGATTACCTTGAGTAGCACGGATGCGTAGTAGGTTTCTTCGAAGAAAATACTAGAAGTAGAGGCTTTACTTCCATCGTGCAGTTTATGGTACACAACGATTTTTTATATCTTTGTCACGCCATTTTCTGCGTATTACTTCCATATCCAGTTGAAGTATATTAACGCAAAAAAAATTTGGAAATCTTCATTGTTTAAATAGGCTTAAAATGTCATGAAACATCAATATTTTAAGTTTAAGCAAAATAAATTTGTCTGTCGCGTCGGTCTGTCTGTTAGTCTTGTATCTTTTTGGTGCTCACGATTACTCTGGAACCGTTTAAGATATTCACTTAAAATATGGCACACGTATGTTTTTTAACGAGATCTGGAACTAGATTATATTTTCATCTTATTCCGTTGCAGAGTTGAAGGGTAAATTGAGGTAAATGGGGGTAAATAGGTAAATCAAGCAAGTAAGAGTCCATGAAATTGGTATTTAGTAAATATAAGATGAGCCAAGGTCTCAAAACAAATTTTGGCATCCCTATTACCATTAATAAAGGTGGTGAAAAAATAGTGTGATTTAGTGTGTGTACAAGAGCCAAAGTCATCAAGTATTTTTTTCACTTCATTCACCTCCACCATCATACCGATGTGGCATATAATTTTATGGATTTTTGGGGTACATGATTGCAAATATTATACTATTAAAGTTCCATAAACAATCATTTCCACATAGTGGAGTGCAAATATAGTATTTTCGTTGTAAGATGTGGAAGTAGTGATTCCTTGGGCAGCGGTTTTTTTTGCACGTGAAAGCATAGTAAATATTTTTCGAATTATTTCATTGCTAATATATTCCTAATTAATTTTTGTAACACAACCCGTCTTAGCTCACCAAGCTTGAGATTTAGGAGATATGAGATACATTTGTTATTTTATCAAATACGATCTCCACTACCTATTTTTATCACCAGGCTTCGAAGTTCGTATATAAAAGAACGGTATTTCTGAAATAAATTAAATTATGCAGATATATGTCTCATGCTATCGATAAATTGGTACAAGTTTATGGGATTTTACACTCTTCATTCCATTTGGTTCAAGCGAAGTCTTTATTGGTTAAACTTAAACGTTTATCTATAAAATTTTAAAAGAAATCACTATTTATGAGTATTTGAAAAATCCATAAATCCTCTAAATTGAAAATGTAATACGAACGAAGCTGTTTTCACCAAATATACTTTCAAAAACCGCTGCCTAAGGAATCAATACTTTCACATGCAAATTTCCGGTGGGGATGGTAGTGGGGGTGGCTGATTACAAATTTTTGAGGCATTTGATTCTTAATAAATCACGATTTTTTTTACCCCCTTCACATTACCAGGCCTCACCACTTTCGAAAACAATTTTACCGATAAAGTTCAAAGCGCTAGTGATTTCTCTTACAAAAAAAATTTCAAACAATAAAGTGAAAGATCAAATACTTCAGTTCTTTGGAAAAACCTCTGTTTGTGATGTGAAAGAATAAGAAAATGTGTAAAAGTTATTTTTGCTGCACTCGTCAACTCGTCAATATAAATTTTTGGTGTGGTGAAACTAATTTGTGAAGCAGCTTATGCCTACTTAGCTATTTATACAATATTGTATATTTTTTATTTCTGTAATTAAATATTTATTTGTACCATGCGTTTCAACAAAATCTGTTGTTATGAAATAATGTAATGAATTATTCAATGAACCTCAAAGGACACAGGAAAAATGAATTTGCGAAACTGCCTAGCAGATCTAAAAATACATAAAGTCCAAAGGAATTTATAAACCTTTCTTCTCTGACTACCAATTTCATAAAAAAGAACAAAGCTGTTTGTTTCCCTTTATATGTTTCTCTCATTTCATACAAACATGAATTTATAACATAATCAAAACCAAATACATATGCCTAATGAATTCGTAAATACGATTTCTATGTGTATATTTGCTCTAGGATATTTTGCAAATATAACAGAATAACAGAAATGTTCTGTTTACGTCAGAACAATATCATAACTATATGGCGCATTCCATCCTATTAGACATTAAAAGGAACATTAAACAAGCATCATATTTGTTGATGTTCCACTCGCAAGGTTAATATTATTTGTAATAATAATCACGATGATACCATTAGATTAGTTGCCATTTATGTCAACAGCGTAGAAATTTAATTTCGATTGACAGTGGTAATAATTCTACTCTCTATTGAAATGAAACACATATAATGGTATCTTATATCTGGTTTAATGCTGGTGGCGTAATACAGGTATACACTTTAGTGAATAATTGGCCAATAAAAAAAAACCCTGTCCAAGAAATCACTACGTCCACATCCAAATTTTCTATCCAAGTCCCTCACAATGAAAAAAGTTTGTATGTGGAAATAATTGTTTATGGAAGTTTAATAATACAATATTTGAAATCGCCTTCCCCAAAAACACATAAAACGATATGCCACATGACTACCGATGTGGCATATCGTTTTATGGGGTGGGAGTGGATAAAGTAAAAAAAAAATTGGGGCTTTTGGTTCTTGTATACACACTAAATGACAATTTTACTTTTTCGACCCAATTTAACAATGGGACGGGGGTTGTTAATGGAGGTGGCTAATGCCAAAAATGTTTTTGAGACCTTAGCTTCTCTTATATATACTAAATACCAATTTTATGGACTCTTACTTGCTTGATTTACCTATTTACCTCCCAACCCTTCAATGGAATAGGATCAAAATATAATCTAGTTCCAGATTTCGTTAAAATACATACATGTACCAAATTTCAACTCAATGCCTCAAACAGTTTCAGAGTAATCGTGCGCACAAAAAAAGTTACGGACAGACCGACAGACAGGAAGTTTTTATTGCTCAAAGTTAAAATCTCGACGTTTCATGACATTATAAGCCTATTTGAACAAAAAAATTTTCAAATTTTTTTTGTCGATACTATACTTTCACTGAATGTGGAAGTGATAGACCAGGAGCCCGCCGACCACTAATTGGGTGTCATAGGTTTAATCAAAAAATGTGTGAATTGTTGTTAATTTGGGGCAATAGGGCACAGAAATGACCATGCCAGCCCTTTTTTCTGGAGCAGGGGCGTTCGGCAGGCCCCCAAATGTGTAAGAAATATGACTTGAAAAAGTAAAAAGAAAGTCACAAATAAGTCATAGGTTTACGCATGGGGGTTGGAGGGATTTCTTAATTTACCTCCAAAAATCATGAATCCAGACTCCCATTCATTTTGGGCGGTACAAGGAAGCGCTACGCTCGTTCAAATTTCTGGAACCGTTTGAGATATTGACTTGAAATTTGGTACACATATGTATTGTAACGAGATCTAGAACTAGATTGTATTTTCATCGTGTTCCGTCGAAGGGTTGGGCGGTAAATTGGGGTAAATTTGGAGTAAATAGGTAAATCAAGCAGGTAAGAGTTCATAAAATTGGTATTTAGTATGTACAAGAGAAGCTAAGGTCTCAAAAAAAATTTTGGCATTAGCCACCCTCATTACCACCCCATTATTAAATGGGATGAAAAAAAATGTGATTTAGTGTGTGTACAAGAACCAGAAACCTCAAAAATATTTTTTTTCTTCATCCACCCCCACTACCACCCCCTATCACCACCCCCACCCCACTACCGATGTGGGGTATCGTTTTGTGGGTTTTTGGGGTAGAGGACTTCAAATATTATTAATAACTCCAGAATTAATTCTGAAGTTGTTTTGATTTGATTTATTAGCGTAAGGTAGACATTGCTTCTACGTTTTCGCTGGGTTGGATTTGGGCCACGCTTGTTGCTAGCAGTGAGAGCCATGTGGCGTATGGTAAAGGAATAAAGGATGAGAAGTGAAAGTCCTTGTGAGGTGCCTAGCATTGCATTGTGATATGGAGATGTGATTCCGACAGCGCATATATCCTTGCGATTTCTTCTTGGTCTTTTTCATTATCCTCTCATTTGTTTTTATCCACGGCTAACATGATCTCCCTATTTTTAATTTGTTGATGTTTAGTATTAGCTCTCTCTTCAGTAGATGAGTTGCGTCCCTTCTTTGGATAGGTCCCCAATCCTCCATTTCGTGCGTTTTTATCCCATTTTGTTTTTGTTTTACCCTCTACTAATGTTGACGTTTTCTGACGTTCTCTTGGTTCATTCGTTGTTTATTTTATCGAGTCCTGATGTATTATTTCTTCTAGCCCTAACCATTATTTCTAGCAGTAGATCCTTAGTTTATTTATCTGAGAAATTTGTTGCACACTCTTTCTGCTGGAACTCAATATTTTAATATAATAAAACAAAACATGTTATATGCAATATTAGAATATTACAAAATACGCGTTTTTAAGTAACGAGGACTTTTTATTCTCCTTATCATTTTCAAATGTGTACATGCAAAGGGCAATCAATATAGACAAGTAGAAAAATAAAAACGTGTATCTCGTCTAATAAGAAGAATAAGAAACTTAAGTGCGATGTTTGTTGGAAGTTGCTAAAGTTTTTAGTTCACTCCACATGGTGTTTTAGCCTGGAAGGAAAATAATATCATGGGGTATAAGCAATACAGTATGACGAATGAAAATCAGTAGTATAGTAAGATTCTTGAACAAGGGGACTGTTTAAATCGGGAAAATGGCTCAGAAAAATTTGTACTTAAGGAAATACTTACGTATTTTGCTGAGAAGTGTATCATGTTGCAATGTGTATTTTTAAAATGAGTCCACATGCGCTATTTAATTGTTATAATTTAATGAAAATTAGTTATTTATAAGTAAAATATTTTAACGCTTCAAATAATACACGGCCAGTGCTTCATTTGAAATGTTAAATAAATTATCGGTACGTTTATTAAATATGTAATGAAGAGTAAATAGAGCACGTGAATATTTGTATTTAATTTCATATTCAAAACATATTAATTAAAGAAGTCTGCATGAATGGTAAATTTGAATTTATTATAAAAGGCATTTTGCTGGTCGATGGAAAATTAATAACGTTTCATATTGGCGATATAAGAGAGGGCATTTTATGACTTTCCAATAAAAATGGACTTGTTGAATAGCTAGTTCAAAGCGTATATATTAAAAAATCAATTCTAAAAGCTTATATTAACTTAAAAAAGGATTTATAGAAATGCGTACTTACTCTTAAATTTGTGTTACTTTATTCGAATTAATAGACAAAAATAAATAATAATTTAAATAAATTGAATCGTTTTTTTGAAAATTAAAATGTGATCTAAGAAGAATAAAATAAGATTAGACTCAATTTAGGTTGATTTCAAAGTAAAAAACTTGTGCTTAAGGAACCACCACTTCTACATTTAGATTTTCTATCCAAGTCTCTTACAACGAAAAAAAAATTGATACTAAATTTACACTCCACTATTTGGACGTAATTTTACTTCCACATCCAGTGGAATTATAGTAACGACAAAAAAATTTTAAAAAAATATTATTGTTCAAATAGGCTTAGAATGTCATAAAACGTCGAGATTTTAAGTTTGAGAAAAAAAATTTCTGTCTGTCTGTCGGTCTGTAACTTTTTTTGTGCGCACGTTTACTCTTGAACCGTTTGAGATATTGACTTTAAATTTGGTACACATATGTACTTTAACAAGATCTAGAACTAGATTATATTTTCATCTTGTTCCGTCGAAGGGTTGGAGGTAAATTGGGGTAAATTTGGGGTAAATAGGTAAATCAAGCAGGTAAGAGTCCATAAAATTGGTATTTAGCATATACAAGAGAAGCTAATGTCTCATAAAAAATTTTGGCATTAGCCACCCCCATTACCACTCCATTATTAAATGGGATGAAAAAAAATGTGATTTAGTGTGTGTACAAGAACCAGAAACCTCAAAATATTTTTTTTCTTCATCCATCCCCACTACCACCCCCTATCACCACCTTCACCCCACTACCGATATGGGGTATCGTTTTGCGGTTTTTTGGGGTAGAGGACTTCAAATATTATATTATTAAAGTTCCATAAACAATTATTTCCACATACAAAATTTTCTCGTTGTGAGTGACTTGGACAGAAAATCTGGATGTGGAAGTAGTGATTCCTTGGGCAGCGGTTTTTTAAAAATTTTAATAATATATTTGAAATCGAAAGACCCATAAAGCGAATGCCACATCGGTACTGAGCATAACGGACAAATTTTGTGATACTTGTACACACACAATTTTATTTTTTTAGCCCATTTTATAATGGTATAGGGGTGATAGTGGGGATGGATAACAGACCACCATCATCTAGATTCAAACTAGACTTAGCTCCCTCCTCAGAGGAGAGCTGGTACAGGAATCCTAGAGATACCGACTGCGACGCCTACAGCCGAGATCTCTCGAGCGAATTAACCAGGGTTCTTAGATCCAGGACTACAGAGGAAGTAGAATCCTCTACTAAGCTTCGTAATGGAGCGATCACTGCCTCATATGAGAGCAGCTGTTCTCTTAAAAGAAGAAAGGAAAGGAAAAACGTTCCCTGGTGGGAGCTCCAGAGGACTGGGACAGCTACAAACGGTCCCAACGCCTCTACAAAAATTACATTCGTAACATCAAGAGGGTAGCCTGAAAGGACTTCTGTGAAAGCATAGAAGATCTTCCAGAACCCGCAAGGCTCTGCAAAGCCCTCAAAAAAAGACAGCCCGTCATGACTAGAGAACTTCAAACTTCCCTCTGGTCGAGTAACAACTACCACTGAGGAGTGCCTCAAGCATCTACTTGAAACTCATTTCTCCGAATCCGTAGTGGGGAGGGAGCAAATGCCAGCCCTTCGGCCTCCTCATACTGTTGTTAGGCCGACGGCCTCGGGGGTGGTGACAGTGGAAAAAATCAAATGGGCTATTTCCACCTTTGACCTGTACAAAAGTCCAGGACCGGATCGACACTTTCTGCAGGAAGGGTCGGTGACACTTGTCTATCACCTGTTGAGAACCTGTCTGGCCATGGGGTATATTCCCATACCCTGGAGAGCCGTCAAAGTTGTTTTTATACCAAAAGCAGGACGTACTCAAAGCACTAGAGAAATTGGTTGAAAAGCTTGTTAAAGACGGGGCACTGACCTCGGCGCCTCTGTATCCATCGTAACACGCTTACCAGGCCGAAAAGTCGGTGAAGACGGCCCTTCACCTGATCGTAGGATCGAAAAGGCGCTGCACCACAAGGAACTTGCGGCCGGTGCTTTTCTGGACATCGAAGGAGCGTTTGACAATACCTCCTTCGACTCAATTTGCGCCGTGGCCGTCTACCATGGCATCGATTACACTATCATCAGATGGTTCAGAGTCATGTGGGCGCTAGGGCAAATTATAGCTGCCAACGAGGAAACGGCAGTAAAGGTTTCAGTAAGGAGAGGCTACCTCTGCTATGAAACCTCGTTCTCGATGGTCTACTCCAGGAACTCGAGAACGAGGATCTTATTGCGTAAGGTTACGCAGATGACCTGGCAATTATCATCTCAGGAAAACTTCTAAATATGGTTAGTGGGCACTTGCAAAGGGCCTTGCAGATCGTACAGAGATGATGCAACGACCAGGGCCTTAATGTCAATCAGAAGGCAGAACTGGTAATTTTCACTAGGTGACGCAGGCTAGACGGTTTCGTTGAACCAGTACTCTATGACACGACTCTAACGATCTCCAGGACGGTGAACTATCCGAGTGTAATCCTGGACTTTAAACTGACGTAGAAATATCACATAGAGAGACAAATACAAAAGTTCACTACAACCCTTTGTAGAAGGACCTTTGGTTAAACCCCACGGTAATAATGTGGTATTATACTGTGAGCGTTGGACTAACGATTACTTATTCTATTGTATGGTAACCTGCGGTGACCAGGCTATATATTCAACAGAAGCTAACGCAACTCCAAGACTCGTCTGTTTAGGAGTCATAGCTGCAATTCGCGCGACTCCTACAGCAGTTCTGGACCTTATGCTCCTTCACTTTGTGATTGAGTCCGAGGCTCGGAAAGTAGCCTACAGGTTGAGGTGCGGTGGTCAGTGGAAGTCCGGAAGTGGGAACTGAAACCCACTTGAGGACATCTTGAAAATGAGGAGAGAGGGTTTTGTTTTTGAAGCAGGTTTGACAGATGTTAACTGAATAGGCGTAACAGATGTTAAAAAGGTATTGGCATTAAACTCCAGACTTCTTCAAATATTTGCTTTCATTCACTCATTCCTGAACTTCCATCGCAGCCCCATTTGGTAATTAGATTCAGGTTTGTCAGTTCGTCTTGAGTAATTGCAGCAAAGACGTCCTTATGTGTTTCAAATACGCGCGCATCAGTATGATTTACCAAAGTCTGCAAAGAAATGTCTGCATTTGTCTCAATAATAGTGATGTCTTCAAAGTAGCATGTAATTTTAACTTATATAGTAATAGCCTCGTAATTAGAATAGAACCGTAGGCATTTCTGTAATTTGTAGTTCGCGTATAGAAGTAGAAAACACTACGTATTTTATAACATTAGCAGCAACCGATTTACCTTCTGAGCAAAGCTGTTCCTGTGGAATAAAACCAAACTCTAAAGGGCTACGTTTCTACCTTAGTGCCTCTATTTTTCTTCATTTCAATCTTTCACTACTTCTAGAAAAAGTTATTGCTGGTCGTTCGCTTACGTTGTAAGTCACAGGTGATTCAACACCCAGTGTAAATTGAATATTATTTTTAACCACGATTCATTTTTGTCAAGAAAATTTTGAATATTTCTCTAGAATATCTACCGCTTTTTTAACTGTGACTAAGGTTTGTTTCGTTTCACTTGTTCCACACTTCCAGCTGCTGCTTCTTCATATAAATGCTCATCACACTTATCTTTATAATTATCTGAAAGGCAGATTTTCAGAAATTGAAACAGGTCATTTCCACTTAAGGAAATATACAGGGATTGCGAGCCTGCAATATTTACCAATTTCTTGTTTAATCAAATGAATTTAATATTCGAAAATCGATAAATATAATGAACAAATATATGAGATATGAGATATGAGATAAGAGCTATTTGTACCGGATAATAAAAAAAATACAACTTGACCGTATTTGATAGACAATAAAAATAGTCCACGCAAATTAGACATTTTAGAAGAAATAATTCATAAAGTAATAATATTTGAGATGCGTTAGAAATAGATACCTGAAAAGTTCCCCCTCCCTTTTTTTTGCAAAAACCACCCCTAACGGGGACTTAAAGCTGGTTTTTCACTTTTATCTTGTAAACCGATCATCGGAAGAGAAAAAGTATAGAAAATAAAATATTTGTCGTTAAGTTCTGCATAAAAAATTTCTTATTAACCTTGTAGCTTATCTTCACCTATTTTACGCTAACAGCCTCCGAACAGAGCGCACAGGTAAAAATCGATCCTATTCGAAGTTTCACAGCGAATATTTTAAAAACGGTTACTTTAACGAGAAAAATTCTCAGGAATGAATTTATAGAACGGAATTCTCTCTGTAAGATGCATATATACTATATAGCGGGTTTTGACGCAAGTGATTTTTATTTATTTTCCCTTTTTCTCCACAAAGCTCTATTCTTTAATTTGAACTCGTTTCCACACAACCCTCGAGGTAGAGTACTTGGTGCGTTTTTTAAAGTGGTTTCCCCTGTAGGCCTATTCCACTATAATTTTGTCCAATTTTACTCATTAAGGATTCTTCATAGACGAACTCTTCTTCAAATTCGGAACTTAAACATTGCCCATGGCAATTAAAGCACATTGTTGAGTAGCGCAATCCACAGTTACATCGTTTCCCGCAACCCTTTTTGCAGCTGCAGGATATTAGCTGTAGGGTGGAAATTGGTGCTGGTAACTCGGTGTTATAAATGGGTGCTAAGATGTTGCCTACTTTCTTCCAACCCCAATCCGTTGGTTTCAAGTCACGAGAACTGTACGCTTTATTTTCTATTTTTCCCTCAGCCTCTCTTTAGAAACGGATATCTTCATCTTCAGCTGCGCGAGCGATAATCAATGCGAGAAGATCAATATCTTGTCCAACGATGACCACTGTATCATTTTAATGGCATTTAAGGCGGTTTGAACTATGAGTACGTCAGCATCGTCTACAGCAGTAATTCTTTTGATTCCCTCATTTTTAAATCCCTCCACCAATGGCGAAATAAACCGGTCCTTATTTGTGAGATTGTTTATCATTTTATTTTGCGTTTCAATCAGTGGCGTGTTCTCATTGAAAATAATTTCCGGTGAAATGCGTTTCAAAAGTCGCTGCTGTGTTTCGATGCTTCTCGTACTGTAGACATTGTCAGCTTACCCGTCAAATACTACAGTCACTTTTTTGCCGTAATGATTACGAATAAAGCGAACGTAGGCGTAGGCTGTATAAACGTCGCCTTCTTTGGCCATACTACTCGATGAATCAAATTGCCGCCATCAAAAATGAATTGGCAATCAGAAAAATCTATTAGCCTCCCTCGTACAGCATTGAAAATATCATACAGAGACGAATTTTTGGTTTTTCTCATTAACCCTTTTTCATCGAACAGAGGAAGGGGAATTGAAGCAAGCTCAAAGTTGAAATGCCTCCAAAAATTATAAATACCTGACTGTTTATTTACTTAAATTTAATTTTCAGAGTATCAGGATCTGAGAGAGAAGTAAATAAAATGATACAGAAAATGCAATATAATTTTAAGTATACTATATATACGTTTAAGGTAATTATTCATGTCTAAAGTTTTTATTGCCATAATCCTTCCGGGTATAGCCTAAGGCTATCCTTACATCTACGTCGCTGTGAAAACAAAGGGAAAATAAATAAAAATCACTTGCGTCAAAACCCGCTATACATGCATCTTACAGAGAGAATTCCGCTGTATAAATTCATTCCTGAGCATTTTTCTCGTTAAAGTAACCGGTTTTCGCTGTGAAACTTCGAATAGGATCGATTTTTACCTGTGCGCTCTGAACTACCCCCATGTTCGGAGGCTGTTAGCATGAAATAGGTGGGGTTAAGCTACAAGGTTAATAGGGCATTTTTTATGAAGAATTTAACATTTTTTTTTATTTCCTATACCTTTTTCTCTTCCGATGAAGATTTACAACCCTAAATGGAGGGGAAACTTTTCGGGTATCTATTTCTAACTCTATCTAGAGTACGCATTTCAAATATTATTACTTTATACATTATTTCTTCCATTCACTGTTTTTTAATCTAATTTGCGTGTACTAATAGGTGAAATTTGGAAAATATTTTTTAAATACTTTAGGTGCACAGTTTTATATAAATCGTTCAAATACCTCTTAGTACTAAAAATCGTAAATAAGTTTACGATTAAAATATACTACATATCCTACATCCAAGTATTAGAATTATTACAGTTTTTCAACATCCATAAAAATATTGTGTCATTTCATATCGTTCTATATAAACTTTTACTATTAATTACACTGGTGTCCGTGGCTACAACCTTGTTTCCCTGTCTAGGGTATAATATGAACCGACCATTTTTCGCCAGATTTATTGTCTCTACAAACTATACTCTCTTATTAATAGCAATAAAACATCAGTGGATTACAGGTTTTGCCGTTCTAAGGGTTGTCTGAATTTGAATATATATTTTATAACTAACTTAGTTATGATAAAGATGAAAGGTCCTGTATTACAGTGGATGAAGTGCTACATATCGAGCAAAAAAGTAGTGGTAAAATATGACAATATAGCGTCGGAAAGTTTGATATCAAGCTAGGAGTACCTCAGAGTTCGACATTGGGACTAATTTTATGTTGTATCATTCTTATTTTATAACATACAGAATCCGGAAAGTTTTATCCTGCGATAAACGAGAACAAGAAAGAAAATAGAAAAATTAGGAAAAGTAAGACGGATGTACTGCTCCCAACACGTTACACACTTTGTGACATCTTATTTTTATCACCTTGTGGTGTCACAAGGCTTCTAACCGCCTACCTACGCATTGTGGTGCGAACAGATACGTCTTTATTTTCCTAATTTATCTATTTTCTTTCTTGCGCTCGTTTATCTCAGGACCCATATATAAAACTACATTTACCATTCATACGATCGATGGCACATGAGTTAATACAAGATAAGTTTATAAGTTCTGTGACAAAGTTTTGCAGATGGGTGGTGTCTCGAGGGTTAAAAAGAAACATTATGTGATCGGTTCGAGTCATTTTGGTTAAGAATTTAAAGATTTGTCATCAACAATTGCGATTGCAACTATGATACACAAAAATGGCGTTGGCTATGATAACACAGCCCCCACAAAAAAAATAAAAGTTCTGTACCAGAGACGTGAATACATAGATTTTGTGTATTTTTTTATGCTGAATCCGAATCCGCAGCCAAAAATATGGTAGTCTTTTAGTAAAACGCAAGAACATCTTTTAGAGTGATACGGTAAAGCTTTATAATGAAATGCAACAATTTGTAAATACTTTGAGAAAACATTTTAAAATAAGATTTTGAGTATTAGAAAGAAATATATGCAAATTAAATCCATACCCACCTTTAAGATCAAATAACGAATGTTATAGTGCAAAACAATGTGAAAAACCATAGCCTCGTAGTTTGTAATTCCAAATATACAAATGTAGGTTGACAGACAATATACCTAAAAAATATAATATAATCTTGATGCTAAGGCTTTCGCGGAGGTGGTGATCTGGCTGCTGGTTTCCGGGTCTTCTTCTTCAGAAGAAGACCACGACAAGGTGGTCGAAACGTCAAGCACTCAACCAAGTTTAGACGGAAGAAGACCCGGAAACCAACAGCCAGACATAATATAATCTTATTTTTAAGGGGCTTGAAACCACCTCTGCAGACCTAGGTATTTCTTACCCCCTTGAGTCACATATTTCTTAAGAAATTGAGCCATTTGAGTAAAAATAGGCAAATGTCTAAAAATGAGAAGCAAGGAATATAAATTCGATTTGCAGTGAGCTGTCTCGCTTAAATGTGAAAGTGAGGACGAATGAAATAGGGACGATTTGGAGCCAAATATACAAAACTGATCATACAAGTGATTCCATCTTAAATACATATAGACTGCAACTTAGATCGAGCATTAAGTTTACAATTTTAAAACTATAGCTATAGTTTTGTTTTTTCACTTTTCCCTTCCACATTTTTGTAACCAGGACACCTCCACGTGGTGACGGTGGGCAACAGATTCTTCTGGCAAAGCTCCTGGGTTAACAAAATATGCCATCATGGCAAAAATAGGTAAAGCATTTACGATGCAGGGTATCGGAGCAGTATCGGCAGCTAGTCAGGGTGAGAAAGCGGGCCCTCAGGCGTCGTCATCCAGCGACCGCAGCTTTTCAGTAGTGGATAACTTGGCTACTGTTGAGTATAATGCTACAAGAAAGCTACGTGTATGCCTCACTCGAATTGATCATGACCATATATCGTCAGTATCTTACCATGCCTGTTATGCAGAAAAAGACTCTTATTGCTATATTTACGGCAAATGTGTGGGACAGAAAAACAGAAGAGTTTTTACTGACAATTTCAAAGGTATTTATAAAAAGTGTTATAATTTGCAAGAAGATATTAATGTTATATATGCACCTAACATGTTATGTAATCTTTGCAGAGTTATGCTGCAGCGTTGCAATAAAAATAACTGTATTGAGAAGTTAAAAGTAATTACACCTGTCAAGTGGAGTAGTCCTAACAGTAAAGAGGACTGTTACTTTTGTATGACTGATGGAGGAAATTATAATTTCAAACCAAATATAAAGTATGCTAAGGTTTTCTCTGTAATTCCCGCAAAATTTTGTGAAAAAAAGAAGATAGAAGATACAAGAATCAGAGAATTTTGAAAATGAACTTGAAAATATGACAGATGAAACTACAGAAGAAGCCCAAGTAAGAAGAATGGATATTAAAGAAATAGAAAGTGAGGAAATGGATGTTGATGAAGCAGAACAAAAAGAATATCAGAGTGAAAATGATGAACAATGTAATAGTGGAGTGAAAGATGCAGAATACCATAGTGGTGAAGAGGAAGATGCCGAATACAATAGTGAAGATGGCGAATCAGATAGTGAAGAGGAAGAGTCTGAAAGTGAGAAGGGTGAAGATTATAATCTTCTCTGATTCTTTTATCTTCTTTTTTTCACAAAATTTTGCGGGAATTACAGAGGAACCTTAGCATACTTTATATTTGCTTTGAAATTATAATTTCCTCTATCAGTCATACAAAAGTAACAGTCCTCTTTACTGTTAGGACTACTCCACTTACCAATACAGCTATTTTTATTCCAACGCTGCAGCATAACTCTGCATAATATGTTAGGTGCATATATAACATTAATATCTTCTTGCAAATTATAACACTTTTTATAAATACCTTTTAAATTGTCAGTAAAAACTCTTCTGTTTTTCTGTCCCACATATTTGCCTCAAATATAGCAATAAGAGTCTTTTTCTTCATTATAGGCATGGTAAGATACTGACGATATATGGTCAATTCGAGTGAGGTATACACGTAGCTTTCTTGTAGCATTATACTCAACAGTAGCCAAGTTATCCACTACTGAAAAGCTGCGGTCGCTGGATGACGACGTCTGAGGGCCCGCTTTGTCACCCTGACCAGCCGCCTATACTGGGCTTCCGATACCCTGCATCGTAAATGCCTTACCTATTTTTGCCATGACGGCATATTTTGTTAACCCAGGAGCTTTGCCAGAAGAATCTGTTGCCCACCGTCACCACGTGGAGGTGTCCTGGTTGCAAAAACATGGAAGGGAAAACTGAAAATCAAAACAACTTATAGCTTTTTCATCAAGTTTTAAAATTGTAAACTTAATGTTCGATCTAAGTTGCAGTCTATATATATATATATATATATATATTTAAGATGGAACCACTTGCATGATCAGTTTTATATATTTGCCTCTAAATCGTCCCTATTTCATTCGTTCTCACTTTCACATTTAAGCGAGACAGCTCACTGCAAATCGAATTTATATTCCTTGTTTCTCATTTTTAGACATTTGCCTATTTTTACTTAAGTGCCTCAATTTTTTTAAACATTCATAACGTATTTCTTTGGGTGGTAAATACCAATTTCTATGGTACTTTTTAATCCGCCATAATGGGTCCGCCATTTTGGATTTAAGAATTTGCACACAGACTCTAACGAGTCTAAGCAATCACTAATTTATTTATTTACACCTATAGATATTAAAATTAATCATTGTATCTTTTGTTAACCTATATAAATAAATTAATATTCTATTATATTCTATTCTGAGACCTCAGAATCATGATCAGCGGCTCCAAAAACCCCTGAGTAACAAGTTTCAGCCATAATCTTCAAAGTTTGAATACTTTTCCGATTTTTACATCAGCCATATTGGATCCGCCATCTTTTATTCAGGAATTTTCGGATTCGGACTTCAGATTCGTAATCAGCGACCCCAAAAACCCGCGGTAACAAAATTTAGACCAAACCATTGAATAGAGAAATATGTGACCAAGGTCTGCAGAGGTGGTTTCAAGCCCCTTAAAGATAAGATTATATTAGATTTTTTAAGTATATTGTCTGTCAACCTACATTTGTGTATTTGGAATTACAAATTACGAGGCTATGGTTTTTCACATTGTTTTGCACTATAACATTCGTTATTTGATCTTAAAGGTGGAATTAACCCCCTCGTAGGGGTGGGTATGGATTTAATTTGCATATATTTCTTTCTAATGCTCAAAATCTTATTTTAAAATATTTTTTCAAAATATTTACAAATTGTTGCATTTCATTATAAAGCTTTACCGTATCACTTTATTTTAGGGGATGTTTCTGCGTTTTACTAAAAAACTACCTGGGTAACCCATATTTTTGGCTGCGGATTCGGATTCAGCATAAAAAAATACACAATAGCTATCTATGTATTCACGTCTCTGGTACAGAACTTTTATTTTTTTGTGGGGCTGTGTAATAGAACCGTTGCTTATGTTATACGGTTTCTTGTAATGTACTTCAAATATCGTGCCTAGGCTCTTTATCTTCGTTACAGCCTTTAAAAGGTATTGTATAAACACATGCACATTCGATGTGTTTACATTTTCCATAATCTTTGGTGAGAAAAACATTGCAGCACGTTTACTTGAATTAAGGTTAAGATTATTGTTTTTTTTTTAATATTCCGATACAAGATCGAGGTAAAGGGTAATTAACTTTTTTTAATGAAATTAAGACTGTTTACACAAATGTTAATTGAGGAAGCCGCTTATTATTTAATATAAGTAAACATTGATTATGGTAGCAAATTGAAGATAATATATTACGTAATATAATATTACTAATGGGAGCAACCTTCAATAACACGAGCGTATTCTACATTTCCTATATAGTCTAGGAGATAGCTCGATTTTTGTGGTCTGGGATATAACTTGTTGGCATTTCTATTATGTTTTAGCGCATATTTTTCTGAGTACTTTATCTTATGTGAGTCAGACCTCCCCCCGTGACAGTTTTGGCGGTAGTCGCCCCCGAAAATATTCAACTGGTTACATTGAGAAAAAAATGTTGGCACTCACAGAGACCATTCTTTGGTACAAAAACTACAAGTTTGAGAAGGTGCTAACATTTTTTTTTGAAAAGCACCAGTTTTAGCAAAGAATTGGACTTTTAGCCAAAAACGGGCTAAAACTGCTGCTTTAAAAAAAAAAAATGTTGGCACCTTATCAAACTTGTAGTTTTTGTACCAAAGAATAGTCTCAGTGAGTGCCAACATTTTTTTTCTCAATGTAACCAGTTGCGGCAGCGGCTACCGCCAAAACTGTCAGGGGGGGAGGTCTGACTTACATAAGATAAAATACTCAGAAAAATATTTGCTAAAACATAACAGCAATGCCAACAAGTTATATCTCAGAAGCACAAAAATCGAGCTATCTCCTAGACTAATACAATAATCTTCAGATAATAATACGCGTGCTGCTCATAATATACGTGTTTCGGTAAACCGTTCTTCTTCGAGATTTAAAATTCGCTTATATAGTATACTATAATATTTTCAGATAAATGATTCATCTGAGAAATTGAAGCAAAATTTAATCTGATATGCATGGATTGTATTTTGCGATAGATGCATTCAAGGCCGATGGGAATACGTCAATACATGAATATATATCAAATCTGTATACTACTCTTATTTGGTATCTAACTTTATAGAATAATAGAGAATTTATATTAGCCAGTAGTAAATATAACCACGCGAAGTGGAGTGAAATAAAACGTCGTCGGAACAAAGATGATAAAAAAACATTAATATGACCTACTTGAGGTTACGTTCAAAATTATTGGAGGACTGAATCGCATATTTATGATTGATAATTAATGTATGGTAGCCATTTTGGATATATTTGAAAATTTGTTCCTTTTTAAATTTTTTAATAATTCTTGGGAATAGCCTATTTAGTTTAATGCATTTAATATATTTTCAAGTTAGTTTTATCATCTTAGTGCCGCCATATTGGATCCGCCATCTTAAATTTCTTCCTGGATCTTAAAATTTAGTCTATTTTAACTTAAACGTACTTATCAGAAATATTCAAAACTTCTCAGCATAAACTTTAACAAAATTTCATTTTTCATCATTTTTTAGCATTTTATAGCTGCCATTGATTCCGTCATCTTGTAGGTTAGTTTATGACAATTTGGATATCAGATTCGTACTTAGCGACCTCAAAAACCCCCCGAGTAACAAGGTCTATGTAAATTGGATAAGAGAAAAGTTTTTGTTTGTAGGTTTTATTAAGATTTAAATAAAAAATGTCCATTTTGGCTAAGCTCAAAAATTTTGGTTAGCATAATTCAAAAATCGGCTCTCTTACGTTTTTTGAAAGAACGGTTGTTATTATTATTATTATTTTTATTATTATATTATAGGTAATTATTTTTTATTTATTTGCTTTTATCATGATTAGAGAATATTATTTAGGTATTATGCAAATCACAACTTACACACTTTTTTATTTATTATGAAAATACCTACTTTCTGTATATTGTTGCCCTAATCTGGGCACGCTAATATACTAGTTAGGTAAATACTTTAAAATACTTATTATTGGAGAACCAATCAAAACAACTACTTTCCTAGCTAATACTGACGAATTATTGAATTACATGATAGGATTCTTAGCATTTTAAAGAAAAAAAAATATTGAAAATACTTAAATCATTTATTTACATTTAGTCATTCACACTTTTTTTATTTGATATGAAATTATCTACTTTCTGTATATTGGTACCTTAACCGGGTCACGCTAATATACTACTTAGGAAAACACTTTAAAACACTCATTATTGGAAAACCAATCAAAACAACTACTCTTCTAGCTAATACTGACGAAGTATTGAATTACATGATAGGATTCCTGGCATTTTATGGCAAAAAAATATATTGAAAATACTTAAATTATTTATTGAAATTCAGTCATTCACAACAATTATTATTGAACCTTACATTCTATTTCAACTCTAGAAAAGTTGTGCAAGTTTTTTCGAATTCGTTAGTTCTCATCAGTAGAGTATAGTGACCCGGTTAAGGTACCAATATACAGAAAGTAGATAATTTCATATTAAATAAAAAAAAGTGTGAATGACTAAATGTAAATAAATGATTTAAGTATTTTCAATATATTTTTTTTTCTTTAAAATGCTAAGAATCCTGTCATGTAATTCAATAATTCGTCAGTGTTAGCTAGGAAAGTAGTTGTTTTGATTGGTTCTCCAATAATAAGTGTTTTAAAGTATTTACCTAACTAGTATATTAGCGTGCCCAGATTAGGGCAACAATATACAGAAAGTAGGTATTTTCATAATAAATAAAAAAGTGTGTAAGTTGTGATTTGCATAATACCTAAATAATATTCTCTAATATTATAGGTATTTCATTTCTACAAAGTTTGTGAATTAGACGAGTTGGTAAACATGTTCAGTGACTTTTTACCAAACTTTCTAACGTGAAATAGATCAATTAGAATTAGATTACATGAAAAAGGCGAGGCGACTAAAATTCGTAACAAGTAGAGATCATGTTAGGTATAAAGCAGTGCCACTGTTAAGTTGAATAATTTAAATATTGCAATGGTAAGTAGGTGTTAACAAATATTTCAACACAGTACATTGAATTAAAGCAGCCGTGTGTTCATTTTATGGAATACTTGCCTTATCTAATTTACGACTCCAGTCTATTACTGAACAGAGGACTAAAACCTTTGATATCGCACTAGTACTGAAATAATTTTCACATAGAAGAGCGTTTCTAAGTTGACATCAATCTTGTAAGAGTTACTCGTGAGAATTTTCTACTCTAATTACTCATTTAACATTATTGCTGAAATATTTTCCAAGTTAAGTCATTTCTAAGTAACGCTTGTATGTTTAGTACCGTCGAATTGATTTAATTTAATTTTTTTTCGGCGACAACATTCCACCTAAAATTTTATGTTTATTCTTATGTATTATAACGTCCTGATTACGAAAAAAATATTAGCGCCCAAAAATTCCTTGTGCGTCAAAAGTTATATACACTTTTTGACGTGCTTTCACGGATTTTCAACTTATCTGCTTAATATATCTTGTACTAGTAATTTAATGGGAATTTTAAAAATACTGGCTTATTTGAAATAAAATTTAAAAAAAAAATATGGACCTGCCCGATGTGTATTGGTCAATTCGCCATCTTGGAAAAAAATATAAAACACCAAAAATGGCCGAAAAAATCAAAATTGAATATCTTTTCTATAAGAAGGAGTAATTTCACCAAAGTTGGCAAAAATAAAACTCATTTATGGTCAAATATAATGCGCTAATCCCAGACACCGTATGTCAAATAAAACGGTCAAAGATGGCGGACGAAATAAAATTTTTAATTCGTCCGTCAATTATCAAGGAGGCATTTGTACGTCACTTTTTTTATTGTACGTTATTTTATGTACCTTTAGGGAATAAAGTTCATTTTTTTTTTAATTTTCAAGAAAAGTGTGTTTTTTCATTTTCAAAAAAAGTGCGTCCTCACAATTTTCAAAAATATATTTTTTTTATCCTCCATTTTTTCACCCAATTTTCATCGAAACAAAATGAAATATACTGTAGAAAGTCTCGTATAACTTCAAAAATGTAATACAAAATGAAATTTCATTAATTTGAGAAGGAAATTTATTAAGCATACGCATGGTAAGAATAATAATATATGAATATATGATCAATAATAATTAGAACAAAGCAATCCAGACTAAGGTAGCATTATTTTTGTATGCCGATGAACAGAATAGCACTAATAGCCCAGTCGACGAAGGTATTTACCCACAAAAAGTTGCAAACCGTGTAAACTTTTTTTTTTAATGAGTTCGTGAAAGTGTGTAGAATAATATTCTGAAAAGTTTACATTTCGCTCGGGTGCAGAACATAAAAAAAAGTGAAAAAAAATTTTTTTTTAATCCATTTTTTCAAAATTTTTAAATTAAATCAAGCTAGAAAAAAATAAAATACAGATGGATAGATCACGTATTTATGAACAAAAAATGTCCTAACAAAATTATCGTTAAAGCCACGGTTTTCAGAGAAAAAAATAGTAAAGTGTAACGTTATAACTCGGAGCGAGATCCATGCGTGCACGCGCTTGAATATGCATGACTGTGACACCGACGCACTGATTCACATGTCACTAAATCAGAATTTCTTCAATCTATATGAGTGTTGGTTCATTTAAAAGATGGAAATTGTAGCTTTCTTATGCTTTTTTGTTTCAAACAATACAAGCAAAGGATGGATGGGAAAAATATGCTTATATATATTATTACGCCCAAACATAATCGTCGCAATAAAAAATATAGAAAAAAATAAAAGCTCTTCAAAAAAATTCTTTCTTCATTGAAAACTGTTAAAAAGTATGTACATTTCATGATTATTGTGGTTTATTAAGATGTAGTAACGTGGATTCAAAAAAAAGTACATCTCAAATCATTTTAATTTAATTGCTTGATGATTTTCTTGATAAATATATATATATTGGAGGCTGTAACTTGCCGAGAAATTGGCGCATTGGAAAAAATAAAATATCACTATTTCGGAAAAAATGTATACTTTTCGAATGTTCAGACACAAATTTGTTTAATTTTATGCATTTTTTCGAAAATATGATCACTCAGATCATGATAAGAAATTGCGATTGTCACGATCTTATCCTTACTATGAAAATATCTTTGATTGTTTTGAATATAAATTCTGGAACTTTTCCAATACATTAACAAATGTATAAGGAATTCAATGGATATAGCTGAAATGTAGATAGGTGTATCTGTAATAAATACACTACAGTAAAGTCACGTAAAAATTCATGCGAGCGATTCAGCGGCTATGTGTGGTGTCTATGTATGCGTTCATAATTATATATTTTCCCTCCAGACTCACTATTTATCCTCTCAGTCACTAAGAAAAATGTTAAAAATGTGTAATCAGAAAGAGAAAAAAGCTTTATTTTACTTGTTAGAGGTTTCGTAGTATGCATTTAACCGTGCGCTTGGCCAAGCAGAGTGACAAAATTACTTCACTATTTTTTTCCGGAAAAACCGTGGCTTTAGGATAAATTTTATTACGACATTTTTTTGTTCAGAAACACGTGGTCTACCCACCTGTACTTTTCGTTTCTTTTTCTAGCCTGACTTAATTTAAAAATTTTGAAAAAATTGATAAAAATTTTTTTTTTCACTTTTTTTTATGTTCTGCATCCGAGCGGAATGTAAACTTTTCAGGATATTATTCTGTACACTTTCACGAACTCATTAAAAAAAAAAATTATTCAGTTTGCAACTTTTTGTGGGTTTCATTATAAAATGATCTCTGTCGTCTGGGCTATAAGAATAACGAGCGCATTCGCCGTTTAGTAAAATATGTTTGCGTAGATATTTCAAGTGACATTATGAAATCATGGGTTAGTCAAAAAAAATTTCTAGCTAATAGTAAAAATAAGGATAGCTTTATAAAATTATTGCGTAAAGAGTTACTAGATAAAGACTTTGACGTTAAAGTATGCAGAGAACACGCCGATACCACAATCGTTAAAACTGCCATTGATTTCAAAACTGAAGACAATCAAGTTATAATAGTTGGTGAAGACATTGACCTTTTGGTTATATGGCATGGAATCATCATAAAAAAATCTATTTTTACAAACCTAAGATTATACATTATGATGAAAATAAAATTGTCTGCAATTCCACCTACTGAAGAGATAACAAAAATAGATTGTTTAAGAGTCTATTTCCAAGTCCAAAAATGGTTAGGTTCTGAGAAACATCCGTTACAATTCGATGATGTTATGAGTGAAAGTAAAAATTTACTAAGTGATATTTCTTGTAAGTGTAAGAAAGGCTGTAAAAATAAATCAGTGTAGCTGTAGAAAACTTAATATATAATGTTCTATTCTATGTGTCTATTGTAAAGGAAATAATTGTGCCAATGCTTCTTCTACCTTCGATGAATCGGCTATCGATGAGAAATGCGGTGAAATTACGGTATATGACGGTAATGAAACGAATATAGAATATTTCATTTTGTTTTCATGAAAACTGTGGCGTACAATGGCCCCTGGATAATTAACGAGAAATTAAAAATTTTATTTCGTCCGCCACTTTTGACCGTTCTATATGACATACGGTGTCCGGGATTGGTGCATTATATTTAACCATAAATGAGTTTTATTTTTGTCAACTTTGGCGAAATTACTCCTTCTTATAGAAAAGATATTCAATTTTGAATTCTTCGGCCATTCTTGGTGTTTTATATTTTTTCCAAGATGGCGGATGACAGGTCTATATTTTTTAAGAATTTTATTTCAAATAAGTCAGTATTTTTTAAATTCCCGTTCGATTCCTAGTACAAGATATATTAAGCAGACAAGTTGAAAATCCGTGAAAGCGCGTCAAAAAGTGCATATAATTTTTGACACACAAGGAATTTTTGGGCGTAAATATTCTTTTCGTAATCAGGAGGTCGTAATACATAAGAATCAACAATAAAATTTCAAGTGAAATGTTGTCGCTGAAAAAAATCAGTTCAACCGCACGCGCACTAGTTGTATAATTTAGTAAATTATAGAGAAAATGTGAAATATTTTAATCAAACATGGATATTCCTAACATAGATCTAATGTGAGTATCTTTTGCCACTTTGCTTTATATATTTTTGAAGTTTTAGATGCGTAATCCGAGTAGACGCGTAGAAGTTGCAATCGGGTGTGGCCGACTGCGGATACCTGTTTAATTAACATCTTGCTCGAATTCGGCTTAATTCACTCTTATACGGTGCCACTGAAATTGATACACAGTCAATATTTGTTATTGTTCAAATAGGTATTCGTAATCGGCAACGCCCTACTGCATCCCTCAGTCGTTTTGTAATCGTCTATTAAAAATATCTTCTAACAACATTTTGAAGTAAAACATATGTGACCTAATCTACGTAAAGCTCGTTCGTATCTGAGACGTGTATATTTTGCACTTTAGATAACTTATATATCCTCGTATTTTATTTTCAATGACCACACTGTATATTTTTCTATTAATAGTATATCAGGTTTCCTTCCTCGGAAATATTGTCAACTACACCTAAATATTATTTTCCTACGTCCTTTTCCTAATTAACTACTTTTTTAGGGTGACTACTATGTATATTTTCGCAAAAAGTACAGCAGACTAATTCATTGGCAATTATGTTAACAATGTATCAAATATTATTGTCTTTCGTTACATTTTTTATTTCCCTCGCTTGCCGAAGAGAAGTATTGTAATAGTGAAAAAATCACCCTCCGAGATTTTTCCGAATTTTCACGTTTCAGAGTACGTAGATTACGAAAATTAAAGCCGTTTAATTCCGTCAGTCTGTCTGTTCGGTCCGACCAACAAAACAACTTGACGGAAAAGGATAATATTTGGTAGGTAGTTGACGTTACTCTCAACGAAGAACTGGAATACAATTCCGTTGAAATATACAGGGTGTCTCACCGGGAACTGATTCGATCGATATAGAGAAAAGTACGCATCAGAAATTTTTGAAAATTTTGTGAGTTACTAAAGTCAGTGTGGCCAATCCAACTAAAATAATTACAAGCAGCTGACACTTCCGCTTATACCGGAAGTCGATACCAACTTGTTTATTTTAAATGGAACCCCCTATATATTTCAGGGTTTTCTAAAAGAGCGTAAAATTCTGAGTCAAAAACATGTAGAATACTAGAATAGAATAATAATATTTCTCATGACAACTGTCCGGGAAGAAAAATATGAAAAATACACAAAGTGGTCACTATGAAACATAATTATGGTGGTTATAATATTTGGAATGTAGTTGTCACTTGCTAGGAAGAAAACCTAACATATTTTTAATTGAGAAAAGTAGTCATCCTACAGCAAAGATAATGAATAAATGAAAAGAGATGAACTTCTAGAGGTTGTTATCGAGACTTGAATTTAGGAAAATAACCATAGCTTTCAGTTAAAAATAATATACAGGGTCCTCACCCAATAGAAAAAATGTTAATGAATAAAGGATGCATGTTACACCCTAAAATATCGATAGTTATAAAAATAAGTAATCTTCCCCTCATAAGATGTAACCCCATTTCCTGTTTTAAGTACCTTTTACCATAAATATGTCATAGGTATTTTAATGATACTTTTAAGCTCTCAAATGTAAAGGATGTAAACATCCGCTAGATTAGATAAACTTTAGGGTCCAAAGGGCGAACCCTCTTTAGATAAGTTCCCCTATTTTTATAATTACTTATTCTAGAATCTGCCTACGTGACGTTTGTAATGTAGCTAGTTTAGAGTTTACTATAAATACCCCCAAATGCTATTTCAAAGCTGAGTGTAGTTTTAGACGTTATACTGTTCAGTTGTCGTTCTGAACTTCGATGTAAAAAGTAAATATTGTAATTATTTTGTTGCGTGAAATAAATTGTTTTTAAAAACCCAATTTTTATTTCGGCCACGTAACAAAATTGGCGCAGTCGGTAGGATACGTCGCGTTCGCAAGAAAAAGAAGAAAAATTGAAAAAATGTCTCCGAACGTTTGAGCCCTAGCTCATTAAGACGTATTAAAGAACCTCGTCGAAGAAGACGTCCAATTCATTGCTGGAGGATTAGGAGCACCTGGTGGAACCCCTGTCCAGCAAAAGCAACGACAACTCTAATCTACAACTCCCTAGGAAGAGCAGCCGAAGAAATTCACTTTCCGTGGAAGGAACACCTGCTGAAGCCCCTGGCGGATATCCATGAATTTCCAATTCATTTTTCTGTAAGTACTTTTGTGTATTATTTTGAAACTGCTCTTATCTAGTAAATTTTGAGAGAAAAAATATATAATTTAAATCAACTAGTTCTAATTAATAATAAAATAAAGAATAACAATTCAATAAGTAAATAATATACGAAAAAAAATATATGAATTAATAATATAGAAATAAATATTCTATAAATACAAAAAATTACTGAGATAAAGAAACTTAATCAAAACTTAGTAAAAATCCTTATAATTAGTTAAAAAGTTTACTTAATTTTATTTAAAGTAAATTAATAATATGGAACATCACGACGAACAAGAAGAAATGCAAGAAGTTGGTTATATTTATAAATTAAATGAATTATTTTCAATAATACCTGAATACGAGGGTGATCAAATATTATTAAATACATTTTTAAATTCTTGCAATTCAGCACTTGAATTAGCTGAAGATTATCAAACTCCATTAATTGTGTTACATATAAAAAATAAATTAAAGGGTAGAGCTTCGCAACTTATTAATTCAAGAAATTTAAATACTTGGCCTGAAATTAGGGACCTTTCATTGATACATTTTGGTGACTCTAGAGATCTTACAAGTCTTATTCACGATTTGCAAAAATTAAAACAACTTCCGAATGAATCTCCATTAACCTTCGCACATAAAGTAGAATGTCACAACGCGAAATTGCACGCCGCAATAAATAGCCAAAATTTAACTCCTGAGCAAAAGATAGCGCATGAAAATCTAATTGAACAAATGTGCTTAGATACTTTATTAACCGGTTTAGAACCCAAATTATCACCAATAATTAGAGCTTCAAATCCGACAACGAGAGGTGAAGCAATATATAAAATAAAGCGAGAACTTCAATTATCCTATCTTGAAACGCAAAGATTTTCACGTTATCAAAACACCAATAATAATCAAACCAAACGACCTCCTCAGTCCAACAAACCAACTTGTAACTATTGTAAAAAGATTGGTCATACAGTTGACGTTTGCTATAAAAAACAAAATCAGAATTTAGGACCATTAAATACAAATTCTTTTACTTATAACAATAATAATAATAATCATCGGCCTCCTCCGCCGAATAATTTCAGAAATTATAATAATTATCAGAGACCATCAGTGACACAGCCTAATCCAAATTTCCAACGTAATTTCAATCAAAATTATAGAGAAAATTCGCAGCCCGCGATTCCAAGAAACCATCATTTAAACTCATACGAGAGTCAAGACATCCCGACTGGCACCTTGACTCAAATGTCTCAGCCCAGTCACTCTCAAAATGTAGAGACAATTACTACACAAATAGAAGAACTAAAAATGACAGACAATTATCAGACATTTCTACATTAAATAAAGTTCTTACAACAAAATCTGATAATTTATTTTATATAACCGATAGGTCCGATAATTTTAAATTATTAATTGACACCGGCGCAGGAATAACAATATTTAAAAAGAAAACTGTTAAGCCTGAAAATAAAATTTTCAAGGATGGAAATGTACTTGTGCAAGGCATAACAAATCAAATATTAAATATCACCGATTACACTTACATAAAATTTACAAAAGATAGTAACCCTCTCAAGGTTTATATATATAATTTAGACATTGAATTTGATGCTATTTTAGGTTTGGACTTTTTAGAGACTGTAAAATGCATAATAGATATAGGTAACAGATAATTAATTACGCCAGAGAAATCATACGATTTATACAAGGTGGGACAAACAACTCCAGAAAAGGTTGAGCTGAAGTTCGAAAATAATTGTAAAGAAAAGCCAATGATTTTCACTGATAAATTGCAAAATAATAATAATAATAGTAATATCATAACAATAGAACCTAGAACTGAGCAAATATTTAAATTAAAATGTAATCTTAAAAATACAACTGCATTTTTAAACAAACAAGATTATGATTTGGTAAAAATTCCAAATGCTATTATTCAAGTTAACGAACAAGGTGAATTTTTAACAACAGTCATGAATTGTAACACAATCACTAAAACATTAGATCTAAATAAATTAGAAATTGAACCCATTAGTGACATTCAAGAAATCTTAAATTGTAATGTAAAACACTCACCACCTTCATTTTATAGAAATAAAGAAATAAAAAGCCAATTACGTCTCGATCATCTTAACGATGAAGAAAAAGAATTGATAGAGAATTTATGCTTATCGTTTGAAGATATTTTTTTTCTCGAGGGAGATCAATTAACATTTACAAATCAAATAAAACATGAGATAAATACAACTGACGAAAATCCTATATTTACAAAATCCTATAGATATCCCCACATACATAAACAAGAAGTAAAAACGCAAATTAGTAAAATGTTAGATCAGGGAATAATACAACCGTCAGTGTCAGTGTCATGGTCTAGCCCTGTATGGGTAGTATCAAAAAAAATGGACGCTTCCGGAAAACAAAAATGGCGAATAGTTATTGACTATAGGAAATTGAATGAGAAAACGATAGGTGATAAATATCCTCTACCTATTATAACAGATCTTTTAGATCAACTAGGGAAATGTGAGTATTTTACAACGTTAGATCTTGCTTCAGGCTTCCATCAAATCGAAATCGGAAAAAGCGATATTCCGAAAACCGCTTTCTCCGTAGAAAACGGTCACTACGAGTTTGTTCGGATGCCTTTCGGATTACGTAATGCACCGGCAACGTTTCAAAGAGTTATGGATAATATTATGACAGGAATACAAAATGAAAAATGTTTGGTTTACATGGACGATGTTATAATTTATTCGTCAACCCTTAATGAACATATGAATAGACTTAAAGAAGTATTTAGTCGCCTACGAAAACATAACTTAAAAATTCAACCAGACAAATGTGAATTTCTCAGAAAAGAAGTGTCGTACCTTGGACACTTAATAACCGAAAGAGGCGTGAAACCAAATCCAGATAAAGTAGCCGCAGTACAAAGATTTCCAATACCTACAAATCAAAAAGAAGAGTTTCCTGGGAATGGCCGGATATTACCGTCGGTTCATACCCAACTTTTCTAAAATAACAAAACCCCTTACAAAATTGTTGCAAAAAGACGTTGATTTCAATTTCAATTCCGAGTATATGGAATCTTTTAAAACACTTAAAAGAGCATTAGTAACTTCTCCTATATTAGTTTATCCCAATTTTGAAGAGAAATTCGTCTTAACAACCGATGCGAGCGCATTTGCTCTTGGCTCGGTACTTTCTCAAGGCCCAATTGGCAAAGATTTGCCCATAGCGTATGCAAGTAGGACATTATGTACCACAGAAACTAAATATTCAGTTATTGAAAGAGAACTTTTGGCCATAATAGGGTCAGTACATCATTTTAGGCCATATTTGTATGGCAGACGCTTTAAATTAGTCACAGATCACAGACCATTAACTTGGCTATTCTCCATCAAAGACCCCGGTAGTAGACTTGCACGGTGGCGCTTAAAACTCGAAGAGTACGACTATGAAATTATTTATAAACCTGGTAAAATAAATTGTAATGCCGATGCCCTTTCAAGAATAAAGATTAATCACATTAAAGAATGCGTTCTTTTCAATAATAAAGTAATTAAAGAAGACGAAAATTCTCAAGTCAACGAACCAAATGAAATAACAGACGAAGATATATTAAGAGAATTCCAACTCTTTAAAAGAAAACACGAAAACGAATCGCTTATAGATTATTCCAAAATAACTTACACCAATAACCAGTTACTAGATAGATCGCATAAAAATATTATAGTTTTCTTCCAAAAAAATAAACTGCAGAAATTGCATGAAGAAATATTAGACGATTTTCTAGAAAACGACACGGACATATCTTGTGAAAAAATAAATATAATCAATAGCTCAAAAGTTAGAAATCGTGATTATTGTATAATAGGCCTCCCTTTTGAAAACGAATTAGCAATTGAACACTTATTCAAAGTATTAATGTTGAACAAAAATGATTTAGACATCTCAAAACAATATCACATAGAAAATATCTTAGATATACCGATATTAGAAATATTTTCATTTATTTTCGCTGATGACGACTTAAAATTAACCATATGTCAAAATATTGTAACAACTCCAGATGAAGATCAAAGACCCATCATTATAAATCAATATCATGACGGTAAAGCAAACTTACATAGAGGAATCAATGAAACTATTCGACGTATAAAAGAGAAATATAACTGGCCTAACCTTACAAAAGATGTAGAAAATTACGTCAAAAGTTGCGATACTTGTGCGAGAACCAAGACTATACGCAAAAATCTCTCACAACCTTTAGTAATTACAGAAACTCCTAAAACTCCATTTGAACGTATTAATATTGACTTATTAGAAATACCCACTAGAAATTATTTACTTACTATCCGAGATGAATTAACTAAATTTACTCAAGCTTATCCTGTCGAATCTAAGGCAGCCAAAAACATTGTAAATACCCTTTTAATCTATTTTCAGCATTATGGAACTCCTTTAAGAATTCACTGTGATTCAGGAGGTGAATTCAATAGTCGATTGTTAAAAGATCTCAGAACATTTTCTTCTGTAGCACACCCACAATCAAATGGATCTCTTGAAAGATTTCACTCAACACTACTTGAAATGCTTAGAGCTCATAAAACAGATAACCCAGACGAACATCCATTTACAATAATTCCTTATGCTGTAATTTGTTATAATAATTCACTTAATAATACGCATGGTTTCACAGCTTACGAATTAGCCTTTGGGCACACATCCAGTCGCCCACCAGAAACATTATATAATCAGAAAGAACTTATTACTAAATATATCCGCGATTTAAATAATAGAATATCACATTATTATAAAATCGCAAGAGAAAGGACACAACTAAGTAAAGAAAAAGCGAAAAAACGCTTCGACAAAAACATAACAGAAAATAGATTTGATTTCGAAGTTGGACAGCAAGTATATTTAAAAGAATCGCAAATTAAAAGCAAATTAGGAGATAAATTTTTAGGACCTTTCACTATTAAAGAAGTATTTGATAATAACTGTTGCATAATCGAAAATAAACAGTACTCAACAAGAGTAAATTTCGATCGTCTAAAGCCATGCTTTAGCAGAGAAGATAATAACTAAAACATATTTTTCTCTCCTTTCAGGGTGTCGACTCTGACCGCCGTACGATGCTGGTACGACTTAAAACCGCTAAACAATACTATTGGTATACACTATCAACCTGAAAATAACATTAAAATTTATAACGAGAAATGGACTCTGTTAGTGTATAAAGATATCTCTTCATTAAGAAAAACTTTCGAGTACACTGACTCATTACTTCATTTTCTAACTTCAAATATACGACCAAAGTCCCCTAAACTTCTAACCTTTTACACAGACCTAAAACCTCATATAAACGTTTTAACTCAAATTCGAGAAACTATAGAAAATAAGTTTGATGAAATAAGATTAGATGTTAACAAAGAACAAATAAACAACAGATGAAAACGAGGTATTATTAATGTATTAGGAACACTTTTTAAGTCAATCACTGGTAATCTCGATGCTTCAGATGGCGAGTATTATGAAAATTGTATAAACAAATTTAAACAAGATGAAAATAAACTTGAAAACCTACTAAAGAATCAAATTTTAGTTATAACTTCTACTATTCAGAATTTTAATTATACGATTCGAAACTACAAATCGATGAAGAAACGTTTAACAAAAATATAAGATCAATAGAGCTCTCCATTCAAGAAATTAATGATAACCAAATGTATTATATGCTTAGATTAAAAGCAATTGAAATATGCGAAACTTTACTAGAAATTTATACAATGATTGAGACACAATTAGATGAAGTACTAAATTCTATCACTTTTGCTAGATTGAAAATTATTCATCCTTCAGTAATAGGACCAAAGGACCTTATGTCGCAATTATCCAAAATATCTCAGTCTCTACAAAGGAACAACTTACCTTTAATACCAACTTCCCAAAACATAGGAAAATATTTTGATATCATAGAATTACAAGCCTATCAAACATATGATCGCTTAGTATTTGTTTTAAAAATCCCTGTTGTCGAGCCAACAACGTATGATTTATTTCATATGTACTCTATACCAATATTAGATAAGAGAACCAAACTATTCCACATATTATTAACCTCTCAAAAGTACTTAGCAGTTTCAGATGATACCCGAACGTACACATCTTTAAATAATTTAAATGATTGTAAAACATTGGATTCAAAACATAAATTATGCCCAAATCTTATTACTTATACTTTAGATAGTAATGCTATATGTGAAGTTCAACTTCTTAGAAAATTAGATAAGATTCCAGATAATTGTCAAATCTCTGTAATATATTCAGAAGATTATAATGTTCAAAGAATAAATGAAAATGTGTGGCTTATAGCAGTGACTAAACAACTACCATTTACTGTAAATTGTCCAAATATGACCACAGTAGGCAATTTAATTGAGCGAAACTCACTTTTAACTTTAGCTCCTACATGTACCAGTTATATAGGCACAACTCGAGTTCAAGCGAGTAATAAAATTTCTGAAATTTCAATACCATTTGAAATACCAAATATTCCTTTTAATTGTTGTGATCATTTGCCTGAGCATGCAGAATTACCAAAACTGCAGCCTTTAAAGATAAGTAAACTAAACCTTGATGAATTGAACATTGCAGAACATAAACTAAACCAATTTAATAAAGATTTAGATGATTTAATAAATGAACCTTTTGCTGTTAAGCATACTTCATGGTTTTTGTATTTTATAATAGCTGTTATAGTTTGTCTTGTTATATTGTACTGTACATGTAAATTCAGGAAGTCTAGACGTGTAAAAATAGGGTTTATCAATGGAAATGATAATCCACCGAGACCTCCAGATGAACCTACAAAATCATTACTGCTGAAAAGAATTAGAGACATGATACCTCAAAGAAGACAATCCATAAGAAGAGTACGAAATCTTCAACCCGAAGAAGAAAATTAATTGACAGAATTAAACTTTAATTTAAAGACTACTGCTTAATATTATATGTATGTACTTTGTTTAAATTTTGTGCATTGTATAGCCCAAAATTTATTATTAGGGGGGAGTATTGTTACACCTTAAAATATCGATAGTTATAAAAATAAGTAATCTCCCCCTCATAAGATGTACATTTCCTGTTTTAAGTAGCTTTTACCATAAATATGTCATAGGTATTTTAATGATACTTTTAAGCTCTCAAATGTAAAGGATGTAAACATCCGCTAGATTAGATAAACTTTAGGGTCCAAGTTAAGTTCCCCTATTTTTATAATTACTTATTCTAGAATCTGCCTACGTGACGTTTGTAATGTAGCTAGTTTAGAGTTTACTATAAATACCCCCAAATGCTATTTCAAAGCTGAGTGTAGTTTTAGACGTTATACTGTTCAGTTGTCGTTCTGAACTTCGATGTAAAAAGTAAATATTGTAATTATTTTGTTGCGTGAAATAAATTGTTTTTAAAAACCCAATTTTTATTTCGGCCACGTAACATGCATACTTCGTATATTCTACCTTGTATTTCGAAGCAAGTGTTCTCCCACTTATCGAATACGTTCACAGTAACCATTTTCTATACTACATTTTTTCTGTAAATAAATATTATTATTACAAACTGTGCCTTTTTAACGAGGCCAGAGCGGGAAGTTTTGTGTAAATACTTTTACCGATTTTCTTATCATATTTTTAGAACGTCCACTCTATACATTTTTCACTAAAAGTGTATTCGTTTCTACGTTGGTAATGCCTGCCAAGTATTATTTTTCCTTATTAAATGCTTTTGTAGTTAAAGCATTAACAGACAGACAGTTACCAGACCGACAAACAAACATACTGACGAAATTGAAAGACCCTAATTCTAGTCATCTACATGGTGTGATTTTTCACGATTACAATACTTCGCTTCGATAAGCTAGGGAAGTAAAAGCCATAGTTAATTTGCTCTAAAATTATAATAAGGAATAATATATATAAAACCTGATTGTTCGCACGCCTTCGAGATTCACACTGTATAACAAACATGGCCCCATTTAGGGAGTATTATACCGTGCTATTTTACATATGTTCCTAATTTGAAATAAAAAAATTTCTTCAAACGTCAGAAAAACATGACATTTCTTAACTCACTTCATGACACCAAACTTTGACTTTTTAGACGACTGTGCGTTGCCATTAACAAGGGAGGTAAAAGTACTTTTTCTCTGAGCGGCAGAAAAAGTAATATCCATAGCAACGCGTATTTTATTTAATACGCCGGCCATGCGATATTAACACAATGTGTTTTTGGTGGTGAAATTCGAGATTTTTTATCTTTATTTTTTTTTTTATGGATTATCGGCGTTTGAAGAAAAAAAATAGCATGTTTTATTCGGAGTAAAAGCCACTTGTTGGGACTCGTCTGTAACCTACAGACTCGTTACAAAAGTATCACTTTTACTCCTAATAAAACAATATACAGGGTGTAATCAGTTTCATGTCATTAAAAAAACTGGTGGTGGGGAACAACTAAACGAACAAAAAAAACCTTATATAACATGGGGGTCTAAAGCTCATAATTTTAGAAAAAAAAATAAACAAAAATTTCGAAAATTTTCAGTAAAATTGTTTGAGAACTGCTGGAATATTGGGATAGGCTTTTATCTTCGTGTATGTCGGCGCCTCTAACTATCAAATACGCTAATACGGCTATATCAAAGTGTCGCGCTTCTTTGTTAGAGACGCACGTTGGCGAGGACACAAGTTGATAATCATCACACTTTTTTATGGCTTTTTAAAAGTAGGTAAGGTAATGTCTTTAACGGTGCGGTAAAGGTGAAAGACGTCGGCGTTTTCTGAGTGCTTAGTAGATCTGAAGAAAACTATACTCTCTCTTGTGCAATATTTTAGTTTCTGTGGGCACTTCGTTAAGTACACACCGTTCATTGTTTTTGTATGTTACTTTTGTTCTTTTTGAATTTTGGGCCCTATATTTATAGTTAATATTTATTTTATTGACTTACCGTTCAAGTCATTAAGTTCTTGATTACGTACAGACACTACTTACTTGTTTGTTCTTTTTGTGTTGCTTTTTGAATTTTGGATCAAGTTTTTATTTTTATTTTCTTTATTGACAACGTTAGTTGATAGTTTAGTGTGGTATTTTAAAACGCAGATTTTGAACGCTATGGGAGATTACACTTACCCGGAGCTCGCGGATATGCCTTGATGTATGGAGAATGTCGTGGAAATGCAGCTGCTGCGGAACAGCTTTATAACAATAATTTTTTGGTAAGTTCTAAATTTATCGAATATATTAGTTTTTGATACCTGATTGGCAATTCGTTAAATAAATCAGATTTTTTCCTAACTTAAAATACACATAACTGTTTTCTGTTATCGTTTCTCAGACGTCTAACTCTTTATTTCCCAATGTAATGCAATAATTACTAATTTTTTAAGCTTTTAACCTAGAACACTCATTTAGGTTACAAATGTTAATAAAACACATTTAAATCTGATAAATTATAAACAACAATAAAAGCTCCAATATTTTGTTCTAAATTAAAAAAACACGCATGTAAAGAAATGCTGTGTTTAAACCTCTACGCCCATTTACTTGCAGTTCTGCAAGAAGAGATAACGAATTATTTACATTTTTATAATTGGTTCGGTTGAGGCAGTCATCAAAGGTGCCGCCCTTCTTTGCTTTGAAACGCGAGCCGGCGAGAACGAGTCGGTCGGTAATCTTTGCACTTTTTTATGACAATTTAAAAGTTGTATAATTGGGAAGTACACGTCCATTGACCCAGAAAGGCAGTGGTTCTCAAATGTTTCCTACCCTAATATTCAAATTTTTGACCTAGGTCAGTTTTTTCAAAGTGTCCCTAGAGGAAAAAGTCAAAGGTTTTTTTGTTTGCCTAGTCGGTCTCCATTACCAGTATTTTTAATGACATGAAACTGATTACATTCTGTATTATTTTCTGAAATCGGTCAAGAATGTCGACTTTCTCGGCGCAATTTCAGATCCCAAAATACTCTACTCTAATATATTAGTTCAATGCTAAGCTAACTATTAGTAAATAGTCCGGGAAACTTACTTTTCCGGACTGTTTCTTATAAACATTTTAAACAGTAAATAATAAGAACTGAATTTCTGACTGTTATCACAACAATAAAAATTACTTAATTTATAATAATATTGATTGTGATTTCAGAAAAAATAGAATGTGTACCTCGTAGTAAAATCACATTCTCGGACTTCAATGCTTGTTGGCCTCGGCTTAACGCCTCGGTCAACAGTTTACATCATCGTCCGGGAAGGTATTTCTTTTACTACTAAATACACAAAGTCTAACACAAGCAATCGCTATAATAGGCATTTGCAATCGGCAACTTTCATTCCTTTTGTAACAGTTTTAATACAAATATATCAATAACATATTAAATTAAAATTGATAGATACATGATCTAGGTAAATTTATCGTGTTTAGGTATTATCATTTGGCAACATCTGACTGCAGCTTTGTCCTTTCGTAAGAGTCTTATTAAACATACCTTTTTCGGGAAAATTAGAAAAAATGTGTTTACATACAACATAAATGAATCCCTTCCCGAGTACCATTTTATATTCACGGACGGTTCCAAGAACAAAAAAAAAAAAAAAAAAAAAAGGTAAAACCTTTCAATGTTACTAGCAAAAATTGCACTAATAAATAAACATATCTAAAAATGCTAATATCTGACAATCTGTGACAATTTGTATAATGGTATATGGTTATACAGGTTCTAAATGACTCTTATCACCCCTTTAAAACTTTGTATCATACCAAACATTCTGTAAACGTACCTAATATCGATGTGGCATATTATTATAGCTACCTTCTGATCTCATATGTATAAATAATAAATGATAAATATAATAAAATTCTTGTCAGACTCTTATTACAAATATAGCCTTATATTTAACTTTAACTCCTCCACAAGCAAATGTGCCTCATGACTTTCAGCTCAGCATTGTAATGGAAAAGAGCATATTCGGTATACTATAGTATATAATATTAAGAATTATTATCTTTGTTTTCCAACTTCAGCAAATACTGCTGTTACTAAAAAAATACTCTTGTTTCTCTTTGGTAAATAAACTTACGTAAGATTTTTATTTTGTGAAGTAAATATACAATTTTATTATACTTTATTAAAGATCATTTTGTGTGTTTGAAGCATTCTTGAATTTGTTTTCGATTGCCGATGGACAATCTTTCCGTTTTTTTCGGGTTGTTATCTATTGCTGAAAGCTGAAGTTCAAAACTGCAATCTGCAAGTGGTGTGAAGTGGCTGGCACTAGAGCTCCTTCAAGTAGGAATTAGTCTTTCGGCTGGTGTTTGTTGCAATCGAAACTTTAGCATTAGTTATTGCACTTAACGCGGCCAGGCTTATGATTCGTAATTCAGCGCTCGGCGGGGCATTAGTCAGAAGAATAGCTGTTGGTTGCAGTCTAGTTTTTATTCCTTATAGATTTAAGGAAATAGAGGAGTTTGTCAATATATTAGTAAGTATTCATATCTGTTTGAGATTGAGCACACAATATACAATTAATATATTTTTATTTTTACTGTTCAAATAGGTATCTGTCGTCGGCAACGTCTGGCTGCAACTATTATTTATTAAGTTCACAAATATTTAATAATTTCAATCGGCTCATGATTTGTATACCAATTCTTATGTTCTTAATGACTAATTTAAACCATCTTTCTTTATATCCGTTGGACGAAATTATAATATAATATGTACATTGAAATTCTGCCGGCATGTTCTGAGATAATTTGGATATCAAAATGAGAAATATATTTGAAGTGCTTTTAGTATTTTTGTTCACAAGTCAATGCGCTTATAGACCACACAAAGAGTATATATTTGAAACTACTGGTAATTTTTCTGTTTTATTTTTTTTTATTTTTCCTTTCCGTGCTGAATACGTTAAAGTTATCCTTAATATTCTATTTGTAAAGCTAATAATTTATTAAAAATAACAGACGTTTTGATTTAGCCGTCTAAGCTTTGATACATTGTACCCGCATTATATATTCGTTCTTTTCTTCTATCCATTTTTGCACAAAGCTTCACCGGACAAAGGAATATGGCCTGTGTGAAATGAAATCTGAGAGAAATGCTAAGGATAATTAAATAAAAACTCGTCTCGATATTATCTTAAGCAAAGAAGACCCTTGTTTTTCGATTACGCAAAGAGCCTCCTGAATTGATTCAGGTCCTTCATCATTAGAAGGACATTTTAGGGTAGTTTATTTTATGCCGTTGTCAATATTTATAAAGTAACGCTCAAAGGGAGTTTATAGCAAAGAGTCAATGTCATCGGGTAGCCCAGTTTCCCAGAGTATGCGGTATGTAGGACACGCGGTGCTATTTTTAGAACTCCGGAGGCATCGATCGAGAGGGGGAAGGGTTGCAGCTATTTCAGGAACATCCCCACTCGCCCCTTCCACCGCAGCACAGTACGATGCAACACTGCACACCACCCATCACGTGCCGGAGCCGCGTTAACTGTGTTTATTGTTTTTGCCGTCACCTGACGCCAAATTAGTTTTTAAACAAGTACCTCAAACGGGCAGGGGATGATTCGGTAATAAAAATAAAATATCGCCCTGGAATAAAGTGTTTTACTCCGCATATGATAATTGTTTAGATTAAATTTGTTAACAATACTAATATTTTGTTCTATGTTTAAAATAATACATTATGAAAGTACATAATTACAATT
This sequence comes from Rutpela maculata, assembly GCA_936432065.2. Classification (NCBI taxonomy): domain Eukaryota; kingdom Metazoa; phylum Arthropoda; class Insecta; order Coleoptera; family Cerambycidae; genus Rutpela; species Rutpela maculata. The sequence continues at coordinate 53,867,334 of OW386287.2, read as the reverse complement.
TGTTATTTATTTATTTATTTATTTAAAATATATCTACAGGGAATAAATTCACAATGATACATATTTGTTTAAAATAAAACATGCGAAAGTGGTAACTACTTCAAATTGAAATTATACCACTTAGTCACGAGACATAGAAATTAATTAAGCTAAATTGTAACTAAGAATATAATTATAATTAAGATTATAACTAAAACTGTAACTACAATTATGACCATAAATATATTTATAACTATAAACATTGTTATAGATTATAATTATTTATAAATTAGACAATTAGGAAACAAGTAATAAAAATACATTTAATTAGTGTTAAAAATATATAACATGAGTGAATTTGAATAATATTAGAGACATCATAGAGTCTGTTTTTCAATTTATATACAGTGTGTGCGATTTAATACCGCAACACCTCGTTAGTTTGAAACGCGTTGGCCGATTTAATTTTTTTTTCCGAGATATAGTGCTCGATGAGCTTTATTTGACTGTTGAAAAATTTGTAATTTGCATATTTTCAATGCCTACTAAGCTCCTCTAATTGGGTCGAAATTTCGAGATCGATTATTAGGCAATTTTTTATCAGCAAATTGGATAGCATATTCGATTCGCAGTTGTCTCAAATACCTCTATACAAAAGTTATTCTTTAAATAAATAGTGCTGCTATACATTATTCGGTTGCTGTACGTAGGTACCTTAATGAACATTTTTCAAACAATTGGATTGGACGGATAACTTTTCTTTTTTGTTACTTATTTAGTGACATCAACATTAGATACTAAATAAGGAAGAAAAAAGAAAAGCTATTCCATCTAATCCATTTGTTTGAAAATTTTTCATTAAGGCAGCTACGTGCAGCAACCGAATACTATATAGAAGCACTATTTATTTAAAGAATAACTTTTCTTTTTTCTTCCTCATTTAGTATTTGATGTTCCTTAAGTCGAATGACTACTTTACCTTTTTAGTAAACCTAACCGACTTTTATACAGGGCCAGTCGAAAAGTGAGAAATTTCATATTTGGCTATTGAATAACAAACACCCCATAAGAGGTATCGAGCTAAAATTTTGTATCGAGATATTTGATACAACTGCGAATCGAATACGCCGATAAAAAATTGCCTAATAGTCGATCTCGAAATTTGGACCCAATTAGAGGAGCTTAGTAGGCCTTGAAAATATGAAAGTTACAACTTTTTCAAAACAGTCAAATAAAGCTCATCGAGCACTATATCTCAAAAAAAAAAAAATTAATCTGCCAACGCGTTTCAAAATAACGGGGTGTTGCGCTATTAAATCGCACTATCGCACACCACACTGTAGGAACGATTGGAAAGTGTCACCAAATATGTCACCAAATTTCTGAAAACTGTTATAATCACTCATTATTGTAAATATAGATCTGATTTCATAATTACTTCCACATCCAGTGGAAGTATAGTAACGACAAAAAAAAATTTAAAAATTTTTATTGTTCAAATAGGCTTAGAATGTCACGAAACGTCGAGATTTTAAGTTTGAGCGAAAAAAGAAATTTCTGTGTGTCGGTCTGTCGGTCTGTCGGTCTGTCGGTCTGTCTGTAACTTTCTTTGTGCGCACGTTTACTCTAGAACCGTTTGAGATATTGACTTGAAATTTGGTACACATACAGTGTGACCCACTTAAGATCGCAACACCCCTGTATACCCGTTAATTGATGCTTGATTAACTTCAAATTTTGGTGGTAAGAAAAGATCGATAAGGTGATTCTTTGAACTTGGTAATATGTGATATAGGTCAGTAGCGTGCGATTTTAAGGGGCTTTCAAAAGCCGATTTTTCAAAAAAAAAGTATATATTTATGAATAACAAAAACAAAATAGGCCCCAGGTGTGAGCTCTAGAGGACACCCAAATCATCAGTAGACATATCAGATTTAAAATTATTGACTCTCACCTGTTTTCTGTTTGGCAAGTACAAGAAAACGAACTGTATTAAATCACTGGAAGAAGAAAATTGATATAACATGTAAAACATTTCTTGTAAAATCAGCGAAACTAATTAAATTACCATATTATGTCGACCGATTTTTCCTGAATCCGGGTTGACAACTACTAAATTTATTTATTTATTTATTTGGCATCTGGCCACTAGCCATACAGCCAACCGCTACTCTAAAAAATCATGTATTCCAATTCCCCTATGTCGACAATGAAAAAAACAAATATTGAAGATCAGCAAAGGAGAGAAAACAGGGACACACGCTTCTCGTGCTGGGGTCTATCAGGACATTTATTTTTTTAAACAAACAAAATTAGAGGACCACTATAAATGAAGGGATGCAACAGAGGAAAACACCAGAGGATATGAAGCTAACCTACTTAAACATCCAGTGACAAAATTCGTAATAAAATTTTCGTTTCTTCCAAAAAAACCGATGATACAATCAAAAATTTGTTTATTATGGTGGCTGAGGAGAGAAAGTATATTAAATGGAGCCTGAATATTATAATTAATAAGATTGTTGTATAATCTGTCACTTGCTGCTCTATATTTTGAACACTGGAAGAAAATATGATCCAGGTCATCTTTAATATTACAAATATCTCAATTCTCTGAAGGCAGAACATTTATTCTATGCAAATGTGCTGGATAACAGGCATGTCCAAATTTGAGGCGTATTATTGTTGTGATATATTTTCTTGGATATTCATAATTTTCATGCCAAAACTTAGATGGGAGGTCAGGACGAATATGTGTATATCTAGTAGGATTGGAATGGCAAAACTCCCACCACTGCTCTAACCATCTATTTCTAAATTTAGATTTTAAAATGTTGAAGGAGTCAGATAGACAGATTTTTTGTTCTAATGGGAATCCTGAGATGATGTTTTCGTTGGCCAAAGAGTCGACAATTTCATTATTTCTTTTGCCAGTGTGTGCTTTTACCCATACAAAATGAACCTCTTTTCCCATACCTAAAACATTGTGTAGCAGTTTCTTTATTTTTAGAATATATTAATGTTGAAGAGAAAACTGTTTTCTAATGAAGATAAAACCGATAGAGAATCTGATAAAATTATGGAAGTGTCTAAATTAGAAGAATAAGTAAATTCGAGAGCCTCGTTTATAGCAATTGCTTCAGCTGTAAAAATGGAGCATTGAGGGGGCAATTTGATTTTTATACAGTTATTGGTCGAAGGTACGTAGCATGCACAACCAGTACCCAAGAGAGACTTAGAAGCGTCTGAGTATATCAATAAAGGATTATCCCACCTATCCAATATTGTATTTAAAATGTTCATACTAATATTTGGATGATCACTGTATTGCGGTATAATTAATGACACTTTCGAAAAAAGATCAGAGCATTCAAAATTTGAAGTGTAATCATGTGGGTTGTTTAATAGGGGAAGAATATCGCTAGTATCTCTAAAAGTTGCACAAAGAGGCGGAGAATTTTTATTTATCCAGAATTTATTTGTTAAATCAGATGTATTAAGGACAGAAACATTATGTAAAAGCGGTTGAATGTTAATATTTATATTGTGAAGGAACTTTTCAGTCAGGTAATGTCGTCTAAGCGAAAGAGGCGGAACCAAAGCTTCGGCATATAAGGCATCAACTAGTGCTGATCTGATGGCTCCTAAACATATCCGTAGTGCTGTATTTTGTAAGACATCTAAGCGTTTTAAAAGAGTATTACATACAGATCCATAAAGAGTACATCCATAGCCCAAAATTGATCTTATGTATGTTTTGTAAAAAAGAAGAGCGGTTTGAACGTCCGCACCCCAACAAGTTTTAGTAGACATTTTTAGAAAATTTATGCTTTTGTTGCAACGGTTTATTATATTCCCATATAGAGGTTCCATTTTAGTTTTTTACCCAGAACCACTCCTAAATATTTCACGTCTTTGAAAAGGAAATAAATAATCCCCAAGATTAATATCGTTAATATTAGGACAGTTGTGTCGAGAAAAAAGTAAAAAGTAGGGGTGAATGAAGTAAAAAAACTTTGAGGTTTCTGGTTCTTGTACACACCCTAAATCACAATTTTTTTTCATCCCCTTTAATAATGGGGTGGGGGTGGTAATGGGGATGGCTAATTCCAAAATTTTTTTTGAGACTTCTGCTTCTCTTGTATATACTAAATACCAATTTTATGGGCTTTTACCTGCTTGATTTACCTATTTTCCCCAAATTTACCCCAATTTACCCCCCAACCCTTCGACGGAACAAGATGAAAATAGTTCTAGTTCTAGATCTCGTTAAAGTACATATGTGTACTAAATTTCAAGTCAATATCTCAAACGGTTCCAGAGTAAACGTGCGCACAAAAAAAGTTACAGACAGACCGACAGACCGACAGACAGAAATTTTTTTTTCGCTCAAACTTAAAATCTCGACGTTTCGTGACTTTCTAAGCCTATTTGAACAATAAAAATTTTTAAAAATTTTTTTGTCGTTACTATACTTCCACTGGACGTGGAAGTAATATAAGCGTAGCCTCGGGTACGCGATTTGCCAGTGTGCATTTGCCGTTCGCATTGTTTATTAGTTCTAGTTTGACAGGCGAAGAACATGCATGATATCGTTTCGTTTTTAAATAGTATCGATAAATACCTAAAAGTAGAATTTATTTGGGAAATTTTTTTCTATGTACTTACGTCTTACGTCTTACGTCTATGTACTTACGTCTCAAACTTACGTATTCAAAACATGCCTCAAATATGCCAATGATCCTAAGTGACAGTCAATATTGAATTTTCCTCTCGACAATTCATTTGATACTGCTGAATTTGAAAACTCTGCAGGGTATTTCTTTAAATTCTTATATTGTAGACAATTTTTCATTGGTAATTTGGACAATTTTCGAGCCCATTTATATCACACTTGTAAATCGGATATTCGAAATTTGCCACCAACTGAAGACTCACTTCACCAGCACATTCTTAGAGCTGCCTACCAAATAATTATTTGGAAGACAGCAAGTTGCGTCAATCCAGCTGGAAACATATTTTGTAAATGCAAACAATTCCAAAATTGCATTGGAAAGGCTGGTTTGGCGTGCATAATAGGTTATTTTTGTGAAGGCCGATGTCAAAGGTGTTAGTTTAACCTTAACTTATACTATAGTATTATTACATCAATACACTTAATTAAAGCATTATAACATCAATCATATGTATAACGACTTACCTATAATACTCCAATTTTAGTTATATCATATGTATTATGTACACAGAATTCACAATCATTATTTTGTCAAGACGAAAAATATTTTAATTTCATTGTAGTTGTTCTTAAATTAAATACAGATAATTTGTTCTGTTTGTAAGCGTTATTTATGATCTATACGAACATTCATATGAAAGACGTTACAAAAATGTTCCTTATACCTTACAAAAAAATTAATAAAATAATGTACAGTGCCCGTCACAATAATCTTGCTAACCTACATTTTTCGAAATTCTCTACATTTCCTCCTGGTGTATATTATTAGATTTTTTTTGTTTATTTTGTTAATTGTCCTCTGCTGTATAAGAATAAAATGTCAATTGTGTTGTGGTAAAGGATGGCGGATTTATATAACTGATAAATCAAATAAAACTTGCCATAGGTGGCAAAATTATTGTGTACGTAATAATAAATACTTTTGTTATAACAGCAGTGCCTCGAAATCATGCGTAAATAGCCTACAGAGACAAGACCGCGCGCGCGGTAGACCAAAACAATGCACTTCATTTAAAAAAAAATCATATCTCCTAAATTATTCAGCGAATAAAAAAATTGTTTTAATAAAAAATGTTCATTGGTCTATTCTACGTATTTCGCCTCAAATAACTACACATCTATCTGCAATAATAACAAATGTACCTCGATGCCGAAAATTACACTACACTTTCCTAGCACATATTGTTTAAACAATTTATAGTGTTGTTTCTAATGAAAATAATGTCTCTTTATTACACTTGTATGAAACTACAAACATTAAGCTTTCGATTGATATAAGAATTATTAAAATATCTTTATAAATAAGCTCGTAAATGCGATATAAACGAAAGATAATGCAATATGTAAATTCCAAATTTTTTTCGAAATTATTACTTTTTTTGGTATTTCGCAATCTTGGCCGACATCGCGCTCTCTGGAATCGGATTCGGTGTAAAATTCTGGATAATATCCACATTTTTTAAATGTTATACCCGCGAGTTCAGGGTTCGGCATTTTAGAGGCGTCTTTTTGGATGCTAGATTCCTTACTATCATTAGTTTACCTTCTAAGATATCAAGATCAATAGAATCGTATGCACTCTGTATATCTACAAACAAAGCAGCTAAATAATTGTTACGAGAAAAGTTATTCTGAATGTCCACCATCAGACAAGATAAAGCATCGACGGTCCCGAACCCTTTTTTAAAATCATTTTGGTTATTTAGAAGTAATTTGTGGATTTGTAACCACCACTCTAATCTACCCTTTATCATACGTTCCAAAATTTTTAAAACACACGAAAGAAGAGAGGTTGGTCGATAAGAATCAGCATGATTAGGATCATTGCCTGGTTTTAAAATGGGAACTACATAATTTAGCTTCTGCGTATGTGTCTATATATTGATAGATAATTATTTCAAACACCTTAGATATATTTGAGAGAATCGTGATTAAAAGAAAGTAAGGACAGGACAGGACAGTAGTTTCACTTGCTCTGGCATAGAATTGTAAGTGATTGCAGCTTGATAAGAGAAAGATGGTTGGAATAAGGCAGAAGTATGTTGGGTAAGCTGATTTGTAAGTCTCAAGTTTCTATTATATATGTATGTTCTCAGAACTAATTTACATGTTAAATAATTAGGAATGCATTTTGTAAGAAGTTTGTGAATAAAACATTCCAAATGACGATTTCTACAATTGAACACGTATACATGAATTTTGCACTTTTTGTTTTCGCGTGGAAGTGTAAGAGTTTAAATAGTATATAGTTTTAGCTTCATTTTTTACTTCTTTTTTTATTAGGATTAAATTTCGATATTTCTCAGATATTTTTAATTGAAATATTATGGTTAACTTTAAAACTGTCAATATTCACAAACTTCAAAGTGTACTTTCTTAAAATCAATAAACCAAGACTCAAGACTATTATTAAGGATAGGATTTTGCAGAGTGAGAGGGAAATATGCGTTTATTTTCTATTTATTATAAATATTTAAAAAACTAAAGATAGTATAATCTTTAAAACTGTTTTAGACATTGCCTTTGTTCTAACGAATACAACTATACTGGGTGTCAACGAGATCACTTTCCGACCACCATTTCTTTATGTTTTAAGGGAGGATGAAACTAGGTATGCCACATGTTACCAAAACAACATATTTTTAACCATCTGGTAAGTTTTACGACTTCCGGTTTTACCGGAAGTGATTCCTACTTTTGTTGATTGAACACCCTGTACTTTTTGTATTTTTGGAATCTAGAGGTTATTCTGCATATAACTGTGCCAATTTTATTACTCTTTCCGCCATTTTGAAATTTTTGCAGCTAATTTTAATATTCAATCCAGTGTGCCGTGACGAACCAGAAATTGTTCTATTATTCATAAATAATTGAAGAAAACGTATTGAAATTTTTTGTTGTTAACTTATGCCAGAAGAGGTTGAAAATTGATAAAATAACTTTTTCGAAATTACTCAAAATTTTCAAATGAAAGTATATCACTTTCATACAACAGCTAAATGTAATTTTTTATTACCAATATAACCAATGTAACACACTTCCTGGTGGGTTAATTTCTAGTTAGCCACGGGACATTATATTGAAAATTTCACACCACATTTTTTAACCAATCAGAGGCTTGTTTTTTGTTAAGTTACCATGGCAACCCAAAAAATTTCCGGAAATTTTTTACATTCTGTCAAATTAATAAGTGGAAATTTTTCTGTCATTTTAAATGTCAAAGTAAAGACGCGACGGAGCTGGAGTGCTTTTAGAATTAAATTTATTTGGCGACGCAAAGGAGGATATTCACGAGGATATTATAAGTACAGAAATTAATATGTTAATATTTATTTTTTTGTTTACAAAAATAAAGTTGTGGGTATCACAATAATATATATTAAACTAACAAATTTTATTAACGCATGTAAGTAACATAAATGTCTATGTTTAATAAAATATATTAAATATTTCGACATAATTTTATTTAATTTTAATTTAGATAGTCTATTAAATTTACTTGAAGATATTCTTGGATTCCTCTGAATAGCTTTACATCCAATATTTCTTCATAATGAATATCCTCAACCAATTGTGACAAGTAGGTAAGCTGACGTGATATTTTTCAATGTCTGAATATTTTTTGCACAAAATAACAATCCATATGTTTGAGAACCTGGAGCCATTTGTGTGATATATGCCCACGCACTTTATTCTTTTGGCTGATAATCAAATTTTGTTATGATTAGAATGTAAAAATTAATCTAATGGACGTCTTTAAGTGCGGCAGCCATTACTATCTTGTTACCTTTTATTATTCCATGGCCGCCTAGAAGTTTTTAATTATTGGCTCGGCGACAAGAATGAATACATTCCCTGTGCTCGCATTTAAGTAATATTATCAGAAATAAATGATGTTCCACCAATTTTAGTAGACCAAAGTTAATAAAAAATGGAAATATAATATGTTTTTTAATTATTTATAAAAAGTTCATGTAACTAAACTTGGAGAATGATATGTTATTTCACTAAGAAATTTCTTATTTTATTAAACATATAAATCTTGAAGTAGGTAGGTACTTCAGAATAATTATCAAAAATAATTCTCCATGCTCCAATTTTAGTAGACCAAAGTTAATAAAAACGGAAATATAATATGTTTTTATGTTATTTATAAAAAGTTCATGTAACTAAACTTGGAGAATGGTATGTTATTTCACTAAGAAATTTCGTTTTCAAAAACACAATCTAATAAATTAGCGAATTGCACAAACACAATGACTCGATGACAGGTGGTGGAACTTAACCACCCGTTGTTATTCCATGGTTCACTATGATGAATGAATTTTTGTCATTCGTAATAAAAATGTTCAATTTTGGCATAATATTTATAAAACAATGGTGTGAAATTTTCTTACCGAATATCCCACGAGCTTAAATTAATATCCGGAAATTTTTCCTCGTTCATGAATATTTTAAGAAAATTATCCCTCGCCTGCGGCTCGGGATAATTTTCAAAATATTCATGACCTCGAAAAAATTTCCGGAAATAATTTAAGCTCTAGGGATATTATAAGTGAAAATTTCACACCACATTTTTTAACCAATCATAGGCTTGTTTTTTGTTAAGTTACCATGGCAACCCAAAAAATTTCCGGAAATTTTTTACATTCTGTCAAATTAATAAGTGGAAATTTTTCTGTCAATTAAAATGTCAAAGTAAAGGACGCGGGAGTTGGAGTGCTTTTAGAACTAAATTTATTTGGCGACGCAAAAGAGGATATTCACGAGGATATTATAAGTACACAAATTAATATGTTTTAGAACCTGGAGCCATTTTTGTGCTATATGCTCATGCACTTTATTCTTATGGCTGATAATCAAATTTTATTATGATTAGAATGTAAAAATTAATCTAATTGACGTCTGTAAGTGCGGCAGCCATTACTATCTTGTTACCTTTTATTATTCCATGGCCGCCTAGAAGTTGTTAATTATTGTCTCTGCGACAAGAATGAATACATTCCCTGTGCTCGCATTAAGTAATGTCAGAAATAAATGATGTTCCACCAATTTTAGTAGATCAAAGTTAATAAAAAAACGGAAATATAATATGTTTTTAAGTTATTTATAAAAAGTTCATGTAACTAAACTTGGAGAATGTTATTTCACTAAGAAATTTCGTATTTTATTAAACATATTAATCTTGAAGTAGGTGGGTACTTCAGAATAATTATCAAAAATAAATGATGTTCCACCAATGTTAGTAGACCAAAGTTAATAAAAAACAGAAATATAATATGTTTTTAAGTTATTTATAAAAAGTTCATGTAACTAAACTTGGAGAATGGTATGTTATTTCACTAAGAAATTTCGTATTTTATTAACCACCAGTTGTTACTCCATGGCTCACTATAATGAATGAATTTTTGTCATTCGTAATAAAAATGTTCAATTTTGGCATAATATTTATAAAATAATGGTGTGAAATTTTCTTACCGAATATCCCGCGAGCTTAAATTAATATCCGGAAATAATTTAAGCTCTAGGGATATTATAAGTGAAAATTTTATACCAATCATTCACAGGCCCACAAAAAAAAAAAGTTGTCTGCGCCGGGGTACTGACCATCCCTATCCCTTGTATTTTGTGCCGCTGAACACGAATCTGATCTTAGTTTTTCCCCTATACGTCAGGTTTTTTTTAACTGCAAATAAATATATAAATATCACGATTCAACACAACTTTCTTTGCTGTTAAAAAAAAAACCGGACGTGTAGGGGAAAAACTAAGGTCAGATTCGTGTTCAGCGGCTCAAAATACAAGGGATAAGTGTGGTCAGTACCCCCGCGCAGACCACTTTTTTTTGGTTGCCACTGTGCCACACTCAGTGTGGCGCAATCCCCCAAAAAAAAGTCATCTGCGCGGGGGTACTGACCACATCTATCCCTTGTATTTTAAGCCGCTGAACACGAATCTGATCTTAGTTTTTCACCAGCACGTCAGGTTTTTCTTTTAATAGCAAATAAATGTATAAATATTAGACTTTTTTGCTTTAAAAAAAAACCTGACGTATAGGGGAAAAACTAAGGTCAGATTCGTGTTCAGCGGGTCAAAATACAAGGGATAGGACTGGTCAATACCGCGGCGCAGACAACTTTTTTTTTGTGGGCCTGTGATTAGCCAATCGGACACGTTTATTTTGTCAATGTTTCAATGACAACCATCAAATTTTTTGGAAATCTTACTTACCCATGAGCACCTATCTATGTGATTAATAAGTGGAAATTTCCCTGGTTTGACAGCAATGATTAGGCAATGGCGTTTATATTATGAAAAATATTTTTATATTTATTTTAAATCAAATTAGTACAATTTTGGATTACTATGTTTCCTTACATCATTAACTAATTCCAAATGCTTTAAAAATTCCACTTGTACATCTTCTTTCCTCAGAAAATAAATCACAGAGCCGTTTTATGACATATTCCAAGAAACTTGTGATTCCATGGCTAACTATTAGCGATTTTTTTTTTAGGGGATATTATTTGTCACCACTTTTAATCACAGCAAATATCATTTCATCTTAGTTTCCCTTTACTGTAGTATAAAGATTGCATAGGAAATAAATTATTATGACTAATATTAATTCGCTATATTATTTTTATGCGACTATAGCGCAGGGAATATAAGAAATAAGTATACTAAACTTGTTTTAATTTTACTTCACTCTCATTATTTCATATTTTATCTACTATTAAATATTTCATTTTACTAAGATATGAGGAAACCACATAAAAAAATAAAAACCAAAATAATTAATCTAACACCGGCACCAGCCTACAAGATTTTGCAAACATTTCTAAAGTTTTTTTTTGTCAAGTAATTTTGGTCTAAAATTTTCTTCGCTCTTGAATTAAAAATCCGGAAATTTTTTCTCGCTCGCGAATTTTTAAAGAAAATTTTCCTCGGCTAACGCCTCTGGAAGATTTTCAAAAAATTTGGACCTCAAAAAAATTTCCGGAAATAATTCAAGCACTAGGGAGATTACAAGTGAAAAATAAAATTGGATGAACAATTTCAAAATGGCGGAAGGAGTCATGAAATTATGCAGAATTACCTTTAGATTCCAAAAATGCAAAAAATATAGGTACAGGGTGTTCCATTTAAAAATCAAAACTAGGTAGGTAGAACGTAACCCAACAAGAACGATACATATTGATCAATTTTTCAAAATAAAGCAACAGTTTATGTAATAATGTGTTGTCGTCCGCAATGTAAATTGTTTCAATGTATATTCATCATTCTTAAAAAAAAATAAATCAGTGCATTTTTTTATTTTTAATGTAAACATTTTTAATATACTTTGACACCACCGTATGCCGCTCTACCTTTGGCAATTATAAGAACAATTAAATGAGTGTTTTAAAACACAATTGTTGTTCCAAATACATGAATTTTCAATAATCGTAAAATTACATAGTGTTATTTGATTAGTCTACATTGTTTATTTTGATAAACCAATTAGAAGTGGTACACAATTTTCATGCACAGTTTACTCCATATCTCTGTAGAACAATAAATGCGTATCAATCTCAAACTCAACAGCGATATAACTGATGGAATTCTCAAATATCTGCAACAACACTTTACCGACAACTTCTTGGCACTGCCAAACCCATAAATCCGTTAAAGGCGATAAAAGGTTGCATAATTTACATTTCATTCCTAAACTTTATCCGAATGATACCGATAGGAATAACACAAATGATATGCACCATCTAATTTGCCTTTTTTATTTAAAGTGGCTTGAACCATTTACAGTTTCCGTATTTTAAATGAGGAAAAAGTTCAAAGGCAATTTAGACTTAGGTGATTTATTTTCAGGCAATAAATTTTAATTAAAAGCCAGCGTTTAAGTGATTGGTTACCACAATATTCAGGAGATGCAGAAAAACAGGCTAAGAAATTGTCCACTTGTTTATATTGCAAAGGTACGTCGGTGCAACGTTAATTAGAACTACTAATCATTGATTTCAATTTTTACTGTAAACTTTAAAAATGTTTTAAGCAACGTAACAAATCATCAGTGAAAAGATAAAGTTGGTTAATATCCTGATAAGGCAAACAAGATGAAGTTTATTGTTATATTGAGCACAGATTGGTACTTACTTGTAATATTTGACCAATCGAAACATTTTAAATTAAAGTCACAATATTTATGCAATTGTTTTATAAATATATTTGCTTGTAATTTACAAGTGTTGAGCGGATAATATTCAATCATCCAAGACATTGATCTTACAATAGCCTGTTTAAATTTTGTTCCCGCTACAGTGGATATTTGTGTAAACTAGTACTGTTTCTGCTTCCTGCAAATAAACAGCTATTCCCAAATGCCAATTCTACGTCTTACGGTCTTTGCTATTGGCAATCACACGTCGATATTTGACGTAGTAGTGGATTAAAAATTGATGTTTTTTTTAATTCATTTAAAAGTTTATCGAGATCTTCTGCAAATTCTTTGGAAAAATACTCAATGGGCTCATTTAATGAATTTTATTTAGAAATTGTTACTTCTTGTGGATAAAGTATTATTTAAAATTAGGCAATGTTGAAAATTTGAGATAAATCCGATATGTGGTTCTCGAAATATACCCTTCTAAAGAGCGCGGTGCGACCAACATCGTGACGTCAGAGGATAGGGAACGAAACGGTCGCGCAACATATCAAAGCTCGTGCATTCTGTTTGAGATCGTCGAGTCTTTCTCTGTGCGACTAGCGGGTTGCTCCCAAGTGACGTCGCGGCCGAGATTCGACAAGGCCTGCGGTCCATGTTTATAATTTTTTAGACGATTTTCAGGTCTCACAAAATTCTAATCTATTGCACAGGGTTTTAGAATTGTAAGATCCTCACGATAATCAAATAAAAAAAAAGTGCTAAACGAGCCCATTCATATAATGTTTAATAGTTTTTGATTTGTAGACAAAGAAATCGTACCTGAATAGTATTGAAGGTTTGTGATTACAAATTTAAGGTAAAAAATTACAAATTCAAAATGTGGGACCCAAAATGGCGGCCAGAAAACTTTAAAATAAGATATAATTAATACAAAAAATAATAGAATTTCTGTAGAAATAAACTTATTGTTAAATCACATAATTCATAATAATTTTAACAAAATATAGTATTTATCTTCGATATCTTCGTTTTCAACTTCGCTTATTTCTATAATAGGAGAAGAGTTCGAGCAACTATCACCATTGCATTCGGATCAAGCTGCAGTTCAAGGTAATCCATGCTTTCTACATCCATAAGCAGCTCCGCATTCTATCTTACATGTACAAAAAATAATTTTAAGTAGGTTTTAAGGCGCTGGTGTCTCAACATCCCACAGAACAAAAACTATTAAAACTTATGTGAATTGAGCATTTTTTCAAAGAATTTGTAGAACATCTCGATAAACTTTTAAATAAAAAAACATCAACGTCTAATCCATAAACATTTTAGTATTAGGCTTTAGCAACACAATGCAAAAAGTGTCATTAAAGTTGATTCATAGGAACCGGGTTCCTAGGTATAAATCTGACGGCAGTCCACTATAGTTGCAACGTTATTTCGGGAAACGGAAAAAATATTCTGGACAACAAATCCGAAAGAGAGAAAAGTCGCGGAAAAAAGCTTTAGGAAAATAAAGCCGTGGAAGAAAAAGATGGTTTACAGAAAACAGGGTTTGTTCCCCTTCAAAGAATTTGTTTAGATATTTTATAGTTTCTTGTGCTATCTATTTTGTATAAAGCAGCTTTTTTATCCGCGGATTTTCTTGTATGTATGCAATAATTTGGGGAATGAAATTAAAGTTGGTTCGACGTTGGAATCAGAAGCACTAATATTATACTAATAATTACAACACACAACAACAAGAAAAATAATGGAAGCTTGCTCCAACTATTTACAGAGATGCATACTGTTTTATAATTCCCATATAATAAACATAATACTAATAATATTATAATATATAGAATTTATCAGATTTCTATAAGCTAATTTCAGCCATTCGGTGAGTTCAGAACATAAATAAAGGGCATTTCATTGACAAATGTGGGTACGATAAGACAACAAATTACAGCGCCTTGATAATAATGCATATTTAAACAGAAAACATTCACCTTAGTAAAGAACTTCCGATTACACGTTGACTAAGCCTCAATGAAATCCTTGAACTTAAATCTTAATAATGTATGCCGCTACCTTTACACATTAAATATCTAAAGGACCTCGGATCAACCCTTATGGAAATGGGGTGTCGACGGAATCGACTGAAACTTTGCTAATTTGTAGTTCAAGTCATGCTGATGAAAAGTTCTCATTGCATTAAGTCAATAAGCTGTTCTTGTTTCAGGAGGAAAGTTCTAAGAATGGGGTCGTCTAGTTGGGAATGATACTGGAAACGGATTACTTGTTCCTGAAAATTCTGGATATTCTTAATGTATAAAAATTAAAAAACAACAAATAAACTAAAAAAAAAAAACAAAAGAAAGAAATGGGATCAAGGCATCTGGTCCCATTTTTTCTTTTGATTTCTTTGTTGTTTGTTATATTTTTTTTGTTATTTTTTAGTTTATATACATTAAGTACATCCATATAATTTTCAAGAGCAAGTTCTCTCATTGGATCGGCTCGGTGCTATGAGAATTTTTGGTCAGCGTGTATTGAATTACGAATTAGCAAAGTTTCAGCCGATTCGCCCGAATTCCATAAGGGTTGTTCCGGGATTCCTTGATCAGTTTAAGTATCGACTATTGCAACAGTGTTTTTACACAAAAAAAAAATAATTTTTAAGATTTAAAATAATTGCCAGAGGCGACTATGCTCACTACAATAGTAATATGTTAGCCGGGAAAGGAGGATAGTAATAAATGCACGTGACCAGTGTGTGCAACAAATCGTATTGGCATTTAAATTTGGAGGGGGTGAAATTCCAAAAATAATTTTTATAAAGGCATATCAAATCAACGTCGTCAATGACGTGTGCCGCTTAACACTATTGACTATTGTACGCTTGTAATGTAGTGTATGTATTATGCTATGCATATATGCACGTCTGTCTTTTTTACATTCCCGGAATGTGTAGGGAACGCATTGTGTTAGACCAAAAAATTATATTTTGAGTTCTTGGTAAAACACGTTTTCAATTTCCCTGATGCGAAAAAAACTAATTTAATTTAAAAGAAATATGTCTGACTAGCAATTTTCATTCAATTTAACATGTAGATACTTCCTTAATATCAGTGTGAGATGGCATGTCTAGTTCCTTCTAGAAAATGTAAAAAAGAAGGCTGAGATTTTTAAGAGAGTAGTAAAAGGAAAACTAATAAAACGACAAAAGTAAATGCAGAAATGAAATTAGGTGCCTCTGAAAATTAAAATAGTTTTAAATTTTATCAAGATCGGTTGATGAAATTCAAACAACGGAGATATAAGAATTGGATACAGGATACAGGATATATTAGTCCGGAAGATTTAGCCTATTCCATAGGTCAGTTGAAATTGTATTGGATAGCTTAATTGTTTTATCATTTGAAATTTTAAAGTATTGGTATTGCTATAGATTTTTTAAATACATTTACATTTTATTATGAAATTTTAAATTTTGACTTACTGCAAATGTACGTAAATTTATATGAAGTGGTCAAATATAAATTGTACGTTGTTCTATTCAGCATTTAATTTACGTTACCAAGTTTTTGTTGAAGGGAATATTTTATTTGTTAAAACATGCGGTAAAAATATTTGAATACATGAAGCAAAGGCTATGGCAGGTTAAGATAAGTGTCCGTGCCTTTGCAACCTTTTTGCGTGTGGTTCCTTTCAGTGATGTATCTTTGCGTAAGATACTACCACAAAAAGTTTTGACCTCAGAAACTTCATATGTGGGAATTTGTTTTTTTCGAAAATCCGAAAAAAATGTTTTTTCTTAATCAAGTGAACCGATTTGTTTGTATTTCAGATATATTGTAAATCTGATAATATATTGATGGTATTTTCAGAATATCTTTTCATGAAGAAAGAAAAATTTGATGCTTTTAAATTTTTTAAAAAATTTAAATATTTGCGTACTTAGAGACACCCACCATTTTTTTTTATTAATCATACACCATGCAATAAGCTACAACATATATTTTTCACAAAACTCAATCTAAGAGGTAACGTAGTCAAATTGGAAAAGATAATGTCGGGAACATAAAAGGATTTTAATGCCAATATGAAGATCTTTATGAAGTTTTTAGCTTTAGTTCAGTTCCTAAGCCCTTAAAAGATATTTTGATGTTTTATTTTGTTCAATTTTCCGCTCTGATTAATTTTTTAATATTGCAAAAAAGGAATTTATGGAACTGATAAATCGAGGTTTTGCCGGATGCGCCGGGAGTAACAACATGTCTTTAATTTCCATATTTTGAAGTTCATTCAAAAATACGTTCGCTTTCAGAGGGGAGGGGAAAATGTGACAAAATTAGCGATAGGAAGCTATATGCTACGGCCTAAATCTTGGAAGATGGCGTTAAAAATTCAGTTTTTGAAATTTTTTCAAAAAATATTCAGTGTACCGAAAAAAGTTTCAGGTTGTTCAGTGTAAGATTACCAATCTTTTTTGTCATTACCATTTTCTTGAATTGTCCAACTCTAAAGCCACAAAATGGCATCAAACGAAAATAGGAGACATCTCCTGCGTAATGTAGTCTGGCCTCGATCTGTTACCTATGGAGAAGTAGTTCAGTGGTACATTTCTTACATAAAATCTCACTGCGGGTGCAACTTTTTGGTGATTTTCGATGGATATCCTGATTATCCTACAACCAAATGCTATGAACAGCAAAGAAGAGCAGCCAGAGAAACCTCTACTACAATTCAGCCACAATCAAATACAGTAACGACAACAATGCAAACCAAGTTCTTAGCTAACAGTAGGAACAAAGAATCATTTATAGAAGTCGTTGCAAGACGTTGCTTGTCATTAAACATACATTTGCGGTTTCAACAGCATTAGAGAATGCGCAACTTAGTGGTGCTGCTACAGTCACAGTTGTTGGTCAGGATACAAATTTGCTAATTCTTATAACTTCGCTTGTTTCCAGAACTGAGCTTCTGTTCCCGCACTCTGCTTCTCATTCTCAAACACAACAAACTGTGTTCCATATCTCATGACAGTAAACCTTGCCGAAAGAATCTAGAGAGGTCCTATTATTTGCACATGCAGAAACGGGCTGTGATACATCTGACATCTGGCATATTTGGGAAAGTTAAACTAAACGTATTAAGACTATTACAAAAAGACCATGCCCTGAGGGGAGGCATGAAAGTGTTTAATAATTCTTCAACCAAAGAAGAGATAGCTGCTGCGGGAGAAGAATTTTTACTTCGCTTATATGGCCGATCAAGAAATACTACTTTAGATGATTTACGATACTCATCATATGATTTCAAAGTAGTGAGTCGCATCTTTATCTCCAACTAGTGATGTAGTAGCTCAGTATTCATATCTACCTAGAAGTTCAGCAATGGAAAGGTAACTAGATGAACCCTACCGACTAGGGATGGATACAAAAGGGAGACACTTGAAACTGTATGAACAAAAACCGTGCTCCGTCAGAGTTGTTATCACTCATCTCGTGCACTTGTAAATCCATCTATACTAATAGATGTCAATGTAGAAAATCTGGATTGAAATACTCTGACATGTGCAGACACTGCCAAGGATTATCATGACCGAATTCTGAAGAAATCAATGAACTTCTGTCTGATGAAAAAGATAATTAATTTGTTCAGTATCTGGCGAATATTCAGTGTATTTTTCTTTCAAAGGGATACTGTTAATATTTTTTACGTTACAGTTGTCATTTATGATATTCGTTCAGATAAAAAAGATCGTTCATGGCATTGGCATAAATGTCTTAATAGCATTTTTTCTTTAAATGATGCTAAAAAAAATTAGACAATTTGATGTCAAACAATTTTCGTTTGACGCTATTTTGTAGCTTAGGGTTAAAGAAATTTAAAAAAATGGTAATAAAAATAAAGGTTGGTAATTTTAAGCTGCAACCTTTATTTGAATTTTTTTCCGATAAAATTAATATTTTTTGAAAAAATTACAAAAAACTGAATTTTGGCACCATTTTGCAAGATTTAGGCCATAGCACAGCTTTGATTTTCGGGGACTTTTAGAACCGCAGCTGGGTGGTTAAGTACTATATACGTGTGACACACTTAAGCTGAAGACACCGTTTTAACTTTTTTATTTTTTTTTTCAATTTGAATCAAATATTACTCAAGTATAGACCAAATTAGGATCTACTTATGACCAGAAAAACATTCGCCTCCTACAAATGCAAAGCCACCTACGGTACGAAAATATGCGGAACAAATAAGAAAATCATATTAGGCATTTTTTTAATCAGAAAATTTTGTTAATGAAACTTGTTCAGAATTGTCCAAAATATTGGAAAGAAATGGTTATTTAAAAAATCATTAAATAATGGTCCATTTAAATGGCGAGGAAGGATGTAAGGCCCACAAAAGGCCCTGTTTATAACACCACATCATACATTAACACTAAACTTCTGTTCAAATGCCTTAGGGCGAATTATATAAAGATTCTGATGAACCCAGATTCTTAAATTATTAAAATTAATCGATACGTTATGGTTAAAGATAGCTTCGTCAGTCCAAATAATTTTATTTCCGAAATTGGGATCTTCTTCCAAACAAATTGCAAAAACTGATACGTCTTTCGGGATCACCTGGTGGATGGCTTGGAACTGGCTGCATTCTATAAGCTTTTCTGTGGTCTTTTTCCAAAATCCGAAAAACTTTGTTTTTGAAAACATGCACAGCTTGCGCACGCAGCTGTTGGACCGCTCTTCTGATACTTAATTTACTATTGTTATTAAATATGGTCAAAATTCCGTTTGAAAATCACCCATTTCGCTGTCCTTCATTTCTTGAACCTCTTTAAGTCCAACATTTCTAAATTCTAGGTGGGTTCGAATAAAAACATTTTTAGATGATTTCGTTTTATTAGGAATTCTTCTAAGATATTTTCGTACCGCGGCATTCGCGTTTTCATTGAAATATCCATAAATAAAATGAATGTCCGCGTACGCCACATTACTAAACATGACCATTTTCCTCAATAGAACACTTTTCCAAAAAAAAGTAATACAATTACTGAACAGTGAACTACAGAAAACAACGTCATTAGTGTCATTTTGGCATTACATGCTAGATTATTTCTCATCTATTACAAACTTTAACAAAACATTAAACGTTTATATTCTGCTCATAAATTAATTTAAAAGTGCCACACAAAAAAGTTTGGGCAAAATTAAACCTCCCCCCCCCCCCAGTTTTACCCACTCCTGAATGATTTTCGTACACAGTTGTCATTTTGTCCTAAAAAGCATAAAAAGTTAAATTTCTGTGTAAATGATCATTTCTTTATCTTTAAACGTTTCGAAAATATTCATAAAAAAACATTTTCAGAAGAATTACTAGAACGCCCAGTATCTCAGAAACTAAGCACTTCCAGACCCATGTTTATAGAAACTTTTTTTCTTATTTTGAAAAGTTACATCCCTTGGTAAAGTTTGGCTTATGTAATGCGGGACATCCTGCTTTTAAGAATTTTTTAAGCTGATTGCAAAATTTTGGCATAAAATGACTACATTAATAGGAAATTTATTGCTTTTTCTTGTTAAATATTGGATATTGAGTACTAGTCAACCATCCTAAGTTGGCACTTAGCCGCGCAGAGAAAGAGGAAATATCATCACTGTTGGACAGAAACAAACAAGCTTTTTAAGCTTCTTAAGCTAGCTAGCTCTACAGAGACAAACAAGCTTTTTTAAGCTAGCTAGCTAGCTAACTTAAGGACTTTAAGAAGCTTAAAAAGCTTGTTTGTTTCTGTCCAACAGTGACGATATTTCTTCTTTCTCTGCTCGGCTAACTGCCAACTTAGGATGGTTGACTAGTACATGAAGAGTATCTACAGAATAAACAATAATTATAATATGAAAGCAGAAATAGGAGACATTTTTCAAATATTAAAAATTCATTACTTGCGATAGTAAGCGTTATTAAATCTCACCGTAATTATCTCATAGAAAAATGGCCCATTAAAATAGAGACTGGGCGGATAAGGACACCTAACTTGTTTATATGAAGATTTATAATAATTTCCAGAGTTTCGGTTATATATAGTTGTCTCTCGATTTTAAAGCGAATTTAAATCGAATTGAAAACCATTTTAACAGTACTATCCTGGAAAACTTTGGAATCAATATACCCATAAAGAATGTTTTGCATACAATAATTAAAATTGAAGCTCCGCTGTTTGCAGGTACGAAGTGCATGCGGTTCTGTCATAGACTAGTTTTAAATTCCATTAAAATGAGATTAAACTGTATTTTTAGTCGTTTTAATGAAACTTTGCTGTCGTATCACAGCCGCCTGAAAATTAAATTTCTCCGTATAACTAAATAACACATTTACTTTCGCGAATAAAATAGTTATGGGCGTTTTACAACTTTGTGTCGATGGCGTCATTTAAGTTAGAGTAACTAGAGTACCTAATCTGAATTTAGAACCAATATAGTCCTATTACGACCCACCTGGCACTTGTTTTTAAGGAGCTATAACCTTCCACAAAATTGTATATAATTTCCTCACATCCAGTCCTTATTGCGAGTATAAATCCAGTAGGCGTAATGGGTCGGAAACTTCAAGATTAGCATATTTGTACTTGATGAAATTTGGGGCATACGGTATGTTCCCAAAACGGGTTTATAAGAGGTGAAATTGCTAAAATATTCAACTTTTTGACTTTTCGTATTCTACACAATAGTAATTTTAGACAAGACGAAAACCTCACCTTTGTATGAAAAAATTTTCCCATTCGATTTTTTTGCATAATCACGTTCGGGACATGACCCTGAATAAGGATTAAGAGTTTGCCGGACGAAAATCTGGTCAAAATTTGTTTAAACCATTTTTTTTTACAAATTTCAAAAATCGCTTTCTTTGGCCCGAATGAATTTTTTTTAAGTTTTCTTGGTCATTTTAAACAAAAAAAAACTTATAAATATATTTGAGATTGATGATGATCAAAATGCCTTATTTCTATGGGCAATGAGTTACACTTACCATGTAGCAATTAAATGCATTAGAAAAACTGTATTAAAAATATTAAATAAAACAGGTGAAACGGCAGATGTGGCTAGATTGATTATTTTCTCTCATTCATGCGGAATGAGTGTAAACTTAGGAAAGATTCCTTGTGCGTCTAATGATTTTAAACTGCATGCGTTAAGAGAGTCATTGCAAATATATATCTGGAAAAATTCCTTAAACCCTAGATATGAAACTTTAAATTTTGAAGATTTTGGATACATCCTACCTAGATTTAAGTTAAAAAATTCAGTACCTGATAATCTTATTTATCAATGCAAATGTTTCAAGACTTGCAAGACTATTATTACTTGTGTATAGTTGAAAAAATCATAATAGTGATCGGGGTTCTGACGTTATGCGGGGCGAGACAAATTAAACAGGTCACTATAGGCCGGCAAGTAGATCTCCACTTTTACGTTAAGTGAAATTCTCTCTCACTATAGATACCCGCCATTTATCTGACGTAGCCTGTGGACGTAAACTTATGAGTGTCTTATTTACCCAGGGTCGCAATTAGACCGGACACCGCAGTCGAGCTTATACTGTCGGGGTGAAGATATACCTAATTCGATAATTACTTTATATTTCTTTATTTGGTAATGTGTTTTGCCCTCCTTGCCTACCGCTTAGAGAGGCGGTACGTTTATTACTATTTCGATTGAGGCAATTATACCTTTATGTGGTTGTAGATACAGTATCGGAAAGTCCTGGATTAGGTATTGCTTAGTTTCAACGACTTAACCGACCGCCCACAATAAAGGTGTCTATTAGCAGAGCAAAGTGTGACACGCCCCTTAATTTACATCATTGCTTGCTTCGCTCTTGCTTGCTCTTATTGCCGTACCTAATCAAACGCTTGCCGACACTGTAGATGAATGCAAGAATATACTCAAATAAATTGTTTGCGAATTCAAGATTTTACAACTTTTTTTTGTTTAATTTATCACGTATATTTATAATAGCTTATGACAAATTTTATTGATTAATAAAACATACAGTAATAGTAACTAAAGCGTATGTAAAAGCAAAGCATCGAGAACACATAAGATACTCTATAATTTTTTATAGACCAGTCGGCAGTAGCGAGTGCGCGCGCCCGGCTAAAAACTTTTATTTAACAATTAAAATTTTAAGCTTTAGAAGGAAATAATCTGCACTTACTCTTCAGGATATTGTTAATGGATGTTCAAAGACTATATAAGAATTTTGTTGAACTCAAAAAATTCATTTCTTAATATTGTGTTTCAACCATGAAAATGGCCGTTTTTGCGTTTTTTTCAAACAATAAATTGTTTATAAGTCGGAAACAGTAACTTTATGAAAAAATGAGAAGAGACCATTTTTGTTTAAAATGATCAAAAAAAAACCTAAAAAAGTGATTTTTGCAATTTGTTTAAAAAAAAAATATTAAACAAATTGGGACCAGATTTTCGTCCGGCAAACTCTTGATTCTTATTCAGGGGCATGTCCTGAACGTGAATATGCAAAAAAATCGAATGGAAAAATGTTTTGATACGAAGGCGAGGTTTTCGCCTTGTCTACAGTGCATAGAGTGGTACTTTTTCACGAATGGAAAGTTTGACGCACGAGCCAAAAAAAGACACCTTATGCATGAGTTTTATACAATATTGTTTCTAGGACTGTCTTTAATTTTCATATTTAAACAAATAGATTTCAAAATTAACTTAAACGTCAAGACAAATCCATAATATTTCTTTTCTAAATGGAAGATCGTGAGAAAACTTCAATTGTACTCTTAGATCCGGTTATACAAAAGCGTGAAATAATGTTACTTTTTTTCACGCTTTTCACATTCTTTTCATTATTTATTTAGGTGTCCACCCTGTATCTTTTTAGTGCAAGTCATGGGCGCAGCCAGGGGGGAGCCATGCCCCCCCCCCCCAAGCCGTCTTCCATGAGCCAAAAAATAAAGAAGCAGTACAAAGCAGTATCTAAATTATCCCTTGAAATAAATATTTTGTAATTAATGCCAGTTCTTCGTAGTCAATAGCGTCAGCTACCTACCAAATATTATTCTTCTTCTAAGCACAGTACCAGCAAACAGATAGAAACCAGACAGACAGACAGAGAGATTGACGAAATTAAATGAATAATTTTCATAATTAACATACCTAGTCTGAAACATGAAAATCTGTAGAAATCTCAGAGGATGATTGTTTCATTATTACAATAATTCCTTTTGTCAAGCAAGGGAAGTGAAAATATTGTGGAATATAAAATTTAAAAAAATTATCGAAGAATATAATAAACATTGACACTAGTTCTTGTTCTGCGCCACTCACCTTGCCACAAATTTTCCTCCTCCTGCCAAAGGATAGCAGGCAGCATAAGTTTTTTAACAATTTCAAGTAATAAACTACTGGCATAAAAATGTTTGGCTTTAAACATTTCTGTCAATTGACTTTTTATTACATATTTATGATAATGGTAGGTGACAGGAAATCATTTTCCATCAGTTTGAATGTAGCCATCGCTTAAAGTCATTTCTACCTGTCTATAACACAGCAACATAGCCCAGTAAATGACATTTCGACTGGAAAAAAATACGAGGAAGCTGGTTTTTTGTGGAAACCTTTATTGAGGTGCTCTTAGTACATCCTGAGAAGTTTGAGCAATTTTTGGACAAAAACAGTCATGAGCAAAAACATTATAAAATTCTATACAAAAAAGGTCATTACACTTTTTTTCGTAGGATCAATCGTTTTTGAGTAAAAGTTACGGAAAGATACAGTGTCTGTTTTTTTTTTAACAGTAACAAACAGTAGGCCTAATCCACATCTGACACTCAAAACAACCCTTTGCATAAATCATTCGTTCTCTTCTAGCAGATCTAATTCCGTGTCAACTTCATCGCCTTCTTCATAAAGAGCTTCGTCAATTGGCTGATCAGTTGATGGCATCGTATCTTCAACTATGTCATCATCTATAGCTCTGTTGTTACCATCTATTTCTTCCGTCACGGCGTTCAAACAAGATTGCCCACGGCAATGCCCGCATACTGCAGAACTGGTGGTTGTAAGAAAAAGCAAACGGCGCGCGGCGGTTGGCGGGAACGTTGAATAATTTTGTTGGTAAAATTTAAAATATATAATATTAGAATAGACGAAGGAAGAGCTGGAGTATAGATTGGAAAATTTTATCATTTTGATTTGGGATAAATATGTTTTTAAATGTAAAAAATGTGCCGATCACGATGGTAATGTCCAAATTTTTAAAAAATGGGCCCTTGTGAAATATTTTCGGAAAGCTGAAAAATTGCACATTATAATATTAATTATTTCTTTTTCTTGAAATTTTCTGGAAAAAAATAGTAAGAATAAAAATTGTTTGATGTCATGTTTTCCATACGGATAAAATATGAAAATCAAGGTTTTACACTTTTCAGAAAATTTATATTAGAAAATCGCTCTGGAGTGAGAGAATTTTAAAAGGGTAGCGCACGCTGTAGAAAAATTTGGACATCACCATCGTGATCACTCTGCATCTTTTTACAGATAAAAACATATTTCTCCCAAGGATAAAATTTTATCAACTTTATTTTGTTAGGGTGATTTTGAAAGTAGGACTGTGCCACATTTGATAATAATTATATGTATTAAAATAGGTTTAACACGGTTTCTGAAGCTCTGGTATTATACTGTATATACAAATAGTTTACATAATATATTTTTTTTAACTACTTATTTAACGTCGGCCTATTTCCGCTACCAGGGCCTATCACCGACGCCAGGAGACGAGCTTCCCTTAAGAAGAGTAGGGATCTTTTACTTGCCTAACATTTAATCGACAAGGGACCGCCTGTTTTACATCCTCTCCGAAGGATGGTATATCCACTAAGTAATTCTCGTCTGAAATTACATAGCTTCCGCGTATACACAGATATACAAGCCGCTAGAAGGTGGAAGGAGATCGTTGTGTTTCCCTAGATGGGTAACCCATCTAAGTACTAACCGCGCTGCACGTTGCTTCACTTGGAGTATCGAGATACTTACAAATCAATCAATCAATAACAATTTATTAATAGTTTTTATACATATATGCGCCTCATCAGAATCTGGTCCGGAGCCAGCCAGACAACTACGTCGCACAGCGTCGTGGTGATTGTAGACGCATCTACGCTCGCCTCTAGTTTACATAATAAAAATATTCAATTAATGCTTAATACTTACTCTATTTTAAATGATCGGATTATTTTGATACTAATGACAGCTTACGTACAATACATACCTACTTTTGTATCCATATTTCTTATGTAACCTTAATGAAGTCCATCCGTTAAGAGACAAATAAATTTTAAAAAAAGTTGTGTAATTTGTTGTTTGTTTCTCTTTATTTTAGGAACAAATGCAGTTCTTACATTTCTTTTATTGCTTTTTTTATTATCGTGCAATATTTTAATGACTGAATGAAATTTAATTGCAAAAAGTATATCTTCTATAAATTTCACCCCCTTTTAACATATAATATTGCTGTTTGGGGATTATCTACAAGGATAAATAGAATATTTATAAAGCAAAACAACAGTTGAAACAGGAGAACCTAGAACTAATTTATTTGTTTTTCTGCTGCTTCTATTATTTGTTTATTACTGTTTCTCTACTGCTTGATGACTTCTAACCATTTTTTAAATCGATTAATGTCTTTCTTGGATTTGGAAATGGATGTCTTTGTGAAACTTTGTCCTCACAATTAGACACACAACATTTTATGTACGTACTGTATATCTTTGAAACGATTGATCCTAAAAAAAAAGTGTAACGACCTTTTTTGTGTAGAATTTTATAAGAAATATTTTTGCTCATAACTATTTTTGTCGAAAAAGTGATACTTGTCGAAATAATGGCAAAAAACTGAAAGGGGCGATCCCCTTTAAACCCCCCCCCCCCCCCCCCTCAAAAAAACCTTGGCTCAAATTGATCGAACTTCTCAAGATGTACTATGAAGGTCTACACAAAAAACAGCTTTCTCGTAATTTTTTCCTATTTTTGACTTAAACTTGTCTTTATTTACTGGGGTAACAAGTAAACTGAACATTCACGTCAATATAGAATCACGGCATAAAACTTTGTGGTATGACTCATATTCGAGTTTTTTATGAAAATAAAAATTCTCTACGGTAATAATTTAAAGAAAAAAAAAAGAAAGAACGAATAGTGTATTCTCCAAAGTAAATAGTTATATCTGACAACGGACTAGGGTTCTCAATCGAAATGGAGGTACATGTTTTAACTTAGTGCAGTGAGAACCCTTTTTTGCTGCGCAGCAACTTTGCTTGCTCCTGCCAAAGCCATGCCCCGTCGGATAGCCGGCAGCATAAGTTTTTTTTACAATTTCAAGTAACACATTACAGGCACAAAAATTTTTGGCTTTAAACATTTCCGTCAATTGACTTTTTTTTACATATTTATGTTAATGGCAGGAGCACAATGCAGCACAATGGAGGTGGTAGGAAATCATTTTCCATCATAGTGTGATGTCAATAAATAACACAAAAACTCTCAACTTTAAACACGTATGACACTGTTTTTTTAACATAATTTAAATGTTTCTGTCAAGCGTTGCCCCGCTGGTGCTCCTGCAGGAGTCGATTTTGTGAAAACACAAACTAAATATAGCACAAAGATAGTAAATTAATCAATATTAAGCAAATCTTACAAAAAGGAGTATAGCGGGCTCCCGTACTAAGAGAACTTGTTTGAAGTACCATTGTGACTGAAGCATTTACACGGTTGAAAATTTCCATCATATATGTTTCTCTACTATGGAGAAGAAGAGTAATTACTACATCTGTATAGTATAAATATATTATTATGTTTCTTTTCAATCCTTTCTATATTCCTTTCTATATTAAAAAGCTACATTTTCAAATAATAATTAAAAACCCAACGTGTTCGGTAAATAAATTGTCCCTGCGATATCCCCTTAATTTAAAATCGAAGCGAATATTGGAAATGGAGCAAAGAATAAAAATGAAAAAAGTAATGAGCAGTAAACATTTTCATTAGCGGTCATAAAGAGAAAGTTTAATTAGAAAATTTTGTAACATTGTACGTCAGCTTATATGTAATGGGAATACTTGAGGGAAAATGTTATAAAGAGGGAATCTTTTGTGCTCTTAAGAAGTCTCTGGTTACAACCATGCTATTATCAATTTAATTGGATCGTTTATTTTGATTAGTTCCGAAAACAGCCCAGTAGAACGAGTTAATAAATTTTAAGTGAGCGCGCAGCGAAGGTGACATTTTTCACGTTCGCGTTTTATTAATTGAGCCGTCTAGCGGTCCCTCGCCCAACCCAACACAACTACTAAAAGTTCTTAAGTTAAAGAAGAACTACCACAACATAAAATAGTTTCAAACGTAAATCGACAATATCTACTAACCTATTATTTAATAAGTAGAATGTACAGTCGAGCGTGGCCGACTACAGCTGATGATCTCATGGGAAATGCGAGGAATAGCCACCGTCTTATTTGGAATATCCTCTCCATATTTCATCATCATATACAGTTCTGTGAAAATTTACTGAGACAACTTAGACAAGTATATAAGTTGATGCTTATGTTAATAACAAATATAATATAATAACCAACGCTCTGCACATCTTTATATTATTTTTATAAAATAATACCATCTTCATATTTCATCATTATGTACAGTTTTGAGAAAACTAACCGACACACATCAGACAAGTATGTGAATTGATGCTTATATTAATAACAAATGACCATCTTCAACTTCTGTAACTTCTGTATAACCATAGAATTACTAACGCGTTACATGTTTTCCTGATATCATCGTGAAACCAGATTCAAATAATCACTACAATCAAGTTCTCGTTGATACAAGTTTAATAATATAATATTTGAAATCATCTACCTCGAAAACCCATAAGGCCATATGCCACATCAGTAGTTGGGGTAGCTGTGGGGGTGGCTGATGATAAAAAAAAATATTACTTTGATTTAGTTTGTGTATAAGAATTTATACACACACTAAATCACAACTTTATTTTTACCCTCTTTATTATTGGAGGTGGAAGTAATAGTGGGGGTGATTGATGCCAAAAATTTTTGTGACCTTGGCCTCCCGTGCATACACTAATTCTCAATTTTATTAGACTCTTGCTTGCTTTACCCATTTACCCCCATTTTCAAGTCAATATTATAAACCGTTCCAGAGTAATCGTGCGCACAAAAATTTACAAATAGACAACTCAACAACAAAATCTCGACGTTTCATGCCATTCTAGGCCTAAAAACTGCTGCCCAAGGAATCACTATTTTCACATCCAGATTTTCTATCCAAATATCTCACAACGAAAAAAAACTTATACTACATTTGCACTCCACTATGTGGAAATAATTCGTTATGGAACTTCAATAACCCACATATTTGAAATCGTCTACCCCAAAAGCCTATATGCCACATTGGTAGTGGGGTGATGGTGGTGGAAGGGGGTGGTAGTGGGGTGGATGAAGTAAAAAAATATCTTGAGGCCTTTGGTTTTTGTACACAAATCGCAATTTTTTTTTTCACCCCCTTTAATAACGGGCTGGGGGAGGTAATGGGAGTGGCTAATGCCAAAAATAATTTTTGTTGATACCTTAACTTCTCTTGTATATACTAAATATCAATTTTATGGACTCTTACTTGCTGGATTTACCTATTTACCCCCATTTACCCCAATTACTCCCCAACCCTTCGAAGGAATAAGATCAAAATATACTCTAGTTCCAGATCTCGTTAAAATATATAGGTGTACCAAATTTCAAGGCAATATGGTAAACGGTTCCAGAGTCATCGTGCTCACAAAAAAGTTTACAGAAAAGCGACAGACCGACAAATAGAGAGACCGACAGACAGAAATTTTCTTTTTGCTCAAACTTAAAATCACGATGTTCATGACATTCTAAGCTTATTTGGACAATAAATTTTTTTTTGCGTTACTATACTTCCATTGGATGTGGAAGTTTTAATTTTTTTTTTACTGTCGCTATCTTCCACTAAATTACGTGGATAGAAGTAAAATTAGAAAAATTATGTTTCACTGAATGAGCCGATTCAAAAAAAATTCGAAACGAAGAAGAAAATGACATTCTTAACTGAAACTTCAGATATTGATTTGGTCTAACATCAATAGACATATTCCGACTTACTCTTAACAAAATAAAGATTACCAGATATCCAGAATGGATAAGGCGTTACGAGAAGAAAAACGTTGGTAATAATTCACCAATTTTTTATCATATTGGAATTTGGTGAATTGTCGGGTCGTTCTAGCATAGAAATTAGGTTAGACAATGCTTGATCGATTACCTTGTCCTTCAAACTTTACTTCCAAAATTCAGATTCGATACATTTCTTTTTCTAAGAAAGTTTTTTTGTCTTTATTTTCTTTCGACCTATGTTAAACTACTAAAAAATCCATAATGAGACATTTCGAAGCACAAGATATCTCTGTCGATAAATTCTTTGGCAATTAATTCAAAGCATTATATCTTAAAAGAATCTTGTGACGACGTCGATATGTTGTTTTCATCCACGACGCTCTTATTGCTGTATTTAATGTGATTGAACTGAAATATTTTTTGCTCACAATTATCTTTAAATTTTCCAATCACTGCTCAATATGGAAACCTCAACGAAACAGAGTATATAAAAAAAAATCTAGAAGAAGACAGTATGTCCGAATTTGACATTCACACTGAAATGACCTTTAACAATCAAGTTTTTGTAGAAGAGTTCTCCAAGAGGTACCATGTTATAAAAGAAACTCACCACCATACTCCATGGGTGGCGTGGAAACAAGTACCTGTACATACTGTAAAGTAGTTTATTTTTTTCTGCCTCTGAAATGTTTGTTGTCCACAAAGTTGCCCCTGCTCCAAATAACCTAAATCAGACAATATTAAACATTTTCATACGAAAGTCGCTCTTATTTTCATTTTTCTGTTCATAAAATTGCCTGTATCTTGGTTTCCCTTGAGTTTATGTAAAATTTGTTTAAACGTAAAACTATTTGTTTTCTTCTTTATTTTTGTATCATAGAGCCAATTGATACATCCTTCAGAAACTAAATATGGGCGCCATTTTAGCCATGATGGCATGATCGAGAATTTTGAAGCATTATTTTTAACTTATTAAAGATCCAAAATTCAGGCCATTATCAATTAGTTCCATTAGATCGTACTATTTTACTAAATTATATTTCTAATGGTCATTTTAGAACGTTTCTTCACTGTTAAAACTTTCGTACACTTCACAGGACAAATCCATAACATTTTCCTAATCATACTTTGACTATATGTATCAGTCACAGAATTTTTCATAAATCAAAATTACTTCCAATTCAATAATATGTTCTTTGAACAACATGAAGACTGCGATCGCCATTGCCAGTCTGTTCATAAGCAAGTTCGAAACAGAGATAAAGGAAAAATTCTAGTATTTCTCTAGGTTATGGTTAAGATATGTGGATGATATATTGGCAATATTGACAGTACTCAATACAAAGGTTGCAGATGTAGACAACTTAGTTTCGAAATTAAGTAGCCGTTTCACTTTAATAAAATTTGTATATGAAATAGAAGCTAATGGACAACTAGAATTTTTATACACACTAGTAATTAGAAACAGTGAAAATAAATTACGATTTTATAAATAAAGCAGCCTAAAGTATATGCCGTATGACACATATCATCGTGCCCAACGCAAAATGGTTAGTCTAAAGGTCTTGATTTATCATCTATTAATTATTTTTCCTCTAAATAAACAGAGATTTGAAAAGAGAAAGCTTTGAATAAGGATACAGCTAAGAGAAGTAGATTCTCTGCAAGTTTAGTTGATACATTAATTAGGAAATTGATATTTAAGAAAACCGTCTGGCACTCCTCGACTTTTCAAACCGAATGAGATTGAAAATTTGTCAATTTCATATGAACTTGCGGTCTAACGAAGATTTTTGCAAACTTATTTGTTCATCTGGAAATATATAGCAGCAACTTTTAAGTAACCTGAAAGATAAAAATTATCTAGGAGAAGGTCCGCGATTTACGAAACTAGCTGCAAGAATGGTAATTTGAAGTATGTTGGAAAAACAAAACGTCCGATTATAACAAGGTTCAAGCAACATATGGCCCATCTGAAAAATGAAAGAACCTAAAAGTCTAGTGTTACTAAATATGTCTTTGGTAACAATCATAGAATAGTTATCAATAACTTAAGGTTAATCAGAAATGCAACAAATAATAGAACGCTGTATGCTTTTGAAATTGCAAAATGTAAAAATAATATGCGGCATAGTTGAGGGCCTAGAAGAGGGCGAACATGTAGCTATTAGCTTGTGCTACCTCTCCAAAGGCTTTGACTGTGTCTCACATGAAATACTTCTGGAAAAGATGAGTTTTTATGGTATTTGAGGTTTGCCACTGAATCTTTCTATTCCTATCTTAACAACAGACTTCAGTGTGTCTCTATATAATTTAAACTCAGAACTTCTTCCAGTTAAGCATGGGGTTCCTCAAGGCTCTGTTTTGGGGCCCTTACTCTTCATATTAAACATCAATGGTTTTCTTCACTCTATATCACCAAAAAAATGCATCGCTTATGCTGACGATACATCCATTATTGATTTTAATTTGAATATTCCTAACGTAAGTGAGGATAGATTTTGTTCTATCAAACAAGCTGGTGCTTGGTTCTCTTCGAGTAATAATCTTAAATTAAACGAAGAAAAGACCCAACAAATCGTTTTCTTAACACTCTTAACTGGTCCAATCATGTGGAGCAACTGTCACACAAATTATCAAGTTCGATATTCATGCTACGTAGGCTGAAAAATCAACTCTGTTCTAAAATGTTAAGAATATGTTATATTTCATTATTTCATGTTCATAATAACTATGCTATCCGCCTATGGGGTGGATCATTTCGGGCAGCTGTAATATTTCGTCTGCAGAAGAAAGCAGTCAGGTTAATTGTTAATGCAGGTTGGAGGGATCACTGTTTATCAATATTTCAGAGTCTTGGTATAATGCCGGTTCCTTCTCTTCACATTTATGTTACTTTACTTGAAATTCACCAGAACGTAAATTTTCATTCATATGGCACTAGCTCTGCCAATCAACTTAGGCAGACTTGGTTTAGATTAACAAAATCACAGAAAAACTCTGTGAATCTTCAATTATACAATCACATTCCTAATGACGTAAAATCTCTAAATTTTAATAGTTTCAAGAACTCAATAAAAAAACACATTTTAAAATATTGTTTCTATTCAATTCATGATTTTGTAAACACACTTTGATATATTTTAGTTTAACCTCTGCTTGTTTGGTATGCTCTGGCCATTTCGTGGGAGCTTGCCTCTTCTTTCTTTTTTTTTATATTTTTTATATTGTGTAAAGTATTTGTAGTTGGCGAAACGCAAATTCATGTGTAGTATTCAAAATATTTGATAAAATGGTGATGTAGTGTTATAAATAAAGGTGGTAAAGCTCTCAGTAATTCCAAATTCTAGCACTTGTTTCAACTAATTTGGACAGAACTGCATAACGATGAAGGTTACCTATAATTTTCAGAATCTATTCTTGTAGGCAATATGATTAACTCTGTTATTCTCTTCCTTCGTTACATCCGATATTCCTGATATTCTGTTTTTTCGACTCCTATCCTTTTTCTATTTCAAGAGCATATCATTTTATTGCAATTACAGAGAGACCATAAGATATCTCTATGTCAGCTTTTTTCACAATATATCATATCAGTAATTGAAACTAATGAATTCTTAGTCCAGTCAACGAATGAGTGTAGAGGACATCGAGGGGACAGAATTTTCCTAAAAGTCCCCTGTCGCTTCAGGGGGGAGGGGGGGAGTGGTGGAATGGTCCGCTTTTTCGATTCTTCGCTTATAACTCGGAAACGGTGCGTAGTTCATGA
This sequence comes from Rutpela maculata, assembly GCA_936432065.2. Classification (NCBI taxonomy): domain Eukaryota; kingdom Metazoa; phylum Arthropoda; class Insecta; order Coleoptera; family Cerambycidae; genus Rutpela; species Rutpela maculata. The sequence continues at coordinate 53,833,454 of OW386287.2, read as the reverse complement.
AAAATTTTTCTATGCAAAATTAAATTATATTAAATATGTCTATATTCATTTTCTTCCTATGTGTTATAGTTTGAGAGATATTCGCCAGCGAAAATCGATAACTAATAAATTAATTAATTATGTATATGAAATATTTCTATCAAAACGGTTTACCGTGGTCTACTAATAAATCACAGTCACAAAACAATCTTTATTTTACAACACTCGACGTATTTACTAACGTAATATTTTGTCGAAATTTATACATTTCCTTAAATCTACAGTGTGACTCACTTAAAATGAAGACCTTATAACTTTTTTATTTTGTTTCCGATTTGAATCAAATTTTACTCAAGTATAGAACAAATTAGGGTCCTTATGATCAAAAAAACATTCATCTGCTACAAATACAAAGTCACATGATGTAAAATTTTATAAAACCAAGTTTACTCTTCCGAAATGTTGCAGATGTTGAATAGCAGCCAGTAAAAGCATGCAGGAACAGAATTTCTTTCAGTCCTAGCTGCTGCATTTGGCAGGTGGAGTAAACATTGATTTGAACTTTTCCTGTGCCAGGTTTTATGAATAAAATATTGCAGTAAACATCACTGCGATTAGAAAATGTCTGATATAATTTTTTTCCGCATATTTTGGTACCGCAGGCGGCTTCGCATTTGTAGCAGGCGAATATTTTTCTGCTCATAAGTAGGTCCTAATTTGTTCTATACTTGAGTAAAATTCAAATCGGAAACAAAATAAAAAAGTTATAAGGGTGTCTTCATTTTAAGTGAGTCACACTGCATATTGAAGGAAATGTATAGATTTCGGCAAAATATTACGTTAGTAAATACGTCGAGTGTTATAAAATAAAGATTGTTTTGTGACTGTGATTTATTAGTAAACTACGGTAAACCGTTTCGATAGAAACATTTCAGGTACATAATTAATCTATTTAGTAATTATCGATTTTCGCTGGCGAATATCTCGGAAACTATAACACATAGGAAGAAAATGAATATAAACATTCTTGTTTCCGAGTTATAAGCGAAGAATCGAAAAAAGGGACCTTTCCACCCCCCTCCCCCAAAAGCGGCAGCGCTAGGGGAGAAGACTTTTAGTATGTTTCCGTCCTAAAACATTCCATTTCTGAAGAGGAAAATTCTGCATCCCTCCATGTCCTCTACAACTCATTCGTTGACTGGACTATCTGTTATTTAAGATTCACTGCAACATAATATCCCCGTTTTAAAATCGAATTTATTTGAAAATTAATACAGATGAACCATTAAAATTTCATGAACCGCAATACTAATGCAGAACAAATCAAATCTTCATTAGAGTTTCGTTTAAAATTTGATGATATAAAATCGAATCCGGCACTTGTTGAGTTTCCATAAATTGAATTCCGTTTAATTTGCATACGAAAATGAAAACAACCGGATTTAGAATAATATTCCATCTAAATGTGTGTAATATACATAATTGAGGAATGTTCCTCTCATGTTCTATTATTCAGATCAATTCTTAACTATATCTTATGTTTGTAAATGTTCTAAGAGTATCAAACATGGGTTTAAATTCCCCAATTTAGATGTAGATAACAATAACGAATCTTGGAGTTGCACATAAGGTTTCTAAGTACAAGTATTACCAGTGGGTAGTCATCTCATCAGATACATTGCAGATATAAAAGATGGGCCGAAAAAACACTTTTTTAATTTTTCTATTGCTATACCCTGGAAAAGTTGCCTATCGCGTAGCTAAGCAAAATGAAAGAAAAGCACATTGATTGCATTAACCTTTCCCTTGGAAAAAAACGCTGAGGTTGTATCTGTATATTCAACGAATTATAATAATAATAATAATAATAATAATAATAGTATTTATTTTTTCATTGCAAAAAAATTATATACAAATAAAAGTATATAATAAAATCAATGTAGAAAACAAGAAAAATTAACAAACGGTTAACAGAGAAAAAACAATACAATAAAATATATAAAACACATGAACATACAAGACATTTTGTAATTGGTCACATAAAACAAATATATTAAATTACAAGAATTCACTTATCGTGTAGCAGTTTTTGTCTAGTAATATTTTTTTCAATTTACGTTTGAAAATATGTGTGCTGCCCGAAGACCTAACCTCTTCATCTAATGAATTATAAAGTTTACACCCTTGGTAAAGGAAACTTCTTTGGTACATAGCAGTTCTATGAGAATCAGGCAGTAGACAATTCTTTGCTCTAGTGTCATGTAAATGACTCACTTGATTTTTTAAAAAGATTGATTTATATGTATGAACATATGAGCACACCTCAAGAATGTATAGACCAGCAACTGTCAAAATTTTTAAATTTTTAAAGGCATCACGGCAACTCTCTCTGTAATTTAAATTTAATAAAATACGAATTGCATATTTCTGTAATAAAAATACCCTAGTTACATTACAACTATTACCCCAGTTTACAATTCCGTACCTAAGATGCGAATGAAAATTAGCATAATAGAGTACTTTAAGAATATCCTGGCTACAATGTTTAGACATAAATTTTAGAGCATAACAACTTGTTCTTAGCTTTATACATAATTTACCGATGTGTTGAGTCCATTGTAAGTGTTTATCAAAAGTAACACCTAAGAGTATACTATCAACACAAGTTTTTATTTCCCAGTCAGTATCACTAAAAAGTGTATATGACCTGCGCTGATTACATTTGCGTCTCATTTACCAAAAGTATTATTACTTTTAGGAGTGTAGAAACGTTTTTGATAGAGAATTTTATAAGGAATAATTTGGATATAGGTATATGCACCGTTCCCGAGATAATCTGGAAAACCTCAAAATGGGAGTGGAAACGACGTCCTAGGGGACGAAGCACACTATTAAGGGGTGGGACCTTTTCGGTTTAATAATACTTATGCTATCCTCATTATTTCTACCAATTTTTGAAATTTTTTGAATTTTGTCCGATATATTACAATTTTAACTGTTATGTTACTGAATTAAAAGTGATTAAGGCTCTTAGTTTTACTTCACTAAATCCAGACGTCGGCATTATCGTTCTTGGCAAATACCTCCTGAGCAAGAGGACGAAGTACGAGAGAGCACTGAATACTGAATTTGCGACAACTTATCGAGAAAGCAAGAGAATATTACGTGCTTAGGTACCTTGGTTTCGTAGACTACACTAAGGCTTTTTACAATGTGGAATGAAACAAACCGGGATAAGAACACCTAAATATCTGGTCTTAATTATTCACCGACTGCACTAGTCAACCATCCTAAGATGGCAGCTAGCTAGCTAGCTTAAGAAACTTGTTTGTTCTGTCCAACATAACGATATTTCTTCTCATCCTAGGATGGTTGACTAGTATGAAGAAAACTCTATGAAAATAAAGTTTAAAAATATCTTCAAGAGACTGAAACAGAGCCATAACGCCAAACGCTGTAATTTGATCAGTTTCAATCGAGATTACGAAATAAGTTTTACATTAACGGAAATTTTATAAACGTGTAAAAATCTTTTGACATTTTTCGTTAAACCCCTTATTTTTCGGGATATTAAAAAATCTGAAGGCATTTTTACTGTATAACTGCGCTAAAAGCAAAACAACTTGAACACAGGAATAATACTTATTATACAACAATAAACATTTTAACAAACTTTTGCTTGTAGAATAAATCACCTTAAATAGACTACGTTTTTTAAAAGACACGACAAAATTATTCACCGCTTTAGTGCCTCACACCACCACTTGGGTTAATAAATCAGAAAACTATTGGGAGTTTGCCAGTGTTGTATTCTATAAAGTGTATAAATTATAATTCGGGGCACGATAAAATATTCCAAAGCCAAAGAAGACATGCACTTGAGAGTACACAACCAACGGCGCTGAAATAATTACTTTCTGTTCTTAAAACTCGCCTTTAATCTTAAAATTGTTTGAAACAGGACGTATAAATTTTCAGAAATAACAGTAATTTAATTAACAGCACGACGTTAAGTTTAATATCTAACTGTTAAAATTTTGCAGTAACAGTCAAAACGCAAAATTATTCAAAACGTACACAATTGTGAACGAACGTTGTATGTATAAACAATGCGACTGATGATTTATTATAAGTATCACAGTAAACATAAACCTAACGTAAACACACTATAACATAGCAGACAATCCCCAAATCTAAAACCAAAGCTATCTTTAAGGCGGTTACTTAAAAAACGCAAAAACATTCATTACCTCCAACATTGTCAGTGATGGAGCTGGGGATCAAACCCAGTACACGATGGACAGTGCGACTAAGTATGTTCGCCGCAAGACATGCTTTAGTAATGAATAATAATTCAACTGAGCAAGAGAAAATATATAACAGAATATGAGAAAATATAATGTTTGCCCCAGTCAGTTCATAAGGTAATTCTTATTTAATTGGCGTAACGTAATAATGTGGAACACATATTAAAATATTAGAATCTAGTTTACTAAGAGTAGGTATGCTGATTTATTCGTATTCTAAAATGTCTATAAAGTTATTTAAATTGTCCATTATAATATAATGAAACACCATTAGTTTATCAAGGTTGTTAGATTTGATTTGAAGAGATTCACTTTTTAAAAACAATTTTTTATTATTTGAAGTTTTACAGATTATTATTATTATTATTATTATTATCATTATTATTATTTGTAAAAGCCAATCACCCTTTATACTCTGTGGCTCCGACACTCACAGAGGGGAGCTGGTAGTACCGGCAGCCACTCCCCACGTCCGTGGGGTGAGTGACTACTGGATCCGAGAATCGTGTGCCCTGAGTAGACGTAATGAGCCGAGGATAATGGCCTTCTGCATCCTGTCGGCTAAGATCTCTGCCGAATTTCAGCATGCCGGTATGATCTTTAGTTCTGAAAGCAGTGTGTGTCTCGTTCCACCGAGGGCTCCTATGATCAGCTTAACAGTATGGCCAGGGTAAAGCCTGCGAAGCTCGAAGAACAAATCTCGATATTTCGTCCGTTTTTCCTCCTCCTTCAAGATAATGTTATTCTCCGCGGGAGCCGAGAACTCCACAACAAACATTGTCTTGAGTTGGTGGTCGAGGAGGACCACGTCAGGCTTATTCGCTTGTATTTGCCTGACTGTGGGAAACGAGTAGTTCCAATAAATTAGACACTTCTCATTTCCCACAACGGACTCAATATCTCCCGGAGCGTAAGGCAGCACTGGTGTCTCGTCTATCCCATGCGAGTGCCTTAAGTGATAATAAAGCACTCGTAATGCTGCGTCGTGCCTCTGGATATGCCTCCTGTCGCCGGGGGTACCGAAGTTGTATCCACGGGTGTTTCGAAGCGAAACGGATAATGGTAGTAGTGAGATGCAAAACAAAAGGGGGCTTAGGGAATCTCCCTGAAATACTCCCCTTCTGAACAATACCGGCTTTGTCTGGACTCTGCTATTACCCGATGTTATGGTAAAGCAAGTCCTCCAGAGCGGCATGAGTTCTTCGGTACATCTCACTACGGGGCCGGGCACCGCAAGACATCTGAGCAAGTGGACAATAAGCTCATAGGATGTCATATCAAATGCCTTGCGGTAGTCGATCCAGGCCATAGAGAGGTTACGCTTATACTGCACGGAGTCCTGCGTGATACATCTGTCGATCAGCAGGTTCTCCTTGTAGCCAGCGACACCTCTCTTTGACCCTCGTTGCTCATATATCCGTTCGTAAACCCGTTCAACTGCTTGGAGCACCCGCATGTACAAGATGCGTGTAAACAACTTGTAGCATGCGTTTAAGCAAGTTATCGGCCGGTAATGTTTTGGGTTAGACGAATCTCCGTTCTTCGGGATCAGCACTGTCCGCCCCTCGACAACCCAAGAAGGAATTTGCTGCTCCCCATTTAGCCATGAATTAAAAATTCTGGCCAAATGGTGGTGGGTACTGGAAAACTTTTTGCACCAAAAGTTATTTATCCCATCGGGACCTGGAGCAGCAAAGTTCTTAGAGCCCTCAAGAGCTCTTCGAACCTCTTCTGGGGTTATCGGTTGGCACACCTCGTTTGGTTGTTGAAACCTTTGGCAAAAGGCTTCAAAGTGTGCCAGGGCTGGAGTGTGTCTGTTGAGTGGGAACTTCTGTCCGTAGAACGTTTTCCAGAAGTTTTCCACCTGATCTACAGTCGTCGGATTCTCTACAACACGCTGAGGCGGTTCGAAAAGGCGCGAGGGCTTTTTGCGGAATAGATTGTTTTCCACCAGCCCCCTCGCCCGCCTCACTAGTGACTTTTTACAAGTCACTAGCATCCGTATCCGATCAAGGCAGTGCTGTTTGATGGTTCGCAGCACTGCCCCATTCAGTGTGTGATGGACGCGTCTTAAATTGGCGGCTATGCGCCTAACTTTAGGCGTGAATCTCTTATTGGCCGCCATATAGTCCATCACACATTGGATACGGGATGCATGTTGCCTCGCCGACCGGATCTTGGCTTCCATCTTATGTATACGCCGCTCCGCTCTCTCCTGTGGGGAGGCAGTGTTCCGCCTCTCCCCCGGGGTTAAGCGCTGTGCAGCAGCGTATACGGCATAGTTTATGCGCCAGATGTCAGCCCCTTCTGGTATCGCTTCACGAAGTTCAGCATCCACTCTGGCTAGGTTTTCTGATCTGGGGGGGTCTGATGTAGTGTAACCCCCTTCTTGTGTTGAGGCCCTCTGGTGTTGGTGGAATGTCTAGAACTGCGTCCTCAACCAGTTCATTCAGCGGCTCTTCAACCGCCTCATTTACCAGCTGAGGAACAGCTCTCACGTAGACCCTGCTACGAAGGTGGGATACATAATCACGCAGATTTTGCGGCGTGAAGGCGCTGTGCTCCGGGTGTCTTTCGCACCACAGAGCATGCATTCGCGCCATGTACCCCCTTCGTGCGGGCTCACTGCTTTCGTAGCACAGAGAAGATCATTCCTCAGCTCATCTGTCCACTCAAAGCGTCCATGTGTCTCGCGGTCGTCATTGTCAGGCAATCCATCCGGTTGGGCGCCACCACGTTTCCTGTGACCACCATCCGGATGGGGTCGATTGTGGGGGCCCTGTCTTCTATTGCCTGGAACCAGAATATTTCAGCTTGTTAGGTGGTTAGCCTAACAAGCCCACGGCCGACACCAGAGGGGAAGTCTCTTTCCCCTCCCGGGTGCACTAGCGCTGTCGGTCCGGATTTAGCACCCGTTTTGCACCCGTGGTTGGAGTAAGTCGCTATACGTAGATATAATAGTTAAAACATATAACGTTCTTAATATGATGAAATAAACTTGAGAACTATGAACTATTGAGTTGAACGGTAGAATGCTAACTGGCTTATGAGCGTTCAGTCATATTTATAATGTTCGTTTATCTTGTGTTGAATTAACAATAATTTTGAATACTTTGCGGTTCGCAGAGTAATCCAGACTGTACTAAAGGTGATGATATTAAATTACAAAAGGTAAACAAGAGTTTTGTAATAAAGTTACGTGATTATCAGCACTGGTATTGAATTACTTATGCGAACTAATTGATAAGGGACTTATATACAGAATCAGAAAGTTTTACTTTTGGGGTTGCATAGTTTCAACGACTTAACCGGCCGCCCACAATAAAGGCGTCTACCAGTACCCTAGCAGAGTCAAAGTGTGACACGCCCCTTAATTTTCATCATTGCTTGCTTCGCTCTCGCTTGCTCTTATTGTCGTACCTAATCAAACGCTTGCTGATACTGTACAATATTATTACGTAAATCTAATAAAACGGGGTTATCAATAGATTATTTATAAGCATGCCTTGTGTAAGGTGATGTAACGTTCGAGACTAGACTCTAAGTTATATTTTCTAAGCAGTCATCTCAGCCATTTTCGGTAATAAAAACTGGAATTTTCAGTAAATAAAATACCACGTTGAGTGCCCAAATAATATGCACTCAGAGGAAGATTGAAAAATGGACGTTATGCATCTATAATTGAGCCAAAAGTGAAGGCGAAATTAGCAATAAAACGTTAGACAAGGAAGGATATATTTTATGCCTCGCTTGCATCTACAGAAAGAGTAATAAAACATAAATCTGCAGGTAATGGGAGTACGTCTTGATATACCTGAATAATAGAGTGGAAGCGGGTACAAGAGTTTTTTTATTTGAAAAATGACGAGGATGGAGAAATATCGAAGCGTCAGAGAAAGCTAATTAGCGGGAGAGATTTCAAACGAATAGTCTGTGTTTCAAACACGTCACACGAATCTGCATTTGCCCCCAGTATCAACAAGCTCAAAATGTAGGGGAATGTAGGGGTGACGTAAGAGAAAGCTGTGTTAAAGTGATGCATGAGCAGATCATGTTCATTTAGATCATGTCGTGTATGGTCCGAAACTTACAGCAGCTATTTCAGATTAAATTTACAGTTCCGTGCTAAAGAACTATACACTCAAATGCTACGCAGACTGTTGAAGTGGTCTAAGTATTTGCAGACGCAGCAGGAACGGCTTTGACCACACCGAGTCGTGAGCTAGGCAAACACTGTCTCCAGATGTCCAGGAATAATCTACGTATCATATGTAAGACTAGCCTCCGACTTCGTTCACGTGGAGGACTTCTTGCGCGTGGAATGAAGACATACTAACTAATGCCCATAAAGAAGTACTACATAATCACTAACTACTCCTATGGTACTCAGGAAATACACTCGAGAGAATCCACTGCGCATTCATGGTACCCGGGGAAATCCACTGCGCATTCATTGTACTCAAGAAACACTTCTGCGCATCCATGGTACTCGGGGAAACCCACTGTTCATCTATAGTACTCGAGGAAACCCACTGCGCATCCATAGTACTCGGGGAAGCCCACTGTGCATTCATAGTACTCGGGGAAATCGACTGCGCATCGCGATTTGATAACAATTCATTATTATATTTTTGTGTTAGAGCGAGTTAAACGAAAAAATGATTATTTTAATCGACAGTAAAATACATGGGCGGGTATGTGCCTTTCATGCTTAAAAACCTCCCCGTCCCCGTTTACCCGTTCGGGGGTCTCTTTTTGAAAACCATCGAATACGTGTCTTATTTCCGTAGAAGAGCCCGTCGTCTGACTTACGCGATTTCAGAGATACGGGTACCCTTTAGACCATCTACCACCCCGTTTTCATCCCTTCAAAAAGTGAAAATCAAAATTTCTTCTTACTCGTTTCTAATAAATTTCAATAAAGAGTGTTTCTGCCAAATTTCACGCTTCTAGATCTAACCGTTTCCGTAAAGCTTAAAAATCTCCCCCTCCCCTGTTCGCCCTTTCGGGGATCTATTTTTAAAAACCGTCGAATACGTGTCTCCTTATTTCCTCAAAAGAGCCAGTCGCTGGAATATCAAGTTTCTGACTTACGCGATTTCAGAGATACGGGTACCTTTTAGACAATCTACCATCCCCGTTTTCACCCCTTCAAAAAGTGAAAATCAAAATTTCATCTTACACGTATTTTATAAAATTCAACAAAAAATATTTCTGCCAAATTTCACGCATCTAAATCTAACCGTTTTCAAAAAAGCCTAACATTTCATCCCCTCTTTTCACTCTCTCGAATTTCGAAAAATCCCTTCTTCGTGGTTGCCTACGTAGTTCGAGGAACCTCTATGCCAAATGTGAAGTTTCTAGACCTAGCGGTTTGAGCTGTGCGTTGATAGATCAGTGAGTGGGTGAGTCAGTCAGGGTATTCTTTTATATATATGTTATATGAAATTATACGCTTATTACCAAGACCTAGTCATGACAAACCTTCTCAGGTATATCATATTACATGATAACGACTTCTGTTATTAATCGCTTATCTTTGAGATATTATGTTTCACCTTTGTTGCTCACATTTTATGCTGAATGCAGACTTGCATTTCCTTTGCTCTTTATTTTGCTTATGTAGACTCTGTATGTTATAAATACGACTAGACACGCTTTGTAAAGCCAGTTATTAAACTCAGTTAGAATGCAACAGTTCTAATTTATTATTATATTCCTTCTCCAAGAGCCAACGTTGGCTCCATTTAAGTAAATAAATCTTTTTAAAAAGTCACTCATGTGAATCGTGATCTAACATATATAGATAGATTACTAACAGGATCCTGCAGACTAAACAAACACATTCATATACTCAGAGTCATAGATAACCCCAAGTGTAGACAGTATAATCTAGAAGACCAGACTGCCGAACATGTGTTGTGTCACTGCCCTGCTCTTTCAACGAAAAGAGAATCCGTACTGGCTCAGCATTCCTAGGTTGTGCATTTGCATAGAACTTTCCATCTTTCTGATGCTTGTTCTGGTATTCTTGATGAACATGACGTGCTCTGAGGCTAATAGAGTATTTTTGGTAGGATATGGATTTACAATTTTTGGGTGTGTTAAAATAGGTTCAGGGCCCCTATGTATGTATTTGTTCGTTTGTTGGCTTGAAGAATGAGGGGCTCGGTGGGTATGCCTCTGCAGGGGTAGAACAATGGTCGCGGCTATACGGACTGAGTATACGTCAGCGCGACCTCACCCCTCTCGAAACAATCCAGAATCCAATCCACTACTGATGGGCAATGGAAATATAAGTCGCTTCCATGATATCAGTTTTAGATCTGTAGAAATGGACACATTAATGCATCCATATTTAATTTATTAAATATAGTGAGAAGAGACGACTACTTGATGAGCCGTATTTATTGCTACCATTTTAAACATTTAATATCTTTGTTGGAACTCTATTTCATTACACATGTACTTAAATTTATTAATTAAACTCTCAAAACTCCTCGGGAAGAGAATTATATAATTATATGTCATTAAAATTAAATTTCTTTTAATTTCTGATGATGTGGAATCGTAAATTTGTTTTAATTTCTAATATTTTGAGCATGTTTAATAAAGCAAGCTGCAAATTTTTATTTCAGAAGTGACGAAGTATGCGTAATTAAAATTTTATGAAATATGTTCTACAATTGACTACGTTAAGCCACTTGCTGTCTTTTATTTTATGCGAAATGTCGTTAAATTCCATTAAATTATAAATAAGCAAACAACAGGAGGTCTAAACATTTTTTTTTTGCAAAATTATCAAGACATGGGCCACACACAAAATTGCAATAGTTGAAGTTGTATTTTTGTAGCTAAAATAGCGAGTGGAGTATATTAATTTGAGAAATGAAGAGTTTTGTATTTTTTTACATCCTCTTCAAAATGTAAACGGGCTCAGTTTGTTGTATGATCAATACAGGCAAAGAAACACTATTAATTTACTAATTTTCGTTTTTTTCTCTTTCCGAATAAAATTTGGTTAGATTTACTTCAGCTTTCTCAGAGCTGTTTGATAACACAGGTCCACAAAAAAAAGGTGTTGTCCTAAGGTTTTCTTCTCACTTTTCTAAAGTATTTTGACGCGCTGAAGCCAATTTTGGACAAAAAAATTTTCAATTTTCTATTGTCAGTTTTTGTTTACCATCCCTTTTATCCCCTAAAAAAGGCAATAAAAATTCTTGTCCCAAAATTCTGATCTAACTTTTCTGAAGAATCTTAGCGGGTTGAAGCAAATTTTGACTAAAAAAAATTTCAACTTTTAGAAAATTATTTTAACGAGTTGAAATCATATTCACTCTCAGCTTGCTAAAATGTTTTAATTAAAGTTTTTGTCGTATCATTAAAAAATACTAATTTATTGAATAATGGGGCAGTTCCCATGAAGTAAGATTGCATTTCTGAAATTTGATAAGAAGGAATAAATTGCAATGTACTAAATAACTTTTCTTAGTGGAATTTTTTCATATCTTGCGAAGTAAAGATAGTATGTTGGTCAAGATTTTTAAAAATTTGCTTGTAACATTCTATATAACACCATTGTTGTAACACATGTATCCAGTCAGATTTATATTTTTACTAATAAATCAGCATGCAGTAACATTCCTGAAGAGTCGTTCAAAAAAGATCATCTAAATTGAGCAAACGAGTCAGAAAAAAAATAACGTCACACTTATGCTAAATTTCTAGTGACGATTTTTGTAGAATGTGTATGAATACGTTTATATATTTTGTGAAAATTTCAGTAGAATGTTTCAATTCTTCTCAAAAGTTTGCGTTCGTATTGCAAGCAGTATATTACAATATTATTTTCTCTCGTGGAAATATAAAATAGACGGAGCAGAACTACAGCCGAACTAAAACTGCAATTTATTTCCTTTATGTACATTTAAGCAGATGCAAATAATTTCCTGTCTGTTATTACAAAGGTATAGACATATAACGGATATTGAAGTATCTCAACTTGAAAATGCAGGTTCGAATCTATCCACAAACTAGTGGCCTGCTTCGTGAAATGAGCCAGACCGCTTTAAATTTATCGAGATGAGATAGACAGTGTGCTTTATCGTGAAACTAGTTCCCAATACAGATTAGGTTTGCATCGGTGAGCATTCCACGAGACATTTAGAAATAAACAAAACTTTGATGCATTTTGGTGGCAATATAGACGTAGACGTACGGGGATTATTTGCACTAACGGTTCGTAATCCCAAAGTACACCAAGAAATGTACGTAGAAATACTCTCACATGTAGTGAAATATTTACAAGACGTGCGAGAACAATAGATTTTCGATTGGTACTTAATTTACTTGTTTCATCTCATAGCTTATAGTACGTCAGGTACATGGCTAGAAAAGCCAAAAAGCTGCACGTTTTGATTGGAATGTGTCACTTTCTGTGGTCATAGTTGATGGCAAAAGTTAACTTTTCAGATGAGGAGCCACTTGAAAATCCATGCAGAATACCAAAATGGCGGCCAAAAAAGATGGCCGCCATTAGCCACACTAAATTTTTTTGTATCTCAGCTCCTAATGGTCCGATTTCGATTTTCTTTTTTTTTATTTGAAAGCTCTTGTGAAAAGGACACTTTTTTGTCCCTACACATTTATCACTTCATCTTAAGAGTTCTTTCAAAAATCTGAAAATTTCACTTTTCTCGAGATTTTATCGTTTTTAATTGTGCTCAATATCCCTTTCTTCCCCTACAAAAAAGGGTTTATGTTTATGGGGTTCCGAATATGTCAATAAAAACTTGTTTTCATACACAACAGTGATTTTAATTATTTTGAAAACATTTATTACATTAAGGAAACAAATTTTTACAAACAAAAAACGACTAAATACTAAGAGATACTGATGTAAATGAACTGCTTTTATACAGCTGTTATGACTCTAGATCACGCAATCATCTTCTTCATCTTCCAATTCATCCCTGGAACAAAATAAAGATATATTATCATTATATTAAGGCATTGCATCAACAAAGCAATAGTATGATCTTGAAACTGCGAAACGAATTTAAAAATAATCATTTAAACGCATACCTTTTATTGTATTTATTGCTGCATTGTCGACCCCCAATGTAATGCGTGCAAAGTAGCGCGCATGGAACTGTCGTCTTTGAACAGGAGCATCGTGTACGGCATCCGGAGCAACTACACTTAACCAATTCTCTGCAAGCTGCCTTAATAGAAGGAAGAGAAGACAAGATCGGCGTCCATTCTCCAGCAACCATGGTCCATCCCCATCCTTCTGGCCCTGGAATGTTGTCCAACGCTGAGCACGCACGACTCCAAACTTGTCATGCCTGGTATGCTGATCGAAGACAATGCTGCCTTAGTGCCTTTTTTGTTGGGGGCAGACTTTGTAGACTGCGACTTTTGGAAATAACATGATTGACTGAGAAGTCGTCTGCGTTTTTGTAGAAAAGCAAAACAGTAAACTTCTCCAGAACTTGAAAAGTCTCCTCAGCAATAGGCTGTTGTAGTAGAAGGCTTCAGCTGCTTCAGGAACTCATTTCCACACTTTCCAGGCAGTCTGTTTCCTTTTCATTGGATATGATGACGTTACATCTGATTCAGTGAATGTATGGAATTCTCTCACTCCGACAGCTTTATGTTCACCCATACTTTCAAACATGGCATTAATGCCCATGTATCTCTGACACTTCCCAGCACCAATGAGAATCAGCATCTCCTGAAGTCCCGCAATTTTAAGAATGTGAAAGAAAGAGATTGTCAAAACAACTACATCAGTGTCTACTGTGCAAATAATTATTTTTTGGCTCCATCTTCAACACTGTCTTTAACGTGGAGAAAAATCCTGCCGTCTGCTTCTTCCTGTTGCCTGCATTGTACTCCATCAATTGAAGTTTCATCCAGCCGAGATGAATGATTTATGCCATCAATCTCAGTACTGATGTGAGCCCAATAAAACTTAAAAAATGGATGTTCTCCAAGTAACTTGAAGAGTTATTAGTCTGATCGCAGCAAAGGTTATTCCAATTTTTTGGTAGCATATTTTCTTGTGCTACTTGGCGATGAAGACCTACACTTCTCTTATCTCTCATCTCTCGTACGGTTCTTCAGACAGGTTTTTGAGTAAATGTTTCAAAAAATGTGTATTCTGTTTGCATGGAACCTGTCAGCATCATTCAAAATTACGTTTTCGAATTCCGTATCACAGTATTCTCCAAAAGTCCGTGAAAATTAAAAATTATTTATTTTTCTGAAAATTACGCAGAACCCTTAAGGTGTAGTGATAAATGTATAGCGACAAAAGAGCTTTTAAACAAAAAAAAAATCGAAATCGGACCAATAGGAGCTAAGTTAAAAAAGAATTTAGTGTGGCTAATGGTGGCCATCTTTAATGGCCGCCATTTTGGTGGTCTGCGCGGATTTTCAAGTGGCTCCCTATCTGAAAAGTTACCTTTTGGCATCAACTATGACCACAGAAAGTGGCACATTTCAATCAAAAAGTGCAGCTTTATTTGGTGTACCCGACGTACTATTAGGAATATTAAGTTTTTACCTCGGAGAAATTAATGCAAAGTCGAAAAATTTGCAATAATAAAAGTTTTCATTAAGTGCACTGAACAATATGATAAAGGTACTCAAACTTCATCCGTTCGCATCAGCATTTTTTTCCGTACAAGAAGGGCTTAACTCACTCTTTTGTATATTGTTATATTTTTCTGATAGCAGTGAAAATAAAATAATAAGATCCACATCTTGGACAATTATAACTACATTCGTCGATTCCGAAGCCTTTTCTTTTGCAGTATTAAGAATTAACACATCTGCATATTCCTTAGCCTGCGACGTATTGATATGAGCTACTTTGAATTTTTCGATTAAATATGTTATGAAGTCTTCTTTGTTATTTTCATTTGCAAAAAAATTGTCTTTTTGAAAGTGGCTTCAAGTCATTTTTTATCTTCATTCCTGGAACGACTTGTTTGGTTCGACGTAATCTTTCTGCGCTTTTTGTGCCTATATTATTTTAAAATTGCACTGTACTCAATAAAAATAAAATTTTTCATTGATAATTGTAAAGAATAATATACATAAGCAAAAGCGGTAAAAACTTTGAAAGGAAATATCTCAGTCAATTCTTTTTCTAGTTCATTTTAACGGTTGGAATCTCTACTTTCTTTTCTCTAAAACAATTCCTATACCTATCTCTGCTCAGAAAAGAGTTATAAACGAAAATGTAAACAAAAAAATGTTCGCGATTTTCCGCATTTCTGGCAAATTGGTTTATGGTTACATTTAGTATAAAAAATAGTTATTTTGAGGTTGCAAAAAGCTATTTCGATGGGAATTCAATTTTCTACAAAAAGTACTTTTTTGAATTCCTCTTAATTTTTGAGTTATATTTAAAAAACCAAAGACTTTTCACCTCATTCTAAAAAATGCACCCTTAAACTTAATAGCATTTTGTGATTTTATCATATTTAGATGACCAATAAACGGATGAAATAATAAAAACCCTTTAACGCAATTGTACCTTGTTTCTTCTCTTTTTTTACATGGTCATAGCCTATATAGTCCACTGCATTTAGTGAAAAATGAGCCGCATCTTCAGACCAATTCATACAAAAGCAAATGTTGGCTTTCCAGGTAGGTACGGGTGTCCTTAATAAGGTCTCAAAAGTCCCCGAAGTGGGAGTGTAAAGATAAAATTTGGCAACGCTGTAAAGGGCTAAAATCGTGCTCGGAAACGAATTTTTTAAGATATCTCGGTTTTCATTGTCTCTACGACAAAAATACATCAGGTCAAAAAGAAAGCTATGGAAATTCTCTATAAAAAAAGATACAGGGTCTTTTTTCGTATACGCAAAAATTGGCAACAATTTCTGTGATATTAAATTCTCACGTGTAGATAGAGTGCTTCCATTATTAACTGTCAATAGCATGTTAAAGTCCATGATACCACAATGCCCATTGATCCATTATTGTTGTTTCAAAGGATTACTGTCATGAAGAGAACAAATGAAGAGCTTCGCACCTACTTGGAGTATGAATTAGCTCCATATCCGGTGTCACTCTTTGACGAAGTTGGTATGCGCAAGACGAACAAGTCAGCTTTCTATGACAATTTCCAGCCATCTGAATCTGAACCAGATCTCCAAAATGCCACTTACATCGTTGATGGGGGATTTCTCTTGCACCGAGTTATATGGCATCAACATGAAACCTACGGTGCTATTTTCCAAGCATATGTTAATTATGTGCAAAATCATTTTGGCTCGAACTCTATTATTGTTTTTGATGGTTATGAAAATATTAGCAACAGTGTGAAGGCTATGGAGCAGCTTCGCCGGTCCTCAAAAGCTTCATCTGTTGACATTTACTTTGATGAGCAGATGGTTGCAACTGTAAGCCAAGAGAAGCTCCTTGCCAATAATAAAAATAAAACCAGATTGATTTCAAAGTTTGCGGCAAATAATTATATTGTTAGACATGCTGAAGATGATGCTGACATTTTGATCGTCGAAACAGCGCTTGAGGAATCATGTAAAAATACTACGATTGTGGTTGGGGAAGATGTGGATCTTCTCATAATTTTAACTGCTCGTACATCTATTAATAAAGAAATTTTTCTCCTCAAACCAGGCAGAAGGAAGGTCCAACGAAAAATTTATTCTTCACGAAGCTTTGATCACTATAAAGATATTCGAGATCACATATTGTTTCTGCACGCATTCTCTGGGTGTGGCACTACATCTGCTCTGTTTAATAAACTCAAGACTGCAGTTTTGAAAGTGATGAAAAACGGCAGGACTTGAAGCTTGTAGCTGAAATGTTCAGCAAGACTGGTACTTCTCCTGACATAGTTACTTCGAATGGGATAAAATTTTTCCTCGCAATCTATAATGCTCCAGAAGTTTCCATCGATAACTATCGGTATTCTTGCTTTATTAAAGCTGTGAGCAAAAGCAAACCAGTGAAATTGAATTCATTACCACCCACTCATGACGCAGCTCAATAGCATCTATTTCGTGTTTATTTTCAAGTACAGAAATGGTTGGGTAATGTATTGGATCCTAAAGAGTGGGGATAGATGTTGAAAGATACCATATTGTGGCCAAAAACAACATCCCAACATCCTGCGCCTGATTGTCTTCTGAAGATGATTTTCTGCAACTGTACGAAAGGTTGTGGACCATTGTGTGGCTGTCGCGACTTAATTACTCACCAGTTTGCGGCAACTGCCATGAAAAATCTTGCTTGAATGCTGAACCGATTGAAAACTCGTCAGAAATAGATGCCGACACTGAAACAGAGGCTGAAAGTTATCAGATTGACTCGGATTTCCTCGAACGAATCGATGAATTTATAGAAGGAGAAAACGGACAAGAAGGAAATTATTAATTTGACAACATTTCAATAAGTATGACAGTTGTGGATTAGGCCTACCGAGGAAACCACATAAAAAAACGCGCCTAGTACTCAACCTCAAGGGTGGTGTGGAATAGAGTACTTAAATTATCCATAATATCCCATAAGTTCAAATTCAATGCAAGATTTTCAAGAAAACTATTGCGTATACGAAAAAGAGACTCTATCTTTTTTATAGAGAATTTCCATAGCTTTCTTTTTGACCTTATGTATTTTTGTCGTGGAGGCAATGAAAACCGAGATATCTCGGAAAATTCGTTTCCGAGCACGATTTTAGCCCTTTACAGCGTTGCCAAATTTTATCCTTACACTCCCATTTCGGGGACTTTTGAGGCCTTATTAAGGACACTCGAATCTACCTGGAAAACCAATATTTGCTTTTGTACGAATTGGTCTGAAGAAAAATCCTAAATGCAGTGAATAATAACCGCTATATGTAAATTTACAAAAATTATTTAGTCTTTATGAAAAAAATCACCCTTAAATAATATTATTAATCATTCATTAACCGAGTCACTCAGAAACTTTAGATCTGTGTTAAGTCTATGCTTGGCACCCAATGTTTCTAAAAGTTGAACATAAAAAATGATTGATCAGTTTGATTTTTACAGAACAAGGAAGTCAGAAATCTTCACCTATGTGAGCCGTAAATGCCTGTCTATGCTTATTTGTTCTGGAATAATATTCAATAAAGTTGTAGACTACCATTAAAATATTAAGGTTAATTATAAAACATATTGCGATTATTTTACTTTTTGTTGTAATGTAATGCAGTGAATGAATAAATGATTCTGCTGCTAAGGGTGTAAAGAACATGCATGAAATATAATATACTTTTTGTACATATCAGATTTATTAAGACTTTTTACATCATTATTTTGGCCCTGCCAACTTATTATGTTGTGATATTCATCTTCTACGTTTTTTATCACTTTCAACCCTATCAGTGACTCTCAACAAAAAGTGAAGTGTGGCGCTCCTAAAGTTGCGAGAGTGGACAAAAAAGTCATTTGTATTCATATTTATTGGAAATGTTCTTATGAAGTCAAGTCATAAAAGCAACATAAATAGAGCCCGACTTTATACAAATTAATTTAATTTTTATCATGGTTGTTCGAAACTAATTAGATTTAGGTCGATTTAATTAGAGAAGTAACTAGTAAAAGTTGCTGTCGGGTGTTGACGACTACCAACGCTTATTTGACTAATATTTTAATCTGCTATAATAGTACAGTTTACTTAAATTAAATCAAACTGTCCGATTTTAATTTATATATTTAGTGAAGTGCAATTAGAATTTTACTTTGGAATACGTCCTCTAAAGCTCAATTTTTGGGAAAATATTGTTAAAGGTGGTATAAAGGACTGTTCAACCAATCTGCCTCTCTTGTTTTTTTGTTTATTTGACAAATGAGGTGCAGAAAGTGTTTCTTGTAAAATAGATTATTAACCAATTTTTTAAATGGACCTCACCGATCACTAGATGAAGTAATCAGGTGGCCAGCACCATCACCTGACATAACTCCGTTAGATTTCTTCTTATGGGGACATGTGAAAGATTTAGTTTACAGTACAATCGATGATATGGGTCACTAGTTTAAATAAATAACAAAAAAGATTTAAAACATTTTTAAGTAAAAAATATCAGATAATTTGAAAACTAATAGTTTTACATAAAAAATGTAACCCTATTATAATTGATAATGACACAACATTCCGCAACATCATTGACGACTTTCAGTTTTTTTACAAAATCACAACATTTCAAATAACTTTTGTTTATACTCCATAGAAATTGTTGATCTAAGTGAAATCTCGTAAAGAAACGCTAGTTTTCATAAAAACCAAAGTCTTCTAAGTTACTATCCATCAAAAATACATCAGAATTCAGCTGAAACCGCTTTGTGTGATTACTGCTGTCTTCATCTTCACTAAATTGCCTCGCCAAAGCTTCCACCTGTTTTTTTTTTTGCTACAATCTTAAGTCAAAGAAAGACAACTGTCTTGTACCATAAGTGATTGACAGTTCCTCGCGACAAGCCTGGAGCCATGGATTTATATTCATGAAGTTTTCCTTTAAAAACACAAATTTTGGTATAGAGCTAAGGTTGCCACTGGTGTTAGGAACCAAGTAAACTTTAATAACAAAAATGGAAAAATCTGAAATGTTTTTCATTTTGAATCAGTTAAGTGGAATTCATCCCGAAACAAAGAAATCTAGTATAAATGGCTTTTGCCATCAATCGGGCATGATGCATCGCTCTTGGAGTACGAAGGGATATATCTCACGAAGGAACATCTCCCAACACTATGAATGCTAATTCCAGAAACTTCCTATAATCTTCTCGGGGTTGACGTTCTGAATCTTCGAGAGTACTCCATATAAAGTGAGAAACACCTGTATTTTGTAGGTGGTCACTGACACACGGGTATTCAAACCCAGACTTGAAATATACTTGATTAATTTGGGGCCATTCCTGTTGAAACCTTTTAAAAATTGGAACCAATGCCTATTACTCCATATTTTTCCTCGAACGCCGCTCCAAGAACCAACGCGTAAATGTGGTGTCGGCAAGCCAGATGCAGCAGGTCTTTTTCCAGAAACTGTTTTAGTAGAACACAGGTGCCATTGAAAACTGCTATATTTGTACCTGTGGTATCGAAACGATGCTTAATATCCTGGAGACTCCATTCGCAAAGGATTTCATAAACTACCATTGCTTGCACCCTTCCGGTTCCGGACTCTAATGCAGGGGCTTCCAATAGTTGTTCTTCAGCTTCATTAGTGACTGCCGCAGAAATTCTATCTACAGTTTCCTTCCCGGTTAACGATGGACGTAATTTCCCATCCCAGTGAATAACGGCAGTTCAGTTCACATGTTTTGAATGCTGCTTTTAGATTCTCGGTTCGTTTTTTGCGCTAGCGCCTCCTGCAACTTCAAATCGAGGTTCCGTTAAATACAATATCATTAAAGTTTTCTCGAGGAGCTTCTCCAATGATGAAAAATTAGTCTAACGGCATCTCTATCGCTAATTTTGCACTTATCCAATACTGCCACTAAATTTGGTGTTAAAATTTGCCGCCATGCTCGCTTAATTCTTGATGGTCCAGATTCCGCCATAGATTCCTCCTCAGGTTGGGAATACGGAGGTCTTTCTGGAACTTCCAGGTCAGGATCGTCCAATTCCACAGCTGAAGTTGAAGGAACTGACGTGCTTTTGCAGCTACTAGACAAGATTTGCAGCTCCACCTTTTTTCCTAAAAATAGAAAACGCGTTAATTAAGTCCTTAATAATAAAGGTTTTTTAATATGACCGTGCAAAAAACTCACTTTTTTATAACGTGCTAAATACAATAACATCATAATCCATTTTGTTAGATAATTTGCAAAAAAGTTAATTTTTCACCTGCTCAAAAATAGTCGCATAAATAGTTATTACATAGTACTTACTGCTTTTTTTCTATGTATATGTTTACTCCGTTCGCTTCTTAGCAAAGCTTGCCGTTGTCGTTCTTTAATTATTTTATCTTCCGCTAATTCCCGACGAATGCCTTGTATGAAGGTTTGTATGCCTTTCTGACGTTGTCGGATCAGAAACTGTCTGTCTTCTTCGATGGTCATCAATTGCAACGCTTCTGCATGTGCGATATCAAATGAATTATCAAATCTTGTCACAGAGTCTCCCTCCTTTTTCGGTCGTTGGGTTTCGGTTGTCCGCTTGGAACACTTTTGCAGTTCTCTTCATTCGTGGTTTACCAACTTGATGATGCAGGTTTTTCAATTCTTGTTGGAATTCTTGCCTTTTCCCAAAAAAACTAATGCCTTTTTAATCACAAGCTTTGCACTTTCACGTAGGTCCAACTTCACTTGTCTGAGATTAAAAAATAACAAACTTAATACTTGTTTATTAGATGGAAGTTTACTTCCAGTGATAACATGAGCGTAATGTCCAAGAAAATAAACTCGACCATCATGTCGCAAAGTAACTCCCGCCATATCGAAGTTAAATTATTGGAAATATTCAATGTAAAATAACTGAATTTCACAGTCACTCATCACAGTACAAGAGATAGTGAGATACCGTTTAAGCCGTACTCTTTTTACCACAACAATCCCTTCCAGATGATTCACTGTTAGGTACTCCCTCTAGTGACGTCCTTCCGCTTTCTTGGAAAAAAGGTCTGGTAAACTATTTTACATTTGTTCATTGTGAATCTACCTACTTATTGTTTACTTTTTAGAAAAGGTCAATTTCACAATGTGGGGTATTTAAAAAAATTCAGAATCTTGGGGGTGCTTGCGGCACACGTTATCCCTTTAACTAATTTAACTCAGATTTTTAATGGATTACTTTTTTAGGAATTGGAACCATTTTGGAGGGTGCCGTAAACTAAATTCGATATTTTTTTCGGTCAAGTATAAATAAGGGCCACTCTATTATTGTGCATGTAATATTATATTATTTTCTTTTTGTACTTTTCTCCTCATTCAGTAATTGGATTTTTCGACCTATTGGATAGTTTATGTAGATAAATAGAAAAATAAAAGTAAATAAATAGCATACATAGTTCTGTGGCGAACCAAATTTGATATTTTAAAATAAATTATTTTGTACTTCCAGTAGAATAACCCATTATATTTATGAAAACCTAATTAACCAGCAAAAGTGGTACGCCATCATCATACAATATTTTATATAGAGTGGTTTGACCTTTTTCCACTAAATTGCCTTTTATACAATATGTCATCATATCCAACATTCATTTTGGCGCACTAAAAAATATAAATTTAAAAACATTACCTTAAATCTAAAAGCCAGAGACTCTACTGCTGTAATATTATTCGATAATTTTAACCCTTTATTAATATTCAACGCTCAGAAAGGGCAAAGGGCTGAATTGTATTTTCGCTTGGACGTGTCATGAATTCCTGCAGTTTTCCTTTAATGGATTTTTTATTACTCTTTAAGATTTGCACCGAACATACCGATTAGAGCACTCAATGATGTTGTCATTTTTTATATGCTTTCTTTAGAACAAGCATAGATCGAAAGTATTAACGCTAGGAATAATTATATTGGGTAAAATTGAAATTAAGTGTCGCCGAATATAACACAATTAATTCCCTTGTTTAGTCTGGGGGCAAGTGCAAAAACAACTATCCCCGTGGGCTCGTCGGTGGTGCAAGTATGGGAGATATCTCAATCTCTTTTTTTATTGAGAAGAATAAGAATATCAATGGCAAAGGGAACCCAAAAATAAGATGGCGAACTTAAGTTTAAAAAAAATAATAAAGTTTGTAGTTGGTGCATATGAAAAAAATTGGAGCCAAATAATATTTTTAAGGTTAGAGATTTCAAATAAATTGTCAGTAGTAATGTCCCAAAGTGATAATTTTAATAGCTATTTGTGTATTAAGAACGCAAAGTGCGTAATTGCCGCTCGACAGAGTAAGTTAACGCACGATGCGAAGGGGAACTTGTCAAACATTCAATGACAATGACATTTTGCGCTCGAGTTACACATGATTTCATCTACAATTATTTGAAAATATCTAAATAGAAGAAATAATTAAGTGGAGTTTTGGCTGGAAATCAGTATTTTTTATCAACATTTTATGAGTATGCCTTGCACATGTGATCAAAATAAAGAGACGAACAAAACACAATCTCTGTCAATTTACTTCAGTTTTATTAACTATTATAAAGTTCAAATTTTTCTTATAAATAAATTATAAAATCAATTATTACTCTTACATCAACTTTAATTATATTTTGGTCCATTACATATAATAAATCTGTAAAGTTGGTGTGTCTGCACATTAAGATAGTTTTTGATAGTTACATTAAGATAGTTTTTGGAATGTTTGTCTGTTTGTTTGAACGCGCATCACGTAGAAACTACTGAACTAATTTGAATAGGATTTTTACAGGTAAATCAGTCAGAGCTTGGAGTAATATTTAGTCTCTATTTCATCGTAATCGGCCTACTCTAAGTCACGTTTTATGAGAATTGGTTTAGTAATACAGGAGCTACAGATTGATCTCTACAATAAGCATATTTGTACGGCATAAACTTTCATAATTGTACTTCTGTAATATTCCGGAAAATTCGGGAGTATTCCGGAACATTCCAAAAAATGTATGGGCTTTCTGAAATATTCCAGAATGGTGATTCTACCTAAAACTTCGTTTTCAAAAACGCTTTTTAGTTAATTTCAAAATTCCACGCCTAACGTAGTCGCGGGCACAGCTAGTTATACATTGTCAAATATCTGACCAAACTTGTGTAAGAACAGATGCACTCAAGCGAGCGAAAGAATACTTTGCCGCTCGTTGCCATGGGAGACGAGCGTAAAAGTGATATCATTCATAGCTCCCTGACAAACGTCATCTTTGCGATTGTCAAATGCGAGCAAAAAAGTCCACTTTATATGTCTATTGTACATAATAGTATATTTTACAACAAGAGATGAAAATACCGTTTTTTCCTTGAGATGGGAATTTGTCCACGAGCGAAGCGAGTTGGGCAATCTTGCGAACGAAAAAAAAACGTATTTCATTTCGATTTATGGCATATTCTGAAAGCACGTTGCTTGGTAACAGCTCGAAGCCATAGGCTGTTCCCTAAAAACAACGTGCATGAAAAAGTTATGTGTTATATATCACCGTTCAAGGGACAATCGGTTAGAATTTTTTTTACAAATTTTACGTTACAAGACCGGAAAGAGGTATTTTGCAGGTCGACCCAAGCAGATTCCAGGCTGAGCCGCAGGTGAGTTCTAGAACCTTGGGGAGAACTGCAAAACACTGTTTTTCGGTTGTGTAACATACAATATATTTTTTTCGGCCGACACTCATACAAAATCAATTTTGTGTTATTTTTCTAATAAATTTTCTAACAAATACAACTACAAACAATATTAACTAATTAAATAAAATATTTTTACGACCGACACTATTATACAACTTCAATTTCTGCTTGCAACGCTTCAAAATCTGAATCAATATTTTCCATAACTTGTGAATTGACTTTTGAAAACTCGTAAAAGTTGTCTATTTGACACTTATCTCAACAATTAACACAAATTCGTTTATATAGCAACAAGAATAACAAGGATCGGAAAAGCTTTTGCTGATCTCTAATGTCATTTTCCGGTCCAACCCGGGAAAACGTTAATTTCCGGCAGGTAATTTCTCCAGACAGGGTGTACTTTCTGGTCGGCCGAACAGAAATATATTAAAATTACTAAACTGTCAAAACTTGACATGTGACAAGTGTCCTTTATATATTGCTGGTTTCTGCGGTCTATTTTTTGTGATGGTAATTAGATAATTAGATATTCGGACTATTTGGTAGACGAGTTTTCGAACGAGTATAACAGACCGATGCGGAGAATTCAGACTCTTTGTCGAAGAGATAAGACTTCTTATCCAGAAGATGCCTGTAAAGAACTAGAATCACATGCTGACTACAATAAATACAACGCCAAGAGTCATTACACGTATAAAACCTAAAACGTGGTCAATTAAGGACCCCCAGCAGTATTCAAAGAACTGACAGGAATCAGATCATTGAAATTTGGTACCAATACTATGACAAATTTTTGGAAAGTGGCCATTCTGAGGTAGAAGATGGCTAGCAGCAGGACTACGAACACGATCTTTCGAACTCAAACATCAGAAGTGAAGGCAGAAGGCAATATCACGGCCGAAGCGCTTAAGTTAGTTAGTGAAGATGGAATGAAAATCTTTCACAGAATATGCCAAAAATCATGGGAAGAAGAAATCTTACTCAATGATTATAGAACCCTAATCTTCGTATCACTACATAAGAGGAGAACGACAGATGTCTGTGATAACTTTAGATTGCTGGCCTTAATTCACACGCCAATAAAATAATGCTGTATATTCTTCAATCCAGACTTCAGCAATATCTGGCAAATACCACCTGAGTAAGTGAAAAGCAAGCTTTGTTAAATGACGCGGTGCTAGTTATCAAATACTGAATCTCGAAAACTTACAAGAAAGCAAGAAAATATTACATGCCTATGTGTCTTTGTTTCGTAGAGTAGCATAATGCTTTTGACAATGTAGAATGAGACAAATTGTGGGGGGGGGGGCAATTGTGTATATTATTGGAAATAGAGACTCTCAAATATGTGGTCTTTATGTTTTGCCGACCGTATAAAGAAAACTCTGCAGACAACACTAACTTCGACGAAAATAAAGTTGGCAAAGGCTGTATTATGTCATCAGTCCTCTTTTGCAGCTATAGGCGGAAACAAGATTTCTTACTTAAGATTTATAGATAACACCGCCTTGGTTGCAGCAAGCAAGGATGAGCTCATACACCTGCTGGATAGGCAAATAACACAGGCCAACGAGAAAAAAGTCATGTCCACCAGGCTAGATCATCATATCGTTATGTTTTTGGGATCGTTAAATGTCAGATTTGCTCTATCACGTCAAATTTCTTCTCTAACCTCAAGAAATAGTCAAAAAGCGCTAAAAGCACACTATTAGGAATTTAACTCTATCTCTTACCATTGAAATCGTTTGGTAATAATGTTACTTTATATGTTTGAGGGCGCTGAATCACAATTCGATGTCAGATTTGCCTCATCAGGTAACAGTTCTTCTTCCCTAATCTCAAAAAATTGGCAAAAAATCATTAAAATGGCACTCTTTAGAGTTGAACTGAAATCCTTACTATTGAAGCCGTTTGTAAAAAAGGTTGATTTATGTCTTGAGGGTCGCTCAATTCAAAGGCGATGTCAGATTTACCCTATCAGGTGACCGTTTCATCGTAACCAAGAAATATAGGCAGAAAAACGCTTCAAGCTACAAATGATAACCTGTGACTCCAAAATCGTATACTTTGAAGCTGGACCTCTGCTTTATTTTAATTTTATCTACTTTAATGGTGCTAATATACCCCATTATTACACATCATTTTTTATGGTATCGGACTCTCTTATTCATAAAAGATCTATCTAGATCTTATGTTTCACCCCCTTCGTACATTTTCTCTTCAGAGTTCAGCATAAATCGGCCATCATATTAACATCCCATCTTCCTTGGTATCGACGCTTCATTTCCTTAATGTCTAGATGAAATCTTTCTCCTTGCTATAACCTCCTAAATTGGTAAGTAATGAACATTATTATTAGACTTACCAAACGGCAGTATTTCAGCCTCAGATGCAAGCAATTAACTATTCTCCCCATGCGCACTTGAGATTCGGCACTGTTAAAGTCCGTTCCAAGCTAATGGGCCCTTTCGGCGATGTTGGTGATGCCTGCTTCAACAACTCGAGTCCAAACCCTAACAAGCGATCACAGAAGCTGCTGGATTAGAACTTTTCTTAAAATATGATCCATTTCCAACAATGTGATTTTCTGTACTTCTTGGTCACTCGGATACATCGTTCAGCTAACAGGATTTTTCCTTTTTATTATGTGAAGATGTCTGGTCAATTCGTACTAATTTCTCTGTCACTTCTAATCGGCAAGTCCCACATATTTGTGACGTCGTTGGTATTGACAACCTTCTGGGGCATATTTATAATATTTTTTGCGGTACCTATTGATATGTCGAAGTGCTTGCACATGACCCAGTTGGGATATCTGGCCACTCTCTTGTGTCGGTGAGTGTACTCCGATGATGTCTACGTAGTACCTCCATCCCACCACCACATGACTGTTTCAAGATCATCTTCTGGTCCTGCACCGCTAATATTAAACTTTCCGTTTCCTCCTTCAGGTCCGAGCCGTTTAACCTCTTATTATTATTACTATTAATATTAATATTACTGCAGACACGACGACGACGACCTTCTGATAATACATATTTATTTATTTATTATTATGACAAGTCTACAGCTTCCACAAGTCAATTACAGACTGTACATATATATATTTAACCTAACCTAACCTTCCTTAAACTAAATTAAAATATCTAAAATAAGACACATAACATGAGCGAGAGAATAAATCAGACAGATTAGATAAAATGCTTACAAAATTTCTATTTCAGTCTGAATATTAAGTAGTCTATTTTTTAATTTCTTTGTGAACATTCCATATGTATCTTTTGAATATGTTTAGATATCGTTATAATGAATTATAGCTATTTGCCATTCTCACAGGAGGTGACTTTAGTTAATAGTTTCTACTTGGTATAATGTATGAAAAAGTTCTTTGAAAACGTGTCATTTCATCTGGCACATTGATTATTATTTTATTTGTGGTAGTTACGTCATACGAAAGATGATGCAGAAGTTTATATAAATAAACAATGTCAAAGTAAGTTCTTCTGCTATTTAGTGTCACTAAATTATACTTAGATGATCTAAATAGGAAGAGTTACCAGTATACCTCTTATGCAAAATGAAATTAATATGAATTTTTTCTGTACATTTTCTAACATTTTTTAATATACCTGATATAGAAAGGACTCCAAATCGTGGAGCAATAATCTAGTTTCGATCTTACAAAGGAGGAATATAACATTAAAATAGTTTTTTCGCACTTAAATGATTTGCACTTGCGTAAGATAAAACTCAAATTTTTATAGCACTTATTTGAAATATTTATCACATGATCATTGAACGTCAGTTTCCAGCCGAATACTACACCCAGATCAGTTTTTGTATAAACTCTTTCCAAATTTTCGTTTCCAATTTCGTATTTATAATCAAGCATATATGCATTAAAATCAAATATTGTTGTTCAGGATGTTGTCTTAGCTGAACTACGTATTTTAGCAATATTTGTAAGTCAACAAAGACTCCGTAATAATAATA
This sequence comes from Rutpela maculata, assembly GCA_936432065.2. NCBI lineage: Eukaryota > Metazoa > Arthropoda > Insecta > Coleoptera > Cerambycidae > Rutpela > Rutpela maculata. The sequence goes on along the minus strand of OW386287.2, from coordinate 53,804,918 downwards.
TGAAAAATGTAAAAAACATTGAAAGCCACTCAAAGCTATTTTCAGACACTTCAGAAGTATATTTTTTGTTAAATTATTATTAAAGTTTAATACATGATATTTTTATATACATATAAACAGCTTCAAGAATAGTATAAGGCAAACACTTCCAAGGCAGAGAAATGTAACAAGTACATTAAAGAAGCCATATAAAACATGTTTAAGGATCTTTTAAGAGTTAGAGAGGCTGATTGAATGGGGGCGTTTCGACGCCAGTCGGCGACACTTTTATATTATCATTCAGCGTACGAGAGTAAATTCTCCTTCTAAAAACTTATGATATACCGGATTTTAAATGATTGATACGAACATCAGATACATCATTTCCATTAGCCACTATATTATCTTAAAGAAGGCAAAGTCTTTCTAGGTACTTACAGCAGATACGGCACATCTCACAGAATAAGTCTCAATTCTAGAGAATATTAACTCAATAATTTGTTATGCACTGATTGTATATCCTAAATTTGATAAGAAACTATTCTCCTATATTTAGTTATAACTTATATCGTTGCCATATTACTTTTTAACACAATAAATTTAGACTTAAAAAATCGGCAGCTACTGGAAGCGGCTGGAACCTCCCCACCCGGTGAATCTTTGAAGCCGAAAAGAGCACTAAACAATATGAACGATCTCATTTAATTATATTTATTAAGTTGAAATATTTTTTTCGTATTAAATCAGAAAAAAAGTCTTGCGTTCGGTGGAATTTGGACCTAAGAACTTGAGTGTTAAATTTATAGTCTGCACAACATTAATATTTTATTCAATGTTTTTAATACAAATATATGCTTCATCGGATCCTAGCCCGGGGCCAGCCAGACAACCACGGTGAACACCGCCGTGGCGAGTGTGAGGCTGGACGGGGTAGGTCCGGTTTGGCTTGGAGAAAAATAGAAAAGTAGCTCCTGTCTTCTGTAGGCAGGCTTAAAGACTAGGTTAAAATTATAATGTGTCCACATGGACCTAAAATTAATATAAAAATAAATACAATTCTATACAAACCTCCGTAGGCAAGAGCACTTAATAATTTTGATTATTGATACGGGAAACAACTAAACGAAAAACCTGTTCGTTGGTAATGGGATGGATGGCAGGGATGGCCATCTTTGGAAAAAACCATATAACTCTTGGTGGACAGCTTCCCTGCCAGTGTTCATGGTGGATCGTTTAAGTTTGAGTTGGTATATTTTGTTTTATCTTTTGGCCTCGACCAATTTTTCACTAAATCGGTCGGGGAAGTGATAGCTGTCAAATTTTTGGTTCCAATGTTTCTCTGGGGAATTTGGTTTTTGAAAAATGTTTAGGTTGGTACCAATGTCTTAAATTGTTTTTAGGTCATATAGTACTATTTTTAGGTTATGTTGCCGGAAGAATTTCCGGCGGTATGCCGGAAGAATTTCCGGCGGTATGCCGGAAGTAGCGGAAATAGTTTTTAAAATATAATGTCACTGTCACTTTAAAGTTTTATTGGAAAAACTCACCGAAAGCGTTCCGATGGGGTTGCTTACACTTGTAGGGCTTGTAAGCGGTTCAGGATGGCCTCTCACACCATCCGTGGGCTTTATAAACGTCGAAAAAACTTGTAATCTCCCGATACACCTGACACGTCAAAAACACTCAGCATACAGTCTGCACGCTTTAACACACTAGCAGAGAACTTATACCACAAATGGACCCGTAGTATTTTTTGGGAATTTTCCATTGAGTCCATTTAATAAAATTTGTCATTTTTCTGAAAATTTGACATTTTTCTGAAAAGTGATATTTTTCCGAAAATTTGACATTTTTTGAAGTGACATTTCTCCGAAACTTTGACATTTTTTCGAAAATTTGATATTTTTCTGAAGTGACATTACTCCGAAAATTTGACAATTATCAAACATTTGACATTTTTCTGAAAGGTGACGTTTTTCTGAAAGGTGACGTTTTTCTGAAAGGTGACATTTCTTCGAAAATTTGACGTTTTTTCGAAAATTTGACATTTTCCTGAATTTTTGACATTTTTCTGAAAAGTGACATTTCTCTGAAAATTTGACATTTTTTCGAAAATTTGACATTTTTCTGAAATGACATTACTCCGAAAATTTGACAATTTTCAAATATTTGGTATTTTTCTGAAAGGTGACATTTCTTCGAAAATTTGACATTTTTCTGAAGTGACATTTTTCTGAAAATTTGACATATTTCTGAAAAGTGACATTTCCCTGAAAATTTAACATTTTTTTGAAAATTTGACATTTTTCTGAAAAGTGACATTTCTCCGAAAATTTGACGTTTTCCTGAAAATTTGACATTTTTTAAAAATCTGACATTTTTCTGAAAAGTGACATTTCTCCGAAAATTTGATATTTCTTGGAAATGAAAAAAAAAAAATTCGTGACTCGTCTTGTAGAAATATTTTTTTGATATCATCATCAGTTCGCCTGTTATAAGAATTTTATGCTTTTACGACGTCATCAGAACGTAGGTGTATTTTTAATTCACTCGTATACCATCCATCTACAATATTTCCATCTACGTTTCAAACTTTAATTGGATGTTTCCAATAGTTAAGTCGATATCTGCACCAGTTTCTAAGAATTTTTCTTATTTGTGACGTAATGTGACGTAGGTGTATTATTAATTCACTCGTAATCCGTCCGTCTACAATATTTATACCTACGTTTCAAATTTCAGTTCGATATCTTCAACCGTTCCCGAGTTATCAGCCGAAATCACTGAACACCTCTGTCATTATTAGAATATCACCCTGTACATTGCGCTGCTTTGAGGACAAAACAAGTGAAATTCTTGTTTTTTCATTTTTTTCACGGAAACCAAATGGAAAAAGTGCAAGTGTGATATATCATTGAAATCGGAATTTTTACTGCTTTTAAATGGTTCAATTACAAATTGTAAGTAATCATAAAATAAACAACTTGTTGTGCCAAAATGGCACTAAACGTAATCCGATCTCAACCAAAACCTTTTCAGATCTTCTGGAGCACTAAAGAAACCCTCATGCAAAGTTTCATCCAAATCCGTTTAGTAGCTTCGCCGCTATCGTGCTAACATACATACACACACACACACACACACACAGACATTTTTTAAAAACAACTTTTTTGGGTTCCTGGGACCTCAAAACGTAAAGATTTGATGTTATCTCAATTTTCGATTTTGGACTAATTGTAGTAACCTCCCACAATTTTATTGTGGGGAGGTTAAAATGGATTGTATTGCTGGAAAGAACCACAAATGAGGTAATATTCAACTTGCAAAAAGTTCAAGCAATATATTATCGAAATTATTAATTTATTTTGTTACCTTAATATCTTAGCTACGTGATCCTGAAAGGATTTTTTTTGTTAATGTATATATTTTCAGAAACATGTATTACGAAAACACCAGTTTATGTCAATTTTAGATAATTCTGCAAATAGCTTCAAAAATATGCATTTGAGTTATAAATCAGATAATAATCGAAGCTTATAAAGTTAATTTCATTTTTGGTTGAATAAAACTTTCTTTTATAATAAAAAATCTTCGAGCTAAAGCTCTGGGATTCTTGTCGGATTATGGGCGAAAATTTCATTTTGTATAAATTTCTAAGAAATCAATTTTTCGTGAAAATTACCGTTAATTCAATAAGACGCTTTAGCTATCGGTATATTACTTTTGAAAATGAAATTAAAACAAACTGGAAAATATTATAAACGATAATATTATACATAATTAAACTACTTTGAAGTAACTGTTAGAGATGATGCCCGTCAGCTGCAATGCAAACATTACACCGGTACTAGTCTAGCATTGACCGTCGTAAGTGGTAAAAATTCTTAACGTGTTTCGGAGTTTACAAAATACTGCTCTTTCGCTCAGCTCTTCCAGAGTGTTCACTGGTGTCTCACAGACAATACTGACATAACCCCACAGATAAAAGTGAAGCGTTGTGAGGTCTGGCGGTTGCGCTGGCTATGTATCGGGTTCTTCTCTAACAATTCATCTTCCAGAAAATTTGTATCTAAATAATTGCAGATGTTTGCAGTAAAGTGTGCTGGGACTCCATCGTCCTGGAATCACTTTCGCTGATCGAGTAAGTGATAATTGTTCAGTAATTCCGGCAATATCTAATCTAAGACATGTGCCTTACATCATCAGACATTGCTTACCGAACTATAACCTTGAGGCTATAATTGTCTCAGATGATTGCTTCTAAGATTATTATTTAATGCTGAATATTGGCAATTCTGCTTGTTAACATATCGAAATGAAAGTGGACTTCACGAATAAAAATTATGTTGTTGAAAGATGTTTTTAGCAAAAACGTATAATATACACTACTTCACTGATTCATGGCTTCTAATGAAACCACATCTCTGATTCCATTCAATTGAGGTAATTACACACATGCAGAACGTCTATATTTTCGACGTGATCATCGAATATTTTCATTACATTTGGAGTAAAAATGCAGAATTAATAAATGGGTACAAAATAAATCTTTGAAATGGTGGAAGAGTTTCCCATCCCAGAGACAAACCAAAGAGTTCATTAAAGAGCGATCTACCTTTACGGAAAACACTATGTCAAAATAGAAAGGCCATTTGGACAATGGTTATTTTTTTGTGGCATTGGATTTTCTCCATTAGCCAATTACGTAATATATATTTGTTGCCTATAATCAATTACCTAAATTAAACTAACACGACCGTAGAAATAGAAATACACACAGAATATACCTCTTCTCGTCCAGGGGCATTTTTTTATTGTAACATTACACAGGTAGTCCTCGGGAAGGGTATATCTCACAATAGGAAAGACAATTAAAGAATACAAGCTAACCTAATTAAAACAACAGTTTAATAGTGTTCAGAAAATTAACTAATACGTTCTAGATTTGCATGTTTTTAAGGACCAATAGATGAATAGCATTTGTTGGAAGAGGAACATTAATATCAACTAGGTTTTTTTAACATAACATTAGTAGCCATTTGGTAATTCTGACAACTAAAGAGAATATGGTCCAGTTCACCCGTGGTACCGCATGTACTACAACTTTCTGAATTAAGTACTCCAATTATATTTAGATGTTTTGGGCAGCAAGGGTCGAACCGTATTCTACAAACTGTAGTATTAAATTTTCCAGGGGCGTTAATGCCCTTAGACTATGATGATTTGAGGATATAGTCCACAACTTGGGTGTACCGGCTCGTAGGGTTATTTAAACGATAATTTCCATATACATTTGACCAATCAGTCTATGTTTTATGTCTGAATGAAATTATACAGTCTGATAAACATATTTTAAAGTCTGAGTGTTCGTTAGACGTAGTTTCTTTAGCAAGATGATCAACGTGCTCATTATGTGGGATTCCTACATGGGATTTAACCCGAACAAAATTGACAAGACTATTATTTTTATTTAGCTCACATAGGAGATTCATATGGAGAATATACGAATTCGTGTGGGTGTAATTGAATGCTTGCCAAAACTAGCTGAAGTTGTTTCACACTTAGATGCAATTCTTTCCACATAGCATAGTGGATTTTCTAACTGGATACTGTAGACTTAATAGACATACGGGTTTAATGGTCCTAGCAGAGGATACATACAGATTCTGTCAAGAGGAAGAGGAAACCTCAGTATATGTGTTACGTCACTTGGCGAAGAGAAACCAAGGGCAGATAGCTTATACCAAGGAGCCCTTATTAAGGCGGTTGAGTCTGATACAAAATACATTGCTGGATAAGGAGCTCTAAGTAAGACTAGAACAGGAACACCACAATAGATCCCTGGCGTCGTGATGGTCAAGGCTAAATGGCCAGCTTCTCTTCTCCAATCTGAATCGAGTGTTATTTAGAGAAAGAATGCTATTGTTATTGAAAAAAAAAACGACCAGTAAATATAAATTTTATGAAACATTTTAGAAAAATGTGCATGAAGAGAGTTGGACAGTTACGTTTCGTCAACCAAGTTCACATTATCAGGAGAAATTAAATTATAAATACGGTCATTATACCCAAAAAATTTATTTCAAAGTAACTGGTGAATATCCTATAAAATATTTAAAAATTATATAAATACATTAGAGTCCAAAAAGTAATACTACACAGTATTATGTGAAACCTCACTAGTCAATACGGCACAATATATTCATATATATCTAATCAATAAAATAATTAGCACAAGTGTATTAATTACACATTTGAGCGATCAAAACGTCCTTAATTGTGTATCTGTCTATACAGCTGTGTAATGCGATAGGTTTGCTATGGTAAGCAGAGCAACGTGCATGAAATGTTGAGTGCACATTGATTAATATGTACGTAATCGGGTTCGATTTGTTTTTGTTTTTAACCAGTTCGTAAACATTTGTATAAAGGTCCTCGCTCTGAAGCTCTGCATGCAACTATTGAAATTTTTTGCTGAATATTTGTAAATAAACTCATTAGTATAAACGGTTTTTCTCTCTTTGTAAATACATGTTTGTGTTAGTAGTTTTGGTTTTCAAAAGTGTTATTTTTATTATTTAGTCCAATATCAGTTAATTATTAGGTACAATAAACAAAAACTAGAACTGCTTCCTTACAAAATGGAGGACCATTTATGTATCTTTTATACTGACATATTAAATAATATAGGTTATTGTTAAGGAAACATATTTAAACACTACAATGTCTTGTAGCCTGCCAAGAAATAATAAACTTCATGAACAAATGTCCGATTTTGTAACTATACATGCTAAATGTAGGAAAGAGGATACCCTCAATTAGAGTTTAAATGTTAGTGAAACATCTCGGGTTCCTGAACAAAAAAATTGTCTTTTGTGTGAAGAAGTGACAATTATACTGATTGCACTGAAAAAGCCAGTATATTTAGGCAGAGTTTAAGGAAAATATTATGTCCAAGTAAAAAATAATGTTCTTTCTCAGAACCTACTTCCTGCATGTGTGTATGTTAGGGTGGCTTTTATTTTTTAAATTTAGATTTTTTTTGCCGCACCCCAGAATGGTTCCATTCCATAAAAAAATACTCTGTAAAATTTTAACTCGATCGGATTACGTTAAGGGGTAGGTAGGGGGGCCTTAGACAATAGAATTCTTATGAGTTAAATCCTCAGGTTGGATAGATTTTTTTATCAGTTTCTTGCGACATATTTTACAAAAAAATAACAAAATAACACCGAATCATAAAATACATGGTGTATTTTATTGAAAAAAAAAACATCAATCCCGTACATATTGCTTGGATAAAGTTTCTTTTTTTAAGTCGAAATACAATGAACTGAAATTTTGTAATTTACAATTTAACAAATTACAACATGTCAATTCGTTGGATCTCAGTTAATAATGAGAATATTTTCATAAACTCGAAAACCTATTGTTGTATTTTTATGAAAAGTCAAATGTACATGACAAATAAAAATTAAACAGGAGTCCCTAGGGCCAGGGAGGGCAACCGAATTTTAAAAAAATTTTTCGCAAATTTCTTTTTCAAAATTTTGAGGGGTCCTTAGAGAAGTGCTTCTCTAGATGTTATTTCCCATATTTCTTATAGGTCCCATGCGCCATAGACGAGAAAAAAAATATTGAAATTTCACCAGCCGCCACTGTACATAGAGAGAGGTCTAGTTTCGGAAATTGTTGATCTAAATGAAACCTCGTAAAAAAACCTCTAGTTGTCATAGAAACAAAATCTTCTAGGTTACTATCCATCAAAAATGTAGTTACATCAGAACTCAGCTGAAACCGTTTGGTTTTGTTACTTCTGTCTATTTTAATTGGATTGACTCGCCAAATCTTCCACAAGTTTAATTTTTGTTTCTTGCGACAATTCTGAGTCAAAGATAAGGCAACTGTCTCCGGAGCAAGGTACCATAAGTGCTTTTTAAATATGTTTACTGTTGCTCGCGATAAGTCCGGATCTGTGGATTTATATTCATGAAGTTTTTTTAAAAAACACAAATCTTGGTATGGAGCTAAAGTTGCTAGTGGTGCTAAGGACCAAGCTTCTAAGTAAACTTTAATAATAAAAATAGAAATATTTAAAATATTTTTTCGTTCTGATGCCGTTAAATGGAATTCATCCCGAAACAAAAAAATGTTTAAAGTATAAATGGCTTTTGCCATCCATCGGATATGATGGGTTGATCAGAAACGTATCTATAATAAATGAATTATTCAAGGCTCATAGAAAAAATATTTTACTGTATTATCACCTTCCGCCACTTTTTCGCTAATGTTGCCGAAGCTTTTTCTGAAAATTTTGGGAAGTTCGGAACTTCTTTAAGATTTCTATATGTTATACTTTTATTATCCAATTGCAAGGAAATCTGAAAATGCAAAGTTATACTTAAATTAAGGACTAAAATCATGAAGCCATGCTAGGTCGTTCAATTTTGCTATGAAATTTACGAGGCTCTGATATTCTATGAATAAATAATTCGACCATTATTTTGAATAGATATAATAACTAACGCGTATGAGTCTTGAATGTAGTGTCATAAATTATCAAGTGCCATAATATAGAATGGAAAATCAATATCTATTACAGGCCCGTCGTAACAACTTTCTTTGTACGAACACTCAACTCAACGATTTAATATAGAAAACTAACTGATATTGCGCTAATATTATGACAAGATTTTAACGGAACTAGCACAAAACTTTCATATATAAAACTAGAATGTGATTATAGACCAAAGTAAAATATACATGCTGATTTCAATTCCTGGAACATAAGGAGCATCAGAAAGGCTAATGATAGTAATAGAGACCATGCCTCCAAGTGGAAACTTTCTTAAAGCGCCAAAGCTCGAACGCGTGACATTCCGAGTTGTTGGATTGCGGGAGTTCATGACCAAACTTTCTCGTAAAATTATAGGTACTGATAATTTCTAACTGCAATGAGAGGTTGAGTATGATATTCTTCTTGTGCTCAATTTATAAAATTATATGCAGATACCGGCATTATACTAATATGACTAACTATTTTTACAAAAGAAACGATATAAGTTACTTTCACTCCAACAACATATTCACAAAAACTTCAGAAATTCAGAAATAATTCAGACAAGAATTTTCTTACATTAAATTGGTTCATTGGGTTGTCATTGAGAAATTCTTAATTTATCCTCCTCGAACGAGACCCGGAACTCTCCTTGGAGGTAGAGAATTTTATAAGATTTAATTTTGTACATAGCCATTTTTGTCGCAAATTTAACGAGAAAGCTGAAAATCACCAAAGAACATATTTTTGTGATCCCTCCCCAAAGAGAGTTCCGGGCCTCGTTCGAGTGGGATAAATTAAGTACAATAAACATTGCTTCAAATACTGATTATAATTATGAGTGCCACCTTCAGTCGCCCTCTGTTTTGATAACTAATAACACATTGAGGGTTAGTGTGCTACTTTTAATTTAAAGGGTTCAAGTAAGCGCCTAGGTCTACTCTACAAAAATAGAGTCAACTTAACCCACCTGATATAAGAAGTCCTCCTCTCCACTTGTCTTTCTTTAAATTTATTTATAAAATGGTTTCGCACGTTCTCTTGTTTCCCAAAATAGTAATAGATAAAAATAGTAAATAGCTAACGCCTTCGGGTTACTAACTATTGAAAGTGGGGGCGAAATTAACGATTGTCTCAAACTCTGAAGAACAACAAGTGCCTTTTTGCTACCAGAGTAAAAAATCTAACTCACTTTCTGAGGCCGTACTAATAAGGATGTATAGGTGGAGGGGAAGTTTTCGTGTCCCCAAAATTTTTTTATTTATTGAAATTTTATAAAGTAGAGCTAATTAAACCCTTTTAAAACTAGCGAACTAACCCCTAATGCGTTATTAGTTATCAAAACCAGAGGCGGCTGATGGTATGGAGTTATAATCAGTATTTGAAGCTTTGTTTATATAAAAAGCAAAATATACTGTAGGTAGTGTGAAAATAATTTATATTCTGTTTCTCTATTTGGCAACTAATACTAGAGGGGCACTGACAAAAATAGTTAGGTGTCTGCAATTAATTATTACAATTATTTATTATATTATTATATTATAAAAAGTCTAACTTATCAGAAATTAAAATGTTTTGTTTTAAAAAGTCTACTTTAATTAACATCTTAAACCTTTACCCTTAAGGCACTCATTTGAAAATATATATGTTAAAAATTCAGTCAATCTGAATTGAGCAAGAAATTACGCGAATGTAGAACTTACATCAGACTAAAACGAAAACTAAAGTCTAGTTTCACCAGTTTAAGTATACATCGTACCTGCTAGTTCTAGCAGATTGAGGAGCATAACAGGCTCAATCTTTTTGAGAAAGGAAGAAGTATAAAAAATAAGTGGGGGAGAGCAACTAAAATTATTCTCAGAATATTTAAATTATAATCAAGACAGAACTTTAAAAAAAATGTACCTAAAAAAAATGAAGTTTTGCAATAATTCCAATCATTCCAATCATTTTTTCTTAAATATTTAATTTAATTTAGAAGCTTGTATCTGCATCAGTATCATTTGAACATAAGAAGTTCGGGCGTAACATAAAATATTTGAAGCGCCTCCCCTTTAGGGGAAGGCATCGAATTTAATACTACTTCAAAGATGTTGATAAAGGAAATATACGATTTTAATATTTCGCTCTGTGTGATATTTTGCTCCAGTTGTATCTAATAACTTCCTTGGCTGACAAACACCTTATTTATTTTACAATATACACAGCTTATAAGTGAAAGTCTCATCCGTGTTTTTTGTGTGAGGTTCATAATAAAATAAGTTAGCTATATAAAATAAAAGTTTGTTCGGCACTTTCAAACTTTTAGTATGGCGCATGGCGTGCTACATCGGCGTATATGACTTTAATGCGTTATTCTTAAAAAAAGACTGTAAAGCTGATATTTCACGTAGTTTATTTAAAGTCAAAAATGCAAAAAGAAATTTGGAGTTATAAAGGGTAATGTCCTGATGTGAGCTGAAATGTCGAAAAATGTTATTGATTTTGAATCCATAATAAGAGATTTGGTATGTCCAGGAAGTGATATTAGAAGAAAACTATGACGTTTATATTGTAATAGCTGACATACTCGGCTTCAATTGAGTAAAGACAATAGAAGGTATTTGGAGAGAGGTAAGTAGTATTGTGACGAATATACTGATTGCAATGTCTATCGCGTACTGAGTTCGAGCCCCCACCCCTGGCACTGAGAATGCCGGTGGATATGGATGTATGTTTACGTTTTTCCAAATATATAACCCCTTTCCGGACAGCCTTGGCTTTGAATTTGGGATTGTCTATGTTTATGTAGTTAAAACGCCGAGCACCGAGATATTTCAGGTGACGTTGCACTTTGGTAGCGATTGCTTGACATTATTAAAAACTGGATTAAATACTCGAAAGGAAAAATACTATGCGAGAGCGTTATCGTAAGCGATATAAGCAACTGAGAGCAGTGGTAATGTAGCCTTTAGAACTTACTTCAGGCGCTCATTTGTTAACTAACGCAATGCGATCATTAGAAACACACTCATTTACAATTTTATTTAAAAGTTAACGAGTCAGTCATGGTTATTTATAAAGCGATTTTGATAAAAATGCAAAAGTTTTTCTCGGACATCTACCTGAATACATGAGAGAAAAAATAAATATATTTTTAAGCCTCTTTTCGCCGCATTATTCGTAAATAATCGGCTCATAAACCGACTTTAATAAAAATTTTAATTGTAGAGGTTTTTAATAATTCAATGACTTGAAAAATTCCCTGCCTTTCCAAGAATTATGAACGGATTTAAGTAAATAGAAAAATTCTTTTAAAAAACAGATGAAAGGAAATATTTAGAAACATATGTTAGGTTTCTATTTTTGATACCCATTTTATACCTATTTTATTTAATCAAATAAGTATAAAGTATTATAAATATTATATACAAATTTTTAATAATCGTCTTAGAAAAAAAATGTTTGTACAAAAATCCGTTTCATAACATGCTAAAACCAAATATTAAATTTAAAAAAATCTGTGTGTATGTATGTATGAGTGAGTGTATATAAGTAGACTGTAGCGTATTCACTTACATATTATTATCGTCATGGGTATAAATAATAACAAAAATTATTACTGAGTGTTATATATTTAAATTTTAATATAAATTTTAAAATTTGGATTTTTTTAATATGGTTTGTTGCCATAATTTGGTGACCCCGATTTCGCGAGCACAAGAGATGAAACGAGCAATAATGATACACTATCAATTGATTTATGGATATTTCAATCGCAAGCTCAAAGTCATTAACACGTCAAGCTCTTTAATGAGATGTAATATCCGAAAACCGAGGTATCAGTAGTTTAAGGTACATCATACGTTGAGATTGTGCAACTTCAACTTCAAAAATTCGTATTCAATAGAATACTAGATTTATCGCTAGATCCCCCACCGCAACACGACAGTCTGAACAACCCCAAGTTTATATCCAGAAGACTGTTCATTTTTATTTATTTTGTACATGTGTAGATGAGTACTCTGCTTATACAACCCCCTACACTATTAAGCCATATTATCAAGATATCAATTATTTGCTAATTTTATGTGACATAACATCATTCTCATTACGGATGATCAATTTATAATTACTGAAAGACGCTCAATCTAACGATTATGAACTTTCATATTCACTTAGCATCAGCCAAATACATGCTATTTTATATCTTATTTTATTTTACCGTGAAAGGCAAGCCGTTCGCACCACTTTTCAAAGATGTCGAATGTCTTTTCGCACTCAGGAGGTTCATACTTACCAGGCTCCTGATTGCCATTTATAAACTTTTCATTTTTTTATCTGACCTTTTTTAAAATTTGGGTGAGCGTAGCGCTTCCTTGTGCCGCCCAAAATGAATGGATTCATGATTTTTGGGGGTAAATTAAAAAATCCCTCCAACCCCCATGCGTAAACGACTTATTTGTGGATTTTTTTTACTTTTACAAGTCATATTTCTTAAACTTTTGGGGGGTTGCCGTATGCTCCTTCCCCAAAAAAAGGGCTGGCATGGTCATTTCTGTGGTCTACTGCCCCAAATTAATAACAATTCACACATTTTGGGAGTAAACCTGTGACACCCAATTAGTGGTCGGCGGGCTCCTGGTTCAATATAGACCATTTCTTTTAAATAAAATAGCTTCTGTTAAATTTAAATTTTTTATTTCAAATTAGAAACATAAAATACCATGGTAGAATATTCCCTTGAAATTGGGAAATATCAGTCACGTAGAGTGGATGCCAGAGACATGCAAACTATCATGTTTTAAAGAAGTTATGTTTTATTTTAAAGAAAAATGTTTCAAAAGTTTTTGATTAAGCATATAAAAATACGGAGCTAAACAAGGTATAGAAACTGCAATATACAGTGTCTCTCAAGTTCGAGACACACTGTATATTGTAAGAATGTATTTATTACAGCGGTACCATATAACAGTCAATTATGCAAGTGTTCGAGCAAAATATTAATTAAAGAGGTATTCACAATCGCCCGGTTGCAACTTTTACTAGTTTAATATCTCCGTTAGGATAACATAACAGTAGTAACCTTTTATGTTTATATAAACAAGAAGTAGTTTATATCAAGAAATACAAGTTGCTTACTCATCAAGAGATGTATAGAAAAGTTGCAAAAGTCACATTTGGTCCAAATTTTTTTGTTAAAATTGTAAATTACAAAAAACGTTCCTCATTATCTTCGGGTTCAAATTCAAGCATCCTTGTAATTAAATATAACTGTAATATAATAGACGTTATATTTCTTTAAGTTACAACTGTAGCATTTTGAAGAAAGTTATGCAATTTTGAGCCAAATATGCTTCTATGAAATTTTTGCTACACATCTTTTAACAGCTAATTAAAGTTAGTATATTTTTACAAAAATATAAAAAGGTTATTGTTGTTATTTCAACATAGGTTTATCACTGAATCAATTATAATTATTTTGTAGGTATATATTGTATCTAAAATATTTGATATTGAAAAATTTGATTCACAAAATACTGCTTTCTTACCGTATTACAAGGCCTAGATCCACTTGTAAAGGGATCCCCAAAGGCTGCTAAACCTCGAACGCAGGGTAGGGTAGTCACCCTGTGCCCTGAACAAAATTCTAATGTTTTACGTGCAGTACCGCCTCTGCAATACACTGGTGAGGAAGAAGTCTCACACGGTCGACTAGTCAGGTCTTTGGGGTGGTCTCGATAATTTGGGGTAGTGCAAGTAGTCAAATATAAAAAGACAACGTCGTTCTAATCAAACATTTAATAACGGTACGTAACGGTACGTGGTACAATATATTACACTAAATAATAACGATAGCTCGGTACGTAGCACAATATATCACACGATATAACCTAAGTGAACTAATAAGTGTGGCCCACACGATTAACCTAACATACGCAAAGTATCTTGCAACTAATAAACTCTTAATAAATATAGGAAAAAAGGTCATATACAGGAAGCATGACAAAAAACTACATGTGACCCAAGATACGGTAAAACATATATGGCTCAAAACTATTGAAATCTATTTGAAAAATAGAGCAAACCAATTTAATTATTGGAGTAACGATACACAAAATATACCAAATATTACTGAAATCTACTGGGATTGTTATGAGCAAAATATTACAAATATTACTTGAAATTTATTGAATTACTTATGTGCAAAATATAACTAATGTTACTGAAATTTCCTGAAACTCATGCAAGTTATGATGAACGATCCTGTTCATTCTCTTGTCTCGGGTAAACAACCCCTAATTATTTTATTGTCCTGTGGACGTTGTGTTGATGTACCGGATCCCTCGTTAAGAGAATATGATTCCGCTTACCTTTGGTAGTGTCTGAATACCTTTTCCAGTCCTACCAGGGTAGCGTAATTCTAGGTGATAACAGTTGCCGGTGGTAGGCAATCTACGTGACGAGATCCCAGTACCATACAAACACAAGATGACAGGCAATAATCCAACAGCTAGTCACCAAAATCTGGACTAGAAGTCGAAACCAGAGCCGGGCTCGAAGTCCCTCGTAAAATGTAGAGTGTGTCATAAAAGTTCCAAGTAAAACGTAGAGTAACAGACCCAAATATACCATAAACTACAGATCCAAATAACTCGTAAATTAACAAATCCAAATAAATCATAAGCTAACAAATAGATCCTAATACTCGTGACTTAACAAACAGGTCACAATACTCGTAACTTAATAAACCAGCCCTGCAATAAAATAAATAATCTAAATTACCAATCTATTTCAACTTTAAGTGGGTTTCAGAGACGTACCTGAGATGTGATGTAGGCTGAAAGAGCTCCTTCGCTATTGAATGGTACTCCGAAGTCTTGCATTCGAAAGACGCCAGGTGCTTCAGAAAATTGATTTAATCCGGAAGTCCGTAGTTGTATCTCCCCAAAAACGATACTCAAATACCAAAATGGAAATACGACTAATTTTGTCGTGCTGAATACTAAATCCCATAAATGTAGCAAAACTTACAATATTGCTAAAACGCGTACTCACACGACTCCACTTTCTAGCCAGCAAAAGGGAAATGACCAAAAGATGTCCCCCTATTAAATTGACAAATTCTTGTAACTCCCATCGGTACATTCAGAATTTCCACCTCAGAACTCTGAATAGATTTTCCTAACCGAAGGCCGGTCCTTTCATAAGTCTACACACCAAAAGAAAGTTTAATTAACATTACCGGCCATTGTGGAAGCTTTACCAAGGCGTTTTGCAACGCGCTTTCTTAAAAAATACCGAACGCACCTTGTTCGGCTGGCTTCCTGTACCAACAGCGCATTTAATTGCTGAAGTAAAATATCAGGTAGCACTATTAGGCAACCAATTATACTCGTTTTGGAGCCGAAGGAAATATCTATTTTCCTCAAATGCACAATACAATTTGGGCGAATACGAAATTAGTACATAAAATTTCGGCAATTACTAAATATGAAAATAGACTGTAACAACCGCTCTTTATCATTGAGGGCACACAAAACTTTAGTAGTTACATTATTTGTTGTTTACAATATCAGTCTCGTGCAGGTACTATTCAAAAATTCTGACACCATGAGATCGGGCGTTGTCATATATTACAGCGAATTCATCGCCAATAAATGAGTCTATGTATTTTTGCTGGATAAACGCTCTCTACCTCGCAACATTCAAAGTCCTGCTAAAAATGGCGTGTAACAAAATACATCGAATTTAACATGATAAATACACTTTTTTTAATAAACAACCTTTATCGGATAAGTAAAATGCGAAAAAGATATTATTTAATCACTTTAGACTAAATGAAGTATATTAAACTTTCATAAAAGGAAATTGTGTACAAGCGATGTCATATATTAATATACAATGTACAGAATTAATTTTTCTAGAGCCACACTGGGCCTAGAATTTCTCAAATCACAACTATTGCTGGTCGTGCTAAGTAAATCCTTTTAACTTTTTCTAAGCGAACAATAATCCCTGTGCCCACACAAAACCAATCTAAAGCTACCCTAAATTTCAGTTAACGTAGATAATTGTGAAACGCAGCATATTGGCTTTATCGGAGGTTTAACTTTTTTTAAATTGAAATCGTTACTAGTGAAGTGGAGAACCCACGCGTGTATATCTCTGGATTTGATTGACTTGGACTTCTCGCCCTTACAAATGGACATGTGTTGATGGTATGAGTTCTAGACACAATCGATCCGACCCCAAGATAAATTACTAACACGAAATGTCGACAGGAAATAACCTTTATCAAATAATCCCAAAATATCCCGAGCTGTCGTCAAATAACATAAATAAAAAATGAAATTCATTTCGACGAAATTCAGCTCACGCTGCTAACATTTTCAAACGGAATATTGCTGTGGGGAAAATCAAATTACTTAATTATTGCATTCGTAGTGACATAATATTGTATACAATACACTACGGTAATATAATAAACACTTTATAGGCCAGTCAATATACGTAAAAATTGTACGTGAGCAGGAAAAAATTAAATAATATTTTATTTGATAAAAACCTAGTTGACTTACGTTATACAGTGTCCGCCAAAAAGTCTGCACCATATGGGAAACTCCCTAGTTATTGATTTTCTGAAAAATTTTATTTTTGATAGAAGTTAGTGCATGTTCTCAAACGAAAAAGAGGCTACACAAATGTGTGTTAGTCCTGGCGCTTAGGTCGGAAAATTAGTTTTATGAAATTACCTCAGGAACAAACTGCCTTCATTTTTTAAAATATCAAAAATATTATTTAAAGTTGTTAGTAATGCGAAATTATATCCAAATATCAAATTTGGCTGTTCTGTTTTAAAAATAAAAATTTTCCACTTCTTTACACATAATTCCTGAACTATGTTTTTAAATATTCTTCTGTTATTAATAATTCTCTCTATTTAATAGTTTCAGCCTAAGTAATAGATTAAAATCCACTTTGAAGAACTTTTAGCAGTTTTTTTGATCAAATAAATATTTTGTGAAAAATGCTGAATTTCTTGGTGTAAAGATGTTCTGTTTTTACAATGTTACCTTTTTCGGAGTATTTTAATGCAATTCGCTTAAAAGAGTTTCATTTGATTTGCTTTAGAAGAATTCGAAAAAGTTTATATTAGAAAAAAAGAGAACTATGCATAAAAAAATCCAGCATTTTTTCCCAAAATATTAATTTGGTTAAAAAAGTACTGCTAAAAGTTCTTCAAAGTAGATTTTAATCCATTACTGAAGCTGAAATTATTTTTTTTCGTGAGAGGGGAATCATCATGGACACCCGTCGCTTAGAGTCTATCGCGAACGGGTAGTGCTGGACTCCAACCAGCTAAAACCTCTCCATCTCTTCAGTGTTTCCTGTTGGCCTGGGACTGCTTTCGCTTTTCATCAGACCCACAGGTCATTTAAGATTGTCTTGGACTTCTCGCCATGGGTTCAAACCCATCTCTCTTTCCTCCTCTTCCTTCTTTTTGATAATGCGGGTTATTGCCTCCTACCCCCTTCTCCAGTTCTCTTCCGTTTCTAGCATCCTTCCTACCATATCTTCTGGAGACAATAACGATGCCCCACCGTCTCGTCTCTCTTCTCTCCATCTGTTGCATACGAACACGGTGTGCTCCACGTCATCGACCTCTCCACAGTATGAACACTCTCTGCTGTCAGTCTTGCCAATATCATATAAATACTCCATGAAGCATCATGTCCGCTCAGGGCTTGGGTGAGGTAATAGAATACCTCACCATGCCTCCGTTCCATCCACGCTCTGATGTTCGGGATGAGGCGTCTCGTCCACCTTTCCTTGTCTACAGTGTCCCACCGCCTCTACCATCTTTCAAACAGCCTGTCCCTGGCCTTTGCCCTCCCGGCTCCTTCAAAGATTTCCAGCCGTTCTTTGGCCATCAGATCCAAAGCGGGATCCCCGCCACTACCAACGCCGCCTCGTACGAAATCGTTTTATATGCACTGCATACCTTTAGTGCGGCACATCGCTGGATCCTAGCCATCCTCCCTCTCGTCCTATCCAACTTCATCGCACTTTCCCAGACCGGAGCTGCATACAAGAGGATAGAGTGCACGACACTGCACAGCAGTCTCCTCTTGCTCGCTCTCGGTCCGTGCGTATTGGCCATAAGCCTCCCAATGGCTATGGCTGCTTTTCCCGCTTCTCGGCCGTCTTTGTGGCATGGACACCGAAGTTCAGCTTCGAGTCCATCCAAACCTAGGGGTATTTCAGGTGGTTCCCTGATGATATCTCCACCTGGCCCACCCCACCCTAACTTTAATGGGTGGAAGATTTCTTGTCCTCGTGATAACCAGGAGCTCCGTTTTCCCAGCAGCTAGCTCGAGCTGCATTATTTCTAGCCACCTCTCAATATTTCTGAAGGCCTCGTTGGCTGCTTCCATTATTTGGCCATAACGGTGACTGGAAGGTGGACTTTCCAGTCACCGTTATGGCCAAGTCGTCGGCATACCCTATGACCTTTACATCCTCCTCCCAAGGTAATCGAAAGATATCGTCAAACATCACATTCCACAAGGTCGGACCGAGCACCGACCCTTGTGGAACTCCACACGTGATGTTTTTCCAGGTTATCTCTCCCTCTGCTTCGAATCCGATCATCCTGCCTTGGAAGTAGTTCATCAGAGGCTGAAACTATCAAATAGAGGGAATTATTAATAACGGAAAAAAAAATTAAAAATATAGTTCAAGAACTATGCGTAAAAAATGGAAAATTTTTATTTTTCGAATAGAACAGTCAGAATATAGTCTGAATAGAGTCTGAATATAGTCTTAATATAACTTTGCATTATAAGCAACTTCTTTAAATAATATTTTTCGATATCTCCAAAAATAAAGGTAGTTTACTCTTCAGACAATTTCAAAAAAATTAAATTTCCGACCTAAGCGCCCAGATTAACGCACTTTTCGTTTGAGAACATGCACTAACTTTTATCAAATATAAAGTTTTCCAGGAAGTCAACAACAACAGAGTTTCCCATATGGTGCACACTTTTTGGTGGACACTGTAGTAGTACACTGACTACCAAAACTAACGCACCACCCAAAATTTACCATGATTTTGAGGTTAATTTTTTCTAAACCTTTTGTCTGTTTTTATTTATTTTTTTTTTTTTTTTCGTTTTGTTGGTTAACTTTATTGGAATATATGGGCATGCTGATGTAAGCAATTTTTTTTTAAAATAACGTAACAATCAAGCTATGTTTTTTTTTAACTCCAAAATACCTTGTGGGTATCACCAGTAGCAAAATCCCAAGTTAAATTGGTACCTCCTCTTTTCTTAACATTTTCATTTTTCAAACATTTTTTTTATCTTTGCTATTGAGGGAGATATACTGAGTAGACAAATTAATCAATAGTTTGGGTGGTATTTTTTTGCTACTTAACCGATTCGAAACAGACGGACCCCGTGATGCGAATTATGTCACCTGCCTCAATCCTTGTTTCATTTATTAGGAGGGAATCAATGGTAAATTACATTTTTTGTGATTGAATTCACAGTTTTACTCATAATTTGTTAGTCTCTTGGCTAAAGGAGTAGGTACCTATTTCCAAGGCCAACATTGGAAAAAAACCTATTCGAATGAACTTGACGCCAATTTCGTAGGCAATAAACCTATAGCTTAAAATGGCAGGCTTAAAAAAAAAACAAAATGGCAGACGTCATTAAAATTGGGATTTTTCTATTCTCCTTCTTTATGATTTTTTTCTGTTGAAAGTGAGCTATCTAATAACATATTCTACTAGAATGATTCTTTCTCTTTTATTTAAAGATCTGGTTGAGCTAAATCAGTCCATTGATTACAAAGATATGACCAATTAAAAAATGCTAGTAAATGCAACTTAAAAGCATACATTGGAAATTATTGAGTAGGTAGGGATGGAAAACAAGTAATAAAATTTAATATCTTTAGTCTATTGTGTGTGGTATGTGTTCGGAATTAAAAAAATTACATCTAAAAAATAAAAATGTTTTTCTTTTTAACATGTGATTTACAAGGTGATTTACCACGACATGCGGAAAATAAAATGGCGTTCTAGTCTTATATGTGGGAAAATTCATGCAAAATTTTAGACAAATGTAATTTAGTAATTTTTGTTGCATTAAAATCTGCAAATATACGCTACTTTTACTTGCCTGTGGTCAGTGATAGTGCAGGGAACTTTGTTGGGAAATAATATATAGGAAATGTTTACATTTCCCCCCCCTGGCTGCGCCCATGGGAATGAGTATCGGTTTTGTAAAGTATCATACCTTCAGTTTATATAAAATCGCCATAACGCAATAGCTATATAACAATTTATATTCCCAAACTGATAATTGCGGTAACTAAATAACAAATTAGTTTTAAATAAATGCATGTACATAGCTTTCATATTAAATTCATACCATAAGAGCCTTTCTGAAAACTTTTATAAAACTAATACATTAGTGTCGCACAATGGATATATTATCTTCTAAAATTTATATAATCGATGTGGGTCTCTTTCGTAAGTAACTTAAAGGTTTGTAAAACGGTATCTATTTGTGCTTTATAACCTTCGTATACAAATAAAAAAAACACTTTTATATCAATTTATTTCTATAACATTTTGTTTTATAGACATTCTAACGTCTTTTACGTCCTAAACTCAATCTGTTGCGACTTTGAAAAAATAGTGTTCTTATTCAGTTTTTTGCTTGTATCTCGCTAACCTCTAGCGATATCAGAATTATCTACAAAACACTGTTATATATTTTTTTTGTATTTCTTGTTACACTCTTAAAAAAATCGATTACTGATGGCGACTTAGCGAAGTACCTTATCACTATAGGTACGTTAAATTCGATAATATATTTTGGGATCACAAATGTCTGGGGTGGCTTTTGGTGTTTTTCAGTCATAATGTATACTTGCATAATTTCTTAGCAATCACTCACTGATGTGGGTATAACTAAATAATCAAATTGTGAAAACTTTTGAGTAAATAATGAGAAGCAAGTACTATAGCATTTTCACTTCTTTTGTATGTTAATCATTTTGTTTTGTATCGCCAACCATTTTACGTCTACTGTTTCTGTTCGTTAAAAATATAATGACGCTTTTGTTTCCAGTAACAAATGATTTAACGAACTTTCCCATCTACATAATTTCAGATCCCGGTTCCGTAAATTATCATAAAATTAAAATTACTTCTTTAAAAGAATTACAAAACTTTTATAAAACGTTTTAATAAACCACTCAAACCAAAATGATCTGTTGTTTTTTAAAACATTTTCATGTAATCTGTAAGTGTACTTAATGACCATTTATCTCTTGAGAATTAAAATTGCAAGTAAAATTTTAGTACATTAAATATTTAAATAAAACTTGCATATAAAATATATTTTAATCAAGAAAACTTACGTTAACTTAGAGAATTAATAGGAAACAAATATATATTACGTAATTGGCTAATGGATAAAATCCAGTGCCACAAAAAAAAACCGCTGCCCAAGGAATCACTACTTCCACATCCAAGTCTCTTACAACAAAATACTATATTTGCACTCCACTATGTGGAAATAATTGTTTATGGAACTTTAATGGTATAATATTTGAAATCATGTACCCCAAAACCCTATAAAATTATATGCCACATCTGTAATAGAGGTGGGGGTGAATGAAGTGAAAAAAATTCTTGATGACTTTGACTCTTGTACACACACTAAATCACACTATTTTTTCACCACCTTTAATAATATAATAATTAATAATAGGGTGGGGGCGGTGATAGGGATGGCTAATGCCATTTTTTTTGAGGCCTTAGCTCCTCTTATATTTACTAAATACCAATTTCATGGACTTTTACTTGCTTGATTTACCTATTTACCCCCATTTACCTTAATTTACCCTTCGGAAGGAATACCTACCTACGCAACGGAATAAGATGAAAATATAATCTAGTTCCAGATCTCGTTAAAAAACATACGTGTGCCATATTTTAAGTGAATATCTTAAACGGTTCCAGAGTAAACGTGAGCACCAAAACGATACAAGACTAACATACACACCGACGCAACAGACAAATTTATTTTGCTCAGACTTAAAATATTGACGTTTCTTGATATTATAAGCCTATTTAAACAATGAAAATTTCCAAAAATTTTTTTTGCGTTAATATACTTCAACTGAATATACTTCAACTAATACGCAGAAAATGGCAAGTCAAAGATATAAAAAATCGTTGTGTGCCGTAAACTACACGATAGAAGTAAAGCCTCTACTACAAGCATTTTCTTCGAAGAAACCTACTACGCATCCATACTACTCAAGGTAACCCAGTGTGCATCCAATTTACTCGAGTAAAGCCACTGCGCATTCATACTTCTTGAAGTAACCCACTCGCATCCATTTTACTCGAGGAAACCCACTGCGCATCCATATCACTTGAGGTAACTTACTGCGCATCTATGGCACTCGAGAAAAGCCACTGCGTATCCACACTACTCGTGATAACCTACTGCGCATCCATTGTACTCGAGGAAAGCCACTGCGCATCCATACTACTTAAAGTAACCCACTGCGCATCCATACCACTTGAGGTAACCTACTATAATACTCGAAAAAAGTTACTGAGTATCCAAATATTCGAGGAAAGCCGCTGCGCATCCATAATACTCGGGGAAACCTACTGCGCATCCATAGTAGTCGAGGAAAGCCACTGCGAATCCATACTACTCAAGGTAACTTTAACAACATAATATTTGAAATCGTCTACCCCAAAAACATATAAAACGATATGCTACATCGGTAGTGAGGGTGGGGGTGGTGGTAGAGGGTTGGTAGTGGGGGTGGATGAAGTAAAAAAATATTTTGAAGCTTTTGGTTCTTGTACACACACTAAATCACAATTTTTTTTTCATCCCATTTAATAAGGGGGTGGGGGTGGTAATGGGGGTGGCTAATGCCAAAAATTTTTTTTTAGACCTTAGCTTCTCTTTTGTATACTAAATACCCATTTTATGGACTCTTACTTGCTTGATTTACCCATTTACCCGAAATTTACCCCAATTTACCCCCCAACCCTTCGACGGAACAAGATGAAAATATAATCTAGTTCTAGATCTCGTTAAAGTACATATGTGTACCAAATTTCAAGTCAATATCTTAAACGGTTCCAGAGTAAACGTGCGCACAAAAAAAAGTTACAGACAGACCGACAGACAGATTTTTTTTTTCGCTCAAACTTAAAATCTCGACGTTTCATGACATTTTAAGCCTATTTGAACAAAAAAATTTTTAAATTTTTTTTTGTCGTTACTATACTTCCACTGGATGTGGAAGTAAAACTAAGACAATGCAAATATACGCTAATGTGAGCTCCAAAATACCAGAATTTTTCCAAAAATTAATAAAGAAAAATGTGATGTAAGAATTCAAAACCTAATTTCTTCTGCCAATATTGCTGATAACAAATGTCTTTTCTATGGGGGTATATTATTGAAATCATTTTCACAAATACAATACCTACTACTATAGTGAAGTGAAAATAAAAAAGTGTAAATCACCTCCAACGGAATGGGGTTTTTTTTTATTGAATAATATCATAGAATATGTATAAATAAGCCTTCCAATACAGATTTCCGAGAAAATAATTATAAATTTTTTGAGAAAACAAGAGTTAAAATAAGTGTCACGAAAAGCGTTTTAAATTGGTGACGTAAGTAAACTGCCGATGACGTAGGTAGTCTGTGTCGATTTTTTGATAGAATGGTTTTATACAAAACATTGTGGTGTTGCCAAGTTGAAATTTCTTCTCTAGTTCTACTAAAGATAACTGAAGAAAACAGGAGTATAAAGCTTATTTATTAAATCAATGTTAATATATTTATCCACGAAATTTAATAATAATAGGCGTGAATTATTAAATATTTTAAATAATTTCTAATGCCGATTAGATTTTTAAAAACATATTTGGCAATATATGGCGACAATGTCAACGGCTAGTCAAATGACAGTGTCGTGTTGATTTTTCACGTTTGCTGACAAAAAAATCTAAATTTTGTTTATATAAAGGATCTACCATGTCATAATCAACTTTGGGCAAATTGGATGATCTCTTCACAAAATTCAACTCTATCTTAATAGTTTATTGATAAGATATAAAATAACAGAATCAAACGCCACATAAACAAACCACAACTAAATCTAACCAATATGTCTCTTTCACTTGTATTGTGACAAGAAGTGACAACGGACAGCACGCAAGCAAAGTTGGAAGAGGGGGAGAGCCGTTTTTATACAATCTTGCCACGTAATCCTCGCCATGAGCTTTGTTTCCATTTTTAAGATAACTTCTAAATAATAACAAACATAAATACCTTTTAATTCCTTCTAAATACATGTATATAATATTTATTGATTTTCAAGATACTGAGCAAAACAGAAGTGTTATAGATAAAATAATGTAAAATAAATACACAATTTGGCATTCATATAAGATAGTTACAGTCTAAGTGAAAGTTGTCTATTATTGGTTAAATTATTTCCCTCCAAATAAAATCATTTTTATTTAAGAAATTATTGTTTTAGTTTAAATTGATTATGCAGTAATTATTAAAATAATAACATTACTTGATATATATCACCAAAACTGAATTTAAAGAAAATGGAAAACACCCCATTCTCTTACCATAGCAATTTTTTGCTGGAACTTGTCGTAAACATTACAAGAAGTTTAACAAATTTTTGATTAAATTTGAGTCTCGAAAGACATTTGTTTAAACAAAAAAAATGTTGAAAATTATACTCTACATACTGAAATTGCTTGAAAATACCCTGTATAACAATATATGTTGAGTTATGTAACCTGTTTATAAATTAGTTAAAAATTACTTTTAAAATACAACGGTGATCTTTTTGTCCAGATAAAGAGCAGAATAAATAGCTTTCCTCAGGTCTAAGCTGAGTATTGTCCGATCTATTATTTCTTCAAGTCATTGGTTGCTACTGTAAACCTGAAGTACATTGAGCCGACCACATAACCTACTGGGGACTGTATACAAAGAACATTTGATTCAATTTAAGAAACGATTTTCTCTTAAGAAAGGACACAGATTCCACTATTATCCTTTATTATTCTTCTCCTTTATCCTATTGATCTTGAAAGTAACCAGGATTTCCTCTTGTGATTTGAATTAACACTTTCGTATTTCAAAAACGATTTCAAAGCGTCCTCGAATGTCTCAATAAATGGATTTTCTGTGCATTATATCAGTTTAATTATAGAATTAGGAAAATTTAATTACTACGCTTAAATGCGCTGTTAAAACTTCACGAAGTTTGCCCAAGGTGAATTTCAGTGAAATCTCGAAATTCCTAAAAGTATTTACCTAAGACCTTAGCATCTAAAATTAAATAACTTGATTTGTAATTATTAGTGTATATATATAGTGTCATATAAAAGTCAAAAATAAGTAATATAAATATTTAATATACTTTAAAAACGAAATATTCCTTATTACCATATGCGTTTCCAGCGTAATAATAATGGTAACAACAATGACAATAACAATAATAGTGATAATAATATTAAAATTATTTCTTACAGAAACAACAGAAGTTGTACCCAATAAATATTGCAATATGGGATTTTATGTTTACATAACTTATACCAAAACATTGCATACAAATATCAACCCTTACAGCTTTAAACAACCTATTCAAATAACCTATTTAAATAGGTTATAATTTGGTCTCTGTAAAATTAGGTTGTCTAGGAATAGATCAAGATTTTTCGGGGATCTGCTCAATTAATAGAAACATTATGTGTAATATTACTATTCTCTTATATATATTATTTCTGTGGCGTTCATTACTTATATAAGGTGGCTCATTTAAGTTGGTTTAATGAAATCTGTCGAGAGCAACGCATTAAAAAAAATTTTTCAAACAAACGTTTGGTTTCGAGGTTGGCAATATTTTTTGTTCGGTGGGAGTTTTCAAGGTCATTTTATTGCAATATAAACTTTTATTTATAAATACCTATATATTTGTTTAAGGGATCTTATTCTACGAAAAAACAAAGTAACTTTGACTCAAACATTTTTACCCAAAATGCGCTGTTCTCGATTTCGAGGTATTTTGTTGTACTTATTTAAATACACTGCCCTGTATATAACGTAACTGATTTATTTGGATTCACTCGTAGACCGTGCACCAATTAGTAAAATTTAGTTGAGTTGTAAGAACGATTTCTTCACCTACGTATGAAAATGTGAAAGATGACAGCTTTGTAATGAACATCATTGACCAGGGACGCACCCAGAAAATTGCTGAGGGGGGGCTACTACAAATAATAATAATAATAATCGTATATTTCGTACAATATATTTTGCTTTTATATATTGTTTTTTGTTTATTTATATTTCATTTTTACTTTAAAACATGTAATCCTGGCATCCAGGGGGGGGGGGGGCTAAGCCCCCAAAGCCCCCCTTCAGTGCGCCTCTGTCATTGACGTAATTCATGTATTTCTTTGTCTTACTCACAACATCTCATCAGACTGAAATATTGCACGTCATATATTGTCCTTTCTCCGATTGATGTGGTCAAAAAGTGAGGAAGTTAGGGAAAATACGATGCTGGAGAGGCGCTTTTGGGGATGCATTTCTTGTACAGTCGAGTTATTAGTGCGATACGCTGTGCTGCGAATTCATAGCAACCGTCAAGTTTTAGAAAATTAAATTTTCTTTTTTTATGTATATATGTACAAAATTTCGATATGACCAACCGTTCATGAGAAACTATTAAATATAGTGGCGAATTCTAATGGCTTTAGGGGGCAAGGGTTAATATTCGTTCGAATTGAAATTTTTTATACCCATTTTTTTAAATAATTGGAGTCACTTTAGGGAGTAAGACCAAAAAATTCCAAGGTCGCAAAATAAGGACCACCCTAAGGGTAACATTAAGTCGTCAATATCTTTTTTTGGATATACATTTGTATTTATTTGGAGCTCATTCCAAGGATAAGATACTAAATAGGTAAATGGTTTTTAAAAAACCACATCTTGTTTTCTTCCATTCAACTGCTCATGTGTCGCAAAGGGTCTCGCCCATGATACAAAGAATATAAGATATGACAATGCGCATGTGGGCGGAGCCAAATCGACAGTTGCTTCGTCACGCGGTGATAATTTTCTACCCGCTTCCTTCGTAAAAGTGAGTTTGCCGACGTCTGTGGAAGTTGTTTTTCGGATTATTTTACTTTTTAGTGTTCTTGCAATAAACTTTAGTTATAAAAATGGGTTGTGCATTGGCATCATGTAAAAGTGACAATATATTTAAAACGTATTTATGCGGAAATAAAGCTCATTTATAAAGAACGATGGTTACTAAGAACACTAAGAATCCCTATTTATTCAAAATGATGAGTTCAGGCAAATCCATGGTACAAATTCTTTGTATCATGAGGAAAATCCTATGTAATTTAAAATCCCGCTATCACCGCGTGACGTCTTGCGCCAACCGGACCGAATTTGGCGAACTGACTATCATACCTTGTATTCTTCGTATCATGGGTCTCGCCGGTTAAGTATATGGAATTGGGCCCAGCAGCTTATTGGGCTATTCATTCACATAAATTTTCTTTTGACTAGGAATGCTCAATAAAATATATAATAAACCTCTATGAGTAACATATTATGGGACTAACAATCCTTAATTTTAAAATTATTTTTTTTCAAAACTATTGAAGATAAGTAATTGAAATTAATAGGAGACATTAATATAAAATAGTTTTATATTTTACATTTTTTTTTACATTCCTATTGCGTCATTTAATATATAAAAAAAATAATTTGATTTTTGAGGGTGCTGTTTTTATACTAACCCCTTGAGTGACACCTACCAAATAAATCTATATTATTTAACACTAACAAATTTATCGTGTGTAAAAATTGCTTCAAGGTCAAATTGATGGAAGATGCTTAAAAATATAAATCTAAGTAATGAACACAGGCACACAAAAAAAAATTAAGTGCGAAGACCTAGACCACATAATTCCTACTCATTTGGAAGCTAATAATCGAAGAATATACTATTACTCTTAGCTTGGCTCCCAATTATTTTTTTTTTTTTTTGCTTAAGAAATATTAATTTTATTAGACAATATGGTTAGGCCATTTTAATTAATCCACAGTAATATCTCTTCAGGAAAGGACACTAGCGAAAAATGCTTCAGACAAAAGTTGTTCCGTTCAGAGGGGGACATCGTTTGGGTAGAACAATTTTCCACCCCCACCCCTGATGAGCGGGGGATGGGGCTAACTTTTGAATTTTTAATGGCACTTTCCATTTTTGATCGCGTATTCTGATTCTACGAAAAAAATTGCATAACTTTTGTACCAAACATTTTTTTCTCCCCTCCACACTGATGAGCGGGGATGGGGGTGTAACTTTAGATTTTTCAAAAACCTACAGGCGAACATCTCTGAACTAGGGCATTTTTAGGAAAAATGTTTCAAAGAAAATTGAAATATTTTTGCTAAAAACATTCCAGTTCAGGAATATTCCCCTGCAGGTTTTTGAAAATTCAAAAGTTACCCCCACCCCCGCTCATCAGGGTAGGGGGGGAGAAAACCATGTTTGGTGCAAAAGTTATCTAATTTCTTTCGTAGAATTATAATACGTGATCAAAAATGGAGAGTGCCATTAAAAATTCAAAAGTTTGCCCCACCCCCCGTTCATCGGGGGGGGGGGGGGGGGGGGGGAGGTGGAAAATTGTTTTGCCCAAAAGATGTCTTCCTCTGAACGGACCAACTTGTGTCTGAAACATTTTTCGCTAGTGTCCTTTCCTGAGGAGATATTACTGTGGATTAATTAAAACGGCCTAATCATATTGTCTAATAAAATCAGTATTTCTTTTCTAAAAGTAGTAGTATATTTCTTCGATTATTATCTTCCAAATGAGTAGGAATTAAGTGGTCTAAGTCTTCGCACTTAATTTTTTTTGTGTGCCTGTGTTCATTGCCTAGATTTATATTTTTAAGCATCTTCCATCAATCTGACCTTGAAGCAATTTTTACACACGATAATTATGTTAGTATTAAATAATATAGATTTTTTTGGCATGTGTACTTGCCCAATAGGCCGCTGGGCCCAATTCCATATACTTAACCGGCGAGACCCTTAAAAACTGAGAAAAACTGAGATAATGAAGTTTTACTAATAACATCGAATGGTCTAAGTTGTCAAAAGCCTTTAAGAAATCTATTTGTAGCAAGTATAATAGTTTTCCTATCTAAATATACAACAGGGGTTAAGAGGTACGAATAACATTCTTTTGCCTAAAATTTATCGGCTGTTCGTACTGCTTTGACGGTTATGCCCATTAAAATATACAATCACCTCCCTAACTACCTGAAAGAAATATTTGGTTTATAACTGTTTATTAAAAGTAAAAGAAATACTGTTATGAAGATTTTTTTAGTATTGTAATACTGGAAGAAATATGGTCAAATATTGCACTCATCTTTTAATTATTTTTGGTTCGTTTCTAATTTTCCTTCTCCTTTAAGAACGTATGCCATTACTTTGTAATTATTAGATTTACACAGATCTTATTTTGATTAAGTTATCACTAAATTATTTTCGATAACTTTCCCGTATCTACTACACTCGTAGAATTTTGCCGATTAGGTTACCATTTAATTTTTTGATAACCATTCTTTTCTTTTATTGTGACGTTCTTTATGTACTTGTAATACACGTCTATATTTTTAATTACTTCCTTACTCTTCATCGGGTATTCCATCATCCCAAGCGAATCAAACAGAAGTTTTGAATTTAAAAAAATGATATCCTTTAAATTGAAACTAATACTACAGTTATTGAATTAATTGATGTATTGTACACATCCAAAATATTTGTGAAACCTTGTTGTTGCTCAGAATTTTCCAATAGATTTAAATTTATGGTTAACAATGCAATTTACGTGTAGATAACACACGCCATAAGAAAAGAAAATCTGCTAAAAAATTCATAAAAACATTGTTATCGGTGACAGTAGGTGGATGTCAAACTACAGTTTTTTATTTATTTAATACATTTTTTAATATATTATTTAATACATTTATGTGCATATTTCTTCGATATTATTCTAACACCCAATAGATGCTGATAATATTTATACATTTTCGGTAGCTTAATTCAGATACGAATTATCCATCTTAAAACTCATGTAATGATCTCTTACATTTAAGACATTAAAATTTATTTTGCCTAAACTAATATTGTGGTTTCTTGCTCCTTTCACACGGAAAACTGCCATTAATTTTCTAATTCTTAAAGCATGTCAAAAATAAATAAACTGCTTCACACGCGCACGTAAATATCTGCCAAACCACAACCCGGAGTAGATAAACCGCTTGAAAGTAAAGGCCCCGAAAAGAATTGTCCAGTTGTATAGTCAAGCTGCCGAAACAAAAGAGAAGCCCTGAAAGACAGCTGCCTACACGTTGATTGATTGTTTTGCAACTCGCTCGCCACAAAAAGTGTGTCTTACATTCTTTGTAAATGGCGTTAACTAGGTTCATCTCGCCCTTCGAGCTGCAGAAAAAAGGCTTGTTGAAAAAGCCGTTGTAAAAACAAAGAAAATAGAAAAATATATCTTTTTGTCCTTAAATGAAATTAAATCATGTATTATGTTTCGAATGTGATGTGATATGTTATTTATTTGTGTATAAAATGAAATAATAATTAAATCTAATTATTCTTTTTTTGTCTCTTTTAAATACCTGGCAACAACTTTTATAAACGCTCTAAACGATATAGATGATTTTTAGACAATTTTAACGAATATATATAACATATTTATTTGATATTTCTTTACAAACTTTATCCGTTCTAGAACTGTTATTACATGTATTCAAAAATCAACATAAATTACATTTTTGTAACATATTTACGCTGTAAAAGTAACCATTATACCGACTAAAGGTTTAAATATATTCGCAAAAACACTGTTTTGGGTATATATAACCATCTACCAGAAACATAAACTGTTCTATCCTGTTCTATCCTGTTCTATTCTGTTCTATGATGTTCTATGTTCTATGTCTACTAACCAATTCGAGTAATTGGGTGAAGTTTGGGTGAAGAGGATGTCATTATACTTAAGTTGATTAAGTACAGCAAAGAATTTGGTACTCTGAATCATAAATAGTTACGTACTAAAGTATAGAATATAATAGAATAGAATTTATTAACCTTCAGTATTGTCGAAATTTACAAAGAATGGTTTCGTCAAAATTAGATAAAGTGCCGACATAGGAATCATATGCCATGTATTAAAAATATAATAAGTAAATATATAATAAGAATACAAATATTATACAAATATAAAACGTAAAAAGTAAAAATGTATAATTTAATAAAGTAATAAACGTTCATATATAAACGTTTATAAATACACTAAAATAAACACAAAATTATGTTTTGATATGAACATTGGTCAAGAACCTGAGGTACACAAAATTCATATATGCTGAAGAAAGAGTCTTCTATCTAGTAATTTTTTAGCTCATTACGAAACAGTTTAAGTTTTGGTATGGTTTCAAATTTAGTAGGAAGGGTATTGTATAGATAGATAGATAGATAGATAGATAGATAGATAGATATATTTATTTTCAACAGATATACACATACATTATAAAAACAATATACATACATATTTGAAGAAGTACGTCAATCAAAAGAAAGTATAAAATAGAAACAGGTTGATATAAAATAGACAGTACAAATTACATACTACAATAGGTAATACAAATAACATATTAAAATAAACATTACAAATGACATACTAAGTAGAAAAAAATTCATTCAATGTATAGCAGTTTTTTTTCTAACAGATATTTTTTAAGTTTTTTTTTGAAAATATAGTGGTTTGTCGATTCTCTTATTTCTTGCGGTAAGTAATTAAATAATTTGCAGCCATTATATTGAATACTTTTTTGGTATAAGGAGGTAGCATGGGTGTCAGGTTGAAGATCCAATTTATGGCGTGTGTTATGATCATATAAGACAGCATTTTGTGAAAATATGGATCTGTTTTTAAAAACAAAGGAACAGACTTCATAAATATAAGTGCCAACAACTGTTAGTATTTGAAGACGGCGAAAAGTATCTCTGCAAGAATCACGAAACCCTAAATCTGCTAATATTCTTATGGCAACTTTCTGCAAAATGAATATACGCTGGGTCTGCGAGCTGCTTCCCCAGTTTATAATGCCGTTCCTTAAATGCGAGTGAAATGAGGAAAAGTACAGGATTTTGAGGATGTGAATACTACAAAAATTTTTTAGAAAACGTAATGCATAACAAGATTTACTTAATTTTCCACATAGAGTTTGAATGTGTGAACTCCACTGCAAGTGACAGTCTAAAGTGATACCTAACATCTTAACATTATTTGTAGTTTGCAAAGGAAAGTTATTGCTCAAAGAAAATGCGGATCTTTGTGATTTAAACAGTACACACTGAGTTTTTTGTTGGTTTATAAGTAAATAGTTTTTCTGAGCCCACGTTGTAATCATATCATACACTCTACATGAAACTGCCATAAGAATGTCTACACTTTCAGCTGTTATCAAGATGTTAGTATCATCAGCATATTGTATAGTTGTTGTAGATATATTTCTTAGATAGAAATTCAGATCATTTGCGAAAATTACAAAAAATGTGGGGCCCAGGATTGAGCCCTGAGGTACACCAGCTAATATGTCGCATGCAGAGCTAATTTTTCCATTTGACAATTGAACTTTTTGTGTACGTCCCTGAAGATATGTTTTAATCAAATTTAAAGTTACACCTCTAATACCATATCTAAATAATTTTGCGAGCAATAGTTCATGGTTGACATTATCGAAAGCTTTACTGAAATCTATAAAGAGTCCCAAGGCAGGTAATTTGCTATCAATTGCTTTAAAGATTTCAAAAACAAAGTTGGTTACAGCTTAATCGGTGTTTCTGTTTTTCATATATCCATGTTGATTTGGCGAAATAATTTTGTACGTATAAAGATATATTGTTAGCTGATCATTTATTGCAATTTGTAGAACTTTGGAAAAGCTTGTCTATAGTTAGATATTATACTTGTATCGCCCTTTTTATGTAATGGATTTACAATTGCTAATTTAAGTTTGTCTGGAAAAGTTCCTTGTTCAAACATTAAATTAACTATAAATGACAGAGGATCACAAATGAGATGCTTACACTTTTTCAAGATATTGTTCGATATGTTATCAAAGCCTCTAGAGTTGGAGCATTTTAGTTTGCCTATAATCTCAATTATATCAGAGCTTACCAATGGCGATAGAAACAGAGAGTTGTTTATCATTGGCACGTTTGATTCTAAAAATTCGAAATCGTTATTGGTACTTGGAATCGGCACAGTAGTGAAATATTGATTAAATCTGTTGGCCAGAACTGTATTAGTTAACACTATGTCATTTTCAATTACTTCTATATTATAATCGGAGTGTGTTTTATTTTGTAAATTTGATATAATTTTCCACATCTGTTTTTGTTTATTTTCGGCTTGACAAATCTGTGTATCATAGTATGATCGTTTTGCTATTTTAAGTTTATTATTACATATTTGTTGAATTTTGTTTTTTAATTCAGTGAATTGGGGATATTTTTTTGAAAGATCGCTATAGATGGATAATTGGCGCTTAAGTTCTATTATCTCATCGTTTATCCAGTGGTCACGGTTAATATCATCATTGTCATCAATATAATATTTCTTTAAAGGAAAGCTTAAGTCAAAGTAATAGAAGAATATATTGAAAAAGTGATCAAATGCATTGTTTACACATGTTGAATTGTAAACATCTTGCCAGTTTTCATTAGTAAACATCCTAAGAAAGTTAGCAGTATTTTCAGAATTAAAGCTTCGTTTATATATAATTTTTTTGAAAGGCTTCTCTTTGTTTATTTCAACTGTTAATGTTTGTGCTATATGATCGGATAAGTTCAAATCGACAATACCTGCATTATAATTTATACATTTATCATTTAGTAATACGTTGTCGATGCATGTGCTGGAATTATATGAAATACGAGTGGGTTCATATATTAAAAACTGAAATCCATAACAGTCCAACATATCTTTGAACAATATGATGTTATTTTCATTAGATAGAAAGTTTAGATTAAAATCGCCTGCTATCACCACTTTTTTGTCAGAATTTAGGGATTCAAGTAGCTCCTGAAATGAGTAAAGAAATAACTGAATATTTGAATATTAGCAGAGGGTGGTCTGTACACGGCAACAACATACATATTCAGGTCTTCAAGCTCTATTATACAAGTTTCAATAACGCCTTCTGCAGAAATATTTTTGCAAGAGACCTCCTTATACTTGAAAGTATTATTTTTTTTAATATAAATAGCAGAACCACCATGTATTTTTTCTTTACGACAGAAACTAGCAGCTAAAGTATAGTTAACAAGATGAATACAGTTTAACTCATCAAAATTTTTCCAGTGTTCAGTTATCAAGAGAATATCAATATCTAGATTCTTTAAGGACATTTCTAAAGGTAAAATTTTGTTAGAAATACATTGAATGTTTTGATGTAATAATGTAATAATTTTGAAGTTTTTACTTTTATATTTAATAGTATCTACGATTGTACTGGTGTGGTCTATGATTGTACTCTGATCTTGAGGTATGTTTGGCATTATGTTTTGTTTCATATCGAAAAAATTTTTTAACTTCAATTTCTTCAGGCCAGTTTGAAGGATCCAACAAGTTATCTAAAAGATCGGCCCGCGCCTCTACTTTGAAGCTGACATAATCTCCTGATTTCACGGTAAGTTTTTCTGTCTTGAATTTTTCTGTTTTTCCAAACGTACATTCCAAATAATCCCTCAGGTCTTCTTCGGTGACTTGCTCGCCCAATTTTCTCACTTGAATTACAGTTTTTGGATATAGCTTGGCAGCTGTCAAGTATTTTCAACCTTCCTAGTTCCAATAACGGGGGCAAAACTGCGTTGATTGTCGCTATTCCTTTGACTACTAGAGATATTCTGTTCTCTGTAGGTACTTGTATGTTTGTGGTTTTGGTTATTTGGATTCCTTATTGTATTATTAGTTTTTTTATGGTTTTCAGAGGAAAGTAAGCTAGTTTTGTTGTTGGTATCATTATTATGAGGAAAAGGGTCCGACAACGTTGATGGATTTTTCTTGATTAGGTTTCTATGAGAGATTATTTCCATATTCATTTGCCTAAATTTAGCTTCAAACTTATTAGTGAGAGTACTTAAAAGATCCTCGTATAAGGCTTCTCCCTCGGACATATCGTGAGCTGGCTTAGTTAGTCGTGGATTATCGTTAGTAAGAAACCTGATAAGTTCGATATTACTATCCTTTAAATTGCGAATATCGTTGGATAGAGAATCAAGATTTACATTTAAAGCATCATTGTTATTATCGGAAGGGTGTAAATTATTGATTGCTAATGCTATTTCCTCCTCTTATTGTGTCTGATACCAGTTGTTTAATGTTTTGATTATTATCGGATATTGCATCTGCTCTACAGCTTAAACACCAATATATTAAGACTCTGGATGATTTCATTGTGATTGCCCTGTATTCTGTAGTAGTTTTGGCACAACCTTGACAAAATTTTGCAGAACATTTGTCACAGATGGCCAGCGGATCATCCTTAGTTTCCAGTTGTTTACATTTACTACAGTTCATGATGTTAAAGTACAACCCTGTATTTTGATAGATAAACACCAGCGCAATAGATAGATTTTTTTATATTTACTGAGCCTATAATTTTCGATATGTATTTTATTTGCTCCTTGAACCCGTGGAAACCTGTACATACTTAGGAACGGAAGTTAAATAAACCAATTCAAAACAAAAATATACAAAACCTTAATTAGACTTGTAGTAACATATGGATGTGACAAAAAGAGACTAGAAAATACTCTGAATATTCGAAAGAAAGATCCTGCGAAAGGTACATGGGCCCGTCCAGAATGCTGATGGGACATGGAGAATCCGCATGAATGCTGAACTGAATCAATAAAAAGAACAACATTATTAAATATATTAAAAGTCAAAGAGTAACAGGGCTGGGACGTTGTCAACAGAATGGAAGATTCGAGAGTAACTAAGAAAATATATGAGTGAGAACTTGCTGGAAGACGAAGAAGAGGAAGACCTAGGATGAGATGGATAGATGGCGTAGAAGATGACCTGAGAGCTATGAATATTAGAAACTGGAGATGAAAAGAGGGAACAGAATGGAAGAAAATAGCCAGACAGGCAAAGACACACCCTGGGTTATAATTCCAAAAGAAGAAGATTTTATTTGCTCCACGAGTATTATATTGGTGTATATCTATGTTAGAACAGAAGTTTTCCTGATTACTGTGCATGAAACATAAAATTATAAATAAATATATGCAGGGTGTGGTCATAATTCTTTTCGTTTTGAAAGTGTCACGGCAGGTTTGCCTGTATGAAAGATTGAACATTATTCTAATTAGGAAGTTTCCTATTTTAAAAATATCATGTACATTCAACCTTATTTAGAAGTCTTTCAGATAACTAGTCAAACAAAAACGTGACGTCACAATACACAACGCGCTGACTTGCCATGCCGGCGGCGCGCTGTATGTTCCCTTTATTTAGTGTATGTGCTCGATTTTCTGAAATGTCACAAAATGTCACTTTTGATTCGTTCGTGCCGAGCCGAATTTTCGAATTTCGCCGTGCAATTTACGATCAGGTTTATCTGGAAGACTTCCTCTTTACGTCGCGACATCATACGGCCGTCCCAATGGTGTTTTTCCAAAAATATAAACGCGCCAAAATTGCATGTTTTAGCAATTTTTTCGGCTCTCAAATGCAAGCTGGCTATAAACTGCCGGTGCCTGCCAGCGAGTATAAAGGTGCCCGCGCCCGCTCGCTGTTGGCGGAATCATGTATTGTGACGTAATCGAGCTCAGCCCAGATGATCGCGGCATTTTAAACTTGGAAGGACCATAACTTTTTTATTAATAGAGATAATTTTAAAAAAAATTACGGATATTTTTTAGATTTTTACGACTATTTATTACGAGAAAATGAGAAAAATGGAAACTTCCTAATTATACGCTTTTGCATAACAAAGACTCTATTTATTTCTTGTGACTGACCCCAGGTAATAATGTTATAGCTAGGTCTTGAGTAGACTAGGGAGTAATAGGCTCTGAATAAACAGTGTCATCAAGTTCTTTTTTAAGATGTATCAATGTGTATGTACTCTTAGCTAGTTTCGAACATATGCTGCCTATATGACTAGATATATCAAGTGTTGAGTCTAGAATAGTTCCCAGAAATTTTGCCTCGTCACTAGTTTCTACACAGTTTGAAATTGGAACTGATTTAGTTAATGAAGTAGAGAAATAGATGGAAATTGTCTTGATAGTAATTAACTATAAGTAATTTTTCTGGCACCACTCGTCGAATTGATTAATTCTTTTAACTGCCATAGATTCTAATTCCTGTACAGTATTAGCATGTATGACTACCGATGTATCATCAGCGCACATAAAAATGTCTTCTTCGGTAAGAAATGATGGAAGGTCATTGACAAATATTATAAAAAAGAAATGGTCCAATAATCGACCCTTGCCCCACACCAATATCCATTCATAAGTGTCAGAGATTTCTGAATTTATGGAAACGGGTATTTTTCTGCTATCTAAATTTGACATTTTTCAGTTCAGTATTTTGCCTCTAATTCCTAAGGTACTTAGCTTTAATTTGAGAAAGTTAGGATTTACACAGCCAAAAGTTAAATCAAAAAATAATCCAACAATTTTATAACCATACATATTTTGTACAAATTCTAGGCTGGCTAATTCAGTGGATTTTTTGTTCGGTAATCATGTTAACCATTAGTAAATAGCTGTCTTTTCTTTAAATACTTATATAATCTTGTGGATACTTATTCTTCAGCGATTTTTGAAATATAACTTAGAATTATTATTATCGGTCTACAACACAGGTCTACAAAAAAAAATAAAAAAAGTATTGGCATTTATAGCAGCTTTGTGAGCTGACACCCCGCCAGGTTAAATAAAGACATTTTTATTTATTTACTTTATTTATTATGCTCCAAGGACCAAACCCATTTCAAGTAAATGTCAAAAATTGTCAAAAAATCGTATTTTGACGATCAAAATCGATAGAAAATGTTTTAAATTGAAAATTCGGATTCGGCATACAAAAATACATAAGGCATGAAAGATTTAGTCCTTGGGACAGATTTTTTTTGTAGACCTCTGCACAGCACGCACCACGCACCTGTGCAGTGCCGTGCACAGTATATTGCATTTCATCGGCACATTTCAAAAATTGTAAATATCGCTCTTAGAGAAATAAATATAACATCATTGTGTCATAGAATTCGCAACAACTTTTAAAATATCCGTCTTTCTCTCAGTCTGTTCGTCTTTCCGTCTGCCTATCCGTCCATCACGTATCTTTTAAGCTAAATAGCTTAAAAGAGAAAAGTCCAATTTTATTGAAATTTAGACAATAAATTAGTGTTGGCTAGAGGAAGAACCCCGGCATTTTTGAAAAAAATTGATAAGTAAATAAAAACGTTATAGAACATTTTATAATAAAAAAATCACGTGTAGTGTTGTAATCTTTGATAAGCTTGTAGGTTATTGCCATACTTGCAATTTTCATGATCTCCCAATGATACCACCTTGACTGTCGATGCAGTATCTTTGTGTTTCTAGAAACTTATCGAATGTGTTACAACACTCTTCACGTGCATTTTTTTTTTTTTTTATAAAATGTTTCATAACCCTTTTATTTAATGATCGATTTTCAAAAACGCTGGGGTTGTTCCTCTAGCTAACACTAATTTATAGTCCAAATTTCAATAAAACTGGACTTTTCTCTTTTAAGTTATTTAGATTAAAAGGGACATGGCAGACGGAGAGGCAGACGGACAGACCAACGGACGGACAGAAAGACGGATCCATGATGGATGTTTTAAAAGTTGTTGCGAATTCTATGACAACACAATGATACGATATTTTTTTTCTCTACAATATTTAAAATGCGTCGGTGAAATGCAATATACTCTTTGCTTTCGTATTTCCAGAGTATAATAATAGATTTGAAAAAATACATGTAACATTTTTTGTAGAGAATTCTATGCTTTATTTTTTATATAAATAAAGAACTGAAACGGAGCGTTCTTCTCCAAGATGACGGCGCGTCCGCTAGAGATAGTGCTGGGGACTTTGAGTATGTTTAACAGTGGGCCTTAATGAACATCCCTGCCAAGCTTCAAAACTTTATCGGTTTTTTCTCTCTAATTTTCCCTACTTGACTGGAGTATAAGCGATTATTTCAATGTTAATAGGTTTATTGAAATTTTATGTTATATTTTGCAGTCTTGAAGAAGATAATAAAATTCATCGAAACATCAAATCAGGAGGATATATCTTTACTATTTATCCACTAAATACCCAAGCAAATATACTATAGATAAACTTAAATTACATAAAGATTAATAAAGACAAAGTGACAATTAAACGAACTTAACTGCATTTTGTAATTATGCATTGAAAAAGAGTCATTTAAGTGCCATAATGTGATATTCAACTTAATTTTACGAAAGAAAACGCTGTTTGTATAAACAATGAGTTAATTAATGTTAGTTCACTATTCAAACTACCAACAATGGCTTGTATAGATCCTCATTAAATACTAATTATTCCTTTCCACAGTAGTTTGCTAATAGTCTAGTACTAAAATGTGCTTGCTGTCTCACTACAAGACGGAATTTAACATTACTGGTTATTTTTCTCGAATATTAGCGTCCGTCCTTTAATAAAAATGAAATTTACCTATTATAGTGAAAAATTGTGGTAAACTTAAATAATCATATTTATCCTTTAGCGTGTTCTGCTTTCTAAGACCTCTTGAAACTGGTTTATATTTGAACACAACCAATGTCATGGAGGCACAACTCATATTACTACCTAGAGAAGTGAGATGGAGAGCAAAAGTTATTGGAAAAGAGTTTTCACAGATTCTGCTCCAAAATTGTTACTTTTTTCTTCGTCCGATGCATTTTTTGTTTTATGATATATAAACGAAATCGATTGACATGAAAATTCTTTTTATTAAATCTAGTTCACCACATCGTGGTGAACTAGGTGTCTGCCATACATGTATCTACCAAAAAATAATGTGCCTAAGTGAAAATGTAATCTTCAATAATTGTTGTATTTGTCACTCCTTACATTCTTGATAAATATCCATCAAAATAGAGCCTGTCTAGAAAGCTGCTACCGATTCGTTATTTATTGTAATATATAAGCAGACGAATCGAAAAACACAAAAATTATTTTTGATAAATATACCTCACCGAAACGTGATTTTTGCCATTTGGGAGACGTCTGCTTTAGATACAGCTACCAGAAAAACTGTCTGCTTAGGTAGAAATGCCATCTAATGCATCTGTATTATTCACTGCAAATTGACCATGGCAGGTTAAGATAAGTGTCCGTGCCTTTGCAACCTTTTTGCGTGTAGTTCCTTCCAGTGATATATCTTTGCGTAAGATACTACCACAAAAAGTTTTGGCCTCAAAAACTTCATAATATCTGGGAAAAAAATTTTTTTCGAAAATCCGAAAAACATTTTTTTTTCTTAATCAAGTGAACCAATTTGTTTATATTTCACATAAATTGTAAATCTATTCAAGATAATTTATTAATGATATTTTCAGGAAATCTTTTCATGAAAAAAAAATTGATGCTTTTGAATTTTTTGAAAAATTTAAATACGTACTTAGGCGTTAGCGACCACCTCCATTTTTTACTAATTATACACCATACAATAAGCTATAACTTATATATATTTTTCTCAAAACTCTATCGAAGGGGTAACGTAGTTAAATTGGTAAAGATAATGTTACGTATTTAGACCCCCCCCCTTAGTAAACACCCTGTATCGTGAATTTAGAAACTGTAACACCAGAGTAACACTAAACAATAATGTATTAACTTACAACTACTAATTACAACAAATAAAGAAAAAGAGTATAAACTGGTTGGAAACTCGATTTATTAATAAATATATAAATGAACAACAACTGCTTGGATCACATGTATTGAAAATTTTTTGGAGCAGCCTACATATTTTTTTGAAATAACGAGATGTATTTTTCACAATACATATATTTTCTACAAAACTCCATGGAAACGGTAGCACATACAAAAATTATGTGTTTATTAATAAGAATACATAATAAAAAAACATGTTATGCTGATGATATATATATATATATATATATATATATATATGTTAATACTAGGTGACGCCCGCGACTTCGTCCGCGTGAAACTTCATCCGCGTCTAATTAGGAACATTGACATACTAACCCACTGCACATTCATTGCACTTAAAGAAACCCACTGCGGATCCATAGTGCTCGAGAAAACTCACTGCGTATCCTTAGTACTTGGGGAAACCCACTGCGCATCCATAGTGCTCGGGAAAACCCACTGCGCATCCATAGTACTCGAGGAAGCCCACTGTGCATCTATAGTACTCGAGGAAACCTACTGCGCATCTTTAGTACTCGGGCATCACAATTTTTCTATTTTTGTGTTAGAACGAGTTAAACGAAAAAAATATATTATTTTAATCGACAAGAGAGCACATGGGCGGGTATGTGTCAAATTTCATGGTTAAAAACATCCCTCTCCCTGTTCGCCCGTTCTGGGGCGGGGGAATCTCTTTTTGAAAACCGTCGAATACGTGTCCTTATTTCATCAGAAGAGCCCGTCGCTGGAATATCACGTTTTCACCCCTTCAAAAAGTGAAAATCGAAATTTTGTCTTGCTCGTGTCTAATAGATTACAATAAAGAGTATTTCTGCCAAATTTTACGTTTCTAGGTCTAATCGTTTCCGTTTCCATTCACCTGTTTGGGGGTCTCTTTTTGAAAACCATCGAATATGTGTCACCTTATTTCCTCAGAAGATCCCGTCACTCTGACTTCCGCAATTTCAGAGATACGGATACCTCAGCTCATGTGGAGTAATTGTCGCCCTCACTGTTATGGAGAATAATTAAACATTCGTTCCAGTTGTCTAACACAAAGCTGACTATTTGTTTACTAACCTTGAGCCGTACATTAAGAATGAAAGGGAACGAAATAAATAGGCTCCGTCATGTACAATTTGGACAACAGTATGTTGCACAACTTCTCCATTAATACTTAGATTTTCTTTAGCCATTTCGTTAAAAAAAGTAAAAATTCACAGATTTTCCAATCCTTGCAACCATTGGAGACATTGGAAATGATAACACATTATATGAAACAATAATAATATTTTATCTTCTGACGTGTCAAAATTACTTAATTATAGACATCAATTCAGGGTCAAAATAATATAATTTGCCGTTTGCACCGTATGTGTTTAAACTATCCACTACCCCCGTTTTGACCTTCAAAAAGCGAAAATCGAAATTTCGTCTTACCCGTATCTAATAGATTTCAACAAAAAATATTTCTGGAAAATTTCACGCATCTAGATATAACCGTTTCCGAAAAAGCCTAAAATTTCAACCCACCTTTTCCCCCTCTTTGGGGTCGAATTTCGAAAAATCCCTTCCTAGTGGATGCCTACTCCATTCGAGGAACCTCTAGGCAAAATTTGAAGTTTCTAGACCCAGCGGTTTGAGCTGTGCGTTGATAGAACAGTGAGACAGTCAGTCAGGGTGTTCTTTTATATATAAAGATTAGTCGTCTTCATCACTGTCCTCATTTATTGCAACACTGATATCTTGCGAATAATTCAGACAGTTTTACTGAT
Organism: Rutpela maculata; assembly: GCA_936432065.2. Taxonomy (NCBI): domain Eukaryota; kingdom Metazoa; phylum Arthropoda; class Insecta; order Coleoptera; family Cerambycidae; genus Rutpela; species Rutpela maculata. The sequence continues at coordinate 53,761,466 of OW386287.2, read as the reverse complement.
GGTTTCGGAATATAGTCAAGAAACCTTGCATATGATAGATAAGTAACAGACAACTAAATTAGTTAGTTTTCTGTTCCTTATACAAACTAAGTTAGTTAGTTTTCTGTTACTTATACATGGATTTATCATATGCAAGGTTTCTTGGCGACATTCCAAACCATCAGGAAAACTGTCTGAATTATTCGCAGAAGATATCAGTGTTAATAAATGAGGACAGTGATGAAGACGACTGATATTATCAAATACCGTGCGTGTAATTTCCCATTAGGCATGTACATTCACGTAGCGCGAGAGATCTGACAACACAGCTGCCGTAAATTTCTCCGTCGGGCGGAGCATCCCAGCTATGTTATTTCATTTCAGCCAGCTGGCACGCGCGATGTTGTAATTTTACTCCCTATGCCTAGCGCTCCGCTACACGCGCGGTATATATCATTAGCATAACATGTTTTTTTTATTATGTATTCTTATTAATGAACACACCATTTTTATGTATTACCGTTTCAATGGAGTTTTGTAGAAAATATATGTATTGTAAAAAATACATCTCATTATTAAAAAAAAATACGTAGGCTGCTCCAAAAAATTTTCAATACGTGTAATCCAAGCAGTTGTTGTTCATTTATATATTTATTAATATATCGAGTTTCTAACCAATTTATACTCCTTTTCTTTATTTGCTGTAATTAGTACGTAAGTTAATACATTATTGTTTAGTGTTATCCTGGTGTTATAATTTCTGAACCCACGATACAGGGTATCGTGGGGGGATGTAAATGTTGCAGAACCCTCCAGAATCTTTCTTTTCTTTGTTCCTTTAGTAATAAAACACGACCTCTCCAACGCATTGGCATGAGCGATATCGAAAAAGTCATCCACTTTATTAAGAAAATCTTGCTCCTTCTTTTCCTGTAGTTGATTTCGACGTTTACAAGTTTTTTGTAGTGTTTTCCATTCTTGATACAATAATTCCAATTTCTCAATGCTACGCTGAAACTTTCTCGTTGGGATTCTCGCCTTTTCCCATAATACTTCTACTTCTTTCACCGCCAAATGTGTACTAGATTTAATTGTAAATTTAATTTGACTTTGCGGAGGTTATAAAATTAAACTCTCAGAACTTGTCCATTTGATGGTAATTAGGCTCCAATAATTTGACTTTCGTCATGTTGAAGAAGATACAGTTTCTCTTTTTGTCTTGTTGCCATTTTATTTGTGGATTTTTATTTATTACTTTTACTTTATTTCACAATTTTAGCACAACGAATTCGTTTTATAGACTAGTAAAAACTTGTTTACTTTCCACAGGCGCAAGATATCAGGTGATAAGGACACCTCCTACATATCTCTCCACTACATTATATATTGCTCCTATTATTTCAGGGTTGGTGCAGCTCAGAACTCATATGTTCTAAGCTCCACTCGCCCTATATACCTTGCTCAATTATTTAAATAGGAAGGATATTTTACGGTAGTTATAAAAAATTAAATAATTTTAACTGTAATGTGCCACGTGATCCCCTGCTCCAAGAAATTTCAAATTTGGTAGAAATTATTTTTTTACCAAGTAGAACAAATATAAGGGGCGTAAAAAATATATTGAAAAATAAGGGCCACCCTAGTGCTCATGAATGTGTTTGAGTACGTGTACCGCCACGATACGAGAACTTTAAAGCTAGGTAGTCTCTAGTGAAACTAAATTTATTTAGTAAAACTTTTTTAAGTTATAATCAGTCAGCCGTAATTATAAAATTATAGAGTCTAAGACTTCTCTAAAAAGCTCGCATTTTGATTCTGAGAAGGTATGCATGAATCTTTTCTACCTAATCGATCGTTAGCGTAAGCGCTCTGACTTGTATGGTCTGAAAGCCATTTGTTTTAACTGGGGAAGGCGCGATTCTTACAATAAGAATTTTGCTATAATCCCTTTTTGTATAACAATATCTGTTAAATAAACGGATTCTTCGAACTATTGCATCTTAATTGATCTTGAGACTTGTTGCTAGTCTATAATCCCTGGAATTTTCGTACCGAAAACCGGATGTGTCGAGTTAATGCAACACACTCGACCTTCTAGTTGTTGTACGGAGGTTCGAAAGGGATTTTTTATGCGTTTTTCTCAGAAATCCTCGGGTGTAGAGTCCGTTATTAGCAGACAAAAACGTGATCCACACGACAAAAATTAATCCCACCGGAGAGAAATTCTTCGATCGGGATTTTTTTATGCAAAAATTTAGCTTTTCAAAAGGTACAAAAACCTAAATAAAGGAATTCACGGCCAGAGAGAGCGCCGTTAAAGATCTGAGGTAGTGCAGCCTTGGTCCACTATTCGGCTATCGAAGTGCATCTTGTCTCGAACCCGCCCGGGAGGTAGAAGAACGGGGTAGCACGCGACTGGCGCCCCCTGAGAAATAAATTGGTGTCGTGTCATTTTGACGCCCGGTAGTGCGTTCTTCTACATAAACACGTAACATTATATTTTCCAATTTGATAGTTTTGTGAAAAATATGTGTTATATCTTATTGTATGATGTATAATTAATAAAAAAAAAAGGAGGTGGTCGTTAACGTTTAAGTACGTGTTTAAATTTTTCAAAAAATTCAAAAGCATCAATTTTTTTTTCTTCATGAAAAGATTTCCTGAAAATATCACTAATAAATTGTCTTGAGTAGATTTACATATATGTGAAATACAAATAAATTGGTTCACTTGATTAAGAAAAAAAATTTTTTTTCGGATTTTCAAAAAAATATATTTCCCAGATATTATTAAGTTTTTGAAACCAAAACTTTTTGTGGTAGTACCTTACGCAAAGATACATCACTGGAAGGAACTACACGCAAAAAGGTTGCAAAGGCACGGACACTTATCTCAACCTGCCATGGCCTTTTGTCTTTATCAGTGGTTCACCAAAACCTTAAAACCATCCCTTTCTGCCACTTTGAAACGGCAGACAATCATTTCTGACCAATGAATTGATTCCCATTCATCATTATATCACCATTTTGTCTGCCAGCTCTGCTACTGACAAGATTGATTGTATATTAAAGTTTATTATTTTTTCTCAACACTTGTTTTCCTATCCAGACGGATATCCGCTGTGATTGATGGGCTGGGCGAAGATGAGATCGAGGAGGATTTTAATAAATATAAAGAATAACCCTACTCCTACCTACCTAAGAATATAACTGAATAAGTAAAAGAAATATAACTTAAAATAATTTTAATTGCAAGCAAATGCTCTATTTTTGAATTGCTAAGATAGGAAAGACCCGCTACAGACAATTAAGGGCAAAAATAGAGAGGTATTGATGAATTTTGCAAAAATCGAGATAGTCGAAAGTCTGCTGTATATCTAGGAAACAAAAACGGCCTTAATATACTACTTTGTAGAAGAACTCATTACCAAGCATCTAGGTGACGCGACACCAATTTATATTTAGAAGGGCGCCAGCCGCGTTCTGCCCCATTCTTCCACTCTCAAGCGGGTTCGAGATAAGATATACTTCGATAGACGAGTAGTGCGTCAAGGCTGCACTACCTCAGACCGTTAACGACGCTCTCTCGGGACGTGATTTCAATTATTCACTGACAGTAAGGGCTTTTACGTCTTTGGATTATTGCGATTTTCGCATAAAAAACATCCCTATCGAAGATTTCTCTCCAACGGAATTAGAATTTGACGTGATTTTGATCTGTTGATACAGTGATTAGTGGTCTGACGTCTTTTGGTTTCTGCTATTTTTGCATAAAAAAAAATTCTTATCGAGATTTCTCTCCGACGGGATTGAAATTTGACGTGATTTGTACCTATGTATTTACTTACTAATAATGTAACTTAAAGATTTCAGGAGAAATCGCACCAGTACACTGAGTGTCAAAGTTAGGGAATCATGAGATCCCGATTAACTCAGATGTTTAGGACTTTCAAACGAGAACTTGAGGGATTAAGACTAGCAACAAGTCCTTACATCAATAAAATGCAATTAGTTCAAAGAATACCCCAAAATGTATAGCGTGTTCCATTTAAAATAAGCAAGTTGGTGTCGACTTCCGGTATAACCGGAAGTGCCAGATGCTTGTAATTATTTTAGTTGGATTGGCCACACTGCCTTTAGAAGCTCCCTAAATTTTCAAAACTGTCTGGTCCGTACTTTTCCCTATATCGATCGATGCAGTTCCTGGTAAGACACCCTGTATAATGACACTACATCCATGGTCAATGTCTTCGGCGAAGGAATTAAAGTTGAAAATATTTTGAATATTTTCAAAGTACCTTTTTGGCGTACTTTTTAAAAAGTATGTGATTCATTTTTCCCTGACCATCATATACTTTCACTCTCATATCCTGGACCAAAATACACACTCATGGACAAAATTGTCGAATATTTTAAATTTTCCCAATTCTTTTGTATTTATAAATTTGAATGAAAGAAATGCATTACACAAGAAAGAAATAGTTTATTTCACACGTATTAAGTAAGTTTTCATTAGCAGAAAATGCTTAAAAAAATTAATGCAAAATGTTATAAAACTTAAGAATAATTAGTTTCAACTTAAATGCTACCACGTTAAGCAAATTAGTCTTTTGATTAGAATAATAGGGCATGGTTAATAACGAGTATTCCCACCTCGAGCTCTAATGGCTGCTTGCATCCTTCTTGACATACTACTAATTAGATTTTGAATTTATTCTTGAGGAATTGCATTCCATTCATATTGTGCTGCAATTCGAAGTTCTTCTAGGGTATTTGGAACAGGATTTCTTTGTCGTATACGACGTTTTAGCTGATCCCACATATGATCTATGGGATTCAAGTCTGGACTATACGGTGGCCAATGTAATCTTTGAATCTGGACTGCATCAAGGTAAGTAGTCACTGTGCCAGCTGCGTGGGCTCGAGCGTTATCGTGCATAAATACGAACCTATCGTATCCAATGTGGCCCACATATGGCAAAACATGATCTTGGAGAATATTTTCGATATACCAGTCACTAGTCATTCGTCCAACGACTTTCACGAGTTCGGTGCGTCCTTCCCCAAAGCATTATGCCGCCACCTCCAAAACTAACAGTTTGTAGGAGATTGCAACTAGTGTATCGTTCCCCAACTCTTCTATAGACATGATTTCATCCATCTGCCTTCCATAACTGTATTCTGGTGTCAGAAGTGAATAGAACATTTTTGTAATTCTCGATATTCTACAGAATATGTGCTCTGGCAAATTGTAATCGACGAGTTTTGTGATTTTGGAAAAGACGTGGAACTTTGGCAGGCCGTCTTGGCTTTAAACCTACTTCTCTTAATCTTCGTCTAACCGTTTTCGAACTAACATTCACTTGTCTTACATTTAATAACTCATTTCTGAGATGTGTGGATGTCAATGTGCGATTCCGGGTAGAATTAAGGATCAAAAAACGGTCATCAATTGCTGTTGTGCACCGTTTGCGCCCTTGGCCGGGTCTTCGAACAAAATTTCCAGTCTCCCGATACCTTTTTAAAATATTTGATACTGTAGATTGACCTCTCCTAAGACGTCGTGCGATATCTTTTTGTCTATATCCTTCCTCATATAGAGTTACAATTTGTGCCGTTTCAGATTCACTGCAGTATCTATTTGGTGACATATTTTTTTTCTTAAATGGAGGTAAGAACAAATAAAAATCAATAACACTTACTTTAATTCACTACAAATAACTCAATTCACTATAATTCTTGAATTATGTAAATAATTTTCAAATGACAAAACTCGCGTTAGAAAATATACGCCATTAAAATGAATTAAACGTCAAAATATTTTAAAACAATTGAATATATTCACCTACTAGATGAATAACATCAGCACATATATAAATTTACAACGACGATTTGAAACCATATTCAAGTAATAGTGATAACAAAAATATTCGATAATTTTGTCCATGAGTGTATTTTCCTAAGTAAAAATTCGGTGTTTCTTTGAATTTTTATCTGGTTGTACCTAATATCTTATCGAACTCATAACGGTCCTTCTGGACTAGTTTGTGGCTCTGAAGTCTCTCAGACTTTTGAAAATGTCCTTAAATGAATTTTTTGCCTAAGTCGAATTTTTATTTTGACTTCGACCTAGGTCAATTCTGGAAGGTTCTACAACATTACCACTAGCATGAAAACCAGATTAATCGGCTGTAAAATATTTATTTATTTATTTTATTTTCGGAAACATGGAAAGAAGACTTATTAGCCTAATATACCAAAGCTCCGAAGTGTCCAAGCGCTGACGAAAGTAACTAAACATTTGTTAATTGTAAATGAACGATATTTAATTTAATGGGGGACTAAACTTAATAAATTAATACCATCCTCTTCGGCATTTGATTGTATTTTATACAAAAATAAAATGGACTTATATTTTATACGGCACCTTATTTTGCCGATTAAGAAATTAACTCACTTTCCGCTCAAAAAAAAATTGATTTGTTTTTTCTTTGAGAGTCCGTAAGTGTCTGTCATTGTGACCATGACAATTCTATTAAAATTGTGTTTTCTTCCTACACCCTATGGCGGTGGATAACAATGCCTTTGTACTCTGCCGTTGTAGAGTTTTGGTGTATTTACTTTCCATCGTCCTGAATATAAAGTATATATTGGCAGGTTTCCAAACATTTTAAAAATGTTTATTTTTCTGATCGCAATCTTTAAATGCAGTTTTATCCAGCCAAGATGCAGAAACCGCTTTAGAGGTAATGTTTATGTTAATAGTTTGTAAATAGACGTTATAATCAAATACTCACGTGATCGTATTTCTTTTTACTAAAAAAATCACAGTGTTATTTTCATTATATTACTCTATCCAGCGTGTGCTATTTAATATGGGTATACCTAAATATCTTTATCATCTTTTATCGTCTCTTTTTATTCAATAGAAGAAAATGTTTTTTTTGTAAATTATATTGCTAGGAAGGTGCTTTATAGATTTTTATTTTGTTCATTACTGAGCATGTTATCATCAGAAAAACATTCTCAAAATTGACAAACACGTCGTAGAAATAGCGACACAGGGTTTGGGAAATGTCACAAGAAACAAATTGTAAAAGGTATATCTCTTGATGATGATTTGGTTGAGATAGATATAATATAATATTTATTTTTGGGAAAGATTATTGAGGCCGTACACTTAACAGACAACCGCGACGCATAGCATGATGATGTTAGATATGCCATACAGAAAAGGGAGATCGAATAAAATAATGCACGGGTTATAAAACGTCTGCTAAGACGTTGTGAAGAAGAGGACATTTTTTTACAAGCTTACTCTTTAATAACACAGCCACACAGAAAAAAAGTTCTGTGCACCGGACCAAATTATATGGATATGGTGTATTTTTCGACGCTGAATCCGAATCCATGGTCAAAAAAAAATCTATCATGTCAATATTGTTTTTTAGTCAAAAATATCCCTTAAAATGGTGTAAAATCATAGAAATAATGTAATAACTTAATGAAATGTGAAATATGGTAGATGTTTTGTAGTCGAGAGTAGAGAATACAAATTCGAGCCACAGTAATTTTTGTATCTCTTAGTGCAAAATATTTAACTCTGGTGAGACAACCAGTTATTACTCTCAAAGGGTAGAGAATCAACCCTATGGAGGGTTGAACTACATTTCCCCTTCCCCACTTTTAGGAATTTTAGAGTGGCCACATCTCGAAAATATGCATTTTTCGAAAAAATTTACAAGAGTAAAAACATCTTATTTTGGGCCAAAAAGTAAATATATTTTTTGACCTAATTCTACAAGTTACGGAACCCGTTCCGAGCACTTCCTACTCTAATCTTTTTTCAACTTTTTTATTAACGTTATTACAAATACATTGCACAAGGTTTCATCAAAATCCACTGATTAGCACTCAAATTGGAGATTTTGGCCCTTTTAGCGCTCCGTTGACTGGACTAATACTAATATAAAATTATAGATCTGATTTTTTGGAAACACAAAGTAATTCCGATATTAATTATTTGCTGTAAAGTAAAATTGTACTTCCTTATAAGAATTTTAATGGATAATTTTGAAATAGTTTTTCCAGTTTCTCCACGTTTTCGCGAAATTTACAGAAAATAATAATTAAAAAGCTAAAAGTAAGGAGTAATATCCCACTACGTTTTACAAAAGGGATTGAACCTTATTACCTAATATCACTTTGAAATCTGCGCCAACTTAAAAAATACGTCTGGGTGCGTTATTTTTTCATTTTTACATTGGCTTAAAATGATACTGAGAATTTTTTTTCTACATTGCATAAGCAGGAAAAATAGATGATTCGATTTTGAAATTGCCTGAAATTTACTTTTACTTCCACATCCATGGAGTGAAAATATCTCGGAAAATATAATATTGGTAAAAAAAAATAAAAAATTTTATTGTTCAAATAGGCTTAATGTCATGAAACGAGATTTTAAGTTTGAGCAAAAAAAAAAAATTCTGTCCAACTGTGTCTGTAACTTTCTTTTATGCGCACGATTACTCTGGGACCGTTTACGATATCGACTTAAAATTTGATATACCTATGTATTATAACGAGATCTGGAACTAGATTATACTTTCATCTTATTCCGTTGAAGGGTTGGTGGGTAAACGGGGGTAAATACGTAAAGCAAGTAAGTAAGAATCCATAAAATTGGATTTAGTGAATGTACGAGAAGCCAAGATCTCAAAAATTTTTTGGCATTGGCCACCCCGACCCTATTATTAAAGGGGTTAAAAAAGTAAAATTGTCAATTAGTGTGTGGACAGGAACTAATGATCTCAAGTTTTTTTTTGGCATTAGCCATCTCCACTACCTATGTGGCATATCGTTTTATGGGTTTTTGAGGTAGGCGATTTCAAATACATTATTAATGTTCTATGAAAAATTATTTCCAGATAGTGGAGGGCAAATACAGTATCAATTTTTTTTCGTGACAAGATAAAGTAAAATATCTCGGTCAATAAATATCCAATTGTTTTTTAATCGTTGGTAATTTTATGCGCACACATATGTAGAACGTGATTATATTTAGAAAGAATTTGATGGCAAAAAGTACATTTTTCCACGACTATTGAATAATGCTTGTTTATGCATTTGACAATTTTTCAACAACAGTACTCATTATCCTTTTACAATGAATTATGGACACACAATCCACAGCCTTCGTCCAATCAGGAACTACCAAATTTCATAATCCACGGGATAGTTTATTTTTCGTGTTATACAAAATGGCATTTTAGTGTTAAACGAATGACAATGACATTTTTTCTTGACAATGACAAAATATGAACTTTTATGTTCTATCAGTTTAGTCATATGAATTTTTTTAAAGAAAATGATCCATTTCCGTGATAACTGGGGAAAACCAGACATAGGTACTCTACATCGGCCTTTCTTCGAAAATGACGAAACTGGCACAGGTCGGACCAGTAAACTAATGAGTTGTTTAGAAGATAATTACAACAGGTTTATGAAAAAAAACATCATTACTAATTTTGTCGTCAGCAAACGATAAACTCGCCTGCTTTAAAAACACCTATTTAATTATATGGAGGAGTCGCTGGTGGCAGCCCGTTTTCATTTTTTCTCACTAGTTTTAGTAGTAAATTTAGTAATTTTGGTACACCTGAAACTTAATTTGAGAGGCTCCTAAGTGCAATGAATTTTTATTGAAATCGGTTGAACCGTCATCGCCTTGCGCTTCGACGAACTTATAGAGGCACAAAGACAAACATGAAGATGGAATTAAAGACCTTTTCTTGAAGTCGATTAATCAAGTTTATTAGATGTATGTTTTCGCTACCACCCTGTATAAATACGCAAACACAATCAAATATAGTTCGCAACTACTAAGGGAATAGTCACCCGTCAATTTCAATCACTCGGCGAAGCTTTCACGTAACCCTTAAGGGATTACCAAGAAGTGCAACCTAATTTAGAGCAACACGAAAATCGAGCAAAAATATGGAGGATCATTTAAAGTTTAACGTATTAGTCTGTATAGATACTTCATATCCTCATAAAAATGTCTTGTTGAGTAAAGACAGGATCAAGTTATCCCTTTTATATCGACAGGCAACCCTCCCAAGGGGTGCAAAATATCTTGAGAGGTGAACGCAGGGTTGGTACGGTATGCACTCAAAGTTAAAGAGGCCATCGTGAAATTCTCGAGATGCTTAAAACTGGATAACTTTGCAAACAATTCACAACATATTTAGCTATTTATATTTTCTATCTTAGTAAGATAAAAGGTATTTATATCTTTTGTTGGGGCATATTGTGACGCTCACATCTCTCTTATGAAGTCGTCTGCTTTTGTCGGCAACACGTTGCTAAAATGCTCTTGTCTCAAACAAAATACTTCATCGATATACTTTTTATAACTGATAATATGATCCTCCTCATTCTGAACGTTGATGTTTACTTGGAATGAAGGATTTCATTAATTATTTATTACTCTAATAGACATTAGTACAGTAACTAGAGGTTTAACTTCGGAATAATGTCATATTGGCAGTATAATAGTAAATGCTTCACAAAAAATTTTCTATATCGTGCGGGAGCTTGCTAATTTGGGAAACCACCCCTAAGAGCAAACGCCGGAACCATATTACAAAAACTTTTACTACAAGAATCACCCATAAAAAAAATTATCATTCAATATGAAATTATCCCGAAGTTTTGCATATTTTTTATCTCTAGGTACTGTACTACATGGTAATTTCCTATTATCTTGAAATTTTTGCAGGGCGCCTTATTTTTGTATAATAAAAAAACCGCTGCCCAAGAAATCACTAGTTCCACATCCATATTTTCTATCCAAGTCACTCACAACAAAAAAAAGTTTGTGGAAATAATTGTTTGTGGAACTTTAATAATATAATATTTGAAATCCTCTACCCCAAAAACCCATGAAACGATACCCTACATCGGTAGTGGGGGTGGATGAAGTAAAAAAATATTTTGAGGTTTCTGGTTCTTGTAGACACACTACACCATAATTTTTTTCATCCCCTTTAATAAGGGTGGGGGTGGTGGTGGGGGTGGCTAATGCCAAATCTTTTTTTGAGATCTTAGCTTCTCTTGTATATACTAAAAATAACAATTTTATGGACTCTTACCTGCTTGATTTACCTATTTACCCCAAATTTACCCCCATTTACCTCCCAACCCTTCGACAGAACAAGATGAAAATACAATCTAGTTCTAGATCTCATTAAAGTACATACGTGTACCAAATTTCATGTCAATATCTCAAACGGTTCCAGAGTAAACGCGCGCACAAAAAAAAGTTACAGACAGACTGACAGACAGACCGACAGACACACAAAAATTTTAAAAAAAAATTTTGTCGTTACTATACTTCCACTGGATGTGGAAGTAACTATTTATATGCAAATTTTAACACGGCTATTAAAAGAACTGTTTTTTCATTATTTATTGTGCGTAAAACTTATATTTGCAGTAATATTTGCGAAATAAAGTTAAAACTATGGAAAAAAAACTAACAATTATTTCACTAGCCGAACCATAAAAGTGTATTGAAAATAATTGAAGTTGTTTCACTTTAGAAAAATCAAATAATAGATTTGTGTTTAGATGGTTAAGTTCATAGAAGAAATATTGTGTGAACTCATGCATCAAGTGTTTTTTTCACTCATAGGATTGTCGCACTCGCCTGCGCCTTGTTTCTCAAACTTCACATTCGTGAAAAATAGAACCACTTTATGCACTTGTTGCATAGAATCTTTGTAATGGTAATTCTTTTTTCAATGCTTTTATTATACTGCTTCCCTTCGCTGCTCCATCCATTGTGCTTCGTTAACCGTGATTGTTTATACCACAGGTGCTTGGCAAAACCAGTCTCCATGTGTTTCCCAGTGGATCCCATCTTCTCTATTGAAGTTGTCCCTGTTTTTCATAATTTTTAGTAATTGTCTAATTATTATCCTTGGATAATAGCGCATATTTCTATGCAATATTTTGATGTTATCGTAGTCGATTTTGTAGTTCTCATTCTGATGAACATGTTCTGCCACCGCCGATTTACTTGTGTACCCAGGTTTTGTATTTCTCTGGTGTTCCTTGATTCTGCACTGAATGCTACTCCTCTTCTGTCCAATATAACTCTTACCATATGAGAATTCCAATTGGTAAACAACCTTAGCTAGTAGTCTAGGGGGGGGGGCTTGTTTGAGGGAAGCACTTGTTGAATTTTCTTTTCCGTTCCGGTTGTTGATAATTCGTTGCATATCCGGTTGTTCGAACCCATTTTTCTCTAGAACATATTGGACGATCTTGGGTTCTTCTTGTTTCCTTTCATCGTCACATATTATATTGGCTCTGTGAAACAATGTTCTCATTAATGGCCTCTTCTATTGTGGATGGTGGTGGAGTGTAGCATGCAGGTAATGATAGGTATGTGTTCGCTTTCTGTAGACTCCTTGGGACAGCCTATCATTGCTTAATAGTTTCACCGATACATAAAAGAAAGGCAAAACTCCCTTTTGCTCGATCTCCATCGTAAACTTGATATTTGGCTGTTGGTTATTTAGATGATTGAAGAAAACAGAGAGTGAAGAATCTCCGTGTGGCCATATAATGAACGTATGGTCAACATAAAACAACCAACATGTTAGTTTCTCTACACTACGGCGTATGGTTTTTTTCTTCTAATGCTTCCATGAATATGTTGGCTATTTCCGTTGAAAGTGGTCCGCTACTCCGTACTTTTCCTCGTATAAATCTCCGTTCCACAGAAAATATATTGCTGATTGGCATAATCGAACCAAATCAGATATATCTTCTGGCGTATCACGTTAACTGTTTCCTCAATCGACATGTTGGTGAACAAAGATTCCACGTCGAAACTCACCATGATGTCACTGCTCGTTATTAGCAAACATTCCCGAATTTCCACAAAGTGTCCGGTGTTCTTCACATAGCTGTTGTCTTGCCTATATAGGGTTGTAGTATGTACGCAACATATCTAGCCAATTCATAGATAGGTGATCGGCATGTGCTGACGATTAATATCAAAGGATTTCCATGTTTGTGAATCTTTGATAGTCCATACAATCACAGCCGTGATGGTATAGTGTTACTTGGTAGCATGCGACGTTGTTATTCTACTCAGATCAGTAAATTCTTAATGGCTGTCCTCGTTTGCCGTTCAATTCTTGATTTAGGAACCTTTTTCAGCTTTGTATAATGTTGTGGAGACAATAAAGACTTGATATTTTTCAGTATACGGCATGTCTCATGTGTCACTTCTTCAGCTTTCTCAACTGGTAATCCTCTGATAGCATTTTCAACTTCTGCGATATCTTCTTTATGTACTTTATTCGATGCTATTAGACCTTTTCTTTTGTAAACCTGTGTTATTGTTCTATATAATATTGATAATCGTTGAACCAGCTTATAATAACTACAAATAATAATTGCTTAAAATAATGAGTAAAGAGATATACGCTCAAAGATCCATAATAGATCGTATGACGTTACGCGCATCGGAGATACTCGCAAAACTCAGCAATTTGAGTTTCAATTATTATTCATTAATTATTGAATGCCTATGCAATTTATATCATGATGTAGTTAGACATTTTCAGATATAAACAGTCTGAAAATGCTTGTCTAGGTGTAACACACACTCGCTTTTACCTTATTCAAGGTATGCATTAAAAAATTCAATTGATCCTATTTTCTTATCCCGTGGTACATCCGCATTGCTGACAAGTACGTAGATAACACATTCCTTGGTTTCAACAAAAGATTATTCTCTTTCACTATATACATTTTTCGTATACGTTCCAAATTCCAGCTTTAACAATAGGAAAATAAGAAAACAGGTTGTAGATATTTCTACATGTCTAAATATTTATTCTGGTGCTGCGACGGATCAACTAACCACTGTAGCAAACACCATTGATTTTCAGCTTGTGTTCTGCTTTTATCAGTAAAACCATCATTTTCGGTAAGCGTTAAGCTTAATGTATGGATATTGCTGATTTGCATATCGCAATTCCAAAGTAAAAAAGGCCAATCGCGTAATCGATTTATCTTTCATGGGCGTTTCGAGGGGGCCGACACACCTACAGCGCGGTGTTTTAAACAATTTTTTGTATCGAGCATCGCCGCTTCAAATCAGGATAAAAAAAATATTCAATTGAACGTAATTCTTGAAATGCCAACCCCAGAGCCGAGTCAAATTAATATGCCGTGATCGACGGTATCAAAGGGAGTAACGGATACCTTATTACGGGGTTATATATTTTATTCGGTTTTTTTAAAGGTTAATCAAGTTAATTTTGCGCACAAATTTTATACATCGATATACGGACAAGCTCGTTAGTCCTTTATTTCGGTACGATATTTCTATCAAACAAAATGAAGAAGTAAAATACATTTAACGAGCTCTCAATTTATACAGGGTGCATTACGGATAGTGGCCTATTGGAGGTTTTAGAAAAACTGCAAATAATTTAAAGCTCAAAATTTAGGAAGAGGGGTTTTTAAAGGTGTTCTATTAATGAAAATAACGTGACGTACGTGACACTTCTGGTTATACCGGAAGTTGACATCAACTTCCTTATTTTAAATGGCATGCCTTATTTTACTTCCACATCCAATTGAAGTATAGTAACTAGGCTTAGAATGTCATGAAACGTCGAGATTTTAAGTTTGAGCGAAAAAAAATTTCTGTCTGTCTGTCGGTCTTTCTGTCAGTCTGTCGGTCGGTCTGTCGTTTTATGAGTTTTTGGGGTAGAAGATTTCAAATATTATGTTATTAAAGTTCCATAAACAATTATTTTCACATGCAAAGTTTTTTCGTTGTGAGTGACTTGGATAGAGAATTTGGATGTGGAAGTAGTGATTCCTTGGGCAGCGGTTTTTTCTTACTAGTTTTAGTAGTAAATTTAGTAATTTTGGTACACCTGAAACTTAATTTGAGAGGCTCCTAGTCGATTAATCAATTTTATTAAATGTATGTTTTCGCTACCACCCTGTACATGAAATACGCAAACACAATCAAATATAGTTCACAACTACTAAGGGAATAGTCACCCGTCAATTTCAATCACTCGGCGAAGCTTTCACGTAACCCTGAAGGGATTACCAAGAAGTGCAACCTAATTTAGAGCAACACGAAAATCGAGCAAAAATATGGAGGATCATTTAAAGTTTAACGTATTAGTTTGTATAGATACTTCATATCCTCATAAAAATGTCTTGTTGAGTAAAGACAGGATCAAGTTATCCCCTTTTATATCGACAGGCAACTCTCCCAAGGGGTGCAAAATATCTTGAGAGGTGAACGCAGGGTTGGTACGGTATGCACTCAAAGTTAAAGAGGCCATCGTGAAATTCTCGAGATGCTTAAAACTGGATAACTTTGCAAACAATTCACAACATATTTAGCTATTTATATTTTCTATCTTAGTAAGATAAGAGGTATTTATATCTTTTGTTGGAGCATGTTTTGACGCTCACATCTCTCGAGGGGTTTCTTATGAAGTCGTCTGCTTTTGTCGGCAACACGTTGCTAAAATGCTCTTGTCTCAAACAAAATACTTCATCGATATACTTTTTATAACTAATAATATGATCCTCCTCATTCTGACCGTTGATGTTTACTTTGAATGAAGGATTTCATTAATTATTACTCTAATAGACAGTACAGTACAGTAACTAGAGGTTTAACTTCGGAATAATGTCATATTGAACGGATTGCGTTCATTTTTGGCAGTATAATAGTAAATGCTTCACAGAAAAGTTTCTATATCGTGCGGGAGCTTGCTAATTTGGAAAACCACCCCCAAATCAAATTGGGGGTAAGAGTAAGCGCCGGGACCATATTACAGAAATTGAAGATGATACCTTTTACTACAAGAATCACCCATAAAAAAAATTATAATTCAATATGAAATTATTCCGAAGTTTTGCATATTTTTTATCTCTAGGTACAGTACCTACTACATGGTAATTTCCTATTATCTTGGAATTTTTGCAGGGCGCCTTATTTTTGTATAATAAAAAAACCGCTGCACTAGTTTCACATCCAGATTTTCTATCCAAGTCACTCACAACGGTCTGTAACTTTCTTTTGTTTTTATTATTATTATTTATTCATCCTTTAAAAATATAACATTGTTTTGGACATGTCAATCAAATTAAATTATTATATATAATTACAGCATTGTAATTTGTTGTATAATGTGCCTAGTATATCACAAACAATATAAAACATTTTAGACTAACATATTAAAATATAATAATTCCTACAAACATAAATACCGCATAATACATATCACACCGTTGCATTAAAGTTTTTATTTAAGTACTCATTTACCGAATAGAACGGATTTATGGTGAAGAAGTTTTTTGCTCTATGCTGTACTTTTTCGTTTTTTATGTCGTTAGGAAGATTGTTATAAATCAGCGGCGGCTGGTGAAATTTCAATATTTTTTTTCTCGTCTGTGGCGCATGGGACCCATACGAAATTTGGGAAATAACATCTAGAGAAGCACTTCTCTAATGACCCCTAAAAAATTTTGAAAAAGCAGTTTGCGAAAAAAATTTTGAAAATTCGCTAGCCTCCCCTGGGTCTAGGGACCTCTTTTTACTTTTATTTTTTTTTGTCATATGCATTTGACTTTTCATAAAAATGCATCGACAGATTTTAAAGTTTGTGAAAATATTTTCATTACTAACTGAAATACAATGAACTGAAATTTTGTAATTTTCAATTTAACAAATTACAATATTTCAATTCGTTGTATCTCAGTTAGTAATGAAAATATTTTCACAAACTCCAAAATCTGTCGATGCATTTTTATGAAAAGTCAAATGCATATGACAAAAAAAAATAAAAGTAAACAGGGGTCCCTAGACCCAGGGGAGGCTAGCGAGTTTTCAAAAATTTTTTCGCAAACTGCTTTTTCAAAATTTTTTAGGGGTCATTAGAGAAGTGCTTCTCTAGATGTTATTTCCCAAGTTTCGTATGGGTCCCATGCGCCACAGACGAGAAAAAAAATATTGAAATTTCACCAGCCGCCACTGTTATAAATACTTATACATACATACTTTGCGGATCTTTTGTACAAGGTTGTATTATGTGCGCACGTTTATTGACTTGAAATTTGGTACACATATGTACTTTAACGAGATCTAGAACTGGATTATATTTTCATCTTATTCCGTCGAAGGGTTGGGGGTAAATTGGGGTAAATTTGGGGTAAATAGGTAAATCAAGCAGGTAAGAGTTCGTAAGATTGGTATTTAGTATATACAAGAGAAGCTAAGGTCTCAAAAAAAAATTACCACCCCCACCTCATTATTAAAGGGGATGAAAAAAAAATTGTGATTTAGTGTTGTACACACACAATAATATTTCGCATACAGTTAACACAACTGTCAAAGAAGAAAAATATGAAAGATATCATAAAAAAAATTAAAAATATATATACAGGGTGGTCACCCAAAAAAAATTTTAAATGTGACGGAGGATGATAATATTTCACATGCAGTTAATACAACTGTCAAAGAAGAAAAACATGAAAGAAATATACAGGGTGGTCACCCAAAACGAATTAAAAAGTGTGGCGAGAGACAATAGTATTTCGCATACAGTTAACAACTGTCAAAGAAAAAATATAAAGGATATATACAGGGTGGTCACCCTAAGAAAATAATGAAGAAATGTGACGGAGGACGATAATATTTGGCATGTAGCTAACACAACTCTCAAAGAGAAAAATATGAAAATATACGGGGTGGTCACTCAAAAAAATATATGAAAAAATGTGACGGTTAGCAATAACATTTCGCATGCAGTTAACACAACTGTCAAAGAAAGCTATAAAAAATTACACAAGGGTGTCATTCTAAAAAATTGTTGAAAAAATGTGAAGGATAATGTTTCTCACGAAGTTAATACAACTGGCAAAGAAGAAAAATATGGAAAACAAAATATACTGGGTGGTCACGCAAAAAAAAATTAATGTGACGAAGGGCGATAACATTTCGCATGCAGTTAACTCTCAGAAAAGAAAGATGTGAGCAAAATGTGCAGGGTGGTTAACCTAAAAAAATGTGATGGAGAACGATAATAATACTTGGCATGTAGTTAACACAATTGTCAAGGAGGAAATTATTTTATGGGGTGCCACATTAAAAAAAATGTATGGAAAATGTGACGGATGCCATATCATATGTAGTTAACACAACTGTCAGTGAAGAAAAATATAAAAATCTGTGCAATACGTATTACTACTATAATTAGGTTCAGAAAATTCATTTTATACCAAGCCCCAAAAAAATGCCCCCCCCCCCCCTAATTATATATATATTGAATGGATCGGAAAACAGGAAGGAACATTATTTAAAAAAAAAAATTTAAACAACTTTAGCTCCTTTGGATGGTCCGGGAGTGTCGTCCGTGTCGTCTGTGTCGCTGTTCTCTCTTATCTCCTTTTTTTTTTCTTCTTGAGCTCAGAAAAGATTATCCAATGCCTCGTCGTCTGATTCTACTTCGAGGTTTGGGGAGTGTATATTTATGCTTAAGTCAGAAGCATTGTCGCATGACTGTCCACTGTAATGCGTGCAAACCGTCGAACATTTTAATTCAGATTTTTTCAACTACTCGCATTGCTACAGCCTCTCTTGTAGCTGCATAATATCAACTGCAAGAGTTGTTGCGGTGCTGCACTGGACATTTTTTTAGGAGTGACGCCTTGGGACGTGCGCACCCAGCTCCAATCAACAGGATTCTTTTCCACACCCAGCCACTTCTGCACCTGATAGATATAGTAAAAATTGTAATATTTATAAGTGTTATTTTTACCTGGTGGTATGTTCGCAATCGTTCGAAATCGTGTACCATCTCCGGTTGGAGGCAATCTAACAAGATTGAAATTAATTTTTGTGCAGCCCTCGCAAACAGCTGGAAGCGTAAATCATTTAGATTTTGGCTTGAATGTTTACCTCCATAGAGCGCAACTATGATAACCTCGGCTGCTTCAGCAATTTGCTGAGGTGTGGCATTTGATTTATAAAATACAGCAAGCTCTTCCTCAAGGTCTGGATGTTTTTTTATTATAGCAAGTAATTTTATTTTTCCTTGCCCGAACGGCACTGTTCGGGCAGTCACATCTAAGTCACATCCACTGAAGGCAGGAGACTTGTATTTCGAGGAGACGTTTGAATAAGTTGCGTCCGGTTTTTTCCTCTCCCACATTTTTGGAAAAATATTGTGTGTTTCTTTGTAATGCAAATGAAAAAGACTAGAAGATCTATGTCTTCACCAGCGATCACCACAATGTCGTTTGTAGAAGCCATAGAAATGGCTGTGGTGACAATCCGCCTGTCCGAAGTTTCTTCTGCCCTCTTTTTCAAATGTGGTTTTGAATAAGTCAATAAAACGAATTTTTATTGTTTTCGTTAGATAAAAACTTTTCTTGTGAAATTTATGTAATAGTTGTTTCGTCAAATATGACGTCGGGCAATACATTTACCTTAATTCGGCGAACACGCTCCGAGCTCTTCGAACTCTTTTGTGAAGCGCCTGTTGGGTAGCCGTCGAAAACTACATCTATTTTATTATATATTATTATATTTTTCTATAGACCATATGTGAAACGAGGTATTTGACGTATCTGGCAGCTATGAGGAGCTTGGAGGCCATACAACTTTGTGAAGTAGATGACCACCATCTACTACAACAAATTTAGTTTGTCCTTGGATCTCATCGATCTTTATTGGTTGGAATACTGCATAGAAAGAAGATTTTGTCCCCTTCCATATTCCCTCTTCAGTGAATATTGACATTGGATAGCTGGTAGACAATCGGCCTCAGTTGACCGTTAATGAAAAAAAAACCGGAAAAATCGTTAAAAATGTCAAAACATGAAAAATTAGCAACAATTTGAACAGCTGTATCTCGGATACTATTTGGTCTACAGAGTCGGCTCTGGTATCAATTTGTAGTAAATTTAGTGTACTTTTAGAAAGTACTCATTTGTTTTTACCACCCTTAGGTGACAAAATCAACAAAAACTGAAAAAAAAAACAAAAATCTCGCACTTTTTTGGATTTTTGACCAAGACCCGGAGGTCTGCCGAGATCGTAAACTTGGATTTGACATTAATTTTTAATCCTATACAACATATTTAAAAAGCATAGCCACCTGATTTGATGTCAGGTAACCCTCCTTTTTCATGAAAAGGCTACTGGGTTAATAATTTACATTTCAAATTTTCAAATTGAAGTAAAAAAGGAATATTTATAAGACAGTCTATTAGCTGATTCATTGGTTATACTAGTATGGGAATGTCGAGCCCAAATTTGTCAAATGTCATTTGCGTCCTATTTTGTTTGGCTATTTTGTTGATGCAGACTAGTCAGTTTATTGAATTGCCTATTCAACAGTTTAAATTAGGGACATCATCCAAATACTCGCAAAAACGACAAGACGAAAACACCGACATAAAACATCACGCTACTAGGAGAGAAGACAATTACAAAAAGGGTAGAAATGCACACACTGGGGACATGTCTAAAGACATTTACTAAAGAAAACGCTAATACGGGACAGCAATAAACTAAAAACAGATAGACCATGCTACACATGGAGAACAACAATCGAAAGGATCATGAACAAACTAGGAAGGGATCAAGCTCACTGGGAAAAGAACGAGGAAATAGAATACTACAAAGAAATCGCAACGATATATGCTCTACCAGAATCGAAAACCGAGGAATCTGAAGAAAATATCAAGGTAGTTTTTTTTATTTGACACCGTTCTGTTAAATAACGTTATAAATCACTACTACAAAGAAATCGCAACGATATATGCTCTACCAGAATCGAAAACCGAGGAATCTAAAGAAAATATGAAGGTAGTTTTTCTTATTTGGCACCTGTTCTGTTAAATAACGTTATAAATCACTTAGACTTATCTCTTAATATAATAAAAATGCAAAGATTTCTCTGTCAGATGCAAATTAAATACACATACATATATATTTTTTCTTTATATAATATAGTAACGCAGGTAAAAATTAAAAAAAAATGTTCTTATTTCTCTCTTTAAGTGAATCATTTTTTTTCTTTATCTTCCTTTATTATTAATATTACAACTGTTTGGAATTTACTATCGCTTGTAAATTTTCTTGAATTATAATACTTTAGGGTACCTATTTATAAAGTATTTATAATATGTAGTTATATATGTTGTAAAATGTAGGGTACCATATTTTACAATATTTTTGGTAGAGAATTTGTTAATTTGGACTACTTAAATCTTACGGCAAATGTAGTAATATACCATTTCACTTTTGGTAATTGATAGTCAGATTTTTTTTTACAGTTTTTATTTATAAGAAATATAATATAAATAATTATATAAAAATTTAGTTTAGTAGGTTTTCTCGGTGTAATGTAACTCTACGTACAGTATTAATTTTTTTCTAATGTATATGGGGACGTGGAAAAAGAAGAACATTTGTGGAAGCAGAAACTCAAAAAAGAGGAGCCTAAATACTCCATATCACGACACAATGCAGCAACGCATTTCACAAACATCTAAACTGCCCATTCCACACTCCTGTGCCATGAGGCAGGCAAGTGGCTCTCGCTGCTCACAACAAGCATGACCTAAATCCAACCCAGCGTAGACGTAGACGGCCCAGTGGTATATTCTGGGAGTGGCAGTAATGCCTACCGTATGCTGGTAAATCAATCAATTAATCAATCAAGAGCGTATGTCAAAAGCAACTGCGTTTTTCGAATTTTTTTATACATATTATTCTTATAGTCTTTGCCGTCAACGTTTATCCTTTTAATTTTCTTCATATGTCCTCAAATAAAGAAGATATTTATTTATGTTTTATTTATTTATTTAAATAGTTACACCAGCCCACAGTACAAACCAATTGCGGGGTGAGAAAAAAACAATAATTTATACCTAATGGTAAAAAATATAAAAACAGTCAAAAACAGATTATAAACATGCACAATACACTAACAGATTAAAATAAAATTAGATATTACTACGAAGAGATACACTTAATATTTGAAATACTCGAGTAAAATCTGTCAAGTTGTCCTTCAATAGACATTTAAGTGTTACACATAAAAAATAAGGGAAAGAACATCAAAACATTTGTTCGTTCAGTGGGAAGATAAAACGTTTTATGATTATGCGTTTCAAATGAGAGGGTATGAAAATTTAACATATTCAAGATGTTAGGGCAATCGATGAGATTAAAAATTTACTTGTGCGGTGTGTAAACTAAGAAAACCAAATCTATTCAGCAACTCTCCATATTCGAATCCAACAGCAGGATATACATGATCAATTTTGTATGAAACGAATTTTAGGTAGTGCCGTTGTATATTCTACATGCAATTACAATATTTATTATAGCTTGGATTCCAAATAAGTGAGGCATATTCAAGTCTCGATTTAACAAATGCAGTATAAAGAAGATTTAATAATTCAATGTAATCAAAAACACTTGAATTTTGTAATCACAAAACTCAAACTTTTATAAGCAGAAAGAACAACATTTTCTATATGTTTGTTAAAATTTAGTTTTGAGTCGAATAGAACCTCCAAGTCACTGAATTCAGCTGATCTATTTAATACGGTATCATTCAACTCATAATCAAATAACAGTGGATTATTCTTCCTGCAGAAAGACAGAACATTACATTTGGCGACATTCAAAGGCAGATTATTTTAGAAGACACCAATCATTAACATCATTTAAATTACTTTAGAGTAATACCCAATCCTCGTCGGTATCAACAGTATAATACAATTTCATGTCATCAGCATATAGCAGGCAGTTGACATCAACACAAGTCACTAAATCATTAATAAACAAAATAGATAATAAAGGCCCAAGTACTGAGCCTCGGGGCACTCCGGAAGTAGCTAGAAATTGATCAGACTTAAAGCCACGGTATTCTACGTATTGGCTCCTTCCAGTTAAAAAAGATGACAGCAGGGAAGTTAGCAAGTCCGAAAAAATGAGTACATTAAGTTTATGCCGTGGTCAAGCCTATCAAAAGCTTTGTATATAACGCATAGATAACCTCAGAAATAAATTGGGTGACAGTGAATGAATTTGTAACTGTAACTTTACAAAGCCATGTTGAAATATAAGCGTTTGTGGTTTTCCTATTTTTCATGATTTTCTCCTATATCTCACAAAGTATTGGATTTTGAATTTCTTTTTCCTGAAATAAAGCTCACAAAAATTGGAATAACTTTTACTAAAACTTTCTTCTTCTACAATAGATATTAAGCGAGATCAAGCGCGGATCTAGAAATTTCAATAATTTTTTTCTCGTCTGTGGCGCATGGGACCCATACGAAATATGGGAAATAACATCTCAAGAAGCACTTCTCTAACGACCCCTAAAAAATTTTGAAAAAGCAGTTTGCGAAAAATTTTTTCAAAATTCGATTACCCCCCCCCCCCCCCCCAGGTCTAGGGACTCTTGTTTAAAATAATTTTTTTTTGTCATATGCATTTTACTTTTCATAAAAATACAGCAACACGTTTTGAAGTTTATAAAAATATTTTCATTACTAACTGAGATACAACGAATTGAAATTTTATGATTTGTTAAATTGTAAATCACAAAATTTCAATTCGTTGTATCTCAGTTAGTAATGAAAATATTTTCATAAACTTCAAAACGTGTTGCTGTATTTTTATGAAAAGTAAAATGCGTATGACAAAAAAAATAATTTTAAACAGGAATCCCTAAACCTGGGGGGGGGGGTAATCGAATTTTGAAAAAATTTTTTGCAAACTGCTATTTCAAAATTTTTTAGGGGTCGTTAGAGAAGTGCTTCTCGAGATGTTATTTCCCATATTTCGTATGGGTCCCATGCGCCACAAACGAGAAAAAAATTATTGAAATTTCTAGATCCGCGCTTGAGCGAGATATTTGACGTGGTCCTGGTAAAATAGGCAGGCTGTATATTGATCACTCAACCAAGTGCAAATGAGATAAATATATTCTTTTGACACAAAGCCGGAGTTATCCTGCATTATTTCGATAGACTATTGAATCCTAGATAGACAACCAGCATCAAACTGCGGTAGATGCAAATACTACGCTTCGAATTAAATTGCGATCCACTTTAGTGCAGTGCTAATGTTGAAATAACGCTACACTATTAACGAAACTGGCACGTGTTTAATAGCTTCGCTATTTGATATTTAGCTAGGGAATTCACCGAGGCGCTCTCGTGTAAGCGGATTAACAACTACAAATAGCTGTGAAATGTATCCATCGAACAAATTACCTACTTTATCATAAAATTGTAATTTTACATGTGTGGCTATAGCACAAATTACACAATGCTTTGTTCGTGTTTTCTTTTGTTGAATATGGGGGTATATTTATATTTGTCCATTAAAACAGGTCACTTAATAGAATTAGCTTAATTCATTTTTATGAAAATCAAACTTTGCAAAAGGGTTAGAGTTCAGTCAGTAGAGGAGGTGTAGAGTGCGTGAGCAGGGACCTAAGCGATTCCTTTAGAAAGTTGTTCAGGGTGAACATACTGAAAGTCTTGACGTCTAGGAGGTGAGCTGGAGGGGGGGGCACAAATAAAGTCCTACTTTTAGTTTCTTCGCTTATATCTCGAAAACGGTGCGTCGCAGGGAAAAAATACTAAATGAAATCTCTTGAAATTCTCTACAACTTTCATTTTATATATTTTTTTCGAATTCGCAACCGTTTTCTAGCTACAAGCTCCGGAAAATTTTCGAAAAACAGATTTTTACCTGAAAAATAGAAAATTGTATTTTAAAGATGATAAAAAAAAGTCACATATAAGGTAAGTGATTTTATTCGATTTCAATAATTCTCATTGTTCTCACTCTCAATAACTTCTCAATGTTAAACTCAACCTTCTCTGGATTCACGTTTTCTTCCTCTTTGGCCGTAAGGCTCCTGGCAAGGGTTCCTCGTCCATGGCATTCTTATTTTCAGTGATGGATGGTTCTTGCTAAAGGGGCTCTACGTCGTCTTCATCGTTGTCCTCCTCGTAAACAGGCACGTCGTTAAAGCATTCATCTTGGAGTGGAGGCACACCGCAGAACGGTTCAGCATTGCTTTCCGGTATCCACATTTGCCACTACCACAATCCTTGGTGCAGTGGCAAAATATCGTTGTCAGTAGGACCTCCGGTGCTTGTAATTGGCACCAGAGTGTCTACTACATATTTTTACCCCCACTCTTGAGGGGGCAGCTCATTCCCGAGCCACTGCTGCACTTGGCGGTAGGTGCGCCGGGAATGCTGTTTAGCTGCGCTCTCAGTTTGTGGGAAGCTGATGTCAGGCTTAATATTTCCACTGACCTCATGAACAACTGAAAGCGGTACTGGTTGAGGGAGGTCTGTCTTGCTGGTGCCCATTCCACTTAAGGAAGCAAATCTTCCCAGCCTCTTCAATCTCGACTTGAGTAGAGGTGGAGTTGTAAAAGATCACTGCCGTTTCCTTGATGATTTCTGACTTAAGTACAATTTTGAGAAGCCCACCTTGCTTTTCCTTAAAGTTGAAGAGGTAAAAATCTGTTTTTCGAACATTTTTACTTTTCCGGAGCGTGTAGCTCGAAAACGGTTGCGAATTCGAAAAAAGTATGTAAAATAAAAGATATAGAGAATTTCATGAAAATTTTTCCCTACGACGCACCATTATAGAGATATAAGCGAAAAAGCCAAAAGTGGGACTTTCTTTGTGCCCCCCCCCCCTCTCCGGCTCACCTCCTAGACGTCAAAACTTTCAGTATGTTCACTCCCTAAACACCCTGAAAGCAACCGCTTAGGTCTGGAAATTTCTAAAAATTTTCATGTACAGCACTAAAATCCAAAATGGTCGACAAATACAACAAAATATCACAAGTGAGTCTTTCCTTTCGAGGCACCACTACTGCAAAAACCATAGAAAGTGGGATTCTATTGCACTATTCAAAAGACCAAAGCATAAAGCACCATGTCAGCAGGGGAAGAAGCTGAAAGTGCTTCAGAACAATGTGGAACTATTTAGCCAACTATGCAGAACCGGGAATCTGTTTTAGATGAGTTTTTTGCGCATGAGATACAGTCATTCCCTCCTTCCATTTCAGACTTTAGTAACCTTCATTTACCAACCAACAAGACTGGAATACTGCAATGTCTTGAGCAGCCAGGGTAATCTTCAACCTATGACACCAAATTTCTGGACGGTGGCGTCATCGTCCACTGCCTGTCCACTACTAGTGTCGGCACCTTCAATCAGTTTGCCGATAAGATATTTCTACCTTACCTTCATAAGCAACTGGAAAATGCCCAAAGATTAGACAGTTTAAAGGAGTCTACCCGGGAAAAAAGAGGTGAGGGAATTCGAAGGAAAGTTTCTGGCAACACCAAGCTGCCACGAAATTTAATGGACTTTCTCCGTGACTTAATGAACAAGAAGAAATTGTTCAACTTTTTGACTTCCAAGGTTGTAGAGTTCAACTGGCCACCAGGCAAAGATATATATGTCCCAACAGGGAAAGCAATTGCACAAACTGGTTCGAACACATCCATGGAATACTGCAATCATCAAGAGGCAGACACAAGGCTTCATGTATTCCATTCACTACAGCAAGGGGCAAAAAGTATCCTTGTGCGTACCGCAGACACAGATGCGATTGTCATCCTTACTGGCACATTCTATGATCTAATAATGACTCAACCTTTGTATGATATCTGGGTGGCCTTTGGCATGGGTAAGCATCACAGGTTTTACCATTATGGAAATACATTTTGCATTTGCAAAATAACGTTTTCACAATATGACTTAATTCAATAGCGCGGGACAAATCAATGTGTTCTCTCATGTAATTATTACAAATATTTAATAAGTCTTCATTGATTTGCTTAAGAATCTCATTCATTTTTTGACTCTGCAAGAAAATCTGAATTCAATTTCATTAAACAACATTCTAACGTACATAGTTTTTACACCGCATTCTCTGCGTTGCAACGTCCGCGAGGGCGTTCCATATATTTAATTGCAATTGTCTCGAGAACTGTTAATCCTAGAAAAAAGTTTCAAATAAAAAAGTTAGCTGCATCCTTTATCCTCGTATGCCTTGATATACTTGATATCTATTTCGAAAGTTAAAAAAGTTTCTCGTTTGTTATATTCGCACCTGTAAATTTTCTCATTTTATCGGCATAGCCTTAGAAAAAAAATCATATTTTCTACGCTTATTAAAATTTGACATTCGCATTAACATATTTTGTTAATAAATATCGAGTCATAACACGGTTAAAATTTGAGATTAATTCGTTGTTCCGTTTTTGAGTTAGAGCGACTTAAACGAAAAAATAATTGTATCTATTATTTTACAATTTTCTCACATTTTTGGCTCTATCTTTTATCGCGACCAACAAAAAGAATCGTAATGTTTTATTTCATTAAAGGATAAGCTTCTAAACACTTCGGCTTAGATAATAATTTTAGTTTACATCTAAAATAAAACTTGACCGCTAAACTAGTTGACTCTTATGGACGTAACAGCGAAGACTGCGGTAAGGGGAGTTCTGCGTGAGACCGTATCTCCTTTCATAGTATCATGGTTTTACCAACAATGTTTTGCTTTCATTGCATCATCTATTTCAATACGTATATGAGCTGTAGACTTCCCTTTGGTAATTTTCTTATTTACTGCGTCAGCGTTACAGACCAATTGTATTTGGCTTTACGACTTCGTTTATTTTTTAATTGATTCTCCAAAAGGATCTATATACAGTCCCATACACAAGCTTATAAAACAAAAAAAATCTACACGTCCCGTAACGTCATAAAATTCAACTGTTTTATAGCTGCCTAGAGAAGGGCACTACAGCTTTGCCTATCGTAAAGGATAATTGTTTTTCTTATTTCTTTCATTTTCCTCCAGCATTACATTATAAAGTTACGTCGGAAAATTAATATCTATTATCTGACAAAGCTCTAAGGTGCAATAAAATATGTCGAAATTGGTAAATGTCATGGTTTATAATAAATCGATAGATTTATTCAATATTGCTCTAAAATAGATATCAAAGAGACTGTTTCCCACATACGATGGTACATTATATTGTTCATGACGGCCAGAAATGTAATAAAGTGCATGGGATAGTCGCAAGAGAGCTCACAGCTCAGCATAAGAAGTTCAGATTGAAATTTCTATCGATAAAACATTAGATCTTTTAGTATTAGTAAAACTAGAAGATATTGAAGTTTGCAGGATGTTACGATGTTAGTCAAAAATTACTTGACATGTCATATACAAATAAAAGACCAACGTTTCGGTTACTTTTTTAATCTTCTTCAGGACGCTAATGAAACTCCTGAAGATTAAAAAGTTAATCGACTAGTGAAAATAACCGTCTTTTATTTTTATTGTGGGGTCAGGTAGAGTAAGTGTAGTTGGCAATACTGATTTCGCTAATGCAATGTTATGTAGGTTAGATAGTATTCTAAAAAATTCACCATTGTGTTTACCTCCAAGAACCTGTATTAAAGAGAAGAACAATAACAAAAAAGTAAGTAAACATATCAGTTGTTTAACGTTCTCGCATATAATCCATTGAGATTTATTGTAATTTCAATGCATAGTTGTATTAGGCTAACTGGGTGTGAATTTTGCACCCATACCACATATTACTTTAAAATGAGGTTAGCATCTGTCACCGGTATTATCCGTACTGAAAATATTAGCTCGTGTACCTTTACCCCAATTTGCTGTTAGTCTGTGCTGAGTGCAAAGTGCATTTAAATAAATAAATCAATTATTACATAATATGTATTTCATATAACAAAGTGTCTAACAAATGACTCGTACGCGTGAGAAAAAGAGACCGCCACCAAACTACACTGCAGAACCATGTGAAAGCTGCGTGTGCAGCAATAAGAACAAAAAGGATGACCTATAGATCCGCAGCGGAAGGCTTTATGATCAACAAATCGATTATTTACCATCTTAAGGGCAAAAAAACGTCCACTCGCGTTGTTAGAAACGAATAGCCCTCTCCGAGGGCTGATGAATTTGAACGATGCATTCTCGCCCACCCAGAAGGGGGTTTCCTGTTGACAGAAATGAGTTACTGGATTTTGTTCAGCAGTACGTTATTGAAAACAATCTCTAAACTCCATTTAAAAGCGACCGTCGGGAAAGGACTGGTATTTAGCATTCACGGAGCGAAAAAAAAAGTTAACTCTGAGAAGGCCGGAAATGTTTTAATAAAAGAGGGCCAATGTCGCAGACCACTTTGTAGTAGACAATTTCTACAAGAAACTTAAAACAGTACTAGGAAAGAACAAACTGAAAAATACTTCCGAGTTGGTATTCAATTAAAACGAAACTGGATTTTCTACAGATTCCATAAAACAAAGGCAATTAGCCCCAAGGGCAGAAACTCTTTCCACAGATAAGTCGCCGAAACAGGCCGAGAAAATATATCGATAAATTGCTGTGTTTCAGCAAATGATTTTGTATTGCCTCCTCTAATAATCTACAAAGCGAAAGGCGCTCGAGTACCCTGGAACAATGCATTCTGCTTTGGAAAACGGTTATATGGAAGAGGCTGTCTTCTACAACTGGTTCGTGGACTTATACATCCCGCATGTCTAGAATATAAGGGACCAACTTAAGTGTCAAAAGAGAGCTTTACTCTTGTTTGACGACCACAAAAGTAACATCAGCATCCGCCTCATCAAAGCTGCGTTGGCTGCAAAAATAGATCTATTAAAGCTACCCAGCCATTTAACTTATATCCTTCAACCTTTAGACAAGGGTGTCTTTGGTTCTATAAAGACGGGATGAGAAAAAATCTTGATTGATCATAGACGAAAAACCTTAGTCACGTCACAAAACAAAATTGATAAAAAGATTTTTGTACAACCATTAAATGAAGCATGAACAAATCACATTTCCGAAAAAAATGTGATCTTTGCATTACATGCCATGGGATGCTTTCCTCATGACCCTACTAAATTCCCAAAAACAGCATTTAATCAAGTCAAACTTCAACGATTTAAAAAACAACAGGCAGAGCAAACGAAAAATTATGATAAGGTTGCTAAAATCGCTAATGAGGACGCTGAAGTTGCTAGAGCTACTGAAGCGGCAGAAGGGGCTGAAGTTACCAGGCTCGCATTAACCGACTTTACCAATAATAAAGCACAACAAGAAAATATTGAAAATCAAAAAGAAAATAAAACTCTTATGTAGAACCAGCTTCTAGTCCTCGAAAACCCAGTTGAAGCCCTGGAACGTGAAGTTGATATCCTCGAAAATGCGACCACTTCGTCAGCTGTGATGAAACAAAATCAAAAATATAATGAAACTTCCCAGTAAGATCAACATCTTACCAATGAATCGGTCGAAAATGGCTGTGCAACAGCACACATAGAAACGAACTCATTATCTGAAAACTAAACTTTTACGTCAACGAGGAAGCGGTCTGTCTTAGACATTTTCCTAAACAAAATGCGGATATCATTTGTTCTCTCCCAATCCAAGCCTACTGCAAAGCAAATCAGAGTAAAGAAGGAATCATATGGAGAAATATTGACAAACAAGACTGTGCTGAAAGGCCTACATAAAGAAGAGCAACTTAGAAATGCAAAGAAGAACCCCAGGAAGACCTAAGTTACTACCAATAAATGTACCAAAGAAAATGCCAATACAAATATCAAACAGAAGCCATAAATATGTCAAAACTAATACCAAGGAAAGCGATATTAAAAATGAATAGGGCCTTAATACGGAAACAAAGGAAGAAGAAAATAATGAAAACGTTGAAAGTCGGGACAAGGAAAAAAGAAATGTGTGTAGAAACACCAAAATGCAAGAATATGAGTCGTCAAGTAAATCCCAACAGAAAGACGACTTTATGCAACCTTGAGAACAATGATGTCCGATAATTAAAACGGCGATAGTGATGATTACTGTAGTATCGATGAAGATCAAACAGGAGAGGGCAGAAATTTAACACTAAGCAACTACTACACAGTAAATTATGACAAAAAGTGGTATGTTAGCCAGGTAACTGCTCTGAATGAGACTTCACCGAGTGTTACCTTTCTTGATAGTATTAGAAATGGCATGTTCAGATTTCCAATTAAACCAAATATTGATAAGTTTGACAAAAATTATATTTTCCTGTAAAAGTTAAACAGGACAAGGACAGGGATGTCAGTCACTCCAATACCCAATGAAATTCAAAAAGTATGGAATGGTTTTAAAAAGGCCAAGAAAACGTGATTTCACTTAATAATTGTAAATTCTAAATCATTTTCTTATGAATTTTTCATATGTTTCACTTTCTCCAATAATACAAATTCGTAATCGGATCTTCTGTCCAATTGTGGGGTAAGTGTAGACATCTGCAGGAGTTTTAAAAAAAATATGGTGGGTCAGAACTAAAGTATATGTATATTGATGTCTTACTTTTAGCAGTAAAATGATGGGTCATAATTACGCTGCAGCACTCAACTTCGTAAACTTGTTTGGAAAAAGGAAAAGAATGAGATTTTCCATGCCTTACTCTTAGGTTCTTTCAAAATAATGATATATGGAGCCTTACTTCTACTAATAAAGTTTCAATGACTCCAAAAACACAGAATATCTTATTCAGATAAGTTTTATAACACACATAACTTTTCCATTTATATAGTTAACATTTTTTATGATTTTGAGCCATTTATTGAGGTTAAAAAATAATTGTGATTTGTTAGAACAATTCTGATATCATATTCATATTATATGACTCAAGGTACATAGGATTACCTTATTTTAGATATCTTTTAAATATTTTTTACCTTGCCATTCTTGCAATTGAAGTTTTTGATGATTTTGAGCCATTTTTTGAGTTTAGAAAAAAATTGTGATTTGCTAGAACAATTTTGATGTCATATTCGTATTTTACGGCTCAACTGGGGATATCGTGTTTTAATGTTTTTCTTATTTTGTGGAGCTGTGTAATCAAATCAAACATTGAAGTAAATTAATTGCCAATAAATTGATTTATCTTGCACAACCATTTGTTATAATGCAAGTTTAAAACTTGTTTATTTAAAATTTGTTTATTTATTGAGAAGTATGTCATATTTTAATGCATTAAACAATAATTTTAACGCTCAAAGTATTTATTGTAATACGCGATCAAATCATACCCTTCAAAAATTGTAATATAAATCTATGTTTTGTGTGGTTTTATGGTAAAAAATGTGGATTGGCAAACATATTAGACATATTATTCAAATTTGATCCCCAAATATTTACTTCAAATTAATGTTGGTAATGATTTACTCGTAAACCATAAGAATTTTCATCTGTCCATAGATGCACGGTGTGCATGTTAAAAGCTTCACTTCTATTAAAAGATAACTAATCTGTAAATATTATGTTTTTTCTGTTTTATTTCTCTAGGGTTTTTTACCACATGTGCATTCTCTTCTAAAAAGACCGCTGTCTAAGGAATCACTAATTCGACATTCATATCTCCTATCTAAGTCTCTTACGTTGAAAAATGTACTGTATTTGCATTCCACTATATGGAACTAATTGTTCATAGAACTTTAATAATATGATATTTGAAAGTATCTACCCCAAAAACCTATAAAACAATATGCCACATTGGTAAAAAAACCGCTGCCTAAGGGATCACTACTTCCACATCCAGATTTTTTATCCAAGTCACTCACAACGAAAAAATTTTCTATGTGGAAATAATTGTTTATGGAACTTTAATAATATAATCTTTGAAATCCTCTACCCCCAAAACCCATAAAACGATACCCCACATCGGTAGCGGGGTGGGGGTGGTGATAGGGGGTGGTAGTGGGGGTGGATGAAGTAAAAAAACATTATGAGGTTTCTGGTTCTTGTACACACACTAAATCACATTTTTGTCATCCCCTTTAATAATGGGGTGGGGGTGGTAATGGGGGAGGCTAATGCCAATATTTTTTTTAGACCTTAGCTTCTCTTGTATATACTAAATACCAATTTTATGGACTCTTACCTGCTTGATTCACCTATTTTCCCCAAATTTACCCCCATTTATCCCCCAACCCTTCGACGGAACAAAATGAAAATATAATCTAGTTCTACATCTCGTTAAAGTACATATGTGTACCAAATTTCAAGTCAATATCTCAAACGGTTCCAGAGTAAACGTGCGCACAAAAAAAAAGTTACAGACAGACCGACAGACAGAAATTTTTTTTCGCTCAAACTTAAAATCTCGACGTTTCGTGACATTCTAAGCCTATTTGAACAATAAAAATTTTTAAATTTTTTTTTTGTCGTTACTATACTTCCACTGGATGTGGAAGTAAAATGAGACCTTGGCTTCTCGTACATATACTAAATCACAATTTTGTGGTCTCTTACCAGTTTACCCCGCTTTACCTCCAACTATTCAACGGAATAAGATCAAAATATAATCTTGTTCCAGATCTAGAATACATAGATGTACCAAATTTCAAGTCAATATCATAAATCGTTCTAGAGTAATCATGCGCACAAAAAAGTTACGGACAGACCGACAGACCAACATAACGACAGACGGACATTTTTTTGCTCAAACTTAAAATCATGACATTCTAAGCCTATTTGAGCAAAAAATATTCAATTTTCTTTTACAGTTACTACTTCCTCTCTACTACGTGGATGTGGAAATAAGAATGTCTGCGTGAACTTTACAAAATAATACAATTGGGTTGTTGACGAATTTTCAAAAATGGTGAAATATGGTAGTGGAGGACTTAATTTAGTTATATATTTAATTTGGAAGAAAAATTCTTAGCGCAACATATTTAAAAAAATTGTTAAACTTCGACTATTTGAATGTGCCGCGAAAACGGTAGTGACATCATAACGGCAGTTAGATGTGAACTTATAAGCAGAACAGATGAAGACGAATAAGTTGACATTGCTGACAAGAAAAAAAATAACCTCATATGTCAAAAGTAAATTTGACGTTTAGCTAGCAGTGATTGATGTTTGCAGTTATTGTTAATATTTTTTTACAAAACGACTAAGGCAGTATATCTGTAAAAGCTAATTCTGACATTCTACTTGCGGTAGATATATTTATGGTCAGCGAATTTTTAAAAAGAGACGATCGTTTTGACATTGCAATGGTTGGAAGTGCAAAAGCTGCAAGGTACTTACGTTACAGCTGCTATAGACAGTACGAACTATTGTAATTTCTGCAAGAACTTCCTTTATATCTTATCTTATTAATATTACATAATGTCTAATATGTATTTTATTATTTAATTTAGATGAATTTGTTAACTATACTTTGTATTTTATTAAATATTTCCTTTTCATTGTTTTATTTCCTATTAACTATATACATGCGTATCTAACTGAAAACAACAAAATAAGTTTATCTACTAAAGAAATTATTTATTATCCATTGATACTCACTTCTAAGAAGAGTCAGAATGAGACTTACGAAGATATCAAGAAAGGTCTGTATTATAACAAAAAATAATAAATAGGTAGGTAAGTACTTTATGCTAGTATCTATCTAAGCAATAAACAATGATATGTATTTATAACACACATAATTCAAAGGGCATTTATAACTACAATCCAACGCATTCGTGGCCATTTCCGACTGATTGTGTTCACCGACTTTAGACGACTTTCACAGTTTGTTTCATATAGTTTTCAACGGCGAGTTTTTAAATTTCCTTTCTTAATTTATTGATCATCCTAGTATTATGGGGCGTCTAGGGAGCTTCATAAATAATCAATAGCTAACAAAAACAACTGCACTTTATTCCAACATAAACTAGATAAAATACATAAAAGCAGATTAAAGCCATTTCCCTCCTTTTAGGAAGTCAAAGCATGAATAACTTCTAATCTAGAGCCGTTAAGAATACAGTAATACACCCTGTTTTATCCACCAGTTTGGCGGGTAATTTAAATTTGTAACAGCTAGAACGCCACACAAGTCTTGTAATGCGGCCGCTTTTCCTACAACATAAACCCATATTAAAAATCAAATTCCTACATTAAGATACAACTTACCACAAATAAAACGCTTAGAATACATTGTAATTTGTTACTTTACTTGACATTGAAATGGTCTCCACAATAAGAAGACTTGGCCCTTTTCTGGTGGCTTTGAATCATTCATTATTACGTTCAGCGTTTATTATTGGAACACAACAGTTTTTCTGGTGAATTGGTGGTATTATTTACACAGTACGGCAGAAAACATTATCTGTACTTATATTTATCCATAACTAGATGCTGTTAAACTATACCGAATTGTAACCTATGAACGTCAGTTGAATTTGACGTTAAATATAATGTCAGATTAAACTGTCGTGATTGTCTTTTTTCTCCGTCGCTATCAGCGAGTTTCTAAATTAGTACCCGTTTCTCGTCATTTTATAACTAACTTCTCTACAGACTGCCGTTATTATGTCATCTCCGTTTTAAATGCATGTATTTTTGTAATTAATATTATAATATTGTAAGACTTTCTTTTCACCTTCTACATGTTTCTAATGATTTTTTATGAATAATTGTTATTGTTTAACATAGATTCTCCTCAAATTTTAACTTAGTGCAACAACCCAATTATCCAGTATGTTGCTGGAAAATCACCACTTGGCCTGTGATTTTTACGTCAAAGGGGCAGTTAGAGGGTGTTTTTTTTACAAATGAGGTAAATAATAAGAAAAATATAAAACTAATGTATTTTTATGGCATTTCGTATACCGAATCTATTTCCTCTCTCAGTGCTTTATTAGAAAATCTTTTACGTACTGTGTATATTAAATACACTGTTTTAAGAATATATCTGGGTTATATTCAATATCCATATGTACTTACTACTTTCACAGAACTGTTGATAGTTCTATTTTAAATAATGTTAAATTTGCTCTGCTCTTCTTTAACATCAGTAATCAGGTTGTACAAATATATATGGAATAATTCGACACACATTCATCATCACTCAACAATATTATTGTTGATTTTTTTTATTGTTTATCTTTCGGCTGTCCGCTTCTTCTGTTAAAAAAATTTGTCTCAGTTCGTTCTGCTGTCCTTCCAAGCATGTGAATAATTTAATTCTTCCTAATATAAGTCTTGTGTTCACCAAATTTTAATCTGTGTACGAAAAATGAGGATTGATATATGAATATAAACAGTCTATATAAACATAGTGTCTTCCTTAAGCTTGAGTTTATATGCAGACAAAAGCGTCGTAAATGTAACGAACTCTAAAAGAAATAAAATAATTCCTACTTGTGCCAAATCTAGAACTCCGCATATACCCAAATCCTAAAAATAAGCATAAAGCCCACATGAAATATAAATAGTTTCTTTAGCTAAAACCTCTTATCGTCTCGTGCATGCCTGTGTTAGTTTTATAGAATAATGTAATTTTCTACCAAAAAGTTTGGACGCTCCCCCTCACAATACAACTTAGCTTTTAAACTGTGGTCTTATTCAAATGCTGCTAAATAAACAGCGTTTTATATCTATCCAGCATTTTGCTTTGTTAAACGAAAACTACTGCAGATATGTAGTCGAGGTATTTTACAACTGCAGTGGTGAGCTAAACAAATATTACCTTATAACTGGAAAAGCTCAAGGGCCTCATTTGGACTTGATATTAAAATACTCGCTTGTTTAACAGATCTTGATATAACAGAGTCCCTGGAGGTTTTACTCCGATCCTGCTAACAACTACACTATTTTAAATATAATTTTCACTGCAGACTATTCCGCTTTTTCGTCGGAGGTAATCAGCACGTATAAACTTATGAAACAAAACATTTCTAATTTGAATTTAAGCAGCTTGCACAACATCTCACATAAGTTGAATATTTTTCAAAGAAAATGTTTTAACATACAAAAATACCAAGGCTATAAATAAACTATAATTTTTAAAGCAATTCGATTTTATTGTTATAGAACCTCCCAACAAAATGAAATTTCGACTTAGGTAAAAAATTCATTTAAAGGCATTTTTGAGCATAACATATAAGTTTGGAAGGCATCAGAGTCGAAAACTAGCACAAAAGGACTTATAGACTTTCGTTAAAACGTAAAGGCTCAACTCAAAAAGTGAAAATTCGAAGAAACACCGAATTTTCACTTAGCAAAATATGTCTTGGTCCAGACCATGGGAGTGAAAGTATATTTTGGTCATGGAAAGATGTACGAAAAATAAAAGTATAATTTTTGGCCAAAGAAAAAGAAACAATATACTTTTACGAAGGATTTTAAAAATATTTTCAACTTTTTAATCTTTTCACAAGAGACAATGGAAATGAAGATACAGTCATTATGGGCGTCATCCAAACGAATGAATATAAAATTTTAACGATGCGACGTATTAGAAAGGGTGAAACCAACAAATGAGACAAAGGCACGTAGCGTCTATAGGCAATTATTAGCAGAAAATATTTAAAATGGATAAGCCGGTTTCTCACATAAAACATATTTGGATTCATCCAGCGACTCGTAATTTGGACGAGTGCGTTGGATAATCAGTAGAAAGCGATAGTAGGAAAGCCAAATGTAGGACTTCCCAAATAACAAAGTTATAAAGAAACCCGCCTTGTGCACAAGTATGA
The DNA here is from genome assembly GCA_936432065.2 of Rutpela maculata. Lineage (NCBI taxonomy): Eukaryota > Metazoa > Arthropoda > Insecta > Coleoptera > Cerambycidae > Rutpela > Rutpela maculata. Next base: position 53,723,789 of record OW386287.2, on the reverse strand, counting down.
CAAAAAACCATTTTGCCAAAAAGTCACTCGAAGGCGAAGTCGTGTTAATTTCCCTATCTATATTGAACCTACATGGAGACCAGTACGTCGTGAAACTAACTCATCTATCTAACTCATATATTAGTTGAACGCACTTTTAAAGTCCGTTCTTGTGAATGATATAATCACAAACGGGAACCTTAAAGCTAATCACAAGTGAACCTAAATTTTTTAAGTAAAATATTTTTATATTATTTTCAGTCAACCAGAGTCATTTTGAAGAACCCTGTACACATGTATATTATTATTTTAACACTGGATATGTAAAATTTCCTTATGGAATTTATTAGTGACAAGCGTATTTCATGATTGCAACAGTACATTAATTGACGACTCACCCGGCCATATTCAGTGATGTACTGTCTTGACGGGAACATTTTTATTCTTTAGGTACATTTATTACAAGGCATTGATGAACTGCTTATGACAGTTAATCAGATAAATCTGAAAATATGACATTTTGCAGACATACTATCAAGAAACGAGCTAACTAAACGACACAAAAAATCAATGTGGTAGTTTGAATACCTAATAAGGAATAACACCTATTTGAACTGAGCAATTTTGCATTCAGCAAAACAAGGACAGATCAGATTGCAAAATAGGGGTAGTAAAAACAATATCGAACCCAGTTGCAAAAATGCCACAAAAAGAAATGTAATTGTACTGCTAGGAAGCAGGAAAGTTACTTTAGTAATGCGAGTATTAGCTACATAAGTGATACTTTTACTGCAGTAACTGTTACTGTAACTACATCCTAATAGTAGACGAGTGCCTAGGAAGAGACTTTCACTTGACAAGTGGACCACAAACCACATGCCCTGACCTACCTCGTCATTTACTCAACCATTTACTCCACCTCTACCCCTTTTAAACTTCATTTTCTAATAGAGAACATTTATGTTTGCATTTGAGGGCACCAAATTTATATTCGTCATCCTAAGAAATTCTAAGATGATTCTTCGTTACTCCACATCTATATCAGTTACCTTTTCCTCCATCCCTTCAGAGATAGGTGTCCTCTAAGTTGACAATTGATTGTCAGAATGATTTTATAGTGATTTGTCCTCGTTTTACTAACCAGGTTCTCTCATAAAATTCTGATATTGTCTGCAACCAATGCAACTCTCAGTATCCAATAGATTCACTGACTGTGGGTAATCGTGATCTGTTTCCCCCAGAGATTCAGGTGAAAATCAGAGCTCTTTGGCTACAAGTATAGTCAGTTTACTAGTTTATATGCTTTCTTTTACATGACAAATTCTTCTAGCTGGAGCATCTTCACACTTCTGACCAGAGTAACCTCTTCCTAAAAGACCACAAAGGCCACCTGGCTTTATTCACAATAACATACCACATATCCATACAACACATATCGATCCAGAAAATAACCATTACCCACCAACCTTGCCAGTGATGGAGCAGGGAACTGAACCCAGTACACGATAAACGATGTGACTAAGTGTGCTCGCCACCCAATACGCTTTAGCCCGATGCGCGGCCGTGCCGACAAATATATATTTTTGTTCAGTGCTGTTATTTATCTGTACCATTAAGATAGCGAAATTCTTTATGGAGAAAAGGTTTATCATACTCAACTAACCACATTAATAGTTATTAATTATATAAGGGACTTAACAAGCCTTTAATCTATGAGAAAAAATGTGTACTCGAGGCGCAACCGAGAGTCACATTTTTTCGAGTAGATTGAAAGGCTGTTAATCCCCGAATGTAATTCAACATTTTATCCACGACCACGGCGAAATTAGGAGCGTGAAAGCCGTATGAGAGCAGGTGAAAAAAATCTGATTTTGAAAAGCGTCAGATTTGACAAGAATCTTTTGATTTTGAGCAAAAAAATAGAAGGTCTTTGAATCGTTTCTATGGCATGAGTTTGATTATTAGTTGACAAAAGCGAAAAAATTGGCAAAATCGACAAAAAAAATGAGTGAGAATGCTGAGAATTTCTTCATTCCGGCTGAAATTATGCAAGAAGCTCAAGAAGCAGCATTACGTCTGCTACCAGCGAAAATCAAGAGTGTATACAAGAAGGAATTGGTGGAATTCGACAATTGGCGCAAAAAAAGGGGCATAGGAGAAGGAGCAATTAGAGAAGAGGTGCTACTATCCTACTTTTTCAATGCGGATAAACGGTTTGCTGCCTCTTCAGTGTGGACAAAGTTAAAATCAACGTTGAAAATGCACAAAGATATTGATATTTCAATGTATGGTAAACTTACTTCATATCTGAAAGCCGAATCAAGAAATTAAAAACCAAGGAAGGCAAAGATACTGGAGAGAAACCAAATCGAAAAATTTTGGAAAGAAGCACCGGATGAGAAATATTTACAAGTTTTATATATTGAGCTTTTTATTTTGAACACTCATTACAGATTACAATGATCATGGGAGTTGCAGTGGCTTGTCGGTGTAATTAATTAACCTTTTTGGATAACAATCATGTTCAAGACAAAGGTAGTTACCTGTACGTACTCATTCCGAATACGGAAACTAACATTTCAAGAAGTTTCAAGGTCATGGAAGAAGCTTTGTCAGTCAATGCTATAGAAATGTGTCGAAAATATATCAATTTGCGACCTAAAACTGCCGATGGGAGATTTTTCTTGCGATATGTGGCTGGAAAATGTACTCCACAACATGTAGGCATCAACACAATTTCGAAAACTTTTTCAAAAGTGGCTTCATTTCTTGGGCTCCTTGATCCAGAAAGTTTTACTGGACATGAAATCAGGCGTCCTTCGGCAACATTGTTGGCCAATGCTGGGGGCGATATTACCACTGTCAAGCGTCACGGTGGTTGGAAATCGACTACGGTAGCGGAAAGTTATATAGAAGAATCACTGTCCAGCATGATGGAAATCTCTGAAAAAATCCAGGTCCTACCGTGTACATCGACTAGCACGGTTACCAATGTCGGCGAAGTTCTTATTCAGAAAAACCCTATCGAGTTAATTTCATTAATACCAATCAAAATGACAAGAAGATCGTTCTTGATACAAATGTTAATGTTAATATTAATAATAATTCTAAATAAAATTCTATAAAATCGAAGCGTGGTATTATGAATTCTAATCTATTAGTGTATTAAAGGGCCTTTAATCCACGGAAAATAGACGTATTATACCTTCCTAATATAGTGGTCGTGGATAAATATAATTTTTGAAAAGTGTGCGTTTATTTTGAAAATTGTTATTTTTGACCAATTTTCAGAAGTTAAAAGTAAATATCAAATTTTCAATTTTATTTTGACAGAAACGTATGATGGAACTGCACTCAAAATGATCGATAATTTTAGTGAAATATGCATGAATACAAGTCTGCAGTTGGTAGTTCAAAGTGTTGATTACATCGTCTTGTACTGCTTGTTCTATTACGAGATTTCTTTTTGAGACACCATATAATATTTACACACATATCTAAAGAACACTGCGGTACAATTGTTACAAAAAGTAACAACAATTTGTTGTGAATATTTCCAAAACACATTTTCTTAACAAAAATAAAAAACATATTAAACGAAAAATCTATTTAGGCCCTGCTTTATCTTCATCACCGTGAGCTCTTTGTTTATCCCTACATAATACTTTTCGAGGTTTCTTTCCTCTAACTTTTTTACGTTAAAACTTTACTGCGAGGAAGTAAAAGTAAATTATAGTTGATTTGTCTGGGGAGCAGAAATACCACTGAAAAATAGCCGACGAACTTACGTCTGTCTTGTTTAACTTATCTTGAATTTGTTGTTCTTTTTCATCCAGAATTTTTGTCAGCAAAATAAATAATTTGAGAGCATTTTCGTGCCGGTGAGTTATCTGTGAATGTGAACAAACGTAATTAGTATTATATAAAATGAACAGTTATCTTTATCATCTTTATTAAATTAAATGATTACTGTCGTTTTTTAGTCAGGCTATATTTTTTCTATTTAATAGATGCATAGATGCATGGATATCATTTATTATAATAAATTCTGGTCAGATGAGAACATTAAGTTCAAGAAGATCTCGAGTGACATTTTGGAAAGTTCAAATAATTTCGAACAAGACCAATATTACTAACACTAGGTAACCATCACCTTTTTGGAATAATACCGCTGAAGTAGCGACTTTAAATCGCCCTGTACAACTCGTCATTATTTACATCCCAATTTCTATCAGAGTGGTCATTCTCAAAAATAATTGTAAATTATTGTAATATGTTGCAACCCCTTAAATTTAAGGTTATGTTGGTTACTAAAAGTAGGCAGACTTCAACAAATCAAATGTCTGAATGTAGTGTATTTGCACCTACTCGAGAAACCTACCAGAAGTTAGTTCTGGTGACATCTGGAATTATCTAGAGAATGGTGGCGTCATCACAGAACAATCGAGATCTGTCATTTTTAGGTATAAAAGACCGACCGCATTCTCGGCGAGTAGTTCAGAAAGTTCAGAAAGTATAGAAAGTGAGGTTAAGACTTCAAAGATAAACAAAGTGAAAAACATTGTGATTTTTAGTCAGTAAAGTGTAAATAATAGTATTGTGAACTTGTGAAGTATCCAGTAAATATTTAATAAAGTGTGTTAGTGGACATCTCTTGTTATAATTTTTGGAACCCACGGAATTTGCAAGGGGTAGTTTCCTAAGGGTGGAAACACGTCACAATTGGTGTCAGAAAGCGGAATTTTATGACAAGAGGAGCTCTGAAGTTGTGCTGGAGTGTTCGAGAAGTATTCTCGAGGTTTAGTGCTAACACAGGACTAATTTACTGGACATTGTTCGAGGGTTATTTTCGGACAGAAAAATAGTGTTAAGTGCAATTTTGAGACGTTGTAGAACATCTTATTAGGACACTAGTGTAATAATTAAATCCTTTAAACTGAGTAGTGATAGAGACACTGAAAAAGACTCATTTTTTTGTGTTAGTACGTGGAAATTACTAGAACTTTTCTATTTGGACTGGATAGTGACAAAAGACTCTGGATAAGACTTTTTCGTGCTGTTTCGAGATTTTTCTGGAAAGTTCTATTACCGATATTGACGTAACAGTTAAATTTATTTTATTTTAATTTCATCGTATGCCCGTAACAACAAGAAGTATGGCATCCGATAAACAAATACAGGACTTATTCGAACAATTCCAAAAAATGATGGCGCAGCAACGGCAGGAAGATAAAGAAGAGCAAGAAAGAAAACGCCAGCAGGAAGAAAAATGGCGCCAAGAAGAAAGGGACGAATTAAAGAAAATTATGGAAGATCAGGAAATAAGACGTCAGAAAGAAAAAGAGGATGAAGAAACAAGACGTCAGAAAGAAAAAGAGGATGATGAAAGAAGACGTCAGAAGGAAAAAGAGGATGAAGAAAGAAGACGTCAGAAAGAAAAAGAGGATGAAGAAAGAAGACGTCAAGAAGAGAAAGACGAATTGAGACAAATTATGGAAGACCTGAAGATACGACAACAAGAGGAAAAACAGGAGCAAGAAAGACGCCAGGAAGAATTAAGGAAAATTCTAAATGAACAAATCAAAATACAACAGGACGCTATAATTTCTGCCAATGAAGTACTAAAATGTGAAGTCAAAGAAGAGATAAACAAGGTCAAAGGTAAAGTAGGAGTAGTCGAGACAGAAGTCAGTCAAGTAAAAGGAGAAGTAACTGAAGTTAAAGAGAAAGTAAACAAGTTCGAAGAAGAAGTCAAAGGAGAAATAGACCAGCTTAAACGACAGTTGAGAGATAGAGGAAGCCAGCAGGTGGTATCATCAGGTCAGCGACTAAAACCTCCTTCTTTTGACGGCCAAAGTTCCTGGACGACGTACAAGAGGCAGTTTGAGGCAGCAGCGTGTGCGAACAACTGGGATAATGAGGAAAAAGCCATGGCATTAGTTCTGGCGTTAAGGGGCCAGGCCTCAGAGTTGCTTCAAACTATCCCAGTGGATAAACAAAGGGACTTCAAAGTCTTGGAAGCTGCATTAGACTTGAGGTACGGCGATCAACACCTTGCCCAATTATACCAGGCTCAGCTGAAATCCCGGATGCAAAATGCTGGGGAAAGTTTACAAGAATTTGAAGCTGCGATAGAGAGACTGGCACACCTGGCGTATTCGAGTGCACCTAAAGAATTCCAGGAACAATTAGCCGTAGGGGCCTTTTTAGATGGCATAAGGGACGAAGAGGTCAGGCGAGTTCTGAGGCTGACAAGACACCAAAGTAGTAGCGAAGCTTTGGTGCGCGCACTTGAAGTAGAAGCCGCCTACAGAGATACTCCAAGGTCGAGAGTGCGAGCTGTGACTCTCGAAGAATCGCAACCAGAAATGAACCAGAACCCCTTGCTGACTGAGATACAGAAAATGTTCACCAAATTATGTGATAAATTGGATGGCCTCGGAAAGCAAGAAAAACAACAAAATAAAGGGAAGCCGAGCGAAGGTATTAAATGTTTCAACTGCGACAAGGTGGGACATATGAAACGGGACTGTCGACAGCAGAATTCGGAGAGTCGAGTAAATGCTGTGAATGTTGAAGAGAAGCAGGAAAACAGTACCAGGGGGGTTATGCTGGCTAGGGAATGTGGTGCCCCCAGAGAAATAAAGATTTCCCAGCTTCGAAGAATTGCAAGCAGTCTGTTGTTGCATGGATATGTGAACGGAAGAAAATGTTTGTTTACCATCGACACAGGTACTACATCATCAATAGTACGGCCAGGATTTATATCGGGCATAAAGATTACCAAGAGGCAAAATGAAGTGATCGTCCGGACAGCTACGGGGGACAGGGCTACGGTTCATGGAGAAGTAGACCTGGGTTTGCAGATTGGACAATTAAGGTTCGACCACAGGGTCATCGTGGCTGACATCACGGATGACTTCATTTTGGGACTGGACATTATGGAACAGTATGGATTTATTGTTGACGTAGGAAAGCGAGTCTTAAGGATTGGGAACGAACAATTTATTTTATCAAAAGTGAACGACCAATGCGAGAAAACCAGGCTGTTGACAACGCAGGCAGTCAAGACTCCTGCATTATCCAGAAAACCAGATAAAGAAGATTGCAAGCGCTACCCTCAGGTGGAAAGATTGTCGAACATGGTTGAAGTCAACACTGTCAAGGTCGATCTTCCAGAGAGTTGGTCAAAGAAAACTCTGAGGCAAGAGCAATTGCGCGATGTAGAAATCGGACCCACGTTGAGAGCAAAAGAAGAGGGAACGCGTCCAGCATGGAAGGATGTTTCCAACAAAGAAGTGGGGCTGAAGGCTTTATGGTCACAATGGGATTCACTTACGGTCGTAGATGGGCTTTTGAGGAGAGCATGGGAAAGCCCAGATGGGAAGCAGGTTGCCATGCGTCTAGTGATTCCCAGGTGTCGTGTACCAGAAGTACTCCAGGAAGCGCATAATGAAACGTCCAGCAGACACTTCGGCATAAACAAGACATTGAGTAGAGCACGGGAACAGTTCTATTGGGTTAATAGTCGCCAGGATGTGGAGGCCTGGTGTCACAAGTGTAAAAATTGTGCTGCCCGTGGAGAACCATTTTCGATGAGCAACTACAGAAATGGAAGCCGAGAACAGCCAAAGAATGATCGAGAGCAGATGAACAGAACTAGTAACCGCTTGAAGGCTCGTTATGATCAGAATGCCAGTACAGGGGGATTCAAGGTGGGGGATCTGGTTTGGCTGTACAACCCACAGCGGAAGGAATGGAAATCCCCGAAACTTCAATCTCCTTGGGATGGACCGTATACTGTTATTACCCGAATTAATGATGTCGTCTATCGGATTCAACGAAACAAAAAGTCCAAGATGAAGATCGTACACTTGGATAGACTGGCGAAGTATGTGAAAGAGGCTGAATTGCCTGACCGGGATGTTCAGGCTTAAGGAGGGGGCAGTGTAATATGTTGCAACCCCTTAAATTTAAGGTTATGTTGGTTACTAAAAGTAGGCAGACTTCAACAAATCAAATGTCTGAATGTAGTGTATTTGCACCTACTCGAGAAACCTACCAGAAGTTAGTTCTGGTGACATCTGGAATTATCTAGAGAATGGTGGCGTCATCACAGAACAATCGAGATCTGTCATTTTTAGGTATAAAAGACCGACCGCATTCTCGGCGAGTAGTTCAGAAAGTTCAGAAAGTATAGAAAGTGAGGTTAAGACTTCAAAGATAAACAAAGTGAAAAACATTGTGATTTTTAGTCAGTAAAGTGTAAATAATAGTATTGTGAACTTGTGAAGTATCCAGTAAATATTTAATAAAGTGTGTTAGTGGACATCTCTTGTTATAATTTTTGGAACCCACGGAATTTGCAAGGGGTAGTTTCCTAAGGGTGCACATTATAGCCAAAACTCATTCTTGTACCTGCGTATGAGTAAGGCGATTATACGAGCAATGCGCTCGGGTCCCTCAGCAGCTATGGAGGCAATGCTGGACTTACTTCCTCTGCATTTGCATGTAAGAAATGAGGCAGCACTTAGTGCCTCAAGGCTGCATCAGGCACTTAAATTCAGACCAGATGACCTGGTTGCTCACTTAAGGATTCTGGAGCTAATCCAATTCGAATCCATGACCAAACCTACTGACTCAATGCCAATCAAGCATGACTTTGACTGCCCGTTTGATGTGCTGATTGAAATCCGTCAGGCGAGTAGTGTCGAAGTACTGCGGTTGGAGAAAGAGTCACACATCTGGTGCATAGATGGATCCAAAATGTACGAAGGGGTTTATGTGGGCGTAGCAGGGCCCAAATGCAGGCTATCTAAAGCCCTTGGTAACACCCTAAACATCTTCTAGGCAGAAATCAATGCTTAGCAGCATGCCTGGGAATGCAGACAATCCCTCAAGCAACTGGCAAAAAACAACAAGGTCACCTTGATGTGGGTGCCAGGGCATGAAGGAATAGAAGGCAATGATTTGGCTGATTGCCTCGCAGGAAAAGGAGTTGAAGCTCCATTTTTTGGACTCGAACAGTTCTGTGGCTTGTCTAAGGGACACATAATGGAGGAAGTCCTAAAATGGGAAAAGGAACAAAGAAGTCCTACTGACCAAAGACAAGCCAAAGACAAGCGAAAAGGTTTATAACCTATTCAACAAATAATGCCACAAGGATTCTCGAACTTGAAAAGTCCGACCTACGGCTGATCACAGGCCTTCTAACTGGCCATTGCCCCTTAAAATATCATCTCAAGAACATGAGCATAAGCTAAAGTATCTAGAACAGACGGAAGCTTCCAGGAAAATCGCAAGCTTTGCAAAAAGTCTCGGAATTCTGGACAACAACTAGTTGCAGGGTAATTCACAAAAGACTTTTTATGTCGAGGTGAAGAAAGGTCAACCCAGGGCCAAGCGATCCCTCAAACAATCTACAAATAATCTACAAGTGTTTCTAAATTGTAATGTATGGTGTTAAATATATATCAGTAATAATAATTGTTAAATTTAAGTGTGTTATTTCTAACACCTCACTAGTAAAAATAACTATGTAGCCGTACGTTACAAAAATCTACATAATTAATCGAATATTTGGGGAAGGAGAATTTTTGAGGAAATTCAATCTATACGTTATCAGAAAATTATAGTAAAGTGTTGTTCAAATTGGCAAGTGAGTGTTTTTTTTTTTGGAAATAAATTGGATCCATTTTTTTTTATATCTCGGGTTCTATTTATTTTCTAGAACTCGCCTGCAGCTCGCCCTGGAATCTGCTTGGGTTGACCTGCAAAACATCTCTTTCTGGTCTCGTAACGTAAATTACTATTACGTTACAAGGCCGGAGGGAGGTGCTTTGCAGGTCAACTCAAGCAGATTCCTGTATTTTCTGGTCAGCCGAAAAAAAAAGTACTTTGACGCTCGTTGCCATGGGAGACGAGCATAAAAGTGACATTATTCACAGCTCCTCGGCAAACGTCAACTTTCTGGAGAAATTTTCTGCCAGAAATTAACGTTCCCTCGGGCGAGACCGCAAAATGGGCATCAAAGATCGGCAAAAGCTTTTCCTATCCCTCCGATCCATGAAGGTAAAAAGTGCTGCCAATTTGTGGTATACGTGGCTTTGCTTTCTCGTTGCTATGGAAATGAATTTGTGTTAATTGTTGAGATAAGTGTCAAATAGATAAATACACTCAACTTTTATAAGTTTTCAAAAGTCAATTCACAAGTTATTACCTATAGTTAATTATTGTTTGCAGTTGTATTTTTCTTAGAAAATTTATTAAGAAATAATAAAAATTGAAGTTGTATAATAGTGTCGGTTGTAAAATTGTTTTATTTAATTATACTCCAAGAGCTAGCAACGGTTTCGTTACGTCATTTTTAATCAGACTAAAACTTTCATCATCTGTCCCTTGTAGCGCAACAATATGGCAACCATCCGGGGGTGGCTTTTGCGCCCCAAAACTTTTAAAGGATGAATCTAAAGTAATAAAATTGCATTACTATAATCAGTCTGGCACTTTGGGATATCAAAGTTGAAAATATTTCAAGTGAACAAAAAAATCGCCAGACCGGTCGGTGGGTGGAAAGTTGGTACAATAGGGGGTTGAAGTGGCGCACAAAACTGCACTATTTACAGTAAAATAATCAGGTTGGGTTTGACTGATTATTCTAAAATACATCCCCACAAAGCAATCATCCCGATGCTAAACTGAAATTCCGGTGGAAACACCCCGCCAGACCCACAAAACCTCCCCCGTGAGTGCGAATGAGACCGTCTTATGCGCGCTCGTGAGTGCCGTCTTATGCAAACTTCCTAATACAATTGCATACATGCACCATAATTGTTACTGTGGATTATTTATTCATTTGCAAAACGTTTTTAATAACTTTTAATATTTGTATGTATCATTCTACATTGTAGCTTGCTTCAAGTGTAATGAAATTTCGTGAAATTATTGAAAAACAGTCTTTAACCCACTGCTAGTATTTTATACCTGGAAACCGCAAAATGGGTCGATCGGGGACCCTAGTCACTTTGCGAGTGGTTAAAAGCTGACGATGGCTTTGTCAAAAATGTCAGTTATAGTAGTTATTTGTCTGCGACGCTGATAATTATTAATAATTAAATGGCAAAATAAAAATCAATAACTAACCTGAACAAATCACATGAAAAAAATAAAATTATTATATTAGAAGGAAAATGTCTGCCGTCAAATCAAACCTGAATTAGTAAAAAAATACATTAATCGGTAAAAAAAAAATTCAGTGGGTCCAGGAGTTGAACCCGGGACCCTCCCGCATCCCAAGCGAGAACCTGAGAACTTGAGCTATTCCAATTTCAGCCCCCCACTTTCCACCCACCCGACGGTCTGGCGATTTTTTTATTCATTTGAAATATTTTCAACTTTGATATCCCAGAGTGCCCGACTGATTATAATAATGTAATTTTATTAATTTTGATTCACCCTTTAAAGTGCGCAAAATCACCCCTGGACGGTTGCCAGACTTCCGATTATCTTATTGTTACGCTACAAGGGGCAGATTAGGAAAGTTCTGACCATATTTTCCATGGTGTAACGAAATCCGTTGCTAGCTCTTGGACTATTAGTCATTATTTGTTTGTCATTGTATTTGTTAGAAAATTTATTAAAAATATATTACAAAATTGATTTTGAATGACAATGTCGGCTCAAAAAAAAGATTGTACGTTACATGACCAAAAGACAGTGTTTTTTAGGGTCTCCCCAAACTTCCAAGACTCGCCTGCGGCTCGCCCTGGGATCTGCTTGGGTTGACCTGCAAAACACCCATTTCTGGTCTTGTAACGTAAATTACTATTATATCTCAATTGTAGATAATAGTCATTTATGTACCAAGGGCCGTAAATGCACTTTTTTTGGTCAAGAATACAGTTGGGCCGATGTTTGCAAGTATTCGGGACCAGAAAATCGTACTGTACGACCAGCGCCCGCGGCGCATTATATTTTTCGTCATACTCATGAATCATTAAACTAGAAAAGAACTTGAGAAAAACTAATGGAAAACTATAATTATCTGAGTAAGATTTCATATTTGCTAAGCAAATAGTAAAGGCGGTGATGTGAATATCCATAGCAACCGCCAATAAAACAAATTTAGGACTCGGCTTCTATTTAAATGACAAATACTATCAAGATAAATTAAATCATATTATTATGATAGCTCTGAACATTTTTGAAAATAATGTGGGATATAGAAGATATAGCGAGTAAGGCTTGTCTGGATTTACTTCCAAAAAAGTTAAAGCATTTAATTTAATACTTATATAAAAGAGAAAATTTTCCCAAATTTACTTTATTTTCCTAGGGACGTTATGAAAAATAACGATCCGTTGCCAATGGCAACAAGTATTTGGTACATAATGTGTCACTTACGATCGACAAAACAATGGAATTAGAGTATACTTACGAGGGAGGTTTGACGAAAAATTATTTACTTTGGAATTAATTGCACATAGAAGCCGAATAAAAACATATTTATTTTAATGCAAAACATTTTTGGAGCTAGTGATCTGGAAATTAATATGCAACAAGCAGAATTAGAAAACGCACAGAATTTAAAATATAGCAATGTATTTTTCTCATTAATTAAATAGTATTACCGAAATCAACCAAAATAAAATGAAAATAAGATTTATAGAAAACAAAACTTAAGGTTTACGTGAACTTTTGTCTAGGTGTTCTCAACGTAATCTAAGTCTTTGTAGTACATTATCTCCAGTTAGGGAACAAAACCGAATTTAACACGATCCGTTGTGTATAATAAAACATTATTCAACACTATCCGGTTGAAAGCGGTTAAAAGTGCAAGGAGAATTAGGCATAGCGATCCAAATTTATTACGGTTTTCCGACGAATCTCAAGATTTAAAACAAGTAGCAAACTTAGATAGTGATGACGTCGTAAACTGGCGTTGACAGGGAATAAAGAAGTTAAAAGTACGGTGGCATTATACGTAAAACATCGTAAAGTTTTGTTATTCCCATAAATTGAAGCATCGATTTTCATTAGATAGAATCCTATAAAATACGTTCCTCAGAAGGACCTTTCAAACTACAATGACAGAGGCATTACAGCCGCATTAACTTGTTAACTTAGCTGGATTTAAAGGGTCTCTAACAACATAGAAATTGGGACCATGTGCTCTCAATACAATGTTATACCTTCTCAATGCATTTACTCACAAAGAATCTTTTATTTCGTTTGTTTAAGTTGATAGAACCCTTGCTTATAATCGACAAGGATGTTATTGATATTTATATCAACGTCGACTATCCAACGGATTTAGTTTTATAATAAACAAGTTATTCTAGAGAAAACAAACCACCTGAAATTGAAAATGCGGCAAGTATTACTTTCTGTAATATTTCGGTTGAATAATATCAAGTAGTAAATGAGGATATCGACACAAAATAGTAAAAAACACTGATGTAAAAATAACAAGAAGTCTCGCAGTTTAAAGAGATATTGTAAGTTTCATCAATAGTTAAATAAATGTTTTGTTTATGACTTGGGTTTAGTTTATTTTTCCTTTCAGGCGCTCTAATGGAATAATTTCTATATTTCAGCAAGTCCGCACAAAAGGTGATATTTCCCGATGGTCTATTCCTATTATTCAAACGTTAAGTATGATCGAATCGATTCGTGTTGTCTGTCCGTCAACGTTGATAAAATATGAAGCAAAATTAAAACTTTAGAATTTTATTTACAATCGTTCCAGTTTGCGGTTTATGTGCGTAATAACGCTAACACATGCGTTATTATTGTCATTGATAAAGATGTTTGAATTATATTAATCAATTGCTATTATTCGAATAAGTCGTAATAATCTATGGCCAGTCGTTATGGATTTTCTTCCGAATAAGAAATTTGGTTACTCTGTAATGTTTTTATCTTGACGAAAAATTTTTTATGTTTTGGGAGATTGTTTTGTTTAATTAAATTTTGCTTATTGATTATCACAAAATTCGTAACCCAGGAATATGCCTTTTATTAGATATATCTATTGATTTGTCCAAGGCATAAAACACAATAAACAATAAACAAAAAGAGAACTGTGACTAGGACTAGAATTCGCGTCAATATTGTATTAAAAAAGCTAACCTTTTAGTTTTGCTTCATATTTTGCCAACGTTGATTCACGGACAGCACGATTCGTGACTATCGTAGTGTTGGCAGAATATGAATTAAATATGACTCCCGTGCTTCCACCATGTAACGTCTACGATGTGCTGAAATTTTCAAAATTATTCTGAAAGACAAGGGAGACCAAACCTATAAGTCATAAACAACATTTCGATAACAGTTAAGGTACACTATCAAATAACACATAAGAAGATTTGCAACTTACTAACTGAACAAAATTTGTTTTGACAAAAGTATCACGAAGTGAACAAAGATCAGACTTGCTAACACCTTTCTCCATCTTTCTTTACGCCTCTGAGATATGGACCGTTAGGGAGGTAGATAGACGACGTATAGATGCTTCCAAGATGTGGATCTAGCGACATTTGATGCAAATTTCCTGGGCAGACCATCATACAACACCTCCATTTTCTAAGAAGTACGCCCCCCAAAGCGACCCTCCAGCATCATTTTTCCCGAATCTTCTAATTTTTGGGTTACATCAACTGGAGAAAGGACAATATAGAACGGTTAATAGTCCAGGGAAAACCATATGGCAAAACGCGAAGAGGGCGCCCTTCAGCAAAGAGAGGACAATTAGAATAATTTATGCATTACAATGTCAAAATTTATGTCAAAACGTTGTGAATAAGATCAAATAATTTAATAAAGAATGAAAGAAATATATAGTCTCCAATATATAAACCCACAGCTCAACGTGGTTTTTAAGAACACTCCAACGAGTCAGCACCTCGCGTCTATTTCCGATGCCTTGTTGGACACTCTCCCGTGTACGGATACTAATCATTTACTTCGTTTACTTCGTTGTTTAAGAATCTGAGGTAAGTAGTGGCATCAGCACTTTACAAATGCAAGCAGCTCCAATACTTACTGACACTGACCTTGTGATCGGCACGGTAGCTCAGTCAGCTAAGGCGTATTGTGTGGTGAATATGCTGGTCATACTGTACCGCGTACTAGATTCGAGCTCCAGCTCCGACACTGTCAATGCCGGTGGTTATGGATAGTACGTCGGATGGCTGGCTCTATCGTTCACTAACCCAATACCGAGGTATAACCAAATAGAACCTATTTCATTTTATTCAGCAGGTTTTTTTACATAGGAAATCACTTTTGACGACACTCTCCATTGGTCGAGACTGAAGTTACAAGAAAAAAACAAAAAAAAATGAAAATAACAAAATTCAAATTCAACCACGAATAACTTTCAAACGAAAAAAAATAAAATTATATATTTTTTTTAGTTTTATAGTACAAACGATTCTCTTTAATTTGATGTATAATTTATTACAAAAATAATAACTTTAACATTAAAAAATTGACGTTGATTTAGATGGTACACAAATTGTCAATTTTTTTGAAAGGCCTAACTCATTGTAACTCGCTTATGTATCGAGCTATTCGAATGTTTTATTCACCAAAAACTGTCAAATTTCATAGACTTCATTTTGTCTCAATTAATGCTGGGTCTAGCTCTGTAAATAAAAGCGGAACAGCCTTTTAAACACAACGAAGCGCGCTACGGCGACGAAGTCGCGAGGCTTCCCCATTCGTTCCCGGTACATCCCGCGTTCACCAAAAATCACGCAAGGCTACAATCAGCGGCCGTAACAAAAGCTTTAGAATTATCTTCCTTTATTATAAGATGATGAAATTAACAAATCAAATTGAATAATATGATATTAATTGTAATAATCTGCTATATATATATGGTGTCGTACTGCGCGGGTGGTGCATTAATAAAGTGAAAATAATAGGTAGGTATCTGACAGATATAACTGATTTTCAGATATATCATTGTAAAAACCGCTGCCCAAGGAATCACTACTTCCATATCCGGATTTTCTATCCAAGTCACACAACGAAAAAATTTTGTATCTGGAAATAATTGTTTACGGAACTTTAATAATATAATATTTTAAATCCTATACCCCAAAAACCCATAAAACGATACCCAACATCGGTAGTGGGGTGGGGGTGTTGACAGGGGGTGGGAGTGGGGGGTGGATAAAGTAAAAAAATATTTTGAGGTTTCTGGTTCTTGTACACACACTAAATCACATTTTTTTTCATCCACTTTAATAATGGGGTGGGGGTGGTAATGGAGGTGGCTAATGCCAAAATTTTTTTTGAGACCTCAGCTTCTCTTGTCTATACTAAATATCAATTTTATAAACTCTTATCTGCTTGATTTACCTACTTACTCCAAATTTACCCCAATTTACCCCCCAACCCTTCGACGGAACAAGCTGAAAATATAATCTAATTCTAGATCTTGTTAAAGTACATATGTGTACCAAATTTCAAGTCAATATCTCAAACGGTTCCAGAGTAAACGTGCGCACAAAAAAAGTTACAGACCGACAGACAGACAGAAATTTTTTTTTCGCTCAAACTTGAAATCTCGACGTTTCATGTCATTCTAAGCCTATTTGAACAATAAAAATTTTTAACAGTTTTTTTGTCGTTATTATACTTCCACTGAATGTGGAAGTAAAATCATGCCAGCTAGTAAAGTTTTTACTTTGCTTCGTATATTTTAATATTTTCCATAAAATGTCAGAGGTAACCACATAATCAAAACAATTATTTGCCATGCTTTCACTAACTCGTAGAGGCTCTGAACGATTAGTTGGATTTTTGTACATAACTATATTTTTGTTTTCATGTAAACTGGAAGGGTTAAAATCGGTTAAAATTGGATAGACGATCTAAATATGCTTGTGTAAATAGGCTGTTCTTTTTTTTTAAATAATACTATTCCTAGTGGGATTTTTACCATCTAGCCTGTCTTCGTTTTGATCAAAATTATCGCTGCGATAAATGTAATTGTTTTCTTCAGAACTTACTGGAGGAACTCCAGGTGGTATAAAAATGTCGTCACCAGTTTTTACTAATACGTGACTAGCTAAAGACGTTAAAAATGTACGTGTTTCATCGTAGGAATAACCATAGCCAAAAGAATAAAGCATATCATTAAGTTCTTTTTCTTCTGACGGCACGAAACCATGTAGTGATATGTAAAGGATTAAAAAAATGACCTAAGCTGATTGTTTTTTTTTTCCATAAGTATTAATATAAATTCCATTACTATAGAAATAACGTTTAAATCAAATTTGTCTGTCCTGACATATTTAATATCCACGACATAAATGTTTATAACAAATCTGAAACTTCTTGTTTACATTTATGTTCATTCAGATTAGTAGTCGTGTTTTTTTTTATAGTTTTAAAACATCCAGCTATAGCTTCTCTTAAGATACCGGCAGCTTTATCAGGAATTGTCAATTCATTCTCATGAACCAAGTTTTCTTCGCCTGATTCACTTGTGACTGACAACAAAAATCCTTTTAGCTTTATTATCACTTGAATGAACTTTTGTTGTATTTTCTTTGTGTTCACAAAACACTTTGTTTGCTTAAATGCTTTTCTAATCTCTTTCTTATATTTCCACTGCTATAATAATCTAATTTTTCTTCCATCATTTCTTCAAATATATCATTAAGGCGTGTTTTTGGAAATATTAGAGTTAAGAATTCTTTTTTGCAAAACAGCAAGATAAACCTCCTTAAATAAAATATTTAACCCTACTTTAAATTCATGTTTTTCTTTCAGTTGTTTAGTTTGTACACATTTAATTTTTTTTTGCTAATATATTTTGCATAATAAATTTTATGATAATTTCCAGCTCAAATAAATCTGAATAAATGTGTAACCTGCCTTGTATTTCTGTATCACAATGTGACACTGCAGCTTTAATATATATTTTTTTCTAGTTTCCGCACCCGTTCCTGTACAAACTGGTACTTAAAGATGTTCTTAAGTTATTCTTAATTTTTCTGGATTTTCCACAAATCAGACAATGCCATTTTATTTTAAACTGATTTTTTTTCTTTATTATAACTACATGAAGGCTCACTTGCATTTTTTTATCGCATTACTAATATCAGAGACAATACGTATTATCTTTGCTAATGTTATTTATTACAAAAAGATGTCAGACAAGAATAATGAAATCGGTATCGAAGGGTGTGCAAATAAGTGCCACCACTTTGTTTTATAAAAATTTTAATGAAATTGCATATTTTCTTTCATTTGCACAATTAATAATAGACCTGATGCCAGTAACAGTTGGTTTTTTACCATTAGATTTTCACTGCTTTCAGCAGTTTCGTAAAACAAACATGTAGTTTTTCTCCATTGATAAAAATGAATCTACAATATACATAAACTGTAATAGCCTACATGTAAGTAAAATAGTATATACTTATTAATATTTATCCAGACAATAATGAGGCCGGCAGCCGATACGTTTCTTGATGGGAAGAGAAAGTAGCGGGGGCGGGAAAGGAAGCCTCGCGTCTTCGTCGCCGTACTGTGCTTCGTTGTGTTTCAAGGGCTGTAGCGCTTTTAGTTAAGAAATTAGATCCAGCATTAATCGAGACAAAATGAAGCCTATTAAATTTGTCAGTTTTTGGTAAAAGAAAAAATTGAATACCTCGTTATATAAGCGAGTTATGGCGAGTTAAGAATTACAAAAATGTTGCTGATTTGTGTATCTTTTTGAATTTTGCTAGTTTTTTTATGTTATTTTTTTAATTATTGCAATAAATTATACTTCAAATTAAAAAGCAATGTTTATTTGTCAAAACCAAAAAAAAATGTATTTTTATCTGTTTTAGTTCTAAAGTTATATTTGATTAAATCTTAAATTTCTAAATTTCGTTTTTTTTTAGTTTTTTTTTATATATTCGGTCTCGACCAATGGAGAGTGTCGTCAATTTTGATTTCCTATGTAAAATAACATGCTTTAATAAGTAGTGAAGGTCCCATCTGGTTATACTTCAGTATTGGGTAGGTCAAGAAAGAGAAGGCTTTTCGCGCTCTGCCCGACGGGCTAGGATGTATATCTACGTTTTTACTTCCTTCGCTTAATGAAGGGAAGTATTGTAACCGTGAAAAAAAATCACACTCAGAGATTTCTCAGGATTTTTACGTTTCAAAGTACGTACATTATGAAAATTAAAGCCGTTTAATTCCGTTAGTCTGTCTGACTGTCGGTCTGGTGTCTGTCTGTTGGCGCTATAACTACAAAACTACTTGACGGAGAAGGGTCATATTTGGTAGATATTTGACAACTGCTGACAAAGAACTTTAGTACAGTTCCGTTGAAAAATATACAGGATAGACCACGTAAAAAGTATAAGCAGGGGAAAAATATGACGAAAACGGTAATTTTTGGCATGTAGTTAACACAACTGTCATGGAAGAAAAATATGAAACAAAATATACATGTTGGTCACCATAAATGAAATTAAAAATTGTGACGGAGCACAATAACATTTCGCATACAGTTAACACAACTATCAAAGAAGAAAAATATTAAAAATATCACAAAAAAAATTAAAAATATATATACAGGGTGGTCACCCAAAAAAAAAAATTTTAAATGTGACGGGGGATGATAATATTTCACATGCAGTTAATACAACTGTCAAAGAAGAAAAACATGAAAAAAATATACAGGGTGGTCATCCAAAACGAATTAAAAAGTGTGGCGAGAGACAATAGTATTTCGCATACAGTTAATATAACTGTCAAAGAAAAAATATAAAGGATATATACAGGGTGGTTACCCTAAGAAAATAATGAAGAAATGTGACGGAGGACGATAATATTTGGCATGTAGGTAACACAACTCTCAAAGTGAAAAATGTGAAAATATACAGACTGGTCACTCAAAAAGATATATGAAAAAATGTGACGGTTAGCAATAATATTTCGCATGCAGTTAACACAACTGTCAAAGAAAAATATAAAAAATTACACAAGGTGGTCATTCTAAAAAATCGTTGAAAAAATGTGAAGGATAATATTTCTCACGAAGTTAATACAACTGGCAAAGAAGAAAAATATGGAAAACAAAATATACTGGGTGGTCACGCAAAAAAATTTAATGTGACGAAGGGCGATAACATTTCGCATGCAGTTAACTCTCAGAAGAGAATGGTGTGAGCAAAATATGCAGGGTGGTTAACCTAAAAAAATGTGATGGAGAACGATAATAATACTTGGCATATAGTTAACACAATTGTCAAGGAGGAAATTATTTTATGGGGAGCCACATTAAAAAAAATGTATGGAAAATGTGACGGATGCCATATCATATGTAGTTAACACAACTGTCATGGAAGAAAAATATAAAAAATGTATAGGGTGATCATTATGGTGGATATAATATTTGGACTGTACACAATTACTAAAGAAGAAATCTTACATACTTTTAGTGAAATGTATACGGTCACTCTAAAAAACAAATAATTAAGAAATGGCAGAGGAAAGTATTATTTGAAATGTAGTTACCATTGTCCCTAGAAAGAAAACCTGACATAATTTTAACTAAAAAAAGGTCAAAAACAGTCATCCTACAGAACAGATAATGAATAATGACACTAGTGTTAAAAAAATAACTATAGTTTTTAGTTAAAAATAATATACAGGGTCGTTGTCCAACGGAAAGAATAATTAATGACTAAAGGATGCAAACTGTTCATTTTTAATGAGGCTGTGTGCCAGAGAGGAAAGTTTTTTTCGTCTACTGTACAGGGTGTTTTTGAAATACATCCATATATTTTAATTTTAAAATTCAAAACAAAAAAAATACTTTTGGGAACTAGGTAAATAAACTGAGAAAGTAAAGCGCAGGAAAAAAATTAATACCACAAAGAAATCACAGCGATATATATTCAATATTTTCTTACAATGTTACAGGTCGAGTTAATATTTTCAGTTTCCCATTCTGCATATTTTTCAAACTCTCAGTTCCCCATGGTGAATCCGTCATTTTGTTTTTGAAAATTTTAGCTTCAAATTAATAATCAGGGAGACAAAAATTTACCCATATTAATTTTAGTGCACGTTCTGGATATTCTGAATTTTGATCAGTTTTTTGAAAAATACTCCATTGTGGGCGTGACGATTTGTGGCAATATTGCACTACAATTCCAAGCCGATTGAAAAGCATTTGAGCGCTCCTACCTATATTTCTTTTATTTTTTCTATTGATTTGTTTAATTTAACGTAGGATAAGGCCACCGACGCCAGGAAACGAGCTACCACCAACCTGGAAAATTTTGGCAAACCTTTACTCATAAAATTATTTTTGCTTGCCTATTATCTAGTATAGAAAGGATCGGCTGATTTACATCTCCTCCGAAAGATGGTATATCCACTACGCAGTCCGCGTCTAAAATTGCATAGCTTCTGCAGATATGCTAATATACAATCCGTTAGAATATGAGGCGAGATCGCTGCATTTCCTTGGAGATCACCCTTTCAAATAGTACGACTGATGTTGTTTACTTTTCAAATAAAGATATACGAGTATAATAGTCAAGTCAAATCGGTGCTCAGTCCTATCCTACCTGTCCACCATATATAGCATTGTCAGATCGTAACAACTGAACTTCCTATATCTGTTGCATAGTAAAATGCTTTATGATTTCTAAAACTTTTATCCTTTGAACCAATTAGTGACTTTTTTAAGTATTCATAATGCGTGCCTCTATAACCATGGCATTTGTCATTGCTTAATATAGGACATCCGTACAAATAGTGCTATTTAACTTGCAATTGCCTCGAGCAAGTTTAAAACGATCAATCACTTCGTGATTAGGAAAACGATCAGATGTTACGGTCATCTATATGCAGTTAAAATTTCATAAGATTCCACAGGAAGACGATTTATATCTTAAGCGTGACATAATGGCTCGTTACGAAGTTACAAATTAAATGTAATTTTCATGGTTACATTAATATTAGGTTTAAGACTTATACAAATTATGATTCAAATGAGCCCCCAATGAATACTTTGTTAAGTCTTTGCTTTCAACGAAAATTGGTTTAAAACATCTTCAATTCCTTAACACTACCATACCACAATATCCACTTACTGCGCATAGAGTTTTCATTTCTTCGACTCCAAACAGTAAAATTCATGGGATTTAAATTCGGTCACCGTGGGGACCAATTTATGGTAGTATCATTCCTCCAGCCTATTCGGAAACTGTTCGGTTTGCCACTTTGACTAAAATGAGGTTGCACCATCGTGTATTTACCACAGAGTAAGCCTTCAAGCTCAAAAGGTATTGTGGGTAAAAACTCGTTTTACTTTTCTATAATTAACTTAACAGGAAAAAATATGTTAATTTGCTATCTAGTTTTTTTTTAACATTGCAGCATAGACATTTAATTTGGACGAATGTTGATAATGAGGTACTTTTTTCACAAGAGGATTTTCTTCGCATAGACGGGTTCATTGTGCGTATTAAGAACTTCACTTCTTGTACAGTATTGCTAAAGATAATTTTTGGGTAAGCTGAATAAGTTCTAAATGGATATACTAAAAGCCTTTGCCAGAATTGAATACGTGAGGCCCTGTCTTTAGGTCAAATTTCGTAGACTTTCGTAAGGATGTAGTTATTGTTCTTTAGTGTTTTTGAAATTACCGAATACACTAGCTACCGGGAAATTCAAACTTCACAGTCCCTGCACTCTGCGGTAGTGATCCTTGTATAGAAGCAAAAACTCTACCTGTGAAAATACAGACCTGTGGAAAAGCTGTATTAACAAATTCATTTTTGTGAATAAATTAACTAAAGATTAATGTGCAACCCGAATATGTTAGCGATATTTGATTCAATGATCAATCTGCATTCTCCTTGAATGCCGTTAATATAATTGCAGATATGGCATCAAATTTTCTCCACCTTTCTTTAAGCCTCTGAGACACCGACCGTTATGGATTAGACAACCGACGTATTAAAGCTTTCGAGACTCCTTGGAGAGCCTATTGCATTAATAGTTTGATTCTCTGAGAAATAGATCCCCAAAAGCATCACTCCAGAATCTAGGATCCAGGATAGTACAGAACGGTTTATAGTTCAGGGAAGACCACACGGCAAGACGTTGGGGCTGATAGGAAAGAGCTTTAACGGGGCTGTGCGCCTAATAGACAACAGCAACAGCTGGCATGATGTTGTTAGGGGTACTATGGAGCAATGGGAGGCCAACTAGAGTAATTCATAAATCACAAAACTACTGGCAATATGTTGCGAAAAAGAAGAAGATATCGAGACAATGAAGACCTACGTGTTTTTTGAGGAGATCATACTCAATTATCCCAGATGATTAATATGTGAGCTGATATTTCAGGAGATGTCTCTATTGGATCTATTTTAATTGAAAAAAGCTGTATAGACAACTATATCTAGACTACCCAGAAAAAATGATGTATTCCCAAGTAACAATTTAAATGCCAACAAGTACTTATGGGGTTTTATCGCAGATTTAAGAAGGTAAATAAACCGAACTGGGTTTTATTATTTCTTTTGTACATACCAATTAATCTTCAGATAATATGTACTTAAAAAATGCCTTCAAGTTATCTTTAAAGCAATTTGTTAAACCTCTTTGCTCTTTAAGACCTATTGGTTTTATAGCCACTTAATTGCTGCATTATTCAAAACCACAATAAACTCATTAAGTTTTATAGTGAATTTTAAATATTTGAAGCTTTGTGGTAGACATCTATAAATCTTTAGGTTTTATGGGAGTTTTAAAATATGGTCTTTAAGTACTCCGTATGATGATCAAGCAATAAAACTAATAACTCTTAAGTAGTCTTACCCTTAATATATGTTATCATAAATACGATCTGCTTTTAACGATAATTGGTAAAGGTTCCTTAATACCTAATAGTTTTTTGGTAGCTTTATTAAGCTACGTTAAAACTTTTTGGTTTTTATAAAACACTTATAAATCCTTTGGTTCCCCCACTTACGCCTTTCAACTTTGAGAGAGGGGGCATATAACGCATAGTAAACGCCAATTTGTGATTGCTGATTCTAGTTTAAACAGTGCAGTGCGGCGCAAAAAAGCATTTCATCATGCACTCATCATATATTCAAAGGATATTATAAGGAAACTGTTTAAAATCTACTTACTTGTAGTTTTTCACTTTTTCTTGCTCAATTAACGCTATAATCACAGAAATAACGAGAAATTAATGATCGCACACTCAAAAACACACGAAATAAATAATGTTTTTTTAGGTTATGTTGTCTAAGATAAGTACATTTGGATTAGAGATTGTCAGAGACAAATCTTGAAGGTTTTAAAGAAGAGTAGTAAGGCTGGGTAAAGTCTTACAGGTTTTAAAATAGTAATAAAGTGGAGCAATTGGAATTTAACAAAACCTTTTGTTTTATAAAAATGTTTCCTAAAGCCACAAACTCTTAATAGGGTATTCTATTAAAATAAACGGTTTTATTAATTTTTCAGCCATGTTTTTTTCTGTTAAGTATGGCAAACATGTTTGAACAAAGTTGGGGCAACAGTGTTTAGTTATTTTTTTCTTATTCTTACTGTTTACATTTAGCCTGCAACTATCTAAAATGTGTTAATATGTCATATAAACCCCTAAAAAGCCCAAAATCATACTTAGTAAGCTAAAACTAGGGGTACTATTTTTTTTATTAATTGTAAATAATAATTAATAAGCTGACAAATCAAAGGCGCGTGATATTCTTAAAAGTTTTTTTATATACTTTATCAATAAAGTGGTCTGCGTTGACAATTTTTTGATACTAGATTGTTTATTAATATCAAATTTTAAAACGTTAGCACATGCAGATATTTCAGTCGAGGCAGGCATATTTTATTACTTGGCGACATTTTCTGATTTAGACAAGTTTTCGACAAAGAATTATTATTAAAAACACAATTATTTATGATGTTCTCAAAGCAGGCTTAAAATTTGATTGCAAGTACTAACGCTTTTAAGAAGATTTTGTAAAAGATTTTATGGTAGATTTAAAAACATCTTGCAGATTTGGGTTCTAAAGTACTGTTGGTTTTATTGATAGTTTTAAGGAAGATATTTAAAACCTTTATAAAAGGTCGTTTTTGGTTTTATGCCGGGTTTATTGTAGGTTTTAAGAAGTTATCTAGTATAAACAGTTTTACGATCAGTTTTATTATATGGATTTAATAACCTCTTGTAGTTTGTGATAAAACTTAAATTGTTACTTGGGTTGACTCTTCAAACGTCTTTACAAAATCAGATTGATGAAGAAGAGGATATAATCCTTGATAAACATAATTTGCGTTTTTAATAAAAACGGAGCTCTCTTCTTTATGTCTTACGTAAGACAAAGGTTGAACCAAAAGTTTCCTGTGAGAAAGATTGAAGGGAAAAATTCCAAGAATAGTGGGCAAGATCTGCAGCACTGCGGTTTCCTTTTTAGGTCAATTTAATATACAAGTACAACCTACACATAAATACATAAGTTTTCGTAACCCTACATAGCAGCATTCAAGAACTCACAATGACCTAGAATGTACTTATATTATTCATAATACCCTTGTTACGGTAATCTATCTCTCTCTCCCTCTCATATATTTTCTGGCGCTCAATATAACAGGTGCATATTAAATAACACAAATGTTCTATCATAGAGCTGAATCATAGTATTATCAGTTTTAAACAGTTTTTAATACCTTCTTGTAATTTTTCGTTTCTTTTGGTGTTAAAATATTGCTATTGATATCATTTTATCAATATTTAGGGTGCTACATTTGAAATAAAATACTGCATAATACAAGTTTTATTTCAAATAGTCAATAATCAGTATAATAACCTTTTCGAACGATGCCTAATAATATTTTTATTATTTAATAAATAAAATAATAAAATGCTTGCGCAAATCGTATATTTCTTTCGAACATCATGTCGATCTTAATAATGCTGTTGTCGGCCTTAAACTCACGAAACCAATTCCAAAAATTAAATATAAAATATGTGGCAACCAACTTCGATCCCTTCTATCGTATTATAATACTTCTTTAAATATTTGTAGAAATTCCCTCTTGCCAGCATTGATGCTGTAAAGTCAGTTCAACGATCTGAGGAATCGATAATCATAAGCTATTTTTAGATTTGCCAGAGATATTCTCTAGGAAGTTTGTCTTTTTAAGAGTCATACACAGAAGATGAAGAGTTAATTGTCGTATTAAACTTGACCTGATAATACCATATACAGTATATGATAGCGTGAAGCTATGATAGTGTCAAACGCGTTTTTTACATCACATTTGCTAAACGAGTTACAAAAATAAAAATATTTTAGTACAACTAATTAATCGCCAGAATATTTAAACAAACTATTTTCTACGGTATAAATATCCTTGCTTCTTGAGTTCAATTATGTAAAGTCATTACCCATGTCCGTAGTTTTAAACTTCTCATGCAAATTTTAATTTCACCGCATAAAATAGTATTTTACTTTCTAATTCAAGAGACGTGGAATGTGTATTTGGATATTATTATTATTATTTCAGGATATTATAGAATGAAAATATTCACGTTGTACCTAAATAATTTAATTCAATCATTAAAGGTATATCAGAATTCAGGTGATACTAAATCTATAAAAATTATTAGCAAGCTTTTCTCATATACTTTCATTTTGAGAAAAATCGTAAAGATATTCTAAATTTTTAAAGCCAGGAGAGTTAGCAAGGTTTCTCATGAAAACGTTAAACTGTCATTTTTCTTGGTATTATTACATTTTACAATGCTTCTTCAAGCCAGTGACAAGAGAAAAAAACATTGTTTAGGATAAGAACCGCGCCTTATATATGAAATACCATAAATCGCAATTTTATGAGAAAAGATGGCCGAGTTTTTTCCTGTAAGTTGATATGGAGTATGGCCCTATAAATTATTAGATGGATATTCTTTTATCACGCAGAATTTATATAAAATGTACAAATTTTATTGCAGAAAGCGCCTATCGATTTGAATTATTTCATCTATAGCGAGAATTTTATTATCAATTTTAAATAAACATACATTTTCCTATAAGTACAGAATACATTACAGGGTTAACCACTCAAAGCAATCACCTCTAATTGTAATCGTGGCCAACTCCTACAAAAATTTAGCCTAACCTAACCTAATTTAACTTTTCCTACCATATAATCAGATATTTCCGAACACATGATCTTGCTGAATTAAATACGAACATTTGTTCGTTCATTTTCAGTTTTTTAAACACATTTCATATTATTTCAACATCGAATTACAACAGATATTGAAACATCTCCAAGACTCCATTATAGTCAGAGAGCGGCCTATATGTTTTTGTGACAGGTAATGGGACTGTCTGCTGACCATAAAATATCATTGTTGATAGTACCCCAAGTCTCCTAGTCAAGGTTTTCGAATTTCTACGTGGCAACTTTCCGGGGAGGGGAGCTTTGAAGTACAGTCTGTTTGTGACAGGTCCGGTAACTGTCTGCCGTTTTGATATATCGGTAGATATGATACTGGAAATACCTCCTGCAAAGTTTGTATGTACTGTAAACGACATCCCTATTGCATATGTTTATTCTGTGTAAACTACTTCTATATATATAGTATTATTGAGTTATCCATAGATATAGAAGAATTCAAATCTGGCGCCAAAAATGTTTTTTCGTCTTTTTAGCATAAGAAAATTTTATACGAATAAAAATTTCTGCTGTTTGGTTTTTCTTGTTTGTAATACATCTAGGAACCTAAATGGAAAAAAAAACCAGCATACATTGTTATTGCATATTTTTCAATATTTAACAAAAATTGCAGAATTTTGTGAAATTTTGGTCTTTTCAAAGTGCTGCCAAACTGTCACCTCATTCATGTAACAGTCGTATCTGGCAAAATTCCAAAATGATGATTTTTCGGGCATATCTCTGGATCGCAACCGATCGCAACCACTTCCGAGGGTCAAACTTTACAGGAGGTATAATGTCCAGGATCATATCTACCGATATATTAAAACGGCAGACTGATAGCAGAATGATATTTTATGGTCAGCAGACCGTCCCATTACCTGTCACAAAAACATATAGGCAACTCTTTGACTATTATACAAGTATTTTTGAAAATGTTTTGTTAGGTTAGGGTTTTCGGTGCGGTTCATGAGAAATATCAGGCAAATGTCAAATATTTAAAAAAGATAATCTTCTTTAAAGTCGTTAAAATGTAACCTTTTAATAATGGCAAAATATTCATAATGAATAATAAGCTATTAGCAAACGAAATAAATAATTATAAAGCTAAATGCTAAAGAGACTTAGATGTAGTGGAAGGTTCCGGTACACAGGTAATAGCGCCATCTCTAGGATCGGGCGCGGAAGCACTGAGTACGCACATATATACCATTGACTATATAACAAATTACACACTCACACACTTTGAAACTATGTCTGCATATTAAAATGACGCGACATATGATTGTGCTGTTTGTAATGCGACACCTAAAAGTAGTTATAACTTATGCGCGTTCTTCTCTCTCCACTCACACACCCCAAATATTCTTTTACAAAGAGTGTTTCACATGTTTTAATTCAGCAGGGACATATTTTTCTCAGGTGCATTTATCTTCACTGCGGACAGACTAACACTTTTCGTCTATATGTCATTAAAAAAACTGGTAATGAGGACCGACTAGACAAACAAAAAGCCTATAAGATTACTTTTAAAAAACCTACCTAGATCAAAAATTTGAATGTTAAGGTAGGAGACATTTGAGAACCACTGCTTTTCTGGATCAGTGGACGTATAGTTCCGAATCATCGAAGTTTCTTACTTACTTTTAAAAAATCATAAAATAGTGTAAGGATTATCGACTTGTGACATCGCCGCCGGGCGATCTAAAAACAAGAAGCGCGGCACTTTGATGGGACAGGTAGAACCGAGCTTTTTATGAAAATGTAAATAATTCGTATCTCTTTTGCACAACCGCAAGCACATGATTGTCGCAGGGTCTTAAACTGTTGCCAGTCATCTTCTGCATCAGGATGGTCACTTTCGAAAAGTTTTTTGCACTGCTGACGACAGATCTCAATAATCTGAACCCTAGCTGTTCTTAGAGAACCAGTGGAGTCCTTAATTGACCACGTTTTAGGTTTAAATTCACTCGTAACTGAACAATATATATAATACAAGACAACAACTTTTTTGCTGTGATATCATTTGTGGAAGTATGGCAATCCAAAACAACATGAACTTTTATAATAGTCCTCGATTTACAATCAGAAGAAGTTAAGGTTAAAAGATGCTAACTGATTGCAAGCAATTAAAAGAAATGATTTTAGAGTGGTAAGCACTGGTAAGTTCTTACATGTTTATGTAATAATTTGGTTTTTGACAACGTCAAAGCTAGAAACTTTGGTGCCCAGGGCAAGCATCTAATTTTGCGCCTTTAAATAAGATTATTAAAATTTTTAAATCTTAATTCTACGGGTAGGTACAATTAAGTGCACGCCCTCTACTATCTGTGCACGAGATAAGTGGCAAGCAGGGGCGCAGTGAAGGACGGCGGGAGACTACTAACTTCCACATACACTGAACACTTAAGTACGTCAATCCAGTCATATATGTAAAGACATTTTTTTTTACATTTTCATGTGTTGTTTTCCATATATATGCCTATTTAAGACGAAGTACCTAAGATTAAACTTACAATTATACATAATTGTAAGTTTAAAGTGACAATTATAAAAATATTTTCGTACAAAATATTTTTATAAATGTCAGTTTAAAGTGACAATTATGTATAATTGCAAGTTCAAACTTACAATTATATATAATTGCAACTTTAAACTTGCGATTATACATAATTGTAAGTTCAAAGTGACAATTATAAAATATTTTCGACTATGTCCGTTCTACGCTTTCGTAATTTTATAACATTTTATCTCAACATAATAAGTTACAGAAACTTGTGATCAATTTCGATACAATTTTCTCGCACTGGAAACATTATTGGTTCAAGTTTGATTTGTTCCCAGGATATACAATTTATATTAAGACCCTGCAAATCGATGAATAAATCCTGCGATTTTACTTCGCTAGTGCCTCTTAATGTAAACTTTAAGTATGTTCCTGAATGAACAACCAATACCATTATGGGCTAACCCTATACAATAATAATGATGTTTATGAGTCAAACATTATAGTTTTAAGGCTAGATATTAAATCGAATTTTCATAGAACCATTAAAATAATGAGTCACAAAGTCTACGACTAACAATAGTAATTCCATTAATTGTCTAGTCATTAAAGTAAGTTTAGGACCAAGGGCAAAAGCAGAGATATCAGGTGTAATTAAAAGTGTAATTAACAATACGTTTGAGTAAGTTTTCCTTATCTTTACTTTAAAACTTTTAACGCCTGTAGTTTTCTTTAATGTTTCCATTTTTACCGCTAACGTCATGCTTTGAATTTATCAAACAATAACATTTGCAATTTAAATAATGATATAAAACCACATTTAGTTTACTCTTCATGAAAGTGTATAGTGAAGGCTGCTTTACACTCAGGATTTTTTTTTTATAAACCTCTATATGGCTGAGGAATTTTTTATATCACGTTGCAACTAAAACGTCCATTAAAATAATCATCACAACGTTTTTTAAGCTCATCTCACTGCCTTATTAGCCGATAAACAGTTCGTCTTAGTTGATAGCCTATCAACTGTTATATAAGATACTTCCGAAATAGAACAGTGTTGCTTTAATTCACTAATCGAGTGTCCAAATTTAAGTCAATGCGATGCACAGTGGGACAACAAAGCTAAAAACGTGGCAAAAATTCAAAATTTGTAATAGAATTAAAACGGTCGCTCTTTTGAGCTATGCATAGCCAACACCTTTGCACATAATACAATGAATGGCAGTTGACCGTTACATGATTCATCTCAGTGTAGACATCAGTCAAAACCGAGTAGTGCAGATAGTGCCCGTGCGTTGTTAATTTTAAAGTTTTAATAGATCTTTGTGCTCGTTTATTTGTTTACTATTATATTAAAATTCGATTTTTTTGCAATGGAGTTCAGGTGTATATTACATTTTCTAGTACTTATAATTTTGTGATAAACAGTAGTTAATTAAATAAAGAAACATTTAGTTTCGTTCCAAGTGCGACCAAGATATTTTTTATATGAGTGTATTCTTTATTTATTAAATAAATACATTACATTTGAAATTTATGCCCATGTTTTACCTTTCACTTTTAAAAATTGAAATTATTTCTAGTCTGAAACACTTTTTAACAAGAATATAATAATTATTATATTCGAATGTTTTTTTTCGATACTTATAAAATCGTTAGATTTTGTAAAATATTTTTCCCGTCACTAGCATTTCAGAATATATAAAAATACAAAATTTCATAATTTTCTGTTGATATAATTTTTCCATCCCCTGTAACCTATCCCACTTTGAGAAATGATTTTATTAAATATTTTTTCTATAAACCTGAACCTATTTTTGGATCATTAGTCCCGTTTCAGATTTTTGCCAGATTTTCGGGTCTCCTGCCCCACTGTGCGATGACTGCACCTCATTCTCATAACTTCAAATTATCATTTTGATATACTTGTCACTGTAAAAAATTCAATAAACAATAAAATCAAGACAATTCGTTTTCCATTTCTTCCGGTAAAATGTCTCCTGCTGTGCAAATTATCATTTCATTTTTTCATTTTACCATTTTACTATAGCACCACAAACTGCTCATTGTTTCAGCGAATGGCACAATTTTTGTTTGTATTAAAAATATGTTCCTCTGCCTTAAGAAACAGCAATTTACACAGATCAAGAACGTTTTTTGCTATGATTTAACTACACAGTTTTGTGGACAAAGTACAATATCATTCGGCTACAGTTTATACAGAAGAGTCAACAGATACATAATAAAAACATTCACTGCGAAAACAACTTATCAATACCTTTAACAATTTTAAAGATATACTAGGCAATGGGCATTAATTGAATTTTAAATCTGCATTTAACTAATATCTAATACCACATTTTCAACCCTAAATGCTTTGCCTCCCTGTAAACCCTGCATTAACCCCATTTACTGTTAATAAATTTTATAAGCTATCTAGTTATTTATGTCTAGTTGACATCGTAGTCTAATAAAATTGATGGCGGCAAAGGACAGCCATATTAATAATATTTTCCTGTTTTGTTACAGCCAAGCTGGACGGCGTGAAAACGTACATGCGGATGCGTAGAGTCCCAAACCATTTGCAGGTAAAAGTGATCAAATGGTTCGATTATCTTTGGCTCACCCAAAAGTGTTCAGACGAAGAAAGAGCCGTATCGTGTCTTCCAGATAAGTTAAAGGCTGAAATAGCAATCAATGTGCATCTAGACACTCTCAAGAGGGTGGAAATTTTTCAAAATACTGAGGCTGGATTCCTATGTGAATTGGTGCTTAGATTAAGGCCGGTGCTCTTCTCGCCCGGGGATTATATTTGTAGAAAAGGTAAGACATTTTGTCAGTGAACTACTAATGACTTCGCCGTAATTAATTTAATTTAGGTGCCGAAATCACTAACGTCTACTACTAGGAAATCTAGCAGACGTTTGTTTGAAGCTGTATTGTTTAATACGCATGTTTGGTTTTGACTACCTCATAACATTTTTAACAAATTACTCTACTTTCTGAAGGGTCAATTCTTCTTGACACCGGTGCTCTCATAAAATTATTACGAGTGTTTCAAAGGGGATTCTTAGTTGATAAATAATAAATTAATCATAATAATACCCAAGAGTGTATAGTATGTTGCTTTGCTGGTTGGCAATCCAACCACAATGTCCTATAACCTATAATGTATATGCCTAACTCACTAAGAAATAATCTTAAATAAAAACACCTAACTCCGAAAAATTAATCTGCAATTTAATTATCTACGGGCAATCGCAAACAAAACCGACAACCTTCCACACACGTCCAATAATCGACTTGTTCTTCTTGATTCGTGACACGGGCATTTTGGAAGGGCCGGGGGGTGTCAAAATAACATTTTAGGGGCGAAAAAGCTTATCTACATTTATATTTTAACAAGACATAAGTTGACGAATTTCTAGAACATATATATTTACATTTTTCATTTGCAGTTATTATACGTATACCGCCATATGGAAAGGGCTAGATCATTAATTGTGGTTTTCAAGATATAATAAGCAATTTTATGTAGGAAGTTCAAAATTCCACAAAGTGAATTATCTACAAAATAGTTCCTTAGGAACACGCAGAATGAACTTGGTGGCTCCGAATTCAGTTTCTGGACAAAAAAGTCTTGAAATGAAAATTTTTTGCTCAAATAGAAAAAATCCTATTAAATTCGTCCATTTCTAATCAGGTGTGCGGAAACAACCAATCAGAGCAACATTACACTGAAAATTTTTAGCTCAAATAGCAATCCTATTAAATTCGTCCATTTCTAATCACGTGTACTGAAACAACCAATCAGAAAAGAATTACACTGATAAGATCCCTTAGGGATCTTTTCACTTATGTCATCCAGTTTGACAGTAATGACAGTTCAATAATTTAAAATTTATTTTTTGACAATATCGATTTGGAACTACAAATAATGATTTAATGAATATAATAATGGAGGAAAACACACCAAATAATACATAATACTTAATCTACATTTAATTTTACAAACTGCTCTCTTAATAATTATGTTTCTAATAAATAATTTTGAACAAATAAATAAAATAGATTGCAAAAAATTTTCTATGCGAATACCCCTCGAACGTTGATAATAGCTCATAATTTTATCACAACTTCCTCAAGCACGTTGCTTTTAGGTAATATCCCTCCGCCTCCGGCGTCGGGATATTACCAAGCAAGTGCTTTCGGAAACTGTGATAAAATTATTTCGTATTATCAACGTCCTTGGGATATTATAGCTGATAATGTCCCTAGGGCAATTTTCACTTATGTCATCCAGTTTGACAGTTAAATAATTTATTTTTTGACAATGTCACAATTACGATTTGGTACTGCAAATAACGACTTGATGAATATAATAATAGAGGAAAATACGCCTTATAATACAATTAAAAGTAAAAAGACATCTGGAATACATTTATGGACTTTTGCGGTACCAGAAATTATTAATTAGATAAAAATAAATAAAAAGAATTGCAAAAAATTTTCTATGCGAATGCCCCTCGAACATTGATAAATAGCTCATAATTTTATCACAACTTCCTGAAGCACGTTGCTTTTAGGTAATATCCCTCCGCCTACGGCGTCGGGATATTACCAGACAACGTGCTTTCTGAAACTGTGATAAAATTATTTCATATTATTAACGTCCTTGGGACATTATAACTGATAATCTGTATAGGACAATTATAACTTGTGTCATCCAGCTTAACACTTCAATAATTTAATAGTACTACACTACACTACACTACACGGGAGGTAAGTAGTTTTTACCATAGAGGACGATTTTGCGCCCGAGCGTAGCGAGGGCTGGCAACATAGTCCGAAACTGGTCAAAGTTACTTTACTCCTGCGTGGTGTATAACGTTTTATCTACTTTCACAGCTACAGTTCATGAAATAAAAAATCAGATTTTACATTTCTTGATCAATTTATTTTGACAGAGATACTAAATAATTTTCTTTATCTACTCTTACTAGGTTATATACTAATTAATGAACTGCTTTTGATCAATTAATAGTATCCATAAACAAACAGCGCGAGTTATAATGTGTGAATTATTATAACTCACTAGGTACAGAGCCAATCACCTTTATCTTCAATCGACGTAACGCAAGACACACGAAGGTGGAGCCAGGGAGGTAGTGACAGATTATTCGCGTTAATATCTATAAAGATTTTCTGAAATGTCACAAAATGCTACTTTTGATTCGTTCGTGCCGAGCCGAATTTTCGAGACTTCCTCTTTACGTCGCGACATCGTACGGCCATCCCAATGGCGTATTTCGAAAAATATGAACGTGTCAAGACTGCATGTTTTTGCAATTTTTTTCGACTCTGAAATGTAAGATTTTTTTGTTATTTTTCGCAAATATCTCCGAAACGGTGAGAGTTAGTTCGAAATAAAAAACAAGGTCAAACGAGTATTTTCCATTCCATTAGTCTTTTGCTACTATCAGAATTTTGATTTTTTTTTTTTTTTCGTTTCGGAGATAACTACTGAAATGTTGGCCATGTACGGCAAAAAATCGCAAATTTTGAGCTTCTACAGTTGACAACTTTTTAATCCTGGCTCCTACGCCAAAAGACTACTCTAGTTAACTTAAATAGAATTAAATCTGCTAAAACTCCCTTTTTTATTTTTTGAATTCCGACAGAAATGAAGGAATTAGAGAGGGCGGGATTTGGGACTTTTTTTTCGGTAAAATTTCTCCATTTTGTCACCGTAATTAATTGGTAATTAACTGAAATCGATCGGATTTACGATATTCACTTAATATCATGTACTACTTTGACGCTCCGTAAATCTTGGTCCTTCGAAACAAAGGTTTCTGAGAAAAATTATTTTTTTAAGATTTACATACACTCTGTAGGAAAACGTGTAATTTCTTTGATTTCCTCGAATATCTCGATAATTATCGTTTTTTTTTTTTTTCGAAAAATTTGTAGACAGCTTATGTAAAAAGAATTGATTGAGCTTTCCGATGCCTTTTCAATGTTTTCTTTAACATAAAAAACAAGACTTTTAACCGAATATGCGCTCCGGGCTATTACAGTTTGCGAAGAAGTTTTGCGTTTTCCGCCGCGTAATATTAATCTAAAAGCTGATTTTTGTCTACAAGCAGTTTATGCACGATTTCGATTAAAAATCACATTCTACCTCCGCTTAAAGGTGGCTAAATCTTTGAAGACAACAAATATAAAACGGTGAACAAAAATTAAATTTTAGAGTTAATTTTATTAATAAACAAACTGAGTAATTTAAACAAAATTTTCTCAATTTAATATTTATTGTTATAATCGTAGATAAAGTATAGTATTCAACTTGCGGTAATGGTAATAACTAGGGTGACCAGATTTTTGTGCTGGACACTTCTGCTGGGAAAAAAATTGATGAGCGGGGGGGAGCAGAAATCCGAAAAACCATTTCTTGATCCCAACATTTTTTGATGATCGAGAGGAAACATTTTTTTGATCACAGATAGTACTCCAAAAGGCTGGACTTTCCAGCGAAATTCCGGTCAGTATGGTCACCCTAGTAATAACCCACTTGATGAATTACAGCACTCGCCTACGGCTCGTGCTGTAAACTTTCATCTGCGTGAGTTATTACCTACATTACCGCTCGTTGAATAATATACTATTATTTACGACTAATATATAATATTATGTATTTATATGTGTCAATTTTGCTATATAATGCCATATATTATTTCCGCAGGGATTAATGATGAGGGAATAATGGATCATTATTCCCTTTCGTAGAACAATCAAAACACAGTACTTAAATCATAATGTGTTTGAATAGTAGCCATTATATGCGAGTAGATTACTATACTTTATCCACAACTATTAAATATTTTTTATTAAATTGTTTACTGAAGAAATTTATTAATTATTGTGAATAACGTTGACATTTAAATTTAATTTGACAAGCCGTTCGTTTGACACATAACGGCCTACCCATTAATATTCCATCATCTGTTCAATTTATCAATTGTAGCAACATTAATATACATTTTGCTGCAAAGTAAAAAAATTGTATCATTTTTTATTTCTAAAAATTAGTCGTAGATAAAGCATAGTATATAACTCGCTATAATGAATACTGTATTCCCTGGTATAATTAGAACACTCGCTCGCTTCATTCGCTCGTACTTGTAATCATACTCGGGAATAACAGTATTCATTATAGCATCGTTGTATAATATACTATTGACATTAATTGATGTCGTTTCTAAGGGGATGTTTTAGGCATTGTTTACAAACGACGCGAACATAGAAGCTGTAGTTTTGCCGGCTTGAATTATTTTTTTCAAATTAATGATTTTCAAATGACTCGAAAATACTTATTTACGAGACGTGATTTTTGGAATTAGCGGCTCAAAAAACAGAGATATAGACTACAAGCCCATCGTAATTTTTGAGGGCTCAAGTGACCCAGCACGAATTATATTCAGTACGATGCTGGTATATGAAACCATAACTTTAGGCACTATGCCGTCACTTTTGGTCGTTACAGGTGAGTACACAGGTAAATTGAAGTTTCGATCCAAAGTGCGCTCTTCAGACAAAATTTTCTTGTACGGCATTCCTCATGTTTGATAGTTCATAAAAGAATCATCGCCTAGAACCTGCTACCATACAAAAATAATGAGACAGGAAGCCACAAGAATTTTTGATTTCCCGAAAATTTTCCCAGGCAAACAAGTGATATAATACTGTACGGCGTTTGTACAATGAGATTTGTATGCTTTCATAGATTCATTATTCAGCAACGCCTTACATATTTGGTGGTTCCAGGGTAAGAAGTCCCAGGCGCACCCCCTTCCCTAGACCCGTAGGGTACAAGATTGTTGCAAAATGTACGGCATCGATTCTACAATATTATTCAACACAATAATTTTTAACAACTATGCCGTCTAAAAATTATGGTAACGATAAATATAAATAAACAATTACCTACATTTGGGAGTTGAATCTCATTTTTGGCGATAAGATCATAAATTCCTGTACGGCAACAGATTTTTTGACATGATGTAACTAAATATTATCGTTGTACATTATAGCCGGTTATATTTAATGGAACCAAATGAAAATATGAATTAAAACAAATAAATGAAATTTTCAAAATGCGCCGTGTATTAATAAAAGGAGTAATATTTCTAAAATTTGCTATTTTGAATTCTTTCTTTAAAGATGGAAATATAAAGAAAAATAGATGCGGTACATTTTTACTTTTAGGAATTTCAACAGCTGATAAGATTTACCGTAACATTTTCACCGGCCTTTAGGGTCATCAATTACCGTACGGCATTTACAAAATATTATCGACGATATCAAATAGTAATTGAAAATTGTAATGCCGTTCATATTAGCCCATTCAATGTGACTTATTGTTAGTTTGAACGGGGCAATTATATATTAATCATTGAATGTGGCGGACAGTTTATGTTTCATAAACAGAGCTCGGGAACTTTATCTCGGTATCTTGGTGACGTGAAAGTCAGAGTTGGCTCTGTCAGCGCGGAAAGATTTTTATGCAAGTATGACACAATATATCTTACCTTGTACTTTTTATAGGGAACTCCGTAATATGATCAGTTTATTAT
This sequence comes from Rutpela maculata, assembly GCA_936432065.2. Classification (NCBI taxonomy): domain Eukaryota; kingdom Metazoa; phylum Arthropoda; class Insecta; order Coleoptera; family Cerambycidae; genus Rutpela; species Rutpela maculata. The sequence goes on along the minus strand of OW386287.2, from coordinate 53,685,443 downwards.
AACCAGCAAATATGTACCACACTAAAACGTAAAAATTGAATTGTACAAACGCCGTACAGTATTAAATCACATTTATGAAGTAGAAAATAGTTGCAAGAATAAAATAAAATGTTGGGGGTGACAAAATACTTTTCTAGCCATCTGGAACCATTCTTTTTGTACAACTTTTAGTTTTTATTGATTATTGTTTTAAGTATATTAATAAACTATGCTAACGCCGTAAACAAATTTTTCATCCAAAAATTGCTTTTCGGAGAGAAATGAATTTTCCTGACGCAGCCATGTGTTCCATGAAAAATGTACAGCATGGCAAAAAATGTCTTCGTTTCATGAAAAAGCATTAAGATCTTGAATTTGATGTTGGTTCAAATCACCACCACTATACTAGTTAGGGATAGGGGGTTGCGCCCGGGATTTCTCACCCTGGAACCACCAAATATGTACGGCGTTGCTGAATAATGAATGTTTGAAAGCATACAAATCTCATTATACAAATGCCGTACAGTATTAAATCACCTATTTGCCTGGGAAAATTTTCGGAGAATCAAAAATTCTTCTGGCTTCCGGTCCCATTATTTTTGTACGACAGTTGGTTCTACGCAATTATTTGTTTATGAACTATCAAACATGAGGAATGCCGTACAAGAATGTTTTGTCTGAAGAGCGCACTTTGGATGGCAAATTCAATTTACTTGTGTACTCACCTGTACCGACCAAAAGTGACGGCATAGTGCCTAAAGTTATGGTTTCATATACCAGCATCGTGCTGAATACAATTCATGCTGGGTCACTGCTCCCCTTAAAAATTACGATGGACTTGTAGTCTAATAGGTGTCTTTCACCTTTGGAATTTTTTTTGTATGCCTGTATTATTTTTAACTTTTCAGTGCGCTACTTATAAAAGAGTGTTTTTTAGCTTTTTAAACTATAATTTTTTTCAGTTAATTGTCTTGAATTTAGAAAAAAGTTCACCAGTGTTTTTCATGCAGACATTTTCCACACTTTGTATCTCGACAATGATGTAGTGCATTTTTTGACATATGATATTTATGTCAAATTTTCTCATAATAACTCCTGAATTTTTTTGATACATAAGTTCTTAGAAAAACTTTAGATCAAATAAATATTACAAATAAGTAACACCTAACTACTCATTTATTTTATCAGTACTTTTCCAATATTGTTATTACATAGGATGAAAATAACTGCTAAGTCCATAATAGATAGATAGGAAACCAAATAGTTAAAAAAAAAATTAGTATTACAGTGCGGCGTAGATTCCCGAGAACTCATTAGTGTTACATTTGAATCGTTTGTTCAACTACATGTAAAAGATTTTGTTTCCTTGGTACAAATAAGACAATTAAATTTCCGGAAAACTAGATTGAAGTTACACCTTGCTTTATGGTATTGTAGATTGAAATCACACAGGAGTAGAAACGGCAAACAAATCTAACGTAACTTAGTTTACTATAGTTCTGAGTACACAATGGTATAAATACAATGTTTTGAAACCTAAAGTTTTGAGTTTAATAATCCATTCGAGAAATGACTTTGAACTTCCTACACTAAAGTCTAAAAGAAAATGTTCTATTTCGTATAATTACGATACACAATACCCAATTAGTTGAAAGAAATTAGGGATTATTTTAGACGCGACGTCAAACGGTCTCGTAATGAAATTTTGGTTGTAAATGGCATTAATGACTTACCTAATATTACGTAACTTAGTTTTTTAAATGGCGGTATTTTTTGCGTACCAGACATGCATATTAAATGTTTCGCCAATAAAATTGGCATTATCATGAAATCATTAAAACCTAATTTTAATTACCTTCGTTAAAATAATATCACTACTCCATTTTGCAACGTAGCCATTCTCGTCCATTTACGGAAAATTGTATGTCTTTAGATCGTGAATTAATCTGTTTTAATTTACACTTAAACCATAGTCAGAACTTCAACCTGTATAACCTGTTCAACCTGTGTAATTAAGAGTTGTCAAGTCTCTTGGCAATAGCGTGAACTACCGTCAAATATTATTTTTATTCATCAAACAGGATTTTAAATGTGACGTCAACGCCAACAGACAGACACAATGGAATGGAAAACCCCAATTTTTGTATCTGCATAATTTGAAACATACGAAGACATTCTGGGGAGTGATTTTTTCACAATTATAATTAGCTATAAATAATATTTTTCGGACCATAGTCAAAATATTTTTCATTGTTATCGTCTCCATATACCCTAAATAAATAATTAGAAAATAATTGACTAATGAAATGCAATTCAACATGACCAACGTATGCACCATATAACGATAACAAATTTTCATATTCAGCTAAATTATTATTAATGGGCTCTGTATACAACAAAACACCTTTATAATATTAAAAAATAAACAAATTAGCAAATGAACAATTGCAGTCACTTAAAATGGGAGTAACATGGCGTTCCATGATGAAAAGAGATATTCTCAAAAAAATATTTTATCTTATTAGAAATGAATAAAACAAACTTGAAAATTAATTCGAATTCGTTTTCGACTAAATATGCGATATACGATAGACACGCCAGCAATCGCTGCCTCTGACTGATTTATTCGGATCTCTGCGATCAACTGCGGCCTCTACATGCGCAGTTTGATGTAGTAGGGGTCATTAGTACGTTATAGTTCGAGCGTTGAGATTCATTTATTTATTTCAACTTCTAGTTCGTTTTTAAGTACGAAAATAACAATTTATGAAAATAAAAATTAGTGATGACACATCTGTGGATAAAGCGCTTTATTTAAAAAAAAGAATCATCAAAATCGGTCCAATGGGAGCCACTGGCGAAGCTGGAAAAGAAAACGGCTTGTGTTTTAAATATATAGATGACAATGATAATTTTAAATATTTGATGATTTATCATGACATCGAAACTTTCCTGCATTTTTGAGACTGTATTATAAAGTAAAGCATAAAATAGCTCTTTGAAGGCTTATAAGCAAAATACTAATTTATTATCCAATATACATTCTTCATAATTTTAATTTTAACATTGATGTTTTGTAGGTCATACGTATACTCACTTAGGTGATTCTCTGTCTTTAATCCATTGCAAGAATAAATTTCTCTATATTTTCATTAATGTTCCACAAATAATTCCAAACTGTTTAACTTAAAAGTTAATCGGTATAAATTTTTAAAAGACGACAAATAGACCGCACTCTGCGAAGGTGTAAACATTAGCATTTTTCTTTTGGTGGCTCGAGTTGTGGTTTAAAGTTAAAGTTATTTCGTAACTCAATTAGGGTTGCGATAAGTAAAAAGTTTTATCTAAACGCTTTAGTTGCACACCTTAATAGCTCTGACACAGTTTTGGTTTTATCCTTTCATCTTGAGGTTTGCTCACACCTTAAACTTATGCACGACTTCCGCAGTGCCTCGCACAGCATTGAAATGTAAACCGACCAACTTATTACTTTAATTCGAGAATATTTATATACCATCTTCTTCCGCTTGTACATATATATGCCACTAGAGGTATTATACCCATTTAAAATATTCATAAAATAACTTTAAGTCAAACAAATACAATACAGTAAAATTAACACCAAAACTGCTATAATAAGGACCAGTTGTATGAAAGCAGTTTAAACTAGGAGACAAGAAACGAGTTTAAGAAGTTCGGTTAAGATTGATACTAATATTCTGTACGTTGTAAATATATTAGAAATTTAAACTGAGTTTGGATAAACACACGTTTGTCGTTGTATGAGGAACACTAGTTTAGGAATTTTAGGGAAATTTGTTATTGCCATCATGGTAAGCTATGGGGCATATATTACTGAATTTCTAAATGTATATTTAAATCATGGACTGACCCCGATTATCATAGAATTATATTTTGAATCATCATATTGCTTGGATATTAAAAGAAAGGCCATGGCAGGTTATGGTAAGTGTCCGTGCATTTGCAACGTTTTTCCAGTGATGTATCTTTGCATAAGATACTACAACAAAAAGTTTTAACCACAAAAACTTCGTAATATCCAGGAAATTTTTTTTCGAAAATCCGAAAAAATTTTTTCGTATTTTTTGTATTTCACATATATTGCAAATCTACTCGTGACAATTTATTAATTATATTTTCAGGATATCCTTTCATGAAGAAAAAAAAATTGATGCTTTTAAATTTTTTGAAAAATTTAAATACGTACTTACATGTTAGAGACACTGACCCTTTTTTTTATTAATTATACACCATACAATAAGCTACAACATATATTTTTCACAGAACTCTATCGTAGGGGTAACGTAGTCAAATTGGAAAAGATAATGTCAGGAAAATAAAAGGATTTTAATGCCATGGGCGTATGAAGAACTTTATGAAGCTTTTAGCTTTAATTCAATTTCTAAGCCCTTAAAAGATATTTTGACGTTTTATTTTCTTCAGTTTTCCGCTCTGAATTAAATTTTTATTATTGCACAAAAGGAATTTATGAATTGATAATCTGAGGTTTTGCCGCGTGTGTCTTTAATTTTCATATTTTGAAGTACATGATACATTATGGGGCCATTCAAAAAATACGTTCGCTTTTAGAGGGGAGGGGAAATGTGACAAAATGAACGATAGGAGGGTATATGAAAAGTTCTCACAAAAAAATGAAAAATAATATATATTTATAGTCGGGGAGCCCTCCCTAGCTGTACGTGCAAGTATAAAACCCAAACATCGTTGTCGGTGGGCAGCGGTCGGGGCTGTAATTGATATTAAATACCTAATCTTAATGGAGCTGAAAATTGATATTGCTGTGGCGCACAAATAATAATTGTTTCTTTCACTGCAAAGATTTGTTTATATATTTTTTTAATCGGGCTATATTACCGATGCCCGCCGCTAGTCAAGCGACATAAACGCTCCATTGTATGGAATTTGCATTGTATAATGTATATCAACCCATGAAATGATCTAGTTCTCAGAACGAAAAAATGAAGCGTGCTGTGAATTGTAAGTCTCTGCAGCCAAAAAAAAAGGTTTTGCATAAAGAACAAATATCTATAGCTATACACAGTGATACCGATAGTGCATCAGTTAATAAACTGGAGACTGACCCAAATCTCAAACACACCAACGATAGTATTACTGGTAGGAGCGATCATAGTTTATCTGCTGATGAAGACAGAAACAGTAACACAGTCATGCCATCAAAAACATCCGATGACCTGTTATCAACCACCGCAACTAATAAACCAGGGCTCTCTGAGACGACAAAGGAATTGGAAGTGAAAAAAAAGACCGGGACATTGGGTCATTCTGGAAAACTTCTACTTAAGTTTTTCGAAATGAAGAAAATACGAAATAACGACAAAATTGGTACCTGTAAAATTTGCAAGAAAGAAATCCAAATGAAAAATGCTAACAACACTGGACTTAAGAGGCACTTATCTTCACGTCATCCGAAGCAATATGTTGAATTGTTTCCCAAAAATATTTCTAACGAGTCAAATGGTATTTTGGTATTTTTGGTGTCTGTTTAACTTCCTTAAACAATTTTCTAAAAAAGGTACTCTTGTTTGATACCGATAAAACGACCTCTTTTCGAGAAAAAAATATTTTTTTGATAAGGTGTCCATGATAAAATTCAAATTTTTTTGCCCAAAAAAATTTTAATTAATTTAATTCAGTGGGTCAAATCAGCAAATATTGAAAACCTACATAAATAAAATACTTATTTTTAATAATAAATACAATAAATCCTAGAAATGAATGAACACGAAATATTTGCTTAATTCCTAATAATAATTTTCTTTATGAAACTACGATAGCAAATAATTAATACTTTAAAAAACGAAAAAGAAACTTGTGAGAATTTTTTTTCCGGAATCAAACAAGAGTACCATTTTTTAGAAAATTGTTTAGGAGACTTAAAAAGTCAGCAAAAATTCCAAAAATGTGTCAAATGCCCAAAGTTTAGGGGTAAAAACTGTTAGGGGTAGTCCGCCCCTGCCTTCTTAAAAAAGATACGAAAGGCGCCACGTTTCTCAATTATAGATACCCACTAACTGTGCATACTGTCCAAATTTTATAAGAATCTATACAGGGAGTTGGGAGTTATCTGCAAAAAACCTTCTTCACGATTGAACCTTTTAATGGCCAAAATAGCTACGAAGTGGGGCGCCCTAGGAAAAAAACTTAATCTTGCTTTTAGTGTTATTTTGACCCAAACTATACGCCCCCGGAGTACTTCCGTGTACTTTAGGAACACCCTGTATACATATAGTCTAATCAAGACTCTTGATGTTTGAGGGACTCACTCTTGTCTTGTCTTGAAATTTCAAGACAAGAGTTTGTGGGGGTCTTGTCTTGAATTTTTAGCTCTAATCAAGACAAGAGTTAGAAATTCTAACTCTAGACGGCAACACTAAGTGAATCTGAGAGCGAATGAGGTGTTACTTTTTATATTGAATTTTATTTTATCTGAAAAATGATAATTCCTATTCAAATATTGTATAGGAACATAATTGTAGAACATTTCATGCACTTTGTTTTTTGCAGAAAGTTTTTCCTCTATCTTTTTTAGTTTTTGTGTTAAATGACAAAAACAACATTTGCACCTGTTTTTTTAACATATGGCCGGCATTTTGAAAGTACAGCCAGTTTTTTTTAGGACATGTCTAGGATTGTACCTTAGGCTTTAATCTTTATGAAAAATATTATCCTAAAGGATCGAGGGGGGTGCACATACAGTTAGGGTGGGCTCCCGTAGTATTACTATTTAAATTTCGTTCTCTCGTAGCAGTCAACAGAATTTATTTTTAAGTTTAATCGGACGGGGAAGGTTTGTAAATGAACGTTCGTTTAATGGGCGGTGTTTCACAAAGGTTACAAGCGTAAGTAATATTAAGAGTAATAACGTTCTTAATTGACCGATTTTAACATTGTTTTTAAGCTCAAAATAAAAAATCATATTTAACGTGCCTTTTATTTATCATAGTTTTTGTTCCTGTTAAAAAGTGTCGACGTCTTTGTCGGTGCGGAAAGATCAAAGGCACCGACATTTTTTGAGTGCGTAGTAAATCTGAAGACAACTGTTCACGTTATTTATTTTAGTTATTTTTCATTTTTTTGTGGAAACTTTTCATATACCCTCCTATCGTTCAGTTTGTCGCATTTTTCCCTCCCTTCTGAAAACGAACGTATTTTTTTAATGTCCCCTTAATAATCATGAACTTGAAAATTAAAGACGTCGTGTTACACGCGGCGCCTCCGGCAAAACCTCGAATTATCAGCTCCATAAATTCATTTTGTGCAATAACAAAAAAATTATTTAGAGAGGAAAATTGAACAAAATAAAACGTGAAAATATCTTTCATTGGCATAGAAACCGAATTAAAGCTAAAAGCTTTATAAAGTTCTTCATACGCCCATGGCATTAAAATCGTTTTATGTTCCTGACATTATCTTTTCCAATTTGACTACGTTACTCGTTCGATAGAGTTTTCTGAAAAATATATGTTGCAGCTATTGTATGATGTATAATTAATTTAAAAAATGGTCGGTATCTAACATGTAAGTACGTATTTAAATTTTTCAAAACATTCAAAAGCATCATTTTTTTTCATGAAATAATATCCTGAAAATATCATTAATAAATTGTCACGAATAGATTTACTCCAGTCGAATTAGACATAATAAAAAATATTGCGTACTGCGGACTTTTCTTTGTGGAAGTTGTTTAAGAGGGCATAATAAGCAAGCACAGAAAACTACACCCTGCTACACCATGTGCGTCCCCTATTTTTAGGGGTTGAAACTTTGGAATTTTACTTATGTGTCCATATCTGTTTCCCTATTGCCCGTAGGGCTCTTTACCAAGTTACACTTTTTGAAGATTCATCCCTCCTCTACATAATATATATATGACACATTTTCCGTAGGACAAACGCTTTTGGCTGTACGAGGCCAGAAAGGTCGCGCTGTCAGAATTTGGAGAGTCTTCTGTACAGGACAAACGGCTATTATTTCCAATCTACAATACTACACATACTAATGCCCTTAAGGAGGGATGATGATTTGTGAAAAAACTTTCATCGAATACCGCGCGGTTTTCATGATATGGGATGTTGAAATTTTGAAAACCCCTTTTTTTAAAAAAAAAGTGAACCTACTTTTTTTCGCTCATTTTTCTTTCATGCATGTACGACCCTAATATAAGAAAATTTACGTTGGTTTCATTTTAATACAATCGTTGGTTTAGGAGCTAGACAGCAAAATATGCCAAAAATGGCTATTTTGGTATTGTTGCATTAAAAAAACCAAAACCAGTATAATTCTAGTAAATATTTTTGTTTATCCTAAAAGTCCAATTCATTGCGCATAGAAAGTGTGTTTTTGCATTGAAGTAGAATCAACATTTATTGTGTAATAACGATTTATGTCATGTGTTCACCAGTCTCCTTTTTCACATATTTTTTTTGCGGCCTTATGGTTCATAGTAGGGCAGAAAGCAATGTATCCCTGAATAGGGCACATATTAGGGTGTTAAAACGGATCTCTTGTTAAAATGCGATAGGACGTACCGTTTTCGAGTAAACCGCACTTGTTTGCAAAATATTATTTCAGATCACACTTTTCATCGACTGACTAGTAAATACTCACCGCTGACTACGCTGACTAATATATATTATGTAGAGGAGGGATGAATCTTTAAAAAGTGTAACTTACGGGCAATAGGGAAACAGATATGGACACATAAGTAAAATTTCAAACCCTAAAAATAGAGGACGCACATGGTGTAGCAGGGTGTAGTTTTCTGTGCTTGCTTATTATGCCCTCTTAAACAACTTCCACAAAAAAAAGTCCGCAGTACGCAAAATTTTTTATGATGTCTAATTCGCCTGGACTAATTTACAATATATATGAAATACAAACGAATTGGATCACTTGATTAAGAAAAAAGTTTTCTTCGGATTTTCGAAAAAAAAAAATTCCAGATATTATTAAGTTTTTGAGGTCAAAACTTTTTATGGTAGTATCTTACGCAAAGACTGGAAGGAACCACACGCAAAAAGGTTGCAAAGGCATGGACACTTATCTTAGCCTACCATGGCCTTTACTCTTTTCTGTTCCTGTACAGTTCAGCATTTTCTCCCCCTGGTGATTGAATTTAATGTGAGTGCTGTTCAGTGTGCCGATGCAATGAGGGAATCTACTGATATTGTAAAATTATTGTTGAACTTGAGGCCTTTTGTTCTTGTATTCACACTAAATCACAGTTTTTGTCCCCCTTTTGTAATGGGGTGGGGGTCATAATGGAGGTGGCTAATTCCAAAAAATTTTTTGAGGCCTTAGCTTCTCTTAGCTATACTAAATACCAATTTTATGGACTCTTACTTGCTTGCCCCAACTCTTCAACGGAATAAGATCAAAATATAATCTAGTTCCAGATCTCGTTAAAATACAATGCGTGTACCAAATTTCAAGTCAATATTTTAAACGGTTCCAGAGTAATCGTGCGCACAAACAAAGTGACGAGAGATTTTTTTTTGCTTAAACATAAAATCTCGACGTTTCATGACATTCTACGCCTACTTGAATAAAAATTAAAAAAAAAATTTTTCCGTTATTCTACTTCCACTGGAATTGCAGTCTTCTTTGACAAACGGAATTTTTGGAAAAATTCGTTATCATTCCACATTAAAAAATTATTTATTCTCTTTCGAAAAACTCATCGCGGAATTCTCGGATTTCTACCACATGAAAAATTGATGCTACGCGCCGTGGTTGTCTGACTAGCTTCGAGCCAGGTTTCGGGGAGGCGCATATGTATATATGAATGTTAATAAATTTTATTTGCTTGTTTATTTGCTTGTCCCACTGTGCGTCGTTCAACTTGTCACTGCTTTTAGCAAATAAACTATTAAAATCAATTAGATATATAAAAATCTCCGTTGTATAAATAAATACAATATTTATTTTTACGTATAACTACATTTGCAGGGAACAATGTACAGAAGAGAGTTTTTAAGGCACGAGTAATGCCCACTTGCACATACCCCCGCAGCCACGTTCAACAAGTTTGTTCACACTGATGATCAAAACATTTCACTGAGACTAAGGTTTGTTTTTTATTAACTTCCCATCCATTTCTAACTTGGGGAGAGTAAATCGTTGAACTTTGTAACCTTTACTAACAGTTGCAGTGATGTTTGATCTTATAAGAGTTCCTCCAGTCGGTGGTAGTTTCTCTTCTTCAAAATTTTTTGTTCTGAATAGATGCCAAGAACTGGAACAAAAGGAGACATAAGGCTTTACATATACAAATGCAGTGAAATCTCTTCTTCTCATTCTGGGAGCTTAAGCCCAATAATTATCAAACTCTATCATGGCCTAGTTTCGTGGCTCTGATTGAATAAGAATTTTTGGCAAATAAAAGGCTGGCTCAGTGCCAGGGAAAGAAGTTTTTGCTCCTACTACCGCCAAACGCTCATTGCCCTCTAGGTCATTATATCTGGACATGATTGACTTGTGCTCGCACAACTCAGTCAAGATGTTCTGACAACCAAGCCACTAGCTTAAAGGTCATATTGTGTGATTTAAGAGCTACTTGATTGTCGCATCATATATGTATAAATATGCTTGTCAATGAAACTTCTTACAGATTTTCGTTAGCACAAAGTAAACTTGCATATATTTTTGCTTAGAATGTACTTGGGTACTTGCCAAGTGGCGTCGATATACGCGCCTTGGATTTACATTTGTGCAGGCCATTAGCGGTTCCTTCTTGAGCCTTCGATTCGTCTATGTATTATTTCAGGTCGTTGGGGCTCAGAAGTAAAAAATTATTTTATACTAATCATGATAGTTTGAAAAAGCCCTTAAAATTAATTAAACACCTAAAGAAAAAAATGTTAATACCAAAGAAAACTACTGGAAGCATTATACTCTTCGCCGATTTACTGGACTTTTTATATAATTGTTACATGTATTCTATACGATACTCTTGGCAATTTTTTGCAAATGTTAGTTTTAGACATTTTTAATTTTATCATACGAACTTATTTGGTGAAACAGTTAGTATAACATAAAGTAAAAAAAAAACTACACCCGAAACCCAGGTAGGTTTCTAAAAAAAGAACTGCTTCGAAAACCTACGTGGGGTTCGAATCCAAAACTGTTGAGTTCCGAGTCAATCAATACATCGATCAATCAGTCAATAACAAGTTTATTAAAAATTAAGGGTACAGGTATGTGCCTCTCTGGAATCTGGTTCAGAGTCAGCCAGACAACCACGACGCTCAGCGCGGTGATGGGTGTGAGGCTGGACGGGGCAGGTCCGGTTTGGCTAAAACAATAATTGAAAAATGAAAGGGTAAAACTCCTGCCTCAGAATGAAACTTAAAATTAACAATCTGAATGAATAATAGTACACAAATATACTTAAAAAGTAATTAAAATTAGCACTTTAAACAACTACCAGTTTCGCGCACAGCATTAACACTTTGAAATTTTGATTGCTGGCACGGGAAAACAGAACTCAACAAAAAAACCCGTTCGAAGCAATTCCACCCCGGTGGTCTTCCTGTCGCCAGGAAAATGTGTAAAATGAAAAAGATATGATACAAAATATTTTAGTTTTTGACAATTTCTTGGTCAAGTTGGAATTTAGAAACAAAAAAGGACAAAAGAACAAAAAGGATAAAGCAAATAGAACGTGTAAAGGGAATAGAGAAGGTTGGTTATAAGTTTTAGTAAAGATTAAAGATGGGGAAATAGGAAGTTTTCGTATAGGAAAGTGTGGCTAGAGAGGTTGCTGGAAGGTAGGCAACACCTGGTATGGTAGAGGGTGTCGGATTTTGAAAAATATTGCATTATGCTGTCTAATTCGGGTTATGTTACGGGTTAGCGGACTATCGCCCAGTTTGAATTCGTAGAATTTTTGAGAAATTTCTTGGACGTAGTCAGATAGTGGGATTATGGGGGTTGGAGGAATTTCTTAATTTGCAACCAAAAATCATGTATCCAAACTCCCATTCATTTTGGGTGGTACAATGAGACGGTACGTTTGCCCAATTTTGAAAAAAAAGTCAGGTAAAAAAAAATGATAAATTTATGAATGGCAATCAGGAACTTGGTAAGTATGAACCTACCGAGTGTGAAAATTTATTCGCCTTCCTGTAATATCCAACCGTGGAACATGATTTCAACGCATCGCTTATAATGTAAAAATTTACATTTTTTTGTGTTGCAGGTGGTGGTGTAGTTCTTAAATTTTTGACTCGAAACCCAAAGGTGGAGGGTTCGAAACCCACGTAGGTTTTGGATGTAGTTATTTTTTTTTACTTTAATTTATACTGAGTATTTCACCAACTAAGTTCACACGAAAATGTCTAAAACTATCATTTACAAAAAACTGCGAATAGTATCCTATAAAATATGTAAAAATTATATAATAAATCGGCGAAGAGTATAACGCTTCCTCTAGTTTTGGACTTATAACTAACAACCATTAATAAACCTAAAAAAGATGTGCACCTATTAGCAAGTTCAAGCCAAACCAAGACATGTATCAAAACAAAAGACGACACAACTTGAGAAGCATCTAAGAGTTGGACATATAACGCAACAACAACTAGTAGTCAACTGCATTGGTATACTTTGTACGAGTTCCCTAAGTAATAGTATAACCCTCGTAACTCCGTTGGTGAATGTGGACCGATATCTCGTTTAATAGGTCATGCAGAAAGTAAAAGTGCTTGACAGCGGGTCCTGCCTTTGGTGTCAGTAGCTTTTTTTCCCATCGCGCTTTTATGGTAAATTGAGGTGTTGATAACCACACTTCTTATAAAGTACATAGGTTATCATCGAAGAGCCAGCAACAGGTATTTCGAGTACATTTTGTACCACTTAAGATGCTGAATTTATTTTGAGTCTATTTAAGGAAGAGACCGTGAAGTAAATGGCAGACATAGTTGAGGATTTTAAGTGATGCGCAAGGAACCAGATGCAATTCATATCACTCGATATAATTAGTAGATCTGAAAAAGCCCTAAATACCTAGTGGCAGAAATGTGGAATCTGGTAAAAGGTTAAGCAGAAAAATCTTAGAGCAGAGATTGAAAGCATTTCATACCGCCCAAATTAAGTTAAAATTTGTGATCTAATGGATACAAAGAACTTAGTAGTAGAGAGCATTCTTTCAGTTAATTACGCTATTTTTTGTAAAATAATCACCTTCGGTTCACATGCTAAGTATAATTCTTAGCATATCCACCACTTACCTCATGTTTCATTTCATTTATAATAAAATTTGGGTCTTCAGTGGTATGAAATGCACTTGAAATACCTATCAATCCAATCAATTCAACAAGACTTCATTTATAATTAGAAGCTGCCTTTTCCTTAATGCCATATTGAATATTCCGGATTTGGTATTTTTTTGCATGAACCTTAGGTGTCGTTGAATGCTTGTACTGAATTTAGAGTTTTTAGGTGATCGGAAAATACTAATAGTACAGTAACTAGAGGTATTAACTTCGGAATAATGTCATATTGAACGGATTTCGTTCATTTTTGGCAGTATTATAGTAAATGCTTCACAGAAAAGTTTCTATATCGTGCGGGGGCTTGCTAAGTTATAGAGGGTGGATGCCACCACCTCCACTTAAAAAATATATATACTTATTAGAGCTGAAATAGAATCAAATTTTAAGAAGGAAAGGTTCTATGCAATTTTTCACATAAATTGATAGTTTTTAAGTTATAACGACTTCAAAATTGCCATTTTAGCTTAAAAAAAAGTATTTCCAAACGGCTTTCATCAAGTATCTCGAAAAGTATTACTTTCTCAATAAAATATTACAGACTAATTACAGAAAGTACAAACTGGGAATTAATTACATTTTTTGTTTATTGATGTAGGATTAATAATTTCGGAAATATTTAAGTTTATATTTGGTATCCAAGGGTTTCGAAATTACCTTTAAAGTTTAAAACGCATTTTTTTCTAAAGCAAGTGCTTTAAATGAGCAAAAAAATTTGAGCATCTAGGTAATGCTACATCTTAACGAAAAACTGTATTTGAGATCATTTTTTTAAATTACTGGCTAATTAGAGTAACAAAATGGCGACCTCTTTATATAAAACAATATAAATACGCACATTTTTCCGTCATAACTTCTTTATTTCTTATGCTATAGGAGCGAGTAAAAAATAATTTGAAAGCGCAATTAATTGCCTGTAATTTCATTTCTTAGCATGCGTGACGTAGGTGTCACAATTTCTGAGATATTTAACATTTAAACTGCATTTTTCTTCTTATAAACGTTCGGACGCCATTTATAAACTTTCACATCTCCGAAACTATTAAATCTATGTAAATAAATAAACAAGTGAAATTCATTATCAGTTCATGAGCTTTATTTTTGGTCTCTACCCATTTTTCAATAAAACTAATATTTATTGAGATATTTGGAGAAGGAAAAAAATTACGTTTTGTCGAAAATATTTTTATAGTTTAAAATGTATTTTTTTTCTAAAGCAAATGCTGTATACAAACCAAAAAATTTGAGCATCTACGTCATGCTATATATTAATGAGAAACAGTGTTTGATATTCCTTTTTTTTAATTACTGGCTAATTACAGTAACAAAATGGCGACGTTGTTATTAAAAAAATGTGTAGACGCACATTTCTTCGGTCATAACTTCTTTGTTTTTTATGCTACAGAAACAAATAAAAAACAGTTGAAAGCTTAATTAATAACCTATTATTCTACCTATTAGCATCCTTGACGTAGATGTCACAGTTTCTGAGATATTTAACTCCCACTCTAAATAATTATCTTATGAACACATGGATGCCAAATGTAAACTTCAATATCTCCGAAATTATTAATCCTTCGTCAATAAACAAAAAATATAATTAATTCCCAATTTGTACTTTCTGTAATTGGTCTGTAACATTTTTTTGATAAAGCAATACTTTTCGAGATACTTGACGAAAGCCGTGAAAAATTGCATAGAACCTTTTCTTCTTAAAATTTTATTCTACTCCAATAAATATATATATTTTGAAGTGTCACCCTCTGAGAGGGGTGGCATGCATCCCCTATAAATTAGCAAGCCCCCGCACAATATAGAAAATATTCTGTGAAGCATTTACTATTATACTGCCAAAAATGAATGAAATCCGTTCAATATGACATTATTCCGAAGTTTTGAATGTTTTTTACCTCTAGGTACTGTACTATAAAGAATGTCCCGAATATTCTTTGTTAACAGACGGAACCACACAGATTCTATATTATAAATAACAATGTTTTCATTCATTCAAGAAGAAATACGAATGCAGAGTTTTAGAAAATAACAAACAAAATTAAACGCGCCTGAATTCCGAACAATTATACCATAAATATATGTCTTACTTAATGAATCCATTATTTTTCATAAAGTGTCTAAAATTCTCGCATTTGTATTGATACTTCTATTATTTCCATTACCTACTATTTTTCCCTTTCAATATTTTTTTAACCGTTGTTATTATACTGAAATCGATTTGCACAAGTTCCGTAAATCTCTGCACCCTAGTCGTTTTTCACGGGTAAGTGAAAGGCAAACCGTATTAGCTACTTGATAATGTTAAAATATGTCATAATAACTACCAGAATCTCTATAATTATACAAAAATATGCCCCTCGATGTTGTAATAGGAGAATAATTACATCACTTTCTAACAATTTGCTTTAAATATTGCGACATTTAGTGGCTCGTGTTCATCTTACCCTCATTGCGACACAAAGCGTCGCGATGAAACACTGGTTTATTTTATACTGTCGTCCCAGCTAACTACTTCCAACATTTTACTGGCATGCAGCACAATTTACTTATATCGAATGCATTTGAAATTACCAAGTACTCAACGATGTAAGCACTTGAGTTTCGGATACGTAGTCGAGGATATGATAATAATAATAATAATAATGATTTCAGGCGTGCTCTAGGCTTAGCCACTCAACAGTCTATTACGAGTATCGTGGATATTATCCAAAGATATTAAAACGTTAATGGCAAAATCTGCGTACGAGGATAAGTAAAAAGCTCTTATAGACATGTCTTCGTGTCTTATATACAGAGTGTTAAATATATATTCGTTTTCTCTTAATGGGAGGTCTTAAAGATACGTTGATTGAAAATTTTGTTGTAAGGAGTACCTAAAACTAGCAATTATTAAGCTTTAGAGTTAGTACTAAAACGTGCTAGCTCAAACGAGATCAAGACAAGTATCAAAATAAAAAACGACACAACTTGAGGAGCATCAAAGATGTGGACACGTCCTCTCTGAGTACCAGGACACAGTCATATTTAGAGTAGCGAGCAGGCAGATGCTCTGGCCAGGAAGGGCTCTCAATCATCAGCCCTCATTAAGTCCGGAAGTGGCTCTCGGTTACACTAAACCAAATGCCAAGAAATCAATTGAAAACTGGACTCATCCCCAGTTCATTGACTTCTGCCGTTCTAGGCTTCTCACCCAGGACTACGACAAGCGAAGCTCCTTACTTCAGAGCCATTGCCGAAGAGAGCAGCTCTTAGGCAGGAAGCACGTCAGAATCGTAGTAGGTCTATTGACTGGACGGCTCTTTCCCTGAAAGAGCGTGCACACTACCGGGATTGTTGACAATTCTGACTGCAGGTTCTATGAAGAACTCGAGGAAACTTCCATGCTCATCCTAATCTCCTACTCTGGCCTTGATCTCGAGGCTAAACGCTTCGGTATTGGTTTTATTGGAGGAAATAGGGAATGCATCTGTGGGATGGATTCTGACCTTTGGATTAGAATCGGGTTTGAATGGGGAAATTTTCTGATTTGTTAACGGAGGCACGATGGGTTATAGGCACGTAATGCAATAACAGCTACTAGGGAATGGCACTGATTTTGGTCTACTTTGTATAAGTTTCGTAAATGATAGTGTGGCACTCGTAATTCACCATTTATTAATTGGTGAATATAGATCCATATCGCATTTAAAAGGTCATGCAGAAAGTAAATCTAGCTGACAGCAGGTCCGGCTTTTGCTATTAGTAACCTCCTTACTTGTCATGGTGATCTTAAAAATGCAAGTGCCAGCTAGCCATTAAACCTAATGCTTTTATATTATTATAAAACACAGCATGCATGGCTTGACGACGTGTTGCCAGAATAGATTTCTTTAATGGGCAACTTTTATTTGGACTGTTAGATAATTTGACGGAAGTCCAACCCCTTGCCAGCCTCTTCATTTGAAATGATCTATAACTCGTTTTGTTGCTTTGACAATCCTGCACCGATTCCGACAGTTTCATGTATATCAATAACTGCAGCAAGACATTCGAGCTCAAGGATATTATGCTATTACTCTATGCATACACTCCAAGCTCAAACCCTGACCTTGATGTAGGTGGTATTTTCAGAAATTTGTAGCCTTGAACAATCCGGTGCAAATAGTTTTATGTCTATCAATAACCGGAGAAATAGATTTAAGCTCAAAGGTTTTACGCTATTACTCTGCCATGAATACACTCCAAGCCCAAAATTCCGGTTTAGGATGAAAATTAGTCGTCTTTGTGATGAATACTACTGTGAATACTCATCAAGTTATGTTAGTCTTGTCCAATAACTTTAATTTTCGTCTCTATAATCCATATAGCGTGATTAGTGTAGTCCTAAATGGTGTAAGATCAGCAACGTCGATTCGGTAGTATGACGGAGACATAAACTAACCGAGTTCAAATTCGACCATACCAAGTCGATTAGGTACAATCGATGCACAGAACTGCCCTCCTCGGCATCTTTTAAAAAGGTGTAAAATTTCAATTTCTGTGTAACGAGGAATTTTCATTTAATTGTTTAATTACTTAGTCCAATTACTTCCACATCCAGTGGAAGTATAGTAACGACAAAAAAAATTTTAAAAATTTTTATTGTTCAAATAGGCTTAGAATGTCATGAAACGTCGAGATTTTAAGTTTGAGCGAAAAAAAATTCTGTCTGTCTGTAACTTTTTTCTGTGCGCACGTTTACTCTGGAACCGTGTGAGATATTGACTTGAAATTTAGTACACATATGTACTTTAACGAGATCTAGAACTAGATTATATTTTCATCTTGATCCGTCGAAGAGTTGGAGGATAAATTGAGGTAAATTGGGGTAAATTTGGGGTAATAGGTAAATCAAGCAGGTAAGAGTCCATAACATTGGTATTTAGTACAAGAGAAGCTAAGATCTCAAAAAAAATTTTGGCATTAGCCACCCCCATTACCACCCCCACCCCATTATTAAAGGGGATGAAAAAAATTGTGATTTAGTGTGTGTACAAAAACCAGAAACCTCAAAATATTTTTTTATTTCATCCACCCCCCCTACCACCCCCACCCCACTATCGTTATGGGGTATCGTTTTATGGGTTTTTGGGGTAGAGGATTTCAAATATTATATTATTAAAGTTCCATAAACAGTTATTTCTACATACAAAATTTTTTCGTTGTTAGTGACTTGGGTAGAAAATCTGGATGTGGAAGTAATGATTCCTTGGGCAGCGGTTTTTTAAAGAAAGATTTCCGTGTAGAGGTGCGAGTGTTTTAAAAACACTGATGTTTGCGTCAAAGAATAATCCATACGAACTTTCCTTACTTTCTTTTATTTAAGCTGCTTGGTTATTAGTTATTGTAACTCGGAAAATATTATTTGAAACTACGGAATCAATTCCTTGTGTATAACCTGCGGTCTATTTCTGTCATTTTACTAGTGCTAAGGGAATTTTGTAATCGTAAAACAGAATTACCCTAATTACCCTATACGGTATAATTCTGGAATTTTTTACTCTTTAACCTGTTTCAGTTGACTATTACTTCCCAGGGACAGTCCGAATTTAATATTTGGAAAATGCACATTGCTCAATAGATAGTCGAGGTTTGGCAAAATATCAAAATTTGGATAATTGCCTCCGATGAATTACATAACATGTATTCAGCAAGTGCTATCTAGTACACAGAGTTGAGCTAAATCAAATCTGTACAAGTTTAAAATTTAATACAAAATAATATGTATTTATTTGAACGCTATACAAAATTACAACGAGTAAAAATTATAGTAGGGCTGATCGAGTTAAATTTGATTTTGGTCGAATACACCTACATGTGGTGTCGCTGAGATTAAATACACAACAAATATTTATTTTATTTTTATAATTCAAATAGGTATTTGTAGTGAGCAACGACTATGCCTTATAGTAACGAGGATTTTAAAAAAAAGTACATCTCAAATCATTTTAATTTCCTTGCTTGATGATTTTTTTTGAAAAATATATATATTGGAGGTTGTAACTTGTCGAGAAATTGACCCATTGGAAAAAATAAAATATTGCTATTTCGGAAAAAATGTATATTTTTCGAATGTTCAAACACAAAATCGTTTACTTGTATGCATTTTTTCGAAAATATGATCAATCAGATCATGATAAGAAATTGCGATTTTCACGATCTTATCCTTATAACTGAAAATATTGATTGTTTTGAATATAAATTCTGGAACTTTTCCAATACATTAACAAATGTATAAGGAATCAATTGGATATAGCTGAAATGTGGATAGGTGTACCTGTAATAAATACAATACAGTAAAGGCACGTAAAAATTCATGCGAGCGATTCAGCGGCTATGTGTGTTGTCTGTGTATGCATTAATAATTATATATTTTCCCTCCATATTCACTATTTAACCTCCTATTCACTAAGAAAAATGTTTAAAACGTGTAATCAGAAAAAGAAAAAGGCTTTATTTTACTCGATGGAACAGCTAAGAATTGTTAGAGGTTCCATAGTATGCATTTAACCGTGCGCTGGCCGCGCAGAGTGACAAAGTTGCTTCACTATTTTTTTTTTTCAGGAATACCGTGGCTTTAGCGATAAATTTTATTAGGATATTTTTATTCAGAAATACGTGGTCTATCCACCTGTATTTTATATTTTTTCCTACCCTGACTTAATTTCAAAATTTTGAAAAAATGGATAAAAAAAATTTTTTTCACTTTTTTTTTATGTTCTGCATCCGAACGAAATGTAAACTTTTCAAGATATTATTCTATACACTTTCACGAACTCATTAAAAAAAAATTAATCAGTTTGCAAATTTTTCTGGGTTTCACTATAAAATAATGTTCTCTGTCGTCTGGGCTAGTATTTGTCTGCCGTTATCTGTATGTACCAAATGAAAAAAAAAAAATTAGATCTAAAAGAAAGATCTTATTTGTGACGAAATTTTCGACGACAAAGGTATTTCATTGTTTCTTTTGTAGAACGAACACTGATTAATGATTATTTTATTTAAGAGCGATGCCATAATATACTGCGGCCGAGGTAAGAAATGCCTGTTTTACTAAAAAACATGTTTTACATTATAATTTGAGATTTTTTATCTTTTCGATAGGGCGGCGTTACCTAAAAATTTGCAAATATGGTTTTTGTCACTTAACACAAAAACTAAACAAAAGATGGAGAAAAACTTTCTACACAAAAACAAAGTGCATAAAATTTTCTACAATTTTGTTCCTATTAAATATTTGGATACCACCTCCGATTAAAGAACTTATATCTAGATACATAATGGCATTGATTTATTTGTCGCTGAAAGACTCACAATCTAAGGCACTTCTTCCCATAAGTTGCTGATTGGCGTATTCGCGGCCGCTCGTGCACGATCGGCTTCAGTTCGATTATCATAATCTCAGTTGACAGTTCGGCCATTAATGTCAATAAATGTTTTTCGTGTTCTCCGACCAAAAACTGGTGAAAAAGTAATTTTATTTTAAGTTGTGATTTGCTAAATAATATTCATATTTACACAGTTTAGTGACAATATATTTTGTGCAAATAAATAGTGAAGTGCTCTGCCGTTTGCAGAAAGCAGTTTAGAAAAGAAGAAAATCGATCGTTCCATAGTCGTAACATGATGAAGTTCAGTTTACAGTTATAAAGTAAATAGCAATTAAATTTTAATATCCTTTCAATACATATTTATCTTACTGTTTTATCTTACTGTAATATCGTATGCCTACATCACGTTATATAAAGAGCCGGTAATGCAGGAATTGCAATAATTCATTTTAATGAAAATATTTACCATTCTACACATTTTCTACACACACAACGCCACTGTTGCCTATGGGATGTGATGTTCATCTATCCATTTTAATGGACATATAATGTGACTATGTTAGGAGCAAACAAGGTATATAGTGAAAAGATAGCCTGTTATATATCTAGATATAAGTTCTTTAATCGGAGGATACCACTGTTACCGTTTTCGAGATAAATGTTTGCAAATTATAATTATAATTATTATTATTGATTTTTTTCAGTTTATTTTATTTCATTTTTACTTTAATAATATAAAGTTATATTATACGCCTTACAATAATTGCCACAATTATTTCTTCTAAGTGATTTACCGATATATGAATTTCCATATTTTCTTAATTTTGGACTCATTTATCTGGAAAACGGTAACTCCTATCAAAATATTGTGTAGAAACAAAATTTTATTCACGTTGTTTTTTGTGAAAAAAGTTTTTCTCCATCTTTTTTAGTTTTTGTGTTAAATGACAAGAACAACATGGACAACAGTTTCTTTTAACATATGGCCGCCATTTTGAAAGTACAGCCAGTTTTTTTTAGGACATGTCTTAAATTGTTCCTTAGGCTTTAATCTTTATGAAAAACATTGTCCCCAAGGATCGGGCAGGTGGTGCACGTACAGCTAGGGAGGGCTCCCCGACTAATAAGTTGTCTAAAATTCTCGCATATATATTGATATCTCTCTTGTTCCTATTTCTATTTTTCTCATCCAATATTTATTTTTACCACTACGACAACGCTGGATGTTAAATCGACCTCTACACCCTAGTCGTTTTCCTCGGGTAAGTGAAAGGCAAACCATATTAGCTACTTGATAATATTAAAATATCTCATGATAACTACAAGAATCTCTATAATTATACAAAAATATGCCACTCGATGTGGTAATAGGAGAATAATTATATCAGTTTCTAACAATTTGCTTTAAATATTGCGACATTTAGTGGTACATGTTCATGTTACCCTCGTTGCGACACAAAGCGTGCCATGAAACATTGGTTTTAAACTATGACATTCCAGCGATTTAACTAACATTTTACTCGCTTACAGCACAATTTATATCGGGTGCATTTGAAATTACCAAGTACTCAACGATTTAAACTTGGCATTTGAAATTTGGAGGCGAAGTGAGGGGTACAAAAGTAATATGTAATACGAAGGTGGCAACATCTTATTACAATACTCGTGTAATTTTACAGTTGATGTATCAATAGTTTACATTTTCATTAATGTAGTTATTGGTTTTTTAAGTTTTTGCATATTGAAATGTGGTTTTTGATATCAATATAATGTCAAAGTATTAATAATACAAGAATTTAGCAGTGGATTATGGTTCGAATCCACTCTTGGATATAAACAATAAAATGTTAAAACCATAATTTTAAAGAAACTAAACAATGCATGTTTATTAATATTTACACTGCCATTTTTATCAATTACCATTAGAGCCTTTGATTCATTTATTGAACTATCTCATTTATTGAACTATCTCATTTTTTTAAATTTTTTATTTAATAACCCCAAACATTTTCAATCCAATTGAGTTCTCGACTCCTTGTCAGCCAAGGAAGTGTATTTTCTTCAATACAGTATCTAACAATCCTAATTGTATCCAATGAAGAGTTGTCATGTTGAAAGGTGAAATTGTCTTTAGGAAACCTTTCTCTAATGGAGGGTTTTCCAAAATATTTCTATATTCGGAGTTAATCATTCATGTATTCTTTCTTATCTTTGCATTTAGCTATGCCCACACGTCAACGGAAAACCTGCCACTGTCCCTCATCCACTGGACATATCTTTTCTCAAATCTACAATTTCTTGGCTGGTAAAGTGCAACTTTACCACTATGGCTTGATTGGAATATTTTCTGAGAAGACGGCAGAATTCTACGAATTTGTGTAGCTGTTTATGTAATCGTAGCAAAACTCAATCCATTTGCTTAAAAATATCGGTTAAAATTGGCCCTCTAACTGCCGCGAAGTACTTCAGGCCTGCTTCTTTAATTCTTTTTCCAGATGTGCACAAGTTGGAAAGTTAGTTACCTCACCTTACATGTTCCACTAAAGCTTCATCTTCTTCATTTGTAGAAACTCTCCACTGACCGCTACCTGGTAAGCGAACACAATCATGATTTTAATACCATCGGCTTCGGATATTTATTACATTTCATTGTTTAAATAGTTTTGAAATATTTCAAGCGACTTAGGTGCTTAAAACTTTTGACAATTAACTGTTAAACTAAATTTACAGGTACTGAATTTTATGAACTTACACTGGAAAAACTAAAGTGTAAACTATGTTGATTCCGTATATCCTACACTCGCTTTCACTTGAACTGTAAATATCACACTCGTATTTTGACGAAATTTCTTCGACATTAGCGCTAGAATACATTGTTTGTTATATGCAAACAATTTATTCTTACACTAACACACAGACCTCGAGCTGGATGATTTGAACAGGCTGCTGACAAAGTCATTGGATGACAAAGATATAGCAGTGGCAACATTTCTTGATATAGAAGGAGCATTCAATAACGCGACAACGCAATCACTAACGAATGCGTTGTCAAACAGAGAACAGTACTCTGCCAGTGGATTAAAGTCAGCCTAGATAAGAGGATAATAGTATCCAATCTAGGCGAGGCTACCATTGAGGCGAAGGTGAGTACAGGCTGCCCTCAAGTAGGGATTGCAATTTACCGGAAGTTTTAATAACCGGTAAATCGGTAAATAAAAATGTAAATAACCGGTTAACTGGTATTTACCGGTAATTTTTAGAATGAATTATTAGGGTGGCGAAAATGGCAATTGTCTTTTTCCATGTACAAAATTATCTAAATTTAACAAAAAACATTTTTATATACGTATAATTAATATAATGAACAAACAAAAGGTTTTCTATCAGAAGGAAAAACATAAATGAAATAAATTTAAATAAATAATTATTCGGTAAATAACAAAAATTATAAACATAAATTCAAATAGGGCATTTACAGAATACCTAATCTAAAAATACAATATTTTTTAAAAATAGCCCGTTAAAAGCTATGTCTGTTAATCGTCTGATATTTGTGCATAGAATAACAACAACTGAATATGCCCTTCCTCAATCGATACTGGTAGGTCGATAAGTTAATAAGAATTGGTAATAACATACTTCAAAATGTATTCCACGGATATTTACGGCAGTGAAATATTCAATTTCCTGTCACAAGATATTGTCAATATCTCTCTTGTATTTCTTGGGGCTTGGTGTTTGGTTTTACTTTTTATAATATTATTTATTTATTGTTAAAAGTGCTCAGTGTTGGGACAGTTCCACGGTATTTAGTGAATACTAGTCACTGATATAAATAAAAACGTTGAATACGTGACATATTTACCGAAATAACCGGTCAAAAATTTAAATAACCGGTAATTATCGTCATGTGTTTTTGTCCTGTTAACTGATTAACCGGTTAACCGGCTAACCGGTATTGCAATCAGTACCCTTAAGGAGGAGTACTATCTCTACTGCTGTGGGCAACCCTTGTCGACGAACTCCTCCGAAAAGTTTCCGCAAAAGGCTTTTATTGCCTAGGATACGCTGACGATCTAGCAATAGTAGTCAAGGGGCGATTTGCGAACACCATATCAGAGCGGTCGCAAAGAGCCATAAACATTGTCGACAGGTGGTGTAGTGAGGAAGGACTATCCATAAATCCTCACAAAACTACAGTCGTCGCCTTCACACGAAAAAGATCCTTGGGAGGCCTAAAACCTTTAAGGCACAATGGAGTAATTCCATTTGCCAGTGAGGCTAAATACCTAGGAGTAATTTTTGACCAAAAACTGACATGGAATACCCATATCCAAAAAGTCACACAAAAATCAACGATTACCCTGGGAAGGTGTAGGCAGATGTGTGGAAAAAGAACTGGAGGTTAAATCCCAAGATCACTCTATGGTTATATACTAGGGTCGTTAGACCCATGATAACCTATGGATCGGTGATATGGTGGACCAAGACATTGCAGCTGAGAGCAATAAAGCTATTAAGTGACGTACAAAGGCTTTCTTGTCTGTGCACCACAGGGGCCATAAAAACTGCTCCCACGGAGCTAGATCTGCCACCACTACACATTTTCATCCAGGGGGAAGCTCGTTCGGTGTTGCACAGGCTAATGCAAGGCACAACGCCCTAAGGCAAGAACACGGACACAGAGAGCACCAAAAGTTATACTCAGAGCTGAAGGCAGACCCCATTCTGGGAATGCCCATGGATAGCATGGTCCCAAAGTATAACTTCTATAAAAAATTTCAAATCAAAATACTAGACAGAGAGGACTGGAAAAATAGCCCTCCGATATCAGCACAAACAGTCTGGTATACGGACGTCTCCAAGACAGAACACGGAGTAGGAGCTGGGATTTACAGGATAAGATCGAAAACGGAAATCCCGATAAGTCTAGGAATACATGCCACAGTATTTCAGGCAGAAATGGCCGCTAACAGTGGTGTGCAAACGAAATAATGAGGCAAAGAACTGCCAACCAGTCAATTGCCATTTTTTCCGACAGCCAAACGGCGCTAAAGGCAATCGATTTCATGCACGTCGACTCAAGACTAGTATGGGATTGTATTAACGCCCTTATGGACCTAGGAAATCAGAATAAAGTGACCGTGGCATGGGTACCAGGACATGAAGGACACAGGGGAAATGAAAAGGCCGATGAACTGGCTCGAGAAGGCGCATTTAATGCCCTGGTAGGTTCCGAATCCTTTTGTGGCGTGGTTAAGCCATGCAAATGATTGTCCATTAATAAATGGGTACAGGACAAATCTCTAGAATGGTGGAAGAGTTTCCCGTGACAGAGACAGACTAAAGAGTTCATTAAAACGATCAGCCAAATTCACGGAAAATCTACTATGCCAAAATAGAAAGACCATTAGGATAATAGTCTAGGATGTATAATCAGTAAAAAAATGGTGGTGGTCTCTAACGTGTAAGTACGTATTTAAATTTTTCAACAAATTGAAAAGCATCAATTTTTTTTCTTCGTGAAAAGATTTCCGAAAATATCATTAATAAATTGTCTTGAGTAAATTTACAATATATGTGAAATACAAACAAACTGGTTCACTTGATTAAGAAAAAAAAATTTCCGATTTTCGAAAAAAAAAATTTCCCAGGTATTATGAAGTTTTTGAGGTCAAAACTTTTTGTGGTCGTATCTTACGCAAAGATACATCACTGGAAGGAACCACAAGCCAAAAGGTTGCAAAGGCACGGACACTTGTCTTAACCTGCCATGGCCTTTCAGGAATAAAATGCTGTGCCAAGAAATAACATAACTATTTCTATGAGAGTTATAAACCGCTTTATGGTAAACCCCGTATAACCTGGAAGGCAGTATATACTAAGACTACTTAATCAACAGCGAGCAGAAACCCTAGGATTTGGCAAGGTTTCCTGTGCTTAAATAATATAGTATTTACTTTAACATTGTTGGATATACTGAAGCTGCGAGGATTATCACAACAAGATAAAATTAGTAAGTAATTGAGAAGCAGAGCTCGTAGCGGCTAAATCGTGAATTATATGTTACTGGCATTTGCGCTGCCTATTGTTATGCAGTTGGTTATCAATTAAATATAAGAGAGTGCAGTTTCAGAAGAGGTTATTTATAAAATAATCCCCCTTCCCCCCGCCCCCTTTCTTTTACAGACCCATTTTTGCCAAATAAACGTACAAACATAAAACAGTAGATCCATTGGCGTGCCAATTTACCAGCTTTGCGAATTCCATAATTTGTTTTGACTGTTATTTATTTATTTATCCACGACCACTATATTAGGAAGGTATAATACGTCTATTTTCCGTGGATTAAAGGCCCTTTAATACACTAGTGGATTATAATTCATAATACCACGCTTCGATTTTATAGAATGTTATTTAGAATTGTTATTAATATTAACATTAACATTTATAACAACAACGATCTTCTTGTCATTTTGACCGGTATTAATCAAATTAACTCATGTCAAATACCTTCTATTTTTTTGCTCGAAATCAATAGATTCTTAGTCAAAATAAACTTGTCAAATCTGACGTTTTTAAAAATTAGATTTTTTCACCTGCTCTCATACGGCTTTCACGCTCCTAATTTGGCCGAGGTCGTGGATAAAACGTTGAATTACTCGAAAGAATGTGACTCTCGGCTGCGCCTCGAGTGCACATTTTTTCTCATAGATTAAAGGCTTGTTAATCCCCTTATAAAATTAATGCTATAATATATGCTATTTAATAAACACCCCTACGGGTTTTTATCGATCAAAGAACGTTACATTTTTGTCCCAAGTAAAATCTTAGGAAAATTTCCGTACAATTGACTAATTTACACTGTAAAAAGGAATACTGCAAAATTCCTTTAGTTGCCAGCAATACAGGTTGTGAAATTGTGACGGTCAACTTTTTTAGTATTCCTAAATTTCTATTAAAATCCTAGTCTAGGTGCCCGCGTACAAAAATACAATTTATACATATCCTCGTATAACTTCTTGTACGGCATAATTGCGCCTAGTCTGTCACTTTTTCCTCTGCGGAAATTTTCGTAAACGCGACGTTCCTCCTCGGCATGAAAAAGACGATTTCCATACGTCGGACTGGAAAATCGGCAAATACATTTTGTCTTATTTAATACATGTAAATAATTTTCTGTGCAGAGCACATTTCGTTTTTGTATGTATCTTGTAGCCTAAAAAGCTACTATGTGCTTCATTTCTGTTATTTATTACCTTTATTTACGTTTACGTATAACGTTTATTTACGTTTAGAGATTTGTTTATGATATAAAATTTTCTTTATTAGTAAAACGTCATTTAACCTTTTTATTCAATAATAATGCGTTGGCCAACTAATACTTTAGTTATCTATCTTTTTGGAGTAGTTACAGTAGTTCTTATATATTGTGGTCTTCTGCCAATAATTATGGTTCCATCTTAGTACGTTACCGTATCTATTTACCTTTTTGTACATGATAAATGCGCCTGTCTCTCTGTACACCTTTTTTTCCGTTTGTAAATGTAATTATTTGCCTTATTTGTCAGTTGCTCTAAAACCACTATTTATTTTTACAATAAATTTGTTGTTGTTAATTAGTTATTTTTTATTTCAAAAGTCCTTCAGTTTATTTACGAATTTTACCTTATTATGTCCTGGACTAGGATTTTTTGTCTTTCTTTGAAGTAATAAACTTGATTTAAATTGCTCATTTTTACCTTTAAAATACAGTTTTTTATAAAATAGCTGGGCTATACTTGTCTCTTTTTGAGGACTTTAATAAAGATAATTCCCTTATTAGAAAATAACCAGGTTATAAAGTTACAAGTGAAATGTGTTGCGTAGAACCAAGTTTTTGAGATATAGGGCTGAGAAAATTCGGGCATTGCGTTGCATTTGTTTCTGCTCCACCCTTGAGGTAGAATGCATGGCGTGTTTTTTTTTTCATGGTGTCCCCTGTAGGCCTAATCCTTGGGTTACAAGTTATATTATAATTCTGTTGATTATTGTTCGTCTTTACTGACTTCTTCTTCTTCTTCGCCTCTGCCTATCCCTTCTATTTCCACTTCTTCAATATTGTCATCTTCATCAACAATTACCTCAGCGGAAAATAACGAAATGAGGTCGGCTTCTTCATCGTTGTATCCTCGGACACGACTGGCCCCGATAAGAGCCACACACTGCTGAACATGGCAATCCTATTTTTCTGGATCCACAATTGATGCCACATCCTTGTGCAATTGCAGAAAATAGAATTGAAGAAGTTGTTGGCTCTAAATTAAATTAATATACTTTTATTACTTAAGCGGAATTCTGATATCTACCAAATTTAGTCCATAGATTCAGATGATCAAAAAACAACATTTCCCTTGATTTTAAACCCTAATTAGCAAATTTGCGTTCGTTGTGAATATTTGAATTTTTCATGCACTTTTATATGTTTTATTAAATGTTCGACTACAAGACCGACAAATTTTCTTCATAATTCTAATGTAATATTATTTTTAATGTTTAAGTGTTTGTTTAATTAGGTTTTCCACACAGTAAATTGCATAAAAAACACTCCGTAGTCACTCTTTATTTCGCACGAATTAGACAATCCGAGAACCTGTCAAATTATTTTGGCAATATGTTGTTGTGGACAAACACGGGGTTTATTTTAATTAACTCGCGGAAACGTAGCCAAGGCAACCGAAAAACAAACTCTTTAACAAACGTTTAACGAATGAAAAATAATATAAAACTTTACCTATGGAATGAAATTTCAAAATAAGTGTTTTTAATTTTTTATCAATATATTAGTATATATTGTAGGACATTAGTAAAATCGTATTCCACACGTTATTCCCAAGAGAAAAAAACGAAAATTAGGTTGTTACTAATGAGAAAAGTGTTACCATGGAACTGACAATTTCCGAGCGTAGGACTGGAAAAACGTACCATTCAATTTGTAGGACAATGTGGCCATTTCATTTTAAAAACATGTATTAAGCAATAGTAAAAAAATCACCTGGTTACTAATCATTTTTTTGACTTCGTTATTTGGACATGTACGCTTCGGTCAAACCATCGATTTTGTAGGACAAACGTTTTTTCGTGTTTTTTATCAAATTATCTCAAGATTTAACTAACTGTTACTAATAAAATTTGAACAATCACCCAATCGACATATATACACCCAAGCGCAGTTATTAGCTACCACTACCGAGAATTTTCGCAGAGAGAAAAGTTGAGCGTCTCGTCAAAACGAAGCTACTCCCGAAGATTAAGCCTGGTACTAATCATTAAAAAAAAAGGGCGCTGTACTGTGGACTATCAGTTTTCTGGCTTTATCTCGAATTCCCTAAGTGTACTTTTCCCTTTCTGTGTCGTTTTTTGTTTTCCCTTTCTTTCTTATGTTTTTGTTATCTATTTAAAATTAAATCAGACTATATAATTACATAAAAAAAAATCAATAAGAACTTCTTAAGAATTTCTTTAGTAGATTCAATCAAAAAAATTAGTAGATTCGCACGAAAAAATGTGACAACAATGCTTACTATTATTATTATGAAGAAGGGCCCATTTCAAGGACGTCCATTTCAAGGAAATTGTGCGGGAAATGTGAATATACGATATTCCTATGTATACATAGGTCTTGTTATCTATATACACCACCTACGTATAGAATAGTGGCGCATGTACTTTGCTCCGAAGTTTCTCAGCCCAACATCTCGAAATTTATTGGTTCTACGTAAATTTTGTATAAAAACTTTTTTATGCAGATTTATCTCACGAACAAATTCTATAATAGCCAAAATTAACGTAAAACCTATAATTTACGAGATATTTGAGAAAAACTGATTTTCGTAACCTTTGACCTTCTGTAACTTTTGTAGCCATACAGTTGATTTTATGGACTTTTGAAGAATTATTTATGCTAAGATAAAGAATCCCGCTGGAAAATCTTCGGTTGGATTTTTTTAGAGGTTTGGCCTTTTTTTGTGACTGGGTTATAGGCATATTCCAGCTCTATTAATCCATGGCCGCCGTCTTTGCTCTTAACGGATAACCTCTACACAACTGTTTTGTTATAATTTTTATTATTGTTTTTATATAGACGTGCTCTTAAGGTACAACATTTTTAATTGCGATGGAAACATCTAATAGTACGTATTGCAAGGATACAAATCATCAAAATGATAAGTTTGTTTCGAATGTTACTTATTCATTTAGCCCATATTTGTGCTCTTTTTGGATTTATATTTATTACCTCACAATCTAGATTCAACGTGTGCATAAGATGACATATACTGGTGCGTGAACTTTTGTGAATAATTGCACACAAATCGACAGATTTAAAATTATATTTCGATAATTTTCTTGGGTTTCGATTATACTATATGACAACCCACTTGGAATATTTCTTTCTATAATTACTATTACAAAGACGTATGTTTGTATCAACTTTCTTTTCTTTTTAGACAAAATCAGTGATTTTCGTCAGCAAATAGGCTTAACAACATTGACACTTTTAATGAGAAGTCGCAGCCGCAGTCTTCATACTTTCTATTTATTTACTTATTTGCAAAAATGCCGCGTTGGTTTTCCAATAAACTTTTGCCTTTTTATACTACTTTTATATCCAAAATGCATGGATATAGTTTTCATTAATTACTGTACTTTATTACTTTCCCTCATTTCGCACGGGAAAACTGTATCTAGGTACATTTACAAATTGAAATATTCATTTTTGAGCGAACTGTAGTTTTGTAAAAACAACTGGATATTTTTGACATTAATAGAAATACTTTTAGCTGCACATAAACTCTTTCATTACGTTGCTAGTGGAACCGTACGTGTTTTTAACCATTATAAATATCAGATAATAGTTTTCCATAGAATATTATTACGCTTCGCAATGGTTAGGGGTTTTTAGATGTCCGTTGTATTGTGTTAGAGGGAGGATAAAATGTATATAATGGCACGAACTGAACTGAAAAATATAAAAAGAACTCACAACGCAACTAATAAATGTCTCTGGATATCTTGTAATTGATGGCTGTGGTGAAAATGTGTACGAGGGAACATTTCGAGCCAACTTCCATTGGCAACAATTCTACCTATTTGTTACCTGTTGCGTGTCAGTTATAAATTTGTTTCGCTCGTACAGATTTTTAATACTATTACTTTTTATTTGCACTTCTCTAGTTTCAAATACTATTATTTTTTTACTTCTTGCGTATCCAATTATCCATAATGTTTTATATAAGTTGTGCATATATTTTTTATTCAATCAATGTATCAGAAATAATGTCTTCCAAAATCCTAGTATTTTCAAAATTCAACTCTTTAATTAGATTGGAATTCGCTATTTAATAGTTGTTAATATGTTTTTACAACAAAACTGTTTATTATTACCGGTTTAGTAGCTCTATCGGCTAAAAATAGAATAAAACGTCGCAGGCAGCGGAATAGACGGGACATAGACAAATATGGACTTAGAGACTTGCAAGCAAATATTAAGAATAAATTAAATAGTTAGAGAGCAGAGGTGCGGAACGAAAAGATTTCGTACCTCTTTCGAGTTGACAATTCGTTATGGCGTATGACCAAACTCTTAAAAAACAATTCCATAACTATACCTAAGCTCATAAAAGAAGACACAGTATTCGTTAAAGGCACAGAAATAGTCGATTTGCTTGCAAGTCATCTCCAGACTACCAACACGACGTCACTAAACAACAATGATAAACAAGAAAATATCACAAGACTTGCCCGACAAATCCCATCCCATTATCCTATCCCACCCAAGAAACTCTCTAAAATCCCAACCAACCCTTCGGAAATTCGGAAAATATTAGCTGCCCTTCCAAACCTGAAAGCCCCTGGACCAGACAATATATATATATATATATTGTTAAAAAATCTTCCTAAAAATCCCTGGTCCAGTATTCCTACATCGGTTCTTAAATTGCAATACTTTCCTGCATCATGGAAACTGGGGATAGGGATCCCAAAGCCAAACAAGCCGCCGCATGATCCTGGCAGCTACCGACCTATTCGTTTGTTAAACGCCATAGGAAAAATAGCTGAGAGTTACGCTGCGGCTTCTGCGCAAAAAAAAATAGCGAAACAACTCCTTATTTCGGTGGAACAGTTTGACTTCAGAGGTCACATTGCTATCGCTGGTTAAAGTTCAGCAGTGCACTGTCATGTTGCTCTTGGACATTGACGCTCCTTCAATACTGTGTGGCATCACGGGTTAGTATATAAATTGCAATATGTTTGTGGACTGCCCGGGTATTTGGTTGCTCTCTTCAAAAATTACCTTTGGGAGATGCAATTAGTCCGGTTAAACATTACACGATGTGCCACAACCAAATTCAAATTAAAGTTGATGCCATTCAGAATTTTCTTTCTTTTACACATTCTTGGAAGTATATAGAATCAATTTCCATGATATTTAAAATCATTCATCGCAGAAATTTTTTTTACAAATATTTTACTTTTTTTGTTTAATAACACAGCCACACAAAAAAAAGTGGCCTGGCCTGTGGGCCAGACCAGTGTATCCTTATGTATTTGAACCCGCTAAAACCGAATTTGAAGTCAGATTTTCTCATTTTTCACTCCCAACCCCAAAAAGACACCCTCCCATAAAAATGGTCAGTTCGGCGGACCATACCATGTATCCTTATGTATTTGCACCCTGTAAAACAAAGTCTGAAGTCAGAATTGTCAGATTGGCTCGTTTTTCAGACCAGTGAATCCTTACCAAATACATAAGGATTCACTGGCTGGTCCACCGTACAGACCATTTTTTTTTGAGGGGGGGGTGCTTTTTTGGATTTAAGGATGAAAAACAAACCAATCTGACAATTCTGACATAATAAACATCAGACGACGAGACAGCATTACACATACCTATACATAAATATATACACGAAAGATTACCGATTTACGATCTATCCCTACAAGACTGACAAAACCTTTCCCCTTAAAAAACCCATTACCATATAAAACACAATACCTTACCTTACAAACCACCCTCCCTATCCCCTATAAACATCCCCTCTAGCCTCCTTGACCCCTCGCCGAACTTCTATAACGCATCAAAAACTTGCACCATGAGCTGCTTAATCAATGGACACCTGAACCGGGGTTTTTTGTTTGCTCTTCCCTGCCCAAACACTTATATGACAACAACAAAAACGAGCTTATTTGAAGTCAAAAGATAAAAAACTAAACAAACACGATTGATCATACAAGAAGATCGTCTTCATAAGTATGTCTGAAGGTCTTTTCGCCGTAACCTCCGGCCGTTGCGTTACTCTGTGTGTTTAAACGCGTATTTGTAACGTAATGATTGTACAATGAGATAAATGTAATAAACATGACTTACTATCTGATATGTAAACCATTACTAAACAAAATAAAAATATATTAATTTGGCTAATTTGGCGTATTGTATGGCCAATATGCTAATGCACTGTCTGCACTGGGATCGAACCCCAACCCCGGCCGTGACAGTGTCGTGGGTATGGATGTACGTCTGCGTTTCCCAGATGTGTAACCCCCTTCCGGATAGCCTTGGCATTGGATTTTGGTGTTATATACTATATGTGGTGTGTGTTTAGCAATAAATATGATAATGATAAATAAAGGATTTGAAGCCAAAAAATTTATATACGTGCAAATTTTAGTAATACGTTCGACTGTGTCGCATAATTAGTACAGTTGAATTGATTATTTTCGGCGATAACATTCCACTGGAAATTTTATTGTTGATTCTTATGTATTATGATCACCTGATTATGAAAAAATATTTGCGCCCAAAAATTCCTGGTGTGTCAAAAGTTATATGCACTTTTTGATGCGCTTTCACGGATTTTCTACTTATCTGCTTATATATCTACCAGTAATCGACTGGGAATTTTAAAAAAACTGGCTTATTTGAAATAAAGTTTTTAAAAATATAGACCTGTCCGATATGTATAGGTCAATCTGTCATTTTGGAAAGAAATATAAAACACCAAAAATGGCCGAAAAAATCAAAATTGAATATCTTTTATATAAGAATGCACTAAACCCGGACGCTGTAAGTCAAATAGGACGGTCAAAGATGGCGGACGAAATAAAAAATTTTCTTCGTCAAGTATCAAGGAGGCATTTTTTTTTTCGATTGTAGGGTCTTTAAGTACTTTAAGGGGATAATTTTTTTTATTTTCAAAAAAAGTGCATTTTTACAATTTTTAAAAATACATTTCCTTTGAATATATTACTCAGCAAATTGATTCTGTTGTATGTTTGATTGATATATCTCAATGTCTTCATTTCAACAAAGTCAATTCATTTCCGATTGACACTGAAATTGTAGTACCTCAGGGATCTGTTTCAGGAATGGTCCTAATACTTATTTACATCAATGACTTGTCTTACAGTACTCTTTTAGCAAACACTGTTCATGTAGATGAAACAGTGTAAATTTCATACATACAGATGTTTGTTATCGGAGGCGCAAACCAGCCTATCTTAGGTTCAACTAGTTGTTAGCTAATCAGTTTTTAAATAAAGAAAAGAAAGAGACAATGATTTTAGATTAACACGTCATTCAGCTTATAAACATTCAGTTAAATTTTTGGGTGGTATTTTGGACACTATGTTAACTTGAGAAGAACACATGGCTTCAGTCTGCAAGGATATATCTTGAAATATTTCCTTATTGCACAATTTGAAAAAACACTTATCACAGTTCACAGTATTAAAGGCAAATCACGCACTGATTCAATCTTCCTTTACTTATGCTATCTTACAATCGAATTAAAAAACTTTTTTTCACGACCGACTGTAGCATTTTCGCGCCACATGAAATCAGAATTTACGTTAAAATAACGTTTTCTTCGTTCTTGCGTACATTGTTTCCAAGCAAAACTTGATCGACAAATTACGTTTATGAGCCAATGAAGGAATTTATGCGTTAAAATTGTTTTTTTTTACGTAAACTCTGATTTCATGTGGCTGAAAATGCTGCAACCGTTGGCGAACATAAGTTTCTTAATCCAATTGTAGATCGTCAACCCTCCGCCAACTTTTTGCAAATGTGTAAGAAAAGTTGCAAACCTTCGTTTGCCACTTGCTTCAACTTTCTAATCTCAACCGTTTTAGCAAAACTCACTCAAACGGGGTTGGCGTGGGTGGTCTAAAGGGTAATGTTTTTTGGGAGCAGAAATCGACCTCTACCGAATGGCATCAAAAAACGCCTAAAAATACGAAACCTGACATTAGTTCAGAGACCATTAATTAAGTTTTAAAAGGTAATGAAAATAAACGCCTACTTCCAGTTGCGAAAACTCTAACAAATTGTAGACGTTTCAAACACGTGTCTCAAAAATTTGACCAAACCCGAAGATGCTATATATCCATATACCAAACAATGGACGACGTCTTGTGCTTCAAGCGTGTTGCTTAACAACATGTAACACGCTTTCAGCAGTCTCTATGACACAATTATCTCGGTATTATCAATGCTCTAGGTGCATTATATGTGATAATCTTCCCAAATGCACGCGTTGCTGGCCATCTTTGCACTTCAACAACCTTACCGTTTCCCCCACATAGCCTTAAACGTGCTACCGCGAAACCTCATTTATGTTGCTAACTACTTAATTCTTCGCCTAGTGAAATTAACCTGTGACCTTTACCAATGGTTCTAAACTTGAATCTTTAAAAATCGTCAATACAAACACTTAACATTTAATAAAATTTTACGAAACCGTAACAATACATTCACAAGGGATGTTTTGTCAATCTCTGATTTAATATGGTTGAATTTTATACACAAAAAATGTATCAGCTCCACCCTCCTAAAAGTTGAATTCTAGAACTAATATTATTTTTTCTAATCCTTGATATGATCTATCATGTTATATATTTATTTAACGGTAATGGAAGATAAGGATACTTTTAAAATGATCTCATTTTGTTGCAGGTGAAGTGGGCAAAGAAATGTATATAGTAAACCGAGGTCGCCTTCAAGTAGTAGCAGATAATGGAAGGACGGTGCTGGCCACCCTAAAAGCGGGTAGTTATTTCGGAGAAATATCAATATTAAACATGGGCACGGCAGGTAAACACCTTGGTAAATATCAGCAGGCAGGCCCAACAACTGGGGTTCCACTACTTCAACCTCTGCATGTCATATATGTCATGAAATTCCCCTGCCTGGCTTTTATTTGTCAAATTCCCCCGCTAGTAATAATCTCTTACTTTACTGAGGATTGGGAAAAATCTCACAAGATTTGCTGATTCTGTTTCTAATTTGTCAGTTGACATAAAGGTATATATTGAGTATATATTCGACCTTAACAGATGTAAGACGTGAATATCATCTCAGAATTATATCATATAGTATTTTCAATACATGAAACGTTTCATGCCATGCAAATATTGTGACGTCGTAAAATACCTACTGAAAATTAAAATAATTCCATATACACACATGGAATACTTAAGTTGGTATTACGCCACGTGCTCGTATAACTTTGTTTACATGGTATATTGCAACGCGTTGCCTCGAGTAACTCAGTTTAGCTTGCATCGTGTTGTCATTTGGTTGTAAGTGTAATTGCTTCTGTTTTAGTAAGCTCGGTGTTGTGTTTTTCAATACCAATATTATTGTGAATATTTGGATTAAAGATTTTATGTAATACGTTTCAAACCATGTAAACGTGGTAAATCTGACGTCGTATCTTAGAAGTGACATGTAACGCTTCACATGTTAGAGCCACTATATAAACCGATGGTTTCTCATAGAACAGAAGTTATGTTATTCTTTCTGCTAACGCTGAGGTCAATTCTTTCACAATATGCATTTCAAGTCTTAGGTTTATTTTTTATCTATGTAGTACATCAGATATATTTTATTAATTATCGATAGTCGTTATTTCTCTATTCGGGCAAATTATAAATGGTGTGACATCATTAATGTAAGTAGAAACTAATGCGGTGGGAGTATTAGTTAGGTTAAATTTGGAGCTTCAAAAACCTATTTCTTTTTCTTGGTTGGTCAACATTAGAAAAGACGCCACGCAGTTTAAATTCTATCTTCGGCATGTTTAAAAATGTTCAAACAACTAAGGAAATACAAAACACAATAAAAGTGGCGGAATGACTGACTAATATTAGGAATTTACTTGTGCTGTTCCCTCCAATTCAACCACATGTCATGAGTCAATATATAACTTCGACAATTTCGACCTGCATTAAATCGCTTAATTCAAATGGAACATTGAGAAAAAATGTTGGCACTCACAGAGACTATTCTTTTATACAAAAACTACAGGTCTGAGAACTTTTTTTTTTGAAAAGCGCCAGTTTCAGCCCGTTTTAGGAGAAAAGTCCTTTTTTTTGCCCAAAAATCTGGAGAATGGTCAAGCAGAAAATGTGGGCATATGGTTTTCCAGCAATGAGCATTGACAAAGAAAATTTCCCGTCTGGTCAGAAAGAGTTATACTACGTTCCAATTTTGCCTATAATTGATGTCGCCAGTGCTGCCAATTGCACGGAGAAAAAATATTGGCATATAACGATTGTTGATCGCCAAGATACCCTCTTCAACTAACACCAAGTCCCAAAGTGTTATACTCTGTTCCACAATTGAATATTTTCTGGGGCGGCTAACGCCAAAATGGTCAGGGGGAGGAGGTCTGACTTACATAAGGTAGAATACTCAGAAAAATATTTGCTAAAACATAACAGCAATGCCATCAAGTTATATCCCAGGCCCCATATATGCAGCTATCTCCTAGACTATCAGTGTACTATCTTAACCCTATTACAAAAGACTGTTTTAAAAATGTTGACTTCTTAACTGGAAATACTTAATAGTTTGTAATCATCAAAACCATCAATGTACTTTATAACTGTTTACTTAGATCCAACCTTGATATTATAGTATAGTTTGGTCACCATATTATTTGGTATGTATAAACAACTTGAAAAAAGCTGAAAAACATTTTTTGAAGTATCCAGATTTTAAGAAAACCCATGTATACAACAACTTTGCACGCTATGCCGATTTATTAAACAATTATTCATTAAATTCATAGAACCAAGAAGATATCGAACATGTGTTATATTTTTGTATAAAATGTTAAACAACTTCACTGATGTATATCTTATCTTTATTAGTATTCAGGGTGCCAAGAATTAATAGCCGCAGCAAAGATATGTTCTATCTGTCATTTTCGAGGACAAATGTGTCTGAATTGGTAGCCGTAAACTGACTTGATTTTTTGAAAATTAGGTTAGCCAACAAATCGACTTTCTAATTGTACCTAGGGACGGCGCCAAGGGGGGGGCTAACAAATTAGGCAATATTCAGATTGTAAATTTACGCTTCCTTTTACCTTACCCTATAATTGGGCATGTATAACGTATATGTTGCTATAAATAATAATTTTAGAATCGAATTTCAAAAATGTATTCAAATGTCGACATTTTGTAAAATATATATAAAAAATAATAATTTTTTTTGTTATTGTATATCCATAGCGATATAATATATATTAATATGTAGATGAGTACGCTATATATACTCCCACCTACAACGAAGAAACCAACTCACCAAAGTATCAATATTAAAAATCAAATTTAAAAAATAACAGTCAGATTTAACTCATAAATGACATAAGAAAAATGAAATAATTAATCCATAACAATATATTATAATCAATTAGAGACAATTAATCCATTAAATATTTCACCAATTCATGAAATTAATCCATATAGATTCTATTAAAGAATATTTTTGGCAATTAAAATGAAAATGAATGTTCACAATCGGGCGTAAATCGCATCTGGTGAGCACCTTTCGGAAATAAAAAAGAGAATGTTAAAATAGCAAAAAATTAATAAATTGACACGTTGATAAGATGGTTTAAAATGCAGGGGGTAATATAAATAAGGTACTCACCAACACATTTACATAATGGGATCTGTAATTAAAAGTCTTATGGAAAGAAATAAATTTGGGATTGTCTTGGAAAATAATTCGGAACTTGGTGATTTCATGCCGTATCAGCTGTCCATATACCAGTAATTCCTCATACCATCAAATACAAATCTCCATTGCAACACTATCTGGTTGCATATCTTCAAATTAATGATTATAAGAAGATGATGTGCAAATATTAAGTCAACAGACTTCTGTCAAACACTTTCCAACATATTTTTCGTAAATTTAATGTTTAAATTTTCATCCATAATACATCTTATAGCTCTTTTTGTACAATAATACCGTGCGTGTAGCCGAACGCTAGGCATAGGGAGTAAAATTACAACATCGCGCGTGCCAGCTGGCTGAAATGAAATAACAGACTGGAATGCTCCGCTCGACGGAGGAATTTACGGCAGCTATGTTGTCATATCTATCGCGCTACGTGGATGTACATGCCTAATGGGAAATTACACGCACGGTATAAACAATATGTGTTTAAATCACGTTCTTCTTTCTTGATTTTCCGCTCCAATTTTGTTGCTTTTAACTTCTGTATATTATCAGGCGGTACGTATTACGTCGGGGTCACCAATATAGCATATATGTTGCTATAAATAATAACTTTAGAATCGAATTTCAAAGATTTATTCAAATGTCGACATTTTGTAAAATATATATATAAAAAATAATAATTGTTTTTGTTATTTTATATCCATAGCGATATAATATATATTAATATGTAGATGAGTATGGGTATTCTTGGGTATTGTAATGTTAAATAATTAAATAAATAGGGCTTCGATGCAATGATTCTTGTGAGATTTTTCCTTAAATTTTAATATTGTGTGTATCTTAGAGCACATAAATAATATAAAAGGTTTAAAATAAAAATATAAACATGATTAGATAAATGCCTATGAAACAAATATTAAAAAATTGCCTCTTTTTTCGATTTTAATTCCAAACCTACATAAATGCCGTTCAGTATTAAACTCTATTTAACAATTACTGCTGTCATAAACATCTGTCAACAAAATTTATAGAGGTATTTATAAATACATGCCAATAAAAGCTAATGTTGACGTTTAAAAAAAAGATAATTTTCAGAAACACGTCGACTAAATAGACAAATCAAATACCACTATATACAACAAATTTCTTCTAAACGACAAAAAATAAAACTGTCTATTGTAGCCATGATCCATATTTATCACAGCATTTCCTATATGATTATATCTCACAATGATAATAAATCCCGGCCTGGATCTGTATTGCCTTTATCTGCTGTACCTGCACTACGGAGCGCCATTTGGCTACTTGCCAGTAGATTTATTAAATCATAAAAATAGGCAGTAGCAAATCCAGAAAGTATTTCGAACAGAGCAGAGGGGAATATCAAGCGATTAGAGAGATAAAAATCTTTTTAAATACGGACGCGTATTCCAGAATAAATTGTATTACGTGGAATGGTTAAAGATCTCTTAAGAATGCCGACATGAAGATAATAGCCATTTGTAAAATTGATATTCTAAAGTAAAACGAAGGTTTTACGACTTCTTTTACTTTAGAATGGTTCAATGCATAACCATAATGGGCATTATTTGGGTCAGTTTCCACGGAGCTTTTCTCATTTTATGCATGGCCGTATAAGAAGAAAATTGCATAACTTTCATTTTACGCCCATTTTTTTGTTTGGGAGGGTTGGCTCTGCATGTCTCAAAAGTTATTCATAAAAATAAGGGTATAAAATCAAGCACGTGACAATGTGTCTTTTGGGTCATTCCATACCGAATCAACTAATAAAAAAGATATTTTAAAAGTTGACATTTCCCAGTTTGGTAGTTTTTATGAGTTGTCTGGTCTACTGGTCATATAAAAACCCCAAGATTTTATTATATTTTTTTAAGCAATAGTTCCCAAGAGTCCGTAACATACGCAATAACTGTTAAATGAGAGACTCGCTCAAATTTTTAATTTGTTTAATATTGTTAAAATTATGTTCTCTCTTTATAATAACAGTTTTATTATTAACTTCATTGAAATATGTTGCACTTGGCATAAAATTGAATTTGAAATAGTGCAAATGTACATTTTACGTGGTAAAGCAAGATTTTCGAATTTTTTCTAAGAATAGAAATAATTTTAAATTATATTTTGAATACATTTTGATTGCAAATATTTTAGTTTAGTAAGATACTTGTGACATTATCTAATAATTTTTTTTTTAATTATATGCAGTGAAGACGATACAGTTTTTTTAGGGATAAAATGTATCTGAAAACAAAAAGTTATTGGAAGAAAATAATATCTCTGAGCGAATATTTGGCCAAACCTACATTTCGTTGAATGTCATTCGAGAAACTCCCTGAACTAGTAACAAAAAAGTACATAAAAATATGTATGCGTTTTGGTATAACCACGCAAGAAATAGTTTATTAATTTTACTGTATACGACACAAAATAATGTATTATATAAAATACAAATCATAAAGGATTTGGATAAATATAAAGTATTTAAAGCAATAAAAACAATACCCTTTCAATGTCATTTGGCGTCTGAGAACTGTTTTTTTCAATATCCATTTAGTTTAAAAGATATGATATTATGTTTACTGCATTTTGCTAAGGTTGCAAAATGCATTCTAGCAATAACTTCTCCTTTTGAAAGTGTATATATTGCTATGACATTCACACACTTTAAATTACCTTGAACCAGACAGTTGCAGTTGGTGTAAATCCAGAGTCAAAATTTAAGAAGGATGCCAATTTTGGGGCCAATGCGCCCACCTTAGAAAAGTGCACTATCTTATGTTTTTTGACATGCTGATTACAAATATGACCTTCTATTTGCCGAAAATTGAGCGGTTTCAGGGATGGAAGAGGAAACGATTTAGAAACACTGTATGCTTAATATCTAGAATCAATAAGACTACCTGCCGAAGATTTATCGCTAGTACCAGTTTTACAAGAGTATTCTGATGAAGACGTATAGTGAAAAAGATGGGGTACCCACTAGAGCATTATTAACTGTAGTCTATGTAATGAAGCATTATTTGACGAGTTCTTTGTAAATATTTCGTGCAAAGACGAGATTACCTCCCCCCCCCCCCGGTTTCGAGGGTGCTGAACACGATGGAAGTGGTGGGAAGTTTTTGACCGCCGCAACCCCCGAAGCGGCCAAAAACCACCCTTTTTATGGGAATCCCTTTTTGTTTTCATATATAAACGGGTCTGGGAAGTGATTTATCGACGGATTATACTTGAAATAACATGGAAGGGGGTTATAGAGAAAGTGAAATCCAGAGAGCAGGCCTAGGGGCTTGATTGAATCCTCCCGATGGGTGAAAAATCTATTTTTCAAATGATTCGGTTCAAACGTGTATCCTCCGTTTTCGGGGTCGCTGATCACGGGAAAAATATTCATTTTTAGCTAAAACCTCTCCTCATCCCTCAAACGGACAGAAATCACAACCCCACTCACCAAAAAGCATGCTATCCAGGATTTACAGGTTTTTCGGCACATGATCGTTATTCCTGTGCATATCCCTCCATTTTTCATGGAAGAAAAGGTGGTAGCGACTTCGGGGGTTGCTTCAAGAGATGCAAAATCCATTAATTACACTTTGGATCGGCAATACGCCCTTCCCCGTTTTCGCAGGCGCTGATCACGATAAAAATAAAATTAATGAATTTTACATCCCTTGGAAGGGTTGAAACAACCCCCGAGGTCGCTACCACCTTCTCTTCCGTGAAAAATGAAGGGATATGCACAGGAGTAACGATCATGTGCCGAAAAACCTGTAAATCCTGGATAGCATGCTTTCTGGTGAGTGAGAGGTGGTTTCTGCCCATTTTTTGTCAATTGACTTTTTTTTTAATACAATATCATCAGGAGCACAACGGCCTACAATGAAGGTGGCAGGAAATAATTTTCCATCATACTGTAATATCAATAAAGAGTACAAAACATCTCAGTTTTAAACACATATAGCTTTGATACTTTTTCAACACAATTGAAACGCTGCTGCCAGACGTTGTTCCGCTAACAAAGTAGCAGAAGTTTGGTTTGGGGATGACTTACATTTAATATAACAGAAAAAAGATAAACCAAGTTTAAACAAATATAGCTACTAAATGTGGCTGGCTGCCATACTATCAAGTTTCATTAAAATATTATTACTTTGCTTATCTTCAATTGTTGTTAAAAGGTAATGTTTGGTGGTTTTAATTTTTTTTCAAGTACGATAAAACAAGTATTAAATAAAACCTTTTCTATATGTACCAGTTTCCTTTGATATTATATTACGAATAATTTCTTATTTTTTTTTGTTATTATACTAGTACAGTCGAATTGATTTAATTCGTTTTTTTTTTTCGAGGACAACATTCCACCTGAAATTTTATTGTTG
The DNA here is from genome assembly GCA_936432065.2 of Rutpela maculata. Lineage (NCBI taxonomy): Eukaryota > Metazoa > Arthropoda > Insecta > Coleoptera > Cerambycidae > Rutpela > Rutpela maculata. The sequence goes on along the minus strand of OW386287.2, from coordinate 53,641,354 downwards.
ATTCTTATGTATTATGACCTCCTGATTACGAAAAAAATATTTGCGTCCAAAAATTCCTTGTGCGTCAAAAATTATATGAACTTTTTAACGCGCTTTCGCGGATTTTCAACTTTTCTGCTCAATATATCTTGTACTAGTAATCGGATGGGAATTTTTAAAATACTGGCTTATTTTAAATAAAATTCTTAAAAAATATAGACCTGTCCGATATGTATTGGTCAGTCCGCCATCTTGGAAAAAAATAGAAACCTAAATGGCCGTAAAAATCAAAATTGAATATGTTTTCTATAAAAAAGGAGTAATTTCACCAAAGTTGGCAAAAATAAAACTCATTTATGGCCAAATAGAACGGTCAAAGATGGCGGATGAAATAAAATTTGTAATTCTTCGTCAATTATCAAGGAGGCATTGTACGTTACTTTTTTTCTTTTTCGATTGTACATTATTTTATGTGCTTTTAGGGGATAGGGTTCATTTTTTTTTATTTAAAAAAGTTCATTTTTACAATTTTCAAAAATGCATTTTCTTTGACACTCCCTTTTTTTCACCAATTTTCTTACTATAGAAAGTCTCGTATAACTTCAAAAATTTAATACAAATTGAAACTTTTTAATCTGAAAGGGAAATGTATTAAGCATACGCATGGTGATAATAATAATAATATATGAATATATGATCAATAATCAGAACCAAGCAGTCATGACTAGAGTCGTATTATTTTTTATTGGTATGCCGATGAACAGAATAGCACTAAAAATAACGAGCGCATTCGTTGTTTATAAAAAAATATTTCAATCACAAGTGACGTTATGAAATCCTCGGTTAGTCAAAAAAAAAAAAAATTCTAGCTAATAGTAAAAAGAAGAATAGATTTATAAAATTATTGCGCAAAGATAATGACTTTAACGTTAAAATATGCAGAGAAGACGCCGATACTACAATCGTTAAAGCTGCTATTGATTTGAAAACCGAAGTCAATCAACTTTTAATAGTTGGTGAAGATATTGACCTTATGGTTATAATGACTCAACTAGCATATGGAATCATCATAATAATAATAATATAATAATAAACGCCTAGAGTAATACGCCCCCTAGAATAATACGAGAGTTTGCTTGCCTCTCAACCTCAAACAAGCAGCAATATTTATTTACTTTCGTTTTAGGTTAACTTTTATTTTTATCTTTACTTTAACATTCATAATTTTTAAAATTTGGATAAAAGGAAAACTTATTACATCATAAATTTACCTACTTTTTTTATTTTTTACAATAGAATATAAAAAAACCGTAAATAACTTTATTATAATATTAGTAATACTTACTGAAAAATATTACAAATTAATTCACCTTCAGTTAAAGAATATGGTATGATCCATCTTTAATATTATATAAGACTTCATAATATTGATGCAAATTAGACTTTTCAACTCACTTGAAAGAGAGAACGTATAATTTTAAGAATAAAGTAGACTATATATTCGTATAATTTTTGAAGTTATACGAGACTTTCTATATTACAGCTAATTTTGTTTCGATGAAAATTGGGTGAAAAAAATTTAAAAAAAAATAAACTCTGTCCCCTAAAATTACATAAAATGAAAAAAAAGTCCCGTACAATGCCTCCTTGATAATTGACGAAGAATTAAAGATTTTATTTCGTCCGCCATTTTTGACCGTTCTATTTGACATGGGGCGTCCATTATATTTGACCATAAATGAGTTTTACTTTTGCCAACTTCTTATAGAAAATATATTCAATTTTGATTTTTACTGCCGTTTTTGGTGTTTTCTATTTTTTTCCAAGATGGCGGATTGACTAATACATATCGTACAGGTCTATATTCTTTAAGAATTTTATTTCAAATGAGCCAGTATTTTTAAAATTCCCATCCGATTACTGGTACAAGATATATTAAGCAGATAAGTTGAAAATTCGGGAAAGGGCGTCAAAAAGTGCATATAACTTCTAATGCACAAGGAATTTTTGGCGCAAATATTTTGTTCGTAATCAGGAGGTCATAATACATAAGAATCAACAAAATTTCAGGTGGAATGTTGTCGCCGAAAAAAATCAATTCAACTGCATTATACGCGTAATTCATCCGGATTTATTTAAATCAAAAATGGAGGAAAAATCGAAGTTGGCAGGAAGAATTCTCTTTCATATGAAGCAATGCACTATTTTGTTCCATTTTTTCCACATTTCTTGACACTATAAGAAGGAATTTCAAGAATTGCTACTCTGCACTTTATTTGTTATTTGAACGTAATTTAACACCACTAAAAACAAACGTGAAACAACACTACATTGAACTTTAACACTGCATCGTTCAAAATTATAAATATGTGATATTGACGCAAATGGTTCTCAGACGACAAATTTGTTATGTCTTAAGTAGAAAACATTATCATTTGCCTAGTTATTTTGATATTTTAAAGTCTGCTCTTCTCTACACGTTGTTATGTCCCTGCGGAACCAAAACAAAGACCACGTAGGTAATGTGTTTCCAGTCTGAAATTGCATACGATCCCCCGTTACATTATTGGCATGTTTTCGATACTTTATCTTTTTTCTTGAATTCAGTGTAGATTAATGTAGCGAAACATGATAGCGGTTTAAAGTTTTTGAATAAAATTACAGGCAACCGACGAACAGCCAGCGTGAGATCGGTTGGGTATAGCGATTTGTTTGTGTTGAGTAAAAAGGACATGTGGGACGTCCTGAAAGAATACCCTGCTGCCAGAGTTCGTTTGGAGGCGATAGCCGTCAAGAGACTGGAGAAGTATAAAAGAGCGCCCTTAGAAAAAGGTAAGCGAGGCACTTTGTGATATTGCGTGTACGAATCATCGATTGCTCCCTGTGTATGCATAGGCGTCTGGAGACGGGCAATCCTAGGCGGTGGCCCAATCTTCAGACGTTGTGAGAAAATTACGTAGCAACAGTTGCTTTTACTGATATCACCTGAATTCTTGACGTTAGTATAATAGTGGAGCGCAGCTAGACGAGAAAAGTAAATTACTAGGAAATCGATTGCACTTACGTGGATTAGCCTAAAATCTTTTTAAATGATTTTCTATCTAGTGTAATAAAGATATCATTTTTCAAAAAAATTTCTCCCGGCAAGCTGATTTTTTCAGGGTCGATGGAGTATCCGACCAAAAAGTCACAGTCCTTGTAGGGTGTTGCAATAGAGGTGGTTTCTTATTTTTTGTCTCTTTTTGAAATTTTCCAACTTGTACATAGTAATATTCTCTACAACTTTGCCTAATAAAATTTTTTTGTAACTTTGATTTTTGATGGTCCAGCGCCCATTATATGGGAAAACATTCACCATATTTATTTATTATGGTTCAGGAAATATACAAACAAAAGGCTGAATAGCTGGTTTTTGCAGGGTTGATTGAGAACTGTCTCCTGAATCTCCAACCAATTTTTTTTTTGGAGACTCAGGAGACAGTTCTCAATCAACCCTGCAATAACCAGCTATTCAGCCTTTTGTTTGTATCTTTCCTGAACCATAGTAAATAAATATGGTCAATGTTTTCCCATATAATGGGCGCTGGACCAACACCACCTAGAGATTAAAGCCAGACGACCAGCTGACATGACGTCACGCTTCAACGGTCGACCGACTAACCGTGACTATTAGTGCTGTCAAGTGCAGTGTCAAATAAAACAAATTATTTGTTGTATTTGCATTTTAGTAATATTGTGTCTTATTGTTTATTCTGTGTTTTAAACGTGTAAATGTAATCTAAAACCCACTTTAAACAGTCAACAAATAATACATTCCAGTGATAGTTATAAAATACTTAATTGCCGTGCAAAATGGTAAACAAATGCTGCGTTCCTCGCTGTACTGATAATTATGCCACCGGGGAAAAGGTAAACGTTTTTAAATTTCCCAGAGATGAGAAACTGAGAAACAAATGGATTAAAGCTATTCATCGAGAAAACTTTAAAATTTCTATGCACTCTGTGGTGAGTTATTATTTTTAAGTCTCTCGTAATCTAAATCGAATGAAACTAAAATTGAGGCTAGGTTTTCACTTATCTTATATGAGTGACCAAATACGCTTTTCATTAGTTAGTTTTGTCTCAGAATTTAATTATTAAAGAAAAAACCGTTTTACTTTATAAGAATTAGTAGAAGCAAATTAGAAGTGATTTTTATTCTAATTACGTCCAAATGTATTATGTATCTCAATACCTAAAACCAATATATGCATATATTTTATTTATAATTGTTTTATTTGTCTTTGAGAATATTTCCAATAATTTCTTAACTATGCGTTATCAAGAACATATTACTGACAGGGTACACAAATTTAAATTTTGTAGTTGAAATTTCTTCACCGTCAATTTATATTTTGGTTCTATATTTTGTTTTTTTTTAATTGCCATACATATAAATAAGATATATATAAATTAGTCAGTATTTTTAAGAGAGAGGCTCGTAGGGAGAGCGACCGAACCGGCCACTTTTCTTTTATTCCCTAATATTTATTGTAGTTTTTACTGCCGTAATGTAGTTTTTAAGACTCTTTTTTATTATAGTATAAGTAAAATATCACTCTAAGCTTAAAAACAGCAAACATTACAGCAGGTAATAAATATTTCTTATTTGAGAGTAGTCACATGTAGTATAATAGCATTGCTTTAATGTATTACGCCGCATATGCTGGGCCTTTTTTCAGTGACGTCACCAGCTGGTTATCTGGCTTTAATCTCTAGGTGGTGTTGGCTGGACCGTCAAAAATCAAAGTTACAAAAAAAAATTATTAGGCAAAGTTGTAGAGAATATTACTATGTACAAGCTGGAAAAAGAAAATTTCAAAAAAAACAAAAAATAAGAAACCACCCATATTGCAACACCCTACAAGAGGTGTGGACTGTGACTTTTTGATCGGACACTCGGGAGACACCCCTACATCGACCCTGAAAAAATCAGCTTGCCGGGAATTATTTGTGAGCACCCCCTATAGAGAAGGTCGACTTTTACTGTACTAATCGTCATAAATGAAGTTTCGTACCAAAATTTTTTTACCGCTTAATTTTTTTTAGAATTTCAAAAAACTCGGTTTGTTATGAAAAATTTATGTTATAACCCAAAAATTTCCCTAATTTAAAAAGAGTGATTTTCAAACACGTGTACTAATAAAAGTAATGTCAAAAAAGACAATTTATCCGTGATAGTTGTAGTAGTATATTATTGAAGAAAGTATTTTTAAGAAAAACAATATATGACATTTGATTTACTGTTTCAAAAACCATAAGAAAGTTTAAATAAACTTCTTTGTCGCAATGCAATTTAAATGAAGAAACGAGGATGTTAAAAAGTGGCTAATTTTGGCCTAAGCTGGGCAACGAAAAATGAACACGGTTTTTGTTAACATTTTTCACGTAGAATGCGATAATCTATTTGGTTCTGCGAAAAAATGGCGGAAAAATGTTAAGAAAATGCTTGAGAATTTACAAAGTCCTGTCTGAGTTATTCACAAGTTAAACTTTTAAGGTCCATTATATTTTACTTTAGTATATTTTTCTCGTAGAATATGATTCTCTAAACTTTTAAGATCCATAGCTTATTATGCGAGATTCAGGTGGTTTCTTGTAGTATTTTTTCCGTAGTTGAACCTCGTAGCTCTTTTTTTTGCGGGGAAATGTTGGGAAAAGGCGTAAAAATTAAAGAGATGCTTGAAAACTTACAAAATCTAGCCTAATTTTAACCTTTAAGAATGCAGAGTATATAACTAAAGATCGAGGTGATTTTTCATAGTATTTTTCCATTGGAATACGATGGTCTACTCTGCTTTGCGTTAAAATGCCGGAAAATGACTCAACATATCTACTCTGCGTCATTTCTAAATGAAATATATTAGGAATTAACTTTAATAACTTGAGATTATAGTTGGTTTCTCCTACTTAATGAAAAAAAAAAGGTTAACACTGCTTTGCGGGAATACCTAGGGAAAATTCGGAAAAATTAAAAAAGTGCATAATAACTTACAATATTTAGCCTGTAATAACTACAAGTTAAACCCATTAAGATCCAGAGTATCTAACTTAATTTCAAGCTAATTTCTTTTAGTATTTTACCTGTAAAACGCGTTGCTATCGTTACGGTCGTATATCCTATTTTCCGGGAAATGCGAAGAACCGTCCGATAAGTCAAAATAATTAGCTTGTGTTATTTACATTCGAAATCTATTCAGACCAAACATAGTTAATCTTAATATCACGCCGGTTTCTTGTAGTGTTTTTCCTGTAGAACAAAACCGTGTACTTTTTTTGCAGGAAAATGTCAGGAAGTGCATAAAAACCAAAAAATGCCTAAAAATTTGTATCCTGTGGTATTCATAATATAAACTTATTAAGTTTCGGAATGTTTAAGTAGATACCACGGCAGTTTCTTGTAATACCTTTCCCGTAAAATGCGACTAAATGTGACTAAAAATGTGATTAAATTTTATGAATCTAAAGCTGCTTCACTCACTTCCCGTTTCTTTTTCAGATTCTTCCTCAGAATCATCATCAGATTCTCCTTCAGAATTTTGTACAAAGCAGTTTTCTAAGAACCGAGCTGGTACTGAAATATTTTCTTCATATTGTGCTTTACTTAAATACCAAAGAATCATCACGTGAGAGCAACATCCTACTACGCGTTTTTGTTATGCTTTACAATTTTTCCACATTTTCCCTAAAACAATATTAGATTATACATAGAGTATACTGGGGTCTACTCAGAAGACCTAGATCTACACTCGATAATACCGCTAGGCACACATGCTACTATTTTCCAAGCTGAACTAGTAGGGATCCTGCAAGCGGTAATATAAACCACGAAGGCAAACGTCAGTGGTAAAACGATGCGCATATCAACGGACAGCATAGCAGCCCTGCTTGCCCTAAACAACTGTAGGACAGGCTCGGGGCTGGTTCTGGAAATTAGAAAGGCCCTAGATGTGCTCGCACAAAACAATAGTGTCCAGCTCCTTTGGGTGAAAGGACATAATCGAATTCAGGGTAACGAAGAAGCGGACGCTTTAGCCCGCAAGGGATCTGAGAGCACTCTGCGTGGTCCGGAACCTGCAATAGCGCTCTCAGATTCAGTCCACAGTTACCTGCTAAAGAATTATACACTTAAACGCCATACGGACTGCTGGAATGGTCTGAGCAGCTGCAGACATAGCAGAATGGCTTTGGCCACACCCAGTCGTAAGCTAGGCAAACCCCGTCTCCAAATGTCCAGGAGTAATCTGTGCATTTATGTAGGATAACTAACCGGACATTGTAGACTAAACAAACACCTCCATACACTGAGAAGTCATAGACAACCCGAAATGTAGAGGTGTAATCTGGATGATGAGACTGCCGAGCATGTGCTCTGTGGCTGTCCTGCTCTCTCAACGAAAAGAGGATCCATACTGGGGGACTTCTGGTGGCATCTCACCTGGCCTTCTCCTCAAATACATCACAAGTGTTGGTTGGCTTGAGGAATGAGGGGCTCGATGGACACGCCACCACTTACGGAGGCAGCATAATGGGCCCGCCTATGAGGCCTGAGTGCACGTGAGAGCAAGCTTACCCCACGCCAAACAATCTAGATCTAGACATAGAGTATACAGTTTTATATAAAAAATACTACGAGAAAACACCGTCATTTCAGGTCAAGTACGCTCGATCTCAATAGATTTTACTTGTGAAAAAAAATATATAAATTATTAGACATTTTCTTCATTTTTTCACTTTTTTAGCAAACAAGGTACACCATTGTCCACGATGGCTCGGCCCCTCAAGGCTCAAAACGTCCCGGGCGTCGGACATGTCGTGAAGCGACGCTGGAAGCCGAGCGACGTGATGGCCTTGAGGCCTGCCAAGGTGGGGTTCGCTGGTGATGCCTAAACTCTGTACTGCGGTCGGCGCCGCAGGTTCGTTGGTAAACACGGCAAAGTCCCCAAGGAGCTCTGCCCAGGGGTGAATTGGTAGTGGATTTGTCATATCCATTTCCCCTATCGAAGCTCTTTACTAATATGATATGACCTTGAGAAATTCTGTAAGTAGACACAGCCGGATGACCTGGAAATAGCTGTGCCTAGTGGTTCAAATAACTCAGTCCTCGGCGGAGTGCCCTATGACTGAAGGACACGTGCAAGGTACACTCCACCTGTCTCTCCCTAACTGAAAATTTAGATCTGCCGGGTAGTCTGGCTTTAACGCGGGTTGTCTGTATGTTTCGCGTTCTAGGTGCACTCGAGTGAAGACCTCTGTCAACTCAACAACCGAAGTTGTCGTTCGGAGGTACTTCGCTCTTGTACACCAAATTTACTCCCGACGTGGCACGCTTCCCACGAAGGCACTGACTACAAGGGCGTTGCAGTCGGTTAACCCTCGAGAGAACCACCAATATATGCACCTCGTGAAGAGAGGTGAGGCTATGGAAGATGAAATGGAGCACTGGGAATTGGAATGGTTCAGGTCCCGGTTTGTTTCAAAATACTTCCTGGCTTTCGTTCTGCCGTCCTCTTCGTCCTATGTCCACCAAGCTGGTCCTGAGATCGACGTTCTTCGCCAAAAGGCACCTGGGCCAACCTTAGAAAAGGCTATAGCCGTACTGCCATGAGCAGTCAACGATTTCTTTGTTAAATTGATTTGGTGTGTATTCTATGTACACACCAAATCTCGAGAGGTCTTTAAATACTGTCCCTAAAATGATTTGAAAGTGTACAATATAAAGAATGACTTGATATTCGAGCAATTAACTAATATTGAAAAAAAACAAAAGCGACGTGCACGTATGGCTGCTCGAAGTCAATGACAGTGACAGGGGCTGGTTCAGCTTAAAACGTTTATTTTATCTGTTTGGGTCGCTCCAATCACTGAGCTAGGAATGTGCAACTTAGGTGGGCGGAGCCTAACCGGGCTGCGCTGTTTGACATAAATAGCACTGTCAATGCGATTTTTCGACAGTAGTTGGAGAGTGCACATCTCGGAGCATATGAATGAATATTTTAGGTTAGGATTTTAGCAGTAGGCAGGTAATATTCAGCCAGAGTGCGGATATTACTTAGCGGAAAACTGAAGTATGCATATGTATTTACGGAATCCTGATTATTTTAGAGATAGTAATTTATTGCAGAAGACAATCAATTATATTTAGTTTTAGTTTAATTTATGTTAAGTTTTTAAGGTTTTTTTTCTGAGCCTTGGGCCCGATGACACGCCCCTCTCGAGACCTGATGTGAGGTGTCAGTTTTTTGATAATTTCTTTCTTTATTGTTTATTTTTTTTTTCCAAAAACGTTACAAGGTAGAGGGAACAATAGGTAACTTACAACTAACATTAGGAAATAGGAAATGAACAAAGGAACAAAACAAAACTTAAAACTACGAAGGTGGTCCTTCGCCTCCTCTGGCACCGGCGCGGAGCGTCCAGTGTTCGGACGCGTCGAACACAACACTTAATATCTAGGTGAAGCTAGGATTAGGTCAGGCCCTAAACTACGGTGAGGTCCCTAATCAATTCTTATTCTAATGGTAACGAGGATTATGTGAGGTTTGGCTTTGTCTATTGGGGAGGTTTACAGACTACATTTATTTACGCGATAACGAGGATTATGTTGGGGTTTACTATACGGTGAAAGATCACTAAAGCTACGTATACCCTTACTCTTGAGGATTGTCCTAATCGGTTGAGTCCTCTTCTCCGTCTTCCTGGAATACCTCCTGCGGCTCCCTAGCTGGAGGGAGTGGGCGTAGGTCATCAATGTGTATGAGAGCGACATTGTCCCCTCGCTGCACCTCATACACGCTGTCGCCGCACACTGTCACTACCGTGTGTGGCCCGGACCACGTTTTGCCAAACTCTCTGCGCTCGGCATCGTGCGTCCTTACCAAAACTCGTTGCCCCACTGTGAGCTGAACCGCAGCGGTACGTGGCTCCGGAAATAAATCTCTTTGGATTATAATTTGTCGCCTTTGCGCCCGCCGAATCCTCTCCTCTCTTGCCGGAGGTGTATTATCGATGGGTGCCCTTTCCGCGGGATGTTGCCAGGATCCGGGCAAAGCTAGATCTGCGCCAAGGAGTGCCTCTGAAGGAGACACCCCCGTGGCCTGGTTCCGTCTCCGACGAAGGGCAAACAGAATTTCATGTAAGCGCGTGTCCCACGACATATGCGGCGCTCGCATGAGTTGTGCCCTGAGGGCTTTCTTAAGTTCCTGATTTCGCCGCTCTACAGGATTTGCGCGCTGGTGGAAAATAGGTGATGTGAAGTGCAGTATATGATACTGATCAAGGAAACGCTCCCAGAGGTTGCTGTTGAATTGATTTACATTATCGGATATAATGCTTTCTGGGTATCCCCAGCGTGCAAAGGTTTGTTCGAGGCAGCGGATCATGTCCGCGGATGTGGAAGTTACGGTGGACACCGCCTCCACCCATTTACTAAATGGAGATGACAATGATAAAGCGATTTCCATCTAACGTCTCAGGGTAGGGGCCCATTTGGTCGATGCTGACCACCTGCCACGGACGTGTGGGCGGCCTTGGGCGCAGTGGGGCCGCTGCTTGGCGGGCACTGGCCTTCGTAGAGGCACATATGAGGCAGTACCGGACGTGGGTCTTGACCTGTTTCCATATTCCGGACCAATAGTACCTCTGTATTATTTGCCTGTACGTCTCATCTCTACCCGGGTGCTCCGCGAGCACGGAGTCGTGATAGGCAGTCACAACCCGCTGCTGCAGCGGTTCTGGGACTAGGAGGAGTCTCGTGTTGGTTTCTATATTAAATAATACCCCATCTTCTACTACAAACTTTCGTGCATAAGCCCAGTCGCCCCTTTCTCCAGCCATCATTTGATGCCAGTGCGCCACCAGGGTCTGGCATCGTAGGTCGGCTAACTGGGCTATTTTAATAGCGTCAAACAGGGTTTGTGGGCCGGCGTTGATGATATCGAGGTGCACTTCGTCTGTCCTGGGCAAGGGAGGCAGCAGACGTTCGTCGCTGACTACCTCAGTGACGGCTTGGATGACGTCTGCTGGGAACCTGGAAAGCATATCAGGCAACTGGTTCTCCCTACCCGGGCAGTGAATTATGTCGAAAGCGAATTCCTGGAGGAGGAGCGCCCAGCGGGTGAGCTTGGCGCGCTCATCCTTGTACTTGTTCAACCATCCTAGCGCTTTGCTGTCGGTGATCAACGTGAAGCGCTTGTCGTCGAGATATTGACGATAACGCTTGCACGCATAAATCACAGCCAGAACCTCTTGCTCGTTAATATGGTAGCATCTTTCTGTTTCGTTAAATTTTGCGCTAGCGCACGAGATAATTTTCCGGTTTCCCGCGTCATCTAATTGGAATAATACGCAGCCCATGCCCAGGGAGCTTGCGTCCGTTTGTAAGTAAAAGCGGTCCGTTGGCACTGGCCTGTGTAATTTCAATGGCATTGATAATGCCTTTTTGAGGGCCTGAAACGCCGTCTCCGCTTCTGGCGTCCATAGAAAACGTTTCTTTCCAGTTAGGTCGGTTAGAGGGGCTGCGAGGGTGGCGAAGTCTTTCACATATTCTCGCAGCCACCCTGCCGTACCTAAAAAGCCCCTCAGTTCCTTCATGGTGCGAGGCGTTGGGTACTTCTGTGTTTGCAGGATGTGGTTTTCAGTGGGTTCATTGTGGCGTGCCGTGATCCGATGGCCAAGATAGTCCAGAGCTTCTGCTCCGAACGTGCACTTGTCCAACGCAACACGGAGGCCATGGACCCTTAATCTCTCTAGCACAAGTTGGAGGTGAACAAGATGCTCGTTTTGATTGTCCGAATATACAATTATGTCGTCCAGGTAAACCTTCACGAAGTTGTCCAACATCCCGGACAATACCTCGGCCATCATCTTCGTGAAGGTACCTGGAGCGCCTTGCAAACCGAACGGCATGACTAAGAATTCGTACGTGGCCCCCTCTGGCGTGCTGAAGGCCGTCAGAGGAATGCTTTCTTCGGCCAGGGGAATTTGCCAATAGCCACTCCTGAGGTCCAGGCTTGAGAAGACCTGGGCTTCGCCTAGCTCCTTAATTGTTTCGCGCACCGGTGGCAGCTGGGCTACCTCGTCTTCTGTGATGCTGTTTAGTTGCCTATAGTCAACACAGAAGCGAGGCTTGCCATTTTTCTTGGTGACAATGACCACCGGCGAGCTATACTGACTATGGCTACGGCGTATAACCCCTGCAGCCAGCATCTTGGTCACCTCTTCTTGGATGACCCGTCGCTTGACCTGAGAAAATTGTGTTCGTCTAATTTTGAATGGTTTGTCCGTTTTTAGCTTGATTTTGTGCGTACAGACCCTTGTCGTAGGTTGTCGTGAGTCTTCCGAGAAGACATCGGAGAATTTATTGAGTGCTTGCTGGTAACGTTCTAGTTCATCTTGGGGAGCTTGACCTTCTCCCAGAACCACTGACGCATGTATCCTTTCGAAGGGTGTACTTTGGTCGTGCCAGAACACGCTGTGTCTGGCCGCGGACCCAAAGTACACGCAGCGGTTCGGGAAGTCAAGGACGGCTCCTTCGAGGGCCATCCAATCTCTCCCCAAGATGATATCATCTGACATTTCCCGTAGAATGTGCAGGGTCACAACCGACGTGGCCCCTGCCACCAGCAAGTTTACTCGTATTTTCCCCGTTGTTTCCACAGAGCTGTTCGCATCCGCCAGTTGGACCGTCAGATTGGAAGGCTGAACGTTGGTGTTACGCACCAGGTCTTCGCGTACGAATGAGTGACTAGCCCCACTGTCTAAGAGAGCTAGTACTCGTCTGTTAGTAGTCTGAAGGACCAAATTCAGCCTTGGCGGCCTAGTGTTTCCAGCGGATGCGTGGCGCAAGCTGCTGACTTGCATCAAGGGCGCGTCGATGCGCTGCTGTGGTTGATCAAGGGGCGAGGGACACGAGCGGGCTCGCCCCTCTCTTAGTTTTCCGCTCTAGCCCTAGCAAGACGCTCCTCCTCGGACCGGGGCGGTGTTCTAGGCCTTGGTCTCGGAGGGTCTTGGCGCTGTGCAGCGGAGGCGACGTTCAATTGATTCCTGGGACCGCCCACAGCGTCTCTAAGAACTGGCCTTGGGCAGTCCCGGTGAAAATGCCACTCGCCACAGAAACGGCATGGCGTAGGTGGGCCTTCACCCCTTTCAATATTTGCGCGATTGGCAGTGGTTCGCTGTTCTCTAGGCGGGTTGTTAGACCTGCCTTCCGCAGGTTGCTGCACTGTCTTTGTCGCGAGGCGTTTCGACTGTTTAACGTCCATCTCTATATCTTCGGCCTGTTTGATGAGGTCGTCGATGCTAGCAAAGTATTTGTTTCTCAGAAACGACCTTAATTCGGGCAGTAGGAGTCCTACAATGTGGCGCATTCTGGAAGCAGGCTCCGGCATTGCCCCCAACCGTTTGGCCAGCTGCCACTTCTCCATTATGAAGGTGGCAACCCCTTCGGTCTGGCCTTGCTTCCTTCCGTATAAATTACTAGTTAATGCGCCCAAATAAGCGGGATCGTTGTATCTTGCCAGTAAGCGTTCACTGAAGGCAAGGAAGTCCCTACGTTCATACCTATATAAGTTGTGCCAGTCTTTGGCTTTGCCCTTGAGGAAGCCAGTGGCTACATAGCCTTGGTCCTCCATGATCACGCGTTTTCGCATAAAGTACTTCTGTACCTCGACTAGGAATTCTTTTGGGTCCTCCCAATCAAGGCCCTCAAAGCTCGGTACCGGTTCCTTTGGTTTATTGGTCGTTTCCATGCGGGAGATGAGCTCTGTCATTGCCTTCACCAACTCCACCGTGATGTGTGGTGTCATCGTTGGCTCAGCGACAAGTCTCGCCGCTTCCGCTGGAGGCGCATAGTGACTCTTCGGCTCTTCTTGTCGAGCCCTGCTTACGGTATGTAACTGGTGTGGCAAGCGCGAGTGATTTGCCTGTGCTTGCTGAGATCTCGCTTCCTCTGAGTGGCCGAATTCCTGACAGTAGTCGCCGGCGCATATGTCACTACAGCTCCTCTCATCGTCTTCCACTACCCTAGGAAACGTTTCCCTGGTGTGTAGTGGCTGTTGGTGTATTAAGTCATTGCGTATCGGAGTACTAAAAGTTGGGCGCCAATGTGTTGTATTACACACAAGGTGTGCGTCTTGGCGCACAAATCCTGCCGGCTGGGTGTTCATGGATTCCCAAACCACTTCAGGGTTTGGAGGCCCCACGTTAAGGGAGTCATGTCCACGATGGCTCGGCCCCTCAAGGCTCAAAACGTCCCGGGCGTCGGACATGTCGTGAAGCGACGCTGGAAGCCGAGCGACGTGATGGCCTTGAGGCCTGCCAAGGTGGGGTTCGCTGGTGATGCCTAAACTCTGTACTGCGGTCGGCGCCGCAGGTTCGTTGGTAAACACGGCAAAGTCCCCAAGGAGCTCTGCCCAGGGGTGAATTGGTAGTGGATTTGTCATATCCATTTCCCCTATCGAAGCTCTTTACTAATATGATATGACCTTGAGAAATTCTGTAAGTAGACACAGCCGGATGACCTGGAAATAGCTGTGCCTAGTGGTTCAAATAACTCAGTCCTCGGCGGAGTGCCCTATGACTGAAGGACACGTGCAAGGTACACTCCACCTGTCTCTCCCTAACTGAAAATTTAGATCTGCCGGGTAGTCTGGCTTTAACGCGGGTTGTCTGTATGTTTCGCGTTCTAGGTGCACTCGAGTGAAGACCTCTGTCAACTCAACAACCGAAGTTGTCGTTCGGAGGTACTTCGCTCTTGTACACCAAATTTACTCCCGACGTGGCACGCTTCCCACGAAGGCACTGACTACAAGGGCGTTGCAGTCGGTTAACCCTCGAGAGAACCACCAATATATGCACCTCGTGAAGAGAGGTGAGGCTATGGAAGATGAAATGGAGCACTGGGAATTGGAATGGTTCAGGTCCCGGTTTGTTTCAAAATACTTCCTGGCTTTCGTTCTGCCGTCCTCTTCGTCCTATGTCCACCAAGCTGGTCCTGAGATCGACGTTCTTCGCCAAAAGGCACCTGGGCCAACCTTAGAAAAGGCTATAGCCGTACTGCCATGAGCAGTCAACGATTTCTTTGTTAAATTGATTTGGTGTGTATTCTATGTACACACCAAATCTCGAGAGGTCTTTAAATACTGTCCCTAAAATGATTTGAAAGTGTACAATATAAAGAATGACTTGATATTCGAGCAATTAACTAATATTGAAAAAAAACAAAAGCGACGTGCACGTATGGCTGCTCGAAGTCAATGACAGTGACAGGGGCTGGTTCAGCTTAAAGCGTTTATTTTATCTGTTTGGGTCGCTCCAATCACTGAGCTAGGAATGTGCAACTTAGGTGGGCGGAGCCTAACCGGGCTGCGCTGTTTGACATAAATAGCACTGTCAATGCGATTTTTCGACAGCGCAGTCGACGAGTGCAGACCTCCAGTGTGCAGTTGAAGACAGTGCGAAGCGAACTAGTGAAGTGGCAGCCCCACAGAGAGTGCAAGAGGAGAAATATCAGTCGTCTTTATTAAGACGCTGATATAAAAGATAAATAAAGTCCCCCGCCTGGGGACACTTGTGTTTACCTTCCCGATTCCTTTCCTATTTTTCTTTTTAGGTAACAAGAGGACGACATGCCGAGGAAGAAAAACTCGGACAGGAGCATCGACATGGAGACAGATGACTCGTCCCGAGCATCAACACCGGCGAGATCACGAGGAGATGAGAGAGATTTAATCAAAGCGCAACTCGAGGAGGAAAATAGGTCACTACGAGCCCAAATTACACAACTCCAGATAGAGCTAAGCGATCTTACCGCACAAATGGCAAAGCAAACCGAACTAGCAATACTGCAGAGTGAGGACGCAAAACGCCAGAATGAAATAGCAGAACGCCAGCACCACGAACTAATGGCAACTCTCCGAGCCTGCAACGCCACCTTCGAGGCCCCCGCAACGAAAGAAGCCCTGAAAAGGAAAAACGCCCCCGACAGTGAAGACGAGGTACCCCCCACAACAAAAAAGACGCCTACTCCCAACCAGGACAAACCATCCACCAGCCAGGCCAAGAGCACGACGACCATGGACGTGGAGACCCCTGCAACCCCCCGGATGCCCCCCGTTGTACTGAGGAAAAAGGAAACTTGGACCGAAGTTACAAACAAACTCCACCACGCCCGGATAGGCTTCAACAAAGCCAAGGTGGTAAGAGAGGGCATCTCCATAGAACCTGCGTCAAAAGAAGACCACACCCGGATGACCACGCTGTTCGCCCAGGAACAGCGGGAATTCCATACCTACGCCCTGCCCGATGAGAGGATGTTGAGAGTGGTACTCCGAGGCATCCCCAGCGGCATAAGCACGGACGACGTGAAATTAGACCTCGAGAGACAGGGATTCACACCCACGTCAGTCCAGAGGATGACCTCCCGAAGGACAAGGCAGGAAATCCCACTGATGCTGGTCCTGGTCCCTCCGACGCAAGAACAAATTCTGACAGTCAACAGATGCTGCTTCCTAGTTGTCAAAGCCGAGAAGCAAAGAGCCAAGCAGATCATCTCCCAGTGCCACAGGTGCCAGACATACGGCCATGCACAAGGACGGTGCACGGCCCAGCCCAGGTGTGTAAAATGCGGAGAGGCCCATCACACCAAAGACTGTCAGAAGAACAAGGACACCCCAGCAAAGTGCGCAAACTGCCAGGGAGCGCACCCTGCTAGCTACCGAGGGTGCCCCCGATGCCCCAAAAGGATAGCCAGCCAACAGACACCAGCCCCCCGGAAGTCACCCGCCCACAAGTCAGTCACTACCAGGACAACCCCCGGGCTAAGCTACGCCAGAGGGAGCAGCAGGGACACCCACCAACCCAGTCCCACCACAACAGGCCCCCCTAGAGGCTGGACAACTCGCTGCTGTACTGGCCCAGATGCAGCAGATGTGTACCATGATGGGGGCCCTGTTCGCAAACCTGCCCCACCTCACCCCCCAGTGACGCCACCTGGACCACTTCGTCGATGGAGAAGCCACCGGAAGAGACATGACGACACCCTACACCCTACCCACGACCCTGCGGGTACCGGACAACACACCGTCCAGTACCTGTAGTCCCCCTGGCTCCGGGCAGACCAAAAATGCTACCAATAGCATTTAGGTCTGCCCTTCCTCGAGCTACATAGCTCATCCTTACCTTACCGACGATCCGGATGACAGGATGTCATTTGGCATCCTGTGTACCGGCAGTCTCTCCTGCCAAAACTTCCAACACACCTAACAGACAGATGACTACCCCCCGGGGGGAAACAAGCTGGCGAAGAAAAGAAAACGAAGACAGAAGAACGCCAGAAGAGGCCTTAGCCAGCAAGGTCCAACGAGCCAGGACCCAGGGAGGTGGGCCGAAATCGTCTGCACCGCTCACATTTGTGAGTGGGGCCGACGTAAAGTAAGCTCGCCCGCCCTGCACGAGGCTGGTCCCCGGTCTACAGCGATGTACTGGGGTAAAGGGCAATAGTCCTGCCCGGCCCCAGACATCCGAGACCGACATCTTTAGCCAAGAATATTGGCGTTTTTCGACAGTAGTTGGAGAGTGCACATCTCGGAGCATATGAATGAATATTTTAGGTTAGGATTTTAGCAGTAGGCAGGTAATATTCAGCCAGAGTGCGGATATTACTTAGCGGAAAACTGAAGTATGCATATGTGTTTACGGAATCCTGATTATTTTAGAGATAGTAATTTATTGCAGAAGACAATCAATTATATTTAGTTTTAGTTTAATTTATGTTAAGTTTTTAAGGTTTTTTTTCTGAGCCTTGGGCCCGATGACACCATCGTGTATCACAGGAAAAATACTACAAAAAACCACCCTGGACTCAAGTTTAATACTTTAGATCTTAATTGGTAAGGGGCGAGCGTAGAGGCGACTTCAATGTGAATATCAGTCGATATTCCGTTGAAGCAACGTCGAACGCTGTTAGTACTTGGATGGGGTACCCATCTTGGGAAATACAGCGTTCTCGTCTCACCTTCTAGAGGCTTGTCTCAGTGTATACTCGGAAGTTACGTAATTTCAGACGAGGATTACGTAGTGGATATACCATCCTTCGGAGGGGATGTAAAGCAGGCGGTCCATTGTCTATTAAATGTTAGGCAAGTAAAAGATCCCTACTCTTCTTAAGGGAAGAGGTTCGGCAAAATTTCCAGGCAGCTTGTCTCCTGGCGTCGGTGATAGGCCTTGGTAGCGGAAATAGGCCGACGTTAAATAGTTAAAAAAAAAAAAATCTTAATTGGTTTCACTTATGTACATTGCAAGCTGGATATTATGGGTTTTTATTGATTTTCTTGATTTAACCAAATTTTCCAAGGATTTTTCCATAAAGCTGAGTGAACCTCCTCATTTTACTGGATAATTACTATGGGAATGACGCAGACTAGATTTTGTGAGTCTTCAAACGTTTTCTTAATTTTTTCGCATTTTCTTAATTTTTTCGCATTTTCTTAATTTTTTTCTGCAAAAGAAAGTAGACACTCGTATCCCACGGGAAAAGTACTACAAGAAACCACCTGAGTTTCGTATCTGAATCTTAAAAAGTTTCCATTTGTGAATTTTTAAGCATTCTCTTAATTTTTCTGCATTTTATCGACATTTTTCGACAAAGCGAAGTAGAGCATCATATTCTATGAGAAAAATACTAAAAGAAACCACCATAATCTATAATAAAATATTATAGATCTTAAAAGTTTAACTTGTGAATATCTCAGACAGGACTTTGTAAATTGTCAAGCACTTTCTTAACTTCCCCACATTTTCCCGCCACATTTTCGCAAAACCGAATACGCCACCGCATTCTACGGGAAGAATGCTATCAAAAACCGTGTTCATTTTCCGTTGCCCAGCCCACTTTTTAACATCCTCCTTTGCAATTTTGATTTTCATTTTTAACAACAAATAGGCATAACTTTTCCAACTTTTATCGCGAAGTTGTACTAAGAGCCAAATTGTAGAGAATTAAACTACCTTCCAATATTGTTATGAATATTTTCTGAAAAGGCCTCGTTTTTGAGTTAATCTCGAAAAACGTGAATTAAAGCTTAAGTTATAAAATTCGCAGTTATCTAGAATTTACAAAAAACGTTTCGTAACCACTTCCTTCCTCCCGAAAAGTTAAGCCGACAGCCGATTTTGGTCGTTTTATTTACAGGTTTATGAGACTTTTGGCAACAGTTTTCTACAACAAAATTTCAGTTTGCATCGATTTCCTAATCAAAATCTAAGTGTGCTCCACTATAATGCGCGTTCAGGTTACATTTTGACATTTGCCTGAGGGTAAAACAAGTTTTCTTTATAACTGAATGGTTGCATCTAATTTAGATTTTATTGGTTTTTTTAATACTGTTAATAAATGATGTTTTAAAATATATAAAATATTTCATCGATACCTATGCAGACAAAAATAAACTTTGAATTGTATTATTCTTACTTAAACAATGAGCCAAAAAAAAAATAATTACAAATTGCTAAAATAGGCCAATAAACTAACATAAATATTTCTCTGTTAACATGACCAATTTGTTACAGATTGAAATATTCTCCAATCTATAGTGTTTCTGACCTTCAATAGCGAATAAAAATTCTCATTCAAGAAACTTTCGAAAAGGGCATAGCAAGATTAGCATGTAAAATCTGCCCCCAAACAAAATTTTGTTTGTTATCTACTATTTCAAGGGGCTTACCCCAAACTTTCAAGCCTGCAGCCGCCATATTGGAGAAGTGTTGGGGTTTTTTGATTATTGTTTTTTAGAATTTCCTCAGATACCGTTGTACAAAACACTTTCCAATAAATACAATTTTTCTTTTTCAAATTGGGTTTGTTTTCAAAGAATTTTTGAGATCTATGCGGCAGTTTTCTCGAAAACTGTTGGAATTATCAAGTTCTATCAAGTATACCTTTTTTACGTAGAAATGACTCCTGCATGAGATTTTCTGGTCTCTCTAAGTGCTCGTCTCCATATACACATGTATATTTATTCTTTCTGTGATTTACACTTATAGGGTCATTTAGTGATATGGCAGTTTCCTACGTTTTCTTCCTCATTTTAAAGTATAACAAACCAATAGCCTCAGAAAAAAATTTCAGCTCAATTGAATCAATAGCCACAGAGATATTCGCATTTGAATAGAAACACGCTCGGCCGGCCAACAGTCCGTAGAGTGACGTCACTTGGCGTGTGCCGATACCTATATTAGAGCAGCGATTTCGTAAGTCTATCATGTCGTTTTTTTTTTTTTGGCGTAGAACCAGGTCAAACATGTTAGGTTCCTTTGAGTATGTCACCGGGCATATGAAATCATATTTTACGACATTTTTTTGTGGTCTCGAACTTTTTAAATCAATAAAAAGTGAAAAAAATGTATTTTAAAAAAAAATTGTTTTTTTTTTTGTTTCCACCGCCATATCTTTAAAACTATTAAAGGTACCGAAATTTGTTATGTGTCAAATTAAAGCACACACTGTAGCGCTTTTGCCAATATAAACGGTTTGGGCACAATTCGCACTTTCATTTCTCTAAAAATCAGATAAACTAAAAATATATATTTTATGTATTGAAATCTTCACCAATCGATAAACTTTTTTATTTTTGAAAATATTTACATACGTGCAGCGAAGAAAATAAAGCCTAATAATCACAAAAGTTTTTGAAACAATATATTTTTTCCTAAAATGTACCGTGTGGCAACAGCGATTTTTTTTATCAGCGCTAAATGCAATATTGGGACGTAATTAATACACCTCGCATGCAGGGTTGGTCAGATTAGTCGCCTAGAAGTGGCGGTTGTCGAAAATCATTAAGTATTCATTATTCGGATAAAAATTGTGACAATCGAAAATGTGCTTGTTTTAAGGAAGGCCTAAAATGTTGCAACGAGTGCAAATGTCGTTCCTGTAACAACATTATTAAAGATTTGGAGGCAGATATGAACGAATTAGAATGCTATTAATGTAGGGCCTACATAAACTACATACTACATATTTATCTATCCAAATAGAAAATTTATTTCAACAATAAAACTCATTTTATGCGTACATTTTCACTTTCATTCATTTAAAAATATCTAATAAATTTACTAATTAGGTGGGTAGTTAGTAACACTAATTGATATTTATAGATTAGGTATTTATCTTTTTATTATTAAAAAGAGACTATTTTATATTTATTGTACAATTTCTTAATATTAACAACATATGATCAATACTACTGTACAATATGAAATACTGAACAATAATATTGATCCCCTAGATGCTCTTGATCACTACTGGTTTTGTATCTATTGATATAAGTTAAACTACTACATACACCCCGACCGGGACCGTCAGATTGTTGCAGTCGGCAGGCTCGCTACAGCCGAGCGTGCAAGAATATGACTTTGGCCCGTTAAAAAAAATCGCTGACTAATACTATGAACGGAACATGAAAAATTTTTATCCTAAAAACTTTTTTCAACTATTGGCTTCAATTTGTACGCAGCATGTATATACAAATTTTCATAAATAAATTTTTTTCTCGATTGTCTAAAATTACGCTACTGAAAATAACAAGTTTGAGTTTCCTATTATTTTTCCAACTTAAAAAAAAATAAATCGGGTTCACGTGGAACGTTGTTCGAAGCGCTATTGTGTCTACTTTAATCTAAAAAAAAAATAGCTTGATAGCACAAATATTTTCAGAAATATAGCGGTGGAGACGTTAAAAAACATATTTCATTAAAAATCTATTTTTTTGAGTTTTTCCGAAATAAAAAAGTTCTCGACCACCAAAAAATGACGTAAAAAATTATTTCGTGTACACGATAATCTTACTAAAGAATCCCACTAAGTCTGGTTTGGTTCTACGCCGATTTTTCTCGAAAACTAAGCGACTTTACTTCCAGATTTTACTGTACTAACTTGCATTCACAGCCGTGTTCACTGGGCGGTTCAGCCATCTGACGTCACAACTCGACTACATGGTTTTCCCGAGCGTTTTTAAGCGCGCCGACTTTAATAATTTTTTTATACATGAAGGCGGCGTCAGTAAATTCTAATTTTTGGCATACTTACTATACTCACCAAGCTCTTTCAGAATATGTAATAATAAAAAATTGTTAAATGAGCCTATTGCTTATTTTAAATTGAACGTTATTGTGTTATTGTGTTCTGTGAGGTTGCAACAAAAATATGTACGAGAATTGAGCATACTGTAAACTCTATCTTTATAATTTTGAGACAGCCAGGAACAAATAGCTTACCTTAATTGCAGTTTCCGGCATTCAATGGTGGCTTCTCGATTGCAACCCTCACAGAACACAACAGCGTTCAATTTAAAATAAACAATTAACTGTAAACCACAGAAAGAATAAATATATATGTTGTATATGGAGACGAGCACTTAGAGAGAAAGTTTTAAAAGTAGTCTATATACCGTGCGTGTAATTTCCCATTAGGCATGTACATTCACGTAGCGCGAGAAATATGACAACACCGGCAACCGTAAATTCGTCCATCGGTGGAGCATTCCCAAGGTTGGTAGACTTTAAGGTGGCCTAATAACTCACAATCCCCACCAAAAAATGGCATTAGCCAATGAACAGCTGGTGTGAGATCACACCAGATGCAGAGCCTTATTCAAAATATTGTAATAATTTGTGTAATGTTAATTAAGCAAAGAACTTGTAACTGGAACGGGCTCGCAATAACCCGCTTTTGAGGTTCTGCATGCTGGTAATGAGGATAATTTGTAGAATGTAACACTACAGATCATAGTAACGTCAGACCATATTTCGGGCCAGTACGGACGGTTCTTCTAGAATGAGATAACTGCGCCGCTACTGCGCGTTCGAAGAACAAAGATAGTCTGACCTTTCACCCCCGCACTGACTTCTTCGCCTAAAAGCTGTATATTAAGGAACCTCATAGTCTACCAATCTTGGAGCATTCCAGCTCTGTTATTTCATTTCAGCCAGCTGGTATACGCGATGTTGCAATTCTACTCCCCGTGCCTAGCCTGCGACTACACACACGGTATCAGTCAGTGATGGTAACCCTACGGATTTATCCGTAGATCTACGGATTTTTTGTGCCAGCCCCGATTTTCCGATAAACCGTATTTATCTACGGATTTCTAACGACATTAATTATAGTAATATTAATTAATTGCGAAATAAGAACATCAGCCAATTCGTGGCTATTGAGCCGACGCCATCACGGTTTACGGTTTTAATAGTCATAACAGAATGCATTCTATCATCTGTGGTCATGATCCGTGGCTGTGAGTTGGCATTAGTAGTCTTATTTATAGTGATGGGAATAATCGAATGATTTCAAAAATCGAATACTTGGTACTCGAATGATTTTAATAATCGAAATATCATTCGGATGATTCGAGCAACTCTGTCTCGTCTTGGTTAATCCGAAAAATGTTTTTTCGTCCCAAAATTTTTTTGATAAGCGGGGGAGGGAATCCAAAAAACTTTTTTTCGTCCCAAAAATTTTTTGATGAGCGGGGCGGAGAAATCCGAAAAAAAAATTTTCTCGTCATTCGAAAAGCAGCGAGCGCCCGAGTCACAGACCGAACGATAGAATTAACTTTCGTGCGATGATGCTCAAATGTCGGATCATTCGAATGATTCATGGAAAGTTCTCGAATATCTCAAGATATTTTAATAATCGAATACATCGATTATTTTCATTCGAATGACCCCATCACTACTTATTTAGGCCAAGATTTGTAGAGTATCAGGTTCCCTCATATTCTGATTTTAGAAAAAATGTTGGGTGTTGTACTTTTAGTTCCATGCCTGCGATTATTTAGTTATTATTATTATTTATTATTTTTTATTTAATTCTACGGATTTATTATCAGGTTCTACGGATTTTTTTGGGCTTGTCTACGGATACGCAAACCAGAAAAGTTACCAACGCTGGTATCAGTCTTCTCGCAAGCCACCCACACGCTTGACTGTCACGTGGTCTCGCGGAAGAAAAAAAGGTAAAGCAAAAAATATAAATAGAGAATTTACATTTTACATTCATAAAAATTGATAATAAATTTATTTTATTAATAATTAAAAATAGGGACAAAATAGTGCCACTATGTTTCGTAAAAAGAAAGAAAAAATATTCATCATCAGGATAGCTCATGAGGCGCCATCCACGGGCTAGCGTGATGTAATACATAAATTATTGTTAGCTTAAAAAATGTTTCCTTACCAAATTGGGAGACAGACACCTGAGATATTGCAAAAAAAAGAAAAAAACTTTGACACCCTGTATCTCAGTAAGGAGGCACATTTTATCTAAGTGTTTCAGGTTAAATCTTCATACTTTGGACTAAGGATTCTCCAGTTAGCGTATGTCCAATTTATTAAAGAAACATCCTGTATATATTTGTTAACAAGACATGCGTCCAAGTGATAGTGATAACGGTAATGCATTTTTTGATTTTTTTAACTTTCTTCCACATTTTTTAAAAATATGAAAATAATTTGAGAATAGGCCTTGATAAATGAGTAATTTACGATGAAAAGTTCAGAGTGGCCTTCTTTCTTAAATTGTCAAAAAATTGTATGCAAAAATTTACAATTTTTTTGCATACGAAATTTGCATTTAAAAATTATGGAAAAAATTGGGTAAATAGTCCAACATGTAACAACTGTGATATTTTTCGAATTTTTTCGTACAAGGGTATCCGAGAAAATTAAAAAAAAAAACAAAATCAAAAAACCCCCACCACTCCTCCAATATGGCGGCTGCAGGCTTGAAATTTTGGGAAAATCATATTTAGGTAGAAAAATTATTTTAATTTTGATTATTAATATTATTTTGGCAGATTAGTGCAATAGATTTAGAATCTTTTTATATAATTTTAATATAGGGACTCCATGCTACATAACTGAAAAATTATGAACAAACTAGGAATGGATCAAACACACTGGTAACGAGCAGGGGTAAGCCCCTTCAAATAGTTGATAACAAACAAAATTTTGTTTGGGGGCAGATTTTACATACTTATCCTGCTATGCTCTTTAAGGCTGTATTATTTGAAATTTTGACACCGACGAGAGCTACGTTGAAATTGTACAAAGGCAATTTAATATAACGTTAAATTTCCCATTTAATACGTAAATTATTTTTGTAAGTAGGTGAATTGATTCGGTAAGATCTCCTGACAAAGAAATAGTATGTTAACAATATGAAGTTTTAAGTTTTAATGCAACTAAAGATTAATCATTAACAACTTTAGATATATAGTTTTTTATAAGAATACAAACCACCCTTTCATTTTGGACGGAATAATATTTTTTGCATTAATGGCTTTTGAGTTTTTGCCGAAATGTTTATTGTTTATATGTTTATTATTATAGAAATAAACTTCGTGGAGAGTATAATAATAGTACAAGACCTGTCAACAAAAGAGACTCCATTCTTGTAGGCGAATACAAAATAAGGGACTACATCTTAAAAACTGTAAAACAAATAATTAAAACGGCATATAGAATTCCAACAATTTCTACGTTTTATCGAGAAAATAAACCATCGTAGAGCCTAATCAGAGGAACGAGGTTAGAAATGCGGCAATAACGAAAGTCAATAAAAAAGACTGAGAAGAGCTGAAAGAGAGATCGATTAACTACTTGTGAGAACAATAAAACCAATAGAAGGACAGAAAATGGCAATATTAATAGAAAGGAAAACAATAGCAAACTGGATAGAAACATATGCAATGAAGTATTACGGATATACCCAAAGAAAGGGACCCAACAGATCTGCTGAAGAAAGTATAACTACAGAACAGCAACAGACTAAAAATAGGGACTCCATGCTACACGTGGATAACTGAAAAATTATGAACAAACTAGGAATGGATCAAACACACTGGTAACGAGCAATAAAAAAGGAATATCATAAAGAAATCGCAAGGATATGTGTGCGAAGGAAAGATCTTGAGCACAAACTAAGAACATAAACACTCCATGACGCAATTCATCTTACAACCACCTACACTTCCCATGCTATATTTCTGTATCATATGCCATGTGGCTCTCGCTACTATAGCTGAGCCGAAAAAGGAGGATAGCGATGAACTGAATGATCAATAGTGTCAAGCGGCATTTGTAAGAATTATTTTGAATTACTCAAATTTAAACGCCAGTAGTATCTTGTTGCACACACTGATAACGTGCTCATATTACTATCCTCCTTTCCCGGCTAAGGTGTAGTAACAGCCATAACCCCAATCCAACCCAACGTGGATGTGGCCGGCTCGGCTGTGTTTTTTAGAATTGGCAGCAAAGCTTACTATACGCTGATACATGAATCAATATTTTTTTTAATTTGAGATTTAGTTTCCCGCAGGGGCGCTTTCATTGAAATTTTGCTAAAAAACAGAATCGTTACCTGGCCGAGCAAATGTAAGAAAATGGGAGCTGAAAAATTTCATTATTTGGTATGGGTGACAAGTTGACAATCAAAAATATGTTCTAATAAACAGTTTAATACAAATTTATTTAGATCATACTCATGTTTTCTTGGGATCCACAAATAGCTAAAAACAGTTTGAAAATGTTTGACTTGGAAGAGCCTCATCGGAAGTCATGCGGAAAGGTTACTCCACTTGCGACTTTTGGAGAATTCAGCCGTCTCTAGAAATCTATGGAAGAAGTATTTTTTTTTTTGGAGGAAAAACCTTCAAAAGGTTCTACCCGTGCTGGTGTCCTGGCGCAACAGGGATATGTGAGATTCTTACTCACTAAAAAATCTCCCTCTTCTTTTGTGTCCCCTGGACCCTGGAACCGCTTTCGCATAACTTCGGGGTAAAGGTTCAATATACTAATTAGTTGTTGTTTACGTCGTCCTGGAGACTAACGGTTTTGGCCTATCTCCCTTTCTTCTTCCTCTTTCTTCTTCATTATGTCTGTTACAAATTTCACCATGTTGTCCCATTTCTCCTTTGACTGTAGCATGGTTATCACCATACTTTCCGTTGTTAGGGCTTGGCCGACTTCTTCCTCACATCTTTGTCTTTCTTCCCTCCATCTTCGGCAGTGGACGAGGGTGTGCTCTCCGCAGTAGGTACATTCATCGTGGGGGATTTTTACTATGTCATAAAGGTATTCCCTAAAGCATCCGTGACCGGAGATTATTTGCGTCACGTGGTATGTCATCTCTCCATGCTTTCTCTCGACCCATGGTCGGATCTGGGGTATGATTCTTTTCGTCCATCTCCCTTTTGTTGTTGATTCCCATTCGGTCTGCCATCTTTCTAGAAGTCTTTCCCTTGCTTCTTCCTTATTCACGCCATTGTGTACCTCTGCCCTTTCTTTCACCAACAGCTCGATAGGGGGGATACCAGCGATAACTCGTGCCGCCTCGTGTTACACTGTTCGGTAAGCGCTACAAATTCTTAGCGCCATGTAGCGCTGTACTCTGCTCATCATGTTTTTGGTTCTTTTGATATTCATCGCCTCTCCCCAAATTGGAGGTGCGTATAATAGTATGGAGTGCACTGCACTGGAAGAAGTATTAGAGAACCAAATTTTTAAACGTCTTCATTTTTTTATGATGGAGATATTGAAAAACCGTTTTATGTTATTAAGGGTTATCATTCGTGAAGGCGTCAATCTATGGCGAATTAATCCAGTTTTTTTTAAAGAAACTTATCTGTTACTGACCTATATTAGTAACTATAAAGCCTGGGTCATATTTTGAGTTTTATCTTTGTGCGTGATTTTGTATTGTTCTGAACACGTTTAAGCGGGCATATCTTATTTTCTATTTATTGTAAATGGTTGTTTTGTGCTTAAATTAATAAATTTAAAAATATATAGAAGTACTTTGAACTTAAACTCCATCCCAAAATTAAGTTAGAAACTGGAAAGAAATAGATTTGCAGGTTAATAACTTTTAGATCCTCTATATTTAATTTCTGGAAACTCAGTTTATATTAAGTTACCTCCAAATTTATGAAAAAAATGTGCCTTATATTAAGTTCTCCCGCTTACCACGATTTTTTCGCACTGAAGATGGACTATTTTAATAATTTTGACATTTTTAGATATTTATTAAATACACCTTAAGTAATGTCGAAACTGTTTTGCAATAATTTTTGTTTAGTATTTCTATCTTCAGTCTTATAGATCTCAAAAAAAACCGTAATGTAAAATTTGTCATGTTTTATTTAAAGCTTGGTTATCTTAACTGTGGCAGAATTTCTGTGAACGCCTATGTGTGCACCTTTTAATTGAATTGGGTTAATACATCAGCATGTACAGTCGACCATATTTCCTTACTTACTCTTTTAATATTGCAAGTAACCCGATATAAATTTTAGATCCCTACCTGTTTATAAATAATTTATAATAGATCGAATGAGGTGCGTAAAGTTAATATCCAACTGTTTTGATTATTTCAGAAATATGTATATATACTTGTTGTTGTTTCTCTCCATGGGAATAATGAAACTGTTTAAAACTATCTTTGGCACAATATGTAGTAAAAATGAAATAAAATAATATGTTGCTGAATCACACTTACAGGGTTGAATAAAATTGGAAGAAATGATTCAAGGATATAGTAATTTTTTTTATTCTAAATTAGATAAAAATCCAACAAAATCTTTGGAAAACAAAATATAGAGGACTCTATTTAAACACAAAAACGAATTTACCAAAATTGAACTCCATAGTAAACCTCCTCATTTTTATTGTTTACCAAAAATAACATAAACCTCAAATTCCTTTTAGACCGATTGTAAGTTCAATGAATTCTCCATGTAGTAATCTCTCCAAATTTTTATTAAAAATCTTAAATCCATCAGGTTTCTCTGAGTCTTATATTAAAAATAGCAAATATTTTTTGGAAAAACTATATGAAATCAATTTTAATAAAAATCATCTAATGGTGAGCTTTGATGTAGTAAGCCTTTTTACAAATATTCCGGTAGATAAAATATTAATAATAATTAAAAACAAATTGCAACATGATGGGGATTTGGCGAATAGAACTAAATTAAGCATAGAGACTATCATGGAATTACTTACTCTTTGCATTACAAAGACATGCTTTCGATTAAATAATGACTTCTGTCAACAAAACTTTGGTATGGCCATGGGATCTTCTTTATCTCCAATATTAACTAATATTTTTATGGAAAATTTTGAGGAAAATAATATTAGTAACTTAATTTATAAACCTATAATGTGGTGGAGATAAGTAGATGATATTTTTGCGATATGGCCTTATAGCAAAGAACTTTTAAGCAATTTTTTAAATCGGTTATAATATACCTATTGGATTAAATCAAATAGGTATAATAACGTAATACTCGTATACATAAATCTTCAATTCAATATTTCCATTAACCTTATAGTCTGTTTGCTAAAGTAAATGGATATTGTATCTTTTCAATCGCATTAAGTTTATTTTCTTGGTTGGATGTATATTGACTACACGATACATTTTTAACGTGAGAAGTAACTTACCATTAGAAAGCCTGGGTTATTTTTATAACAGTCAAGAAGCTCAGCTCATTCTTTTATTTTAATATCTGTCACCTATTGTATACAGAGATGT
The DNA here is from genome assembly GCA_936432065.2 of Rutpela maculata. NCBI lineage: Eukaryota > Metazoa > Arthropoda > Insecta > Coleoptera > Cerambycidae > Rutpela > Rutpela maculata. Next base: position 53,611,740 of record OW386287.2, on the reverse strand, counting down.
TTATGCTACATAATTGAGTAAAATTATATAATCAACTTGTGGATCATTTCTTATAACAATGCGGTATTTGCAATGAAGAAAATATGCACCCCATTATAAATATAAGGGGTTTATCAAAATTAACTTACAGTGAAGAAATTCATGTAGTTCCAAAGTGGATTATTTTTACAAAATTTTCTACGTTATCGAAATTATTTATAAATTACTCTTTAATCATATTAACCATGTTTCAAGATTTCAGCCATCGAAAAATAATTTTGCATTGTAACACCATCTCTGTGCACCGGAAATGTAAAATTATTAAAGTCTTTTTTGAGTATCGATTCTTCTATTTACTAAAATCAAATATCCTTATTATATTTCGAGATATTGGCCTGGGGCCTTAACTGAAACACCCTGTATGTTGTGGAAATATGTTCGTAATTTGTTACATAGTTAAAGGCAGAAAAGTTGTGGATTTGTCTTTTTTTTTTTTAGTAACTGCATCACATTGTCATGCATGACATGTATCAACGAATATATCCTAGTACCAGCGAAGGTTAAGGTCATTACTTTATTTGTAAATCGGTGGCGCAAAAGTAGTGGATTTGCCAGCGTTCCTAATTTCCACTACATTCCTTCTAGTTTCTCATCAGTTCATTTAATTATGGCAAAAATATCAATTATTTGAATAAATGAAATAATGCAGGTCGATTTATTTGTTCCTATTTTTCATCTTGGAAGAAATATCAATTATTTGAAGAAATTAAAAAAACACCGGTCGATTTATTTGTCTCCATTTTTCATCTAAACAAAAATGTTAATTATTTGAAAAAATGAAAAATACGGTTCGTTTTTCATCTTATATATTTATCTAAATATACCTCATTGTATTGAGTTTAAAAACAATGCATTTTTGTTTAAACCTTTCTAAACTAAAAAAAAAATCTCTTAACTGGCCTATTACAACCAATGAGATAAAACCTCTAGGGACAAGACGCATAACGAAGTTGTGTGTAGTGGTTTTCATGTTCACATTGGGCCGTGATTAATAATGAAGAGCATGTTACCCGGGTTAGAAATAATTTACCGGAACTTGCACATGGGCGGTTTGTGTGCAATTGTTCTGCCTGGAACCCACCCCTGACCAACGTGGGCTGTGGTATTACTTAGAATACCGCAGTGTTTGTTAACTTCCTCTTACCAACCCCGGTGTTTCAGTAAATATCACCAAGTTCTTTGAAATGTTGAACTTTGACCCTCACGCATTATCTCAATTATAAATGTAAGTGCTAACCCAGATTAAGGATTGAGAAGTATATAGGGAAGCTCCCAAAAACTTCGCAGTGTATGCTTTAAAATGAAATTAAATTTATAGTACAGTAAGTGTAGCTTTAATCTTATATCCCAGCCCGAAAACGATGTAATGAATTTCCAATTTTTTTTTATTCAACATGCTTCATAAAGTATGTACATAAGAATCTATATTGTCATTTTTTCCCGCTTTTTAGTTAGGGAACCACCCCCTTTTTGGGGGTTGTCGCAAAAGAAACAAAAGATACACATAATTTGATAGAGAATCAAATTATAAGAAAGAAAGGTCTTATACACTTTTTTGTTAAAATGCATATGCAGTATTCCTAGACGTTTTTTAAAATTACTCGAAAAATGTGAACTTTAATAAAAAAAATGTAAGGGTAAAAAATTAATGCATTTACGAAAACAAATCCAATGGTCTTTTCTTTTGTTTTTCTCCGATGTTTAGTTTTAGAAAAATGGCATTTTCAAAATGGCGCCGAAACGTTCAGAAAAATATACGATGTTAAAATCTAAAATTACTCAAAAATCTACAACCATGAGAAAAATCTTTATTGTTGTAAAAATTTAAGGTATTAAAATGTTCTTTCCATTGAGACGTATTACGACCTTTTATAATGAAAACTAAAAAAGTTACAAACAAAAAAGTAGCGCATTTAAAAATTTAGGCACCATTTTTTTTGTCTTATTGCTCTAATTTCTTATTAATTCAATTTTTTTAAATTTCCTTCTAGATATTGTTAATGCATATTATTACTTAAATGCTCAAATTTTTTAGGATTTTTAAAATAATTATTTTTCATTCTGTACCCATTTTCAATAATGAAAGTTTTCACAATTTTTTTTAAAAAATCGGGTTTTTGGAAATTGCGCAGAAATTTTTTTTTATAAGAAATGGTAAGACTACAAAAATGAAGTTATAAAAAAAACGAAGAGTTCGGTTTTTTTAAATTTTCCTACGACAAACTGTTCCAGAGATATAAAGGTTTAAAGATGGCGCTTGAGCGCATACGCAAGAAAATTATGTATTTAAAATTGGAATATCTAAAAAACTATGAGATTGATAAAAGCATGATATAAGAATGAAATGAAGCTTACAGAGCCGGATTGGCCCACCGGGAAACCGGGAAGTTCCCGGTAGGCCGCAGGCCTAACGGGGCCGGTGGCCAGCGGCCAAGTAGTAAAAATTTTCAATTTCTCGTTTTTTGTTAAAATTTAAAATTAGAATCAGAATGAATACAGACCTGCTATTCCTTTATAAAATTGTATCATTTCGGTTTCCTAGAACACTTTTGCATACCGAGTATCAGATTACTGTTGTTGCAATTAAAATTTATTTTGTCCCTGAATTCTCTATATTATAACATGCGGAACATGCCGATAACTGATAACTGATGTGAGTTTATGAATGGCTGCGCTACGGTACTTTTGAATAAATAAACTTGCATATTAATAATAAAACAATTCTGAGCTGATTAATTACGATATTTTAAGAAATACAAAACTTGCAAAATATGAGTATTGAGTATTGAGTGGACACGAGACAGTACAGGAACTTCTCAGTTGAGATGGGTGATGGGCCAATCTGCTACTTTTTAATTTTCATTCACATTCACCGCGACAAAACAAGCTGTGAGCTTTGACTCTTAGCTACGGCCTTGTCGTTTGTTGTCACAGTAGTAGCGGTTTGCGACGTTTGCATTTTAACAACCCATCTTTACCTTTAAGTCATTGAAAAGTAACGTAGAGAAGGGGTAGTAGAGAGTGGAATGTGGAATGATTCAGTTCAGTAAGTTCAGTTGAGTACTTTGCGTTTTTAAAATGGATGAAGACAAAGCAAAAAAACGGAAATATAAAGGTGGAGCAGAGAAAGTGAGAAAGAAGAGAGAAAAAAACTAAAATCGGAAGCAGCACAATGCCACACCATAACAGAGTTATTTACAAAAAATCTGAAACAGAAGTTGCAGTTGGTCCACTGTCGTCTTTGCAGACTGAAAAAACCTTCAACCTCGACCTCCATTGCCCCCGAAGTTCGAATCAGGAAAACAAAGAAAATGTTCGACGAACTGGCGTTTGATGATCCTGCGACTAATGCAGAAAATTCTTACAGGATTAATGTTTACAACCCGATATTTGACACTATAATAAATGCTTTTCTGGAACGGTTCAAAGAACAAGAAGATTTATATCTAGAGTTCGCTGCACGCCACCCAATAAATTATAATCAGGAAATATCTTCTGATTTCACAAGAATATGTCAAGTTTTAAAAAAATTTCACAGTGATATTACTTTGGATGCTTTAATATGAGAACTGAATGATTTCAGAACAAAATGGCCTGTTTTGAAACTTAATATTGAAGAAGCTCGCATTGAATATGGACAACACCAAGAACAAGATACAGACACAGAAGAGGAAGTCGAAGGAGAAGAAGATAATGAAGGACAGAATGAATAATGTTCTGCATCTAAATTGCGCCGTTGTCGCAATTGCATAAGATGTGTAAATGACGTACTAGAAAAATACAACTTATTTGGTTCAGCGTATAAAGCCTTACACATAGCCTGCAAGTACATACCAACTCTATCTGTAACTCAAGTAGAGTGTGAAAGAAATTTTTCGAAGTTAAAAATCATAAAAAATCGATTAAGACCAAGTCTTTCACAAGATCATTTGTATCAATTAATGGTTATGGCCACCGAAAAAGCTTTCCTGGCGGACATTTATAATGAGACTATCATAGACAAACTGTCTTGCAAAAGCAGTCTTCTTGCAAAGCTACTTTACTTAAATCTTAATTTTGATTAATTTTATTTCTTGTTGTGTAAACTACACATCTAAGTAGTAGGTGTTTTTGGAGAGTTCTGGCTCCACATTCCACATTCTGCATTGCGTATGCCCGCCATGCTCGATGTGTGACGTATAAGCTAAAATGAATTCCTCTCTGGATGTCTGTCCGTCTGTCCACCTGTGCCTGTTCGTCTGTCCACCTGTGCCTGTCCATCTGTCCGCCTATGCCTGTCCGTCTCTAACCTAACGCAATCCCGCAATCCATAGTGCGCATGGCGGCATATAGCCAGAAAAACATGGCGGCATATAGAAAAAAACATGGCGACGTATACAAGATGGTGTATAGAAAAAAACATGGCGGCATATGGAAAAAACAAAAGCATGATGGTTTATGAAAAAAAAAACATGGTGGCATAAGCTCAACCTAACCTAACCTAACGTATTTAAAAAAAAAATTGATTCTCCTCTACCATATGTTACGTCTAACAGTAACTAGATCTAACCTAGCCTAATGTATTTAAAAAAATTGATTCTCCTCTACCATATGTTACGTCTAATAGTAACATGACACTTCAGATCTGACCTAATAAAAAAATTATGCTCCTCCGCTGAATGGTACGTCTCCTAGCATCATGTCACTATTCTTTTTACATAGCAGTATAGAAAAAAATTGATTCTCCTCTACCGTATGTTACGTCTAACAGTAACATGACACTTCAGATCTGACCTAAACAGCATCACTGAGACTTTTATATTTATAAGCTGTATGCTACGTTTAAAAGCAACACATAAGCTAGATCTAAATGACGATGCTCCTATGCTGAACGGTACGCCTCACAGCAACATGTTATTATTCAATAATACTTTTATAATCAAGTAACCAACATTCTCACGTGAAGACAAGACAGGATTGCTCACGTGAGGACACGATTGTAAACTCACCGATATGAGTGCTAGATGTATTTTTATGCTACGTCTAACGGTATCATGACACCCCAGACCTAACCTAATGTCTTTAAAAATGAGACTTTTATATTTATAAGATATCGAACCCATTTGCTGTATGCTACGTTTAGAAGCAACACATAGGCTGGGTCTAAATGACGATGCTCCTATGCTGAACGGTACGCCTCACAGCAACATGTTATTATTCAATGAGACTTTTATAATCAATTAACCAACATTCTCACGTGAAGACAAGACACGATTGCTCACGTGAGGACACGATTGTGGACACGGTGAGGACACGATTGAGAAAATATTTATTCATTAGAAGCAACACATAGGTTGGATATAAATGACGATGCTCCTATGCTGAACGGTACGCCTCACAGCAACATGTTATTATTCAATGAGACTTTTATAATCAATTAACCAACATTCTCACGTGAAGACAAGACACGATTGCTCACGTGAGGACACGATTGTGGACACGGTGAGGACACGATTGAGAAAATATTTATTCATTAGAAGCAACACATAGGTTGGATATAAATGACGATGCTCCTATGCTGAACGGTACGCCTCACAGCAACATGTTTTTATTCAATAAGACTTTTATAATCAATTATGCTATATGCTACGTCTAACGGTATCACGACACTCCAGACCTAACCTAATGTCTTTTAAAAAAATTATGCTTCTCTGCTGAATGGTACACCTCACAGCATTATGTTATTATTCCATAAGACTTTTATAATCAATTAACCAACATTCCTATAACGTGAGCTCGACGATATGAGTACTAGAAATATTTTTATGCTTCCATATCATGAGTATATTTAAAGTATGACGGCTAGATTTAAAAAATATCCTGGGCATGACTAGTGTTTTTTAGGGAATATAATTTTAAAATATTTTTTTCTACCATCATTGTAATATGCTGGTTATATCTAGAAAATATATAATATATATTGATTATTAACCAAGAACTACATTTAACAGTTTATACATTATACATAACATATTTTTTTGTGTTCTTACCATTGCAAAATATCTATTGTATATGAAAATAGTTAGAGTATGAGAATTATTTCTTATTTTTGAATTTATTTACGTAGCATAAAGATCTGAAACTAGAGGATAATATTTTCAAAGACGATAAAAGAGCTTATCATGTCTAGATAGCCAAGGCACCTAATTAAATAATGATTAGAAAGTTACTTCGAAAATGTGAGTAGCTTGCATTTGCATACTTCTTCAGCGGCGTCGAGCAATATTTTTAGATTAGGTTAACATGAAAATATTTTAAATTGTAGCAATATAAGGTAGATGTATTTTTATGCGATTATGACTTCAGTATGTGATGAGTATATTTAAAAATAGACAGAGCATTAATTAAGTCGGTTTAGTTATAATTACATGAATGCATACATTTTCACTGCATTCAAATTATTAACATGGTTTTATTTTAAATAAATAGGTATATAAATTAAATACATATAACGTTTCTGCCAGATCTAACCTCTAATCTAATGCATTTAAAAAATTGATTCTTCTCTATCATATGTACGTCTAACAGTATCATGACACTTCAGACCTAACCTAATATATTTAAAAAATGATTCTCCTCTACCATATGTTACGTCTAACAGTATCATGACACGCCAGACCTGACCTAATGTATTTAAAAAAATTGATCCTCCTTTGCTGAATGGTACGTATCACAGTAACAAATTATTATTCAGTAAGACTTCTATAATTGATTAACCAACATTCCTATAACGTGAATTCAACGAGATGAGTGCTAGATGTATTTTTATGCTTTCATGTTATGGGTATATTTAAAGTATGGCGGCTGGATTTTAAAAAATATCCTGCGCATGACTAGTGAACATGAACTAGTGTATTTATTACCATCATTGAAATATCTAGAAAAATTATTTTAAAAATCGTATTTACCTGGTTTTTAAAGTAATTTCATAATATATATGCTTCTTCATAATAAATCACACAAATCAGAGAACTCAAGCAAACAATCACTAAAATTATCCCAATTACACGCTACAACGTGAAACTTTATACATTTTTTTTCAAATTGTACCCTCATTTTTTAAATATGTTTCCAATTATTGTTTCAGTTTATATATTTTTATATGTGAGACATTTTGTTCTGGAAGTATTAAAAACCAACCTCTGTCTGACCCTTTTGAAGCAGTTTCTTCCATCAATTTTTTAAAATATTTTTACCAGTGGCAAAATACTAATGAAATATAAGAAATCGTGGATATGTTACAAGTAATTAATTATAAACAGTATTTGGACTTCTATATTTAAACAAACATAAAAATTACCTCAATTATACGTTACAACGCAAAAATTTATGTGTTTTTTCAAATTGCAGCTCTATTTTTTAAATGTGCGTCTAATTATTCTATAGATTTCATTGGAAAGGTAAAATATTTTAATATAAAAATATATATATACATACATGAGTAGGTTTTCTGCATTGCAGGTGGTATAATGGTTCCACAATAGAATATTTTCTCCAATCCGAAAACATTTATGCTGATTCTTGGGTTTTGCTTTTCAAACTTGATGATATCTTTTACATGCATCGGGAAAGTAATATCAAGTTCAATTTTATGTAAATAATCGCTATAGTGTGAAACGCGATCAGGCATCTAGGGCATAGGGGGCTGGATGCAGGGCGCTAAGGATAGTCCAAGCGGAACATTTATTATCTGAAATCAATATAAAATATAATTAATAATTTTTCTCTTTTTTTCTATAAATAATAGCTTCATTAAGTAAAGAATTAAATACCTATATTTCGCATATTAATAATGGCATTTCCTTGGGAAGAGATATATAACGATGTCCGCAGAGGATTATACTTGGCTATAGCGACTTCAAGATAAAGCGTCGAGATTAGGGACCACACCGAGTCTTTCTCCTAGTATAACAAAAAAAAAAAAAAAAAAAATTGTCAGTTAGAGTAAATGAATAATTATTTAATATAGATAGCTCACCTCAAATTCCTCGCTTTTCTTCTTAAGTATTTTGCAAAAATTAGTATAGCAGCATGTGTAACATTTAGGTGTCTTTTTAAACTATGTCGACGAGAGAACATTTTCGAGCATTGGGGGCATTTAAATGAATCTATTTCAATTAATTGATTAGAAAATCAATAAATAGAGCTAATATAGGTACTATTTTTCGTCTCCACATGACTTTTTAAAATTTAGTTTTATGTTAGCATATAATTAATAATTTTTTTCTTTTTTTTTTTGAGAAAAAAATATGAACAATTTATATTGAAATAACCTTAACCAAGGAAAACAGCAATCAAGTAAATGATAATAATGATAATAATGACATGAATATGAAAGATAATGCTATGTTATGAATTTAATATATGCTCTATTTATAATATTCACATCTTTTTTTATAGTTATGCATATTTTCCATGCAATCATCATCATTCATAAACATGAATAAACTCGTTACAGCACAATTCTGACACCACATTTCATCATTGAATATATATATTCATTAAATGCTTTCGTTTTATTCACTTTTTCATGTTGTATATTGCTGCGCTGAAAGATTCTTCTTTTTTTGCCCCGAAGACTTGCTAAGTATAACTGCTCTCGTGGCACATGATTTACAATATCCCTTATCTGAATCATCCTCACAATAATACGCTGATATCACGCAAAAATCTTTATATTCTTCATTCGGAATGAAGCGATAATCTTCTGTCGAATCGCAATGTAAAATAAATGTCATCATTCGCGGTTCAAATGTAGTATACAGCTCATCAAAGCTTATACAATCTTCTTCCACTTCCACGCGCATCTCTATAAATTGATACCATTTGACTTTTAAAAAATTCTCTTTTATCAGCGAATATATTTGTTAGGTAAAATTAACAAGTGCGCCCTATGCGCGCACTCTAAACGTTCAATAATCCTCCGAACGCACGTCTGCTTTAGAGAAAATACATCATCCATATCACCATACTTGAAAAACATTTTTTTAAAACTTTCCAATATGGGTCCATGTTTTTAAATTTTTCACTGCAACTAAAAAAAATGAAACTGATAAATAAAATCAATGTAAACTTAGCTTGAAAATATAATCATTTCGAATGTATTGAATGTAGTTAAATTCTATTATTATAGTTAATATTGAATCAAGTTATAGTTGATATTAAATCAAATTATAGTTAATATTAAATCAAGTTGTAGCTAATATTGATGACTCAAAACTAGGCAGAAATCTTTGAAAAAATATTATCTCAATCGTCTTCTAACGTTACTATTATGACACGACCAAATTTTGTTTGCAATGGAATCTTTTTTTAATATAATAAACTTTATCAATAACTAAATCCGAAATAAGTTTTTGATCAAAAAATTTAGTAGTTTCATTTGAAATTGCGGGTAATCTTTGTTATATACATTTAGTTTAAAAAATATTTCCAAGAAATAAAATAAATAACGGAATAGAAAAGAAAAAACAGTACCTGTGGAGCACAACAACACTAAAACCAATTGGATAACTATTTATAATATAAATAAATACAAAAATAAAAAGAAACGATTTTTTCACAAATACCCGAAACATAACTAAATAAATTCAAGGTGTAAATGTCTTTTCTCAAATACTCGAAAAACGAACACTAAGATAATTTTATCATTGAAGTGGTTTAGCCATTTGAAAAATGTCCATGAATCTTATTGAAATAAGAAGAAAAAAATACACATGAATAGTCAATACATTTATTTAAAATAAAAATGATGTATTAAAAATTTAAACATGGAAGTATACATTAATATTATTTTAAATTGAAATTAGATGAAGAAACACATAAATAGTTAATACATTTATTTCAAATAAAGACTTATATTAACAATTTAAATACGAAAGTGTACATTTATATTATTTTAAATAAGAAATTTTGTATCATTGTTTTGTTTCTCTCTGCTACTATCCTTCAATTCATGTATTTTCCCATGATTTCAATAGACCAAACTCCCAAAGCCTAAATCCAGATTCGCTTCAAGTCGGCATGTATAATTTCTCTCCAAAATTGAACCAGATTTGATTCTCGTTCCTATCATTCCTCAATTCATTTAATTTATATTTTTCTATAATTACATCGGGTAGAAATAAATTATCTTTTAAGAAACGTTTTAAGTCATTGTGCATCGTCATCTCATAAAAACACTGCTCCAGATTTAAAATATTGTAAAAATATTTATGACAAATTATTATCCCTTCATCATATGCAGAAAAAATTTCTTTCAATAGCTGAATTTCATCCTCATTAAAACTATTCGATTTGGAAACATATTCCGTAGCGAGTCGTAGATTTTTCAGTTCATTTGATAATATTTCTACGACATAAAAGATCGATGTTATTTTCATCGGCGATTCGTTTTGCTGAACAAGAATAGACTGATTCATCTAGTAATCTATACATTTTTTAAATATAATAAATTAACTACATTAAAGTGGTGATATCATAAAAATACATTTAGACACGCAGTTAGACATGGGCGATAGAAGGGTTCGAATTGCATCCGCCATGTTGGATCCGCCAAATTGGATACGCTATGCTGGATCCGCCATATTGGATATGGTTTGGGGACCTGACCTAACCTAACCTGCGGACCACCGTGGGCCCACACACAGAGGGGTAGGTTAGGTTAGATACGTCCCCATGTGAGGACACAATTGCTCACGTGAGGACACGGTGAGGACACGATTGAGGAAATATTTCTTCATTAGTATCCTCACATGAGAACATATTTATGTTTTATGGATAATTACACAATTTTACCCGTTCGATATGTTTCGATCTGTTCAGTATGTTCCGGTATACCTCGGTCTGCTCCGGTATACCTCGGTCTGTTCCGATGTGTCTGGAATGTGGCGCCAGAACTCTCCAAACTGCGAGACACGGTGGCTCAACCTAACCTAACCTGCCCGTCTGTGTGTGGACCCGCGGTGGCTCGCCCGCGGTTATGTCAGGTTCGGGGACCTGACCTAACCTGCGAGCCACCGCTTGGACTATCCTTAGCGCCCTGCATCCAGCCCCCTATGCCCTAGATGCCTGATCGCGTTTCACACTATAGCGATTATTTACATAAAATTGAACTTGATATTACTTTCCCGATGCATGTAAAAGATATCATCAAGTTTGAAAAGCAAAACCCAAGAATCAGCATAAATGTTTTCGGATTGGAGAAAATATTCTATTGTGGAACCATTATACCACCTGCAATGCAGAAAACCTACTCATGTATGTATATATATATATATTTTTATATTAAAATATTTTACCTTTCCAATGAAATCTATAGAATAATTAGACGCACATTTAAAAAATAGAGCTGCAATTTGAAAAAACACATAAATTTTTGCGTTGTAACGTATAATTGAGGTAATTTTTATGTTTGTTTAAATATAGAAGTCCAAATACTGTTTATAATTAATTACTTGTAACATATCCACGATTTCTTATATTTCATTAGTATTTTGCCACTGGTAAAAATATTTTAAAAAATTGATGGAAGAAACTGCTTCAAAAGGGTCAGACAGAGGTTGGTTTTTAATACTTCCAGAACAAAATGTCTCACATATAAAAATATATAAACTGAAACAATAATTGGAAACATATTTAAAAAATGAGGGTACAATTTGAAAAAAAATGTATAAAGTTTCACGTTGTAGCGTGTAATTGGGATAATTTTAGTGATTGTTTGCTTGAGTTCTCTGATTTGTGTGATTTATTATGAAGAAGCATATATATTATGAAATTACTTTAAAAACCAGGTAAATACGATTTTTAAAATAATTTTTCTAGATATTTCAATGATGGTAATAAATACACTAGTTCATGTTCACTAGTCATGCGCAGGATATTTTTTAAAATCCAGCCGCCATACTTTAAATATACCCATAACATGAAAGCATAAAAATACATCTAGCACTCATCTCGTTGAATTCACGTTATAGGAATGTTGGTTAATCAATTATAGAAGTCTTACTGAATAATAATTTGTTACTGTGATACGTACCATTCAGCAAAGGAGGATCAATTTTTTTAAATACATTAGGTCAGGTCTGGAGTGTCATGATACTGTTAGACGTAACATATAGTAGAGGAGAATCATTTTTTAAATATATTAGGTTAGGTCTGAAGTGTCATGATACTGTTAGACGTACATATGATAGAGAAGAATCAATTTTTTAAATGCATTAGATTAGAGGTTAGATCTGGCAGAAACGTTATATGTATTTAATTTATATACCTATTTATTTAAAATAAAACCATGTTAATAATTTGAATGCAGTGAAAATGTATGCATTCATGTAATTATAACTAAACCGACTTAATTAATGCTCTGTCTATTTTTAAATATACTCATCACATACTGAAGTCATAATCGCATAAAAATACATCTACCTTATATTGCTACAATTTAAAATATTTTCATGTTAACCTAATCTAAAAATATTGCTCGACACCGCTGAAGAAGTATGCAAATGCAAGCTACTCACATTTTCGAAGTAACTTTCTAATCATTATTTAATTAGGTGCCTTGGCTATCTAGACATGATAAGCTCTTTTATCGTCTTTGAAAATATTATCCTCTAGTTTCAGATCTTTATGCTACGTAAATAAATTCAAAAATAAGAAATAATTCTCATACTCTAACTATTTTCATATACAATAGATATTTTGCAATGGTAAGAACACAAAAAAATATGTTATGTATAATGTATAAACTGTTAAATGTAGTTCTTGGTTAATAATCAATATATATTATATATTTTCTAGATATAACCAGCATATTACAATGATGGTAGAAAAAAATATTTTAAAATTATATTCCCTAAAAAACACTAGTCATGCCCAGGATATTTTTTAAATCTAGCCGTCATACTTTAAATATACTCATGATATGGAAGCATAAAAATATTTCTAGTACTCATATCGTCGAGCTCACGTTATAGGAATGTTGGTTAATTGATTATAAAAGTCTTATGGAATAATAACATAATGCTGTGAGGTGTACCATTCAGCAGAGAAGCATAATTTTTTTAAAAGACATTAGGTTAGGTCTGGAGTGTCGTGATACCGTTAGACGTAGCATATAGCATAATTGATTATAAAAGTCTTATTGAATAAAAACATGTTGCTGTGAGGCGTACCGTTCAGCATAGGAGCATCGTCATTTATATCCAACCTATGTGTTGCTTCTAATGAATAAATATTTTCTCAATCGTGTCCTCACCGTGTCCACAATCGTGTCCTCACGTGAGCAATCGTGTCTTGTCTTCACGTGAGAATGTTGGTTAATTGATTATAAAAGTCTCATTGAATAATAACATGTTGCTGTGAGGCGTACCGTTCAGCATAGGAGCATCGTCATTTATATCCAACCTATGTGTTGCTTCTAATGAATAAATATTTTCTCAATCGTGTCCTCACCGTGTCCACAATCGTGTCCTCACGTGAGCAATCGTGTCTTGTCTTCACGTGAGAATGTTGGTTAATTGATTATAAAAGTCTCATTGAATAATAACATGTTGCTGTGAGGCGTACCGTTCAGCATAGGAGCATCGTCATTTAGACCCAGCCTATGTGTTGCTTCTAAACGTAGCATACAGCAAATGGGTTCGATATCTTATAAATATAAAAGTCTCATTTTTAAAGACATTAGGTTAGGTCTGGGGTGTCATGATACCGTTAGACGTAGCATAAAAATACATCTAGCACTCATATCGGTGAGTTTACAATCGTGTCCTCACGTGAGCAATCCTGTCTTGTCTTCACGTGAGAATGTTGGTTACTTGATTATAAAAGTCTTATTGAATAATAACATGTTGCTGTGAGGCGTACCGTTCAGCATAGGAGCATCGTCATTTAGATCTAGCTTATGTGTTGCTTTTAAACGTAGCATACAGCTTATAAATATAAAAGTCTCAGTGATGCTGTTTAGGTCAGATCTGAAGTGTCATGTTACTGTTAGACGTAACATACGGTAGAGGAGAATCAATTTTTTTCTATACTGCTATGTAAAAAGAATAGTGACATGATGCTAGGAGACGTACCATTCAGCGGAGGAGCATAATTTTTTTATTAGGTCAGATCTGAAGTGTCATGTTACTATTAGACGTAACATATGGTAGAGGAGAATCAATTTTTTTAAATACATTAGGCTAGGTTAGATCTAGTTACTGTTAGACGTAACATATGGTAGAGGAGAATCAATTTTTTTTTTAAATACGTTAGGTTAGGTTAGGTTGAGCTTATGCCACCATGTTTTTTTTTTCATAAACCATCATGCTTTTGTTTTTTCCATATGCCGCCATGTTTTTTTCTATACACCATCTTGTATACGTCGCCATGTTTTTTTCTATATGCCGCCATGTTTTTCTGGCTATATGCCGCCATGCGCACTATGGATTGCGGGATTGCGAAAGGTTAGAGACGGACAGGCATAGGCGGACAGATGGACAGGCACAGGTGGACAGACGAACAGGCACAGGTGGACAGACGGACAGACATCCAGAGAGGAATTCATTTTAGCTTATACGTCACACATCGAGCATGGCGGGCATGCGCAATGCAGAATGTGGAATGTGGAGCCAGAACTCTCCAAAAACACCTACTCTAAGTAGTATAATATAGTTTCTCAAATAAAATATTCCAGTATTTAATTTTCTGTATCATTAATTTTTTGTAGTACTTGTAGGGGGGCCGGTAGCCGGACACCATTCCCCGGTATAATATTTCCTGCCAATCCGGCCCTGGAAACTTATAAAAAAACGAAGAGTTTGGGTTTTTATTTTTTTTCCTACGACAAATTGTTCCAGAGATATGACAATTTGAAATAATGTTGAAACTTTTCAGTTTGTACGCGCATTTTAAATGTCTATAGTAGCTATACAAACAAGCAATAGCCGTCTATTTCTTCGAAGAATGTGCAGAAAAAGCGGGTTGCATTGCACTTTAACATGTTTAGAGTGGAGATTAAAAATGTTTAGTTTAATTTAGTTTAAATTTAATTAGTTTACTTAATTGCATTGATTTGATTTATTTATAACAATCTATATTTTTAGTAAAATTAGACATATTACTATACTGTTTTGTGACCATTTTTAATCCACCATTTTTTTTTATAAATTTAGACCTCGTAATCATATTCAGCAACCTACATAAGTATATGGATTTTCGTGAATTTATTTGTAACATTAGAAGAATTATTAATTTTTCCGTATTTTCGTCTTTCCCATGTTTTGACCTCATAATCATATTCAGCGACCTCAAAAACAAAAGTATATGGATTTTCGTGATTTTATTCGTAAAATTAGAAGACATTAATTTTTCAGTATTTAAGGGTGATTTCAACCCCATAATACTTTCGTTTCATAAGTTTTGACCACACAGTCATATTCAGCGACCTCAAAAACATAAGTTTATGGATTCTTGTTAATTTATTCGCAAAATTAAGAGTTACTAATTTTTCAATTTCTAGAGGTGGTTTCCACCCTTAAAAATAAAAAGCGACAATATAGATTTTGATGTACCTATTTTATAAAGCTTATTGCAAAAAAAAGGAAATTCCTTTCATCATTTTCGGACCGGGAATTTTACCATTTATACTGCTTCGCTTACTGTACTATTAGTTTTAACGTCATAAACACGAGATAAAGTAAGCAAAATTTTTTTCACAATATAAGCCGGTCAATCGTATGACATTTTCTGATGTTTCGTGAAACGCGTTTGAATTTGTCTGAGCACTCTAGATGAGTCAGCAAACTCCATGGAATTCATCTCCACATGTTTACCTAAAGCCTCGAAGCTCCAGTAGTGGAAATGGGGGAAATAATCTTGACGAGACAGTCATGATTTTGACAAAATAAGAGTGCATAATTTTTGGTATTTTATTAATTAAAATTTATTTTATTTATTCACCAAAATTCTGTCACAGTAAAAATAAGCAGTACAAATTACAGCTCAAAATATATATACGTACAGTGTGTCCACGAATGGATGCAACAAAAAGAAAGCTTCTTTATTTTCGATTTTTCGAAAATAAATTATTTAAAAATACTCGAATAAAACTAAGTAGCATTAAAAATACGATTTCAACGCATTTTTTCTTTTCTGAAAATGCAATCTGTATGTTATCAGGATGTTACAGTAAAGTTTTGTCTAATCTGGGAGTGGAGCGTTTTTTCTAATTAACTTTTAATTTTGAAAAACATGTTTTTGGTTCGTTTTCGTGCTCAAAAACACGAAAAAGATAAAAGTTGTTCAAGAGAGAACTATCCTTATTTTTCATTTCGGAACAAAACGTTATTAGAAAAAATAATTTGAAGTATTAATTTAAGTTTCAATACTAAATTTCATTGATTTTTTTGTGAAAAATTTCTAAATTAAATGAAATTCAGAACTTAATATAAAGATTACACTTAAATTATTATATTAAAAAAGATAAGACTAAGAGGAAAAACTTCTTTGTTTTCGATTTTCAAAAATAAGCCATTCTTCCCAAGAAATTTTTATTTTCTTTAAACGCAAATTGGTAAAGTGGATAGTCCAGGAGTATGTACCGGGTGCTCAAATACATGAAATATAAACCTAACTCAAGAGATAACTCTATATTTTCACCAAAACGTTATTAAAAAAAGCTATTATAAATGTTGGCTGACAATGTTTTCTTCCTGTGTGTGTTCTTGTCTGCTTGAGAGAAAGGACCCCGGAACAAAACCCATGAAAATGTTGATTCGGTGGAATAGGCTGAAATTTTGGTATTTTGTAGTTTAAGTCATGCTGATCAAAATTCTTATTACATCGAGCCAATCCTATGGACAATTTTTGAGATACAGCTTGTCAAAGTTAGGCAATTTGCATCATTTTAGACATTCAAGAACTTTTTACTCTTAAACTATTAACTTTAGCAAAAAATTGCAAGGGTTGAAATATTTTTGTTCAAGTCCAATAAAGCTCAAGAATTTTTTTCAGAATTTTTTTATCAATTTTTAGGTTAGGTAAAATATATATATGTCATATATTGGCATGCTTCGGTGGGATTGGCTGAAACTTTGCTATTTTCTAGTTGATGTCATGCTGATCAAAAATTCCTATTGCACTGAGTCTATTCTATGAGTGGTTTTCGCTCCAGGAGTGCTTGAAGGTCTTAAGAACGAGGTAACGGGTAATTTATATGTATGTGTTTATGAATGGCTTCCAGCGCGTTTGTGTACTGCGTGCATGCGTTTGTGTATATGTATGTGTCAGTGTATACAGGGTTATTCAGAAATATCGATGACAAACTTCTAGTGCAGATTCTACATGCAAAAATACAACCGCAAATACCTTGAGCTACGGCCCTTTGAAAATAGCACCCAAAAACTGATAATTATTTTATATTTCAGAAACCTTCTGATTTACAGGGACGTGACTTTACACATATATTAACAATAATACAAGCTTATTTTTACATTATATTACATTACATTTTTTGTGCACGTACACAAACACGTTGGAAGCCATTCATAAACACGCATATAAATTACCCAATAACTCGTTGTTAGGACCTTCAAGCACTCCTGGAGCGAAAACCACTCATAGAATAGACTCAGTGCAATAGGAATTTTTGATCAGCATGACTTTAGCTACAAACTAGCAAAGTTTCAGCCAATCCCACCGAAGCATGCCGAAATATGACATATATATATTTTACCTAACCTAAAAATTGTTTAAAAAATTCTGAAAAAAAGTCATAAGCTTTATTGGACTATAACAAAAATATGTCAACCCTTGCAATTTTTTGCTAAAGTTAATAGTTTAAGAGTAAAAAGTTCATAAATATCTAAAATAACGCAAATTACCTAACTTTGAAAAGCTATATCTCAAAAACTGTCCATAGGATTGGCTCGATGTGATTAGAACTTTTGATCAGCATGACTTAAACTACAAAATACCAAAATTTCAGCCGATTCCACCGAATGAACATTTTCATGGGTTTTGTTCCGGGGTCCTTTAAAGCATGTCCTTTTAAGTTCTCTTTTTTTGTTCTTATGTAATAATTATTAAATATTTATTTTTGGTTCATAGTAGTAACCTCATAGAAAAGCGTTTCGTAGACACAGATCTCTAATATTAATATTTGATGCAGTTATCTACATGTTAACACACGCACACTGTTTTCATCTTCGTCGTCTAATAAGCAGACATGTATAAAAATACCTGAGGAAAAAGGACAAAAACAAATCTTCTTACATTATTCATCTATATTTTTCAGCCAATTGCAAATTATTGTAATTTTTACAATGTCAAACAAAATTATGCACATCGTCTAATTTTTAAATAACCAGTAAAACAGTACACAAAAGCGTATTTTATGTTGCTACCTAAATTAGCACATAATGAGCAACACAATATCTACGAAAAAACAGCAACGGCCAAATTCGAAACGTAAATTGTGTCTCACTAATGAACCTTGTTATAAAACCCACAATATCATCATAATTTGCTATTGTCACTATGTGAAACAAATCTTTCACTCCATCTAATTATTATACAACTGACAAAAATATACAAAAACATCGCTAGGTGTTCAGACATTCCCTAATTAGAAAGTGTCATTTAGAAAATAAACAATACATGCCTGAACATAACACATAATAAACTATTTGTATTATATGATGCTCACGTAGATCAAGTCGTAAATAACCGCATATTACCTACAAGAGTAAAGAAATAAACATTAAAATCCAGTTATCTGAAATGCACTTATATCTGGCATCACCTAAATTAAAAAATGTAATAAGTTTTAAGTACTTACCTAGGTCAATGGTAATCTTGCCTGGGTCATACACTATTGCTAGATATGCATCAGAAATAAAAACACGTGCATTGAGGCATACCGTTTCTTATTTAAAATAAAGTTTTAAGTACCGCACCAACAACGTGTTATAACTTCACTACACTGATAAACAAACGTTCGTCTTTTATTTTTACTTCTAGTAACGAGTATTACGATACACCCACTAAGTTTTTTTGCACATCTTCTATAGTGATATTGATGAGATCGGGCATTTGTTTTGTGAATGCATCAAATTAAGAGCTTCTGTTAAGGGGGACGTACACGTTAAGATTTGCCCAAAAGTACACGTCAGGTACGGCAAACAAATCTCCACATCTCCACATTTGTTCTAATTGTGGTATTTCTTATTGTATATTTAACTATAGGGTATCACAGGTAAATCAGAAAACACATCATACTAACACTTCAATTAATTCTTCAATTTGTCGGTCACTTAAATAAAATTATACGGAGTGTTTTATAAGTAACGATACTTCGGTCCAGTCGATGAAGGTATTTACCTACAAAAACTTGCAAAATGAATAATTTGTTTTAATGAGTTCGTGAAACTATATAGAATAATACCCTGAAAAGTTTCCATTTCGCTCGGATGCAGAACATAAGAAAAAAATTGAAAAAAAAAATTTTTTCATCTATTTTTTCAAAATTTTGAAATAAAGTCAAGTTAGGAGAAAACAAAAAATACAGATGGATAGATCACGTATTTATGAACAAAAAATGACTTATCGCTAAAGCCACGGTTGCCCCGGAAAAAAATAGTCAAGTGTAACGTTATAACTCGAAGCGAGATACATGCGTGCTCGCGCTTGAATACTCATGACTGTGACACTGACGCATTAAATTACATGTCACTAAATGAGAATTTGTTCAATCTATATGAGTGTTGGTTCATTTAAAAGATGGAAATTGTAGCTTTCTGATGTTTTTTTGTTTTAAACAAAACAAGCAAAGGATGGATGGGAAAAATATACTTATATATATTATTACGCCCGAACTCAATCGTCGCAATAAAAAATGTAGAAAAAAATAAAAGCCCTTCAAAAAAATTCTTTCTTCATTGAGAATTGTTAAAAAGTATGTACACTTCATGATTATTATTGTTTATTAAGTTGTAGTATCATGATAAGAAATTGCGATTTTCACGATCTTATCCTTATAACTATTAACATATCTTTGATTGTTTTGAATATAAATTCTGGAACTTTTCCAATACATTAACAAATGTATAAGGAATTCAATGGATATAGCTGAAATGTGGATAGGTGTTTCTGTAATAAATACAATATAGTAAAGGCACGTAAAAATTCATGCGAGCAATTCACCGGCTATGTGTGGTGTCTGTGAATGCGTTCATAATTATATATTTTCCATCCAGATTAACTATTTATCCTCTTAGTCACTAAGAAAAATGTTAAAAATGTGTAATCACAAAGAGAAAAAAGCTTTATTTTACTTGTTAGAACTGCTAAGAATTTTTAGAGATCCCGTAGTATGCATTTAACCGTGCGCTGGGCCGAGCAGAGTGTCAAAGTTATTTCACTATTTTTTTCCAGGAAAACCGTGGCTTTAGCGATAAATTTTATTAGAACATTTTTTATTCAGAAACACGTAGTCTACTCACCTGTATTTTTTGTTTTTTTCTAGCCTGACTTAATTTAAAAATTTTGAAAAAATTGATAAAAATTTTTTTTTCACTTTTTTTATGTTCTGCATCCGAGCGGAATGTAAACTTTTCAGGATATTATTCTATACACTTTCACGAACTCATTAAAAAAAAATTATTCGGTTTGCAACTTTTTGTGGGTTTCACTCTAAAATGATCTCTGTCGTCTGGGCTAATTAGTGGGGAAAGTTTTCCTGATAATTAAAATCGTAGCGTGTTTGTATGGCAGTGGGCGTGCAAGTTTCGTCACATACAATATATTTTTCTACAACTGTTAAAAAAACTGCATTTTTTTTCATTACCTACTTTTGGTGCATAGTGTTTGTGGCAATTCGGGCAAATCAGACTGTACACCAGGTCGTCAGGATCGTGAATGACGTCAAAGTACAGTGCAACCGCGGAAAAAGCACAGTGATGGTGCTGCTTGAGAAAGCCTTCGATACAGTATGGATCCCGGGCTTACTCTACAAACTAAACATGCTTAACTTTCCCACGCATATCACCAAACTAATTCACTCTTTCCTGACAGGCAGATCACTGCAGGTCAGTGTGAATAACAAACTTTCAACTCGACGGGACATTCACGCGGGCGTCCCCCAGGGGTCGTGCCTATCACCAAAGTTATACAACTTGTACGTCTCCGACTTCCCGGAGTTCCCGAATACGAACCTTGCCAAGTACGCCGACGACACGGCCATGTACGTGCATTCACACAATGCACAAGCGGCGAATATGCTGTTGAAGGCACACATGGCCCGTGCCGCGGCGTATTACGACAAGTGGAAGATTCGGATCAACGCCGAGAAGTCCGAGTCAATTCTCTTCACGCGCCGCTTCACCGAAAATCGCATTCTTACACCACTTTCGATCGGGGGCCGCCAAATTCCAATGAAGCGGTGCGCGAAGTATTTGGGGGTCAACTTGGACAAGAGACTGACCTTCAATACGCACGTGAACGAGACTGTACGCAAGGTCTACTCCATGTCCAGGAGTCTGTATCCGCTCCTGGCGCGGGGTAGCGGACTAAACAGGAGGAATAAAAAATTGTTATATACGATGGTGATTACGCCGGCCATCACATACGCGGCGCCGGTGTGGTGCAGCATCCCGGCCACGACAATGAATAAATTTAAAGTCCTAGAACACAAATTTATGCGCCTCATTTCAGACTCAGATAGGTACACCTCCCTCAGAGATCTCTATGCACGTTGCCACGACATAACCCCACTAGCGGACTTCGTCCGGGAAACCTCCCAAAAATTCTATCAATTCAAATTGGGCGACAGTCCGCTAACCCGAGACATCACACGAATCAGACAGCATAATGCCATACTTTTAGACCTAAAACACCCATTACCATACCAGGCGTTGCCTATCTTTCGGCAACTTCCCTAGCCAAACCTTTCCTATACCACAACTTCCCTTTCACCACCCTTTAATTTAACCACCTTTTACCTCAAACCCCTCTCTATTCTCTTTATCCATTTTGTTATTTTTGTTAAATTTTTGTTCTTTTTGTCCCTTTTTGTCCTTCCAAATCCCCTTTTGACCAATAACCTCTAGCAAATCCCAACTTTTAAAATCACACTCTCCCTTTCACCCTACCTTTCCGGAGGCAGGCAGACCACCGGATGAAGATTGTGACTTGCTCAAGCGGGGTTTTTCATTGAGTTTTTCCCGTATTATCAGCCAAAACTTTAAAACTAGTGCGCGTGTGTTGTGCGCGCGCCCTTTAATCAAAGTTTTTAAATCTAGCTCTAAGTAGCTTTAAGTGTTTTTAAACTTAGTTTTTAGTTCTTAGTTATCTGCAATTGTCAGGCTTAAGTTTTTTACTGTTAAACAGGAGGCCTAACCCCCCATCACTTGATCTATTGTTCAAGCCGAAAGCCGACCCCTTTCCACCCGACCACTCATCTACCACGGCGTTGCGTGGTGGTGTGGTCGGCTCTGAATCGGGGCTCGGTCTAGGCGCATTCTTGTTCCCGTAATGTTGAATAAAATCGTTTTGGATTGGATTGGATTGGGCAAATCAGACAAAAGAACCCCGTGAGGGTTTTCCTTGGATACATACAAATTCATGTATGGAGAAAACTTCAATTCGTGTTCACACATCGATGATTTGTTTTTACCCTCACAGGGTTCATTTGTCTGATTTGCCCCAATACTGGCTTCAGGCGAACATTTAAAAATCCACTCAAATGATTTTTCATTATTGATGATTAATAAAATAGACTGCTAATTATAGGTTATATTTCCAACCTTCAAAAATAATCTTATTTTTAGGGCCGGACTATGAATAAGGCTAACTAGGCTATAGCCTAGGGGCGACAATGCGTGAAGGGGCGCGCGCTAGGGTATGAGGGGCGTCGCGAGCTCTTTGCGCTCTCTGCTTATTAAACTCGTACGAAAAAAAATTGTTTTTTCATATTTCCTCCTCTCCGCTCGTCAAGTTTGTCCATTTCTCCCCCCCCCCCTCGCTCATCAATTTTGAAACTGGGACGAAAAATTGTTTTCATATTCCTCTTCCCCCGCTCGTCAATTTTGAATTTGGACAAAAAATATTTTATTCAGATTTTCCCCCCCCGCTCATTAAATTTTTTTTCCATGAATAAGAGGGCGCAAATACATGATTAGCCTAGGCGCACGCCAATCCTTAATCCGGATCTCCTTATTTTGTTAGGATAATGTATTTAAAATATAACAATATACATATACAATATAAATAATCTATATAATTTTATAAATGTTTTTTATTAAATATGATTATTTGTATCTAATTATAAATTTAAAGTTAAAACACAATACAAAACAAACCAAATTTTTAAAAAGTTGGATTAGAAGATAAAAGAGCAATTCTGCGAAACCGCGTGGGCGTGGCTATTTTTATCTGGTAGATAAAAACATTTTTCGAACAGGTTATCCTAAGGATAAGGTATATTTAGCTGCTGGATATCACCAGGGGCAGATACAGGATTGACTTCTGGGGGGAGCGGGGGGCACAGGAAGTCTGGAATACCCCTTGTATACGCTTTGTATACGCTTTTTTAGCCATATATTATATATTAAAAATTAATATTAGGTATATTTCACACTTCTGGGAGGTGCACGTACCCCGGTATCGATATACAATATCATATCAGAGGCATGTAAACAGTCGTGTTTTACATAAACTATATTTGTTGATTAATTTTGTGGAAAAATGTTACTAATATTTATTATTAAGCTTACAAAAATATCAAGATGTGTAGCCGGAGCAATAGATCTCTGAACTGATGTCATCATTCTATTTTACCTGAACTAATTTGTTAAAGGATGGCAATGATTTCGCACCATAGGCGTACCAAACTTATTATTAAAATAATATAATTATTAATGTAGGTAATAATGATTAATTTATTATTAATTGGACTAGACTAGTCATAAAAAATAAGACTGATATTGGCATTAGACTCAATTGGAACAAAAAAACAGATTTCTAGCTTGCGAAT
This sequence comes from Rutpela maculata, assembly GCA_936432065.2. Taxonomy (NCBI): domain Eukaryota; kingdom Metazoa; phylum Arthropoda; class Insecta; order Coleoptera; family Cerambycidae; genus Rutpela; species Rutpela maculata. Next base: position 53,587,646 of record OW386287.2, on the reverse strand, counting down.
TCAGGTAAAATGAAATAATTGCGTTACGAAGAACAAAAAATACGTGGGCCACTGACGAATGAATCAAGAGACCGATCAAAGATCTTTAACTACTAGATGGTTTAACCCATAAGGAATTCCTATATGACAACGCTGCAAACATCTCAACGGGGAAAGCAATATTAACACGCCTCAAAAAGCGAGATAGCAATGCTGGAATTGTCGGACTTTACCATTGGTAGGTCGGATCAGTTCGAGTTTGTTGAACAAGATTTTTAGCTCTTACTGCGCAAACGCAATCAAATCTCAATCGGCACTAACAACTAACTGGAGCAACCAGCGGTGTTGCCAGACTGCCACCATTTTCTCTACATTCTCCGAGCGCACAACGTTATTGTATTTGACCACTTCAAAATTTCCCGTTTTAAACGACTTTTGTCTCTGATCTTTGACAACGTCGCGAAAGTTTGCGACTAGAAGCAACTAGAAGTGAGACATGCGCATAGATAACACGCGTATTTGTAGTTGGGTCCAGAGTGGGAGCAGAGCGGGAGAGATAATGGGCGGTTCTTTACTTGAAAAAGTCAGGATATGTTATACGCAGAATTGAGATAGAGTTGGGCGATCTAGGTGTTTTAACTCCTAGATCGCCCAACTCTATCTCAATTCTGCGTATAACGTATCCTGACTTTTTCAAGTACTTTGAGACCGATGCGCTTCTATAGGCTAGACGTACGCGATACCACTACTCTCAGATCTAACGCGCAAGACGAGCGTGCATAGGTCGTAGACTGTGGAGACATACATCCTTATATTAATTCCAGGAAGTTTGATTGTAAGGAGTGAGACGCCAACGTACAAACGATATTTGATTGCTATCTGTATTAGTGGCGTCAGTTCAAATATCCATTGCTCCGACTATACAAGATAAGATAACGAAACTGTGATATACAGTGTATTCCTCAGATTAGAACGAACTTTACGTTAATTATGTCGTATATTAATTTTAGTTTAAAATGTTTTGAGGTATTTTTAATAAGGTTATTACTAAACGAATGAAAGTTTCAGTCGGGAGTTGCCGAGTGCTAATACCTCTGTGTGCCTGTGTGCGGTGCACACAGGTGCCATTTTCCAGGTGCCCATTTTGTGCCTCCCGCTCACCAAAAAGGTTTTTTCATCTTGCAGCCCTCCGCTCATTAAAAAATGTTTATGCATTTTCCTTCCCCCGCTCATAAATTTTCAGTTTCGAGAAAAAAAAAATGCGCTTCCATTCGCCAAAAAAAGTTTTTTTCTTCACAGGGGCGCTTCATAAATTTCGCGTATAGGCGCTGCCAAGGGTCGGCACGGCCCTGATTAAAAGCATAATTTCCATTATACTTAAAATAACATTCTCTACTGAAATTGGACCACGTCCTTTACACAGGGTGATCGTCAGAGGCATGGAAACAACTAGGTTTTATATATACTATATTTTATTATAATTTCAGAGCAAAATCTAACTAGAGTTTTTACTTCCCTTGCTTACTGAAGGGAAGTATTGTAATCGTTCTACAAATGAATGGCAAAATACATTTGTTTAAATAATTTATAATACACACTAAAATATGACTAATTAATAATAAATTTGCAAGAAATCACAAAAACTTATAAATAAATAATAATAAACCTCATTTGGGGGTTTAATAGTCCGGGAGCCCGTGTATAAAATGACTGACTATCCGGCGAACTTTGAAAATATGTAAAATGGATTGTTCTTATATAAGTTAGCAAGGAATGGACCGTCAGCTGGTTGGGTAGCGGTGGGGGTGGCTGTCAAAGGGTTGAAAACACGTAAAAAAAATTGAGAAAAAAACTATCCGGCGAACGCTGAAACTTATATGAGGGGAAGATTATGTTATATAATGAAAGTAGAACATAGTCAGCTGGACGGGGGGGCGGTGGATTTACCGTCAGCTGATCGATCAAACAGGTCCAAAAAAATGAAAAATTTAAATTATTCGGCGAACTTTAAAATTTGGGTATAAGATAATATTTATACTGAGATTCACGAAAAACATAGTCAGCTGCAAGTATGTGGGTGGAAAAGTCGTCAGCTGGTACAGAACAGTGCTGAGTGTTGATCGCCTGCGAGGCAGCGCGCATCACCTTTCTTGCATCAGCTGACGACTTTTCCACCCACATACTTGCAGCTGACTGTGTTTATCGTTAATCTTAGTATGAATATTATCATATACCCGAATTTCAAAGTTCGCCATAAAGATTTAATCAGTAATATCGATATTGATAACTTAATGTTAGAAAACGTGAGTGCGGCATTCCCGAGGTTCTTTTTTTTTAATTTGATTAAATATTCAAATTATTATTAATATACATTATTTTATGAGAATACAAATTAATACATTCGTACATTTCAAAATTATACAGAATGATCTGCTCAGAAAATTTATTTAGTTTAGTGAAAATAAACATAAATTTATTCGGCTTCCGATAACAGATCTTCCTCACTCTCATTTTCATCCAACTCAGCACTCTCTTGATGCTCAATGGGTGAAAGATCATTTTTCTCTTTGTCACTCGCATCTAAAAAAAATAATTATTTATAAAAAATTGATTAAGATTATAATAGAATGAAAAGTGAAAAGCACAAATGATATAATACCTTCACTACTTTCGGCATCACGGATAATTATTTCCACTTATGGAGGTAATTGATCTCCATCAAACCACTTGCAAGTTAAATTTGTTTTCTTCAAGCTGTCACCCATAACCAAGCAGGCCTGTAGCTAGGGGGGGGGGGGGCAGGACGGGCAATGCCCGTCCTGGAATAAGTTTCGCCCGACCTACGGTGATCGTAATGGGGGCAATTTTAACTGTCTTTTTAATATTTTGAAAGAGATTGGGTAAAAATTGTCTAAATTTTTCGAATTAAAAAGTTTTTTTTTGGATTAAAATTTTTCGGACTTTTTTTACGGGCCCGTCCTGAAAAATTGTTTGCCCGCCCTGAAAGCACTTTCTAGCTACAGGCCTGTAACCAAGGGATCCAATGTAGATGGCACTTGTTTGTGAGAGTTGTTCCAAATCGTATACATACATGCACAGTTCTTAAAACGTGCTGTACAAGTTTCGATTTCGACGGAGGCGAGAGAGATGCATCAAAATTTTGGCTGGTAACCGAAATTCGTTATCATTTTCTCTAAATTTATACACCTTAGTGAAGGTAGCTACACGAGCATCATTGACGTTTTTTATAGCTTTAAACCCATACGTCGTGCAAGCAAACTGCTCTATTATGTTAACGACATTATTTAGGTTCTCCTCTGGTAAATTATTCAAACTTTTAATTGCTTCAATAACTTCTTTTAGAAGCTCTAATCATGTTTCTTTCAATGTACTGGGCAAGTGATAAAATGGCTCCGTTCTTAGGTAATAAAACCCTATACCTAATGCTGAAAACTGCTATAGTTATTGAGTTCGAAACAACGATATCCAATCTAGTGTCACTCAAGAAACCGCGGAAAGCTTATCGTGTTCTAGTCACGAGGAGGCGGATACTAAAATGATTTTTCACGTATAAATGAGAACACCAGTATGGTCTTAAGTTCAGATATTGACATACCTATCATGCTGGGAAACATGAAAAATGTACATAATAATGTGAAAATTTGAATCAAAATGGAAATAAAGAAACGTAGGAAATAAAGAACGATTTTTATATCTAAACGATTTGTATTCAGCACTTGGCGACGACTTGTGTAACACATTGCCCGCTTTCCACGGTTTCGCGGGATGTGATTAAAATCCCGCATTTTTCAAGAAAGGAAAAAAAAGCCTTTTACTATATTAAGAAAAGATCAAGAGTTTATTGAAGCATTTAAAAGTTTGATTAATTTACCAGAGGAGAACCTAAATAATATCTATAACATAATAGAGAAGTTTGTTTGCACGATGTATGGGTTTAAAACTATAAAAAACATCAATGATGCTCGTGTAGCTACCTTCACTAAGGTGTATAAATTTAGCAAAAATGATAACGAATTTCGGTTACCAGACAAAAATTTTGATGCATCTCTCTCGCCTCCGTCGAAATCGGAACTTGTACAGCACGTTTTAAGAACTGTGTATATATGTATATGATTTGGAACAACGCACACATACAAGTGCCATCTACATTAGATCCCATGTTTATGGGAGACAGCTTGAGGAAAACAAACTTAACTTGCAAGTGGTTTGATGGATATCAATTACCTCCATAAGTTGAAATGATTTTCCGAGATGCCGAAAATACTGAAGGTATTATATCATTTGTGCTTTTCACTTTTCATCCTATTATAATCTTAATCAATTTTTTATAAATAATTATTTTTTTTAGATGCGAGTGACAAAGAAAAATGATCTTTCACCCACTGAGCATCAAGAGAGTGCTGGGTTGGATGAAAATGAGAATGAGGAAGATCTGTTATCGGAAGCCAAATAAATTTATTTTTATTTTCACTAAACGAAATAAATGTTCTGAGCAGATCATTCTGTATAATTTTGAAATGTGCGAATGTATTAATTTGTATTCTCATAGAATAATGTATATTAATAATAATTTGAATATTTAATCAAATTACAAAAAGAAACTCGGGAATGCCGCACGCACGTTTTCTAACATTAAGTTATCAATATCAATATTACTAATTAAATCTTTATGGCGAACTTTGAAATTCGGGTATATAATAATACTCATACTAATATTAACGATAAACACAGTCAGCTGCAAGTATGTTTGTGGAAAATTCGTCAGCTGATGCAAGAAAGGTGATGCGCGCTGCCTCGCAGGCGATCAACAGTCAGCACTGTTCTGTACCAGCTGACGACTTTTCCACCCACATACTTGCAGCTGACTATGTTTATCGTGAATATCAGTATAAATATTATCTTATACCCAAATTTTAAAGTTCGCCGAATAATTTAAATTTTTCATGTTTTTGGACCTGTTTGATCGATCAGCTGACGGTAAATCCACCGCCCCCCGTCCAGCTGATTATGTTCTACTTTCATTATATAACATAATCTTCCCCTAATATAAGCTTCAGCGTTCGCCGGATAGTTTTTTTTCTCAATTTTTTTACGTGTTTTCGACCCTTTGACAGCCACCCCCACCGCTACCCAACCAGCTGACGGTCCATTCCTGGCTAATTTATATAGGAACAATCCATTTTACATATTTTCAAAGTTCGCCGGATAGTCAGTCATTTTATACACGGGCTCCCGGCCTATAAATTGTAGAGGAATTATTAATTCGTATTTCCAGGATAATTCTGAGTGTTGACTCGATTGCCAATTTTATTGCACTACATTTTAATTATTCCATCAAAAATGCAGATAAGAAATACATGGGAAACTTCTTGGTCTCGGAAGAGGCTGTTAATATTAACCTATTCTATTCAAATCTAGAACAGATCATACTTTTGGGATTCCGAGCAGGGCCGTTGCTAAGGGAAGCCCCCCCCCCCCGTATTTGTCAGACTTGCCAAAAGTAGGAAATTTGAGACATAAGTTGGCAATTTTTATTTTGGTGGATTTTTCTTTTGTGGGAAAATTTTTTTTAGGATTCTCATCAATTTTGATTTCGGTGGAAACAAAAGTTTTTTGGGATTTTCTGCCCCCCACCTTCCCCCTTTAAAATTCTTTGGGGTTTAAGTTTATGAAGTTGGCAAATTTTAAAATAATCCCCCAAAAAAGTTGGCTTGCTACGGCTCTGATTCCGAGTAAATCGGGGGGTGAGATCAAAAAAATTAACATGATTTTTGAGCCACCCTAACCTGCAAACCTTAATATTATTTTTAGTTGGGCTGTAAACGGGCTATAAACAGAAACAAAATCAAACCAAACAAAAGATAAATCCCCTTAGATTACTAAATGTATGTGTATTATTTTCAGCTGCAATGGGTCGCAGTCAATCAACACCAGGGCTTGTAGAATCTCGTGGTAAAATTGCCTTGGAGGATATGTGGGTGCCTCCGACGTTAGTAGGTTTAACACCTGCGTACCCCAGGTCATTAATGGGATCACCGCCTAGACCGACACCAGAGAGTCCTGGAGCAATATCAACGAGCAGCGGTAGGAGTCATCATCAGATATCAGCCTCTCACGGAAGATCGGGTGAGAAAATTAAATTTTTACAAAATATGCAAAGTAAAGTAAATATATATATATATGCCAAATATCCTTCAAACAATTAAAAATTTGACAATTATAAATATTAATTAATGTATATTTGGTAGAACAATTAGTGGAGTGCCGTTAGGCGTGAAAACTAAAAAACCTTGGAGCCCAGTTCCTATGAATCAACTTTAATGAAACTTTTAGCATTGTGTTGCTAAAACCTATTACTAAAATGTTTATGGATTAGAAATTGATGTTTTTTTTTATTTAAAAGTTTATCGAGATCTACAAATTCTTTGAAAAAATACTCAATTCACATAAGTTTTAATAGTTTTTGTTCCGTAGACAAAGATATCGTACCTGAATAGTATTGTAGGTTTGTGATTACAAATTTAAGGTAAAGAATTACAGATTCCAAATGTAGGACCCAAAATGGCGACCAAAAAACTTTAAAATAAGACATAATTAATACAAAAAACATAATTTCTGTAGAAATATACTAGTTATCTTCGATATCTTCGTTTTCAACTTCGCTTATTTCTACAATAGGAAAAGGGTTCGAGCAACTATCACCATTTCGGAACAAGCTGCAGTGCAAGGTACTCCATGCCTTCTACATCGATTTTTTTTGTCTACAGAACAAAAACTATTAATACTTATGTTAAAAAAAACATCAATTTCTAATCCATATACATTTTAGTATTAGGTTTTAGCAATACAAAGCAAAAAGTTTCATTAAAGTTGATTCATAGAATCTGGGTTCCTGGGTATAAATCTAACGGCACTCCACTAAATAATATTACGGACATATTAAAAGAAAATTATATGAGGAAAAATAAGTAACAAACAACAGGAAATCATATAAAAACAAATAATATTTATCTTGCCAGGAAAATGAACAAACTAAAGACGGACATTTAATGAAAACCTTACATAGACGCTAACGTGAGGGACAGAAAATAAAGAAAATAACAGGTGGTGGATATCATCTGTTAAAATTAATGATCTTTGACTCAATAGCAACGCGACAGACTGATTTTTCATATCTGTTCCGTTCCTTTACTTACTTCCTTAAAGGAACTTTTACCACCTAATACTGAAATTATGATATCCATTATTTTTATATCTTGTGCCACAGTAATGCGGAGGTTGTAACTCGAGACTTCCAAATCGCTTTCTAAATTGAAGAATTCCATGGTTAAGTATTTTTTTAAAATGCGTATTATGCTAAATAGGGTTTACTAGTATCCAGTGTTGATCATATGAAACTGTCCTTTTATTTTAGTATTTATATTTACTACAAAATTATAGATTGGACAGAAATCTGTGGCATAACTAGATGCCGATATAAATACAGTTATTTAGTAAAAAGGTTTACATCTTTTTTTTTATTGAACAAAGCGATAAACACTGGTTCTATTTTTAGGTACAATTTTTAATTTTAGGAATTATGTGTAGACTGTAATCTTAACTAAATAGCGACCTCTAGTTGGATGTTAAATCCTAGATTTAGTGGAGCGGATCTGACAAGAAAAAGAGAAGTTTTGAAACCGACTTTTTTTAATGTTTGACCATTCGGTTACACGCGTGCTCTCTTATCGTGTTATCAAGTTAGTTCAGCTTAATCGCACTGGGTGGGAGAGGAATTCGCATTTAAAATGCGCAAAAATACGTTTTTTGAGATAATCTTGTTATTATTGAGAGCATATGCCACTTTTATTTTGCATATTTCAAGAGCTTCGCTCTCCAGCTATGTAATAGCGCAACTTATCGGCAGTTTAATACTTAGTAAATTCTACCTTTTACCAAATTTTGAAAATATTAAGATGGAAAAAAGATTTATATTGCCGAATATCAAGATCCGAAGTCCCTACCCCTAGTCCCTATTCCTTAACCCCCAAATGGATTATACCACCTCCCTCCCTCTCTATTGCTTGGATTGCGATATATTTTTTTTTAAGATAAAACTAATCTCACTTACCTGTCAAAAAATGTCTCCTCTCAAACCCTTTCCTTCGTACTCAAAAATGTATTTTAAAAAAAAATGCAAAAGCATTTTCCCTCCCACAAGTTTGTTTATTTGAAAAAATTTTTTAAAAAATTGCCAGTCAAATACTAGAGGTAACAGCGAACAAATTCCATTTTGGTTTTTCAAAACCGCACGACAGGGAAAAAAGTTATAGAGTATTGAATGAGTATTTTACGCTACCTTTTCCTTTGGAATTATAACACCAGTTTGCAAATGCAAATACTTCCTTTTGTTGCACGGTATGTTTTTACGTAAAAGGAAATGTATCATTATAGACTAAGAGCTGGCGGCCGCGGAGGTACTACGATATTACCTCCGACTGGAATTTTGAGAAGTGGTTGGGGGGACCATCAGGAAGTGCCATCTGCAAGGATTTTGCTCAAAACCCCTGCAAAGGACACGTCAGACGACTCAAAAATGAAAAAAATTTTGCTCAAAAAATGATCATACCTCCGGCTGAAAATTTGCACATTACCTGTTTGAAGGTCACAGATAACGTATGTAAATTGTCAGACGCCTAGGTCGCTGCCAAAGAGGTGTCAGACGCCCTCAAAATTGTCTTTTTTTTCAAATTTTTTTTTCCTTACCTCCGTCTGACGTTTTAACATATTGCAACAGAGACCATTCTAAGCACAAATTAAAATCATCAGACGAAAATGCCGCTGCGAAGTCCCCCTACAACGTTCACAAAGTTCCAGCTCGCGAGGTATACTTTTTTTTCGAAAATTTATTTTCATTACCTCCGTCTGACGTTTTTACATATTATCCTAGAGACAATTTTGAATACATATGTGCTTGTTCCACTTATAACGCGATCGTGAAATGTAGTGTCTAGGAATCTACGTATCACTATCGCGTTATGAGCAGGACAACCATCCTGCCCAATGCCCAAAGCCCAAAGTTCGAACGGCCGGAATAATTTGTTCACGTAACAAATTCAAATATTTTTGTGCTGTAAGGTTGCCGTCGATAAAAAAGGGGCCAACTATTGAATTACCTAAAATTCCAGCCCACACATTGACCTTCTGTGGGTACTGAGTTCGGTGTGGCTTACTTAAATATTTATTTTCCCGGGACCAATATCTAGTAACGGATGAATTGTGACTGTGACGACCATGCAGCGAAAATGAACTTTCGTCAGTAAATAAAATATTTTTAATGAAAGTTTCATTTTCGTTCGCCTTTTCCATCATGGTCTCACAGAATTCCATACGTCGTATAAAGTCATCGGGAAAAATTTCTTGTGTGACGGCAACTTTATAACAATGATATTTGTTACGTTTTAAAATTGCCCGAACCGTGCGGTCAGATACATCGAGCTCGGCAGAGGTTTGCCTGCTGGAACAGGTGGCATGTGCCTCCGCAAAACTACACACATTTATTTCCCTCTGTTCCTGTTCGTCACTCATCTGTCTGCCATCGTTGTCACCACCTTCATTATTACATTTTCTGCAAGATTTTACACATCCAGACGATTCAAACTTATGAACAATGTTCAAAACTGTTTGTTCCGTCCGAACGGGTCGATCCTCAAATGTAAAAACAAATCGGGCGACAACTTTTGCAGCCGTATTATTTCCAAAATACCATTTAATAATTTGCACTCGTTCTTCTGTTGTATAAATCATCATTTTAAAAGAGTTACCTAGATAATACTGTTTAACGCACACGCAATGGCTCAAATAAAATAAAAATCTGAAACATACTTGTCTTCTAATCTCTCCCCTTTCCAGATCACAGTCATTTTAAGCCGGGCCCACACACATTGCGAATATTTGCAAGTACGGGCACTTGCGATGTGTGTGGGAAGAGATGCTCGCGAATATTTGCTAATCGCACTCGCACTTGCCTATACTTGCCTATACCCGCGGGCTGTCGGCAAATTTGTACCGATTCAAAGGGAATTCATACTCGTGTTTACTTGGGTTTGCGATGGGCGCGCTGCTCCCTCACGCATCGTATCAATGCGTCTTTCAGCTTTTCGGAGTAGTAGATATCCCCCACATACCACAACGTACGCAACACAGCTTTTAATTAGTGAATTTTCGTTCATGGTTTTGGCTTTGATATTGTTTCAACGTTCAAATCCCGTCGATAGTAAACAGGTGACAAAACTACTCAGAAAGGCGTGCAACTCACGACTGCAAAGTGCAAGGCGTCTCTCTGGGGGGGTCCGATAGCTCGTTTTTCGTACTTGAACATACTCGAAAATGTTTGTGCTCGTTAGTACTCACGATGTGTCTGGGGGCTCCGATGGTTCGTTGCTCGCACTTGAACATACTCGGAAATGTTTGTGCTCGTTAGTACTCGCGATGTGTGTGGGACCGGCTTTAGTTGGGGATGTCTAGACGAATACACTGCAGTGATGGGATAAAGTGGGGTAAACAAGAAAATGCGAAATCAGATGAAATCCAATTATTGATTAATACGGCTTTATTTGCAACTGGTTTCTTGTTAAAATAACTTGATTAACAGTAGTTTATAGAAACATCATGTTTTGATAAATTTAATTAGATTTATGCTGCGTATTTTAACATGGCGTAAAATAATTTACGTTACTCTAATCTCCCCCAATGTCAAATCTCGGCATGCTTTGCCGGCAACAAGTCAGAAGTCCCTCCCTCAGTCTACACGTGCGCGCCTCCCACTAAATTAAACAGGCAGGCAAATATGTAGATGTTGAAACAATATTCAGTAATTTATGCTGGAATTTCGCGATATTTCAGGGGGATTTTGCAGCGGTATTTTCGTCTGATACCTTTGGCACCGACCTAGGCGTCTGACGATTTACATACGTTATCTGTGACCTTCAGACAGGTGATGTGCAAATTTTCAGCCGGAGGTGTGATCATTTTTTGAGCAAAAATTTTTTCATTTTTGAGTCGTCTGACGTGTTCTTTGCAGGGGTTTTGAGCAAAATCCTTGCAGATGGCACTTCCTGATGGTCCCCCCAACCACTTCTCAAAATTCCAGTCGGAGGTAATATCGTAGTACCTCCGCGGCCACCAGCTCTCCGTATATTAAGAATAACATATTTCATTTCTGCTTTGAGAGCACAGGCACATAACTTAAAAAACTAGTCTGTTCCTGTGACTCCATTGGGTGGTGTCACCTAATGGAGTATTTCGACGTGCTGAACACGAATCAGGTGTCCGTTTAGCTCCAGCATACACCGATTTTTTTATGAGATTTTTATTATGTTTTTTAAGTTATTTTCGCGATTTACTAAAAAGTGGTGGGTGATGGAGTTAAACTGTCACCTGATTCATATTCAGCACGTCGAAATACATAGTAGTTACTCAATGGAGCCCCGCTACTTTTGTGCTCGGATCCCCCCCCCCCCCCCCAAATGAAAGAAAGTGGTGTTTTTTTTGAGACTCCATTGGGTAACTCCCATGTATTTCCACTTGCTGAACATGAATCAGGTATCCGTTTAGCTCCATCACATACTAATTTTTAGTTAATCGCGAAAATAATCTAATCTCATAAAAACCTCATAAAAAACGTCATGGAAAAAAAATTGGTGGGTGATGGAGCTAAATGGACACCCGATTCGTGTTCAGCGCGTCGAAATACATGGAGTTCCAGGAACGGACCACTGTCTTTATTTTGTGTGCGTGTATAATTATTGGAAAATGTTATTTTGGGTATTTAACACATAACTTTCGTATACTCAATATCTAATTTTTTTCTTTTTTCTTTTTTCTTTTCATCTAATTTTTCTCAAATTAAATATTACATATTGAGTATATGAAAGTTACCTGCTAAATACTCAAAATAACATTTTGGCGGCCACCCCAGACATCATCGGAAGTTCTCGATTATAACTGTTGATAGGCCCACCCCTAGCAATATTTTGTACTGAATAAAAGAAGATAATGACGCTTTTGTAGGAGGCAGATTTTCACTTTGCGTCTTGTGCTTGGAGAACATCAACCAACGAAGCCCCAATGTCTGAAATCTTCGTCCCTTACGAATTAATTTTTAAATGATAGTTTCGGGTTTCAGCTTCATCCCCGAATTCTTCAATGGATCCAAGTTTCCCAAAAATGTCATTATCTGCGGTCCTTTAAACCTCTCAAAACGATGATTTTCCCTTCTTTGCAAGTGAACCTGTAACATCATATCCTGACAGAGCATGCAGACCTGGTAACCATTTTATCTTTTCTGGTCCTAATATGTGCAAATTCCGCCAACGACAATCATTCTTCGATCATTTCCTATACCAGTGACAAACATGCTTACACATGTAAAAGATTTTGACCACCACAATGCTAGTAGAAATACCTCTGTATCAGGTGAATATATATGAATCGCAGTAGCTCCTTTTCGGGAGGAAAAATGGCAGTGCAGTATTATTTTAACGTCAGCTTCTTCATGACTACTTTGAAGTTCATTTACGTCACTTCCGAGAGACGATTTGGCTTCAGTTCTCCAGCTTACGATTAGGCTTCTCTCAATATTGCGTGCGTACAACAAAACTTTTTCTGCTAGATACGCTTTAGCTATCCCTTGGTTATATATGAGAAAGGAGTGATTTCATCTGTATATTTGCAATGTTTGTGAGTCGGTTATTTTGTACTCAGTGGGTATTATCGTAGATGTACTTTTATGCCACATCACAGATTTAAGAGAACTTTCAATATATGTGTCAAACACCAAGTGAATTACATCATATTTTAAGAGTTCCCTTGAGCAAGCAAAAGATCCCTACTTTTCTTAAGGGAAGAGGTTCGGCAAAATTTCCAGGTTGGGGGTAGCTCGTCTCCTGGCGTCGGTGATAGGCCCTGGTAGCGGAAATAGGCCGACGTTAAAAAAAAATCCCTTGATTTTATTGTTAAAGTCTAAAGCTAAATCATTGCATGTTTTAACCTGCACTGATTTTTTCAACGATTGCAGATATGCCATTCCATCAAGAACAGCGACACAGTGAGATTTTGCATTCAGATGATATTTGAATTCACCAAAGGTATAGACAAAGAAGTTTGTACAGTATTATCAATTTTTGCAGGGTGTTGCTCTTCTAAAATCTTCATTAGTTTAGATTTATTTGTAAACAACTTGATTGATCCATCCAGATTAAACATGGAGAACGGAACTGCAGAGAATTCATAATTACTTAATGATGTTTTTAGTTCAATATCAGTACGGATTCTCGATACAACTAGCAAGCGTGTGCATAATGATTGGTCGAATTGTACTACAGTGTCAGCTAACTTGTTGCCTTGCGTGTAGCTTTACATAAATTAAGTTTTCCTTTCTTCATTGGGTCCCAGAAATTCGTACTGTCAGTTTCAACTCAGTTTTTTTAAAGCGGTGTATCCGTTTGTATGGTTTCATGAAATACACACTTTGTTGGTGTGTTGATCAGTTCACTGCCTTCATATGTTATAGAGTTGGTCGATGTTCTGATAGTGTTATAGAAACATTGCACATCTTCATGTTGTCGCTTCCAATCATTGCTTTGGTTTCTGTAGAAAGTCTTGCCAGCTCAGGAGACGTCAAAAGGAATCTTGTTAAACTATTTTTCTTTTGTGTTATGTTAATTTGAAATGATACGAGTGATAACAAAATTAAAATGATTTTATACAAAACACCTAAATGATAAAAGATATTGATAAATTCGTAAGGACTTTTTTTATAGAGAATTTCCTTGTAAATAAAAAAAGGTTCAGTACAAAATATTGATGAGATGGCTCTATCAAGAGTTTTAATCGAGAACTTCCGATGGTGTCTGGGGTGGACGCCATCTTAGATATGACGTCATATAGGCCGTCTGCCACAAAATCAAACAAAGCACCTGATAAGGCATGATTTTGGAGGGCATAAGGAATGTATTAAAATTGGTCCCATAATTTCATCATCAAACTTCCCGCGGTCTGTGTTACGTCCCCCTACTATTACCTGGTATGCAGTATAATGTTATTAAAATTATTATTATTAATTTATCATTTTTCAAAAATTAACTCAGAACTTAAGCTACATTTCAGTCGCTTATTCTAGTTTCCTCCATATATACTTTTTCTATACCACAACTAAAAAACCATCCATCAAAATCTCGAATGAAAATATTCTTTGCAGACATTCTATCTTTAGTACAATTTTATGTGCGGCAGTCAAATTCGGCAGATCCTTTTACATAAGAATATAACTTCAGTTTTGTATGTTTGCGAGTTGCATAGGCCACTTATATTTTGCATATTTCGAGGGTCCCTCTCTCCGGCTAAAAGGTTCATTTGACACTCATTTTATGCAAAATTTTATACGTAACAAAAAATATATAACACTTTTGATGTAGCTTTTACCGTTCTCCGTTCTTCCCGTATAATGGGAAAACAATAAAATCTACCTTTAGCCCAGTAAAATTATATTTAATACCGAAATATCTCGGCTTTTATTGGTGCAACAAGCCACAAACGGGGTATTCAGCACCCAAGAAGTTTGAGCAAAAATATTTAGGACAACACCCACAAATTAGGGGAAGCGAAAGGGGTAAAAAATGTGTAAAGGTGTAAGGTATAATGTAATTTTTTTTCCTGCTGCTTTCGTTCAAATTAATAATTTCTCACTATTGCTCGTCTGGAGGACATGACTAAATTTATTTTTAATAAGAGCGCCAAGTCGCTTCTTATCCAACGTAGGATGGTTTATCTACTATCAGTGGGGTTCGGTTAAATTTATATACAATTTATGTACCGGAGTCCTGTATCAGACGAGAAAAAGTTAAAGTTCTCAAAGAACTTTTATAGCCTAATGGGAGCCTAACGGAAATTTTATTAAACTCAATACTGCAAAAACACCTGCTTAATAATATTCAATGTACCCAAAAATCACAATCCAATTAAATCTCTCTATACGTCAATCTACAAAATAGATCAATAAATAATAATCTAAATAGTGTCAAGTTCTTGGGCGTATCTATAGACACTAGTCTAAATTGGGACATCCATATTGAGATATTGAGATACGTAACGCAAAGTTAGTGAGGTTATGCTTTGTCTAACGGACCAAGTCTCAAGTAGTATAGGTAGTTTAAGAATTTAAAACTTCTAATATGTGCAGTCTATTATCTTATATGGTATAACCTTCTGGGGATCATCAGAAGAACAGTAACCACATATCCTTCAAGTGGAAAACTGAACTTCGCCATTTTTTTGTAATTCAAACAAAAGAAAAGTATATGTAATTATTGTATATTCCCCTACATAAATAATAAAGACGTATATTATTTTATGATTATTATTTAAAGCCAATCAAATATTCATTACTCAAAAAATAATAATAAAATGTATTTTAAAAATTCTCGTTTGGCTACTGGTGACAGGAAAATTTGTTGTAAAATAACCTTATAATTGTGGGATAGTTTAGACGTTCTGTAGATCTTTTGGCAATAAAGAAAATTTGTATTTATTATATTTGCAAGTGGGAGTAAAAATAAATTTAGATAATTAGTGTCCGCACTGTATATTTTAAAATACGGAGAGAATGAGTAGTAAGTGGAGAGAAATACAGTGAATGACCCTCACAAAACAGACGGAATGATTATCGCGAAGCTACTAAATGAAAGTCAACTGATAATGGAATTATACGGATAATTTTTGTTAGATGTTCATTGACAGCTATAGTTAGTTGATCCTGGGAGGTTTCGACACCAATCCCGTTCCCAAGTTAAATATTCGTAGTAGTAGTGTTAAATGGTGATGCCAGATGTTATAAGCGCTTTGATGAACTTGTGATTACGTTGACTAACCAACCATTAAGACGACTAATGATATCATCCCGAATTTCTCTAAGCGCACTGCGGCAAAGACAGGATGTAATGAAGCGAGCTACTCGGTCGTCACACGTAGCCAGTTGGTTTATTATTTAGAAAAATGCTGTTTTCGCTGCCTTGGAACAATGTATCTGTTTTATTATCTCCGAAGTGTATACCGTTACGTTTCTGTTAAGCTGTTTTTATTATTTTATTCATAATTTATGTCCGCGGGACTGGAATGAGCCGGCTGAGGAGTTGAATAAGTTAGTTGCGAAAAGTTACAGTAATATTTTTCCACAGGGGAAACAAAAATTTGTGTTGATTGCTCCATGTTGTCTGCTACTTCATCAACGGGTCCTATTAGAAATTATAACAAAATAGTGTGTTGTCGTTTATGTAGACAGCTCTTTATTCACAGTAGTGACAGACATTTGGTTATATTCGTAGATTGCACAGAAAACAAACCTTTGTAGTTAAAGAATGAGTAAAGCAAAATTTACCATAGGATTCACTGTATATTACAAAATGGACCGAATTCGAGACTTTATGAGAGAATTTTCGCTTAACTAGTGTGAGACTGACCGAACCAGGAGATTGATACCAGCGACATAATAAGGAGAGACTGGAAAAGTAGGCGTGGCACATGGCCAGAACATATTCAAGCAACTAGTCCGCATGGGCGTCACTTCAACTTAACGTTATGGAATTTGCGAATATTTTAAAAATGTATAGAGCAGCATTTACTCCGTTTTTAAATATGATATAATTTATTACTACTTCTACAGCAATTTGATTAATAGATTTGAGCTCAACTAATAGTAGAACAGTGATAAAAAACAATATTCATTCATTAATTATATCCCTCAAAGCAGTACTCCACTGCAAATCATGGCAACTAGGGCCAACAAATGACCCCCCACTGCGTCCCTCGAGCGTTTATTCTATGGCCAAACAAACCGTATGTATACTGAATTGGGATTGCCCCTCTATACTTTAGACCTCGCTGATTGATACTGAATAGATGATGGCGCCACGTCCGAGATAACAATGGTGCTGTCTATTTGAAATTCGGACTTGAGAGGTTTTGTTTAATTATTTATTCGGCTATTACCAGTTTTAGTTCTTCTATTATTATTTTTTTGTTCCTAGTTTTCAGTTTTAAGTTATTCATGTGTATTAATTTTGACACTTTTACCTCAATAGCCTTTTCTATTCCAATATAGTCGGGGGGCGTAACACATCCCGTGGGAAATTTAAAGATGAAATTGTGGGACCAATGTTAATACATTCCTTATGCCCTCTATAATCATGCCTTACCAGGTGCTTTGCTTGATTTTGTGGCAGACGGCCTATATGACGTCATATATCCAAGATCCAGACATCATCGGAAGTTCTCGATTAAAACTCTTGATAGAGCCATCCTATCAATATTTTGTACTGAACCTTTTTTATTTACAAGGAGATTCTCTATAAAGAAGGTCCTTAGGAATTTATTGATATCTTTTATCATTTAGGTGTTTTATATAAAAACATTTTTAATTTTGTTATCACTCGTATCATTTCAAATTAACATAACACAAAAGAAAAATACTTTAACATGATTCTTTTTTACCTCTCCTGAGCTGGCAAGACTTTCTACAGAAACCAAAGCAATGATTGGAATTGCAGAAGAAGTAAAAACAAAACACCGCCATTTCACACGATCTAGAGGAAAGCGACAACATGAAGATGTGCAATGTATCTATAACACTATCAGAACATCGACCAACTCTATTACATATGAAGTGAACTGATCAACACAACAACAAAGTGTGTATTTCATGAAACCATACAAACGGATGCATTAAGCATTTTAGAAAAGGGTTATAAAATTTACACTGCTTTAAAAAAAAACCGAATTGAAACTGACAGTACGAATTTCTGGGACCCAGTGTCGAAAGGAAAACTTAATTTATGTAAAGCTACATTGAAAACAACAAGTTAGCTGACACTGTAGTAAAATTTGACCAATCATTATTCACACGCTTGCTAGTTATATCGAGAAGCCGTACTGATATTGAACTAAAAAAATCATTAAGTAATTATGAATTCTCGGCAGTTCCGTTCTCCATGTTTAATCTGGATGGATCAATGAAGTTGTCTACAAAGAAATCTAAACTAATGAAGATCTTAGAAGAGCAACACCCTGCAAAAAATTGATAATACTGTACAAACTTCTTTTTCTATGCCTTTGCTGGACTCAAATATAACAGAGCATCTGAATGTAAAATCCACTGTGTCGCTGTTCTTGATGGAATGGCAAAGCTGCAGTCGTTGAAAAAATCAGTGTAGGTTAAAACATACAATGATCTAGCTTTAGAGTTTAACAATAAAATCAAGGGAACTCTTTTAAAAATTGATGAAATTCCCTTGGTGTTTGACAGATATCTTGAAAATTCTCTTAAATCTGCGATGTCACATAAAAGGACATCTACAGTAACTTCAGTAACACCCACTGAGTATAAAATAACCGACTCCACAAACATTGCAAATATACAGACGAAATCCCTCCTTTCTCATATAAAAACAAAGGATAGCTAAGAGCGTACCTTGAAGAAAAAGCTTTGTTGTACGCACGCAATCTTGAGAGAATCCTAATCGTAAGCTGGAGGACTGAAACCAAATCGTCTTTCGGAAGTGACGTAAGTGAACTTCAAAGTAGTCATGAAGATGCTGACGTTAAAATAATACCGCACTGCCTTTTTGCTTCCCGAAAAGGAGCTACTGCGATTCATATATATTCGCCTGATACAGACGTATTTCTATTAGCATTGTGGTGGTCAAAATCTTTTACATGTCTAAACATGTTTGTCACTGGTATAGGAAATAATCGAAGAATGATTGAACGTTGGCGGAATTTTCACCGCATTAGGAAAAGGTAAAAGGGTTACTAGGTCTGCATGCTCTGTCAGGATATGATGTCACAGGTTCACTTGCAAAGAAGGGGAAGTCATCGTTTTGGAAGGTTTGTAAGACCGCAGATAATGACATTTTTGGGAAACTTGGATCCATTGAAGAATTCGGGGATGAAGCTGAAACCTGAAACTATCATTGAAAAATGTATTCGTAAGGTATATACACCAGGGACGAAGATTTCAGACATTGGGGAGCTTCGTTGGTTGATGTTCTCCAAGCACAAGACGCAAAGTGAAAATCTGCCTCCTACAATAGCGTCACTAGCTCCTTTTATTCGTAGAGAACATTACCAGGTTATGGAATGGCATCTTGCTGACCAGCAACACCCTAATCTACCAACACTTCCTTGTGCACCTGAAACCATTTTAAAATTCGGTGTTCATATGTAAAAGGGAAATGTGGTGTATCCTGTAAATGTAAATCCCAAAGCATTTTATGCACTGAGCTTTACATGAGTGGAGACGATGAAGACATGCGACAATCATGGCCAACATTTTGATATCGATGACCTTTCAGATGAAGAGTATTAAGCTGAAAATATTTTACATGCAATATAACATTACAATTAATTCAATAAAAATATCGAAATAAATATTAATTTCTTAACTAGTTGTTATTTTTCAACCTAAAATCTAAAAATCTCTTAAAACCAAAAATTAAAAATTGGTTAATGCACTTTTTAACTGACTATTACTGATAACCGGTAGGTTATACCACAAAAACTTTTTTGTTTAAAATTTTATTTAGAACAAAAAAGATTCAGTACAAAATATGGGCCGCCTGCCACAAATTCAAGCAAAGCATCTGGTAAGAAATGATTATGGAGGGCATAAGGAATGAACTTACTGCCACAATTTAATCATGAAATTTCCCACGGAGTGTATATTCCATCAAGTATGCCCCCCGACTAATAGGTGCAAACTTCGAAATCTAAAAAGAAGCTACTCGTTCGACTTGTTAGATTAAATATTTATGAACACTGGAAATTTTTGTTTCGCAAATCGTACACACAAACATTACATTTTCTTGCTTTTCATAACTTTTCCCTTTGCAAAATTTCTTCCTCCAGCCTCCAGTGGATTTGGATGGTCACGCTTTGGTTTTTCATCGTCAGATGTCGAACACAACAACTCTTCTAAATCTTCTTTAGTGTCAATATCAGAGAGAAACGTTTTTGCAAGCAACTATTCTTTTGGACCTATTATTTGTCAAACATTGCTTCATAAAACTTTCTTCTGATTCCTCTGCATGTTATAGGATATTTCTTATAAAAATTTCCATCACAATATTTTTGTTCTTATACCTTTGTCTTTGTATCTTTATGAGCATGTGTCCGAGAATGCTTCCCTATTGAAATACAGAGTATTCTGTTAGAAAGAAAAATTGAGGATTGTAAGCATCCCCTCTCCTTTTTGGAGAGAATTGTGAGAAGTTTGGCAACTATGACCGGTGACCAAAAAAAAGACGAGCTGACAAGTAACAGTCATGTAGGCTCATGATGTGGGATGTAGCTGAATTAAAAGCTTCTGAGTTAACAGCTGCCAAGGAGAAGATTGGAAAACGTTCTGTCGGCGTTTGATTTTGATTTTTACATGTGAGGTCTTCAGCTACAATGTAAGAAAACTGAAAGCCGACCTCCAAGTGATAATATACAGCATGCTTATTAGGTTCGTTGAGAGCCGCTGGTTTACAGTGGTTGGAAGTAGTAAAACGGCAGATTTCCTAGTGGAAAGCCAAATAGGACAGAACTGTTAGTCCCCAGTATTATCGTCACAAGTCACGGCTAAAGCGACACACCGCGCTGACTGTGCTGTTAGATTATGCAGGTTGCAGTTCTCGTTTCTGTTGTTTCGGGGTTGTTACGTCGGTTTTTAACATTTGTTTAATAATTGTATTGTCGCGTGTTTCCACCCTTAGGAAACCACCCTCGCAAATTCCGTGGGTTCCAAAAATTATAACAAGAGATGTCCACTAACACACTTTATTAAATATTTACTGGATACTTCACAATACTATTATTAATTTAAATACACTTTACTGACTAAAATCACAATGTTTATCACTTTGTTTATCTATGAAGTCTTAACCTCACTTTCTATACTTTCTGAACTACTCGCTGAGAATGCGGTCGGTCTTTTATACCTAAAAATGACAGATCTCGATTTTTCTGTGATGACGCCACCATTCTCTAGATAATTCCAGATGTCACCAGAACTAACTTCTGGTAGGTTTCTCGAGTAGGTGCA
Organism: Rutpela maculata; assembly: GCA_936432065.2. Lineage (NCBI taxonomy): Eukaryota > Metazoa > Arthropoda > Insecta > Coleoptera > Cerambycidae > Rutpela > Rutpela maculata. Next base: position 53,566,531 of record OW386287.2, on the reverse strand, counting down.
AATACACTACATTCAGACATTCGATCTGTTGAAGTCTGCCTACTTTTTAGTAACCAACATAACCTTAAATTTTAAGGGGTTGCAACATATTACACTGCCCCCTCCTTAAGCCTGAACGTCCCGGTCAGGCAATTCAGCCTCTTTCACATACTTCGCCAGTCTATCCAAGTGTACGATCTTCATCTTGGACTTTTTGTTTCGTTGAATCCGATAGACGACATCATTAATTCGGGTAATAACAGTATACGGTCCATCCCAAGGAGGTTGAAGTTTCGGGGATCTCCATTCCTTCCGCTGTGGGTTGTACAGCCTAACCAGATCCCCCACCTTGAATCCCCCTGTACTGGCATTCTGATCATAACGAGCCTTCAAGCGGTTACTAGTTCTGTTCATCTGCTCTCGATCATTCTTTGGCTGTTCTCGACTTCCATTTCTGTAGTTGCTCATCGAAAATGGTTCTCCACGGGCAGCACAATTTTTACACTTGTGACACCAGGCCTCCACATCCTGGCGACTATTAACCCAATAGAACTGTTCCCGTGCTCTACTCAATGTATTGTTTATGCCGAAGTGTCTGCTGGATGTTTCATTATGTGCTTCCTGGAGTACTTCTGGTACACGACACCTGGGAATCACTAGACGCATGGCAACCTGCTTCCCATCTGGGCTTTCCCATGCTCTCCTCAAAAGCCCATCTACGACTGTAAGTGAATCCCATTGTGACCATAAAGACTTCAGCCCCACTTCTTTGTTGGAAACATCCTTCCTTACTGGTCGCGTTCTCCCTTCCTTTGCTCTCAACATGGGTCCGATTTCTACATCGCGCAATTGCTCTTGCCTCAGAGTTTTCTTTGACCAACTGTCTGGAAGATCGACCTTGACAGTGTTGACTTTACCATGTTCGGCAATTTTTTCACCTGAGGGTAGCGCTTGCAATCTTTCTTGTCTGGTTTTCTGGATAATGCAGGAGTTTTAACTGCCTGCGTTGTCAACAGCCTGGTTTTCTCGCATTGGTCGTTCACTTCTGACAGAATAAATTGTTTGTTCCCAATCCTTAACATTCGCTTTCCTACGTCAACAATAAATCCATACTGTTCCATAATGTCCAGTCCCAAAATGAAGTCATCCGTGATGTCAGCCACGATGACCCTGTGGTCGAACCTTAATTGTCCAATCTGCAAACCCAGGTCTACTTCTCCATAAACCGTAGCCCTGTCCCCCGTAGCTGTCCGGACGATCACTTCTTCAATTTGCCTCTTGGTAATCTTTATGCCCGATATAATTCCTGGCCATACTATTGATGACGTAGTACCTGTGTCGATGGTAAACAAACATTTTCTTCCGTTCACATATCCATGCAACAACAGACTACTTGGAATTCTTTGGAGCTGGGAAATCTTTATTTCTCTGGGGGCACCGCATTCCCTAGCCAGCACAGCCCCCTTGGTGCTGGCTATCCTTAGTTTTCCTGCTTCTCTTCAACATTCACAGCATTTACTCGACTCTCCGAGTTCTGCTGTCGACAGTCTCGTTTCATATGTCCCACCTTGCCGCAGTTGAAACATTTAATACCTCCGCTCGACTTTCCTTTATTTTGTTGTTTTTCCTGCTTTCCGAGGCCATCCAATTTATCGCATAATTTGGTGAATATTTTCTGCATCTCAGTCAGCAAGGGGTTCTGGTTCATTTCTGGTTGCGATTCTTCGAGAGTCACAGCTCGCACTCTCGACCTTGGAGTATCCCTGTAAGCGGCGTCTACTTCGAGTGCACGCACCAAAGCTTTGCTACTACTTTGGTGTCTCGTCAGCCTCAGAACTCGCCTGACCTCTTCGTCCCTTATACCATCTAAAAAGGCCCCCACGGCTAATTGTTCCTGGAATTCTTTAGGTGCACTCGGATACGCCAGGTGTGCCAGTCTCTCTATCGCAGCTTCAAATTCTTGTAAACTTTCCCCAGCTTTTTGCATCCGGGATTTCAGCTGAGCCTGGTATAATTGGGCAAGGTGTTGATCGCCATACCTCAAGTCTAATGCAGCTTCCAAGACTTTAAAGTCCCTTTGTTTCTCAACTGGGATGGTTTGGAGTAACTCTGAAGCTTGGCCCCTTAGTGCTAGAACTAATGCCATGGCCTTTTCCTCATTATCCCAATTGTTCGCACACGCTGCTGCCTCAAACTGCCTCTTGTACGTCGTCCAGGAACTTTGGCCATCAAAAGAAGGAGGTTTTAGTCGCTGTCCTGATGATACCACCTGCTGGCTTCCCCTATCTCTCAACTGTCGTTTAAGCCGGTCTATTGCTCCTTTGACTTCTTCTTCGAACTCACTCATCTTTTCTTCAAACTGATTTACTTTTCCTTTTATTTGACCGACTTCGGTCTTGACTTCACCTACTTTATCTTCGACCTTATCTACTTTTTCTTCTACCTTGTTTATCTCTTCTTTGACTTCACTTTTGACAGAAATGATTGCGTCCTGTTGTATTTTTATTTGATCGCTCAGGATTTTCCTTAATTCCTCCTGGCGTCTTTCTTCCAAGTTTTCCATTATTTTTCTGAGTTCGTCTTTTTCCTCTTGACGTTGTCTTTCTTCATCCTCTTTTTCTTTCTGACGTCTTCTTTCTTCATCCTCTTTTTCTTTCTGACGTCATGTTTCTTCATCCTCTTTTTCTTTCTGACGTCTTATTTCCTGATCTTCCATAATTTTCTTTAATTCGTCCCTTTCTTCTTGACGCCGTTTTTCTTCCTCCTGGCGTTTTCTTTCTTGCTCTTCTTTATCTTCCTGCCGTTGCTGAGCCATCATTTTTTGGAATTGTTCGAATAAGTCCTGTATTTGTTTATCGGATGCCATACTTCTTGTTGTTACGGGCATACGATGAAATTAAAATAAAATAAATTTAACTGTCACGTCAATATCGGTAATGGAACTTTCCAGACAAATCTCGAAATAGCACGAAAAAGTCTTATCCAGAGTCTTTCGTCACTATCCAGTTCAGAGAATTTAATTATCTCCACTAATGTCCAAATAGAAAAGTTCTAGAAATTTTCACGCACTAAATGAGTCTTTTTCAGTGTCTCTATCACTTCTCAGTTCAAAGGATTTAATTATCACACTAATGTCCTAATAAAATGTTCTACAATGTCTCAAAAATACACTTAACACTATTTTCCTGTTCGAAAATAACCCTCGAACAATGTCCAGTAAATGAGTCCTCCGTGTTAGCACTAACCCTCGACAATACTTCTCGAACACTCCAGCACAACTTCAGAGCTCCTCTTGTCATAAAATTCCGCTTTCTGACACCAATTTGTCGCGTGTTTCCACCCTTAGGAAACCACCCTCGCAAATTCCGTGGGTTCCAAAAATTATAACAAGAGATGTCCACTAACACACTTTATTAAATATTTACTGGATACTTCACAATACTATTATTAATTTAAATACACTTTACTGACTAAAATCACAATGTTTATCACTTTGTTTATCTTTGAACTCTTAACCTCACTTTCTATACTTTCTGAACTACCTACTCGCTGAGAATGCGGTCGGTCTTTTATACCTAAAAATGACAGTTCTCGATTTTTCTGTGATGACGCCACCATTCTCTAGATAATTCCAGATGTCACCAGAACTAACTTCTGGTAGGTTTCTCGAGTAGGTGCAAATACACTACATTCAGACATTCGATCTGTTGAAGTCTGCCTACTTTTTAGTAACCAACATAACCTTAAATTTTAAGGGGTTGCAACATATTACAGTATTGTATTTTTTGTGTTTTAATTACAATTTCTCCAGACAGCTTGAAAAACCTTGGGAATGAGCGAGTTTGCTTCAAGATACTCTGAGATGTTATAATGATATTTGGTACAGTTGCAACTTTTATAGCCGATTTAAATTAGATTCTAAAATTGAGTTCGGGAAGACACTAGTTGAAATCAGGTGGTCGAAAAATAAGGTATAAGAGGTATATGTGTAACAATTAAAATAACAAGCTCGTGTATGTTATTGTTTATCTCTTACAAACCTTATGCTCATTGAAAGCCTGTTTATATATATCCCGGAAAATTAATAATTGATTGTAAATGTTTTATTCGTCTGTTACTAACTTAATTACTTCGACAGATTTTAACCTTGTTTACTGCTGTGTATGACCCAAAAATTGACAAATGTCTACTTAAAACATGAAGAGTGCATTCCAAAAAAAATGTTCGGGTATGTAGTATTTTTTTTTATGATTTTTTTTAATTTCAGGGACAACGTTGCAATGTGACAGCATGACTCAGCTGGTGTCCGGAGTAACCACGCCGTTATTAGGATCGCATGAGGCGCTGGAGTCGGAAATCAAGAGGCTGCGAGAGCGACTGCACACCGTTGAAACCGAAAACGCCGCGATGAGCGTAAAGTTAAATCAGCAGCAGTGGGAACTAGAAAATAGACTGGCCGAAATCGAAATGCAGATATGCGGATCGCGGTCAACTAGTAGTTTGGGGGAGGAGGAGAACGAAAGAAATCGGGAGAGCATTATTTAACAACAAAATGCGCTGCCTTACCAAATACTGCAAGCGTTTGTACAATATATTGTGTAATGGCGGCGGCAAATACCAAAAATGACTTTTAAAAACGATTTTTAGTGAATTTTTACTGTTGTTAAATTGAAAACATTTCTAGTGAACTGTTCACCAAATGACTGCCAAATTTTATGTATTTTACCTTTAATAACACTCTTGGGATAAAAATTGCCTTCAAATAATGTGTCCAAGCATTAGATAACATCAATCTGCGTATTATTTTTAATTAATTTCCAAAAATTAAAAGATATATTTCTTATGTGATGGGCTCTATTAATGACACGAAAAACCGTCTTCGAAAAACTAGATACTTAATTAAGAAACGTTGAAAATTCCACAACCACAGGGATATTTGCATTAGACTTAAAGCGAGAAAATTTATTCAAGTTCCTTATAGAACTTACGACTTTTTACGAAAATCAGGACGACATAACCAGACATGAATTTCGTCTGTCTATCAGAGACGAACCCAGCTATTTTTTTTGGGGGGGGGAAGCTACAACTAATTTGCCAACTGCCCATTTTTTTTACAACTTATATTTCCTTATGTATTTTTTTATTTCAGACTTAATCTATAAGTAGCCTAGCGATACAAATATTATGCAAAAGAAGTTTAACTAAACTACATGATGTAGGCGCTAGACCTAAGTTGACCCCGCGCTCTCCTTCGTCTAAAAGCTACTGGATGAGGTAACCGTTATAGTTTAATGACCGTGGAGAAAAACAAGATATAGTTTGTACCAACGATAATAGGGTCTACACACGATCCAGCGGCAGGGACCCGATATTGTCGGTACTTTGAAGATAATTGGAATTCTAGCGGACCAGTTCACTTTTACGAATGAGTTCAAAGCATGCCGACATGGCTGGGTCCCTGCCGCTGGATCGTGTGTAGACCCCTTAATCCAGCGATAGAAAAAAGTTCGCAAAAAACGTAAAGGGTACCGACCTGTATCAATTTCAGTCTATTTACATAAAAGGCCATAAAAGTATTCGGCTTCTTTATTATCATCACAAAAAAAATGGTCACATATTTCCGAACAAAAATTTAGGCCACTCCCACTGAATATAATTGGTTTAAATTTTCTCTACCGGAATTATGATAGGTTGGTGGTCAACGTGGACTAGTGTTGTCAAATTGGATCGGTGGGCGGTACACTAACTAGAAGCGGTCGGCATCCTTTATGCTTTTTTGCGAGCTTTTTTGTATCGATGAAACATTTGTGGAATACACTATACAATACGATTACGCGCAAGTCGGGGCGCAAGCTCGTGAATGTCCGCGCTAGTACGGCTACCGGCCACTTCCCACTTCACATTGTGATACGCAATAGGTAGCATTGAGGGGTCTACACACGATCCAGCGGCAGGGAGCCAGCCTTGTCGGCATGCTTTGAACTCATTCGTAAAAGTTAACTGGTCCGCTGGAATTCCAATTATCTTCAAAGCGTACCAACAATGTCGGGTCCCAGCAGCTGGATCGTCTGTAGACCCCTTTAATAGTCCCAGATTCCGATTCAGTGTCCTCTAAGAATTTAATATTTTAACAATTTCTGACCGACAACAATTTGTTATTATTATTATCTCTTGTTGAGAGGTTGGTAACTGATATTAGTGATACTCAGTATAAACCAACAACAAACGACTTTATAGCTAGGACAAAGCATTGTATTGATATAGGCAAAAAGGAGTAATATTCTAATATTTCTAATATAAGACAGTGTTTGAGAATTATATGCTCTGGCCGTGCCGTCTACTGGGTCGAACGTCGAATTTCCGCGAGTTGACGAGTTTATTTTCTTGGCCCATCGCGTAGGCCCGTCGGCGTTGTGCGTTGTCCGTCGACTATTCTGTGGCTCTCACATCAGTCACATCTAGTCATAAATAATATCAATTAAAATTATTTATAAAAAAATGGTCATAGTGACAGTGTCATTTAATTTTTATCAACTCATTATTCGTTTTTTTGCAATTATACCCAATAAAGATTTTTTTACAATTTTGGCGATTTTCCCAACGCAATCAACATTGGGGGGGAGCGTACCCCCCCATAACCCCCCGCGGGTTCGTCTCTGCTGTCTATTATTATAGAGAAAATTAATAGGCTTTCATTTGTTTATGAATTACATTTAATTTAAATTCGCATGCGGATTTACGAACGAGATATTCTCTCCTGATATGATTAATAAATACGATTATAACCAGTTTCTTTTCTATTATAAGCAAAGGATCTAGCATGTTAACCAGTGGCGTCGCTAGCCTTTTGAAATGGGTGGGCGGATGCCGGCAAAGGGCGGGCGGTACAGCGATAGACGAAGTTAGCAAAGAAACAAAGTGTACATTTCTCATTTATATTATTATTATCCTGCATCGCCAGCGTAGAAATGTGGCGTGATGCCTCAAGTACGGGCGGCGCGGCGGCGCAGGGTGGGCAGCGACCGGCGCTTGGATTTGCAGGGTGGGCTCCCGCCCACCCCAGCACCCCCCTAGCGCCGCCACTGATGTTAACCATATGAAATGTGCCTCCAGAACCAGGGCCGGCGGAAGAGGTGGGTACGGTGGGTAGTACTACCCACCTGAAAAATCTGTAGGTGGAGAATTACCCACCTGAAAATTTATTATTCTACACTATTAACATGTTCTTATAAGAATTCCTCTGCACTACCCACCTGGATTGATCACGTTTCGCCGGCTCTGTCCAGAACCGAATATGACAACTACTATCTTGTTTAATAGGTTATTCATTTGTACTATTATTTATATAGTTTTTACTAACCTATCTCATAACAATATTGAGTAACATTGAAAAGTATGTATTTTAATATGTATCTTTTAACTTTCTTTTCTCTGAATCTAATGGAGGTGGAGTGATTAACCAAAAACTTTATTGTAGGGAGTATTATAAAGAAAATTAAATATATTTTTCCAATTGTCTCGCTGAACTATTAATATTTTTATTTATCAAACATTTTTTTCAAAGATGATTTTAATAGAGTTTCCTCAGAGTGACCACCTTAGAAAAATTCTTAAATATTGCAATACACATGTAGATAAACTGGAAAGAGTTTAATCAAAATCGGATTGCTTTAACATGGTGAAAAATAAATAAATGTCCAGTTGTTTCGCGGTTCGCCCACTCTACAGGTTATAATTATTCGATTCAAATAATAAATACTACCTTTATTTGTACTGTTTATTAATCACCATCATGATTTATTACAATAGATGCACTATCTTTTTCGAATGTTTTGTCAAAATTTCCGCTGGCTTAATTGTTCCAGAGAGTTACCTAGCATAAGATAAATATATCACGGTTGCCACACGTGAACAGCAGCCCACAGTTCTATTGCCATTAAGGACAATCACAAGTATAGCGCTTGATGCTTACCATGGAAAACATAATAAAAGCAAAAAGAACGATAAAACTGACCGTTTTTGTGCCGTGATTTAACTTCAACTTTAAGTATATTTGGAGATTCTTTCACATATTGTATTTCAGTATTGTTTTGTTCGGTGATTAATTCAGCCAAATGTTGAACAGTCTGAAATAATTAGTAAGAGCCGGTAAATAATATTTTTAACTCACATTCACTAAGTTCAGAAAAATCTGACGCTTCCGGTGCCAATAATAGTTTAAAAAGCTTTCTCGTCAGTCCAGTGTTGGTTTTCGAATTCTTCGCTGAGGTTATTTCGCATATTCCTCTTGTTTATATATTCAATGATTTCATCAGCCAAATCACTCTCGGAATCTAAACGTTCTTATTACGTTGATTGTATTTGCCACGGTAAGAGCTACCCCAGCATCAAGCTCTAAAGTGGTTCCAATATATCCAGCGATGCACGCCACTCCTTTAATGACGACACAGTTTTATTTCGTTTACATAATGTCAAAGTTTTTACATATAATCTTTAATTACTACTATTCACAACAATATTAAAACCCACTAAAAAACTCACTAGCTAAACTTTACCTAATTATAAAACTTCGATTAACTAAACCAACAAATTAAAACAACATCGATGAACAATACGATGAAGTTAAGCTGAGTTATTCGAAGCAATGCACGGCAGTATACTATGTAAACATAATTGTAGCGCGCAATACCAACTAGGAATTTGCAAGCTGATATAATTTTGAGTTGGTACTTGATGACGTTAGAATATCACTAGTGATGACGTATACCGCCTTATTTATTGGAATTATTTTATACTTGTGATTGTCCGCAATAGAACTGTGGGCTGCTGTTCACATGTGTCAGCCGTAATATATTGTTTATCTTATGCTAGGTATCTCTCCGGAACAGGTAAGCCAAATTTTTGTCAAAAATATTCGAAAATGACAGTGTATCTATTGTAATAAATTATGATAATGATGATGATTAATAAAAAATATAAATAGAGCTTGTATTTAATATTTGAATCGAATAATTATAACCTGTGTTGTGAGCGAAACCTCGGATCAACTGGACATTTATTTGTTTTTCACAATGTTGCACCAGTCTGGTTTCGATTAAACTTTTACCACTTTATCTACATGTGTATTGCTATATTTAAAAATTTTTCTAAAGTGGTCACTCTGATGAAACCCTATAAAAATCACCTTTGAAAAATAAATTTCTTAAACAAAAATATTGGTAGTTGAATTGAAAAAATGTGTTTAATTTTCTTCATATTACTTCCAACAATAACATTTTTGGCTCATCACTCTATCTCTATTATATTTAGAGGAAAAAAGTTAAAAAAATATATTTTAAAATGCATATTCTTTAACGCTACTCGGTAATGTTATGAGATAAGTGAGTAAAAACTATTATAAATTTTTTTTTTTTCAGAAGAATCTGTGTTTATATTTGCTATAAAATGCCAGTCATACCTATCTAGGCACTTTTTTCTCCTCTATCTCAATTAGTGCACTTATTTTATTAACACTTACAGTTTCGGTTGGTTACTTTAACTTTACGTTATATCTTGAGTTATTGCATTAAAGTGCAATATGTGGCTTGGATCTTAATCTAAATATTATCAGGACAGTCAATTTGTACTAGACAGAGCTACATTTGTGCACCATTCCTAAGTTATTGAAGCCAAATTATTCAAACAGAGCGTGGTACTCAATTCCTCTAGATGGAGAAGCACCTGATTAATTTTAAAACATTCTTTGAATTTTATTCAAAGCACCTTCTTCCATATTGGCATTAGTAATAGTATATTACATACTGAGGTGGAAAGTGTTTCATTGTTGTCGAGAGATAAGATAGTTGACAGAGGCGCGCGGCGGCGAGGTCAACTAATTCTCGAGACAGCAATGAAACTTTTCACCAAGGTTTGTATACTACTTTATTCACAATCATCTCCCTTAATGAACAAAAAGCCAAAAAAATCGTTTACTAACTTTTTAAACAGCATAAACACAGGTTGGCAAAAGCTCTTGCCGACCCGAAAACGGGTAAGAAAGTGGCTACTTTCCAACCTGCAAATGTCACTTTCCAACCTGAAATGTCACATTTCAGTTCAATCGTCGAATGAAGTAAAAATGTCAAACTTTCCAACTTTTGACACGTAAGACAATTTGATTATTTTTGTAAAATTGTGAATAAATATATTTTCTAACTCACTATCAAAAAGTCATACTTTTCGCTCTAGTGTAAAAAGAGCTTCGCTTGTCGCACCAGTGAGAGAACAATTTCACTCTTAATACTGGTGGGAAAAGAAATTAATGAGTAGAAGTTGCAGTCGGGCGTGGCTGACTGCGACTTGATCGATATTTTGTTTGAATATGGCTCAATTCATTCTTACGTTGTGCCACTGAGTTTAAATACACTGCCACTATTTGTCTGTTTGTTCAAATAGGTATTCGCGGTCAATAATGCCCTGTTAAAACTCTTACTGGTTTCTTATTAAAAACCGCTGCCCAAGGAATCACTACTTCCACATCCAGATTTTTTATCCAAGTCACTCACAACGAAAAAAACTTTGTATGTGGAAATAATTGTTCATGGAACTTTAATAATATAATATTTGAAATCCTCTACGTCAAAAACCCATAAAACGATACCCCACATCAGTAGCGGGGTGGGGGTGGTTATAGGGGGTGGTAGTGGGGGTGGATGAAGTAAAAAAATATTTTGAGGTTTCTGGTTCTTGTACACACACATTAAATCACATTTTTTTTCATCCCCTTTAATAATGGGGTGGGGGTGGTAATGGGGGTGGATAATGCCAAATTTTTTTGAGACCTTAGCTTCTCTTGTATATACTAAATACTAATTTTATGGACTCTTACCTGCTTGATTTACCTATTTACCCCAAATTTACCCCAATTTACCCCCTAACCCTTCAACGGAACAAGATGAAAATATAATCTAGTTCTAGAACTCGTTAAACTACATATGTGTACCAAATTTCAAGTCAATATCTCAAACGGTTCCAGAGTAAACGTGCGCACAAAAAAAGTTACTTTTTTGTCGTTACCATACTTCCACTAGATGTGGAAGTAAAATACCTTAATAGCATTTTGAGGTCAAATTTATATACATTACGTAAAGTTCGCTAGAATCTGAAGGACGCACTGTATATTGCAGTTTAGATATCTCGTATGTCTTTGTATTTTTATGTTCTTAATCAAAAACCTTTGGAACACTTTGCTCTAAAATAATAATAACAGATAGTTTATATAATATGATAGTTTTGCCTCTGATGACGAAATTGAGGCGCTGATCCGGCTCCGGCTCCCTCCGGCTCCCTCCGGCTCCCTCCGGCTCCCTCCGGCTCCCTCCGGTGGCTGTTTGGTTTATTATCTCCAAGTTCTTCGGTTGTCCAAGAGATTTCAAGATATCTTTCGGAAACTGTGGCCAATTCCCAGGCACCGTGACGCTCGAGTGCCAAAATATCTGCTCCTAAATCTGCTAATAGCGATCCCGAGTACAGCAAGCAATGTCCAGTGTAACTGAAAGAATCAGGCAGTCCAAGGAACAAAGCTGTATTATTGAGTATATCACCAGTAGATCCCAGATGCATTCAGTTTTTCTATGTACAATAAACAATCTACAATAATTGGTTTGTGGAGGACGTGAACAAGAATATTGAGCAAGATTGATCCTCCGATGTTCAAAATTCTCAATAACATTTTGTCTTGAGATCGGTGTGTCTCTGGCTAGAGTATGGTTATTTAGTGGCATTTTTAATATGCTACCAAGACGGTTGTACTGATGCAAATTCTCCCATTTAAAACGCGAAAATACCGGGTAAAACTGCGTTAAATTTGATAAAGCTCAGGTTAATTGTAGCTCAAAAAATTTCGCGTAAATGGATGTGTTATAACAAGAGAACAAAGTTGAAATAGAATTAATATTTGAAAATAACTAATACACAGTTATTTAATGGCAATCAGTGTGGTGCTTCAAGAAACGAGTATATAAACAAACGGACCCGACCCAGGCAATAAATAACAAATATAAGAGCTAAGTACCTTTAAATTTCTAAGTAAAATCGTTGAAGTGTTTAGGTCCTTGAAAAGTCGACATCTGTCGACATATTTATGAGAGCAATGAATTATTGAATTGTGGCCATAATATCCCTGTAAAAACCTCCAAGTAAATTAATCTAATCAATATTAACAATATTCAAATGAATTTAATTTAAACTATACAAGAAATAATCAATAACGTATTGTTGGTAAAGCATTGTCATATAAATTTCTTATCAAATAATTCTTTTTTGATAATTATTAAAAATACTTTTACGAATTTAATATAAATCAAACCCGTAATAATCAAATGCATTACTCTTAAAATATGGTCATAACACTTTCTTAAAAATTTTCAAGTGAGGTTTTTCATAACTATTAAAAGTATTCAAACGAATTTAATTTAAATTAAACCTGAAATAATCAATGAGGCATTGTTGATATACTGCGTCAAAACTGAATTCTCACAGCACTTCAAGGGTATTCAAGAGGTATGCGTGGTGCAGGCTTCTTTCCGGTATTTTCTAAGAAAACACACACATATGCCGAAGATCTCCTAATCGCCGCAGGACATATCTGGACTAAAAAAAAAGCTTCAAGAAAAACCTAATAATGGAGCGAGACCCGTCAACAAAAGAAAGTTGGACCAGCGGAGAGGAACACAAAATAGATGAATACTCCCTAAGAACAACGAACAAATTGAAGTACCTAGAAACAGGCATGACGAACCAACTGGAACGGAGAGAAACGATAAAGGAGATAATCAAAACGGCATACAGAGTCACAAGGGTAATCTCACCGTTCACTGAGGAAAATAAACTATCATGGGACCTTACCAAATATATGTACATAGGCGTCAAACGGCCAACGATGACATATGGAGTCAAAAAACGCGGCAACAATAAAAGGCCACAGAAGAAGTTTTTGAGAAGAGCAGGAAGGGACATCATCCAACTACCCGCAAAAACAACAAGACGACAACAGCGACATAAAACATCAACACTATTAAGAGGAAAGGCAATTAAAAAAGGATATAAATATACGCATTGAAGTACTGGAGACATATCCAAGAAAGGGACCCAACACATCTACTGAAGAAAGCGCTAGCACCGAACATCAAACTAAAAATAGGAAGACCATGCTACAGCAGAGAACAAGAACTGAGGGGATCAGGATCAAAAAATGAACACCACAAAGAAATCGCAATGATATAGTGCCACAATCGGAAACCGAGGAAGCAGAAGATTCGGAAAAAGGAGATTCGAAGAAGCAGAAACACAAAAAGAGGAGCATAAACACTCCATGTTACGACAGAGTCAGAAGAGGCAGAAGTTTAAAAACACAAAAAAGGGAGCTTAAACGCTTCCTCACGACACAATGCGGTAACGCATCTCACAAATACCTACACCTCCCATCTCACATTCCTTTACCATGCGCCATGTGGCTCTCGCTGCTGACAACAAGCATGTCCTTAGTCCAACCCAGCGTAGACGTAGCAAACCCAGGCCCAGTGAGTGGCAGCAATGTCTCCCGCTCTTGTAAATCAATCAATCAAGACGGTTGTAGTGAGATAGATCGTGGTTTTCTTCACGTCTAGTCGCTGGTATCTCTCCTGAGTTCGAGTCTCAGCTGCCTTAAATATTCTATAAAATTCATTATCAGCAAATTTTGATCATGCGCTCTTGTCAAAAAGTTTGTGATATTTTCTTTGATTTCTTGGCTCTATAGCCTTCAAACTGCCTTTATTGCTATATTTAAAAACGCAATTGAATTATAAAGTACCTAGAGAGAATATGTCATACGTAATGATATTTTTTGTGTGTGATTTTAACAATAAAAGTATCTTTTTCAGTATGGTCTCGATACTTGCTCTTACCCCCAAGGAGTTGAAACCACCTCTAATCGAAAAAAATTTAAAAAATTAATATTGGAGAAAGTATTGTTGAGTTGATAGTATATTTATGTTCTTGGGATTGTAAACAGTATTTGAGATTTTTTTTTATTACTGGCTAATTATTATAACAATTTTTTTTTAAGCATGAAGACGCACATTGTTTCGGCCATAACTTGTTTGTTTTTTTATGCCGTATAAACAAGAAAATCCCATTTGAAAGTTTAATTAACAATCTTTTATTTTGGTCCTTATTTTTAACGTGTCATTCATAGTTTCTGAGATATTTAACATTTGAACTAAATAGTTCGTCTTATAAACGTTGGGATGTGTCCGTGAACTTCCGCATCTCCAAAACTATTAATCCCATAGAAATGAAAAAGAAAAGTATAAGCTTTCTTTTTGATCTATATAGTCCAGTCAACGAAGGGGTGGTAAAGGACATGGACGGAGGGAGAATTTTTCTCTTCAGAAATGTGTTGGTACTTAGGAGGTAAACATACTAAAAGTCCCCGCCCCTGGTCCTGCCGCTTCGTGGGGAAGGGGGTGGAAAAGTCTCTTTTTTCGGTTTTTCGCTTATAACTCGGAAACGGTGCGGTGCGTCTTAGGGAAAAAATACTCTTTGCAAAATTTAAGGTAGCTAAATTTCCTACGAGAATATTTATATTCACTTTCTTCCTATGCGTTATGGTTTCCGAGATATTCACCAGCGAATATCGATAATTTTCGAAAAACTTTTTTTTGGCTCACGTCTTTCGTCAAACTTGCCCTTGTCCAGTTTTTCTAATTTCGAAATTAACCTGAAATATTCAAATTGCTACAACTATAATTTACCCATTACTATCAGGATTATCATGAACTTTTTTGCCCTGATTTGAATCGAAGTGTCACTACTTACATATACCTACGATAACCAGCTGATGTTTTGCTGGAACGCTAGGTAAAATTACTTCCACATCCAGTGGAAGTATAGTAACGACAAAAAAAATTTTAAAAATTTTTATTGTTCAAATAGGCTTAAAATGTCATGAAACGTCGAGATTATAAGTTTGAGCGAAAAAAAAATTTTCTGTCTGTCGGTCTGTCTGTCTGTCGGTCTGTCTGTAACTTTTTTTTTGTGCGCACGTTTACTCTGGAACCGTTTAAGATATTGACTTGAAATTTGGTACACGTATGTACTTTAACGAGATCTGGAACTAGATTATATTTTCATGTTGTTCCGACGAAAGGTTGGGGGGTAAATTGGGGAAAATTTGAGGCAAATTGGTAAATCAAGCAGGTAAGAGTCGATAAAATTGGTATTTAGTATATACAAGAGAAGCTAGGGTCTCAAAAAAATTTTTGGCATTAGCCACCCCCATTACCATTCCCACCCCCTTATTAAAGGGGATGAAAAAAAAATGTGATTTAGTGTATGTACAAGAACCAGAAACTTCAATTTTTTTTCTTCATCCACCCCCACTACCACCCCCCTATCACCACCCCCACCCCACTACCGATGTGGGGTATCGTTTTATGGGTTTTTGGGGTAGAGGATTTCAAATATTATAGCATTAAGGTTCCATAAACAATTATTTCCACATGCAAACTTTTTTCGTTGTGAGTGACTTGGATAGAGAATATGGATGTGGAAGTAGTGATTCCTTGGGCAGCGGTTTTTTCTTAAATTTCAGTTTTTTAATAAATAAATAAACTTTTAATAAAATTCAGATATTGTATCGATGAAAAACAGAGCTCAAAAAGTGGTTTCATTCCATTCAGCATGTCCAAAACCATATTCAACAATAGCAAACATGCGGTTTTGGATACCTACATATATAATATATTTATACAAGTATGTATACTTTTTTTTAAGGACATTCAATGCTCTACAACTTCCTCTCTGATGACATTTTTGTAAAATGAAAGGGTGAGGAGTTAGAAGGGCAAGTTTGACGAAAAACGTGAGGCAAAAAAAGTTTTTAGAAAATTATCGATTTTCGCTGGAGAATATCTCGGAAACTAACACATAAGAAAAAAATTCTCGTAGGAAATTTCATTATCTTTAATTTTGTAAAGAATATTTTTTTCCGTACGACGCACCGTTTCCGAGTTATGTGAAAAATTCAAAAAAGGGATCTTTCCACTCCCCTTCCCCTGAAACGGTAGGTCTAGAGGCGGGAACTTTTAGTTTGTTTACCTCCTGCCTATCCCCAATACATTCCTGAAGAAAAAAAATTCTCCCCACCAATTTTTTTACACAAGACACAACATTGTCACTGTTCTCGATATCTAAATTACTGATGCTCATATTTCACTTATAGTCTGGGTGCCAAATAAGGATTTTTACCTTAACCTGGAAGTAGGGCATAGTAAAGGTTTTTTGGCTGTCTTTGGTTCTTCAGAGGGTCAACATTACGATTCCGATTGATGCCACTTTGGCACCTTTGGGCATTTTGAGATATTCAAGATGGCGACTGGCTTAGAGTAAAAAAACAGGCTTAGAGAGAAGACAGGCTTTTCCAAGCATTTCGTTATATGGCACGTCGTTTTATACGTTTTTATTAAGGTCTGTGGATTAGTATTTAAGGTTAAAAATCGTGTAGTGTTGCTAATTTACTTTATTAAGAGGGCGGCTAATTCAGAGAATAAATTAATTTTTGAAGCAAAAAACAGCACCTAGTTTTGTTGCATAACCAAATTAGGCTATGGATAACACCATATCCTTAAAAGTGGTAGCGTAGCGTAAAATGCATGAGCAAGTTGAATGACCTTTTAAAAGCATTGGTTAAAAGGACCTGTTAGCTCAAAACAAGTTTTGAAAAATTAAACAAATGTAAACTTAATATTCTGTATTTTTTTAGGGTGGGAAGACTTGATCATCCTTTTTTTATTTTATATTTTTTTATGATTTACTTACTTTTTTGTATTTTTTTTGTAATTTTTTTTTGTTTTTTTTTCAATTCTTGTTGTAAAAACAACGAAACATCAAAACCAACATTTAATCTTCTTCGGAATCTTAACTATCGGAAGTTATATTTTCAGAAATTCTGGTATAAGGATTCTGGCAAGAATGTTCTGTGCTTAGTTGCAAACAATTGCACATTAAACTGCATGACAAGCCATTAGCCAGGCAGCTGCATGGTGTTGTGTTACACGGATTTATTGACTTGCATGAGCATTTTGCTAATGCCAAAATGTAATCTGGGGCAATTTGAATCTTTTTTGGCAAGGTGATCGGATGTAATTCCATTTTATCCTCGTCAGCCCGCCACCCGTATTGAGTGGCATCTATATTTGGTCAAGAGAAATCCATTACAGACAACCACAAAAATGTTTGAAAATCACGTTTTCTTGAAAACATTCAGTAGTTGGTGGAAGAGCAGAGAATGGCGGTGCTTTTAGTTGGGCTTGTCCGACTTTTTTAGCCCATAGAGAAGTTCTAACATCAGTTATTTTGCTAGCATTGTTTACTCCATAACACGAAGCTACAAAAATTGCACATTCTTGAAAAACATCCAAAATATTGCTGTTTAATCAACCCAAATGCGTTAAAACTCGACCATACGTTAAACATTTAATGACCTCTGTTTTTCCAATCCCATGATACTGAGCTACCGTGTCGCAACCAGATAAAAAATGTGCGGCTGGTAAATATGGTATGATTTGTTTGTGTTTTAAAACCGTGGCCCTAATATCTGTGGTGGCTCGTAGTGACTTAACGGAAACCATAGAAATTTCGTTTTCCAAATCTAATAAATTATAATAATATACAAGTAAGACAAAAACATCGGTGTCATCACTTACTACATTCACGACGATGTCTGGATTTCCTTTAATCTCGTGAATAAGTTGCTGTACCATAATGGTATCCGCTTCTTCATGTTGCGTCGCTAGATCAGCACTGTCAAAAAACATAAACCTAAACTATGTCCTAACTTTCTTTCGTAATAAATTAAAAATAATATTTTAATTTCTTACGGAAGAAAGTTTAATATTAAAATTATTAAAAAAGGGGGAATTATTTGTTGTAAGACATAATTGCATCTTATTTCTGAGGTGTTTCTTTTTGTATCG
This sequence comes from Rutpela maculata, assembly GCA_936432065.2. NCBI lineage: Eukaryota > Metazoa > Arthropoda > Insecta > Coleoptera > Cerambycidae > Rutpela > Rutpela maculata. Next base: position 53,548,556 of record OW386287.2, on the reverse strand, counting down.
AATTTGTTTTTAACACCCACAATCGACACCTATTTTTTTTTTTTTTTTTTTTGATAGGGCAACAGATAAGGAATTGCCCCTAAGACTTTTTAGACCTCATATTTGTGTTCTTGAACCTGAAAAACATAGAAAACGATGTATCACATGCCAACATTTGGTAAATTAAATTTTAAAAAAATTACACCTTAGATAAGCCGCCATCTTGAATATCTCAAAATGTCCAAGGGTGCCAGAATGGCATCAACAGGATTCCTAAACTAGACCTACTAAAGTGCCGATAACCGTAAAAAAACCTCTACCATACCTTACTTCCACTTTTTTTACCAGACTATTATAATAGTGAGAAGTTCACAATAAAATATCAATAAAAATCAAAATTAGTTGCCTTAGTTACAGTAATTTTGTATCCGGATTCATGCCAATTTAAAATCTGACGTAATTTGACATTTTATGGCTGATCGTGCCTTACACATACACTCTTGTACCATAAGTAGAACACCAACAAAAGCAACGTATTGCAGTTTTTTTTTTTTTCGTGAGAGGGGAAATCCTCATGGACACCCGTCGCTTAGAGTCTATCGCGAACGGGTAGTGCTGGACTCCAACCAGCTAAAACCCCTCCATCTCTTCAGTGTTTCCTGTTGGCCTGGGACTGCTTTCGCTTTTCATCGGACCCACAGGTCATTTAAGATTGTCGGTGTTAATTGGCGTTTCTCCATGGGTTCAAACCCATCTCTCTTTCCTCCTCTTCCTTCTTTTTGATAATGCGGGTTATTGCCTCCTCCCCCCTTCTCCAGTTCTCTTCCGTTTCTAACATCCTCCCTACCATATCTACTGGAGACAATAACGATGCCCCACCGTCTCGTCTCTCTTCTCTCCATCTGTTGCATGCGAACACGGTGTGCTCCACGTCATCGACCTCTCCACAGTATGCGCACTCTCTGCTGTCAGTCTTGCCAATAACGTATAAGTACTCCATGAAGCACCCATGTCCGCTCAGGGCTTGGGTGAGGTAATAGCCTACCTCACCATGCCTCCGTTCCATCCACGCTCTGATATTCGGGATGAGGCGTCTCGTCCACCTTCCCTTGTCTACAGTGTCCCACCGCCTCTGCAATCTTTCAAACAGCCTGTCCCTGGCCTCTGCCTTCCCGACTCCTTCAAAGGGGGGATCCCCGCCACTACCAACGCCGCCTCGTACGAAATCGTTTTGTATGCACTGCATACCTTTAGTGCGGCACATCGCTGGATCCTAGCCATCCTCCCTCTCGTCCTATCCACCTTCATCGCACTTTCCCAGACCGGAACTGCATACAAGAGGATAGAGTGCACGACACTGCACAGCAGTCTCCTCTTGCTCGCTCTTGGTCCGTGCGTATTGGCCATAAGCCTCCCAATGGCTGTGGCTGCTTTTCCCGCCTTCTCGGCCGTCTTTGTGGCATGGACACCGAAGTTCAGCTTGGAGTCCAACCAAACCCCTAGGTATTTCAGGTGGCCCCCTGAGGATATCTCCACCTGGCCCACCCTAACTTTCATGGGTGGAAGATTTCTTTTCCTCGTGATAACCAGGAGCTCCGTTTTCCCAGCAGCTAGCTCGAGCTCCATTCTTAATATTTCTGATGGCCTTGTTGGCTGCTTCCATTATTTGGACAGTCCACCTTCCAGTCACCGTTATGGCCAAGTCGTCGGCATACCCGATGACCTTTACACCCTCCCCCCAAGGTATTGCAGTTAATTCAATACCAGATCATTAATAAAAGATTATAGCCCCAAGATTGGAGCCTTGCGGTACCCCAGAAGTGGGGGTGTTGTTCTCTATCTAATAAACATAATATAAAGAATAATCAGATTAGTGCTAAATCCAAAATTTCTTAAATTACTTAATAACAGTGATGATAACTTTCACAAAAGTGCCTTGAGTGAAACGCTCTAATTTTTTCTGTTTGTGAAAAAAAGATATTATTATATTATTTATTACATTTTGAAATTAATCTCAGGTTGTTTATGTGCGTTATATAAAAAGGCAAACAGGGTAGCGTTCGCTTTATTCTGCTCTTTAAATCTAATAGTACGGGAGGCAGCGTGCATTTTTTCGTGGAATTTTATACCGAATAAATTTCATTTTTATCAGTTGATTAATATTCAATAATCAGCAAAATGAGCGTCAGTCGCCGCACCCGCGGTGGAGCTAGAGGTGACAGCATGTTAAAGTTGAAAAAAAAATATGCTACGAGTATTTTTATACTCGAAAAACCAACCTAACTTGAACAACTACCCTTATGTTCATATATACAGCTTTTAATATCACTGATACAATAAAAAAATATATTTCGCGAGCAGGATTTGAACCCGAGACGTCCGTACCCTGAAAAAATAGTGTCAGTCGCAATACAATACAATACAATCAAACTTTATTATTATTATTATATATTACAACATATCCCAGACACCTGTGTCCGAATACTGTCAGACATTCACGGGGCGCAGCTCCTTACCCACTCCGCTATCTAGCTACTGAGGCACGGTTTGTAAGAACATAATATGACATGTAAAAATACTTGGTGATTTATTTATTTTATTTTTTTTAAATAATAATCGTAATTAGAATGAATTATAGTTTATGTACTTTTATGGTACAGCTCATAACGAACATTTTCTTTCTCTTTGTTGTTTTCCATAGAACTTATAGATTTCGAGATATTCAAAGAAACCGATGGAAAACGATTTTTTAACAACTTTAACATGCTCTCACCATTAGCTCCACCGCTATCAGAGTAGCTGACGTTCAGATTGCTGATGTATTAGGTGAAAACTATTATTATTGTTACGATTTCCAGTCGGTATGAAATGACTTGTTCAAATCAGCGCTGTCTGCCGAACTATAACTATAATTGAACGTTTTATCTATCGAATGTACTTTAAATTACAATCTGGATAAGTTCAGTTTCAATCATCTCTAAATAATACCAATTTAGTTCGTAACGTTATTTTAATTGTTACGCAATCTACAGGCCATTGTAAGCTTTCGCTTTTATTGAATTTGAAAAACTGTGTACATGTTCAAAATAGCGAATATACATTACATTCCTACCACAACATTAGTTGTTTCATTTGGAATATAATTATGGAAGGTAAATTTTACTCCATGTTAGACCAGGCACCTTGCTAAGAGAAGGCTCTCATGACGTAATAGAAAGCTCACTGATGCGTCCCGTGAGCCCATGTTGCTTGTCATATTATTTTTGACGTTCATTAACTTGAATATAACCCGGATCTTCAGTGATGAGCGCGGGAACAAATCACTTATGGATGGATGTCTTTCCTATATTGAAAAAGAGCAATCTGCTTGATTACATGACAATCTTCTATCATTAATAAGAAATGGCCCTTTTCAATTTTATTCGACTAGCTTAATAAAGCTACACGTAAAATTGCTACTTAAAATCGCTGCCCTCATTTATCACATCAATAACTTTAATGTTCATCATGTCCAAACCAGGCGTTTCATTTTTATCCTCTTTTAAAGTGGTTTTTCTATTGTCAGAATTAAGTGCGTTTTAGGAAATAACTTCTTAATGAAATAGTCTCGATGTCATCAACAAATCAATGGCAAGTTTTGTTTGCATTATGTGCTCGAATGTAAAAATTTTATGTTGATATTTCTTCCGCGAGTCAGTAGATCTCTCAGCTAATAATTGTGTGTGCATCTTATGCTCATTCATGCTTATGTTTATTTAACTTTTGGTTTGACCAATATTAAATAAATGGTTTTTGTAAGAATTCTTCTTTCATTCGTGTAGATCCATTTCCAATTTACACCAGTTTTTTTATTTTTTACATTCTGTGATGTATCGAATATTCTGTATGTTCAAGGTTAGGTAAATATTTAAAAAACGAAAGCTGATCTTCAAATGGCTTTTAAAAAAAAGACCTTCAAGGTCAAATCCAAGGTTACCAAGTGGTGCATCCCGGTGACCTCAACAACTTTTAAGAGGTAATTTTCTTCATATCTCGGTGTCCTGACGAGATACCACTGAAAATTTCGAGAGACATTTGACCTTTAGGGTCAATTTGACCCTTAAGAATTCGGGGTCAAAATAGAGGTTCCTATTAAAAAACGACTATTAGATACGTGTAAGACGAAATTTCGATTTTCACTTTTTGAAGAGGTGAAAACGGGGGTGGTAGGTAGAGGGAGGTTTTTAAGCTTTAAGCTTTCGGCGCCAATATTCTTGGCTAAAGATGTCGGTCTCGGATGACTGGGGCCGGGCAGGACTATTGCCCTTTACTCCAATACATCGCTGTAGACCGGGGACCTGCTTCGTGCAGGGCGGGCGAACTTACTTTACGTCGGCCCCACTCACAACTGTGAGCGGTGCAGACGATTTCGGCCCACCTCCCTGGGTCCTGGCTCGTTGGACCTTGCTGGCTATGGCCTCTTCTGGCGTTCTTCTGTCTTGATCTTCATTTCTTCGCCAGCTTGTCCCCCCCCCCCGGGGGGTAGTCATCGGTCAGTTGGGTGTTTTGGGTTTTTGGCTGGAGTAACTGCCGGTACACAGAATGCCAATTGACATCCTGTCATCCGGATCATCGGTAGGGTAAGAATGAGCTGTGTAGCTTGAGGAAGGGCAGACCTAACTGGAGATACTGGACGGTTGTTTGTCCAGTACCGCAGGGTCTTGGGTGGGGGGTTGGGTGATCGTCCTGTCTCTTCCGTGGGGTGTCTTCATCGGACGGTGGTATGTTTTATACTCACCCGTTATCCAGTATCTGCACCTTCGGCCGCTTGTGCCTCGGAGCATCTGCTGGGTCGTAGTCAGTAGCCTCCCTGACCAGTGGGTTCCCATGCTCCTCAGCAAGGGCGTACATCTTCTTGGCTCTCTCCTTGATGATTTCAGTGACCGGGGTGTACTCCAGGTCCCTGAAGATGTCCTCGTTGCGCACGAACCAGGGTACGTTGACTGCTGTCCGGAGGGCGACGTTCTCCACTCTCTGGATCTGTTGAAGGTAGCTCTTTGCTTGGTAGACCCATGCTACTGAAGCATACGTCAGTTGAGGCCGGATGAGGGACCTGATGAGCGTGAGCTTGTTCCTCAGGTTGAGTCTGCTCTGTCTACCCGTCATCGGGTAGATTAGGGCTCTCGTCCTCCTGGCCTTCTTGACGATGGCATCCGTGTTCTGTCTCCATGTTAGGCCTTTGTCCATGATCACGCCAAGGTAGTTGACGGAATCGTGCCATTGGATGTCATCACCTAACATGGAAACGTGACCTGTGGGGTTTTGTTTTCTTACCTTCTTGAAGAGGACCGCCTTATTCTTCTCGGCGTTGACGGCTACCTTTCATTAAGCTTTCGGAAACGTGAAATTTAGCAGAAATACTCTTTATTGGAATCTCTTAGAACGTGTAAGACGAAATTTCGATTTTCACTTTCTGAAGGGGTGAAAACGGGGGTGGTAGATGGTCAAAAGGGTACCCGTATCTCTGAAATCGCATAAGTCAGAAACGTGATATTCCAGCGACGGGCGCTTCTGAGGAAATAAGGAGACACGTATTCGACGGTTTTCAAAAAGAGACCCTCTGAACGAGTGAACGATGAGGGACGGTTTTTAAGCTTTTCGGAAACGGTTACACCTAAAAGCAATAAATTTGACAGATATACTCTTTAATGGAATCTATTAGACACAAGTAAGACAAAATTTCGATTTTCACTTTTTAAAGGGGTGAAAACGGGGTGGAAGATGATCTAAAAGGTAATCGTATATCTGAAACAACGCAAGTCAGAAACGTGATATTCCAGCGATGGGCTCTTCTCAAGAAATAAGGAGACATGTATTTAACGGTTTTCACAAAGAAACCCCCCGAACGGGTGAACAGGGAGAGAAATGTTTTTAAGCATGAAATTTGACACATACCCGCCCATGTGCTTTATTGTCGATTAAAATAATTATGTTTTCGTTTAACTCGCTCTAACACAAAAACAGAATAATTAATTGTTATCAAATTGCGATGCGCAGTGGGTTTCCTGGAGTGTAGTGGATGCGCAGTGGGTTTCCTTAAATGCAATGGATGTGCAGTGGGTTTTCTCGAGTACAATGGATGCGCAGAAGTTTTCCTTGAGTGCCATGAATGCGCAGTGGGTTTCCCCGGGTATCATGGATGCGCAGTAGTTTCCCTCGAGTGCACTTCCTGAGTATTATAGGAGTACTCAGTGAGTATGTATTACTTCTTTATAGACATAGTATGTCAATGTTCTTAATTCCACTTACTCAGTGGCGCCCCTAACACAAGCTTACCTTGCTTACCGTCTTCCAACGCCCCTGACAGGAGATAAGCTCATCAGTGTCTTTGTAAACATTCGCACTCCTAACCTGAAAAATAATATTCTTTTAGATCTATTTTTTGATTCTTAAATTTTATCGTTATAGTTTTGCATCTCTTTCTAGTCATATTTGCTCGGTAGTTTATCACATCGTAGCCATGCCGTCCCTAACTTGGATAATTTCAGTCTTGATATTTATAACGCTTAGTTACTTATGATTGTTGTCATTTTGGACGTTTTAAAATGGTTTTTTAACATTTAAAATTTGCAGAAAAGAAAACATACTGTTCTCAATAATACACTAAGTAAATATTTGTATTAACAGCAATACTTTTTTTGTTTAAACTTCGAGGTGGGGACCTAAACATATAGAAAATCTGGGTTACAAATAAACCCCCGAACAGAGTAACAAATTCTGAAAATTTTCTTCAGGATAGGAGGAGGGCCTATAAGGCCGGTTTTCGGCCCTTTCTATTTTTGGTCAAAAAATTTCGAAAACATTTTTCTCATATATATTCAATATCTAATCCATTCCACCCAAACGGAACTTCCCCAACCCTCTCCCTCCCATGTATCCCCCTTAAATTATTAAAGAACCAGTTTGCATTAGTACACATGTTTAGATGTTTTTGAACTTGAAAATCATATTTCCTTTGAATAAACTGCACCCCAAGCTCCCCCTAGTACTATACAATACCCCAACACCCTCAAAACCTCCAACCCCCAAAGACTAGCACTCCCTCCTCCCACAACATAAACCTTTATGCTGCTACCAGATATAAAATAGTTTTAAAAGGACTTTTTATTTACATTATTAATAAAATGCCAATTCCCCTTATACACCTCCCCCCCAACACCTGTTGGGGTGTTGTATAGTAGTAGGGGGAGCTTAGGGTGCAGTTTGTTCAAAGGAAATATGATTTTAAAGTTCAAAAACATCTAAACATGTGTATTAATGTAAACTGGTTCTTTAATAATTTAAGGGGAATACATGGAGGGGGGAGGGTTGGGAAAGTTTCACTTGGGGTGGAATGGATTTGATATTGGATATATATGATAAAAAGAATTTTTTCGAAATTTTTTTATCAAAAATAAAAAGGCCGGCCTTATAGCCCCTCCTTTAATTTGGAACTGTGCTATTAATGTTAATTGAGTAGAATAAAAATAAATTCTAAATTCAATCGTAAATGATTTCAAAAATATTCAAGAAAGACAAACATTTTACTAGCAATCAACGACAGAAACATATCACAGCTAAGTCTAATGTATAAACATCGCGTATGGATACACGTCACAAAAAATCCTATTTGTACCATATGCAATATTTTACATAAAACCAATATATAACCATTCAAGCCAGATATTTTTTCTGAAGTTCCCTTCACCAACATCTATTACTTATGTAAATCTCGTTCAATCAAATATAGAACCGAATCCCGCAATTCGGGGACTGCAATAACGTAGAATTTGTTGTAAACATGATATTTGCCATTTGATTGCTTTCTGTTTGTTTTCCGCACGCAATATGTGTAGACAATGAGATGCTAAAATTGGATACCAATAACGAATAAATAAATAAGCGGCGGCAAATCAACAACCTTTGCATTCAGTAAATCGAAAGTGTGCGTTTGACACCACACAATATTATTATGCAGATAGATAAATAAATATGTATTATAGTGGAGAAACTTTGTCTGGAGATTAAATTATTCATGCATCAAAATCAAAAGCAGATTTCGCATGTCGTTATTTATATGTTACATAATCCTAACAGACTCTAAAATATTATTGTTATTATAACATCAAATTATAGTTCTCTGCAAAAATTCTGTTCAGTGTATTGATGACCTAAGTGTCATTTTTACAATTTATTATTTTTTAATTATTTGCTTTTATCATGATTAGAGAATATTATTTAGGAATTATGCAAATCGCAACTTACACATTTTTTTATTTATTATGAAAATACCTACTTTCTGTATATTGTTACCCTAATCTGGGCACGCTAATATGCTAGTTAGGTAAACATTATACAGAGCTGGGTAAAGTACTGTGATAAAGTGCTTCAAGCACCAAGTACCAAGCACTTAGCCAGAATGCTTTAAAACATCAAGTACCAAGTACTTTTATTTACAAAAGTACTTCAATTACCAAGTACAGTACTTGAAAAGGTAAAGCACCAAGTACCAAGCCCTCAGAAATATAAATGTCAAGCGGTAATATGAGATTAAAAAACAAAAGCAAGATTATTGTCACACCAATCACACCTTTATGATATGACGATCATGAAAAATTCAGGAAAAATAAAAGAAAATTATTTATGTATTTGTTAGTAAGTAATGTAGGTAGATAATAATATTAATGATATACATAGTGTTTTATTAATAATATACATAGTGTTTAGGGAGGACCTTTTTTTGCTGTAATCTGGCATATGACACTATACATTTTTGTCTTGGGGCGAGGTTGACAAACAATTGAAATTACAAAATATCGTATTTTCTCGCATTTTTATGAATATCTCCTGTCGTATTGGTCGTATTGCAAAAATATAAAATGGAGATTGTTCACAACAAAATTTCAAACAGATTAAGATATGCAATATGTACAAACTTCAAAAAAAAATGAACAAGTCAATATATAGATTTTTTAAATAATTTAATATAGCTTTAATAATAATCTATCCATTTACATACAATTTTGAAGACATACTCTTTATGGATGTTAACCACCACAGAAAATTTCACGACAAATATTTGTTTAAACAGCCAAAAGCCATAGATTATTTAAATGTTTGCGGGCTCATAATAATTATTATTAATTATTATTATTAATTTTTTTTTTTTAATTTAATGCAAAAAGAATGACGGCATCGGCTTCCAATTAACATAAGATGATATCTATTTTTTTAAATTATTTTTGGACGTACCTACTTTTTAAACATGTTAAAACTTTTAAGTTTTGTAAAAATAATCGCAAAAATACGAGAGCTAAACGAATTAAAAAAAAAATAAAATTACAAGACATTGGTAAACATAAAATAATTTCGTTAGAGCCAATTAAATGCACCTTTAAAACCTACAGTTTAAAAAATGTTTCTTCAAATTCAATTATTGCAATATATTAAGGCGAAAATAAATTATCTGTCTGAAATTATCATCTCATCACTCCTCAATTATTCTAAAACTTAGACTTAACCTATTCTTTATTTTTTTACAATACACAACAGAAATGGTAATCGCCAATTATGGATAACTAAACACTGAACAGTGAATACAGACGACTTTGTTTTTTTATTAGTTACTGACAATTCATGATGAGACTTGTCTGGAAGGGCCTCGAATGAATTTTAAAAAGAGCCTGCACGTACTTTTGAAATACTTCAAGCACTTCAAAAGGATTTCAATTACTTTCTAAAGTAATTGAAGTACTAAAAAGGACTTCAATTACTTTAAAAGTAATTGAAGCACTTTCGAAAGTAATTGAAGCCCTCTGAAAGGGCTTGTAAGCCCCAAGTACTTAAGCAAAGCAATTCAAATGTCAAGTACCAAGTACTCTCTTTTAAAAGTAATTGAAGCACAGTGCTTGAAGCCCTAAAAGTGCTTCAAGTACTACTTCAAAGCACTTTAGCAGAGTACTTTACCCAGCTCTGACATTATAAAACACTCATTATTGGAGAATCAATCAAAACAACTACTCTTCTAGCTAATACTGACGAAGTATTGAATTACATGATGGGATTCCTAGCATTTTAAGGCAAAAAAATATATTGAAAATACTTAAATTATTGATTGAAATTCAGTCATTCACAACAATTATTGAACCGTACATTCCATTCCATTCCATTCCAACTCTAGAAAAGTTGTACAAGTTTTTTCGAACTTATTCACAGTATCAATAAAGTTATCGTACAAAAAATTTATGTTTGTTGCGTTTAAAGAGTGACCGCAAAATTCGCCTGTTTTTGCATAGTAGATAGCGGGTCAAGGGAAAGAGCAAAATAAATCCTATAGGCTCAAATTAAACTTTGAGAAATTGTAAGGTAAGCAAATTTTTTACTTTTTTGAAAAAATGCAAAAACCAAGGATAGAAAATATTTAAAAAAGGCAGTATAAAATGAATATTTTAAAAAATAAAACAACTGTTATTACTCAGATTTTATATTGTATAAATTTATTTACGGATTATATATAATTGTGTAGCATATTTGGAAGAGTTTAGGCAATTGTCCTACAACCCTCCAACCCCTTGTAATAATAAGAAAACCACCCCCCGAAAATCGATATGAGATTTTCGCTAGAATTATTGTTATGACTAGTCGAACTCACATGTACTAAGAAATTGTGCCACCACCCTCTTACCTCTTGAAATAATAAGAAAAGCACCCTGAGAAAGAAAAACGAAAGAAAACGCTACAGAATTATGTATATATAATCCGTAAATAATAATCCTTACAATATAAAATCTGTAACAGTTGTAACAGTTGTTTTATTTTTTAAAATATTCATTATATACTGCCTTTTTAAATATTTTCTACTTTTAAATATGGGAGATTTTTGAATTTTTTCAAAAAAGTGAAAAATATGCTAACCTTACAATTTCTCAAAGTTTAATTTGAACCCTATAGGATTTATTTTGCTCTTTCCCTTGGCCCGCTATCTACTATGCAAAAACAGGCGAATTTTAGGCCTTTTTGCGGTCATTCTTTCATGTGACATTTAACAAGTTTAACTGAATTTCGTAGACTTAATTTCCATTAATTTTTCTGTAACATTGTGTTTCATATTGCTTCATGATAATTTTACTCCTTATCGGTACATCAATTTGTATAATTTCGTGGTCACTAATTTTAAGTGTGTTTAAGATTTTAACTCTCAAATTATATTCTTTATTAGCTATAACATAATCTATGATAGTAGCACTGTTCATATTTATGCGAGTGGATTGATCCACTATTTGAATTTGTTGGCATCTTTTTATTACACGTAATATTTTATCACTATAAAATGATTTTTATCAATCAATATATTAAAGTCACCAGTCAGTATAAAGTCCTTATCCGTATATTCTTCAGATTCCAAAATATTTTCAAAATACTCTAAAAAAATCGCCCATACTTGATTGTGGTAACCTGTACACAACACCGACATAAATATATCGCTTATTTACATAATTTCTATTACTAATAACCACCATTCTCTTCACTATATTCCTTTAAGTATATGTAACTAATTACATTGTTATGTATAATTGATATAACACCGTATGCCTGTTTTGTGCTTCAAGGTCATATGTTCTATAATTATTATTTACAGAAATTTCATTATCCATATCCTCTATAATTCTAGTTTCAGACAGTAGTACGATATTAGGCTATCAATAAGTTCTTCAATTTGACTGGAATGTGGTAGTAAATAACTTAATAATTAAAATAATACATTTTTTACGTGTTAGAATCATTTGGTTGCATTAGATTTTCTTCTTTATTTACTATATTATGGATCTTTGAAAAGTTGGGCAGTTCATATCCTTACAAGAGTGATTAACGTGTGTGTCTAATTTATGTTTTTTATTAGCATTAATACAGTTTATACATTTAAATTCAGTATTTTGTTTTTGACAATCACTACTATGGTGGTTGTTTTCAGAACATTTATAACAAATATCTACTTTACTTGAGCAGTATTTTCTTATATGGCCATATGTCTGACATTTATAATACTGAGTAACGTTGAAATATTTTGTTTTGAAACATCGGATCCGTCCAATATTAATTTTATCCGTTCCTTCAACACATCTATTTCTAATACAACAGTATTGTTATTTCGATTGTGTTTGTACTTATGGAATAAACATTTATTGGTTTATTTATTGATTCTAAATCATTTTGTATATTGCAGACATAAGTTTATTGTCATTAAAATATTCACTGATTTTAAGCAGTGAATTTTTTTTATGTTTATCTACGATGATCTTATTTTTAAGCACCTTATCAGCCTCACCTTATATCTCTTCAGCTGAATTATTGTCACTACATTTTATTATAACATTACCATTGTGAATTTTTTAAATTCTATTTACACCTATCTTTAGCTCCGGCAAATTAATGTTTTCTTTTACCACTGTAACTATTTCATCATTTACTGGTTTTATAATCACAGAATAGTCCTTTTTATGTCCATTTACATTCATCGCATTACCATTCAATATACCCGTTGACGTACTACCACTGCTACTGCTTGCTGCTGTCTCCGTTTGTGTATAGTTTTTCTCACTTACTTTTTTATTGAAGCATTTGAATTCTTCTCTTATCGAATTCATAATTATGCGTATGTTTAAACATTTTTCAACAATATTCTTGATTGTTTTTTATCGCAGTCATTACAGATGAATTTTATTATTTTTATACTTTTAAATACTTGTTTTTTTATGTTGACATATTCCATACGAAATCTATTATCACATATTCAATTACAGTTCAGATAATTTTCATCACTTATTTCTTTTCCACAATTTTTGCACAGCTCAAAATTCTCTTCATCATCACTGTCCGCCTTCTTAACTCTTAAGTCTCAAAGAGTGATTTTTTTCACTATCACAAATTTCCTTTCAGTAAGCGAGGGAAGTAATATATGAATGAAAATGATACTTTCCATAAACTCTAGTAATACATTTGCTTGATTCGATTGACCAGTATTAAACACGTGAAACAGTTTTTATTGAATTATTTCATAATCTTCACATTTTGTATAAACATTTTATACCATAGTTTATGAGTATCTAGTTTTGTCTTTAAAACAAATTAAACGTTTGCTGCGCAGAAAATAATACCCTTAATTCAACGGACAAGATTTCGGCAATTAACCTATAAAATATATTAATAGAGCCTATCAATATTAAATAACGAATCCATAGTCGATTATTATTATTACAATATTCCTATGTATTCCTCGAATTTATAGCTTTGAAGAAGAAAAATAAAGCAAGTACTGGTCTCTCAAATATTCACATCTAATGCAACATTTATCATCCATAAGCTCAGCAATCATTTACATAACGTTATTAAACGAGCTGACATTAATTTCGATAAATATCAAGTCTGCACGTTTGATGTCTTGCGTAAACAAATGCTATAACATAATTCGAATAGAGTTAAATCATCTTTCTTTTGATTAATATAAGCAATCTTTATCCTTAGAGCAAGGACAATTTAGGTTAGTGTGAACGAACACACACGACCCAGTGAGTGAAAACTATGTTATATTTGTTATGGTGCTTCGATTGATACTCGAATTAATGTGCTAGATTAAAGTGCGATCTGTATATAAGAAATAATAAATGGTGTTGAATGCAAAAGCCTTCTATATCGCATTATATCTTCTGTATTCATGGACCAAACAAAACGCAATTGTGATCTATGACAGGTGAGACTAAGCTATTGCAAGGTCCCCCCTTTATTGTTTTGGAAAAGAAAATATACTTCCTACTGAATCCACTTAATTTATAAATATATTACCAGGAAATGTACTGCAATAATTCTAGCAAGGCCTATTTTTAAAGAAACTAGTAGGCCGGTAAACTTCTGGTTGGAAAATAATTCTACGCAAGGTTATGTATCTGAAAAATAAAATCATCTAGAATAATACATTAAAATGATAAAATAGAGAGTTGCCCATTCATTACGTTTTTGCGGAAAAATGACCTACTAAAATGAGCAAAAATTAACAAATATTCGCGCTAAGGGAGTTTTCAACGTAAACGCTTCAATAACGGTAAGTAGAAGCAAAACTAATAAACGATTTTGTAGAGCACGAAGTTTTCCGTCAAATTCACAAATGGCATAACCCAAAATTAGTAGTTTAGGCAAGGAAGGCGCGTAAAATTCCACACCAGAATCTCCACTTTTTCATAAAATTTCAGAATCTTCAGATTGTGTGTGACATCAATTATAATCTTGCGTTGAATGTAAAATTTTAAAACATTTACTAGTCAACTAGATAAGATTGGTCGATTTGAAATACAGCTGGGGTAGTATAAAAATCGCACTTGTACTATGTATTAAATTCATCGTACCTCCACTTGTTTATAGTAAGTACCTCTTTCGAATCGGTGACTTTAATAAACTGCCAGATTAGTTTGAGATGCATTTAATTAGGTCATGTAATCAATTGGTACCAAAAGATGTGTCCTACGTATAAATTCGGGCCCCACGTTAGGCGCCAATTATGTGACCCTCTTGTTTAGAAAAATTCTTATTTTAGGTATGTGAAGTTGGTTAAAGCCACAATATTTGACCAAGTCTAAAAGTGATTACCTTTAAAGACCGACATTTTTGAAAGTTCAATTTAAGGAATGCGAATAACAATTATTGTAATAATTTGTAAATTTGCTAAAACATGTATTACACTACCTCATGTGTGATGATATCTATAATTATAAAAGCAGCTTCACAGTTTCAAATGTTCTGTTATGTCTCTTCTTCCGTCTAACAGCATTTGTATACGTCTTTCTTCGACCAGTCCCATTTCTAGAGATTATATTACCAAATTTTCTTTTAACTAATATTATTTAACTGACACTCATATATACAAATAAATATTACTTTTGCAATATGCTAACTTCACGTTGATTAAGAAATGTCATTTAATCGATATTGATAAATAATTACAAACACCGGTTTTAAAATTCATCCTGCACTAGTAAAGTCATATATATTATTTACCTACATGACTTTGTATCAGTATAAATTTGTATTTGTATACGGCATATTGTTTTTAAAATGTTTGTCAATCCAGAAAAGGCACAGATCGTATATTTCGTCACGTTTCATATGTTATTTATTAAGATGAGGGTTGCTAGCTCTTAATTCATCTTTTAAAACTGCTTTAGTAAAGTCTGTGTCAAAGTATTTGTTACAAATTTTTTATTTGTAATTGTTTTTAAAAGATCATTTTCTTGTTGTCCCTTCCATAACAAAACATTATATTCCACTCATTAATTTTAGTATCGTTTCAATGAGAAATAAGCCCAAGAATTATTGCAGTTGGAACAACCCAGTTTATAAATATTTTACCTAGAGCCACGACAAAAAATCTTGCTCCAATTAACATTAACTTACAACCCCAATTTTAATACGACCTGACTTTTTGCTCCTAAGTTATCGTGTTTACAAAAAACGTAAAGCACGTACAGACGAACCGACATTTTAAAAGTTATTTTCATTCTGTGACTAACACAATTGTATACCAGATTTCTCTCTTTGATTTATATTTTTAGTTTTACAAATGTGCAATTCAATATACTCTTACTCGTATCTGCAGTAATGCAATGCTTCAAATTTACTCTTCATAATTGAGCACCCAGCGATGGAATATAACCAAAAAATCCAGCTGCTAATAAGACTAATTCAGTTTCTCATCATTTGAGTAAGGATTTTTTAGAGGTTAGGCAGATTTAAAAATCAATAAATAACAACTAATTGGACAATAACATTGGTTTAGACCGAAGTTAGATAAAGGACAAAAAAGTATATGGCTAAGCAGTAACGCTTATTTTGACAAAAACGAAATTAAAGTAGACGATCAAGTCCCAATAACTAAAATTCTAAATTTTATACTCAAATAAATAGTATAGTTTATCAATTGTTGATGACTTTATCATCTATTTTAAAGCACGATGGATAAAGAAGGCTTTTGTATATTGTGTACCTTAAAAAAAACATGGTACTATGACCTTATTCACCGTATTCAATTAATGTAAATTTAAGGAAAATGTATAGTTTCTATAAAAGGGAGTTTTGAACGAATAGGTTCATTGAATAAAAAAATGCGAACGAAGCGACTTTCGCTCTGCAACGGCTAAGTTCGTCAGTCCGTGCGCCGATTTCCAAAGGCGAGCACCATTTAAGCAACCCGTTGTTAATTGCCGAACTTCACTTTGTCTACTATGACAAAGCTAAAGTGCATATAGACTTGAGAACGCATACGGCGAGTTTATAAACGAGAGCGCACACACTTATGTGTGCTTTTTCGATCGTCAAAATGTGTGATCTTGACCATTTACGGTAATTCTCGTTGAGTTCCCTATTTAAGTACAAAAGCAGTGGTGGAAAGTGGGAATACCATTTATTATGCGACTTATTGCTGGAAGATACTGTGATAAGCGATATTCCTGATAATAGTCTATTAACTGCAAGTACCATTCATTATACCATTTATTCATGCTGTAATTCGGACATGATACAGAAAATGTCTTGAAAAAAACAACGATTCTCCACCAAATTACAATGTATGCACAAGTGCTGTACAAACTGAGGACATATGCAATGCCTAATCTCTTTGAGTTGTGTATTAAACGCCGACATTTTCTCTGATTTACTCTCGCAGACCTTCGTAAGTGGCGAGAAGCTGCAAATAAGCAGTCCATACTATAGAATACACTCTCAAGCCTTGACTTATCCTATGCGCTCTCTCAAGTCTTTACGCACTTTTAAGGAACGGTATGTGCGCAGGGACCAAACTTATCCTAAATTAAGCATCAACCCATCTTCGATCCTTTCATAACGAGATATCTGTATAAAGAAATATTAGTTTACCAAGAACCCAAACAACACTATCACTGATGATAAATTGTTTAAACATTTATTTACTTATTTGTTTAGTAAATCTACTGGCTTTATTTCTTTTCATAATTAATCATCATTTACAAGAGTAGGTATGTGGCTAACTCGTTTAAACTAACATTGAAAAAATGGGAACTAATAAATGAACAACAAATAACAGGATAATAATAATGTACATTACACTAAAAACATTATAACAAATAGACAGTAGAAATTGGAAGCAAACTGGTAGTAAACTACCTATCTATCATAATTATTTTTTAAATTGTTTCATACTAACACAGAAAAATACGTTAAGAGTTTGTAAATTGTTGAACGTAGGAACACATCGAAATAGCAATGAAAATGAAAATTACATATTGCGATAACTCTATGGGATATTTCATCTGAGTTCAACGATTTCGACACATGACAACATGACGTTGAAAGAGCAGGCGCAATATGTGAAAGAACATTATCTCTAAATCCATCCCGAGTATGAATGTGTCAAAACGAATAATTAACATTTACTGAACTTTTCCACCAGCGTCGGCATTTAGAATTAAAAAAGCAATTTTTAAGTGTAAATCTATCAGTTTTGTACAGTTTTTGTATATTTGGCTGTATTTATAAATGTTTGCGTGAATATAAAACTATTATCAATATTGCGTAGATACAGTTTGAGATTCATGACCAATATTATAGATATTTAGAAGTTATTATAATGACAATTATTGTTATTTTAAAAATAGGACCAGCTAAGCTGAAATATACTTTACGAAGATTGAAAGATCGTATATTCGATTGAGAGTACCATTTTTACTGACATATAACAGGATTCCTAGTAGAAACAAAATACAGTTTGATATTACAAAAATTGCAACACAAATGATTTTTTCATAAATATGTTAATAATACCCTATGTTAATAATACTCTATAATCAAAATCCATATTCGTCCACCTTGGGAAAATGTCCGTCTGCTTCCAAATTGGCCTCAGTGCACTAGTTCCTCAAGAAGCACAAATCGTTTTTCTGTTCCTGAGCGCTGGAAATACTTTAAAAAACTTCCGTTTAGATAAACCTCTGCTGTCATCTATTAAGCATTCTGCATCTACAAAAAACACCTAATTAAAACGGGACGAATTTTGATCTTTACGTTTAAAATTCTCAAGAAGAAACGTTAAGACTCGTCCTGCGGGAACATTTTTATACTTAATTACAAATCGACAAATTCAAGTTGGACGGCGTATCTCCTTTTTCTTGACCAACCATGCAAACATGGTTAGATATGCCAGAGCTACAATTTTTCTTATTATGTTGGTATTGCAACAAGTCTTCCAAAGATCTAAAAAACGATGTCCACCGTAGTTGTGATATACAGGGTGTTCTTGAAATACATCCATATATTAAGACGTATGAAATCTCACATCATCCTGGTATATGTAAAATATTCATCAAAATGCCTTAAAATAACCGAGAAAATACATTTTTAATATTGCAAATAATTTTGAGTACGCCTATGATGTGGCTGTCTTTCTGCAACTAACTCTGACCTTATGGTCCATCGTTCTGCGCCGGTGACAAATGTAACAAATAAATAGTAGAACAAGTGTCAATTGTTGTCAAAATACGTATTGATCGTGTTTTTCCTTCTTTTTTTTACTCTTTCAACAATGGAAAATTTTACAAACATTAAGTGGAAAACACGTCAAGCTCGTACACACTGACAAAAGTACTAGTAAATTACCCAGTAATTGAGCACTTTACTAAGTAAATCTCCCATGACATGACTTTGTAAAAATACATTTTTTTCTGAATAATATCGGTGTAAGTAATGTTCAGGTGTAACTTTAACACGTTATTGTACATTTACAGTAAAACTATAATTTTACTTTGAAATTTTAACGCTTTATGTACACTGTTAAAAGAAAATCCTGTTTGGATAAGGGGCAAATTTGTAACACCACGAGGTGTAACAAAATTGCCTCGTATCCAGAGAGGATTTTCTTTTCATGGTAAATTTACCGTCGTTGCGTGTAAAATTACACCCAATTGTAATGCAACTTTACGCGCAAAAAGAGTGTAACATTTTTTTTTTACCATATTTTGGGTAATCCTTCCTGGTAAATGAAATGTTACACCCTTTTTGCGGGAAAAATTACATTAAAATTTTACACGCAACGACGGAAAAAT
The DNA here is from genome assembly GCA_936432065.2 of Rutpela maculata. Classification (NCBI taxonomy): domain Eukaryota; kingdom Metazoa; phylum Arthropoda; class Insecta; order Coleoptera; family Cerambycidae; genus Rutpela; species Rutpela maculata. Next base: position 53,529,441 of record OW386287.2, on the reverse strand, counting down.
TACCCCAATTTTTTACAGTGTACTTTACCAGCAGCAGTTTCCTAAATACGTGTTCCTGATGAAGGACCCTTCGTGTCGGATGTGACATATTTAAGAGACTATAGACATTTTCAGTCGAGGGCTATCAGTTACTTTGACTTAATAAAATATCAGCGTTTTGTTAGTTCATTTTAGGTTTTAATTACAATTCGATCATTTTGTGCAGACTTGACAACGCTGTAATAAAAATGAAGAACTTATGTTGTGAGCGTCATTTTAAAAAAAACATTTAGTTGATTTTTAAAAATTTTTGAAAGGTGGTATTGGTCTTCGCATTACGTAAGGACTTTCAGATTAAAATATATGGATTTATTTTAAAAACACCCTGTATACATGTATTAAATCTTTCTTTATTCATATCTGCGCCACAGTGGGTCAAGAACCGAAAAACTTGGTCAGTGTAGCAAATTATCAGCGCTTTAAAAATAATACAATGAAAGAGGAACTGTCCCACCTCACAAAACAAGATATTGCCCTTTGATAAATAAATTTCAAACCGTTTAAGGCGTATTTACACAAAATTATTAACCAAATTGAATATGAAGCAAATTGTTCTGCTACAACACTGTTACATTTTTTTTTGTTAATTGATAATGTTTCTGAACTGTTAAAGTCATGTTTGAGAAACCTGATTGGTGCTTGTCGAATAGAACGAAATAAAGGTTTGTGTTGAACTACAAACATGAAACAAATAGAACCAAATAGAATGAGCCATATTTTTTATCAGTCGATTGTTTAGAGAGTATAGTATTTGTATTGAAAAAATTATAGTTTTTTTTTAACTATTTATTTAACGTCGGAGATGAGCTACACCCAACCTAAAAATTTTGCCGAACTGCTTCTCTTGAGAAGAGTAGGGATCTTTTACTCGCCTAACATTTAATAGACAAGGGATCGCCTGCTTTACACCCCCTCCGAAGGATGGTGTAGCCACTATGTAATCCTCGTCTTTAAATTACATAGCTTCCGCGTATACTCTGATATACAAGCCGCTAGAAGGTGGGACGAGATCGCTGTGTTTCCCACATATCCAAGTACTAATCGTGCTGAACGTTGTTTCACTTGAATATCTCGAAAAAGGTAAAAAAATAAAATAGACAACTTATTGATAATGTAATTTTCTACAACGTCCACATTGACCGCATGGTCATCCGATGCATAGGACGCGAGATATTTGCAAAAAACTTTCACCTTCAATATCTTGGATAGCCATGATAGGATTTTTGTAATTTTTGTGGATTTGGGTTTACCTTAAAGAACGTCGTCTATGCAAAAATTCAGATTTTTACTAATTTTGTCCAAGTCAAATGCTAATTTCCGTGGGCTATTACCTAATGATTATTTTAAACTTTTTAGTGTCGTACTCATAAAAGCTTGCTTATTAGTTTTTTTAAACTATAATTTATTTTCTCTCGCAGAGAATTCGAGTTTATGGTGGATCCGCCGGTGTTAAAAATTGACTGCCAATATCTGCCATTCTGGGACTTTAGAATCTTATTATATAAGCGTGACAAAGAGGTTTTTAGTGCTGTAGAAACGTTGCGTTGGGTTGAACTTTATATTTTTATTTAATGTACCTACCTACGTTACTTAATTTCAATTTTTCAATTATTATTCAACTTTAAAACAGCTCACAATAATTTTGAACATTTTGAGTCCTGTCACATTCTATACCCCCCATAAACTACGCCACTATGCGTTGAACATTTAGGTAGTTTGCTACACTTTAGAATTCTGGCCACGTTTTTTGAGTTTTGACCCACTGTGCTATGTGGCGTGGTGTTTATTGAATTTTATACAAAATCAGGAGATGCACGAATTTCACCTAAAGAGAACATTTCCAGGGTCAATGTTTTATGGCCCTACCTATTCAACTTTATAGAGAACGCCGTCACTGGCATTTTTATAAGAAATGTTTTGCTCCACCAAAACCATTTCATAAATTTCTCTGTATATACATTGCCGTTCTCGCAGCGTTTGCGTTGGAAGTTCACATGACGTGTTTCGATTAATTTTATAGTTTTTAATATGTCATTGCAAATGGCATTTCCGATCGATTATACAACCTTTCAATCACCTTAGAACTATCAGAATTTATTCCAAAAAAGAAATATTCATTTTACTAGATTGCGAGCAAAATTTGCAATATACTATATTTTCTTCTTAGAGATAACGAAGCTTCAAAAATTTAATGGTTTACTTAGTAAATATTATCCCCATATTTGTTTATGCAAGATTCGGTATTAAGTATTACCTGTTTTGTTTTGGAAATAATTTTTATTGCGCAATCTTAAATCATAATTTTAACAATATTTAGACAAAGATTGGGGGATTTGTTGACACTAAGTATGACATATAATATCTGTAAGGTGACCGGCATCTTTTTGCATATAAGTTTCGCACGCTTTACTATGTTCTCTGCCATTCGACATAAGGTTTCCACAGGTTTTGGCCGATTTTTTTCGTATTCGTTTTTTCAATTTCTCAATTATGTGAAGGCGTGTCATTAATGGCGGTTTTACCACTGGGCACACTGGGCGGGTGCCCAGGGCGGCAAATTTTTTTTCCTTTGAATATTCCTTTAGTCGTTTTTATGAATTCGCTGATACGACAGTTCCATTAAAGCCAAAACAACGCATCGAGCGATACGGATAGCAGCCAGAAGCGGCTTTCTTTCATACCTAATTTATGGTGGTGGTCCTTAAAAGACTAATACTTTTTTATTCATTGTTTCATTTAAGCAAGTAAACCGTTAACGAAATACAAAATAAATTATTTCGGATAATTGATAAATAATAGTACAACTCGCTTATCATGTAAGATCTAAATGAACTAAAGAAAATTGTAATAAATTAGCCATTAAACAAAATAAGTAAAATAACTCTCTGTAGTACTTAGTACTTAGAATTTAGAACAGATATTATTTATTATGTCCTGCTCGCCTGCTCCTGTGTTCAATGTTTTTATCAAAGGCGGCCTTTCGGCTTTGTTTTTTGATGAGAGCGACAGTAATGCGCAATTCACAGTGTGCACGTAGAAGTTGCGGCAAACATTTTTTGGGTAGCCAAACATGTTAAAACCGCCCCTGCGTGTCATATAAACACGTCTCTTTAAATAGCACCACAAAATAAAATCGGGGACCGTTAAATCTAACGACTAAGACAGAGAAATTGCATTAAATTCGAGCAGTGATAAAAATATCTCCATTTTGCTGAAACCATAAGTTTTCAATTTCAACATGTTATGATCGAGGACAAGAAAGCTTTCAAGCATTTGGTGACGCCTATTAGAGCTACAACAATTACGCTTTTGCTATTTTCATTTTCGAAAAAGGACCGTCCAATCACTCTGGAAGATGACACTACACAAATTGTTACTTTTACTCTGTATGCAGGGCCGTACCCAGCTTTGGCGGACCTCGGGCGAAGTAAATCTACTGGGCCTCCTTATTTTGGAAAGGATTTAAAAAAATGGAAAGGATTAATTTTAATTTTTTTGTAGGCCCGGGCGGGCCCCTTTATAGGGCCCGGCCCGGACAGATGGCCCGAGAAAACCGGTCTGAGTACGGCCCTGTCTGTATGTAGAGAAATCAGATACATTTTCCGTGGGTTATCCGGGGCCCAAAATAACGACAATTTTGGTGGTTAACATACAGTCGTGGCCAATGGACTTGTGTTGAAGCTTACCTCATTTCTGTAGGCATCAACTTGGTTAAAAAAAATGGATTGATCATTTTATGAAAAATCAAAAAACGTCAGATTTGATTTTGAACATATACATACTTTTCTAGCAATTTTTTTTAGATTTTAATTGCCTTATTTAACATCCCGTCCTGGCGAAATTTAGCTAATGCTACTCCACCACTTAACCAGGACGGCGAGATGAGATACGGTTACCCATCGAAGCTGTCAGACTCGCCCGACGTACCTTCTCTTCGTCGATCGAGGTCGCAAAGTGTTTCAGGTATGCAGTCATTAATTTTTATGGACGATTCTTTATCAAAAGATAAAAAGAAAGAGAAAGATTTAAAGAATTTCCTATAAACATGGGTCTGGAAATCCTTATTAAGGGAGCTAGGGCCTTCTAAAGTGGGCACCTAATATTGGGATTTTTCTTAATATCTCAAGAATCCTTTGAGCTGCATTAACCAGTTTTTGCACGTGATCTCATATCAATAAAGGTTATTATTTTATGTTATCCATGAAGAGTAAATTCAATCATGGGAGCGCAAAATAGGAAGGGAGTTGCTTCCTTCTTCCCGTCCAATTTTTTTTATGTGTATTTCTTATGATTGTCTTATCGGAATATGATTCCTTGGTAAAAAATACAGAAGAAATTCTATTCATTGTAACACCGTAGGACCAACTTAAATAAATATATGCATACCAGGCTTCTAACACATGAAATAAAGATGTTTCGCTCCCTCATGTAATTTGGAAAAGCTTCTTATTTTAACACTGAACAACCTATGAAATTTGTTTTTTATTAAGTAACTAATTGTCATTTTTTTAAGTTGTTGACTACTTCAGAAAGCCCTAAATCCCTAAATGGGGATTTCTTTAACCATGTTTAACAAATTTTTTAAATATTTGTTGACATAAAATCACTCCTAAAAATTAATGACTGCATACCTGAAATACCTTGTATAATAATAATTTGATTTTACATGATCTTCAATCAAAAATTGAATTACGACGAAGTCAAAGTTAAACTCGATATTTACGCTTCAGCTCGTTTTTAAACGACTATTAAATTCCTAACTTTAGATTGTTTGAATCTCAGTTAAAAATTGTTATAACTGACATTTACGATTGCGTTTTAAAAGTTAATACTAAGTACCCAAAAAATGAATAAAGGAATAAAAAATGTTCGATGACAAAAAAATCGCAACACTGTCATTGCCTAAAGAACCATTATTTTATTTGGTCAAAATCTGAACGAGTTACTCCAAATTAACTGTGATAGTTGCGTCAATGATACTTACAATCCCATGTATTAATGACAACTCACGACATAAATATCATTTCACAGATTGGTCAAAATCTGTTTCTGGTTACAGTAATAACGATTTTGATATAGGTCGTCACAAATAATATGAATATCGCATGGGGGGATCCCTTGTATTGTAACATTGACACCGAAAGAGTTTTCAGGAAGACCTGAACATGACTAACATGACTAAAACCAAAGAATATATATGTGTAACAGATAAAATCTTGGGTGAAATATAGCATCAAATCATAGATTAGTAATAATTACTTTTAGCCAATTCGTCTTCTCAAATAAGACGATATAAAACGAACGGATCGAAGATGGTTACAACGCTCTAAAAATGAAAGATTTACTGCCATGTTTACCATTATCACCATTTCTCATTCTAGACCATAAACTTAGCCAGGTAGTATTTTTAGAGCAACCCCTGTAGGTCCTACAGACCCTTTTGAAAGTTTGCTTCGACAGTGGAAACTTCCGTAGATGCTAATTTATCCTAGATTTTCAAACTGGCGTTGCAGCTTACCTTTGGAATGAAAACGAAGAAATAAAATAACCTGCCTTATAAAAAATATCTTTCACCAATTTTTGTGTAAATAAAAGCTAATAAAGCGTTGTTTATTTATTCGAGTTTTCAATGAGAGGGACATTAAATTGGCCTCCCCCACTTAATTTTATTTAAATTCATAGATTGTACCCACCAACAGTTGAAGTTCGCCATTTATAATGGTGTAAAATTGTCATGTTTCTGAAACTTTACGTTGTCCTCAGGAAACTACATTTAAATCAACGTTTTTGACTCGTATCTCTTGAAATAAGTAGTTGCCCATTGGGTCCAATGTCAAAATTTAAACAGCTTACTCGGCCTATGACCAGTACCAAAAATAGTTGAATTTTGAAGCAATGCATCTTTGCTTGTACGTCAACAACATAGGAAAGTGTAGAAAGGACATACAGTGTGTCTCACTTAAAATGAAGACACCCGGATATTTTCGTAATTTTTTAAAATCCAGATTTGAGCTTTGGCACAATTGTAGTCCTTTATAAGACGTACATTTCGAGACTACCAACTTAAATTTAAGTAACAAACTGAGACAACGGCAGCCCCCCAAATGGGACCCATTCCCGATATTTTGCTTCCCGTTGAAGATATCGAAAAATGATATTAGAAAAAGTTGTTCAAGTTGTACCAAATTTCATTACGAAATTCGCATTTTTAGTTTTTTCAATATTTTCCCGCCAAGTCCACACACGGTTACAATTTTGGTTTTCAGTTTAATAGGATGCCATGGAATTGCAAAAAAATTTATTGAACAAGAGTCGATTTGACAAAAAATACATTTTAGGAGAAAAGAAAACAAACAATTAACTTTTGGTAACTGAAATAAGTAAAAAAACCACAGATTAAAGTAATGATCAGTTTTTGAAATAATTAGTCATTACATTTATTTAACTGAAAATTTTAATTAATTATTTTAACTGAAAATTTCAATTATCGGATGTATCCTCTCTCAACTAATCCTCCTTCAATTTGAATACATTTCTCAATTCTTTTACGATTATGTTTGGCTACTCTTCTCAGCTCTGGAATGCTGATTCCGCGACAGGCTCGTCTTATTTTAGCACAAAGTTCTTCTCTATTTCTGGGTCTTGTTTTGTAAACTTTGTTCTTCCCTGTTTCCCAGAAATAAAAATCTAATGGTGTAATATCGGGTGACCTAGGAGGCCAGAGTTCAAAAGGACTACTTCTTCCTATACAGCGCATTGGAAAGTGTTCGTTCAACCACTGACGAACATTTATGGAATAATGTATTGACGCATCTAGCTGAAAGAAACATCTCCTGTCGCACATTAAGAGGAAGATTTTCAATTGCATCCCATAATTACGTATCGAAGAAGTTAACTAAACGCTCATCATTTAACGAGTCATTAAAGAAAAACGGACCAATTATTCGGTCTCCTAAAATTCCACACCATACGTTAACTTTCTCTGAATATTGGATTGAGCCAATGCCAATGAGGATTCTCTGTGGCCCAGTATCTACAGTTTTGAGAACTTACCACCCCATTAATGGTAAATGTAGCCACATCAGTAAATAAAATTTTATTTAGAAATTTCCGGTCGTCTAAAAAATTTCCCTGGGCCCAATAGCAATAATCTAACCTTCTATTTTCATCACCTTCTTTCAAAGTGTGTAAAAATGTTGGTTTATAAGGCTTGATTTTATGACGTATGAAACATCTTCTAATTTTGTCCTTGTCGATATTCAGTTGAGACGCTAAATTTCATAGACTCGCTCTTGGATTCGCTTGATTTACAGCTAAGATTACGTTATCTCCAGGATGCGGATGTATTCGACGGGGTTGATCATTCTGAGGTCTTTTAATAACACTGCCAGTTTCATTGAAACGAGCATTTATGGTGGCTGCCGTTCCATGAGTAATATCGACTCATAAAGGATGTCTTCGGTTAAATTCGGTGGCTACTTCTCTGCTACTACGAACCCCATCACCAAATAACCTTATTATTTCGATTTTTTCCCTTAAATGAAGACGCATTTTACGATTGCAAACTAGAACTTTACACTATAACTCATAGTTTTGTCAGATCAGCGGCGGCTGGTGAAATTTCAATATTTTTTTTCTCGTCTGTGGCGCATGGGACCCATACGAAATTTGGGAAATAACATCTAGAGAAGCACTTCTCTAATGACCCCTAAAAAATTTTGAAAAAGCAGTTTGCGAAAAAATTTTTGAAAATTTGCTAGCCTCCCCTGGGTCTAGGGACCCCTGTTTACTTTTATTTTTTTTTGTCATATGCATTTGACTTTTCATAAAAATGCATCGACAGATTTTAGAGTTTGTGAAAATATTTTCATTACTAACTGAAATACAATGAACTGAAATTTTGTAATTTACAATTTAACAAATTACAATATTTCAATTCGTTGTATCTCAGTTAGTAATGAAAATATTTTCACAAACTCCAAAATCTGTCGATGCATTTTTATGAAAAGTCAAATGCATATGACAAAAAAAAATAAAAGTAAACAGGGGTCCCTAGACCCAGGGGAGGCTAGCGAATTTTCAAAAATTTTTTCGCAAACTGCTTTTTCAAAATTTTTTAGGGGTCATTAGAGAAGTGCTTCTCTAGATGTTATTTCCCAAGTTTCGTATGGGTCCCATGCGCCACAGACGAGAAAAAAAATATTGAAATTTCACCAGCCGCCACTGTGTCAGATTGACATTTAATTTAATCATAGTCTTTGTTTCCATGGCATTCTATTAAATTGAAAACCAAAATTGTAACCGTGCGGGAAAATATTGAAAAAACTGAAAATGCGAATTTCGTAATGAAATATGTATTGGGGCTCATTCTGAACAACTTTTTCTAATAACTTTTTTCGATATCTTCAACGTTAAGCAAAATATTGGGAATGGGCCCCATTTGGGAGGGCTGCCGTTGTCTCAGTTTGTTACTTAAATTTAATTTTGTAGTCTCGAAATGTACGTCTTATATAGGACCACAATTGTGCCAAAACTCAAATCTGGATTTGAAAAAATTACGAAAATATCCGGGTGTCTTCATTTTAAATGAGACACTGTATATAAAATATTTTATAATTATTGTTAGTTTAAAACTGACAATTTTAATATATGCAACTGACTAATGGATTTTGTCCAATGCCATAAAAAAAATTTAAAAAACTGATAATTATGTATAATTACAAGTTTTAACTTGCAATTGTACAAAATTGTAAGTTTAAGCTATAATTACAAAAATATTTTATACATGTTCTACGTTTTCGTAACAACGACTATATTAGTAAAATCAGTAAAATGATGTACTGTTTTCGTTTTTGTTGGTGCATCTGTATTTGCTGTGGTGAAAGACATGCGACGTTCTTCTCCGGAAACAAACTTTCATCGTTATGGAGTATCCATAAACAGAAATCAATTAGTTATGTTGTGATGTTATGCAAACATTATTGCTCCAATTATATATAATGAATGTTAGACCTGAGGTGAGTTATATGACCGCAGGTAATTGGAAGTGTCCTCGTAATAAAAAGAGAAAGAAAACCACGTGTCAGCTTCGTCTTGGTCTATTAACACGTGCGCAGCGAAATTTGGTAACGTCTCATTAAACAAGGATAAGTCTGACACTTGGTTTTCTTTCTTTTTATTTCGTGCACACTTTTTCGGCTGACCTTCTCACTCTAGTTTAACATCTCTGTGGCTTTATTAAACCTGAAGCTTACTTGCTTAAATTGTAACCCTGGCCATACACTGCAAGTAAGCATACGATACAATGAGTATAAAAAGGGCATTAAAAATTAGACGAATACTGACATACAGTACGGGGAACTCAAATATACAAATTCATAGGGAAATCCAAGTGCGACACGTACGAATTTATGGATTGAATGCGCAACGATACAAAGGAATTTAAATGGTGGGGGCTCGACCTGCGGTCGATTGCCCATTTATTTCGCATGCAAACCCGGCACGATGTTACTTGCCTGCCGTTATCTGTATACTATTGTACCACAACATTGAATGCCCACTGTAATACCATTTAATTATCTGTACTTTCTTCTCTGCTCGATAATTAGTCATTTCAACAGATTACATAGTTTTGGGAGCAAGTAAATTTTACAAAGATAACTAAGATCTGTAACTAACTGGCCAGGCTGGCACTACAAAACAACAGTCGTCAGGGAGCGTGCAGCGCCTTGGATCACCCCACTACAATGGGCTTTAGATGGCGCTATCTTGACCCACATTGCACATAAGTATACAGGATTTCCCTATACACATAGTTGTGTTCCCCATACTATGACATAATAGTAGACAATGGACAACTTAACACCCTTAGGATGCTTTACACAGAAAATACCGATGTTTGGAAATGCGTTTCGCCTAAAAGAACACAATGAGTGCTTATGTTATTCAGGGACAAGATTGGGAAGTCTATAAAGTAAACACTGGATCAGGTTGCTCTGCCTGAATTTGACTTGGACACAAGTTTTCCGTATCAGTGTCTAATTTGTATTCGTTTGCTTAATAGACTAAGCACAAATAATCAACCAGTATTTTACTGACTATTTATTCATTAGGTGCAATATTCGCCAAGTTTTGTTTTCATCTTTAAAATAATCGAAACATGTTTCCTTTCTCTGTTAAGAGATAAATAATAACCCCATTAGGAATACAATTTTTATTTTGCATAAAATGTGTCACGGGAACAATTTATTGACAAAAATAAAACTATAAGCATTAAGTGGGGGGTGTCTTTTGTCCCGCACCAATGAAGGTAAATTGTTAACAGTATTTAAATCTAAAATCATAACAACCAGTGAGACCAAATACTTTAAGATATATTTTACTTGTACATTGCTTACGATACATTATTCGAGTAAAGTAAAAATTTGTATATTTTCTGTTAATAAAGTAAAATTTCCATATGAGAGTTTTTAGAATTGGTATAGGAACAAATTTTACGAATATATAATATGTTATTAATACATTTGTTGCTATATTGTTACATAGGTATATTATAATTATTCCAGTTGTATTAATTGTATGTATTTATTATTTTGTAGCACAAAAGGTCTTATAATAAATTTTATAATACTTTTTCCAGACTCATATCATAATCTTTAATTACGAAATGCACTTATTTTTTTTATTGTGCGAGAAGAGCGCAATATTAAAAATACAATTTATATCGTCTAGCTGATCCCAAATATTCGATTTACAATTTCCCAACAATTTTGTCATTGTTATAATTAATTATTGATATAATTCCTATTAATAAAAAAATTACTTCGTAATTGGCGTTTTACTTATAGTCACCGACAGGGGTAAGTAAAATGGGTTAATTGGTAAATTAAGTAACGACATTTGTTAAGATGGCCCTATCCAAGAGAGAGATCCGATGGGGAAATATTTATTATTTCTTAATACATATTGCAAAAAGAATTATGACTACATAAATAGAACAACAACAGGGGTGAAGTTTTATGATATGATTCTCACTCGTTTGCAAAATCAGTGGATTTAAATTTAAAAGTGGGGATGGGGGTGGATGAAGTAAAAAGAAATTGTTGGGTCTTTGGTTCTTGTACACACACTAAATTACAATTTTATTTTTTTTTTTCACCCCTTTTAATAATGAGGTGGCTAATGCCAAAAAAATGTTTGAGACTTCAATACACAAAGTACCAATTTTATGGACTTTTACTTGCTAGATTTACTTATTTACCCACAACCTTTCGAAACGGAAAAAGATCAAATATATTTCATTAAAACACATATGTGTACCAAATTTTAATTTTTTTTTTTTGCATCTGGCCACTAGCCATCATAAAGCCAACCGCTACCCTAAAAATTTATTCCAATTAACCTATGTCGACAATGAAGAAACAATTATTGAAGATCAGCAAAGGAGAAAAAACAGGGACACACTTCTCGCCACGCTTCTCGTCCTGGGTGGCTATTCTTGAACTTGAGGGAGTAGAATGTGTAAGAGAAAACAATCGTTTTCTACTCCCTCATGTAAAGTTTGTATTCTTGAATTTATTTTCCCCAGCCAAGTAGACGAAAACACTCCCTACTTATTCCCTTACTTTTAGCAAGAGAAAGTCGAGGGAAAGCAGAAAAGAATCATTTTTTAAGTACTTTGTAGGTTATGATCGTGCGTGTGGAGACTTGTCATATTAATTCGGTTTTATTTAAATAATGGATATCGAAGATTTAGTAGCTAGACAAGTTTTGGATGATTCAGAAGATGCGAAGGAACAGTTTGAAAATGCGAAAAATATTCGAATTTTAGGAAAAACGGATCAAATTTTTGTTCGTTTATTTTTATATCCGCAATTTTGTTTATCACGATGAGAGTTAGTTCGTATTTTGCAAAATTGTCGCATGATGTAGAGGTTAGGTTACTGTTGCCATCGAATTAAATCCTAATATTTTGAGAAAAAAATGCTTTAGTATAAATATTAATGTATTTCCAAATATTACACATATGGATACTGCGAATTACTTGGTTTGCATAGACGGAAGGATGAGTTCAAACCATTCAAGTCTTGAAGCTGTTTGTGGTTATATGAAAGAAGTACTCTGAAAGAAATTTACAGAATAAAAGCTTGTTGCAAAGGTAAGAATTGTTATCAGTGATCAACCATTCTTTCCATATATATACTTGCCTAATTAAATGTTGCTTTATAAATAATTGCTAACGTACAAATTAATTTTTCAGGTTATAAACTCGTAGCATCGTGAACAAAAGCAATTGATTACTTGGACTATTGCAGATTCAGATGGTTCCTTAGTACTTACTGTGAATATGTTGCTAGTCTAGACAAAACATGTTCACTACTTAGCGACAAGAAGTATTTCCTGTTAGTTTTTTAACAGTAAATATGGCTATGGTCGAGGTATTAACCGCTGTAATTTTTTTTAAGAAGACACCATATAAATTAAGCAATGAAGATTGAGGTGCTATAAACTATTTGAGGTACCTATGTAATAAGACGTACATAATTTCTTCCATCAGTTAACCCTTCTTCTATAATGTATCTATAGTTTGTACTATATAATCCATTGTAATTTCTGTAAGAATTTTATTTTCATATATTGTTTATTTTATTAAATATTCCCTTTTTATTATGTTTTATTTATCACTCTACTACTATGTATTGTTATAGTAAATCGGAATAGTTAATTACTTGTATTACTAATTGTACTTAGGTACGTGCATGTAACTGAAAGCAAAACAAAATATCTTTACTAATTAAATAATTTATTATCCAAGGTCTATTAGTACTTCTAAGGATAATCGAGAAGAAAGTTATAATTTATATTGTAAGGAAAAAATAAATGATTGTAACATAACGTGTATACTTTATATTAATATCTATCTAAGCAATAAAAGTAACATTCATAGTTTATATAACAAAAAGGGCTTTTATAGCTACAATTCAACATTCATAGCCCATTCAGACTTTGTTTATATGTTCACTGAACTTAGACCACTTCAAAGTTTTAATTTTATACTTCTTCAATGTTCAATAGTCCAACATTCAGTTTTTAAACACTACACGATATACTTTAAAATGGCACATTGCATCACTTGTTGACAGCGGGTAGGTACTCTGGAATTTCCTTTCTTAATTTATGTACTTCATCAAATATCTTTATGAAGCCTGCAAATTTTCTTCTTTAAAACAATTTCTGCCATTGCACTTTTTTCTCTCTTGGTACAGCTCCACACCTTCGCTCAACTAAAATTTAAACAATAATTATTAAAAATACTGACAAAACCAATATAAAATGGTAATTTTCTTTACCCTGAATTGTTTATTGCTTGTTTGAGCAGCAGTAATTATTATCATAAGCAGTTTCAGTTTCACATATGGGTTTTAAATTATATCCCTTATTGAGAAAGGATGCTCAATTGGATAAATCATCATGGTCTTGTAATACTTCTGTTTTTCCTACAACATACACCCACGTTAAAAATCAAATTCTTCTTACATTAATATGCAACATACCACTAATAAAATCCTTAGAAGACTCTTGTAAAATTATTTCTTTTAATTGTTTGAAATCAGTTGCAGTCTTTTAACCCCCAACTTCTTCTGATTGTAAATGGAGGTTATTTTATAAAAATTGGCATAGATTTGGATTATCACACTTCCACAATTAATAATAAACCAAAAACTTGTCATTTTGTATGTAAAATATACATATAAACAATAATATTACGAAAAGTGCAGTCAGTTGCCATTTGACAGTTATAGAATTTCACTAGAATAAAATGTTTTTGATCTGTCAACTGTCACGCCACCACCAAACAATTTTTGGCCACCACAGCTGATAAATATCAGATAAAGGAGAGTTCTGGTTGGTTATATTGTGAAGAACAATATGACAACACTGTAGACTTCTCCCTCAAACTTTCACCGGTCCCTCGTTATTCCCTTTGTTCAAGAATACATGTTTTTCGAGTAGGGGAATGTCAAGTGAAAGGCGAGGGAATAAATTCGCCGGGGAGTAACAATTTCTCTCGCGCTCAAGAATAGCCACCCTGGGTGGCTATTCTTGAACTTGAGGGAGTAGAATGTGTAAGAGAAAACAATCGTTTTCTACTCCCTCATGTAAAGTTTGTATTCTTGAATATATTTTCCCCAGCCAAGTAGACGAAAACACTCCCTACTTATTCCCTTACTTTTAGCAAGAGAAAGTCGAGGGAAAGCAGAAAAGAATCATTTTTTAAGTACTTTGTAGGTTATGATCGTGCCTGTGGAGACTTGTCATATTAATTCGGTTTTATTTAAATAATGGATATCGAAGATTTAGTAGCTAGACAAGTTTTGGATGATTCAGAAGATGCGAAGGAACAGTTTGAAAATGCGAAAAATATTCGAATTTTAGGAAAAACGGATCAAATTTTTGTTCGTTTATTTTTATATCCGCAATTTTGTTTATCACGATGAGAGTTAGTTCGTATTTTGCAAAATTGTCGCATGATGTAGAGGTTAGGTTACTGTTGCCATCGAATTAAATCCTAATATTTTGAGAAAAAAATGCTTTAGTATAAATATTAATGTATTTCCAAATATTACACATATGGATACTGCGAATTACTTGGTTTGCATAGACGGAAGGATGAGTTCAAACCATTCAAGTCTTGAAGCTGTTTGTGGTTATATGAAAGAAGTACTCTGAAAGAAATTTACAGAATAAAAGCTTGTTGCAAAGGTAAGAATTGTTATCAGTGATCAACCATTCTTTCCATATATATACTTGCCTAATTAAATGTTGCTTTATAAATAATTGCTAACGTACAAATTAATTTTTCAGGTTATAAACTCGTAGCATCGTGAACAAAAGCAATTGATTACTTGGACTATTGCAGATTCAGATGGTTCCTTAGTACTTACTGTGAATATGTTGCTAGTCTAGACAAAACATGTTCACTACTTAGCGACAAGAAGTATTTCCTGTTAGTTTTTTAACAGTAAATATGGCTATGGTCGAGGTATTAACCGCTGTAATTTTTTTTAAGAAGACACCATATAAATTAAGCAATGAAGATTGAGGTGCTATAAACTATTTGAGGTACCTATGTAATAAGACGTACATAATTTCTTCCATCAGTTAACCCTTCTTCTATAATGTATCTATAGTTTGTACTATATAATCCATTGTAATTTCTGTAAGAGTTTTATTTTCATATATTGTTTATTTTATTAAATATTCCCTTTTTATTATGTTTTATTTATCACTCTACTACTATGTATTGTTATAGTAAATCGGAATAGTTAATTACTTGTATTACTAATTGTACTTAGGTACGTGCATGTAACTGAAAGCAAAACAAAATATCTTTACTAATTAAATAATTTATTATCCAAGGTCTATTAGTACTTCTAAGGATAATCGAGAAGAAAGTTATAATTTATATTGTAAGAAAAAAATAAATGATTGTAACATAACGTGTATACTTTATATTAATATCTATCTAAGCAATAAAAGTAACATTCATAGTTTATATAACAAAAAGGGCTTTTATAGCTACAATTCAACATTCATAGCCCATTCAGACTTTGTTTATATGTTCACTGAACTTAGACCACTTCAAAGTTTTAATTTTATACTTCTTCAATGTTCAATAGTCCAACATTCAGTTTTTAAACACTACACGATATACTTTAAAATGGCACATTGCATCACTTGTTGACAGCGGGTAGGTACTCTGGAATTTCCTTTCTTAATTTATGTACTTCATCAAATATCTTTATGAAGCCTGCAAATTTTCTTCTTTAAAACAATTTCTGCCATTGCACTTTTTTCTCTCTTGGTACAGCTCCACACCTTCGCTCAACTAAAATTTAAACAATAATTATTAAAAATACTGACAAAACCAATATAAAATGGTAATTTTCTTTACCCTGAATTGTTTATTGCTTGTTTGAGCAGCAGTAATTATTATCATAAGCAGTTTCAGTTTCACATATGGGTTTTAAATTATATCCCTTATTGAGAAAGGATGCTCAATTGGATAAATCATCATGGTCTTGTAATACTTCTGTTTTTCCTACAACATACACCCACGTTAAAAATCAAATTCTTCTTACATTAATATGCAACATACCACTAATAAAATCCTTAGAAGACTCTTGTAAAATCATTTCTTTTAATTGTTTGAAATCAGTTGCAGTCTTTTAACCCCCAACTTCTTCTGATTGTAAATGGAGGTTATTTTATAAAAATTGGCATAGATTTGGATTATCACACTTCCACAATTAATAATAAACCAAAAACTTGTCATTTTGTATGTAAAATATACATATAAACAATAATATTACGAAAAGTTCAGTCAGTTGCCATTTGACAGTTATAGAATTTCACTAGAATAAAATGTTTTTGATCTGTCAACTGTCACGCCACCACCAAACAATTTTTGGCCACCACAGCTGATAAATATCAGATAAAGGAGAGTTCTGGTTGGTTATATTGTGAAGAACAATATGACAACACTGTAGACTTCTCCCTCAAACTTTCACCGGTCCCTCGTTATTCCCTTTGTTCAAGAATACATGTTTTTCGAGTAGGGGAATGTCAAGTGAAAGGCGAGGGAATAAATTCGCCGGGGAGTAACAATTTCTCTCGCGCTCAAGAATAGCCACCCTGGGTGGCTATTCTTGAACTTGAGGGAGTAGAATGTGTAAGAGAAAACAATCGTTTTCTACTCCCTCATGTAAAGTTTGTATTCTTGAATTTATTTTCCCCAGCCAGGTAGACGAAAACACTCCCTACTTATTCCCTTACTTTTAGCAAGAGAAAGTCGAGGGAAAGCAGAAAAGAATCATTTTTTAAGTACTTTGTAGGTTATGATCGTGCGTGTGGAGACTTGTCAATCTTGTCATATTAATTCGGTTTTATTTAAGTAATGGATATCGAAGATTTAGTGGCTAGACAAGTTTTGGATGATTTAGAAGATGCGAAGGAACAGTTTGAAAATGCGAAAAATATTCGAATTTTAGGAAAAACGGATCAAATTTTTGTTCGTTTATTTTTATATCCGCAATTTTGTTCATCAGGATGAGGGTTAGTTCGTATTTTACAAAATTGTCGCATGATGTAGAGGTTAGGTTACTGCTGCCATTGAATTAAATCCTAATATTTTGAGAAAAAAATGCTTTAGTATAAATATTGATGTATTTCCAAATATTACACATATGGATACTGCGAATTACTTGGTTTGCATAGACGGAAGGATGAGTTCAAACCATTCAAGTCTTGAAGCTGTTTGTGGTTATATGAAAGAAGTACTCTGAAAGAAATTTACAGAATAAAAGCTTGTTGCAAAGGTAAGAATTGTTATCAGTGATCAACCATTCTTTCCATATATATACTTGCCTAATTAAATGTTGCTTTATAAATAATTGCTAACGTACAAATTAATTTTTCAGGTTATAAACTCGTAGCATCGTGAACAAAAGCAATTGATTACTTGGACTATTGCAGATTCAGATGGTTCCTTAGTACTTACTGTGAATATGTTGCTAGTCTAGACAAAACATGTTCACTACTTAGCGACAAGAAGTATTTCCTGTTAGTTTTTTAACAGTAAATATGGCTATGGTCGAGGTATTAACCGCTGTAATTTTTTTTAAGAAGACACCATATAAATTAAGCAATGAAGATTGAGGTGCTATAAACTATTTGAGGTACCTATGTAATAAGACGTACATAATTTCTTCCATCAGTTAACCCTTCTTCTATAATGTATCTATAGTTTGTACTATATAATCCATTGTAATTTCTGTAAGAATTTTATTTTCATATATTGTTTATTTTATTAAATATTCCCTTTTTATTATGTTTTATTTATCACTCTACTACTATGTATTGTTATAGTAAATCGGAATAGTTAATTACTTGTATTACTAATTGTACTTAGGTACGTGCATGTAACTGAAAGCAAAACAAAATATCTTTACTAATTAAATAATTTATTATCCAAGGTCTATTAGTACTTCTAAGGATAATCGAGAAGAAAGTTATAATTTATATTGTAAGAAAAAAATAAATGATTGTAACATAACGTGTATACTTTATATTAATATCTATCTAAGCAATAAAAGTAACATTCATAGTTTATATAACAAAAAGGGCTTTTATAGCTACAATTCAACATTCATAGCCCATTCAGACTTTGTTTATATGTTCACTGAACTTAGACCACTTCAAAGTTTTAATTTTATACTTCTTCAATGTTCAATAGTCCAACATTCAGTTTTTAAACACTACACGATATACTTTAAAATGGCACATTGCATCACTTGTTGACAGCGGGTAGGTACTCTGGAATTTCCTTTCTTAATTTATGTACTTCATCAAATATCTTTATGAAGCCTGCAAATTTTCTTCTTTAAAACAATTTCTGCCATTGCACTTTTTTCTCTCTTGGTACAGCTCCACACCTTCGCTCAACTAAAATTTAAACAATAATTATTAAAAATACTGACAAAACCAATATAAAATGGTAATTTTCTTTACCCTGAATTGTTTATTGCTTGTTTGAGCAGCAGTAATTATTATCATAAGCAGTTTCAGTTTCACATATGGGTTTTAAATTATATCCCTTATTGAGAAAGGATGCTCAATTGGATAAATCATCATGGTCTTGTAATACTTCTGTTTTTCCTACAACATACACCCACGTTAAAAATCAAATTCTTCTTACATTAATATGCAACATACCACTAATAAAATCCTTAGAAGACTCTTGTAAAATCATTTCTTTTAATTGTTTGAAATCAGTTGCAGTCTTTTAACCCCCAACTTCTTCTGATTGTAAATGGAGGTTATTTTATAAAAATTGGCATAGATTTGGATTATCACACTTCCACAATTAATAATAAACCAAAAACTTGTCATTTTGTATGTAAAATATACATATAAACAATAATATTACGAAAAGTGCAGTCAGTTGCCATTTGACAGTTATAGAATTTCACTAGAATAAAATGTTTTTGATCTGTCAACTGTCACGCCACCACCAAACAATTTTTGGCCACCACAGCTGATAAATATCAGATAAAGGAGAGTTCTGGTTGGTTATATTGTGAAGAACAATATGACAACACTGTAGACTTCTCCCTCAAACTTTCACCGGTCCCTCGTTATTCCCTTTGTTCAAGAATACATGTTTTTCGAGTAGGGGAATGTCAAGTGAAAGGCGAGGGAATAAATTCGCCGGGGAGTAACAATTTCTCTCGCGCTCAAGAATAGCCACCCTGGGTGGCTATTCTTGAACTTGAGGGAGTAGAATGTGTAAGAGAAAACAATCGTTTTCTACTCCCTCATGTAAAGTTTGTATTCTTGAATTTATTTTCCCCAGCCAGGTAGACGAAAACACTCCCTACTTATTCCCTTACTTTTAGCAAGAGAAAGTCGAGGGAAAGCAGAAAAGAATCATTTTTTAAGTACTTTGTAGGTTATGATCGTGCGTGTGGAGACTTGTCAATCTTGTCATATTAATTCGGTTTTATTTAAGTAATGGATATCGAAGATTTAGTGGCTAGACAAGTTTTGGATGATTTAGAAGATGCGAAGGAACAGTTTGAAAATGCGAAAAATATTCGAATTTTAGGAAAAACGGATCAAATTTTTGTTCGTTTATTTTTATATCCGCAATTTTGTTCATCAGGATGAGGGTTAGTTCGTATTTTACAAAATTGTCGCATGATGTAGAGGTTAGGTTACTGCTGCCATTGAATTAAATCCTAATATTTTGAGAAAAAAATGCTTTAGTATAAATATTGATGTATTTCCAAATATTACACATATGGATACTGCGAATTACTTGGTTTGCATAGACGGAAGGATGAGTTCAAACCATTCAAGTCTTGAAGCTGTTTGTGGCTAGGTGAAAGAAGTACTCTGCAAGAAATTTACAGAATAAAAGCTTGTTGCAAAGGTAAGAATTATTATCAGTGATCAACAATTATTTCCATATATATACTTGCCTAATTATATGTTGCTTTATAAATAATTGCTAACGTACAAATTAATTTTTCAGGTTATAAACTCGTAGCATCGTGAACAAAAGCAATTGACTCCTTGGACTATTGCAGATTCAGATGGTTCCTTAGTACTTACTGTAAATATGTTGCTAGTCTAGACAAAACATGTTCACTACTTAGTGACAAGAAGTATTTCCTTTTAGTTTTTTAACAGTAAATATGGCTATGGTCGAGGTATTAACCGCTGTAATTTTTTTTAAGACACCATATAAATTAAGCAATGAAGATTGAAGTGCTATAAACTATTTGAGGTACATGTAATAAGACGTACATAATTTCTTCCATCAGTTAACCTTTCGTCTATAATGTATCTATAGTTTGGACTATATAATCCATTGTAATTTCTGTAAGAATTTTATTTTTCATATATTGTTATTTATTTTATTAAATATTTCCTTTTTATTATGTTTTATTTATCACTCTACTACTATATATTGTTATAGTAAATCGGAATAGTTAATTATGTCAAACTTGTACTTAGGTACGTGCATGTAACTGAAAGCAAAACAAAGTATCTTTACTAATTAAATAATTTATTATCCAAGGTCTATTAGTACTTCTAAGGATAATCGAGAAGAAAGTTATAATTTATATTGTAAGAAAAAATAAATGATTGTAACATAACGTGTATACTTTATATTAACACTTTCGCTGCGCAGTGCAGTTTTACGTATTCTCGTGTAGTGCGCAATAAATTGACCGCTTGCGAGTATACGTGCTTGAAGCACGCAGATCCAATATTACGTTACTATTTGATTTGGTTTATTGTATGCATTGTCTATTATTATATATAAAATTGAAAGAAAAACAAAAACCAAGTGCTCTAGTTTCAATAATAATAATTTATTTTTAAAAAATGGTTAAAAACAGTACAAGTAAACATAAACACAAAACATTCTTATCAAAAACATTAAGGTACAACAAAAACTCGTGTAAGTATATAAAAATGTATTAATAGTACATATACGCGTGTTAAATCGCTTTGAGCAGTCTGAACCAATTTAAAAACAACAGGGGAGTTAACACGCTTGGAGCACAGTGGGCCCATTTATTTTTCGCGCATATACATGCTTTGAGCAGTGACAGGGTTAATATCTATCTAAGCAATAAAAGTAACATTCATAGTTTATATATTATAACAAAAAGGGCTTTTATAGCTACAATTCAACACTCATAGCCCATTTAGACTTTGTTTATATGTTCACTGAACTTAGACCACTTCAAAGTTTTAATTTTATACTTCTTCAATGTTCAATAGTCCAACATTCAGTTTTTAAACACTACACGATATACTTTAAAAGGGCACATTGCATCACTTGTTGACAGCGGGTAGGTACTCTGGAATTTCCTTTCTTAATTTATGTACTCTATCAAATATCTTTATGAAGCCTGCAAATTTTCTTCTTTAAAACAATTTCTGCCATTGCACTTTTCTCTCTCTTGATACAGCTCCACACCTTCGCTCAACTAAAATTTAAACAAGAAATAATTATTAAAAATACTGACAAACCAATATAAAATGTTAATTTTCTTTACCCTGAATTGTTTACTGCTTGTTTTAGCAGCAGTAATTATTATCATAAGCAGTTTCAGTTTCACATGGGTTTTAAATTATATCCCTCATTGAGAAAGGATGCTCAATTGGATCATTCATCATGGTCTTGTAATACGGCTGTTTTTCCTACAACATAACCCACGTTAAAAATCAAATTCTTCTTACATTAATATGCAACATACCACTAATAAAATCCTTAGAAGACTCTTGTAAAATCATTTATTTTAATTGTTTGAAATCAGTTGCAGTCTTTTAACCCCCAACTTCTTCTGATTGTAAATGGAGGTTATTTTATAAAAATTTGGATTGTCACACTTCCACAATTAATAATAAACCAAAAACTTGTCATTTTGTATGTAAAATATACATATAAACAATAATATTACGAAAAGTTCAGTCAGTTGCCATTTGACAGTTATAGAATTTCACTAGAATAAATATGTTTTTGATCTGTCAACTGTCACGCCACCACCAAACAATTTTTGGCCACCACAGCTGATAAATATCAGATAAAGGAGAGTTCTGGTTGGTTATATCGTGAAGAACAATATGACTACACTGTAGACTTCTCCCTCAAACTTTCACCGGTCCCTCGTTATTCCTTTTGTTCAAGAATACATGTTTTTCGAGTAGGGGAATGTCAAGTGAAAGGCGAGGGAATAAATTCGCCGGGGAGTAACAATTTCTCTCGCGCTCAAGAATAGCCACCCTGGGGTCTATCAGGATATTTATTTTTTTAAACACAAATAAAATTAGAGGACCACTATAACAGAGGATACGAAGGTAACTTACTTAAACATTCACTCACAAAGTTCATAATCGTCGTTTCTTCCAAAAAACCGATGAAACGATCAAAAATTTGTTTATTATGGAGGCTGAGGAGAGAAAGTATATTAAAAGGAGCCTGAATATTATAATTAATAAGATTGTTATTTAGTCTGTCACTTGCTGCTTTATATTTAGAACACTGGAAGAAAATATGATCCAGGTCACCTTTAATATTACAAATATCACAATTCTCTGAAGGCACAACATTTATTTTATGCAAATGTGCTGGATAACAGACATGTCCAAATTTGAGGTGTATTATTGTTGTGATATATTTTCTTGGATATTCATAATTTTCGTGCCAAAACTTAGATGGGAGGTCAGAATGAATATGCGTATATCTGGTAGAATTGGAATGACAAAACTCCTGCCACAACTCTAACCATCTATTTCTAAATTTATATTTTAAAATGTTGAAGGAGTCAGATAGACAGATTTTTTGTTCTAATGGGAATCCTGAGATAATGCTTTCCTTGGCCAAAGAGTCGAAAATTTCATTATTTTTTATGCCAATGTGTGCTTTTACCCATACAAAATGAACCTCTTTTCCCATATCTAAAACATTGTGTAGCGGTTTCTTTATTTTTAGAATATAAGGGTTGGTTTTAATGTTGAAGGAAAAACTATTTTCTAATGAAGATAAAACCGATAGAGAATATGAGAAAATTATGGAAGTACCTGCATTAGAGGAATGAATAAATTCGAGAGCCTCGTATATAGCAACTACCGACCGACAGATTTTTTCTCTCAAATTTAAAATCTCGACGTTTCTAAGCCTATTTGAATAATACAAATTTTCAATTTTTTTTGCGTTAGGTACTATACTTCCACTGAATGTAGAAGTAATTATCTAAAAAATCTGTAAGGTATGAATTTGGTCCAGCTTTTCGTGATTTTGAGCCGTATCGTATATGAAGGAACATACATTTTTTTTTCATGTAACTTGTCCAGCGCACACCTTTCATCGAGTGACAGGTAGTGTTATTGTTATAGAAGATCCCAGAATCGACCTAAGTCGAAAAATAAATAAAAACTTCAAAAATTTATTAAAAGACAATTTAGATCAAAACAGACCATATTTAATAATAATAATAATAATAATAAAACGTCTTTATTAAGGCGAAGTTTAGCCATCGGCTACTCTTACACTGTATTTAAGGCATCTGCGCCGAAAACTGGCATAGAAGAATTCATACACGTTCGTAGAAACGTAAAACACATACATGTGAAAATTCGAAGAAGGAAAATATGTTTACGTCCAGACCGTAAGAGGAAAAGTATATTATGGTCATGGAAAAGTGTACTGAAAATAAAACTATATTATTGGTTCAGAAAAAAAATATATATCATACTTTTTCGAAAATGTGCCAAAATTGGAAAAAAGATATTGTTATGTATTGCAACTCCCGAATGTAGGCAACACAGAATTCAATTAGTTCGGATGTTGTCTGAATGTAGAAATTTGCACCTACTAGAGAAAGAACCTACTAGAAGCTCTAGAGTGATGACATATATTCTGAAACTATCTAGAGAATGGTGACGTCATCACAGAAAATTCGGGATCATCATCGTCTTTAGGTATATAAGGCATGGAGTAAACAGTTAAGTTCTTGATAGCAAGTCAGTAAGATCAGAAGAGTAAAATAAAGTGATCAAGTGCCTAAAATAGTGAATTATTACAGTATTCAGTAGTAGATTAGTGAAGTAATTAATTGTAGTAATTAGTATTATAATTAGTAAGTTATTAAATTAGTGTTAGTGTTACCCTGGTGTTATAATTTACAAACCCACGACACAGGGTGTTTACAAAAAGGGTGTAAACACGTCACAATTGGTGTCAGAAGCGGGATTATAACAGAAGATTTCTGGACTGTTCGAGAAGGTTTCTACAGTGTTCTTCTCGGAAATTAGTGGTGACACTGAGAATTGACTTACGGCACATCGTTTAAGGACTATTTTTGGACTCAAAACTGTGAAAAAGTGCGTTTTCGGGAAAGTGACAGAGACACTGAAAAAGACTCATTTATGTTAGTGCGTGAAAATTTCTAGAACTTTTCTATTTGGACATTAGTTGAGATATTATTAAATTCTCTCAACTGGATAGTGACAAAAGACTCTAAATAAGACTTTTTCGTGCTGTTTCGAGATTTCTCCAGAAAGTTCCATTGAAAATATTGACGAGATATCTAAATTTTCTTAAGCTATTTTGCAAACAAACTTAGTTAACATAATCTTATGCCCATAAAAACAAGAAGCATGGCAGCAGAGAAGCAAATAAAGGACCTATTTGCAGAATTTACGAGGATGATGGCGCAACAACGCCAGGAAGACAAAGAAGAGCAGGAAAAGCGACATCAGAAAGAAAAAGAGGATCAAGAAAAAAGACGCCAGAAAGAAAAAAAGGATGAAGAAAGAAGATGTCAAGAAGAAAAAGAAGAGCAAGAAATAAGACGTCAAGAAGAGAGAGATGAATTAAAGAAAATGATGGAAGACCTGGAAATAAGACGCCATGAAGAAAAAGGAGAACAAGAAAGAAGACATCGAGAAGAGAAAGAACAACAAGAAAGACGACGTCAAGAGGAGAAAGAGGAACAAGAAAGACGTTGTGAAGAAGAAAAAGCCGAACTGAGAAAAATGATGGAGGACCTGAAAATACGACAGCAAGAGGAGAAAGAAGAACAAGAAAGACAACGTCAAGAGGAGAAAGAGGAACAAGATAGATCTTCCAGACGATTGGACAAAGGAAACTCTAAAGCAAGAGCAATTGAACGATGCAGAAATTGGGCCTATATTGAGAGCAAAAGAAGGTGGAACCTAGAATGGAAAGATGTTTCAGACAAAGGAGTGGGGCTGAAGGCTTTATGGGCATAATGGGATTCGCTTAGGGTCATAGACGGGCTATTAAAGAGGGCATGGGAAAGTCCGGATGGCAAGGAAGTTTGTTATGCGTCTAGTGTGATTCCCAGGTGTCGAGTACCAAAAGTACTTCAGGAGATGCATGATGGAGCATCTGGCGGACACTTTGGCATCAATAAGACCCTGAATAAGGTGAGGGAACGATTTTACTGGATCAATAGTCGACAGGATGTGGAGGCTTGGTGTCGCAAATGCAAGACTTGTGCGGCCAGTAAAGGACCACAGATTAGGAGTAAGGGTCAATTGCAGCATTATAACGTCGGTGCTCCTTTTGAGAGAATTGCGATCGATATTGCTGGCCCGTTCCCAGTGACCACTGATGGAAATAAATACATCCTGGTTGTCATGGATTATTTCATTATTCCAAATCAGGAGGCTGTAACTGTGGCCAAGGTTTTGGTGGATAACCTGGTATGTTAATTTGGGGTACCCCTGGAGTTACATTCAGATCAAGGGAGAAACTTCGAATCGGGGGTGTTCCAGGAAATCTGCAAATTATTGGGAATCCACAAGACACGGACGACAGCTCTTCATCCTCAATCAGATGGAATCGTGGAGCGGCATAACAAAACCATGAAGGAACATCATAAAAATCAGCAAAATTGGGATCGTCACTTGCCGTTCTTCCTCATGGCATACAGGGTTGCCATTCATGAGACTACAAAACAGACGCCGGCTTGTGTGGTATTTGGACGTGAAATCAGATTGCCGTGCGACCTAATGTTTGGAACACCGGGCAGGAAATCCCTCTCCGTGAACAATTATGTAGATGAGATTAGAGAGCGGTTAAGAAATGTCCATGAATTGGTTCGAGGCCAAACCACCATAGCCAGTGACCGAATGAAAGGTTGTTATGACCGTAAGTCCAGTTCAGCAGGATTCAAGGGGGGATATCTGGTTTGGCTATACAACCCTCAGCGAAAGAAGGGCAAGTCCCCGAAGCTTCAACCGTCTTGGGAAGGACCATATTCAGTCATCACCCGGATCAATGACGTTGTATATCGGATTCAAAGAAGTAAAAAGTACACTTAGACTGGCGAAGTATGTGAGAGAGGCTGAATTGCCTGACTGGGACGTTCAGGCTTAAGGGGAGGGGGGGCAGTATTATGTGTTGCAACCCCCAGAATATAGGCAACACAGAATTCAATTAGTTCGGATGTTGTCTGAATGTAGAGATTTGCACCTACTAGAGAAAGAACCTACTAGAAGCTCTAGAGTGATGATGACATCTATTCTGGAACCATCTAGAGAATGGTGACGTCATCACAGTGTCTAAAGTGAATTATTATAGTATTTAGTAGTAGATTAGTGAAGTAATTAATTGTAGTAATTAGTATTATAATTAGTAAGTTAATAAATTAGTGTTGGTGTTAATTTCCGAACCCACGATACAGGGTGTTGTGTAAAGGGTGTAAACACGTCACAATATTATACTTTGAAAATATTTTTGAATATTTTTAATTCTTTTTCTTTTATCGTTTCATAGTGATTATTCCCTCAAAACTAGGCCGGTTCCTCGAATAAAACAAATTTGGATTCATCCAGCGACTCGAAAGTTGGACGAGTGTGTTGGAGAATCGGCAGGAAGCTGTGGTAGCAAAACCAAATGCAGGTCTTTAAAGATGGAAAAGTTATAGAGGAAACCGCCTTATGCATACCTAAGTAAAATAAAAAGGTCATTTGCAAAAAAGTCGCTCGAAGGCGAAGTCGTGTCACATCCCCTATATTGAGAGCAGGAAAGCTGTAGTTGAACTCTAATTGAACTCCGGTCTTGTGAATGATATCACTAAAAGGGACCTTAAAGCTAATCACAAGTGTCCCAAAATTTTTTATGTAAAATATTTCTATATTATTTTTAGTCAGTCCCAAAACCAAAATGCCTTCATAAGCTTCCGAGGAGGTTGTGTGAATCTTTTTACCAAATCGATCGCCATTACACGCTCTCCATTGTATGGTAGTAGTTAAATGCTCTATAGAAGAGGCGGTCGACCTTGCCCTGCTTGGAAAGGCGATTCTATTAAAATTGTTATAATTTATTAGATAAAATATTGCATAATATTATTTGTACTTATTTTAAATCTAATCAATAAATGGTATTATGCGAACTGTTGCATTTTACAGATTGAATGATTAACTTATCCCTTAAGGGCTTTTGTGTGTTAGGTCGGAATTGAGTATCGGGCGTTTCCTCACCCGCAAGTTTGTAACTCAATACCCGGTCGTATCACAAAAGCTCGAGAGTGATTTTTTTATAAAAGTAATTCAGAGATTTCTAAGCACAAGATCCATTAAAGTAAATAAGATAAAGTGCATTCAGAGAGAAACCAATTTTGGGGAGAACACCGTTAGCAAGTACAGGTTTTACCTTTTCTAGTCTGTCAAACATCTCATAAATATATATATATAGAACCCGCCTGGAAGTGAAAAACCACATACGAACAAGGGAGAACCCGACTGGCGCCCTTTAATGAATAAATTGGTGTCGCGTCCTTTAGACGCTGTGTGTAAGGTTCTTCTACATATCACAATATGGACATACTGATTTTTAATGTGAATAAAGTATTTCGTAAAGGCCCTGAGCGCGCACAGTTGTTTTCTATAATTCTACCACACATATTGCATTATTGCATCCCCCAACCCTGCAAAAAGTTTCACTATAATTTTTTTTAAAAAAACCTCCTAACCCGCCCCTGTTAATTACGTCATGACGCCCAAGAATTCCATGTCTGGTTATAAATATTTTTACAATATGTTTAAAGTGCCTTAATTTGACAAATAAAATTGAGCTCAACTAATAATGGAATTGGGGCCGGACTTTGGGGGGCGGGGGGGCGTGCTCCGCGCGAGAGCAAGTAAAATTTACGAGGACGGAAATTTTTTATTTCTGACTTGACCAGAAAAGGGGGCGCCTTTTAAAATTTCGGACGAGGGCGCTTGAGGAACTAAGGGCATAGACTAAAACAAATCAGATGTTTCACTCAATAGTATTCCCTATGTTACCAGTTTCACTTTTTGTGATGTGACGTATACCTGCCAGGATTCTGCGCAGAAGGCATAAACAGAGTAATCTTGCGGTTGACATGGAAATTAAGACCAGCGAGTTGAATCTCACAGGAGGGAGTATTTAGTACTGAAATCTCAGAAACGGAAGTCGTCAACAGCTCCACCGGTGATATTAATTATTTTGGAATGTGGTGTATTGTATTGCGGGTTAGAGTTATTATTGTTATACATTTAAGTAGTTTTTTGAGTATTTATTAGATCACTTTTAATTATTGTTAGGCATCATAAGGTCCCTCCTGTGACTATACTCGCTGGTTAAGACTGATTGGACAATGCGCAGATCACGGCACAAATTGGTACCTGCCTGGAGTTGATTAAACCATGATACGTCATAACCCTGCCAAAAATTCCACATAGAAACTTATAAAAAAAAAGTGATGCGGTTTTATCGTTCCTATAAGTTATATTAGTATTATACAGACAGGATTTTATCTGTTTTATTAAGTTTTAAATCGGTTATGAAACAGTAATTCCGAATGAGCTATTTGGAATTATCATGTTGCCCTTTCATGAGTACTTATATGAAATATACAACAACAAATCTACAGTTTAGTGTCTGCAAATGCACCCTTGCCCTTATATCTGTAAACATATGGAATTACAGATACAACTTTAAAGAGATTCTAAACTTTTCTATAAGTAATATCATAAGAGTTCCAGTCCGTCCTTTCTCCAGTATCTATCGTATGTAACACACCATTTATCAACATGTTTTTATTGTAAATTTCAACATTGTCTTTTTATTAGTATTAATGTGGATATACATGTCAACAAATGTACAGTTTCAATTGTATATTTTACAGATGTATTTTTATTGTAAACTTCCATTTTGCTTTTTTATTAGTATTAATTTGGATATGCATGCCGACAAATGTACAGTTTAAATTGCATATTTCAAATAGAAATACTAATATTGTGGTAAACACAAAATACTGCAAAGTCCTTATTTCCTCGGGTGTTCTTGTTCTAGCCTAGAAGCAATGAATGAGTTAGCAGTGGAAGAGACTGCTTTACTTTTAATTTAACAAACACACGTCAGTTCCTTAGGTCACATTAGATTAGATATGAATTAGCGACACGTATACAGCTCCCTCTACTGGAGCCTGGAGTTAAAGTTGCTGCTGAAATTTCTATCAGTTTCTACCAGAATTGAGCAGCAAACATTTACTTATACCACATCAATGAGAATTTATGAGAACAGTATCTAAGGTAAAACGTGCGGCTTTCCGTGGTTAAATGGCAAGTGTTTCTATAAGAAACGAGCTGCATTAGGTTAGGACAGTTTTGACTTGCAATTGAAGATTACTAATTATAATGTTTGAATAGGGATTTATGAGATCAGTTTCTATGAGTATTAATGTTTTTTTTCAGTAATATATTAAATGTGTTTTCATTTGTTTGAATGGGTAAAAAGAAAGGTCAGTTTTCAACTGCAATTACAAATACAAGTTTAATCACTTTGAATGGGGTTATATGCGATTAATTTCTAAAAGTATTTATGCTGTTTTCCGAATATAATTGTGATGAGGTTTAATCAGTAACAAATTGTTCACTACTTGTTATGATATGGTCGGAAATTCCAAGTACACATTTAGTATTCCTTCAAAAGGATTGATGAGAGCAGTTTCTACGAGTATCTATTTGTTGTTCCTCTAGTAAATTATATAAGTCTTTACATTTACTTATACTATCTCAATGAGAATTTATGAGAACAGTATCTAATGTAAAACGTACGGCTTTCCGTGGTTAAATGGCAAGTGTTTCTATAAGAAACGAGCTGCATTAGGTTAGAACAGTTTTGATTTGCAATTGAAGATTACAAATTATAATGTTTGAATAGGGATTTATGAGATCAGTTTCTATGAGTATTAATGTTTTTTTTTTTCAGTAATATATTAAATGTGTTTTCATATGTTTGAATGGGTAAAAAGAAAGGTCAGTTTTCAACTGAAATTACAAATACAAATTTAATCAGTTCGAATGGGGTTATATGCGATCAGTTTCTAACAATATTTATGCTGTTTTCCGAATATAATTGTGATGAGGTTTGATCAGTAACAAATTGTTCACTACATGTTACGATATGGTCGGAAATTCCAGGTACATATTTAGTATTACTTCGAAAGGATTGATGATAGCAGTTTCTAGGAGTATGTATTTTTTGTGCCAATAGTAAATTATATAAGTCTTTATCAGTATGCATTCGGATCTAATTTAAATATGAAAATTATATCAGAATAAAGCAACCAAATATTTTAAACAGTATCTATTTGTAAATCCAGACATTTACTTACACTATCTCAATGAGAATTTATGAGGACAGTATCTAATGTAAAACGTGCGGCTTTCTGTGGTTAAATGGCAAGAGTTTCTATAAGAAACGAGCTGCATTAGGTTAGAACAGTTTTGATTTGCTATTGAAGATTACAAATTATAATGTTTGAATAGGGATTTATGAGATCAGTTTCTATGAGTATTAATGTTTTTTTTCAGTAATATATTAAATGTGTTTTCATTTGTTTGAATGGGTAAAAAGAAAGGTCAGTTTTCAACTGCAATTACAAATACAAGTTTAACCACTTCGAATGGGATTATATGCGATCAATTTCTAACAGTATTTATGCTGTTTTCCGAATATAATTGTGATGAGGTTTGATATGTAACAAATTGTTCACTACATGTTACGTGTGGAAATTCCAGGTACATATTTAGTATTACTTCGAAAGGATTGATAACAGCAGATTCTACGAGTATGTATTTGTTGTGCCAATAGTAAATTATATAAGTCTTTATCAGTATGCATTCGGATCTAATTTAAATATGAAAATTATATCAGAATAAAGCAACTAAATATTTTAAACAGTATCTATTTGTAAATCCAGACATTTACTTATACCACATCAATGAGAATTTATGAGGACAGTATCTAATGTAAAACGTGCGGCTTTCCGTGGTTAAATGGCAAGAGTTTCTATAAGAAACGAGCTGCATTAGGTTAGAACAGTTTTGATTTGCAATTAAAGATTACAAATTATAATGTTTGAATAGGGATTTATGAGATCAGTTTCTATGAGTATTAATGTTTTTTTTTTTCAGTAATAAATATATTAAATGTGTTTTCATTTGTTTGAATGGGTAAAAAGAAAGGTCAGTTTTCAACTGCAGTTACAAATACAAGTTTAATCACTTCGAATGGGGTTATATGCGATCAGTTTCTAACAGTATTTATGCTGTTTTCCGAATATAATTGTGATGAGATTTGATCAGTAACAAATTGTTCACCACATGTTACGATATGGTTGGAAATTCCAGGTACATATTTAGTATTCCTTCGAAAGGATTGATGATAGCAGTTTCTATGAGTATGTATTTGTTGTTCCAATAGAAAATTTATCTTTATCAGTATGCATTCGGATCTACTTTAAATACAAAAATTATATCAGAATGACACAACCAAATATTTTAAACAGTATCCACTTGTAAATCCAAACATTTAAAGATATATTTTAATGAGAACCAATCAGAACAGTATCTAATGTAACGCGTGCAGCTTTCCGTGGCTAAATTTTAAAAGTATTTTTAATAAATAGCTTTAACGGATTTGAACAGTTTTAATTTGCAATTCCAGATGAATAATTTTAATTGTTAAATAGGGATCTATGAGATCAGTGTCTTTGTGTAATGTTTTTTTTTCCCAATAAAAACACATTTTATTGAAAAAAAAAAAACGTTACACTGACCTCATAGATCCCTAACAATTAAAACTATTCATCTGGAAATGCAAATGAAAACTGTTCGAATCCGTTAAAGCTTATTTATTGCAAATAATTTTAAAATTTAGCCACGGAAAACCGCACACGTTACATTAGATACTGTTCTGATGGATTCTCATTATAATATTATCTTTGAATGTTTGGATTTAAAGGTGGACACTGTTTAAAATATTTGGGGTTTCATTCTGATATGATTTTTGTATTTAAATTAGATCCGAATGCATACTGATAAAGACTTATATAATTTACTGTAGGAACAACAAATAAATACTCGTAGAAACTCTCATCAATCCTCTTTAAGGAATACTAAATATGTACCTGGAATTTCCGACCATATCGTAACATGTAGTGAACAATTTGTTACGGATTAAACCTCTTCACAATTATATCCGGAAAACAGCATAAATACTTTTAGAAATTGATCGCATATAACCCCATTCGAAGTGATTAAACTTGTATTTGTAATTGCAGTTGAAAACTCTTTTTACCCATTCAAACAAATGAAAACACATTTAATATATTACTGAAAAAAAAACATTAATACTCATAGAAACTGATCTCATAAATCCCTATTCAAACATTATAATTTTGAATCTTCAATTGCAAATCAAAACTGTTCTAACCTAATGCAGCTCGTTTCTTATAGAAACTCTTGCCATTTAACGACGGAAAGGCGCACGTTTTACATTAGATACTGTTCTCATAAATTCTGATTGAGATAGTATAAGTAAATGTGTGGATTTACAAATAGATACTGTTTAAAATATTTGGTTGCTTTATTCTGATATAATTTTCATATTTAAATTAGATCCGAATCTGTACTGATAAAGACTTATATAATTTACTATAGGAACAACAAATAGATACTCGTAGAAACTGCTCTCATCAATCCTCTTGAAGGAATACTAAATGTGTACTTGGAATTTCCGACCATATCATAACAAGTAGTTAACAATTTGTTACTGATTAAACCTCATCATAACTATATTCGGAAAACAGCATAAATACTTTTAGAAATCGATCGCATATAACCCCTTCGAAGCGATTAAACTTGTATTTGTAATTGCAGTTGAAAACTGACCTTTCTTTTTACCCATTCAAACAAATGAAAACACATTTAATATATTACTGAAAAAAAACATTAATACTCATAGAAACTGATCTCATAAATCCCTATTCAAACATAATAATTTGTAATCTTCAATTGCAAATCAAAACTGTTCTAACCTAATGCAGCTCGTTTCTTAAAGAAACACTTGTCTTTTAATCACGGAAAGCCGCACGAATTACATTAGATACTGTGCTCATAAATTCTTATTGATGTGGTATAAGTAAATGTTTGGATTTACAAATGGATATGGCTTGACTCATTTTGCTGGTCAATTCAGATATAAACTGATAACAATTTCAACAGCAACTTTACCTAACTCTTATAGAAACTTATTGTCCATATAGGTTCTCATAGATACTTATTAATTTTTGATAATTTTGAATACGGATTGATGAGATTTTTTTGACAGGGAAGTGAAATATCTGATTTGTTTCTAATCTGCGCTAAGGCCGGCCCTGAATGAAATACCATCAAGCAACTTTTATTTAATGATTGTGCACCTCAAAACAGTATTCCACTGCCACCACGCCTTTCTCGCAATAATTAATAACTGACCAAATAATTTTTTGGAGGAATTATTATTATTTATTTACAGAGCTGACTTCTTAAGTTTATGAATTTGGGGGAATTTGAGAAATAACCCTCCAAAAAAGTTGGCTCGCTACACCCCTGGGTTTTATCGTTTCCGTCCCTTTGTAACAGCCACGCAGTTATCATTCCATTGTGTAGTATAGTTCACTGCAACATACTAATACTTAGCTGCCATCTATAGGCGAAAGTAATAATGACACTCTGCATTGGCGACAAGTCTCTGTAGTACTTGCAACCTATCATCTCTATTTTTCAACAGCAGGCGTCTGAATTTAAGATGCCAGCGCCGAAGTGGAGAACTCGTGAACTAATTATAGGCTTTTTATTTATTTGTGTGGAGAATACTTATATTGATATTTTTCTGTTTATTGTTATTTTTGGCGTTAAAAATAATAACATTAATAATATATGATCTAAAGGTTTGTAAGATTTTGTTGTAAGTGATTTGCAAGACGTTAATGGCATTATTCAGCAAAATTCATATATTTTTTAGGTTATCTAGTTTTTCCCTTGAAAAGTACAGTTTCTTCGACATAAACGGTGCCTGGCTAGTTAAATATTAATAAACTTAAATATTTCTAAATTTATGTACAGTTGTAGTTTAAATCACTTTTTTTTTCAGGAAACATGAGTGACATTTAGATTAAGCATATTGCAATGTATGGAACATTTGTAAAGCACTAAAAATGTAAAAATTCTAAGTGTGTGTATGAAGGGGAATATGATTTAAATGCAGGATATCGTCGGTGAAAAGTGTTAAACAGCTATCTCCATTTAAAGCAATTTTACAGGAGAGCATTAAAACCGCATAAACAAATTATTTTACCTGTTACAGATGAAAATTGGCGTTATATTATAGATGAGCAATGATCAGACTTATTGAAAAACAAAAAATTATTTGTAGTATTATTTTTTTAATTATTTTAATTTTTATATAGGCAAATCTTGGAGATAGCAGGTTTTCGTTTTCTGCAAAGAAAAAATGTAGATAAATTTGACGGAGATAGCAGCTTTGCAGTATATGAAATAAAAGTTTTTAGGAATATTTTTGTAGTTTATTTATTTAAAAAAACATAAAGGACCCCGCACTTTTCTTACGGGAAGTGGCTTTGGGACAATTTTTTAAAATTTTTACTATGTTCTCTAAACCCTTACAAGTCTCAATGGGCGCAAAGCTCTAACAATATTTCCGTAAATTCTACAACCTCTGACAGTCGCAAAATCTGTTATTTTTTAAAATAACATGTTAAGAAAGCTTTTCATTAGTAGAGGCATTCCAGAGGCTGTAGAATTTACGGAAATATAGTTAGAGCTTTGTGACCATCGAGACTTTTGCTTGTAAGGGTTCAAAGAACATACTAAAAATTTTAAAAATTTGGTTGAAAGCCACTTTCCGTAAGAAAAGTGCGGGGTCCTTTCAAGTGGTTTTATAATAAGAGAACAATAACTCGTATATTATAATCAAACCTTATTATATACTATTATAACCTTATTCCTAATGAAAAAAAAAAAAATCTACACAAAAGGGTTTCTTGTTGTAAGAAACCCTTTTTTGCGAGCCTTCCAACTATTAACAACTAACTATAGTAAGGTGTAAAAGAGATGGTTATACATATCTAACCAATCCACATCTTATGTATATATGGCCATCTATTTTACACCTTACTATAGTTAGTAAAATGGTAAGCTTCGCGAAAAAATGCTGAAGATTACAATGGAAATACCGGAGATAGCAGCATTTCGGCGGTCAATTTTAAATTGCGTGGAGATAGCATGAATTATTGTCACGAAATATTCATTTATTGGTAATTCAAAAGGAGGTAACTGATTTGCGTACTAATAGAATAGTTTTTTCTCTTTTTAATAACATGCAAACCCCATTTCGACTTAAAAGGGGAGTTAGCAGGTTAACACGTTTCACCGACGATATATTATTTTGTGTGGTACAACCCATATTCAACACAAAACTTAATAAATAAATGTGTATGCTCTATGTTTACAAACAAGTGTCTCAGATTCAAATACCCATGGAATTAGTGGTACATTGAATATAACTGAAAAGACATTTATTAGTTCTTTAAGTAAAATAAATGAAACAGTATTTTGTAAAATATGAAATAGAAATATTCAGGGGTTAAAACATAATAGTGCATGGTGCAATAGTATACATTACTTTTAGATATACTGGAATTACATATATTTACTTATTTCAAAAATTTCACTTACAATGTGTGATTGTCTAGGACATTATTATTGCTACCCGGGCCAAGGTTATTTGCACCAGCTTTTTCCCTCTCAATGCCTGGTTAAAGGTGTCTACATCAAAGAGGGTATGTTTTGAACATTGTCGTGCCAACTCAACTTTCACGAGTTGTCCCTGCAATCTACAAAGGATACCGACTAGGTTGGCTCCAGCAAATTGTAGCCCCTTTAAACGCTATCATATTTTTAATAACTTAGCATCTCAGTTTATCATTTACTTATTGTTGATATCATCGTACACAAAGAGACAATGACAGAAAAGCCCATAATTAGTTTGACTATAGACCACCAGGTGGCGTACTCCTTATTTTCAGACGCCTATACATATTTACAGCATATTTTTTGTAATTTAACTGCTACTAGTAGTGCCCGTCATTCACAGATGTCGCTACGGAAGACGTACTCGTACTAATAATAATTATAAAAAACCGCTGCCCAAGGAATCACTACTTTCACATCCAAGACACTCACAACGAAGAAACTTTGTATGTGGAAATAATTGTTTATGTAACTTTAATAATATAATATTTGAAATCCTCTACCCCAAAAACCCATAAAACGATACCCCACATCGGTAGTGGGATGGAGGTGGTGATAGGGGGGTGGTAGTAGGGGTGGATGAAAAAAAAAATATATTTTGAGGTTTCTGGTTCTTGTACATACACTAAATCACATTTTTTTTCATACCCTTTAATAAGGGGGTGGGGGTGGTAATGGGAGGTGGCTAATGCCAAAATTTTTTTTGAGACCCTAGCTTCTCTTGTTTATACTAAATACCATTTTTATCGACTCTTACCTGCTTGATTTACCCATTTACCCCAAATTTACCCCCCAACCCTTCGTCG
Organism: Rutpela maculata; assembly: GCA_936432065.2. NCBI lineage: Eukaryota > Metazoa > Arthropoda > Insecta > Coleoptera > Cerambycidae > Rutpela > Rutpela maculata. The sequence continues at coordinate 53,492,359 of OW386287.2, read as the reverse complement.
GAACAACATGAAAATATATAATCTAGTTCCAGATCTCGTTAAAGTACATACGTGTACCAAATTTCAAGTCAATATCTTAAACGGTTCCAGAGTAAACGTGTGCACAAAAAAAAGTTACAGACATACCGACAGACAGATTTTTTTTTTCGCTAAAACTTAAAATCTCGACGTTTCATGACATTTTAAGCCTATTCGAACAATAAAAATTTTTAAAAATTTTTTTGTCGTTATACTTCCACTGGATGTGGAAGTAATTGAGGAAATTTACAACTTGAGTAGATAATAAATAGTTGCTGTCTTTCTGCCAGTGGGAGTGGACTGAGCTAAACTTAAGTAATTTATTTAGTTGGGCCTTCTATTTGATCTTTTTATCTAAGATTGACTCAGTGCACCCTGCTCAGTGCTCAGTCAAATAGAAGGGAGTCCTTTACCTACGTCAAGTTTATGGATTTCATCCTAAACTTTAGACTTACCTAAGTTGATTTGAGGCCTTTGAGAGTAACGATCTATAGTAGGTATAGTAGGAGTCACAACACAACGCACTTGTTTAAATATTCTCTTCTGTTTTGACCGTTCTTTTTGCAAGTTAGTTTAGGTAAGAATCTCAAAGGTTATGGCAGGTTAAGGTAAGTGTCTGTGCCTTTTTCAACCTTTTTGTGTGTCCTTCCAGTGATGTATCTTTGCGTAAGATACTACCACAAAAAGTTTTGACTTCAAAAACTTCATATCTGGGAAATTTTTTTTTTCGAAAATCCGAGAAAAAATTTTTGTGAAGTGAACCAATTTGTTTATATTTCACATATATTGTAAATCTACTCAAGACAATTTATTAATAATAGTATTTTCAGGAAATCTTCTCACGAAGAAAACAAAAATTAATGCTTTTGAATTTTTTGAAAAATTTAAATACGTACTTTCACGTTAGCGACCACCATCATTTTTTTACTAATTATACACCATACAATAAGCTATAACATATATTTTTCACAATACTCTATCGAAGGGGTAACATAGTCAAATTGGTAAATATAATGTTATGTGCTTAGTAAACACCCTGTATCGTGGGTTCAGAAATTGTAACACCAAGGTAACACTAAACAATAATGTATTTACTTACGCACTAATTACAACAAATAAAAAGAAAGAGTATGAATTGGTTAGAAACTCGATATATTAATAAATATATAAATGAACAACACTGCTTTCGGATTACACGTATTGAAAATTTTTTGGGTCAACCTACGTATGTTTTTGAAATAACGAGATATATTTTTCACAATACATCCTATATTTTCTACAAAAATCCATCGAAACGGTAATACATAAAAAAATTATATGTTTATTAATAAGAATACATAATGAAAAAACATGTTATGCTAATGATATATGATAATATTAGTTGTCTACATCACTGTCCTCATTTATTGTAACACTGATATCTGCGAATAATTCAGACAGTTTTACTAATGATTTTGGAATGTCGTCGAGAAACCTTGCATGTGATAAATCCATCTATAAGTAATAGAAAACTAACTAACTTAGTTTTCTGTTACTTATCCATGAATTCATCATATGTAAGGTTTCTTGACGATATTCCGAAACCATCAGTAACACTATCTGAATTAATCGCAGAAGATATCAGTGTTACAATAAATGAGGACAGTGATGAAGACGACTAATATCATCATATATCATTAGCATAACATGATCTTTTATTATGTATTCTTATTGATAAACACATAATTTTTTATGTATTACCGTTTCAATGGATTTTTGTGAAAAATACATCTCATTATTTCAAAAAAATACGCAGGCTGCTCCAAAAAATTTTCAATACGTGTAATCCAAGTAGTTGTTCATTTATATATTTATTAATATATCGAGTTTCTAACCAATTTATACTCTTTTTCTTTATTTGTTGCAATTAGTACTTTAGTAAATACATTATTATTTAGTGTTACCTTGGTGTTACAATTTCTGAACCCACGACACAGGGTGTTTACTAAGGGGGGGGTGTAAGCAACGTAACATTATCTTTGTCAATTTGACTACGTTCGATAGAGTTTTCTGAAAAATATGTTATAGCTTATTGTAAGATGTATAATTAGTAAAAAAAAATGGTTGTGGTCGCTAACGTGTAAGTACGTATATATTTTTCAAAAACGTCAAAAACATCAATTACACAGGCCCACAAAAAAGAAAAGTTGTCTGCGCCGGGGTATTGACCATACCTATCCCTTGTATTTTGACCCGCTGAACACGAATCTGACCACTTTAATTTTTCCCCTATATGTCAGGTTTTTTTTTAAAGCAAAAAAGCCTAATATTTATATATTTATTTGCTGTTAAAAGAAAAACCTGACGTGCTGGGGAAAATCTAAGATCAGATTCGTGTACAGCGGCTCAAAATACAGGGATAGGTGTGGTCAGTACCCCCGCGCAGATGACTTTTCTTGTGTCAGATCGTGCCACACTAAGTGTGGCACAGTGGTAACAAAAAAAGTGGTCTGCACGGGGGTACTGACCACACCTTTTCCTTGTATTTTGAGCCGCTGAATACGAATCTGACTTTAGTTTTTCCCCAACACATCCAGTTTTTTTTTAACAGCAAAAAAAGTCTATTGAATCGTAATATTTATATATTTATTTGCTATTAAAAAAAACTTGACGTCCTGGGCAAAAAATAAGGTCAGATTCGTGTTCAGCGGCTCAAAATACAAGGGATAGGTATGGTCAGTACCCCGGCGCAGACAACTTTTTTTTTGTGGGTTATTGTTTTCTTCGTGAGATTTCCTGAAAATATCATTAATAAATTTATGTTAAAAAAAAAATTGTCTTGAGTAGATTTACAATATATGTGAAATACAAACAAATTGGTTTACTTGATTAAAACAATATATTTTTTTCGGATTTTTGAAAAAAAAAATTTCTAAGATATGAAGTTTTTGAGGTCAAAACTTTTTGTGGTAGTATCTTAGGCAAAGACACATCACTGGAAGGAACCACACGCAAAAAAGTTGCAAAGGCATGGACACTTAACCTGCCACGGCCTTTAGGTAAGCTAAGATTGTCGGTAGAAAGAAAATACCTAAACCTTCCCATATAATCAGTAAGACACAAAATCGGTCCATCTTTGTGAATCACCGAATCCTGATTCAAGTTCGACGCGATCTCTCAATGAGCTTCAATACTCACAGAAGATAAATACCTATAGAAAACTATATTTAACACTTGATGTTTTTTTTTCCATTCGATGAAATAGAAATTATATCTTTCTCTTCTGAAATTGTGATCATCTATTTTAACTTTATTTATTTAATATACTAGCAGAAATCACATAAACACAACTTAGACATCTGTAAATAAATATCCAATCATTTTAAAGTAATATTGATGATTTCGCTATAGATAGAAGTCGTAAAAAAAAACTAAAATTTATGCAGTTTCATTAATCTAATTTTTTTTCGTTGTACATGTTGCTATCAAATAAATCGAAAAATAAAATGATTCGGGACACAATAAATTAATAAGATATGCTATATTGTATAGGCCTACTCCTATATGGGCAGTCCGAGTTGTTTATTTATTTCTTCCTGACATTGATTTAATTAAAACACGACATGTAAATTAAAATTTATTACAAAATTTATTACTCGACACATTTCTAGGATTGTTGCGTACACATCTAATTCCTGAATCTTAATTCTAATTTACAATTAAAAACAGTGATGAAAAGCTGCTAACGAACAACAAAAATGAAATATGATTAAGATGTGAACACTATATAAATTATTTTTCAGCCTTTTCTGCTTTTCTCAGTCCAGCGATGTGACTCAACAGTTTGTGCCCACTTAAAAATGTGAACCCTCCAATAGGTATCAACCAGGCACATGTCGTAAACATGTCCAGTCTCAACCAAAACAAAGTAAATAATCCCAAAATTGACCCCAATCCTAAATGGAAGGGAAGAGCCAATGGCGTAAAGTTGCCAAAATTAATTCCAATTTTCGCCCACAGTATTAATAAAATCAACAACGGGGCGACAGTTAGACCAATGAAAAACAGAGACATTACTTCAGCTGGACGTTTCTCTGCAGGTCTAAACAAGTGCTTTATTTCAGGTTTTGGCCCACGTACTATTTTAGGACTTTGGCTCTCTGCCGATCCTATGTTAAACTCGATGGTTCCCAAATGCCAACGGATTGGGTTCAAAATGATCGAATCACCCAAAATCAGTTCTATTTTAAAACTATCGCTGTAGGCAAAATCATTAGCCAAGTTTACCTCCACTTTGTATAATTTATTGCTATCTCGATCAGAAATAAAAATGATTTCCCTCTTTCCAGAATACAATCTAACAAATGCTTGGTGAACCGGTCTGGAAAGAGAGAATTTAACAATCAGGTGTTGGCTTGGATCCCCTTGCAGCTTAGATTCAAGTGCCGCAGGGTATGAGAGTTTCGACAGCTTAGGAGCAGAGCTTCCGTCGGCATCGCTTAAGCCAATTTCCAAAGATTCGATTTTTACAGGTCCTAAAATTCTAGCAGTAAGTGTTGCCGTGTGGCTGCCTGCATTTAATGCAATACGATAATAACCCGGTTCCAAACGCAAATTCAAAAGAAATTCAGAAGGTCCGCTTCCCGCAGCTAGGGGTTGTTTTGCTAAAACGACAACATCGTCAGAAATTCTCGTCGCAGACTGGGCAACCACAGGAGTGGGCACAACCTTTAGAGGTTTTCCAAAGATATCGCTGATTTGTACCTTTAGTTCAGGCTTATCTACGGGCACTTGCGATGGTCCAATTACTGATATACTAACTGGAGACACGCTGCTTGCTGCCAAGGCAACCGCAGCTTCCAAAAGAGCATGGACTCCTTTAGGAGTTTGCACGGTTTTTCTTGACAACAAATAATTGGCCAATTTGTCTGCTTGGACTTGTGTGAAGGGATTGGCTCCTGGTAAACGAAGCAAGCCAGTGATTAACAGGGATGTAGTGGTAAGTCCTCCTTCCCACTGCAGGAGTTTTCCATCTATTTCATCAGCTTGTACTACAACATCTTCTATGCGGTCATGGGCGAATTTACCGGCATTCCCAAGAAGAGAGGCAGCGTGAAGAGCATGACCAACACTGATCAGGCTGTCGTCCTCCTTCAATTTAGACTGAATCAGTTGGGCTACTTTTGTGGGATTCGGAATTTGCAATTTAAGATGCGATAAGATTTCTGCTGCATATCGAATATCAGCTGTTGTAGATTTTGCATCTTCTAATGTTGATTGAAGCCTCTGAAATAAAAATAAAAAACATCAACATTTCTATGGTCAGGTAATGAATTTTTTTATAGTGAAGTAAAATCGGCCCAGGATCATGCCGTTTTTTTAAATTAAGGTATAACCAAATGGAACCAATTATCACTTAATATTTCTTTATTAAATGTTTTAATAATTATTAATAGTACGGTCGATAGGTAGATTCTCAGTCCCAATAAGTGCGGGAGTTTTGAAACTTTGGAAATTTGTAGATTTTGATGCCCTGAATGAAATAAAAAAAAAAATGAAAAATGTGAGCTTGAATATTGAAAAATGGCGCACAAAAACAATTTCTTTGAAATATCTAGCTTCGAGTGCCTCATACGGCAAAAAATGTTCTTATGAAAATAAAAGAGTATTAAATTTTCTACAAAATATGTCCTATACATTTTTTCGATAAATAGTCTGGCAGCCACGGAGAAAACCCAACAATTTCGTATTAAGTTTTTTCAAAACGGATTTGGGGTCTAAGGTTCTCCTAGTTTTGATATCCAAGTGATGACAAAGCGTCATCCTTGAGCAACTCCAGATACGGGGGTCCAATAAGTAAGTAGGTGAAATATCACTCTTTTTAATTTATTTGTAAATTTTATGTAAATAAACGAGTTTTTTACAAATGGTTTGCTTCTCATAATAAGGTTTATACAAAATTTAAACAAAAAATTTTAAATACAGGGTGTTCCAAAATATATTATATTTATATATATTAGACTTCATTATTTTTTTAATCGATTTCATCATTGGAAAGTGAACATTCGTCTTCTTCACCTTCATTGTCGTTCACAGTGGAAATAGAGGTTAGTTCATTGCAGCAGTGTTCATGTGCTCTGCAAACGCAGAACATTATACAGGGTAACCTACAGAGCTTCTACAGCTACATCTGTTTGTACTGCATGGTTTGTAACAGGAGCACCAAATTAATTTTAAAACATCAGAAGATGCCACTTCTACTTTCTCTGGTAAAGTGATCGGAAACAAACACTTGGCATTCACATCTTTATAAATACCGTAATTGGTTGGCTGTAGACTTGGAAGGTCTGATTGCTACGCATTTTTCCAAATGCAGGTCTGTAAGTGGGCACGTTTCACGTTTTCAATAAATGCTGCATTTGTTGGCGGAAGAGATCGCAAAAGAGGTAATTGGGTTGTTGACGAATTTTCAGAAATGGTGAAATATGGTAGTGGAGGACTTAATTTAGTTATATATTTAATTTGGAAGAAAAATTCTTAGCGCAACATATTTTAAAAAATTGTTAAACTTCGACTATTTGAATGTGCCGCGAAAACGGTAGTGACATCATAACGGCAGTTAGATGTGAACTTATAAGCAGAACAGATGAAGACGAATAAGTTGACATTGCTGACAAGAAATAAAATAACCTCATATGTCAAAAGTAAATTTGACGTTTAGCTAGCAGTGATTGATGTTTGCAGTTATTGTTAATATTTTTATACAAAATGACTAAGGCAGTATATCTGTAAAAGCTAATTCTGACATTCTACTTGCGGTAGATATATTTATGGTCAGCGAATTTTTAAAAAGAGACGATCGTTTTGACATTGCAATGATTGGAAGTGCAAAAGCTGCAAGGTACTTACGTTACAGCTGCTATAGACAGTACAAACTATTGTAATTTCTGCAAGAACTTCCTTTATCTTATCTTATTAATATTACATAATATGTCTAATATGTATTTTATTATTTAATTTAGATGAATTTGTTAAGTATACTTTGTATTTTATTAAATATTTCCTTTCCTTTGTTTTATTTCCTATTAACTATATACATGCGTATCTAACTGAAAACAACAAAATAAGTTTATCTACTAAAGAAATTATTTATCATCCATTGATACTCACTTCTAAGAAGAGTCAGAATGAGACTTACGAAGATATCAAGAAAGGTCTGTATTATAACAAAAAATAATAAATAGGTAAGTACCTACTTTATGCTAGTATCTATCCAAGCAATACACAATGATATGTATTTATAACACACATAATTCAAAGGGCATTTATAACTACAATCCAACGCATTCGTAGCCATTTCCGACTGATTGTGTTCACCGACTTTCACAGTTTGTTTCATTAGTTTTTCAACGGCGAGTTTTTAAATTTCCTTTCTTAATTTATTGATCATCCTAGTATTATGGGGCGTCTAGGAACTGCACTTTATTCCAACATAAACTAGATAAAATACATAAAAGCAGACTAAAGCCATTTCCCTCCTTTTAGGAAGTCAAAGCATGAATAACATTCTAATCTAGAGCCGTTAAGAATACAGTAATACACCCTGTTTTATCCACCAGTTTGGCGGGTAATTTAAATTTGTAACAGCTAGAACGCAACACAAGTCTTGTAATGCGGCCGTTTTTCCTACAACATAAACCCATATTAAAAATCAAATTCCTACATTAAGATACAACTTACCACAAATAAAACGCTTAGAATACATTGTAATTTGTTACTTTACTTGACATTGAAATGGTCTTCACAATAAGAAGACTTGGTCCTTCTCTGGTGGCTTTGAATCATTCATTATTACGTTCAGCGTTTATTATTGGAACACAACAGTTTTTCTGGTGAATTGGTGGTATTATTTACACAGTACGGCAGAAAACACTATCTGTACTTATATTTATCCATAGATACTGTTAAACTATACCGAATTGTAACCTATGAACGTCAGTTGAATTTGACGTTAAATATAATGTCAGATTAAACTGTCGTGATTGTCTTTTTTCTCCGTCGCTATCAGCGAGTTTCTAAATTAGTACCCATTTCTCGTCGTTTTATAACTAACTTCTCTACAGACTGCCGTTATTGTGTCATCTCCGTTTTAAATGCGTGTATTTTTGTAATTAATATTATAATATTATAAGATTTTCTTTTCAACTTCTACATGTTTCTAATGATTTTTTTATGAATAATTGTTATTGTTTAACATAGATTCTCCTCAAATTTTAACTTAGTGCAACAACCCAATTGTGACCTTCCGCAGGCTGTTCTCTCAGCCCACAGACGTACACGAGCCTCAGATGTTGATTCGCAATTAAGTTTTCCATAGCATGCAGATATAAAGAGTCTCGCCGGTTAAGTATATGGAATTGGGCCCAGCGGCTTATTGGGTTATTCATTCACTTGAATGTTGCTTGTGACTAGGAATGCTCAATAAAATATATAATAAACCTCTATCCCCTATATTAGCAGAGTTATGGGGGTAACAACCCCCCAACTTTAAAATTAATTTTTTTCAAAACTATTGAAGATAATTAATTGAAATTACGTTGACATAAAATAGCTTTATAGTTTACATTTTTTTTACATTCCTATTACATCATTTAGTATATAAAAAAAATAATTTAATTTTTGAAGGTGCTGTTTTTATATCAACCCCTCGAGTGACACCTACCAAAAAAATATATATTATTTAGCAGTAACATAATTATCGTGTGTAAAAATTACTTCAAGGTCAAATTGGGGGAAGATGCTTAAAAATATAAATATAGGTAATGAACACAGGCACACAAAAAAAAATTAAGTGCGAAGCCACTTAATTCCTACTTGTTTGGAAGCCAATAATCAAAAAGATATACTACTACTACTCTCAAGTATTGATTTTATTAGACAATATGGTTAGGCGATTTTAATTAATCCACAGAAATATCTCCTCAGGAAAGGAGATTAGCGAAAAATGTTTCAGACAAAATCCATTCATTAGTACCTACTCAAAAACTAGAGGTGCCAGCTTGTCATCAGTCGGATATGGTAAATAGACATATAAATCTATGAGAATCCGTTAAAAAAAAAACTTAATACGAAAATTTTCACTTCAGGGAAAAACACTGTTCCGCTGCCAAACTAAAACTGAATAGTTTCGGTGCAGCAGCCGATCGAAGTCAAGCACACTTGACAATATTTTGCAATTTCTCAATTTAGTGCCACTTTTATGAAGGAGTATTTTTGTGTTGGGACATTTGTTTTCATACCTGAAAATCCTCAAATATAGTTGATTTTACTTGTTTCCTATGCATAGCTCAATGTTCAATACTCGTTTCCATACCACCTTGAGGTAGAGTATATGGCGCGTTTTTTTTACGTGGTTGTCCCCTATAGGCCTAATCCACGATTAGCCTGCTTCTTGAGGCTTTTTAGGTGCATGATGTCGAAGGTCCAGGTTTGTTGTAGTCTGACGACTACAACAAACCTGGAACAATACTTTTTTCGGAAATTGCTTCCGAATTGTTTCGTCAGATTGCTCACAAAAAGCAATGTTAACATAGCCTACAGCTGCAGTGGTTCGGCAGCATTCATTCAGGACATACTATCAAATCCAGGAGTGGCAGGGGATTTGTAAAAATGTTGAAGAATAGGGCTGGAAACAGAACAAAGCTGGGCTTACACCAGTAACTGCTGAAAGATCCTGCTTCAGTTCATCGAAAAAATGTATAGGATATATTTTGTAGAAAATTTAATGCTCTTTTCTTTTCATAAGAACATTTTTTGCCGTATAAGGCACCCGATGCGAGATATTTAAAAGAAACTGTTTTTGTGCACCATTTTTTCAATATGGCGGCGCCGGCGGCTGAGATCACATTTTGCATTTTTTTTTATTTCATTCAGGGCATCGAAATCTACAAATTCCCAAAGTTTCAAAATTCTCGCACTTATTCGGACTAAACCCCATGATTTATGCTCCCACTGCTGTATTATACCAGCTCATTTCATCTTATGCATAATAATACAGTTTGCAATGATTTATTATATAGCTGTGAGGTTACAAACGCATATCTGCATGGAATCATTACCATCTTGTAGAGTACAATTTTGGTCATTCGAAACGGACTTTGACAACTTTTTTTCTTTAGTAGGGCAGAATCAAATTTTTCATGGTTGAGAAGCAATTTGAAAAATGTGTCTTTAAAAACATACATCGTTATCTTAAGCTTAAGCTTTGTTTATCAATTTTTGAAAACTTACTCTAAACTACATTTAATGGTGCTCATCAATTCCTTTAAAATATAAAGCTTTTTCGAGAAAACGAGCCTCAAAATCACCACTAACAAATTATTGAAAATTTAAGTACATATACAGTGTTGTCTAAATGTTGGTTGTGGCATTTTCTTAATTTTTCTGTTTCTTATTGGGACGCTCTGCCACATGTATTTTCTTCTAAACACTGTCTGTTTTGTATTATTTTGTAGATTTCAGACAGTGTTTAGAAGAAAATACATGTGGCAGAGCATCCCAATAAGAAATAGAGAAAAATATACAGTGTGTCCCACTTTTCATGGTAGAGTGAAGTTACTTAGAAAAGATAACATACGTCACAGCTTCGCGCATCTTGTATAACAGTTGGCATAATATCAGTGCCGTGCCACCCATTTTTTATTTAAATATTAATGGTAGTAGGCAGTGCGACGCCCATGCACCTGTAAAAATAGGATCGTTACCTAGGTACCGAGCACGCGGTAATGATATCGGTCTCTGCGCATTCTATGACAATGTTATCTTTTCTAAGTAATTTCACTCTAACACCTTCGTAGCTCAGCTATTAGTAATACAATTTCAACTAAACTCGGATTAAAAACTTTTACTTATGAAAAATAACTTTTTTTTTAAATACAATTTATTTCCAAATTATTAATTATATATGTGAAAAATGTAATGTCATAATTCGAAAACGATAAATCAAAATGTTATGAAATTTTGGTTATATAAAGCTTGCGATCAATAATACTGCATTAGTCTTTCAATAAAAAAATGCCTAATATGGCTTCTCGAAAAATCGACCCTTTTTTTCTTAATAAAAGTGCACACCAATAACTGAAGCAAGTTTTGTTTTACTGAAAAAAGACATAGTAAAGGTCTTTGATACCGATCCAAATTTGGTTAAAATTGGATGACTGATAACTAAGCTACGAAGGTGTTACCGTGAAAAGTGGGACACTCTGTATATGGAGTCAATTGTAGACAGAACTATAAAAAAGTTTTTAAAAAAAATTGAGACCATTAGGTTTCATAGTTTTCGAGAAATATTTTAATGCGTCTCTCATTTTCATGGTGACGTATGAGCTCAGATCTTTGAAGTTTCATTATTCAACCGACTGTCTGCCTGTCTGTGCATGGTATTCAATATAAATATAAAACAAAAGCAGATAAAAGTGCTTCAAAATATGATTTATAAAAATCTTACCCTAAGCAACTGAGGCAAATTTTCAACTACATACCTCATTCTAACAGTATTAATACCTATAATAAACTAGTGGAAGCATTATTCTCTTCGCCGATTTACTGAGCTTTTTATACAATTGTTACACATTCTATAGGATACTCTTTGCAGTTTTCTTGTAAATAATGTTAGTTTTCTGACACTCTAAATTTTGTGATACCAACTTTGTTGTGGAAAAAAAATATATGAAAAAAAAAATGAAAAAAAAAACACCCAGTCAAGGATTCGAACACAAGACCTTTGGATTGCCAAAATCAAATCAAATCAAACAATGCTTTATTAATATTAAAATTATAATTGGTTCTTCCTCCAGCTAACGCTAACTTACTTTCCAAATTTCAATACAATCGGACTTTCCTTTCTTAAGTTATCATGCTTACAAGAAACGTGACGGACGGACAGACGGACGTACAGACGAATATTTTGAAAGTTATTCAGAATTTGTTCGCTAACATAATGATACGAAAATTTCTTTCTCTATGAGCGATATTTACTGATTTAGAAATGTGCCGATCAAATGCTATATACTCTTCGTTTTTGCGAGAAGTATAATAATGCATTTATCGATTCGTTGGAACCATTTAGACATAAAAAATACACCTTTACTGTTGTATCCCTAGCCAAGAGAACATTGTTACTAAATTGCATATGCATATGAATAGGCCCCTTGCATGCAGAGCTGGGCAAAGTACTCATTTAAACTACTTCAAGTACTTTACTTGAAGTAGTTTCACCATATACTTTGCACATAAAACTACTTCAAATACTTGATACTTGAAGTAGTACTTTGCCCAGCTCTGCTTACATGTGCCATTTATTTTAAATTAATTTATATATATTAATATTGTGTTACTAAACGTTAGCAATTATTATCAAATCTGTTTTCATAATTTCTAACTGGAAAATATTTAAATCACCGACTAATATCTGCGGAACAGATACTAGGGACGTGTCTGAGAACACCCTCCTATTGTATGTGACGTCATCTAACAGTATATCTCTGCGAGTGCAATCATTCGGACATATAATTCGTGCAGTTTGCGGTTATTTCCTAAAATTATTTAGTTGTATTCGGTTTGTGATATTAAATTATGGTGGGTATTTAAGTGTACCATATTTAAAAGGGTTTAAATTGTTTTAAATATTACTGAAAAAGGTTATTTGAAAGGTCAATCGGATAATTTACCCGGAGTCGTTTCCATGATGATTGCAAAGTTTTTTTCAAAACGTTAGTTGAAGGGGCTAGAATAAAAAGGGTATAAGTGCACTTTTTTGAGATTTTGAGATAAGTGCGTTTTGTTGCAGTTTATACAAATATTTGTTACTTAGCATAAAAAGAATTCAACTAAGATATTTAGTGACATCTAGCTTAGTAGAAGGATACAAGTGCATTTTTGTCCTTTCTACTCCAATGAACTTCGTAGTACCAAAACCAATATGACAAGAACAAAAAAAAAACTACATTTTTTGCATTAAATAAATGGTTTGCATAATACTGTTGTTGCTATTGAAATCTTACCAGTTTTGACCACTAAAAACATTGAAATATTTTAAGTACCTCATTTCCTGACTTTATTATGATCAGTTAACTTTAAACTCAGTTACCTCAAAATGTTTAAAATGTTACTTATATCCTTTTTATTCCAACCCCTTCAGTTAATACACCTTTTTCCTACTCTTTTAGTCCCTACAGGTTTCAGTTTTTCTTTTACTTCGGTTAAATTAGTCATTTTTAACTAATATTAGTGCATTTAAACTTGAAAAACACCACCTGATTCTGTCAGAGTACCCCAAGCCGAAGCACATCTATCTGGCGGTGACATCATACTAAACCTACGTAAGTCTTCTATTATTTTTATGACATAAAATGACATTTTATTATAAGTCCAAATTTAAAAAATTTATAGCAATATCATTACCATGATAAGTATAATTATGTACATAGTGGTCATTTCGTTATCGATAATTAATCTCGTGACATAAACTAGTAAATTTAAAGTAAAAAAAATATGGCACTTATATAGTGCCTTGAAAGTTGTTTACAATTTTTCTAGCACAGTTTTCTAACTTACTCTTGTCTGCACATCCGATTAGTGGAATTTGCTAGGGAATTTTATATAAATGACGAGTTAAACCATAATTCATAATAGATAATAACTCCAGAACATTATTTAATATCTGGAGGTGCATCGACCAGAAACAAAGTTAAATTTCTATCAAAACACTGGAACAGCAATCGTTGGAATACAGATTCCAAAAGTGATTTCGAAATATTTGTGGCAACATGAATCAACAAAGATATTGCTATAACAAAATCTTGCTGGATTTTAATGGTTAATACGAACTATTTAGTTTATATAAAACTTTCATTTGCGGATTAGTATTTTATGTCATGTAAAGCAGATTTATTTGTAAGGCCACCCCTATATGTAACGTTATACTTGTGTGGTACGACTGTGTAGTCATATTGTTGGCAGTGTGGCTTGCATAATTTCGTTCATCTATTTATACAATTTAGATGCATCATTGGAATTTTAATGATTTCAAGTGTCGTACTTTGCAATCAAAACCATGTCGTATTAAGATGAAGCTATGATGGCTATTGCATTTGCTATATATGTGAAAGTGAAAGTCCCTGTATTTAAACATGGTAGAAAATGGTGCAGAGATGAAGAAAAAAAGATTACCCTCACACAAATTTATTAAGTTTAAAACGGTACAAATTCCTTCAATTTTGCAATCAATTTTTGATAGCAGCTTGCTTTTGTAAATCTCGATGAAGTCCTTCCATAACCCGTTGAATTTTCTCCTCCGTGTTTAAACACAATACTACTTGGTGCAGTTTTGAAACCGAAACTAGCTTTTGTGCAGGTATCACTCATTTATACGTTTCAACTTGCTCGTACAGCTCAAAGCAGGCTACTTGCACAGGAGACTTGTGCATGACTAAAACTATCCACCCAGACGTTCAGGTCTGTCTGTAACGATCAACTTGTGCAATCATACCATACAAGTATAACATTACTAGGACCGCCCTAATAGCAAATTAAAACAAACATGCACTACCCCATTGTTAAGACAAAATACCACGTTTCAGATAAACGACGATTATATTTACATACCTTAACTGTCTCATCAGTATATAGTTTTCCCTCACACCCTAATAATAACCAGGTATTAAAGGAATTGAATGTAGCCTCCAAACTGGTAGCAGTAGGTTTGTAATTTTGGCGAATATGAGCGCAGTGATCCAATTTTTCAATGTCTATATACGATTCTTTTAGTATTGACAATCCTTTTGCAGTATAATAGGATTTTGATATATCATCCAATTCGATTACGAATCCTTTTACCAAAGTTTGTAGAAATTTCTTTTTATCTGATGGACTAATATAACCTCCTATACTTGCATGCGTTGTGGCTGCCCATGTCCATAAAACTAAGAAAACTGAAAGAAAACAATTATTTAAAAACATAATGTATATATCAAAGATAAATCCCAACCTAATATCAGTTTATTGGGAATATTCATTTTGATACTATTTATCAAATTTTTCACCGGCACATTACAAAATTTGACACGTATGTCACTCGAGCCTGCGCACTGCCAGAAATATGTTTTTTACATTCTCCAATCACCGCACACCACACAGAAATTGTGGCCAGTGTTGCCAGCAGTGCATTTTTCGGAACAAATCGTATTAGGGCAAGATTGATCGAAGGCTAGATTGAAGAAAAACGAGCTAAAATTAAAGAATCAAAATTGTTTTGAAGAGCGAGCGGAGACGCTGGACGCTGCAACGAATTTATTTGTTATTTGATAAGCGGGGGGACACTGCGGCGGACTTTTTTGATGAGCGAGTAAAAAACTACGGCAAAATTGTTTTTATGAGATGAGCAGGGAGAGAGACACTTCGGCGATTGCTAAAACGGGCTATATTTCGCAGCGTGGTGCTAACGTCTTAAAAGAGGCAAAAAGGGGCCAGAAAATGCACGAATGAGCTGACGCTGGCAGTGGCAACACTGGTTGTGGCACTTTGAGAACAAGATTTACCAATCTTGCCTTGAGAATCAGTACTATGTTATTTTTGTGACTATAGTGTTTTTAAACCAGGAGGACCGTTTCAAATTTACCGCGCTAAATCATACATCTGTGATTGGATCCGCCTTGGCCAGTTTTACACAGGCCAATAGTCGTAAATTTTGACATATAATAAATTTTAATTTCATGTTATAAATTATTTTGTTTTAATTTCTATTTTATCGTTTGCACATTATATACCTTCTATATAAATCTGAAGGTAAAAGTGGCTAATTACTTGGTGCCCTTATATTGTGTAAATGGTATGGATGGTGTATCAAATACATAAAGGTCAAATAGAGGTCGATGCATTATATAATGTAATTAAATGCACACAAATATACAGTAGTGGTGTATTATTGGTTGCTCAAAACGCCAAAAAGGTTCCAGTGTATTTTCTGGTTACTTCTATGGTGTGAATGGGACTTCTATATTCCTCCTGATTTAAAAACAGACTATAGGACTTTTCGATTGAGGTACTAATAATAAAAAAGACAAGGATACGGACGTTTATGGGAATTCCGATAAAAACCGTTCCGCCTTCGACCATATTCTTAGCCCAGGTAGCAAGTGTACGTTATAATGACGTCAAAATCTGGTGATTCTGGTCAAAAAGACGTCAGGGCACTAAAAATCGACGACAGAATGACGTCTTATAAATGACATTAAAATGACGTGCTACACATCACGTCATATTGTCGTCTTTTTTCGGTGTTAAATTTATTTATATTTTATCGGATTACAAACTTTAAAACTCGCTAATGGCATTTTGTTATCGTAAGCAGAGTGTAAAGTTAAAAAAAAAATAAACCGTGTCGTGAGGGATAAGTATTGGCGTTTTTATTCGAGGATATAATGTTTTTTAACATTATCCAAAATAATTTATATTCGAAAGAGTTTGCAAAGATTCGGCAGTTTATTTGTTTAAATTATATTTCTATCTATTCTTTTAATAATAAAATTAGATTAAAATGCATTAAAAAGCAAAATCTATCCGTGTTCCAACTATAAAGTCTTTAGGTGTAAGTAGCCTCAGAAAGGTTGGTGGCCGAGTGCTTAAAGGCGTCGTCTTCCAAGTCATGGGGTCGGCGGTTCGACCCCTGCTCATTCCGTTTTTTTTTTAATTGCGAAAAAAATTTTAGTTGTTTTTTTTGCTTATTGGTTTTTTTCAATTTTAGGTCTGTTTTAGACCATTAAATATTCTATTTATGTTGTAGATGACGATATTACACCTTTACCGTTTTTTCTCCAACACGCTTCCCAGGTTTGTAGTACCTCAACTTAAAACTTTAATTCTTAAAATAGTTGACTCCTGACTTCCCCTCCACCGCTCATCAAATTTGAGATAAGGAAAATTTTTTTTTCGGATTTCTCCCTCCCTCTCTGCTCTTCAATTTCGAGATCTGGGGAAAACATATTTTTTTTAACGAACCGCCACTAATACTAATTAATGTAATAATTACATTGTTCAACAACTACTCGTAGGTACTTCTCAGGTGGCAGTTTAATTAAATTAAATAAGTTCTTCTTAATAATTATAAATAAATAAAAATACTAGTAACTCGAAGCGAGAACCTGAAAGATTTTCATATATTTTAAATAAGGCAAGAAATTCAATTTCACATAATAAAGACTTCATTCACCACCATAAATACTGATTTTAGCATCCGAAATAGCGGTCGCCAAGCTAGCTCAGTTGGTTGAAGCGTCAGTACTGTAATCGAACAGCAGATACATGCCTGGTTCAAACCCTACGGACCGCAATTGGTAGAGGTAAGTAAAAATGAATTTAATTACTTAATAAACATTATAATTTATAGGCAACCCTTGTGAGAAAAAGTTGGAGTGATGGTAAACAATATTAGATATGTTAATATGTAAATAAAATTACGGATGGCTAACAAACAAATTCATTAGGACAAAATTTATTTATGCATTAATTATTTTATTTTTATCAAGTAGATTACTAACTAGTATGTAGTTTTATATGTTCCTATTACTAAAAACCTGTGGGGGGGATTACCAAATATAACCTGAAAAAGACGTCATTCGTCTGAGACATTAGGAAGTCATTTTCACGTTTCATTTACGTCATCTACTCGTCATTTCTCGTCACTCCTGTCCATTTTTTCACGTCATTTTCACGTGCCTTTACTACCTGGGAGTGTACTATTCTTGGACCATATATACATATCCGCAAAATGTGAAGAATCCGGGTGGCGCTAGTAACCCTAGCAAAAATGTCATTAGCCAGCCAATGGAGCAGGTCGCGTTCCAGTGTGCTAATGAAAACTGTGCCACCTATAATCACCTATAATAGACCGTGGGATAGTGATAGATTTTTTTTAAACGTTTGATTCCTATCTGGCCTTTTGGCAGCCTTTTGTGCCTGATTTGTACTAACCATTTTCGTGTTTATCAAACGGTTATCCAGGGCCCCTCAGCGGAAAACAGAAAAGAAAATTTCATAAAAATGAGCAACTTCAAACGTTTTGTTCCTATCTGGCATCAAGTTAGACTTACGTTTTAAAGAAAAACATCCGACGGAAGCTTATCGCCAGACAAATTCCGTGGGCCGGAAGGCCCCAAATTTCAATCCCAAGTTGTAAGAAAAATGGTCAAAATCAAACGATTTGGTTCTTATCTGGGAATTGTATATAGGTAAATAGATTATAATTATCGCTCTATAACAAATGCCAGACAAATTCCGAGGGCCCAACAGTGAAAAAATTATTGTTCAAGTTGTCAACTATTCCGCGAAAATCAAACGACTGATGGTTCTCATGTGAAATGATTTTTTTTTGTAAAAATTAACCAAAACGAAAATGTATTGTATCATTCACAGACATAGTTCGTGCAACTGGCCCTTAGTGGGCCAAACATATTTTAAATCTTAAAAGAAGTGCCGAAAACGAAACAGGCCTGTAGCTAGAAAGTGCTTTCAGGGTGGGCAAACAATTTTTCAGGACGGGCCCGTAAAAAAGTCCGAAAGTTTTTTGATGAGCGGGGGGGGGGGGGAAATCCAAAAAAATTTTTTACCCAATCTCTTTCAAAATATTAAAAAGACAGTTAAAATTGCCCCCATTATGATCACCGTAGGTCGGGCGCCGCCCGTATAAAAACTCGCCACACCGAATATCAGCTCTTAAATAGCATTACTTTGTAATAAATAATAAAGTTGAAATCCTCGCTACTCCTCACGAAAAGCACTGTGACGTCAGATCGAGAAACCAGTCTCGCGAGGGGTCCCACAGATGGTGTACTTTAGCCGAGCGGTACGTCTTCACCCTAATTAATAGTGGCGGTTTTGGCTTTGAGACGTCCGCATATTTGGTCTTTGACTCTTTATGCTAGAGAAAAAAAAATTAAAAAAAAGTGTCGGAAAGCTCAATCAACTCTCTTTACATAAGCTATAAAATTTTTCGAAAAAAACAATAATTATCGAGATATTCGAGGAAATGTAGGAAATTACACGTTTTCCTATAGTGTATGTAAATCTAAAAATAATTTTTCTAAGGACCGAGATTAACGGAGCGTCAAAGTAGTTAATTACATGATATTAAGTGAACATCATATATGAGATCGATTTCAATTAATTACCGATTAATTACGGTGACAAAATTGAGAAATTTTACCGAAAAAAAAAAGTCCGAAATCCCGCCCCCTTTTCAGCAAATTTAATTCTATTTAAATTAGCTAGAGTAGTCTTTTGGCGTAGGAGCCAAAATTAAAAAGTTGCCAACTGTAGAACCTCAAAATTTGCAATATATCTACAGCTGCGCCCCAGATTTTTGTCTGGCACTTGAAATATGGTTTGTTTATTAACATATCTTTTTAAAAAAACAAATCCCAGACGAATGTAAATCGTTTGCAAATGCATCGATTTTTACACGACTGTTTTTTGATTTTTCGATACTTTCACTCAACATATCTACTGGGCCCAAGCTTTTTATATGGGACTAGAAATATGGCTTATTTATTAACATATCTTTCCAGACAGGAATAAATCGTTTGAAAAATGGCATTTCTTTCGCGCTTTTCTTTTTGTCTGGCTATCCAGGGGACCCAGCCAATTCGTCTGGGAATCTTAAATTGAAACTACTTATTGCCTAATATTAACAAAAAAACAAGTGCCAGACGAATGTAAATCGTTTGATTTTCGCGGAATAGTTGACAACTTGAACAATAATTTTTTCACTGTTGAGCCCTCGGAATTTGTCTGGCGTTTGTTATATCGCGATATTTACCTATATATACAATTCTCAATAAGAACCAAATCGTTTGATTTTGACCATTTCTTACAACTTCGTAAGTTTATGTTTTAAATACTATTAGATTCTAAAAAAGGCTAAAAAAACTTTTAAAAAAATGTAAAACACCCCTCATATATTACATATCAAATATTAGAATGTATTGTATAGATAAACATTATCAAAACATATTTTTAGAATAATATATTGTACATAATATAACAATTTATTCTATTTTAATATTTTTTTGTTTATAATTGAAAAAATTAAACAAACATGTTTTACAAAAGAGATTTTTATTTATAAATGTGACAAAATTTTAACTTTTCTGTTTACTTCTTTATCTGTTTTAGTATAGTTCAATAACGGGGTGCTTTATAGTTACAATAAACGAGGTAGTAGATATTTTTTTTATCTTGTATATGTTGTAGAGAGTATGTAGAATCCCAGTTTTAGACCTCCAAATCCTTGGCAAATTTTTGTTTGGCCTAAAAAACCACGAAATTTTGGCGCTTTTTCAGTTTGTGGCCTATAACTTAAAAACAATGCATCCAATCGAAAAGTCATCTATTATCAAAATTAAAGAGCATTAAATTTCGCTTCGAATGAGTTGAAATTTCATCAAGAGGTATGGGCGTATTTACACCTCCCTTCGATCCGACTCCGCCGGTCATGCAGCTGTCGGAAATCAGGTCTGAAGTGCTCTTTGACCTGTAAACACTGCTCTGGCCTATCATGTCAGAACGCATCTGAGATTGAGTTGGATGAAGGTGAAGACGACGACAAAGATTGCTTCGAGCTTGAGGAAGTTGGTGGTGCTGCTGCTGCTGCTGGATCAGGAAGATAGGATGCAGTACGAGGACATTAGTCAACCCCAATCCAAACGGATTCGACTACTAAAATCACTACACACAAATAATTCGTTTTTTCCAAAACTCATATTTACTTCAGTTCAGTTTCTTCTTACACCTTGTATCGTTCTTGCACTTTGCATTTGTTTAATTTTTTTTTACACATCGTTGTATTACTACTATTGGGCAAATTTTTATTTTGAGCCTTTCTATACATTATGCTTTTATTTCGACAACCCATTTTCTCAAATTAATGTGAAAAAATTATATAAAAAAAGGAATAAAAAAAACAATAAATATATTTATATGCAGGACATTTTGGATTTTGAGTGTATTTTGCTTAATACTGATCTAAATTGGAAAACCAGGTACTCTATGAACTGGAAATTACCTGCTCTACAACTTTCATTCTATGGATTTTTTCATTTAGATTGGCCGTTTTAGAGCTGAAGACGTTTAAAAAGTTACCCAGTGTGAATTTTTTACAAGGTGGTAAAAATTGTTATTATTCGACTGCCAATTACGCCCATACCTCTTGATGACATTTCAACTCTGAGGTACTCATTTGAAGCAAAATTTAATGTTCTTTAATTTTGGTAATATATAACTTTTGGATTGGATGTATTGTTTTTAAGTTATAGGCCACAAACTGAAAAAAGAGCCAAAAATTCGTGGTTTTTTCGTCCACACAAAACTTGGATTCTACATACTCTCTACAATACATACAAAATAAAATAAAAAAATCTACTACCTCGTTTAAAGTAACTATCACCCCCTTTCGATGACGCCGTTCTTGAACTAGTAGTTTTTAAATCCCAATTTGTGTATTTAATGGAATAAAAAATCTTCATTCTTATAAACAACTTTTTAATATAGACTTTGGGGGATTCTAAACATGGATGAATAAAATCTGTGTTGTTCATTATGTTAAGTAACATAATAGAAACTGCTCGTCCAGTACAAATTTCCTCAAATTAAGAATGAAATATACGATCTAATTTGTATATAAAATTGACAAATTCCTCTGGAGGTGATACCTAGCAGGTTTCCATAAATATTTTTTTCGGTGTTAAAAGCTTTGAAACAAACTAATAATTTATTTATATTTAGTGTCTCACATTGTTTCCCAAAAGATTTACAAATATCGCAAGAGTGAATTTTAAGGGCTTTTTTCAAAAGATATCCGCAAACATAAGTGAAAGCATTTTGCGTGGGTACATTTTCTTTCGTATAGCTGTAATCAGGAAGAACAAGGGCTTTAGGAGGTTTCTCTTCTTCCTCTTCATTAATCATGTCAGTTATGTTGGTAGATTTTATAGTCATTATAATAATTCATCTAAATTATCCTTGCAATTCATGCAATCCGAATAAAAATAGTTTTGGCACAATTTACGGAATGCTCTGAAATTGTATTGGGATCGGGTTTAATCAAACGGGTAGTTTTTAAATTTTGCTTTTCCAAGAAAAATGGATTATACAGATATTATGGTTCTCTAGGGTTATGCAAAATCATTCCCCTAAGGCACAAACACATTTATTTTTTTTTTGTGGTGTATTATTTATGAGTTTTTTGTTTATCGATTGTTACTTCTATTTGTACATGTGTTAAAATAAAAAATATATTTTAAATTTTACTTTTTTACTTTCCCTTTAAAGGAACCCTCCCATCAAGTCTATTTTTAATAGCATTTACCTATATTTTTTAAAACAAAATTATCCAATTCGGGTGTATAATATAAATTCTATATCGAAAAAATATTAAAATATACACATTTTAAATGGAAAAATATAATTTTCCTATATATCCCCAAACCAGAGGTTAAATCGGACACATTTAAAAAACAATAAAAAAAAACATATTGCTCACCTTAATTTACTTTTTTTACATTAAAATAAGTTCCCTAAATATACCTCTATCAACGTGCTTAATCAGATTTAAATTACGCAGATTCGTTCTCGAAATATTTAAAAAAATCTTTAGAAATCATTAGATATGTTCCTGATTGATGGTAACTTTCAGAGCAAGGGACACTCCACTGGTGCTCTGTACTCTAACCCAGAGAATTAGACCAATGGTGGTTCGGTCGTCTTCGACGCAATGTAAACATGTGGAACTGACTACACAACCTATTTGGCACATGCCACAGTACACGTGGGAAGCCTTGCTGTCGCTTCTGTCATATAAGTTCTCTGACATCACAAGGTCGTTACCTGGAGTATAAACAAATAAATAACCTCGCTTTATTTCTAACGTTTGTGGTTTCGTGCGAATTGTGCTTTGTATAATATATTTAGCTGGGTGATTTTATGCGTGTGTTATAAGGAAATTTGATTCTAATTATGTGTAGTAATTATTATTCTATGTTAAGTATACACTGAAAGTCATAAAGAAATGAAGTGAGGTTCTTTATCATCCAGGCAACGATCTTGTGACGTACGTGCAGATGCTCTATTGAGCTCTTGGAAATAAAGCATCTGCACGTACGTCACAAGGTAGTTGCCTGGATGATAAACAAATAAATAATCTCACTTTATTTCCTTATGACTTTCAGTGTCCAACGTATAATAATAATTACTATACATAATTAGAGTCAAATTTCCTTATAACACACGCAGAAAATCATCCAGCTAAATATATTATTTGTTCAAAGTATACAAACTTCGAATATCACAAAGCACAACTCTCAGCAAACCACAAACGTTAGAAATAAAATGAGGTTATTTATTTGTTTATACTTCAGGCAACGACCTTGTGACGTCATGTGCAGATGCTCTATTTAACCTAGGAACAGAACTGGTCTTGCAGATTTTGAGCCCCAATGGGGAGAAAATAAGTGAAAACGTGAAAATATTTATATCTTGTCGTGAAGGAAAGAAATAAATATTTTTCATAAACTTTTTCCTGCAAAGAACAACGCCAATTTTATTTACATTCTGCCACATTTCCCTAGTTTTTTTATTGTTATAATCTAATTTATTCCGAATAGATTTCTTTGACAAAATTTCGATTAATGGGCGGATTCGCCGATAGAGGGGCACGAGGAAATCAATACTTTGAAGTTTACGTTAACAAAACTGCCTTAGGCCCAAATTAGACTATAAAAGTTCTTTGACAAAGATCTTTATGAGAAATGTGATGGTGTAATAGACCAAATTTTATAAAATATTACTCATATTTCTCATAAAAAATATCTTTTATAAAAAATCCTTGTCAAATAACTTTTATAGTCTAATGCGGGCCTTAGATCCGTGTGACATTTGTTCAATTTTCAGGCCAATTTTTATACAATTTGAGTAAGGCCCCCATTAGACTATAAAAGTTCTTTGATAAAGACCTTTATAAAATAGCTATTTGTGCAACAAGTTAGGAAAAGTGTCAAAAATATGCCGCATACAAAAAAAACATTTTTCTTAAGTGTTGATTTGATTATGATTTTCTCTACGAACCTTTGGAAATGTGAAATATTTTTTTTAAATTCAGAAAAATTATTCAGGTTTGACATTTCAATAATTAAAACATTTCTAATGCCACTTAAAATTATTTAAAAAGTAGAGTTGATTAATCTTAACTTCACAATTTCTAGATTTAAAAAAAAACTTTTAATATACACCTTGGCACTAAAGTTTCTTTTTATCACTTATTTGGTTTATTGGCCGAGGCCTGTAGGATTCAATTCCACTTGATGAAAAATTTAACTTTAGTGCCTAGATACATAAATAACAATTAATTCTGCAGTGGTTAGGATTCGATCACTGGTGGATCTACAGGGGTTCCGCGGAACCCGGGCCCGGGAGCGTTAGGGGCCTGGAACGAACCAGCTCAGATACTTCAACACCTCATACTTCACAAACCGAAAGTCAAGTCAAATTAATCACAAATTAAGTTCCATAAAATACATATATCCCCCGCTCATCAATTATTAACGTGAGGGCCCGCCAGAGATTTTGGCAAAAATTTTTATTTTTCAAATTTCTCCCCCCGCGCTCATCAATTATTAAGCACAGGGCCCCTTGGCTTTGGAAGGGCCCGTAGCAGGGGCCCGCCAGAGATTTTGACAAAAAAAATTTTCCCGCTCATCAATTATTAGGCGCGGGGACCCGCCACTGACTTTAGTACCGGAGCCCATGATTTGAGGCCAGGGGGCCTGGGCCTGTGTAAAACCACTCAAACCCAGGCCTGTAACAGCAACGCTCCACCACTGGATTCGATCCACCGATCTTTGGTTTACAACCACAACACTTTAACATATTAGGCTACTGGTACATTTTACATGAATACAATATGATCTACATATCTCCAGGCGAAAAATACACATCAGCTATTCCGGTAAATATGAAATGCGCATGCTTCCCATTGTCCGCTGTCACTACCTTGAGGGTATGCACGTCGCACAGCTCCTATATTATATTATGATGTCTACGATTCAAACTAGAACAATACATTATTCTGAACATAAAATGAAAAAATTTTTTTCATTTGAGAATCTGTTTTACAGATAAAAATTATTTTTAGTTGAAAAAATTGTTCCCCTATCCCGTACAAAGGGGTTTCTAAAGGTGCTGTTTAAGAATATCTTTTTAGTTTTTTCCTAAAAAAATCGCTAATACTTTTTTTTTGAGAATCGACCTTTTTCCATCCTAAAATCCCTGTAACTAAAATCAAATGTGGTTTTACATCTAAAGACTCGCTTTATAGATATATATTCACTACCAAAATTTCAAAATATTTGGGTATCAGATGAGCGAGATATGACAGTGGCTCATACTGTAGATGTGACAAAAGAAACCCAAAATATTAATATAGACTTTATTTTCACTATTTTATGAGTTCATAAAAATATCAACATACTTGACATTAAATTTTCTATTTGCACCAATACAATATGTATAAAAATATATATAAAATTCTATGTCAAACTAGGCTTTTAAAAAAACATTAATAACTCACTACACAGATCTGATATTAAAAATATAGTCCATTAACATTTATATCGATCAGAAATCGACATGGATTCCTCTGAGAAATTCTTCTTGCCGTTCAGATGGTAAGATGGTAACATCACTGCTACTACTCTATTGTACAACGTTTGTGTAGGGAGTGTGACCTAAAATGTCATTTGTTAAAAAAAAACTAAAAATGAACTAGAGTAAACATTAGACTCTGGATGAACTTTTTATATAAATGTTGCACTTTGTTATTACTTTTTTACACATTTTAATTTTATGAAACTTTTGTCAATATAAAATAAAGTAAAAAAAAGGAAATAACTAAGTACATCCAACATGTTTGTCTTGAATCCGTGATCCTTTGAGTTTTAAATCTAAAATGTAATCATTAGACCACCATTCGCTACTTTTGAAGTAATGTCTGCAATGTCTAGTTGAAAATCTATTTCAACGGTTGGATATTATATTATGAAATGTATATTAGTAAAATGTATCAATAAATTGAATCATAGAAAATAACATTTCTCAAAATTTCTATTCGTTTAGAAAATATAAAAATTAAGATCAATTTTTTAAAATTTAAATGATTAATAACTTTTTTATTTACTGATAGATTTTGTTCAAAAACAATAGGGTTTTTCCTGTAGCTAACATTAACTTTTTGCCCAAAATGAATCCTACTGGATTTTTTTTCTTAAGTAATCCTGCTTACAAGAAACCTGAAACATCAAATTTTGATTTCCTTTGTCGTATTTGCAATATTATCAAAGGAAATTACATTGCTCACTGTTTTTTTAGACATATGCAAATATACCAAAATATAAAAATTACTGTCATGTTAAAAATTAAAACAATCAAGTTCCTTTTTTGTGCAACAGAATTAAAAAAAAATATATAGAACAACATTAATTACTTGCCTTCAATTTTTGCTTTTGCCATTCTATATAAAACTTCTTTAGTTTCTTTGGTGCGGATAATGCTTCTTCTTTTTGTAAACTTTCGAGACATTGCCACTTGATGAAATTGCTTTCAGGATCAACTACAATTCTTAAACTTGCAATATTAGTTTAAGTGTATGACATATCAAAAATAGCGTACCTATATATTTTTTTTTATCATCTGAAGGTTGTTTAGAACATGAAGATATTAAATACATCAATGAAGTCACAGCCCAGTTCTTTAAATATTGTAAAGCGGGCAGATGGTCCATTGCATGTGGTCTCAGTTTTTATTTTATTCAAACGAATTAAAGCATCACTCACCACATTGATTTTTTCTCCCAGTCAGGGACGGATGGGCCGGCTAGGACGAAAGGAGATTTTCTGAAGATCGGTAGCTTTGACGTCGGTCCAATCCTATGCAACAGTTAATATGGGCGGTATTAGTATATTGAGAAAAAAACATTTTTTTTTGTATTGTAACAAAACAGATCCTGTGTCGGTTTACCCTACCCCATCCACCACTGCTCCATTATAGACTTCAACTAGAAAGTAATATATTGGTAATTTCTGGAGTATTTGTGGACAACAACAATCAAGTGCTTCTGTAGTATATTCCATACTGTCAGTTTCAATGTCAGTATCTACAAATCTCGGTTTTTTTATTTCCCTCTAAATGAGCCTCTCCTATGATGTTTTATGGCATCAAAGCAAATAGTTGAGAAGTAGAGATGACATCCGTATAATACTACTACATTTTCTCGAAGCACTCAGATGAGGAAGAGCTAAGTGAAGTTTTCCTGACATAATGGTAAGCTCTTGCTGAATAAAAATGCAATGTCATTGCAATTTCTCTAATTTCTTCTGGACAACGTGACCCACTGCCAGTACCACTCTTTATTAAAACCATCATTTTCTTCATCAATCTATCTGGTATATTACCATAAGTCGTTTCCAAATTTTGCAAAGTATTTTCAGATAATGAGTTTTTTTCCTTTAAATCCTTAATAATATCTTTAAGCGAGTTAAGTCTTATCTTCAGAGTTTTTAGCGATCCCTGGAAGTTACCTAATTTTTTTCTTTGTTCCACAAGTTTCTTTTTAGATTCTTCGAGCTCTTTCTTTAAAGTATTAGAAGTAGACCTGAAAACAATTTTTTAATTAAAAATTGTTTAAATGTAACATTTTTGGCATCAGCTGATTTCACTGATTAATTATATTTCAAATATTGTACAAGACCCGCGATTTAATATGCAACTCTATAGCGTTGACATACATCTTATTTCCAAGGAACATATAAAGCTATCAATAAATGATTTGAAAAATAAAATGACTGCTGGTTATGACCAAATACCAAGTTTTTAGTCAAAGATTGCTCTGTGGTATTTGTTAAGTCACTGGCTACATTATTCAATCTGTCACTACGTACATCGACATTTCCAGATTGTTGGACATTAGTCACAATTTATCCGGTACTAAAAACCGATGATACAAGTATTATTATTATTAGGATCTTGCCCAATTTCGCAAAGGTATTCGAGATATCTTTGTACAACTACATATATCCATTTATAAACAAGTCAGTTTCTATATATTAACATGATTTCATGGAAAAAAATATCAACTATATCTAATTTAGCCTTAATTACGCAAAATATACAGCGTGATTTACCATGATATGCGGAAAATAAAATGGTGTATTAGTCTTCAATGTGGGAAAGCCCCTGATCCAAGGTAATTTAGTATATTAAAATGCGTTAAAACTTGAGAAGATATGCTACTGTTACTTGTCTATGGTCAGTAATAGGGCGATAAACTTACTTGTGAAAGAACATATCGGAGATGTTTACATTTCCTTAATTGGAATGAAAAGTTCAGCTGGCGGGTGCTGTCCAAGTGCCGCGTTTTTTGTTTTCGGTCGCACATTCAGGACACTGGCAGGTACAAAGCACTGCCGAAGGTTGGTGTTTTTGTGTTATTGATGGGCTGAAGTAAATATCTCTATATCTACTTGTTGTTCTATAGTTCACTAGCATAAGGTCAATATCTTTTCGACTTATTTCGCTATTTTTGTAAAGTGATTTGATTAAAACCAAAAAGTCACTTCTACCCTCTCCAGCTTTGCTGTCAATAGTGTCAATCCCAAGTCTGATAAAGTGATACGGTTGTACCGCGTTACGTCAGATTGGTCAGTCATTGGAGGCGCATTTCTACAAAAAAATAAGGTAATTTTTTTGGTCATATTTTTTTGATTCTTCATTTTTTTAACTCCTTTCGGTGGGGACAACCTACTGATAAATTTTCCGCACATCATGGTAGATCACCCTGTATAGGAAATCATAGATACCTACACAGGAACAGATAGATGTGGTGTACAGGGTTATTCATTATATTTAGGCCACCCTTTATTATCGCTATTATTGGAGATAGAAGATTCGGACAAAAGTTGTAGAGCTGTAACTGAACCCTTTTAATAAGCACAGTGGCGTGCAGAAATTGGGAGGTACAAGAAACAATAATATATTTTTTAATGAAATGTAATACATTTAAATTTAAACTTAATGATTTGAAATGGAAAGTAGTTAGCTATTCACGAAAAAAGGAAACACTTATATACAATTACCTCTGTATATCAATCAAATATCATGCACAAAAACTTTAGGCTCTATCATTAGAAATTGCAAATCCTTTAATAACATAACTGCTTTGATAACTATATTATTCATTTGTATGTTCCAAACTGTAGATGGGATCTCTAATTTGGTATCCAATTTATGATAATCACTTCTCTGGAATTTGTCCAAAGAAAATTCTTAACTTTTTTAACGTTTAAGAATGATGTTTATCCCAGCCGTAGCTAAAAATCGCGAATTACTTTTAACCCGGTTTGACATGATTTAGAGCTCCACAATTCCAGACAAAATAATACTAATTCACTGTGAGAGGCAGGTATGAGGTTATGATCTCAAACCACATGCAAATTGCCTTAAACATAATATCTAAATGGTGCTCGTCAGAGGGTCTTAGTGTCAATCCCAGCAAAACAGTTATCGTTCCATTCACCAAAAGGAGAAAACTTAATTTGAGAGCTCCTATGTTAAATGGAATAGTACTGAATTTTTCCAGTGAAGTCAAGTATCTAGGAGTAATCCTAGATCAAAAACTTACCTGGAACTCACACTTAGAAAGGACACTTACCAAAGCAACGACGGCTATTTGGACGTGCCGTAGACTTGGAGTCTGAAGCCGAAAATGATACATTGGTCCTACCTTTCGGCTACCTACGCATCATGTGTATGGTGGCCAAAAACAGAAGAAAAAATAGCATAAGGAAAGTTGCAGAAATTGCAACGCCTTGCCTATCTAGGGACTACAGGAGAAATGCGCTCTTGTTCCACAGCAGCTATGGAGGCAATGCTGGACTTACTTCCTCTGCATTTGCATGTAAGGAAGGAGGCAGCACTTAGTGCCTTAAGGCTGCATCAGGTACTTAAATTCAGACCAGGCGACCTGGTTGGTCACTTAAGGATTCTAGAGTTAATCCAATTCGAATCCATGACCAAACCCACTGACTCAATGCCAATCAAGCATGACTTTGATTGCCCGTTTGATGTGCTGATTGAAAGCCGTCAGGCGAGCAGGGTCGAAGTATTGTAGAAAGAGTCACACATCTGGTACACAGATGGATCCAAGATGGATGAAGGCGTAGCAGGGCCTAAATGCAGGATATCTAAAGTCCTTGGTAATACCCCAACCATCTTCCAGGCAGAAATCTATGCTATAGATCAATGTGCCCAGGAATGCCTAAATAGAGGCACATGAAGAGCAAAAATCTATATACTTTCAGATAGCCAGGCAGCATTAAAGGCTCTCAGGTCCTATACTTTCAAGTCAAAAATTGCCTGAGAATGCAGACAATCCCTGAAGCAACTGGCAAAAAATAACAAGGTACCTTGATGTGGGTGTCAGGGCATGAGGGAATAGAAGGCAACGAATTGGCTGATAGCCTCGCAAGAAAAGGGGCTGAAGCCCCATTATTTGGACCCGAACCGTTCTGTGGCTTATCCAAGGGACACATAACGGACGAGGTCCTAAAATGGGAAAAGGAACAAAAGAAGTCCTACTGGAGGAATACTCCAGGCCACAGACAAGGGAAAAGATTTATAACCTATTCAACAAAGAATGCCACAAGGCTTCTCACACTTGAAAAGACCAACCTAAGGCTGATCACAGACCTTCTAACTGGTCATTGCCCCTTGAGACATCTCAAGAACATGGGCATGGCAGAAGATGACAAATGCAGATACTGTGAAGCTGCAACTGAAACTGCTGAAGATATACTTTGTGAATGCATTAGGCTAAAGTACCTAGAACAGGCGGAATTAACCCCTGAAGACAGGGAAGTTAGCTCCCAGGAAAATTGCAAGCTTTGCAAAAAGTCTTGGAATCCTGGGCAACAACTAGATGCAGGGTAACTCATAAAAGACCTTTTCGGTCGAGGTGAAGAAAGGCCAACCCAGGGCCAAGCGACCCTTTAAACAATCTACAATTTACAATACTATTCACACGCCATATGGAAGATCTAATGTTTTGAAAAATTCACTCATTTACGTTATGTCACAACTTTAATAATATATCAGATCAGAGCGACATTAATTTCTGTTCAATTACATCCTTAAAGAATCTGTTCATAGACACTTTCAACTTTAACTCATCTAATTTATCATTGTATATCACTACATTCCTATTTTCTTCTTTTCTCTTTTTTTTTGAGTGTTTGCATGCCCTTTTTCTATTTCTATTATGAAATTTTGTACAATTATTTTTGACTCAATCATCTCATTACTTTTGTTTCAATTTTTGAATAACAATTTTTTTAATACTTCTTATTGTAAATTTCGTCCAGTAAATGGATTTCTGCTGAGCAAATAAATAAATAAATAAATATAGTTCCAACAAGATGTCAAATGTTAAATATAGAAGACAAACTTGGTATCATAAGCAATTTACAGGACAAGGGCGATGTATGAATAATACTTTTTTTTCTGTGACAGGAAAAAAGTTTGACATTTTATCTCTCTTGACAGGTAATAAAATGTCACTTTTTATTAAATTACTTTTTCCCCAGGAAAAAAAATGAATACTTTTTCCCGGATATGTACACATAAGAACACGGAGATATTTAATTTTAGAATATTTTATTATACAAAACTTACATTTCCTTAATGTCAAAAGTACAGTTGTTAAATGTGCATTGCTTGAAAGACATGTTCCTCGAACGATTGGGAATGTCTGTTACAGTGGAATTTTCTTGAGTTGAAATCATATTTTCTGCCACTGACACAACTGCCGTTGATGGTCCTGGTTGCAAATTGAGTCTTATTTCAGCTAATGCACTACCACACGTTCTAAACACTTTATTAGGTATTTCTGTCCTATGCGCCACCGATTCATCAACATACCCTTCAGCTACCGTTGATGACTTCCAACCACCATGTTTCTTTAGTGTCATCAAGTCTCCTCCAGATTCAACTAAAAGTGTAGCAGACGATCTTCGAAATGCATGACCTGTATATGACTTAGCATTTTCAAGTAGAATACAATTGGCTACTGTTGTAGGTATCTTATAAAATTGATTCTTACCAACAACCTGATTGATACATTTTCCATTGCGATATGATAAAACAGGTGGCGATCCTTTGCTGCTGCTGGACGAAGGGCTATGAACATTTTGCAAAATTTAATATATCTTTCAGTAACTACAAATCTCCTGATTACATCATTCTTTGTTTGCTTAAGTTTCACAATTAATAACATTCCAGAATCATCAATATCATCTAATGTTACCTGGCTGATTTCACAAATTCGACAAGCTCCTGCAATCCCAAATACAACAACAACCTTGGCCATTAAATAAACTTTATCAGGAGCATTATTTAAAAAATCACTAATAGGTATGTGTACTCGCAAAAATCGAAGATTTCTTGGGCATGTAATCTTTCCCATTTTGCTTCAAAAATGTAATTAGTTCGCAATATTTAGAAATGTCTACATTATTATTGGATTGTAACGTACTTTTAATCATTGAGTAATTCGACCACATTGTTGATGACTTTTGTTGTTGCGCCAATTCCGAAAAATAAGCCAATAACACCGTCTCCGAGAAAGAACTGCATGTCTTTTTCACCTTCCATTCCGTAAATCTTGAATACGCGGTTTCGTAAATTTTAGCTGGCAATAATTTCAGTGATGCTACTTTCGCTGCTTCTACTAATTCCGGTGGTGTAAGAGAAAACTCTGAATCAGAAATGTTCATTTTTGAACATAGAATATTCAAAATATCTAATAAATAACTTCGCTAACTAAGTTCGCAAATTTTTAAACCCAATCACAGAATTAAACTGACAGATATTTGATTAGGTACTTTAAAGGTTTCCTTAGCAACGCAGGACCAATGTCGCTATAAGTACAATAGTCTACCAGTTTAAAACTTCAAAGTTTTTCTGACTTTAATATATTGTAATAATATGTTTTTTCAATATTAAATCGTCATTTTTCCCATCACAGAAAAAAATAATGTATTATACTCTGGTAAAAATATTAGATTTTAACTCTCGGTGTTTTGTCTCCCTCGGCTTCGTGTCGGGAGACAAACACAACCTCGAGCTAAAATCTAATACTTTTTTCCCTTGTATAATAAATAACTATTTAGCAGCATGTCAATTAGGATTTGTCACTAACGAGTATTAATAAACAAATATAATACACTTACGCGTACGAGTGCTCAACTTTTAGGTAGCTTCTTTTTCTTTGGACAGAAGAATCAGTATCACTGACTGAGGCGGATGAAAAATCTGTATCACTGGCTGTGTCGGTTGAAGAAGTTCTGGTACGTTTCCTTACATTGTATGACATACCTTGGGAAGAAACAGAGTAAGGGATTCCAGGAATTTGGGCAGATGCTTCTGGCCCAGTATCAGTAGAACTAGTAATAATTGATGGAGATATACAGGTATAAGAAGTTGATGGTTCAACGTGCAATAATTTATGTGAAGTATCAGAAGCTATATCACTGGTACTAGAATGAACGGAAGCGAACTTTTCCCTACCATGGGGTGTGCAAGGTGGTGGTGTAACCATTTTTGACACTTTTAATGATGGAATAGCAGTCTTTTTTAAAAGACACAAGTTTTTGGATTTTTGAAAATCGTTTTTTAGAAAATGTTCAGAACAAACAAACCGGTGTTTATTCCATTCAATATTTGAATCACTTCGGCCAATGGCTTCTAACCATTGTGGAAATCTTATTTCATCCTTAGGAAAGCTAAAAAAGAAACTCCACATGAAGATGTGTCCAACACTGTGGTAATATCATAAATATGTACATGTGCACGTGTATGTTGATGAAAATAAGGTACCTAAATAAAAGTAGTATAGTTTTAAATTTTAAAAGTTCTGTTTGACTTGAAAATTACCTTTTAACTATAACTTCAAAATTAAACATATTATTAAGTGCTATCTCTATCTGTAACTCAATTTTTATAATATAATAATAATAATAATATATATAGGTATATACCTATAAATAGCTTCGGATCTAAAACCAATGTTTCATTCTTAAAGTAAATGAGCTTGGTATAACGATGGGAAAATTTGTTAAAAAATAATGAAATTAATAATTGACCAACTAAAACTAATAATTACTAGCTCATTTACTTTAAGAATGAAGCATTGGTTTTAGATAGGAAGCTATTTTCCAGTTTTTCATTGACTAAAACGCAAAGCATGTTCACTACGGTGGTCCAAAAATGACTTAAGTTTTAATAGAGGGTCTCGATCCTCCCAATTTGTTTTTTTATTTTGATTACAAAGGGTTTTGCGTCTTGCGTCTCACCCGTCGATCTACTAATGCGACTTCGACTACTATACATATGGGTTTGTCGCCCCTAACACACCTCCACGGTGCCCCCAAAGCTACCTGAAGAATCTACATTTTTTGATTTAAGAGTAGATTTCGGAGACATCTTCCCCCCATTTTCGAGGGCGGGGAACACGATGCTGTCAATATTTTTCGACCTACCCTCCAATCTCCAACCCTAAACCGGAAAAACCACACCTTTTTCTGATTTTCCGGTGCTAGGCATTTTTTTATCGGAAAATTTTATTAACGAAAATTGTTCAGAATTTTCCAAAAACACTAAATATAAAATTTAATCAAAATTAAAAAAATTTGAAATTTTGTTTAAAATATTGTCCGAAAATATCATTTACTTAAATGGGTTTTTTGTTTAAAAAATTCATGACAATTTTGTTTGAAGTTAAACCCAAGCTGTCAGTTGTCAAGTAATTAGTAGTCTTTTTTATATTTTTTAAATTTAAATTTCTTTAATTTTTCAGTTTTCTTTATTTTGATGAAATATTGGATAATTCTGAACAACCTTCATTAATAAAATATTCCGATAAAAAAGCAGCACCGGAAAATCGGAAAAGGGGTGGTTTTTTTCGGTTTGGGGGTAGTGGTTGGAGGGTAGGTCAGAAAATATTGTCACCATCGTGTTCCCCCCCTCGAAAAGAACGCAGAACTTTTGGAGTAAAAGCTTTACCTTAAGGGACTAATGTGCCGTTATACCAACTTAATTGTTTCGTGTACATATATGGAAGTAACAGTTGATTGAAATTTGAATTAGTAATTTGACGTCAGAAAATGTTCAATGATGATGTGCAACATTTGATATATTGGGAGTACTATAACTCCCATTAAAACTAATGCACAGTACGAGATACAAGATGACGTAGCCACTGATGGTGTAACATCATATTAGAATTAATTAAGTGATTAACTAGTTAATTAATAGTCTGCAACCATCACACTAATTAATGTTTTCATATACGTATACATCTTTAATAATTATTATTATTATTATAGGTTACACATATGCAAGTTGTATAAAATGTATTCTTACCGATGGAAGGTTATTCTAGAGCTTGGAGGTAGGAGTCTTTTAACATTCCTACAGTGGCTAACAAAGCAAGACATGTTAGAGGCCTAAAAAGAATAGTGCAAATCGTTTCCACCAATTTCTACTTTTTAAAGTCTATAAAACTCTTATTAGTTTAATTATGTATGTGTAAAAACCGCACATCTACTAAAAAGACAACACACTGTATGTATGTAATGTGATCATTGTGATCTGTGAAAAACAGACAAAAAGCAGCAATAAAACAAGGCTCAAGACAAGACTACATTCAGCACTTTTCTTCATTTCCCAAATGCGCCAAACAGACAAATATAAAGATATTTTGATATGCAACCACCACCCAATAAAACAAACTGTTCAACTTATATCAAACAAAAAGTAGGTAGTAGGTAAAGGTAAATCCATAGATTAAAGAATATTGGTAAATCTTGGATAAATATAAAGATTTGTTTTGCAAATCACGAATCACGGTCAGTAGGTAAATAAGGCTGCGAACTGTCTAGTGTCAGCAGTGTAGTGTTGCCAATGCCAAAGCGTTAAATTATTCAGCGGTTGGATTCAAAAGATACACTTATACAGGAGAAAAGAAAACGTTTGGTTTTGGGAAAAATAACCATTATAATGAAAAATCATGTCACATTTCTGTAGCCTACAATTTGTGCAGGTATGAAATATCTTTAATTTGTCTGCTAAACTCTCAGATAAACAAAGAAATATATGGATAAATAATACTTTCCGTCTCCGCGTAAGGTATATCACGTATTCATTGTTTACATGTCTATCGAGGCGTTCATTGGTTCTCTTCCGAAGGACGTTGACCGTTGTTTACATTTTCTTGTGCCGCCATATTGTTTTATTGCTTTTAACGCTGTTTTTATCCAGTTATAAACAATTTTGTGTTGATTTTGCAGTTTAATCACGTTTTATACGGTTCAAAAATGACTACGGATTGTTTAATTTACTAAAAGACCTACAAAAGGGAGTAATCTCGTTCGTTTTATATGCAAGCATTGTTGTGTACATAGTCGTAGGTTAGGGTTATAGTTAGGTTTATTGTCTTATTGTTTTGTTGATTTAGCAATAAATAATTTTTCCTTCTGCCTCTCTCGTCTTTACACTCAAGTAAAAAACGTAAAAAGACAGTTGTGTGATTATCAGATAGATAGATAGATTAATAGATTTAGATTTATTTCTCTAAATTTAAATGTTACATAAGTATACCTATTTAAATTTGGTACGAGTATTTCAAACTTTACAGAATGTTTACATTATTACATAATAATAGACTGTATTAACTTTTCAAAATAATAATGCACTGGGTTCGATCCCCAGCTTTAAAATTGGCAACGTTGATATGTAATGGATGTATATCTGCGTTTTTCTAAATGTGTAACCCCCTTCTGAACAGTCTTGACTTTGAAATTGTTGGGGTTGCCTGATATATGTGGTACGTTATGTTGTTATTCCGTAGGCTCCCAGAAAATATTACGTTTAGAAAAAAGTGACTCGCTCTCCTACAGGTAACCGACCAAAATTTGAAGCATTTACAATTAGGTATGCTTTAATCGTTTCAAGTTTGATGACTTTTATGTAACCCGGACAGGAAAAAGATGTTTAAGAAAAATGTTTGTTTCCTAGTAGTTTTACCAAGAGACTCATTTCACTTCCGTTATCGTATCAAGGGTGTCTCATATAATTTGCTTTTTAATACTAACAAGAGTCGAGTCGAGGCTACTCTCTGCTTTATCTTTGCTTTTACTGGAATTAATTCAGAATCGATACCTACAGACCCGACGAGAGAGGAGGGGTGCGGGGGTGATGCCCCCGGGCTTGTCTAGGGGGCCCGGAAATTTTAAAATTTTTTGAGGGTTCATATTTTCTCTCCACGGCTCTGCCAAGATACCGATATAAATTAAATTTACTAAGTTAGAAAATTAACTGCAATTTATTATATTTTTTAATAGCCATATCAGATTGAAATAATTTGATGCGTTGTATCGAAAACAGGTTTGATAAAGAATCTGTTATCTTTATCGTAACTATATCCAACAATATTAAAATTAAAAACTGGAAGTAATGGTGCGGGAGCTAAGTGGCTTTTTCGGGCACTCATCGTTACAAGCATTTTCTATGCGCTGATTAATTCTATCGAACTTGACAAAATAGACTTCTGGCTTATGTCAGCCCGTCGAGTTGGCCATGGTTCAAGATATAAAAATCAGTGAAATTATATCATCGTTACAAAGCCAAGTTTTTTTGTGTGTACACATTTTATGTTTAGAATGAATAAAATAAGATCGCCAGAAAGTGTGGGCCATCAGGGACGCAACCAGAAAGGTCAAAGAGGTAAAAAAACGAAGTTATATAACATCATCGTTACAAACTTTTTTAAGGTTGAACATATTTTATGTTTTGAACACAGAAAAAAATTCCCAGAAAGAAAATGTTTAGGATTTTCGAAGAAAATTGGATTTTTTTCCGCATATTTCATCTCAGAACTCTAAACTCATCGTTACAAGTTCTGGCTCCTTTTTAAAACGTAAATAAGCTCCTTCAACAATAGAATAGCCTCCCCATAAACAAAGTCAACAAAAGTACCATAGGCTCTTAAATATACAGGAATTTAACACTTTCGGCTAACTTGACTCCGTACCGTATCTCACATGTATTGTATCATTATTACCTTTCTGGCTGCGCCTCCTGACGGCCCACACTTTCTGGCGATCATATTTTATTCATTCTAAACATAAAATGTGTACACACAAAAAAATGAGCCTTGTAACGATGACATGATTTCACTGATTTTTAAACAGTGTTCGTGACGCTCCTGACAGGAGGTGCCCCGCCAGAAGTCGATTTTATGAATTGTTATCATCCATTAAACCATAAAAATATCTCAAAGTTCATAAAGCGATGAGCTGCCGAAAAAGCCACTTAGCTCCCGCTCTATAAGGTAGTGCATTATGTAGAGTATATTTGTTTACAATATAGAGATTTAAAAGTAATATGATGTTATTTTTGTTTTATGTATATGGTACGGGTAGTGTATGACCAGATTCATTATACAGTATCGGAAAATCTTGGATTAGGCATGCAAACAGAGCTGCCTACGCACATGTGGTGAGGAAAGCAGGTAGCACGAGTAGGATGTGTTATACGATAAAAAAAAATAGCCTAGTTGTTTCGCTCTCGCTTGCTCTTATTGTCATATCTAATCAAACGCTTGCCGGTACTGTTGAGTGATAAGTATGTAAACTTTTAGATGAATATGTTATACTGTAATATGAAAAAATACTAGTTGGTTTCATTTATATGCTAACATATATAGATGTTTTTATTTTCTTGACCGTTAATATCAAATTAAATGTTGATGCAGTTATAT
The DNA here is from genome assembly GCA_936432065.2 of Rutpela maculata. Classification (NCBI taxonomy): domain Eukaryota; kingdom Metazoa; phylum Arthropoda; class Insecta; order Coleoptera; family Cerambycidae; genus Rutpela; species Rutpela maculata. The sequence goes on along the minus strand of OW386287.2, from coordinate 53,453,394 downwards.
CCTGGGTTATCGGTCTTTATAATAAAATTACTCTTTTCTTACGTTTCGGTTTATTCAACCATCGTCAGGGAACTACAATTAAGTGAAGACCAATATTTTTTTAAATGCTATTTTGTATACACATACAATTTAAATCCATGTGTATAAAAAATAGCATTTGAAAAAATATTTGTCTTCATTTAATTGTAGTTCTCTGACGATGGTTGAATAAACCTAAATGTAGCAAAAATAATAATTTTATTATAAAGACCGCATAACCCCAGGATATACCTATATCAAGTTACTTTTATATCCTAACTTTTTTTTTTACTCAGAAAATGTAGAGTAACTTATCGTTTAAGAACCATTTAACTTTGAGAATTGACAGTTCAATACTTTCATTTCTCTTCAATAACACATTTTGTAAAAATTCTAACCAAACAGTACTCTTTTTGTCTCAATAGAGTCGTATTATTGTCAGATATAGTATTAAGTAATAGTCGAGAACATTAATCGATTATTTTAAAAATTTTAACCCCCTTATCTGTCTACGCCTCTGATTAGGCGACTCCATAAACATAAACATTCCTCTCCACTCTGCCCCTTTGAAGGTTATCCTCCCTACACACAACTTCTGTGTACTTCAAATGAGATTATTTATCCATATATTTCTTTGTTTATCTGAGGCTAAACTGAAAAGATACACAAATTATACGACTATTATTAGGGTTAGAAAATTATGCACAACCAGATCGAAAGATACAAAAATCATATAATTATACACCTATTGGCAACACTGAGTGTCAGACTACAGTAAAAGTAACACACTGTGATTGGTCAATATATTCGTATCATTTGGCGGTCAATTCAAATTGAATTCTTGTTTGTTCCTCAGCTGTTTATTGTTTACCTCACTTAACTCAATTTGTATTTGTCTTGAATACTTATTTTAATTATAATAATTGTAAAAACGGTAATATTTTCGTCGCCCATGATATATTAATAAAAATAATAGTTTATTGCTCGCTAAAATAGAAATAATTAAATATGAAATATCAAAATACTACACTATACAAAAATATGATTTATGTGCAGGGCATGACAAAATACAATTAGAATAAATTAAAATCTCCACATTAAATTAAACAGAGCATACATTCTGTTAGTTCTAAAATAATGATAAATGTGAATAAATAAGACTCAAGAAAATAAATGCAAGTATTTTTTTTAACAATCAGTTGTAATTCTAATCTGCCTAATGAACTTTTTTTATTTTATTTTTGAATATATTTTTAGAATTGTAACTTTTTATTGCCATAGAGGGCCGATTGTTTGCTCTCTGAAATATTTTGAAAGCAAGATTAGTTTATCCATATAATACTAATTTTCTAATTTACATTTCACTATTCTTTAAATAAAACATCATATATGGGATACCGCGGTTAGAGTGTAGTATCTATTGTACACATAAATAAAACAAAATAATGTAAATGAAACTGACAATTTATTATTGGATAAAAATATTGTGTATATGTTTTTTACGGCGGATAAGTAAGTATAATTAAATGCAACCGAAATTTCTTTGAACATGATCTGTGAAATAAAATATGGCCGGATCAAAAGAACACCATGTTTTTTTCGCAAGTTAGTTCTGGATTTTCCATTGCATCCAAAAACTCTGTTTCTCTCTCGCTTGTATAAGATGTTTTCTTTGTATTTAAAAAATGTCTAATAGATGCATGGCAATATAGGGACCAACCTGGGTTATCCGCAAGGAAGTTAAATGTTTGCATTCGATAGGAATTGTAAAAATGTTTGTGTTCCTTGAGAAGTAGAGTGCACTGAGGGACATTTAAAAATCCATTATTTATTGCATACACTAATAAAAATTTAACATGATTACAGGAAGTACTTTCACTTCACATAGCATATGCAGTAAATGCACTGCTCTTTCTGTAGCGACCGTTTAAATCAATATTGAGAACATATTTTTTATATACAAAACAAATAAAAACTATCTGAGTGATGAAGTATTTTTACCATTCATTGAAATTCTCGGCTATCATATAAAAGATTTATTTAACATCAGAATTTTTTTCATAAGATCAGTACTTTTTTTTTCGATACCAGTACGTTAATTTTTGATTCACTGGCAACGCTGAAGGGTACACATGGTTGATGGTTCTTCTTGAGGCCCCTGCATCCGTTTTCTTCCTATTTAAATATAATTGTTTTAACAAACAATTAATTAAATAGTCCCGTCGACTCCAATAATGCAAATATTGCAAAACAATAATGATTAATGATATTCCAGCATTAAACAATCAAATATACAGACAGAAAGTAAGTTGTGACTTCCCAAGATTGGTAGACTATACTCTACAAATCTTGGTGATTTCCATAATACCCGAATAATATTTTCTTTCAACAGTGAAGTTGTAAAAAATGTCACACAAAATGTTAACCAATCACCATTGAGCACCAAAGAACCAATCACAGTAAAGTCAGGTGTTACTTTTACTGCAGTCTGAATCCTTGCTTTCTAACAGTGAAGTTGTCAAATGTCATACAAAATGTTAACCAATCACCATTGAGCACCAAAGAGCCAATCACAGTAAAGTTAGGTGTTACTTTCACTCAAGATTTGTAGAGTATGAGGTTCCTTAATATAGAGTTAGTGCGGGGGTGAAAAGTCAGACTATCCTTGTTCTCCAAACGCGCAATAGCGGCGCAGTTATCTCATTCTAGAAGAACGTCTGTACTGGCCCGAAATATGGTCTCACTACTATGATCTGTAGTGTTACATTCTACAACTTATCCTCATTGCCAGCATGCAGAACAGTGACTCAAAATGCGAGGATAATTACCTCCGACCTCAAAAGCGGGTCATTGCGAGCCCGTTCCAGTTACGAGTTCTTTGCTTAATTAACATTACACAAATTTGTATATGCTTACAATATTTTGAATAAGGCCCTGCATCTGGTGTGATTTCACACCAGATGTTCATTGGCTAATGGCCTTTTTATGGTGGGGACCGTGAGTTATTAGGCCACCTTATACTCTACCAATCTTGACTTTTACTGTAGTCTGTCTAGTGTCGAGCTGTCTCCACCTTCGAGCATATAAGGGAAAATAGAGATGCCTTTTCGATTTTACAACAATGCAAATGTTTGTTCTGAACACTTATGGACAAGAAACGCGAGGCTTATTTTGTACCAACCAAGAGAATCGGGGATTAATAGAGATTGCAGTCAGTGATACCGCACGACGTTCGCTACAGGGGCGTAGGGAGCCAACTTTTTTTGGGGGGGTTATTTTTCAAAGGCCATGGCAGGTTAAGATAAGTGTCCGTGCCTTTGCAGCCTTTTTACGTGTGGTTCCTTCCAGGGATGTATCTTTGCGTAAGATACTACCAAAATAGTTTTGACCTGAAAAACTTCATATCTGAGAAAATTTCTTTTTTGAAAATCCGAAAAAAAATTTTTTCTTAATCATGTGAACCAATTTGTTTGTATTTCACATATATTGTAAAACTACTAAAGACAATTTATTAATGATATTTTCAGGAAATCTTTTCATGAAAAAAACAAAAATTGATGCTTTTGAATTTTTTGAAAAATTTAAATACATACTTACATGTTAGCGACCACCTACATTTTTTTACTAATTATACACCATACAATAACCTATAACATATTTTTTACAAAACTCCATCGAAAGGGTAACATAGTCAAATTAGCAAAAATAATGTTTCGTGCATTAATATATCGAGTTTCTAACCAATTTATACTTTTTTTCTTTATTTGTTGTAATTAGTACGTAAATAAAGTGTAATAAAGTATATGCCATATATCTCGTAATAGATTATACATTCATTACGGTCAACATTTCGCGTAAAGGACTATACATCCTTTCTAGTTTAATCTCCTGTCATTTAATAATGTAACTGCGCGTGATTGAAATACTGAGTATGGGGATAATTTTACTAAGTGGGAGCTAGAACTTTTGTATAAAAAGCCAGCCGGAATCATTCACAAATCAGAGTTTAATTGACTTTCATACTTTAGCGAGCTGAGCTAGGGGAACGAAATAAATTTAACTTCTCATATGGCGCTGCGGACGCTAACCAGATACCCGCTATTTTCATAAATAGAGGACTTCTCGTTTGTGTCTGTTTCGCCGTCGACCGTCGATTAGAACCTGCATATAGACGACATTATAAAAGAGATACACATTACACTCACTCCGTTTCTCTCTTATTTGTATTTGATTATATAATATAAAGTCGCACAAGATACGACAACCTGATGTTTGTACATATTTTGGAAACTACGTTATTTGTTAATAAATGATTTTATTTGGATTTGGTTTCTAATTTCTGGTATAAATGATGAACCCTGGGAAAATCTCCAAACCTGCTACCCAAATGGAGAAAACACCATTACAAAATACATTATTGTTTAGTGCTACTCTGGTGTTATAATTTCTGAACCCACGATACAGAGTGTTTACGTGTAAGCACGAAACATTATTTTTGCCAATCCCCTCGCAGAGGGGAGCTGGTAGTACCGGTAGCTACTCCCTACGCCCATGGGGTGAGTGACTACTGGGTTCGCAAATCATGTGCCCTGAGCAGACGTAATGAACCGAGGATGACGGCCTTCTGCATTCTGCTGGCTAAGACCTTTGCCAAAATTCGGCATGCCAGTATGATCTTAAGTACTGAAAGCAGTATGTGTCTAATTCCACCGAGGGCTCCTATAATCCGTACCAATATCTTCAACAGTATGGTCTGGATAGAGTCTGCAGAGTTCGAAGAGCAAATCTCGATACAGTATTATCATTATTATTTAAAATACAAGATCTCAAAGGTCATGTTATTATTGACACCATGGATTTTAGATTATAAATGGATACTTTTTACGTCAATGACTGAGACTATAAAGTAAATAACTTACTTGTTTGCCAACACCCTTTTGTTAAATGTTTGTCGACGAGGCCGCAACTTCAAAGTAGGTACCGCAGTATTTTTAAGAAACACCTTTTTTCCACCTTGTATAAAACTGTCAGGAGTAAAATGTTCTGAACAAATTTTTCTCGAAAAAATTGGAGACGGTTCCAGTGCTCTTCCGATTGCGGGCATCCAAACTGGATATCTATCCTTGGTAATACTAGAAAATATCCGTAAAATATAATAAACACAAAGTAAATTTGAAGCGTCTAAATTTACCTATAAAATCGTATTCCTTCAAGGCGATTTTTAACATAATTTTTGCAAAAGGGAATTATACACTTCATTTTTTAAGTCTAATACAACATACAACAGTCATATAAGTACAGACACAGAAGAAGAAAAGAAACAATCAGAAGGGAATGTCGGCAAAAAATCCTTTGATCTCGTGTTGTAAATTTTCGCCATTCTTTTGTTGGGCGAGTTCAGGACAGTACTCAATATTTTTTACCCCTTTTAGGAACGGCCCGGTAGAGATTCAGAGAACCTGTGAATCATTAGATGAAGACAAATAATATTTGTTTTAGATTTTCAATATTTCTTAACTAGTTAGGCGGCATCATGATATATAAACTGTATCACGAGGCGAGATCACGTCACTCGCCATTTGTCGCAGACGATCCGGTTACAGAAGAAATCCAAACACAACTTTTGCAAGTGTAATGTAGAAAAGGTTAACCAAGAAATATTGATATACCAAAAACAAGGGAGAAATTTTTATCAAGGTATAAAAAAAAATTGACATACCTACCCTAGAAGAAATCGGAAATTATTACTCAGAGGATTCGGACAAAACTAATGTACTTGCAGAGCACTTTAAAAAAGCTTACTCTGAAGAACAGAGTCCAGATTTCAACCAAGAAAACTATAATGCCATAAACAACTGGTACCAAAACTATCGTAACAACGTTCCCATCATCAACCATCCAAATATTAACGAAGAGACCTATTTTGACCTATTGTCGAAAGCAGAAAACACAGCTCCTGGTATCGACAAAGTTTCATACAACATTTTAAATAACTGAACTACGAAATCCACCAGCACATTATTAAAACCTATAATTTCTGTATCCAGAACACATACTTTCCGAAAGAATGGAAAAAGCGAGTCATAATAACTATTCCCAAGCCCAATACAGATTATTCCAAAGCTCACAACTACCAACCAATCACACTTTTGCCTGCACTTGGAACAATATTCGAAAAAATCATAAAAACATTACTCGAAGAACATGTTAATCACAAAATACCAGGTTACCAATTTGGTTTTACCACAAAGTCTTCTACCCTTCATCCAGTCACAATAGTAACATCAAATGTTCGAACGGCCAAACTGGAAGGAAATAAATCAGCAGCCCTATTTTTAGACATCAATAATAGACTGGCGGTACATGACCAGTCAGGTGTAACGTTTTTAAAATGCATGCCAGTCATGTATATGAATGAAATTACCATGAATATGCCGAAACGCAAATTTTATGCAGTCGTCGCATGCAGAAGGGTGTGCAAATTGATTTTTTTTTGTATTGTTTTTTTATTTTAAAACGGATGCCAATAGTGTCAAACGAAAAGCCTTGAAAAAAAATCCAAAATCAAGAACACCAAAAAATTTTACGATTTAATGTGCGCATCAAAAGTTGTTTTGCGCGCGGAAACTGCATGCCAATGAATTACCGCTGGATTCCTTTTTACGGCTTTTCGTTTGGCACTATTGGCATCCATTTTAGAATTAAAAAAAAAAAAAAAAAATCGATTTGCACATCCTTCTGCACGCGACGACTGCCTAAAATTTGCGTTTCTGGCATATTCATGGTATTTTCATTCATATATATGATTGGCATGCATTTTAAAAACGTTGCACCTGACTGGTCATGTACCGCCAGTCTATAAAGCATTTGACAGTGTATGGTATATGGGACTAATATACAAGCTAAAATCTCTGGACTGTCCCGACTACATGATACACTTATTAATAATAAACTTCCTGGATCTGCGACAAATACAAATAAAAAGTAATAACAGCTATTTCGAACATTTTGTCCCAGAACAGGGGGTTCCACAAAGGTCACCTCTTTCACCTATTTCATATAACATTTATTGCCACGACATCTACAGCCACAGCCATCTGGACCCAGGATATTTCAACAGGGGAACCTACATACTGCAATCGCTGACGACACAGCATTAATATCACACAACTCAAACCTTTCCAGTACAATCCAGCAACTGCAACATTTGATAATAACCACAGAAAACTGGTTCAGCCTATGGTGACTCAAACCAAACTCTCTGAAATCCCAACTGGTACTTTTCAATCACAATCCCAATCTAAAGTCGCCCACAGTAACTATTGGTAACGAAACAGTAAGACCCAAAAATTCAGCCAAATACCTCTGAATCCAGATCGACCACAATCTGAATCTCAACCAGCACACCGCTCTGACGAATTAACGGAAAAATACAAGAGCTAAACACTTCCGAGCCTTGACCTATAAATATAATGGAATATCCACATTAACAGCAGTAAAAATCTATAAAAGTATCTGCAGACCCATATTGGCCCTTTGGATCTTTCCAATAAAGAACATATTTATTTATTTATTTATTTAGAATACATGTATACATATGTACAACTAAAAATGTATGCATATTTTAATAAATCCTTGTAACGACGCACCTGAAATTAAACCCAAAATTCCGATCAGTGTATATTATAATCCTATAAATAATTATGTAAAATGTTACGGAGGTAATAAATTCGATAATGCTATTAAAATAAAGTAATCAAATAACAAATAAATAATTTCCTTGTACATTTTATTTTCCAACAGTTCACTGATAAACGTCGTCGACTGCACGTCGGGGATAAAATTAGTTAAATTTGAAGTGCTGAGAAGCACCCCCTCGCGCATTTGCGCCCCTAGACAGTTGCCTGGTTTTCCTATTCTGCCCTGGTTTATGCTATATTGTAACTAAACTTTATGAAAATAGCTGCCCTGTGAAACAAAAGGCGGTCCAAAGAGACGTGCCTTGGTGGAATAGGGATCTCAGCCGCCTCAAGGCTGAGACCAGAAAAGCTTTCAATAGAACCAAAAAGTCTGGAAACTGGGAGGACTATAAAAAAGCCCTCACGGAGTACAACAAAGAATTGAGAAGGTCTAAAAGAAGATCATGGAGACAGTTCTGCGAGGGGATAGATGAATTAGCCCCAGCAGTCCGTCTCCAAAAAGTCCTTGCAAAAGACCACTCAAATGGAATAGGGCTACTCAAAAAGCCCAATGGCCAACATACAGAGAGTCAGCAGGAAAACATAAGAGTACTTTTAGGTACTCACTTCCCTGGCTCCCATGTAATCGAAGGTGAACTTCCACAGGCCTCCCTGGAAGAGGATGCACATCGTCCTACCAGGGAAGGGAAAAGGCTAGCTGGAAAAATATTCACCCCTAGTAGAATTAAATGGGCAGTATCGACCTTCAAGCCCTTTAAATCACCGGGCAGGGACGGTATTTTTCCTGCCCTGCTTCAACATGGAATTGAGGAACTTATCCCATGCCTGAGAAGCATATTCATAGCAAGCTACACTCTTGGGTATATTCCCCAAGCTTGGAGGGAAGTTAAGGTGGCGTTTATCCCAAAGATAGGCAGACGTCCACCAGACGAGCCAAAATCTTATCGCCCCATCAGCTTAACCTCTTTTCTCCTTAAGACAATGGAGAAAATATTAGATCAACAGATTAGAAGCGAAATAATTACAGTGAAACCGCTTCACTCGAAACAATTTGCCTATCAACCTGGAAAATCAACAATAAATGCTCTACATGGCCTGGTTAAAGGCATCGAAAAGACATTTACTGCCAAGGAACTGGCTCTGTGTGCTTTCATAGAGGGTGCTTTTGATAACACCTCCTATGAATCCATACAAAGAGCCGCGGAAAATAGGGGTATACAATCCCCAACAATCAAATGGATACAATCCATGCTAAGAAGCAGAATAATTACCACAGATATGGGGGGTGAGTCGGCCACCGTGACTGCAGTTAGGGGCTGTCCACAAGGTGGAGTCTTATCGCCCTTGCTGTGGTCAATGGTGGTCGACGATCTCCTCCATAAGCTGAGCAATTATGGCTTCAACGTTCAGGGCTACGCTGATGACCTGGTCATTACTGTCAGGGGCAGGCATGAGGTTATGATCTCAAACCACATGCAAATTGCCCTAAACATAATATCCAAATGGTGCTCGTCAGAGGGTCTTAGTGTCAATCCGAGCAAAACAGTTATTGTTCCATTCACCAAAAGGAGAAAACTCAACTTGAGAGCTCCTATGTTGAATGGAACAGTACTGACCTTTTCCAGTGAGGTCAAGTATCTAGGAGTAATTCTGGACCAAAAACTCACCTGGAACTCACATTTAGAAAGGACACTTACCAAGGCAACAACGGCCATTTGGACGTGCCGTAGGCTGTTTGGTAAGACTTGGGGTCTAAAGCCGAAAATGATACATTGGTCATACCTATCGGTTGTGAGACCTATGGTTACCTACGCGTCATGCATATGGTGGCCAAAAACAGAAGAAAAAGTAGCACAAGGAAAGTTGCAGAAATTGCAACGCCTTGCCTGTCTAGGGACTACAGGAGCAATGCGCTCGTGTCCCACAGCAGCTATAGAGGCAATGCTGGACTTACTTCCTCTGCATTTGCATGTGAGGAAGGAGGCAGCACTTAGTGCCTTAAGGCTGCATCAGGCACTTAAATTCAGACCAGGCGACCTGGTTGGTCACTTAAGGATTCTGGAGTTAATCCAATTCGAATCCATGACCAAACCCACTGACTCAATGCCAATCAAATATGACTTTGACTGCCCGTTTGATGTGCTGATTGAAAGCCGTCAGGCGGGTAGGGCCGGAGCATTGCGATTGGAGAAAGAGTCACACATCTGGTACACATACGGATCGAAGATGGATGAAGGGATTGGTGTGGGCGTAGCAGAGCCTAAATGCAGGCTATCTAAAGCCCTTGGTAACACCCCAACCATCTTCCAAGCAGAAATTTATGCTATAGATCTATGCGCCCAGGAATGCCTAAATAGAGGCACTCGAAGGGCAAAGATCTATATACTTTCAGATAGTCAGGCAGCATTAAAGGCTCTCAGGTCATATACCTTTGAGTCAAAAATTGCCTGGGAATGCAGACAATCCCTGAAGCAACTGGCAAAAAACAACAAGGTTACCTTGATGTGGGTGCCAGGGCATGAGGGGATAGAAGGCAATGAATTAGCTGATTAGCCTCGCAAGAAAAGGGGCTGAAGCACCCTTTTTTTGGACCTGAACCGTTCTGTGGCCTATCCAGGGGACACATAACGGAGGAGGTCCTAAAATGGGAAAAGGAACAAAAAGAGTCCTACTGGAGGAACACTCCAGGACAAAGACAAGCAAAAAGGTTTATAACCTATTCTACAAAGAATGCCACAAGGCTTCTCGAACTGGAAAGTCCGATTTAAGGCTGATCACAGGCCTTCTAACTGGCCATTGCCCCTTGAGATACCATCTCAAGAACATGGGCATGGCAGAAGATGACAAATGCAGATACTGTGAAGCTGCAACCGAAACTGCGGAACATATACTTTGTGAATGCAAGGTGTTAATCCGCATTAGGCTAAAGTACCTAGAACAGGCGGAATTAACGCCTGAAGACATAGGGAAATTAGCCCCCAGGAAAATCGCAAGCTTTGCAAAAAGTCTTGGAATCCTGGGTAACAACTAGATGCAGGGTAATTCACAAAAGATCTTTTAGGTCGAGGTGAAGAAAGGCCAACCCAGGGCCTTAAACAATCTACAATCTACAACTAAACGTTTTTATTTTTCAAAAAATTTTAAATTTTGAAACTCCCAGCGCCTCATGGCGCTTTTAATTACGTGGCGTCGTAGTGCATAGCATGACTTGCCCTTATGGACGGCATTAATTTACCATTCAAATTTGAGTACTATTGGATTTACCGCTCTTACTTGCTTACAAGACGGATGAACATGTAGATGATGGACATTTTGAAAATTACTCAGAAATCGATAACTTAACACAATATGATTTTTTTTCTCTACAAGCGATATTTACAAATTTAAAAAGTTTGCCGATCAAATGCAATGTACTCTTTGTTTATGTATTTGCGAAGAATATAATAAGGGAATTGATAACCCGTTCAAGTTTTCTGTGAGTTTTGTTCTTAAGCTCTTTATTATGGTACACAAATAATATACAAAACATTGCCTATTTTTTATTATTTTGGGATTAGTGAAAAATATTTAAACATATACATTTGTTTTTCTAGTTAAATATCTCTTAAAGAAATATATTCCATCCATTTTGTTATATTTTACATCCATTTTGTTATATTTTAATTTGTGTCGGATTAGGATTGGCGTTTTCTTGATTTTTTTCTTGTCTCTTTTTCACATGCCTTTCATGCCTACGTTTAATTTCTAATATTTCCTTCATCTCTTCTTTATCTTCATCCTAAAAATATATTACTAACAATTTTTCTTATTATAATAATAAATACATACTGATTGATTTAAACGTAGAATCAAAGCTCGTTTTCCATCAGACATCGGTTGCGAATACACCATCAATTGTTTTAACCTTTCAGGAGGACTAACGCCTCTCTCTACCACAAGTACAATCCTCGCCCACTATAAGAAATTTACATATAGCCACATTAACAGATAAGAGTATTACTAGGAAGTTTTACCTGTCTTTGCCATTCATTACGAGTTTCTGCAATTTTTTGGTAAGTATTTCCCATCATAGCAATTAACATGTTAATAAGAAGGATGGCAACAATTCCCATGAATATAACAAATAGGATCTAAGAACAAAAAAACATTTAACCTTTTGACTGCTGATGATGTCTGGAGGCACCATCTCCCTACTACCTCTCAGTGCTCATGACGCCTTCAGGCGTCCTTCGTATAACCTAGTTTCAAGTTTTTTCTTTTTTTTTTTTGTTAATTTTGGCTTCCATTTGTTTTAAAAAGATTATATTTTTGGCAATATCTTGCCAAAACCAGTCAAAACTAGTACACGTGCAACAGAAAAACAAGTTTGATTAGGTTAGCCACCAGGCCATACGGGCCATATTATGTCAGCAGTCAAAGGCTTAATACATTTTACAAGATTTGCACTGCTGGGTAAACATAATGGGCCAAAAATGTTTATATTATGCCTTTGATACATAAATAACTACATAATCTTTATTATGGCTTGTTCGATTTCCTATATTTGGTTCAGTAATTTATACAACTTTGGTATTTTACCTTTGCCTCATACTCATGCTCTGTTCTTGCAAACGCATCATAATAGTCTCCAAAATTAGTCATTGACATAAGAAACATGGCCATAATAGATTCTATTGGTGTCGATATAGGATTTGTTGCTGAATCGTCTACATCTTCTGGCGTCAACGGATTATCGAATGACAGAAAGATTATATAATAAGCTGTAACAACACTCTTAATAAATAATAACAATAATTGTTGAAAATCTACCTTGAGAGAAACCCATTACAAATACCAGATATATAGAAGCAAACCTAATTAAATCACCCATAACCATTCTGTATATCATAACTACAAAAGGGCCCACGGTTTTAAAACCTCTAAAAAGTTAACTTTTAATTGGATTAAAGTTGGCATATATAAAATTTTATTACCGGCAAAAGAATAGAAAATATGGTGCAGTTGTTAACATTACCATAACTGCAACTGTGTCTTCTATCTCATCCTGACAAGCGAGCCTCAACCAAGGTATAATAAGCATCAATATGCAGGAGAACAGGAACATCACTCGAGAAGGAGAAGTTTTCTGGAAAAATGTTTTCAGTTATTGTGTAAGGCACAGTAAATATGATTAAATGATATAATTCGTTAATAACTTCAAAAGGAAAAACAATTAAACCCAGAGAATTGGAATTAAATAAAGATATAGTACATATACGTCGTAATGTGATTTGTTTTGTATCCCCCACCTATATGAGAAGACGGCAGAATTGTTGGCCCATTAATAGAGCGGCATCCCTAGAAAAATTTCATCTACAGTATGTCCGTGGATGGGGGTTTACAATAGGTGTAATGGCTAAAATTTTTAACTTTTCGAGAAAATGTTATTCTTTATGAAAGTTTCTGCTTGCCTAAAAAATAGTAATAACGTTGAGAAAAATTATATTTTTTGTGCGGGGAGCTCAAAAATTACAAAAACTTAAAATTTCGTAAGAGTAAATTGGTTATATTTTTTATTTTGGAACAAAATGTGAAATAAAAAAGTTGTTTCAAATTATATGGTCTCTCCAAATTCAAAATTTCATTTGAATATTGCAATGCAAATAAGTGAATTTTTAGTTAAATACTTCGGTTCGGTTTTTGTCAAATTTTTATTTAGCTAATTGCATTCGAACAAGGCGAGTAAATATCAGATAAACAATTCTGGATTTATAAAAGCAAATACATATTTGAAGGTTGTGACTTTATTAAATACCACAATTCAAAAATATTGCCTTCTAGTACGGTTAAAATAAGGTTTGTATGGAAATATTTTATTCTCCTTCAAAATTCTTTGGGTGCAAGTTTCTTTAACCACCTCCAAATGCTGGGCTCGATTCTTAACGAAAGTTAAGAAAGTTTTCTATAATTTTTTGGTCAATTTATGAACTGTCGAAACATACACATTGGGAAATCTGAATTGTTGAAAAATGTAATGGTATGAACTTCCACCGTCTCCATAGCTCTCTATTAAAGAAATTCCTTGCTCCACAGTTAACAACTTAAAAATAATTTTTGAATGCAGATATGTCATGATATGTAAACGTAACTAGGTTAAAGCGCACCTAACAATCAAATAGGGCATTACAGGAATTATACAGGATGTTCCTAAAATAGAATTCCAAATTTCTACAGCTTCTTGTATTTACTAAAATAAAATAAAAGTAAAAAAAAAATAGAAGTTTGATAAAGCCCGACAAATATTTTAATAAAAATTCACATTGGAAACATTGCAATATTCAAATGAAATTGTTAATTTGGACACATCATATAATTTGAAATAACTTTTTTATTTCACATTTTGTTCTAAAATAAAAAATATAACCAGTTTACTCTTGCGGATTTTTAAGTTTTTGTAATTTTTGAGCACCCCGTATAAAAAATATAATTTTTCTCAACGTCATTACTATTTTTTAGGCAAGCAAAACCTTTTGTAAAGAATAACATTTTCTCGAAAAGTAAAAAATTTTAGCAATTACACCTATTGTAAACCCCATCCGCAGACACACTATATAATATATATAATTTTGAACATAGCTTGCAAGTTGTTGATACTTTTTATGTCAGAACTAACATTTCTTAACGATTTCTAGTAGTGGGCCAACTAACTTTATCTTGGAGTCACATAATACGTTCACTTTACTTCTCTATCCCATTTCGATCTCTGTGGTTAAAACTGTTAAAAATATTATTTATTAGTGTTGCTAGAAATTCCAGATCTTTCTGTTACTCAAATATTAGTGGTGAATATTATGTTTTAGGTTCTTCAACTCTGTGGTGTGTACATATTGATTTTTCCCTTCAAGTAGCTGCAAACGATAATATGGGGTCCATAAATTAAGCGACCTAGATAGAGAGTCAATGTTTAATCTGAGGTATCATCTCCAAATTTCTTTTTGCGACCGCATATGCAATATAACACTCATGTTGAAACTACATATCAAGATCCATTTGCTCTAATTCGGGTGCCAAAAAGTCACGCAACATGTCACAGTAACACTCATGGATAACAATAATGGCATCACCTGCTGTATATTCGATATCGTCTGCTGATATCTCTACTATAAATACACTACTCCAAGCAATAATTTTAATATAAGTGAATGTAATAGTATGTCGTGGATATTCCAAGAATTTTTCATGCCCTGCGCCATCTATATTTTATTTGTTTAGATGACTACTCAAGTGAAAACGCATCTCATAACTCATGATGATTTTTTAACACAATCCTTTTAAACAAATTCCATGTCCTTCTCTACCATGTAGCGCTGAAATACAGTGTACTAATATCTTACTGCTCAACTGTAAAAGTACAAGAGACATGTGTTGAACAAAAATAGCAACCAACCGAAATCTTTTAGTTATTTTTACCATATTCTTTATTGACTTGTTCATCTACTAGCACCTAATTAATGTTTCACTATTAACATTTATAAAACCTAATTCATACTAACTAGATTCTCAATAAACATTCTTCCCCCCAAGAATCTTGCTTCACGAACGGCAGCTGCCAGATACAAGAAAGCTCCAACTGTCATGGCAATTTCCGCAGTGAATCTAATTTTTGCCTCGAGTGATTCTAACTGCATTAGGCGACATTCTTCTTGCAAATTGTCCCACCATTCTTCCACATCGTAATCATCATCATCATCATCATCCTTCTCTGCAAAATAGAGGGTAAATCATACATTCCAGTAAAATTCCACATTTTTTTTTACCTTTATGAGTCGTAGGTGTAAGAATTGTGTTATTAATTAATCTCAAACTCACATTCAACATAGTAGAGGCGTTATCAAAGGTAACATTTTTTAAGTGAGGAATTGAGGAATTTGTACTATTCTTTGCAATTTTATTATTTACTGGAGGACCAGGTCTTAACGTGAACGACACTAAAGATATTATAAAATAAAATGCAAACGTAAAAAATTGTCGGTAGAATTTGAATTTTACAAATGTGTTCCATTTGGAGTTTAACAAGTCTATCAACACCCCATCCATTAGTTCCAAATGTTCATCTTTATCCTAAAAATAAGCTAATATTTTAAGGCATCCAATTGATTAGCATTTACTTACTCCAAAGACCACTAGATTTAAAGCAGATGTTTTACTAATATGGCCTGTTTCTATATCGATTGTATCTATTTGAGATAAAGGGTAAGCGGCACAAGTTATACTACCTAAAATTTTATAATATAGAATTATTCGAGTACTTCAAACTGTTGTTAATTTCATAACTGCAAGAAAGCAAGCTGTACACTTGTTTTATAGTGTGTTACAAAGACAAAGGTACCGAAGTGCTGTAGTCTTTGTGAAATGTGCTTAATTTTCATCTACGCCCAAATTGCCTTAAATTTAATTGTTGACTTCAATTTTAAACCGCCATTAAAATCAAATGTGGTTTGCGACCATCTGGTCTATTGTGGCCCCCTCCTAATTATATTTCACCCAATAGGTTCAGCCGACTACCTTATTGGATGAGAGATCGTCCAGGTCCTCTGGTAGCAGTTGCCCTTTGTCAAAAAGTGAGAACCTGATTCTTTCCGCTTCAGGACAGATACATAGAACGTGCACTGCCACGTCATCCTCCTCCAAACACAGTTGGAATTCAGCGTTGTCTGCTATTCTAAGTCTGTGTAGGTGGTGATTTAGTCTGCGGTGCCCGGTATATAGGCCAACTAGAGTTTTTAGGTGTAACCTATTTAACTCTAATAGTGTTTTAGTTCTTGATTTTAAAGGATATGTAATAAACTCCTTTGAATGAACTATTCCTGGTAGTTCTTGAGAGTACTGGAGGATTTTCCTCTCAATCGAGGTCAAGATGGTTGTTTTTGTAGTGCTTGTCGATATGCCTCTGGTTCGATGAATTTCGATACCACACCTTCCCTGGCTAAGGAATCGGCTATTTCATTGTCCTCCGTGCCAGAGTGGCCCGCTATCGACTAGAGTTAACTTGTTGTTTCTGCCCATCAAGTTAGAGACTTTTGGCAGTTCCAGACCAATTTAGAATTGCAACGATGTGAGCCAAGAGCTTTAAGAGCTGCACTTGGCTGTCTGAAAAGATTTTTATTGATCTGATAGTCTAGGATGTATCTGTTCAAACCCCCTTAAGACAGTCGCATTGTTACCCAGGCTCGAAGTTATTCTTACCTTTGAGTTGTGACTGAATACTCCAGCTCCAGCTCCTTCAGGGGTTTTGGAGCCATCTGTAAATCAGGTCTTGTAGGTCGATTTTATTCCGATCCCATTCGTCTTTTGCAGGAAACAGAACGTTAATCAGCAGTTCATAGTTGGTCACTGTAGGCATCACATCTAAAAGCATTCCCAGGATGTCCTGACTATCCATGTCACCTGACAGCCTGTTGTGTTCCATGATGCAAGCCTGCGGCATATTAATGAGCTCTTGTTGAAGTCTTCATTTTGCCCACCTGGCCTCTCTCTCCAAATAAATATGGAGCGGGGGTAGATCTAGGAGTATATCCAGGGCAGCTGATACTGTGGTACTTATTGCACTAGTTACTGCCAGGCATGCTTGTCTTTGTAAACCAGAGAGTTTGGCTTTGGTCGTTTGTTGTAGCCCTTTCGACCACCAAACTATAGAGGCATATGCTACCTTTGGTCTTATGACTATAACATATATCCAATATTTGTTGGGGACCCTATGCCCTAGGATTTTCCACAAATTCTACGACATGTCTACAAGGACAGTCTTGCTATGTGGATCACCGTTTCCACATGGGAGTTCCAGTTAAGTGATTTATCTAGTGTAACACCTAGATATTTCACTTCCCCCGCAAATGGAATAGTTTCACCTGCTAAGGAGGGCGGTTCTAAGTTATCCAGGCTCCTTTTTCTTGTGAAAAGTACTATTACAGTTTTGTGGGAGTTAACAGACATCTGCTCCCTCTCACACCAAATTTAAACTGTATCTAGCACCTCTTGAAGGGTATGGAAGAGTACCTACCTGTTCAGATTTTCCTGTAACCATAATGACTAGATCGTGCGCATAATATGCCTGAATCTCGACTTACCATAGAGAGAGAATGGCCAGCAGGTCGTCCACAAGCAGTGACCATAGAAGGGAGGAAAGAACCCCACCTTGGAGACACCCTCTTGCCGCCCTAAATCTGATCGTTTCTCTCTGTAGAAAAATCGTCATGATTCTATTTTCAAGCATAGTTTGGATTTAGCCAATTATGGTTAGCTCAGCAGCCGCCGCTGTATATAGGGAGTTGGGCATTGCATTGTTGAATGCTCCTTCAATGTTGAAGAAAGCTGCCACCGCAATCTCTCTTTTCCCGACTAGATTATTGAGTGCTCAGGATGTTTCCCCTGATGTGTCCGTCTAGCACCTTCTCCAGACCTTTCAACAGAAATGATGTCAGGCTGATGGGTCTTAGCAATTTAGGGTCTGGTTCTGTCCGATCCATTCCAAAAATATCAAGTCATTAAGAGAAAAGACTTTGGTGTCTGTATCTAACAGGCAACTGTGATATATAGCATGATGCAGTCAGAGATACCATACAGAAAAGGGAGAAGTCAAACTAGAATTACGCATGGATCACAAAATGTCTGCCAAAACACCTGTTTAAATCGTTAGTTTGTCACACATTACAAAAACCATTAGGATACAATTTTCAGACCTACTACTTAAATTAAAATTAGACGTTATTGTCCAGTAATTTGTATCTATCTTTGTATTGTTGAATGAATATTACCCCATGTTTAAAAAGTTAAACACATGATAAAAGTAAGTAATCTAAGCATGTATGTACGGATAGCTTGATCGTCGCCTTATTTGAATCATATATTTTGAACAAATCAAGCCCATAACATATCACTTTGGTTTAATGAAAATGTGGTATATTGTTTATCAATAGTGGTAAAAAAGACAATCAACATATTGAGTGCACCCACAGTCATAAATCAGAAAAAGACTCAAATAGCTAATAAGCAGAACAGTAACACCGCAAAGAGTGACAACTGAGATAATGTGAAGGGAAACATGACCTGCTAGAAGTGTGTTAGTGGATATTGTTCTATTGTAGCAAATCTTGGGTATATAAGGATAAGCAAAAAGGCCATCAGCATGCATTATCTGAGATAAAACTCAAGCAGCTGGCTAATCGGTTGAGACGTGAATTATGCAAGTGTGATATAAGTACAGTGACAGCATTTATCTCGAGAATAGAACATATTTGTACTCACCAATTTGCCAATA
Source organism: Rutpela maculata (assembly GCA_936432065.2). NCBI lineage: Eukaryota > Metazoa > Arthropoda > Insecta > Coleoptera > Cerambycidae > Rutpela > Rutpela maculata. The sequence continues at coordinate 53,434,380 of OW386287.2, read as the reverse complement.
TATTTCTCTTTCCAAATTCAAAATGTGAAAAAACATGTCAATCCTAGCTAACTTTGCTGCCAAAGTTAGGGGAGTGAGGTTTAAGACATTTCTAATGGACAGGCTTGCACCAACTTCATAGGCCATATCAAAATATTCCTAAATAAAAATATAAAGATATTTGCTCCTATATTTTAAAATGAATTGGCAGATTTTATATACCTTTATACTATTTCCAATAAAATTACACACAATACAATATTTTTTCATTGCAATGTACTCAGCTAAGAAATTATCATCAAAAATAATTATTATGACAATAATGTCAAATGTTATTATACATTATTTATTTCAATATAACTTCCCTAATAATCGGAGAAAGTTCTTGGCGAATGCCAAAGCAGTTTTCAGACCAGTAGATCTTCCACAAGATAAACCGAGAAAAATACTAAGGAACATACGCCTGTTGGGAATGCCAGCGAAACTAATGAAAGTAATTAAGGCTACCCCAAATGGATCTAGAGCGATAGTCGGAGTGCAAGGAAAACTAACAGAGAAATTTGAGATAGATAGTGATGAACGACAATGCGGCGCACCCTCTACGGATCTATTTAATCTGGTATTAGAAACTCTCATTAGAAAGGTGAATCATGGTATAGTTACTACAAAAAGTGTCCAAAGTGGATATGCTAATGATATTATCATCGTGGCTTGTAATAGGGGAACTCCAACAAGCCTTTATAAATATATATGTTCAGAACTTAAAGAAGGAGGCTTACAGATAAATGAGGATAAGACCAATCATACAGATTCGGCAAATGTAGTTTTATACATATGTCCTCAGATAAACGAGCGCAAGAAAGAAAACAGATAAATTAGGTGATAAGAATAAGATTTTACGAAGTGCGTAATGTGCTGAGAACAGTACAACCGTCTTACTTTTCCTAATTTCTCTGTTCTCTTTCTTGCTCTTGTTTATCACAGAATATATAAAAGTACATTTGCCGATTCTGTACGTATTGCTCCAGGGCATCCAGGAATTCCAACCACAGTATTAACATACAAGATTACCAGTTATAAAGAGCTATGACTTTTTCATATCTTATTCTAGGAAATAGCGTGCAAATTTGATGATGAAAGGTTACTATCTGTCAGTCAGTAATCCAAGAAACCATATATGTACCAAAGTTTTTTCTCTCTGGAAATTTTTGGCATGGTGGAGGGTTGGGGAGGGAGGGTTTTTTTTAATCGAATGGTTACCGATATCTGTCCGCATAGGTAGTTAGTATATGTACTTCAACATACCTAAATTAGGCTGGCAGACGAAACTTCTGGCCAGCGTGCGGTAACCGGAAATTGAAAAGAAAAATTTTTTGCTACCGGACCAAAATTGGCGCAAAATGTTTGTTTTGACGTGTACAGTACTGTACTGTACTGGCAGACATTTCTATCTGTCAGTTTTTGAGAGTAGCTTGAGTGGGGGGGGGAGGTTAAATTTACCAAAAATTTCTGCCAATATGTCTGTCAAAATTTAAAGTCTTGACCATTTTTCGCTACTTTGATGGCAAATTGTTCAAAAACCGACTGATAGAAATGTCTGCCACTACAGTACAGTACTGTACACGTCAAAACAAACATTTTGCGCCAAATTCGGTCCGGTAACTAAATTTTTTTTTCAATTTCCGTAATTGGGGTATGTGAAGTACATATACTAACTACCTCTGCAGACAGATATCGGTAGCCATTCGTTCAAAGAAAAAATGTCCCCTCCCTCCCTACCATACCAAAAATTTCCAGAGAGGAAAAACTTTGGTACTTATATGGTCTCTTCGATTACCGACTGGCAGACGGTAACATTTCATCGTCGAATTTACACGCTATTTCCTAGACTATCTAAGATCGCTTATTACAGAAAATAACAGTTGTGAAGAATACATGATATCCAGAATAATGTGCAGTAAAAGGTACTACCACTTAAGGGATTAATATCCAGCAGCATGCTTAAAAGTTGTAACTTAGGATTTCTAAACCATAGTAAGACCGGCGGTATATGGGAGCGAGGCATATGGACATTAAGAAACAACGATAAGACCAACAATGAGTTTTTGAAAGAAGGATGCCCCACAAAATATTTGGCCCAATACTGGAGGAATAAGGAGAGAGAAGAAGAATGAATTTCGAGATAGAGATAGATATCGTCTAATAAAATGTGTGGACATTGTAATACGTAAAATTGTAAAGAATATGATGGTTAATGTGACTAGGGGAGGAGCTTGGCTAAAATAATCGAATTATAGAGCAGAAATAACGATTTGGGATAAATACATAGAGACATAAAATAATTAAAATGTAAAACAAATACTATTTTAATATTGTCTACTATCTGTGGTGTGTTTATGTTTATGTATATTTTATATCTGTAAATCCTAGAGAGCGAATAAAGTCTTATTTATTATTTGACATGTTAAATTATTCTACATAAATAATATATAAAGGAGATAACAAAAGGGCTTTTGTACAAAGTCTAGGCAAAGGAGAGAGAGAGAAGCATTATCGCTAACAAACTGGGACCATGAAATATCTCCACTAATCTTTACTTATCTATAAATTTGTTTAATATTTTTATCAAGTAGAGTAAAGAATGATATTCATGACGAAACAGTAGATCTTCAATATAATCGAGCCTTGAGGAACTCCAGATGTTATTGTAATTTCAATAGGCCTGAATCAGACATCTGCCTACCAAATTTGATTAAAAATTTCCTCCAAAACTAGATAATTTGTGTGATAAAATTCAGTAATCCAGTGTCAAAAAACACAATGGAAATGACGTGTGTGAGCATATCTCTACTCTTAGGCCTAGTATCACGACTCAGTATGATCGTTGAGTGAAAAGTTTACCAAGAGGCGCAACCATGTACTTGAAATCGTAGCCCAAGCAGGGTCCGATGTATAGTACGGCGCCACCGGTATTGGGGTCTAAGATCTTAGTCAGTTGCACAAACATCAGTTAGGTTGATGGCATGCACTCGTATGGTTCGTGTCGCGTAAGTCGTCGCTTTTGATAAACAAGGAGATTTGTCTCTGCGCCAGAGACGGCTCTCATATAGACATAATATTTAAATGCAATGCAACATCTGAAACATTCAGAAAAACGACGAAATGGTGAAATATTCATCATTGCCAGCTACATTGTATTTTTAAATTTAACCTAAAAACGGAAATGATTCTTACAAAAACATGTAATGCATACCTAGCAAATAAAAAACAATTTTGAATCAAACACATACCTTCCTGTTCTGTTTAGTGTGTGGCGTGTTTATTATGTTTATTTTCATAACAATTAAATATAAAAACCCAATGAGCTGCTGGCAACATAAAACATTTTTTTTCCCAGTAAAATAAACCATTTTGATATAATATTAAATAATACATAACAAAGAAAATTAAGTAAAAGTTCCATGTACCATGTGCATCACAAATGCGCACAACGTGACAAAGTGAATTTTATTACTTTCACATCAATCACATCCAGTGGAAGTATAGTAACGGCAAAAAAATTTAAAAAAACTGTCATTGTTCAAATAGGCTTAGAATGTCATGAGACGTCGAGATTTTAAATTTGAGCAAAAAAAATTTCTGTTTGCCCGTAACTTTTTTGTGCGCATGTTTACTCTGGAACCGTTAAAGATATTGACTTGAAATTTGATACACGTATGTATTTTAACGAGAACTGGAACTAGATTATGTTTTCATTTTATTCCGTTGAAGGGTAAATTGGGATAAAGGGGGGGTAAATAAGTAAATCAAGCATGTGAGTCCATAAAATTGGTATTTAGTATATATAAGAAAAGGTAAGGGCTCAAAAAATTACTCCCATTACCACCCCCACCTCACTATTAGAGGGGAGTGGAAAAGCGTCAACATATTTTTTACTTCATTTGCCCCCTCTACCACCCCCTTCCACCACCCCCCACTACCGATGTGACATATCGTTTTATAGGTTTTTGGAGTAGGCGATTTCAAATATTATGTTATTAACGTTTCATAAATAATTTTCACATAGTGGAGTGCAATTTTTTTCTTCTTTGTGAGAGACTTGGATAGAAAACGTGGATGTGGAATTTTAAGGTTTATAAACATGTTGCTAAATTGATACCAATGGTTCAAGGATAGATGAGGATATAGCAACGCGTCCTTGCGTGTGTATCTAGCTTCTACGATTTTCAATTAAAATACCATGCAACCTGTTCGGTGTTTCTATTATTTTCTTTATTCTTTAATAAGTGGGTTATCTCGAGTAGTATATAGATGCGCAGTGGATTTCCTCGAGTACTATGGATGCGCGGTGTCTTTCCTCGAGTACTATAGATGCGCAGTACGTTACTCCAAGTAATATGGATGCGCAGTAGATTTCCTCGAATAAAATGGATGCGCAATGGGTTACCTTGAGTAGTATGGATGCGCAGTGGGTTTTCACGTGTAAAATAGATGCGCAGTAGGTTACAAGTAGTATGGATGCGCATTGGGTTTCCTCGAGTAACATGGATGCGCAGTGGGTTACCTCGAGTAGTTTGGATGCGAAGTTGGTTATCTCGGGTGGTATGGATGCGTAGTAGGTTTCCTCGAGTATAATGGATGCGCAGTGGCTTTCCTTGAGTAGGTACTGTTGCTGCGCAGTAGGTTACCTATACGGATACGCAGTGGGCTTCCTCGAGTAAAATGGATGCGCAGTGGGTTACCTCGAGCAGTATAGATGCGTTTCCTCAAAGAAAGTGCTTGAAGTAGATTACTTCCACCGTGTAGTCTACGGCACATTATGATTGTTTATATTTTTGTCATGCCATTTTCTACGTATTGCTCCCACTTCCAGTATAAGTGTAGTAATTTTGAAAACATTTATTTAAATAGGCTTAGAATGTTATGACATGTCGAGATTTTAAGTTGAAGCAAAAAATAATTTCTATCGCGTCGGTCTCTGACGTTTTGGGTGCACGATTACTCTGGAACCGTTTAAGATATTGACTTGAAAATTGGTACACATATGTATTTTGAGATCTGGAATTAGGTTATATTTTGATCTTATTCTGTTGAAGGGTTGAGTGGTAAATTGGGATAAATGGGGGTAAATAGGTAAATTAAGCAAGTAAGAGTCCATAAAATTTGGTATTTAGTTTATTATTATATAAAAGAAGTTAAAGTCTTAGAAAAATTTTTGGCATTAACTACCCCCATTATCACCCCCCCACGCGATTATTAAAGGGGGTGAAAAAAAAATTGTGATTTAGTGTGTACAGGAACCAAAGGCCTCAAAAAATTTTCCACTTCATCCACCCGCGTATCACCTCCTACCACCACCTCGACCCCCACTATCGATGTGGCATATCGTTTTTTGGTTTTCATTTAGAAAATTTCATAAACAATTATTTCCACATGGTGGAGTGCAAATATAGTGTTTTCGTTTTGAGAGGCTTGGATAGGAAATCTGGATGTGGAAGTAGTGATTCCTTGGGCTGCGATTTTCATTTTAAAATGTTAAAACCGCTGCCCAAGGAATCACTACTTCCACATCCTGATGTTCTATCCAAGTCGCTCAAAACGAAAAATATTTTGATACTATATTTGCACTCTACTATGTGGGAATAATTGTTTATAGAACTTTAATTATATAATATTTGAAATCGCCTACCCCAAAAACTCATAAAGCGATATACCACATCGGTAGTGGGGGTGGGGGTGGATGAAGTAAAAAAAAATGTTTGAAGCCTTTGGTTCTTGTACACACACTAACTCACAATTTTATTCCCCCCCCATGGTTAAATTTTTTGAGACCTTGACTTCTCTTGTATTTACTAAATGCCAATTTTTGTCGTTGTTGTACTTCCACTGGATGTGGAAGTAAAAGGCATATTGACATTTTATGATGAAACTGTTATTTTTGAGATATCACAAAATTATCCATTTTGCACCTTTCTTAACCGTCTTCACCCTAGTAAATTTTGAATATGTTTTAGATGACATTTTCCATTACTACTGCCGCAAAAATATTACATGTTGCAATATTTTTCGGGTTTACACCATTCCCTTCTTTAATTCTGCTGAACTGTAATAACCAATTTGTACTAAAATAGTTTTTATCCTCTCCCAAATATACTGCTACTGCAGTGATGGGTTCATTTAAAGTTATTTATTTGTTTATAGGCTTTTCTCTGTAATTGCTTTTTTTAATAATTAAAACGAAAAAGCGATTTTATTGGGAAAAAGAGTAATAATTAGTAAACATAATAAAAAAACCGCTGCCCAAGGAATCACTACTTCCACATCCAGATTCTCTATCCAAGTCACTCACAACGAAAAAACTTTGTATGTGAAAATAATTGTTTATGGAACTTTAATAATATAATATTTGAAATCCTCTACCCCAAAAACCCATAAAACGATACCCCACATCGGTAGTGGGGTGGGGGGTGGTGATAGGGGGGTGATAGTGGGGGGTGGATGAAGTAAAAAAATATTTTGAGGTTTCTGGTTCCTGTACAAACACTAAATCACAATTTTTTTTCATCCCCTTTAATAAGGGGGTTAGGGTGGTAATGGGGGTGGCTAATGCCAAACATTTCTTTGAGACCTTAGCTTCTCTTGTATATACTAAATACCAATTTTATGGACTCTTACCTGCTTGATTGACCTATTTACCCCAAATTTACCCCAATTTACCCCCAACCCTTCGACAGAACTAGATGAAAATATAATCTAGTTCCAGATCCCGTTAAAGTACATACGTGTACCAAAGTCAAGTCAATATCTCAAACGGTTCCAGAGTAAACTTGCGCACAAAAAAAAGTTACAGACCGACAGACAGAAATTTTTTTTCGCTCAAACTTAAAATCTCGACGTTTCACGACATTCTAAGCCTATTTGAACAATAAAAGTTTTTTAAAATTTTTTTGTCGTTACTATACTTCCACTGGATGTGGAAGTAATTAACTTAATTTGAATATCTGCGGAAAGACTGGTTAATTTTTTTTTTTATTACAAGTAGGTATTACTTTTTCGAGAGCATAGTTTTCGAGGCGATAAAGTATCGCACAAATGGTACACAATGCACTTTTTATAAAGCATCGAATTTTGTACAAAAAAGTCCCTGAGAGCATGTTTTTATCTATTATAGCTCACATGCCAAAGGCGCCCGCGCGCAAACCTCAAAGTAACTGTTTCTCGCGCTGTTCTCCAAGCAGCCCGTTAAAGCAGTTAAATATTATTTGTCCAATGAGAATTTGTGGTCGATTTTTTTATTTATGAATTTCTGATCGCTCTGCACGACGGCGTCCTTCATTTTTCTTAAATATGCGTTTTTTAATGCAAAAAACATTAAAAAAATCGTACATTTGAACTTTTCCACCTTGTAGGAAGTAATTTTCTTTCTTAAAAAAATGTATCTGTTATTGACATATCATTTTGTTTTTATTTATCACATATAAACAATTAATATTAGGACCGAAAAGTGTAATTTTTCATTTTCATCGATTTTTATATAACTGGAACTTGCCGCATATTTTTATTAATTAGTGTTTTTTTCTGTACAATTGTACATACATTTCAATAACACAAAGAATATTTAACTATTTTTTTTATTTTATTTCAACATTTTTTTAATACTTGTAACGCCATTATTAATATTATGCATCGTATAAAAAACAGTTTTAAACAGAAGTTACTCATTATGTTTTGTGTAATTTAAATTTGACTATTAGCATCGCCGTTTTCTTAATTTTTTGTTTGTTAATTAAGTCGCCAGTGCCACTTGCAGAGTAGCGTAAAAAACAGTCATTTTTATGCTTACACGTGAGCACCTGTAGTTCGAAAACTATAGTAGATAAGAATATGCCCTCACGGACTTGTTTGTAGAAAATTCCATGTTGTACAAAAAAAAGTGCGGTTCATTTTCGTATTTATTACCGTTCTCGCTACGCAAGCGCTGAAAGATCAAAAACACCATCCTCGACATTTGCATATTCTTTTTTCTAATTATTTTAAAAAATTGGGAGGTCTTAAACGTACTCATAAATACTATTCCATGAAGCTGAACCGAATAGCAAAATAAAATATTTTTAATTTATCACATTTTTATAAATTTCAGAAATTCAAAATTGAACAAAAATCTCAAAAAAAACATTTTTTGAACCCCAAATGGGTCTCGAGGACAAGGAACAATTGCAATTTCGAACAAAACACGATTGTTACAGAGCACAACGTGGCGACTTAAAAGATGAAATGCGACAATAATTGATAGTTAAAGGTTTCTCTTGTTTTTGAATTTTAAGTGAAACTAGTGAAAGAATTATTTATCTCAGATTTTTGTTTGTAAGTTTTTATTAATAAATTTGTCCTAACAGTAGTAACTTGTAAATGTTTTTTATCAGGGCGGCAAGCAACTGTTTGCTACAGGTGCCAAATGCCCTGACGCCGGCACTGATTGCGCCGGTCTACAACCTGCGTGGAGAATTATAACTTAATAAATATATTATGTACCTTCGTTCGCTGGATATCAACGTCCAGTATTTCTATTCGCGGTTCGCGCAAAATAACACCGCGCGGTGGCACCACAAGTCAACGAACAATATGTGGATAGGGACGTGTGGGGGGAAGCGTGATGAGCGAGATGAACATATAGGAACGGTTTTGGCCGCATAGTTGCGTATCTTATAGACTCTTCAATCAACGGTATGATAATAAAGAATATCATTTTGTAAGTACAATTTCAAAAGTAATGTTAAAATTACACAAAAACATTATGTGTTTGTAATCTTCTTTTGGTTTCATCTTTCCTTTAAACTGTGGAAATGGTTTGACTGAAATATTCAAATTAAAACATTGTACCAATTTCTGAGTCAGTGTTTTTCTGTAATTAGCATATTTAATTTGAAAACTTGCACAACTTACTAGCTTTTGATATATTACAAGCAGGTGCAAGACGGTATTTCCATTAGTATCTTGCGCATTGGGATCAGCACCTTTGGAAAGCATTAGTCGAAAACATTCTTCTTGCCCTAGACAAGCTGCAAATGTCAATGGATACTCTCCCCAATAAACGTACCTACAGAATAAAATTTTCTAAAATTTATAGTTTAGATTTTAGATCTAGTTTGCAGTTCCCTAGGGATGATGCTTTCTCCGAATTTTACTGCAGTAAATATCTCTTAATTAATTTTTTGGCAATATGACTATTGTTAAAATAATAAATAATTGTTACCCATTGTAATTGGTTTCGGGACAAACATTGACCCACTCATGATCCAGAGAGTCCGTTCTTGAGGACTTTTGGTCCTCCGGACACATAAAATTACCGAAACAACGTTCTTGAAAATTCACCCCAGCGGCCAGCAAAAATTTCACCATTGATGGATCCTCATTTACGATAGCGATATGCAGAACATTTTCTCCTATAAAATTACGTAAGTGACATAACTAACTATCTCTATTTATAAAACAATGCCATTCTTACCATAATATTCATCAGAAATGTAAATATCATTAATGAGCTTTGGGTAAAACCTCAATAACCGTTTTGCAATATCTGCATGTATAGATGTGGCGTTAAGTAGACAGAGATGCAATACTGTCTCTCCCACAGCTCCTCTATCTTTCAATTTCCAACAGACATGTCTGTATAAATGTGGATCTAAAATAAATAGATTAAGTAACGATACAAACTGACTGTGTTACATGTGATTTATTGCATTCTCTAGACCTTCCCCCAACTATTCAAGTTTTCACAATTACTCCAGTGTACCAAAAATATGTAAATGACACCAACAGTTTTAGATCTATATCAAAAATTACATTATAACTAAAAGGTTTAGACTGCTACAGTATTTTGAAAAAATCGCCTTCTAATTAATCAAAAATGTAGATACTGATCTAGTAAAATTACAGGTACAGCTTTATGTAAAAGGCTAACGAATATATATTGAAAAATCACAAAGGACCCCGCACACAATACATGGGTTTTGCTTTAGTTTAAAATGTTGAATATCTTAGAAATTGTGACACTTCCATCAAAAGTTCTAAGAAACAAAATTAAAGGTAATTATTCAATCTTTAAAATGATTTTTTGTTTGTTTCTACATCACAAAAAGTAAAGGAGTCACGGCCGATTCAATATGCGTTTTCCCATTTTTGTTAACAAAATGTCGGCATTTTGTTATTGTAATTGCTCAGTATTTTTCTTTCAAAAATGCTGTTTTTCGTTAATATATAGCATCACCTAGATGTTCAATTTATTTTGTCCCTTTAAAACAATTGTTTTAGAAAAAAATTCCATCCGCCACCCCCCCATCGAAAAATGGCCTTATTTCGGTTAATTATTGCTATAAAATCAATTTAAGAACACCAAATTAAAGATAATTTTGCCAGAAACAACTTTTATTTGAACTATTTTTTTGTAAATGCCATATTTCCCGAGAAAATGGAGAAAAACCGATTTTTTTTATTAAATTTTTTTATCACCTATAGGTTTTCGCGGATCCATAAAAGTCCTAAACTTTTTTGTTTCGTGAACTTTGGCCTATTTTAAATTTATAACCAAAGTTTAAAGTCTACACAAATTTTTTTCGAGTTAGTTTTTTCAATCTTTCCCTGTACTAAAGTGCCTGCAAAGCTTTTACACAGAATCACAAAGAGTGTTTACAGACTCGTGAAAATCATTGTACAAAAAATACAAAATTATGATCCTGCCCTATTATATGTTGGATTATTTATTGTATATAAAAAATAAAGCTATCAATTTGTTATTATATAAAACATATTTACTTTTTTTATATTCCTCCTCACTTATCCCAGGGCCTTCGTCATTTATTTCATAATCATCAGGATTTTCCATTGATTTTAATGCAGGCAACTAGAAAACGAAACAATTTAGTTTATTTGAATTTGTTTCAAATGAACAGCTTAGTTACAAGTTTGTGCCGAGGCCTCTCTTTATTTCTGAACTGAACCAACTCCGCAATTGATATGTACCTTCCAGCTCCTTTGTTATACAGAAACTGCTCCACCTAAAACAATGATAATAATATAATACTGTTTATTGAAAAAAAATGTGCAAGAATACTTACACATTTTCCCAAAAGGAAAGGGCATTGCTAAGCATTATTCATACAAATAAATTAAAGTTAAGAAAACGTAGGTAAAATTTAAGATTTAAATTAGACAGTACAACTATCTTTTGTATTAAAAGAAAGAACATAAAGTGGGAAGAAATTTCATGTTAATAATAATAATTAATAAAAATAAATAAATACTTACTTTAGTTTTAATAGCATGGTCGATTTCTGCATATTGTTTATTCTGTGTTGCTCTCTTCATCAATTCTACCAACAATCCGCCCCCTGAGAAATATTAAAAATTAACACCTATTTTTGGAATGTGATTAGTTTTGACCTTTTAAATCAGCCAGTTTGTAGATTGGCTGCATAGAAGCCCCTGCTTGCTTCTTAACACCACTGGTGACATTACTTTCGGTATTTCCCATCTTGAATAATTGTTTCTAACACAACACAACACGAATGAATGCAAACCAAATTTTCAAGATCTTACAAATAGCTGACAAATTTTTTATGCTTCAGCAATTTAGACATCATTATTTTGGAAATTTTCTGCCAGATCAATATCACTTTCTGATGGAAAAACATTGTAGCTAATCACTACCTTTTAATTTCAATTAAAATAAAACGCTTGATAAAAATACAGGTTTTTACTTTAATAAATTATTGATCAAACATAAAGTACACAGTTTGTTTAATCAATACTACTTACAAAGTAGGAGAATACAACGCTACATTGGTCTGTACAAATATTGTTGACTAAATAAAGGATAATATCGAATAATAATTTTCACCACCAACAACAACATAATCAACAAAAAATATCGAGTAAATTAAAAGTAACCTTGCAATGTCTAACAATATGTATATTTGTATAAATAAAAAAATACTTCCTCACAAGAAAGTCAATTAAAATAATAAAATTAGAGGAATAACAGCTATTTTGTTTTTTTGCCTTTTCCTTTACTGCTCTTTGTATCTTTCGCCTTACTGGTACTGGCTTTGGCATCTTTTTTTTTACTATCGGCTTTAGTTTTAATCTGAAAGAGAAACAAGATTATAGAATTGCAAGTAACAAACAATTAGATAAAAATAAGTTTAGTCCTTGGCCACAGGTTATTATTACACTTATGGGAGGCAATTTCGTACCCAAATTCTAATTGTTGATAATCAATATTTGAGATGACAAAAAACGAAGTTCAGCCGCAGAATATAAAAGGACCAGAAGCAACAGTTCATTTAAAATTGGCTACGTGATTTTGCACTTGTGCTATACCATAGCAAGGAAATGAGGAAAGTGATGAATTGAACTGTTAATAGTGTCAAGTGGCACATGTCATTGAGCGACGTTGATTTGATGTCTTTGTAAAAATTATTTTGAAATACACCCCCTCCAAATTTAAACGCCAATAGGATCTGTTGCACGCAATGACCATGTGCATTTATCCTATACTTATTTCCCGGCTAAGGTATAGAATCGCCATATTCTTTATGGTAATGTCAACCTTTTAACCTTCAGTGATTAACATTGACAACACATTTGTTTTATGCACAATATTTAAGTTGGTTGATGATAGACTGGCCGTCATATTGGAATCACAATTGCGATTTTGCAAATTCTTGAATTTTCTGGAGTCGAAAACATGTTCCCTACCTTCATGTCAAATTTCAAGTTCCTGGCTCGTCAGGAAGTACCCAAAGAATTCATCAGACAGATACATATAGGTAAAAATATTGTTACACTTTGGTTTATATACATTGTGTCCCACTTTTTAAATTAACACCTTTGTAGCTAATTATTAGTCATCCAATTTCAACCAAACTTGGACTGGTATCAAAGACATTTACTATATCTATCTTGTTTTGGGTAAAACAAAACTTCCTTCAGTCATTAACATGTATTTTTATTAAGGAAAATTAAAAGTAACCTTGCAATGTCTAACAACATGTATATTTGTATAAATAAAAAAATACTTCCTCACAAGAAAGTCAATTAAAACAATAAATCGATATTAGGCATTTTTTTAATGAAAAACTAATGCAATATTATTGATCAGCATCTCTGGTGCTGGAGGAAATAAGGAATGCCTCCATAGGAAGGATTTTGGCCTTTGGGTTAGAATCCAACCTGAATTCACTACTTTCGTAGCGGTAGCAAAATGGGCCACAAGGCCTGAGTACTTTTTGTCCCTTTCGTCGCCCCGCTAAAAGAAGATCAACATCACAAAATTCTTACATCCAAAATTTAACGACATTTTGATTTATGGTTTTTTAATTACGGGCCCCTTAAAATTACATTTTTCAGACATTAAATAATTAATAACTTAGAAGCGAATTGTTTTTCGAAAAATAGTCATTCTTCATTTTCTATTTAAATTAAATTAACTTTTTCTACCAGACAGTGTCATTGAAATTTTCAAATTTCATAGGCCATGAATTTTCATTGAAAAATTATCAAAAACTGAACCAGCCAGCCTTGTAAATTATTCGGGCGTTAAGGATTGCCGACCTTGAAAGCATTGACAGTGGGTGGTAAAAAAAGTGATTCTAAATAGAAAATGAGGATTACTTTTTTTCGAAAAACAATGCGTTTCCTAGTTATTAATATTTAATGTCAGAAATATGTAATTTTAAAGGGGCCATAATTTAAACACTGTAAATCAAAATGTTACATTTTGATTATAGGTATAGATTATGTAAATGTTGGTCAATAATAATTTCATTTCATTTCATTTTAAAAAAATGCCTAATATGACTTCTTGAAAAATGGGCTCTTTTTTCTTAATAAAAATGCACGCTAGTGACTGAAGTAAGTTTTGATTTACCCAAAAAAGATATAGAAAAAGTCTTTGATACTAATCCTAATTTGGTTGAAATTGAATGACTAATTGAGCTACGAAGCTGTTAATTTGAAAAGTGGGACACAATGTATATAATCATTATAAACCAAAGTGTAACAATATTTTTACTTCCTTGTAAGCTATGAAATTTGACATGAAGGTAGGGATCACGTTTCCGACCCCAGAAAATTAAAAAACTGGCAGAATTGAAATGGCGACTCCAATATGACGGCCAGTCTATCATCAACCAACATAAATATTGTGAATAAAGCAAATGTGTTGTCAATGTCAATCGCTGAGGGTTAAAAAGTTGACACTATCATAAAAAACATACCAAATTTACACCGTAGCCGAGAAAGGAGGATATTTTGCTAGCTAATAAATTAAAATATTTGCAGCATGTCACTCATATCTGTGACAACAATTAGTCAGCCTTCTATTTTGACAGTGAAAATGTACTTTAATTCTAACATCATTTGGGATTAATATTCAGAGATGGAAAAAAATTTTGATAAAATGAAAGTTTTCAATAAAATATGTGAATATTTGAAAGTTTCCAAAATTTTGGGAAGTTTCCTTTGGGAACTTTCAGAATATTCAACTATTTTACCGAAAACTTTCATTTTTATCAAAATTTCGTTCCGGGAACTTTCATATGGAAAGTTTCCTTTACCCATCTCTGATTTTTATCAAAACTTCATTCCGGAAACTCCCGAAAATTTCCTGGGAACATTTATTTGTTAATATTTAACAATTAGAATACAGACTAGTTTACCATCAAATTTCAGTATCATCTGTTGATATCCTCCATGGTAGACATATTTTTGCCATTAGAGTAACCAATAATAACTGAGATTTGATCAATCTTGACCTTGACTACCACCGTAATACCGACCTTTATCATGGCATCTTTTGTAACATCATCAGTCTCCTCGGTATCGGATTCTAGTAGTTCTTCATCTTCTAACAGATCGGGTTCTATAGCTGCTGCTCTCTTCTTTGATACTATTCCGCCTGCCGCAAATGGAAGTAGAGGTGCTTCTTTGTTGTAGGTTCTCGTGAAAGCCGATTTTACCTAAAAGATCAATAGGCACATAAAACATTAATACATTGAAATGAATTTGTAGTCGGTTCCTTGAGAAACATCATGTAAATAATTCTAATTACAACAAAAAACTGCTTTTTAATGTTCAAAATAAGTATATTGATACTCTACATATCGCACATCCCGAGAAAAAGTGTAATAACTCAAAATATGCCACATTTAAAAATCATAAGTATAAACAACAACAAATATTGTTTAAATGTTGGTTGTGGACTTTTCTTAATTTTTCTTACCTTGCTCCGAAGAAAACCGTAATAAAGTTTTTTTCATAAGAGGGCGCGAAGATTTCTTTCCCTGAATACCTACAAACTATTCATCTCCCTAGAAAACAGTAGCATTTTTGTTCTCCTGTAAAATGCACTTTTTTTTACTTATTGCACTTTTCTTCGGGATGTGCGATCTATTTTGGCGTATTAGTCCTTTTTCAAGAGTAAATACAAAGATTACTACTTAGTACTTAGTAATCTTTGCATTTACTCTTGAGAAAGATCCAATAAGCCATAACATATGCAGAGTATCAATATGCTTATTCTGAAACATTAAAAAGCAGATTTTTCTTGTAATTAGAATTAACATTAATTCTATTTCTTATTTACATAATCTTACTTTTGCGTCTATATCATTAAATGGGTTTCTGGTGTCTTTCCATTGACAGAGTTCCACCAAATTATTCAAGTCCTCTCGTAACAAATTGTAAGCTTTCATAACTTCAATGGCCTGGTGAACACCGTCCGTACCATATTTTTTAAGGGGATTTATAATTGCGTTCCTTAAAGGTACCAAGTAGTCTAATTTCATAGCTAGTTTACTGCCCGATGTACTGAAAAGATAACAATAACAAGATGAAAATCTTATATAAAAAATAAATTACAGCTATGGTAATTTGTGAGCATAGATTCATCTCGACTATTTTCGTATCTCGGTAAGAAAAATTAAGCAACGGCAGTTGCGGCCAATACATAGAAGGGTGGCTTCCAGGGAAATATGTATTGGGCACTCTAAATTCGCTCTTGGTGCCGTGTACATGTCTCCCAATTTGCCAACTGAGCACTTATTAGAGTTAGAAAATACAGTTCGATTTCTAAATTTCAGTGGATGTGATAGCATCATGATTCTGGGTGATCTTAACATTAACATGTTAGAATTGTGTAGATCGAGCATGATGTCTCATTTACTTAACGACCTTTCATTTTGCCAACTGATAAAAGATTCTACGAAGGTCTCAAATGATTCACACTCCCTAATTGACTTAATCATTGTTAATAATGAGTTATCCACAAAAGCGGCGGGTGTTATCGAGTGTAGCCTTTCAGATCATCATCTAATTTCTTGTAGCATAAATATGATCAAGAATTCAATTTCTCCAATAGTAAAAACTTTTAGGGACTACAGTAATTTTGATCTAGAGCTTCGAGCAGGATGCTCGACAAATTGACTGGAATTATATTTAGATGATACCGAATACAAACGAAAAGGTTAAATTCTTTAACAATTCCTTAGAAAATTTATTTGACTTGCATGCTCCATACAAAACAGTAGTGTGCAAAAGCCGTAAACATAATAACCCTTGGTTCACTCGTATCTTGAAAAAAATATCAAACTTAAAAAAAGGCTTGGTTACATTTTAAGAAAACAAAAAATTCATTACATAGGATTATTATTGTGATCTCAGGAATTATTACAACTTTGCTCTTAAGGAGGAAAAGAAGATATTTTACAATACTACTATAAGAAATAATGCGCAAAATCCAAAAAAAAAACCTTTGGGCTAACCCAAAAAGCTGGGGAATAGAATGTAAGCCTAGCTATTCAGAAGTACCAAAACACCTGAACGATGCCAATATGAATATTTTGTTAGACTGGATCCCACCAGCCTTATAGGTGATACTAATCAAACCTTAGAACATATAAATCCTCCCAACTCAAGTTTTCATTTCCAGCCCGTTAGTGTCGAAGACATTCAATCATTATTATTTATGCAAAAAAAATTGCATGGGTGTTGATAATATCTATATATGATAATAAGTTAGCCAAGGGTGCTCTTTACAAGCAGCTAATAGAGTACTAGACACGTATGAAATACTGCCTCCTCTTCAGTCAGGTTTTCGCAAAAACTTTAGTACTATCACTTCATTATTAGAAGTTACGGACAAATTTCTTAGACCTCGAGAATCTAATGAAGTTGCAGTCTTGACACTGTTAGATATGTCTAAGGCACTTGACAGTGTCAATTTTGAGCTTCTCCTTAAAAAATCAAAAATATACCTTGATGTCCTACTTCAGTGGTTCAGAAATTACCTCTTTCAAAGGTACCAAATAACAAAATTAAGTGATGTTAATCTATCACAAAGTCTGGAATTACAGCTGGCGTACCACAAGGCTCAGTCTTGGGCCCCCTTCTTTTTAATTTATTCACAGCTGACCTACAATTTACCCCACATCATGCAAAATTACACTTATATGCTGATGATATGCAATTATTCATTACACTTTCCACTAACAACATATGGCGGCAAGTTGAAAACTTGAATTTAGATCTCAATTGCAACCTCAAATGGTCTCAAAATAATGGTCTTCTTATGAACCCCCAATAAAAGTAAGGTTATATTACTAGGCTCGCAAGTCAAAAGAAATACTATAAGACAGCTTAATCCAAGGTTCTACCTTGGTGAGTCGCAGCTGGAAATACAGTAAAAAAATTGGGTATCCTATTTGATTCACAATTATCTTTTAGTAGTCAAGTATCAAAAATATGTAGGGCATCCTACTCGAGGCTGAGACATATGTATCAATTTAAGGACCTATTGCCTATATCGACTAAAATAATGCTTATTGAGTCACTAATACTGTCGTTATTTAACTATGGGGACTGTATATCGATTCAAGATGGCCGCCAAGCCAAACACAAATGAAACTTATCTGTGCAAATATTGTGAAAAAAAAGTTATAAAAAAACGAGTAAAGTGTGTTAACTGCAGTGCATCATATCACAAAAGTTGTGCAACCAGACAAACATGTTGCACCAACCAGGAATTAACAACAGAGGAAATCTCAGATAACATAACCTACGAAGAGAGAGGGGATTATCTGTCCAAGGACACTCTCATAGACACTCTAAAGTTTGAAAACAAGATTTTAATAGAACCAAACAACGAACTGAAAGTGAATAACCAATTTTTAAAAGAAAGAATACAAACCCTTGAAGACGAAATAAACAAAAATAAAAAGCCTCCCAAATCACAACAGCATGAGCATAATGTTGAAAACAACACAGAATTCATCAAGGAATTAATAAGTAAACAAGTTAAATTGTTTTTCAATCAAAAAAACATCAGCAATGAGAATACCCAACAAAAAACACCTATTACTATCAATGGAAACAAAAACAATCAAGTACAGGAAAAAACACAGAAAGACACAATAGCCACTAATAAAAATGTAATTGACCTGGAAAATGCACAAAGAAGACAAATGCAAGAAGTAATAAATCTTGAAGCCCACAGCTCTCTACTTACTGAGGATAAAAGTACATTACTTCCTAACCAACATGAAGAATTTGTCATTCCTAAATATCACAAAAATAGGGGAAACATGCGCACAGGCAAAGCTCAAAGTACAGGCAACTTGCAAGGAAAAGAACGAACTAACAACAAACAAACAAATGATAAAAAAATTTGGTTATTCCTGTCTCATGTGAAAGATATAACAACGGAAAATGACATCATAACTTTTATTTCGGAAAGAACAAAATCTAACAATATTAGTGTTAAACTATTAAATACAGCAAGAACTACCCCAGATAACAAATGCTTTATGGTGGGTGTCCACCCATCTCTACTGAAGACAGTATATGATGAAAATTTCTGGCCAGATGAGGTTGCCTATACTAGGTTTGACTTTAGAATAGGACAGAGATTCCTGGATAACCCAAGACAAATGCCATCATCCAACCAAGGCAATAACCGGCCAACAAACTTTCAAGTTTTTCAGAATTCGCAAGGAACTTCTGCGGTCTTTCCAGCCCTCCAACCACAAACAAATTCTTTTCCGGTGTCACAAGCGCTTCCACAGGATTGTTAACCACAGACATGCTGATTACTACTACTAGCTCAGACGACTGCAAGGGCTCGTCAATGGTACGGAAACATAACTTTAAACTACTACATTATAACATACAATGCATCACAAACAAAATAAACTCATTAGAACTCCTCTTTAACAAGATAAATCCCACTTTTGTCTGCCTATGTGAGCATTGGGCAACCAGCATACAAATAGAACAGGTAAAAATAACAGGTTATACCATAATCAGCAATTACGTCCGACAAAACCATATACATGGTGGCACTGCAATCTTTGTTAAGGATTGCTTTGCTCATGAATGTAAAAACATTTAATATATCTGTGACATGTCATTCGAACTATCTTTCGAGTGTTCTGCTATAACTTACAAAAATCACACTTGCATAGTATGTCTGTATAGAACACCAAATAGTGAAATTAGCATTTTCTTCACACAGTTATCAGCTCTCCTATCAAAAATAACTAATAAGTATAAAAATCTGTTTATATGCGGAGACTTCAATATAGACAGCATGTTGCCATCCATCAACTCTGACATTCTAAACGACATCATTGAATCCTATGGTGTCGCATCGTTATTTAACGAAGCCACTAGAATTCAAAACGTAGCCAAGCATTCCACACAAACCAGCCTCGACTACATTTTAACAAATGCCGAGAAATGCAATCTAACTTGTCAAAACTCTGACCCTGGTCTGTCAGATCATTATGCTCAGACAGTAGAGTGGGATGATATTACGGGCACGGTTGACAAACAAAAAATAAAAACATTTAGAAAAATCAGTGAACTCCATAGCCGAGTTTTTAAAATTATTTTCTGAAGATCGGTTCTTCTTAACAAATCTCTATAATACCACAGACGACATCGATAGTATTTTTAATATTTTTTACGAACATTTTTCCTGGTGTTTTTCAGCGGCATTTCAAAAAATCACGAAAACAATAGCAATAAAGCGTAATGATAAAATAAAACTTAGTACTGGTACAACAAAAAAATTACAAGATCTTAGAGATCTTAACTATTTAAAGAAACAACTCAACTGTGAATACTTAAATGAAAAATATAAACACTCAAAAAAAGAATTAGAGCATTGTATTAGAGCAGAAAAACAAAATTATTACAAAGACAAAATAAACAACTCCCATAACCAATCCCGAACACTCTGGAAACTTATTAAAGAAAACACCAATCCAACCAAAAATGCCAAAATTGCTACGTCTCTGCATATCGATGACATAACTATCACTGATAGTTCTGAAATAGCTGAAAAATTTAAGCATATTCTCAAAAATAATTGAAACGGTAATTGCAGAGAAAATAAAGGATTATCTTAACACATTTCACATACTTACCAGCTGTCAACATGGTTTAGGAAAAATTTCTCTACAGAAACAGCCACCTTAGAATTCGTTCAGTATCTCCATGATAAACTTGATAGTAACGAAAGTACCATCGGAATTTTCTTCGATCTTTCTCATGCCTTCGACACATTGAACATTCGATTTGTATCGGAAAAATTAGAAAGCTTAGGAATTAGAGGAAATGCCAACTCCTTATTAATGTCCTATCTCAGTAATAGGAGGTTCATTGTGAAACATGACAACATGAAATCAAAAGAACACATCACTAACATAGGCACACCGCAAGGCAGTGTCCTTGGACCGCTCATTTTTTTAATGTATGTTAACGATCTCCCCGAACACATCACTGGAGGAAAAACTATCATGTATGCAATAATTTCATCAGGTAAAAATACAGAAGAAGTACAGTATAAAGTAATCACCATCATAAAACAGTTTAGTGACTGGTGCGCTAAAAATCAGTTAATGATTAATATAAATAAAACAATTATTATAAAATTTTACAACAGAATAGACAAACATACAGCCTTTCACTCAGTTATTCAAAACAATACTATAACCCCTGTAAATTCTACAAAATTTTTAGGAACAGTAGTCGACAGCCAACTGAACTGGGTCCTACATATTGACTTTGTATCCAAAAAATTAAATAAAGCATATTACTTGATAAAAAACCTGAAAAACAAACTTGACGTAGATTCACTGATGTCAGTTTATTATGCACACTTTTTTTCAGTAATCAGCTGCAATATTATTGTCTGGGGTCTGTCCGGTGACATAAACAGAATCTTTGTGCTGCAAAAACGTGTAATTAGAATGATGTTCAATCTTGACATCTATACCTCTTGTAGACCTACATTTCGTGACAGGAAAATTCTAACAGTCACCAGTATATACTTACTTAAAATTTTGACATACATTCATGGAAATAGGACTTTACTAACTAAACACTCTGATATCCATACCATCAACACCAGAGGGAAAAACAATATCTGTCAAAATAAACACTACTATTCAAAATATGAGAAATCACCACTATACTCTGGCACCCGATTATATAACCTGTTATCCACAGACCTACAATGCTTACCGATCTCCACTTTTAAAAGAACTTTAAAAGAATATCTAAGTTCAAATTGCTTCTATACCATTGACGAGTTCATCCAGACCATTAATTAGCCTATATATCTCCTAAACTCTCCTTTTATCGTATATGTATATTGTATATTAAATGTTTGAAATTGTAAAACAATTTGTTAGTTTAACTACGATGTCTGTCTTATACTTTTACACTTGTAATTTTTTTTGACTTGTCATCTATTGTACTCAATAGCACAAAAGATGAATAAAATTTTGAATTTGAATTTTTTGAATTTGTATTTGAATTGAATTTTGAATTGAATTTTGAATTTGAATATATACGGACCCTGTCTCAATGCAACTGATAACAGAAGACTCCAAATCATGCAAAACTGTTGTGTAAGATTTGTTTATAATGTCCCTCTTAGGAATAATATATCTCCACATTATGAAGAGATTAAAATGCTACGATTAGATGAACGACGGTTTTTCCATTATGCCTGTCATATTAAGAAAATAATTGAAACTCAAATGCCTAGCTACTTGTATGATAAGAAAGAATTCTGACAAAACGCCCACGACAGAACAATATAAAACAATATCACTATACCTAAGCACAGTACTGCAGCGTTTCAAACATCATTCTCGTACTTAGTGTCATATGTGTATAATCAATTAATACCAGCCATGTTTCAGACAAGGTTTACATTGTTTAAAACGAATTTAAAAAATAAATTACTGTGTAATGACTTGACCTCCATTTTTTTAAACAAATTTTAGCATTGAATTTGCACATTCTTGTATGTTCCGGTTTGTTCTTATGTAATTCTTTTAAATTAGTGACGTTATATGATTTTATATTTTATATAAGTAATAGATTATTTACAAAACTACTTCATGTTTTTAGGGTAAGGTTACTATATCAGTTCTCTGTATCTTATCCATTTGTATGTTTGTAGCTTGCTTGTTATATTTCATACAATAAATTATTTATTATTATTATTATTATTATTATTTATTATATAGCAACCTTCACTCTGTTAAAATATTTCAAGAGAATTTACCTAGTTTACTTGGTCCAATTACACACATTATAAGCCTAATATTACGTTCGGGAATGGGTCAAAATATTTGAACGGGTCAAAATAGTAGCCAAAGTAATTGTGCACTAAGTAGCAAATTTTTTTGAAAATAATAATTTTAGATATTATGTCACGGTTTGTTGAACTATGGCAGAGTTTAGGTAGGGCTGACAAAACTGGTTGAGTGCATTGAACCATGACATTATTTTACTATAAATACAGAAAATGTTTTGTCTATACTTTAGTTTTAATCGTCTCCAGATGATGCCAACTTGGTTGGCGAAACGCACGTCGAGTAATAGTATTCAAGTGTTTTGGTGCTTGTGGAAATACCTGAGGCAGCTTCATACTGAAGGTTCCAGCCCACTCCAAGAAATAATAATTTGTTTGTTGAGAATCAATATGGACTCAGAAACGGCCTGGTCTGGGGTCTGGTGAGCTTTATGAGAGAGGGATTCGAAAGTAAAGAAATTCTCTCCAGTAATGTTCATTGACCTCAGCAAGGTATTCGATTGTGTTTTGCATGATAAAATACAGTATAATGTTTTCTGGAGCAGCACTAAATTTAATGTCTTGCTACATACCCACCAGGTCACAGTCTGTGTTGTGTAACAATGAACTGAGTTCCGTGTTGGAAGTGGTAACGTGTTAGGACCATTGCTATTCCTAACGATTAACGATCTGTCAGAATGCATGAAAATATTTACAATTCTTTTTGCTGATGATCTTAACTTTGCTATGTACCTAAAAAACGATTCCACAACGTTAGTAAATGAAATATTAGAGATAATTTCCCAATCAGAAGACTGATTTACCTCAAACAAATTGGATCTAAATCAACAAAAAACAACAACAAAAACAACAGATAACATGTAAAATTTTTGGGTCTAACCTTAGAATTTAAACTGGAAACCACATACTGATTTATTAGCCAGAACTGTCAAAAACAATTTGTGCCCTTGAGACAACTTAAGGTAAACATAAACTTGGAATGCCTTAATGGTTTACTTTCGAATGTTTCGCAGTACCATTGTGTAAGGATTATAGACTAGTTCACAAGTTCAAAGCTGTGTTAATGCTTGATAAAGCTCGTAAAAATATGAGTGAGAGCTCATTGAATGCGGAATGACGTCTAGAAAAATGTTCAAACATTTTTTATCCGCACATAAACAATTGCAAAAGTTATAAACAAATGAAGATTGAAAAAATAACGAGTTTCGTTTTTTGCAAATAACTCGAAAACTATTAATATTTAATAAATTTTAAAGAGGGATTATTAAAGAGGAAGAAATACCCAATAAAAAAGTCCCGACTCCCGAAACACTATCTCTATTGTTATTTTATAATTTTAATTTAATCTTGAAAATGGAGATCCACGCTGCGATCACTAAGCTGTTGCGATAATCTGAAACCGGCCGTTACAAGTAAAAATATTTTTCTATATTATTAAATATTAATTTAAGTTTTAAAAAAATATGCTATTATTTAGACACTGAAAAATGAAAATGGTGGAATTTTTTTTTTATATTAATTTTAATTTTTATTACTGTTTTTATATTCAAAAATATTATAACATTACATAAACTTTAAATTTTTAGTGCTATTTAGTTAAACAAATTTCATAAACAAATAGATAAATTACTTATTTTTAAAAAAATTTTTTTTTGACATTTTATTTGTTATAAAATATTATTTAAAAAAATAATAAATTTCTTTAAAAAAAGTTTTAATTGCTTATATTGATTTTTTTCCTTTTTCAATTATTTAAACTAATTATTAAGAAACAATTTTATTCTTAAAATTTATTTGTTTATCTAATAAAAAAATTTGTTATTAACAATCCCCGAATGTGTTTATATTTTTTTTTGGATAGAAAAAAATAACAAAAACAACCGTATACGTAAACATGTCAAATTTTCTTTTTAATATTTTTTATAGAATTTTAAATTTTGATAGTCTACATGAGTAAAGGCGGTCATTTTATTGCTTAAGTTATAAACAGCTATATCTTTTAAACTACTAGAGATACGACAATTAACATTCTTGTTCGTGATCTCATTTCAAAGTTCATTTAATTCTTTATAAAAACGCCAAGAATGTTAATTGTCGTATTTCTAATAGTTTAAAAGATATAGCTGTTTATAACTTAAGCAATAAAATGACCGCCTTTACTCATGTAGACTATCAAAATTTAAAATTCTATAAAAAATATTAAAAAAATTTTTTTGACATGTTTACGTATACAGTTGTTTTTGTTATTTTTTTTCTATCCAAAAAAAATATAAACACATTCGGCGATTGTTAATAACAAATTTTTTATTAGATAAACAAATAAATTAACAACAAAAAAAACTAATTTTTTTCCATCTTGCAGAAAAGCAAAAAATAAATTTTAAGAATAAAATTGTGTCTTAATAATTAGTTTAAATAATTAAAAAAGGAAAAAAATCAATATAAACAATTAAAAATTTTTTTATAGAAATTTATTTGTTTTTAAATCAATATTTTATAACAAAATGTCAAAAAAAATTTTTCAAGAAATAAGTAATTTATCTATTTGTTTATGAAATTTGTTTAAATAAATAGCACTAAAAATTTAAAGTTTATGTAATGTTATAGTATTTTTGAATATAAAAACAGTAATAATATTTAAAATCAATTAAAACAAATTTTCAACCTCTTTTTCATTTTTTAGTTTTTTGTTAGCTTAAATAATTAATAACTAATAGACTATAACAACGAAAAACATTGCAATGTCATAATCCCATAAAGTATACCTAGTTGACATAAGGTCTCCACAAAGCGAAATAATTTTAGTTGCTTTGGTTTAAAAATTATCCGACTTGAAATATAAACGCAAACTTTAAAAAAAATTTAAATTAACAGTAGGCTCATTTTATGAAAAATCATTTAAAAATTTTTTTTCCAACGGGATATTGTTCCTTTAAGTGTCTAAATAATACCATATTTTTTTAAAACTTTTAAATTAATATTTAATAATACAGAAAAATATTTTTACTTGTAACGGCCGGTTTCAGATTATCGCAATGGCTCAGTGATCGCAGCGCGGATCACTATTTTCAACATTAAATTAAAATTATTAATAACAGAGAAAGAGTTTTGGGAGTCGGGACTTTTTTATTGGAAATTTCTTCCTCTTTAATAATCTTATTCTAAAATTTATTAAATATTAATAGTTTTCAAGCTATTTGCAAAAAACGAAACTCGTTATTTTTTCAATCTTCATTTGTTTATAACTTTTGCAATTGTATATGTGCGGGTAAAAAATTTTTGAACATTTTTCTACACGTCATTCCGAATCCAATGAACCCTCACTCATATTTTTACGAGCTTTATCAAGCATTAACACGGCTTTGAACTTGTGAACTAGTCTAATTAATGAATTTGAGAAACTCGGGCCACACCCACAACATATTCGTCACTTAAATGTATGCCGTAAGAGCTCTAGCAGGCTTATCGTTTAAAAACTTCAAAATCCTGCAATAATCTATTTAGTCCAGTCAACGGGGATCAAATCTAACTTGAGTGTTAATAAATGGATTTTGATGAAACCTTGTGCGAGGTGTTTGTAATGACATTAATAAAAAAGGATTAGAGTAGGAATTATCGGAAGGGGTAGAAAACACTCCTTTTATCACGGGTTCCATAACTTGTAGAATTAGGTCAAAGATGAAAAAAAAAAACAGTGTATTTACCTTTTTTGGCCCAAAATAAGATGTTTTTACTCTTGTGAATTTTTTCCAAAAATGCATATTTTTCGAGATAAATAATATACTACATTTTTTGCATATTAAAAAAATTTTCCGGAAAACTTTTTCACATTTTCAATTTAAAAATTATACTGAACCTTTAAAAATGGTATAACTATATAGGTTTCATATTTTTTTATAATAATATATATGAATCACGCTCATTTTTCGAATTTTCACGTGCAAAAAATACATTATTAACCATTATTTATCGTGAAAAACTGCCTGTAGCTCGGAAAATTAGCAAGTTACAAAAAAATTCCAAGAGACAAAAAATGTTTAGAAGCTCTCAATGCATACGTCTGGATTTTTTCAAATTTTTAAATTACATATTTTTTAAAGCGCTACAATGTCAAAGATAGGGTTTCATGTTTTTCCGGAAAAACTCGGTTAAAACGCACTTTACAGAAAAGTTGCAAATAATAAAAAGTCTTGTATTTCAATGATACATTCACCTGGATTTTTTCAGATTTTTTTCAACTTTTTCATTTCCCCTCCCCCATTTTTAGGAATTTTCGAGTGGCCACATCTCAAAAATATGCATTTTTCGAAAAAATTCATAAGAGTAAAAACATCTTATTTTGGGCCAAAAAAGGTAAATACATTGTTTTTTTTTTTTCATTTTTGACCTAATTCATTTTTGACCTAATTTTACAAATTACGGAACCCCTTCTGATCGATCATTTCCCACTCTAACGTTTTTTTAAACTTTTTTATTAACGTCATTACAAACACATTGCTCAAAGTTTCATCAAAATCCATTTATTAGCACTCAAGTTAGAGATTTTGGTCATTTTAGCACTCCATAGACTGGACTAATTGCAATCTAATATTTACAAGAACTCGCCAAAATTTGTTTACCCTAAATAGCGACAAATATGAATATGGTACTAGCTCGGGATCCAATATTAATACCCCCACACAGACTCTCATCAACGAACAGAAATATTATCGACTTAATTCATTACCATCAGATTTAAATAACTTCAAATCAAAGAAAAATCTAAAATGTATTTCGAGTACTATATTTCAAGTCTAATGTACCTGTTTTTAAAATTTTTGTAAAATTTTATGACGTCAAAAGGACAAGGTGTATCATTTTTAGACAAATAAAGAATCAATCAATCCTTCTAGTAGCTTTTATATCAGCATATATGCAGGGTCCCTATTCTCGAAATCGGGGAACGGCGTTCTCATGAGAAAAGTGGGCGGAGTTCTCTTACAAAGCATTAAACCGTATTCTGGAGCAAAAGTGATCATTCACATCACACGTTTGTAAGAGAATACTCTTCTCTTGCTATTTTTCAAGGGAACGGAGCGTTCTCCTAGGAAAATATCGCTGGAGTTTGCGCAATGATTCTGTTTTGTGCGTTCTTAACCTCGTTTTTTAAAATATGTGGTTGTCAATAATTATCATTAGACAAAGTTTATTGATTATTTTTTTATCGTTAGCTGAGTTAATGCTATAAGTTCATTTAAAAAAGCCGAAGGATGAGCTGCTGTTTAGAATAGAAATATATTCCTTTGGTTTCAGTGTCTAGGTACTCAAGCATAGGGTATACACTATACCCGTAATAGAGCATCAAAAACAATTAAGGCTTGTTGTGTGCTTCATGCTTCATAACATGTAGAAAAGCAAATATACCTGTTGATGCCGAACAGGTAGAATTTGGGATATATCAAGAACAAATCGTTGAAGAAAGGCCTCACAACAGAGTCAATCTTGATTTGACTTATTACTGATTTGTCAGAAAATTTTATTCTTGAAAAAACACTGACATGGGCAAAATTTAGGTTGCGTGTACAGGGTAATATGCAAAGAATAAAATAATGTGATGGCACCAAATCAAAAATATTTAAAATCAAAATATTTAGAGATCAGAATTAAAAGCATTAAATATATATAATGTAGAAAATGCTGATGTTTTATTGCCCGATGCACACTTTCTGTGAAAATCACATGCCTAAATATTGAAAGAAAAAACTGGGTTTTCTCAATTTTTAAAATGATTTTCTCAAATGTGTATCGAGCAGAAATTCATTTGGTTGTTTTAAGATTTTTTGATTTTAAATGTTTTTTGATTAGGCGACACAACTTTTTATTTCTAGCACACAGCCTAAATTTTGTCCATGTCAAAAGCTTTTTCTCTACGCACCAACTTTTATCATGATACAATGTTCAATATTTGTGTATTTGTGCTTCATGCATTTTTTATTTTTTTTTTGTAAAACGTTTATTACTATGATTTCCCCCCCCAAAAAAAAAATAGATTTATTATGGAATATCCGTTTTCTTTTATTATTAGTTATATATAAATATAAAAAAATAATAGGTAATAAAAAGGGAAGAATTTATGAAAATACTTTAAATTAGGTACACTGAATTATCACAATTACAGTTCATTGATAAATTTGAGTATAGTATAATAGAAAACTCTATGCACGAATTTCTCTAGTGTGGTGACCACAACCACCCTAAAAACAAGAAATAACCTCTTACACTACAATAACAAACATTATGCATAAACTAGTAACTGTTATGCTAATAACAAAATCATTGAAAACACATTGGTAATACGAAAAAGTTTCACTTTTTTAATAACATCCTACAAACGGCAAATAGAACAGTTTTTAATTTTGAGGTTATAAATATGAACAATTTATGCTTCTTTTCATCTGAAAACGGCAGGTATTGATAATGAATTAGTGCAAAGGTACTTTGGTATAATTAAATTGTTATAAATGAATATTTATCATAATTATGATAAATATTCTTTCACATCTTTCAACTTTCTGGAAAATATTTTCTTGCATTTCCACAGATCTTTTTAAACATTGTAATTTCTCCTTTCATATTCGGCCCTACAAATTTAATACTTTCGCTTTTCTTCGTAGCACTTAAATAATACAATTTTATTATCAATAAAATGAAAGCATAAACAGCATTCATTTATAAAAACTAGGTTAGTTTCGAAACTAATGTTCCCTTTTAAGCGCCAAAAATACGTGGCTTCTATTGGTGGATTCTACAGTAAAATATGTGGCAACATTGAATCATTTGTTCCTCGAGTGATCGACATCCCATATGTTCGAGAATACCGATTTTAGAGCACAAGAGAATAGCGAGGGATGTGAATGATCCTTTCCGTGATGTGAACGTTCCCGTTCTCTCACACTCGAGAATTAGGGCCCAGAAGGTACGCAATATTAGGCGAGGCTTGCGCAGCGATTATACCATCCTTTGGAGGGGATATAAACCAGTAGATTCCTTGTCTGACAGATGTTAGGCAAGTAAAAATATCTATTCTTCTTCCTGGCATCGCTGAGTGGCCTTAGTTGTCGACACATAAATTATAGAGCGAGTTTAATAAATTTAACAGAAATATTTTAGTCAATAAA
The DNA here is from genome assembly GCA_936432065.2 of Rutpela maculata. NCBI lineage: Eukaryota > Metazoa > Arthropoda > Insecta > Coleoptera > Cerambycidae > Rutpela > Rutpela maculata. The sequence continues at coordinate 53,404,578 of OW386287.2, read as the reverse complement.
AGAAATATTGCCTTTGTCTGTTTTCTGTTTCTCTTTTCAATTCTTGTGATTTTTTTCTACTACTCCCATTGCTAACTAAATTGGTCACAAATTAAATACGTATTTACCTTGTCCTACTATGGACTTGCAGTTCACTTAGCATCCTCTTTAACTTGTTTGCAGACGAATTTTTTCCCAACCACCCCGGGAAATTTATTCTCTTAGTTACATTGCCAGACATATAATATCCTGGTAAAACTGATGCGTACATGGCCTCACTTTCTAATAATGACCAATTATTTGAACTTCTAATTTTTGCGTCGATCACATCACCCATACTGATGGCATCTGCAGCAAGAGCAACCCTTTTCATCACCTCTTTGCTGAAATTAAATGAATACGTGAAATTAAATTCTTGTGGATATTCAAGTTCACACGTTATAGATTTGTTTTTAAATTCACCGAAATGTTACTTTTGAATATATTTACTTTGCTCAAGGAACCTGGATGACAAGGTCTAACCTCTGATCTTACCTACTGCAATTTGGTGTGACGTTTAAATAATTTTCCTGTACAAATAGTGGCCCCAGACTGTAATCGTAAAAGAATAATCGGGACCTATCTGACAAACTCATATTCTTCTGTTCGGACTCAGTAAAAACTTTCTTCACAACTTCCCAAGGACCTAAAACCGTATCTTTCTTAGCAGCCTTAGATTCTTTTTGAACGATCTCCATTGACAAATTCTTGTCTGCAGCAGACCACATAGACAGGTGATTTAAAGTCTGCCGAATATCACAACCGGTACCATTTATAATCTCTGTCAGAGCACTAGGAGATATCTTTATGCCTTCCTTAAAGCAAATGGACATCATAGCTCCCTAAAAGCAGTGATCGGTAAATGGAAGTCACTAGTTTCATTTTTGATATAGACTCGTTACCCTGATTTGTTCCACACGAGGTTTATTAAACTTCAAATCAAAGCAATAATTAACTAACGATCTCATTTTCTGGTGGTTCCTGTCATTACACATACAAATTATAGGGATGTTTGAGTTCTTAATAAGGTTTATAAGTTCCTGCATACCACCTCGGTCTTCATTTCCAGCCATACCGTCTACCTCATCCATCAACAAAACTCGTTTTTTATCCGTGGTTTTCTTACCTATAATGTATTTCAAATATTTTATTTTACATTTTAATTTCAAAGTGTACACAAAATTAAACCATTACCTGCAGCAAACCCGGCTATTGTATTTGTGCTCAATAATTGAGACACTTCTTCATGTAAAAGTCTCTTGCTTCTTGTATCAGATGCGTTAAATTCAACAACATCGTATCCCAGTTCCTTTGCTACCAAAGTTGCTGTCGTAGTTTTACCTGGAAACAAACGTTACACTAAGCAGCACCCAAAATGTAATATGACTTGTGGAACTTTAAGATTCTCATTAGGGTTTGCAATCCCGGAGTCATAATACAATCCCGGGATTTCGGGATCGGGATTAGGAATTGAAAAAATAATAGTGTAAGTAGATTAAAAAATTCCATATTCCATATCCGACACAACTTTCAAAGTTCGCAAAGTAAAATGTTTTTACAGTATCTCTCTTGGCTATCTGAGATAGACGTTTAATAGCAAAACAACTATTTGCAGGCTTATTACAAATATAATTAATATGTGCTTTCTGTCTAGGGAATAAAATCTGCAGGCTCAAACGCCAGCAAACATTTAGGTATTATTTGACGTCAAAACTACCTGAATTATGTATAATAAATTGTCACAAAATTAGAATTAACTATGTTTTGGTAAAATTTACGTTGACACTACGTAGAATTGACATAAGTGGAGAATAAGACGACATCGAAATTAGGTTATATCGACTAAAACAGGTAAAATTACACATAAATCGTACTTGTAGTCGCACAATATATTTGGTTACTAATACCTGTTTAAGTGAATTTTACTTAAATTCGACATTAATTCGACATCGAGTTGACTAGCTTTAGGTAGAATTTACGGAAATATGTGAAATTGGAAAATGACACCAAGACGAAAAAAATTAGATTTTTATACTTATTTGGTACTTTTCTCTATTAGTAGTCGAAATATTGTTGTAAGTTCAGTGGCGGCTCTAGAAATTTCAATAATTTTTTTCTCATCAGTGGCGCATGGGACCCACACGAAATATGGGAAATAACATCTAGTGAAGCACTTATCTAACGACCCCTAAAAAATTTTGAAAAAGCAGTTTGCGAAAAAAAATTTCAAAATTCGGGTGCTCCCCCTGGTCTAGAGACTCCCATTTAAAATTATTATTTTTGTCATATACATTTTACTTTTCATAAAAATACAACAACAGGTTTTGGAGTTTATGAAAATATTTTCGTCCATGTCATCCCACCTTTCTTCCTCCCTGTGGGGAAAGAGCGCGTCAGCTATCTCCCTCATCCTCTCCAGTGGAATCGCTGGAGGGGGTGCTCTCAATCGGCGCATGGCTATTTTGTAGCCGTCACCCCATACATCTTCATCTATGCTTGCGCACAGCTCCTGCCACTTCTTTCTTTTTGCATCGGATATCGCCTCTCTAAGCGCCTTCTTTGCTTCTTTGTAGGGTCGGGAGGCTTCATTATCATCCTGCCTGCACTGTCTCCGGATTCTCCTGGAATACTGTCTCCTGGCAGCGATGCATACATCTCTGAGTTTTGGTAGATCATCGTTCCACCAGTAAATGCCTCTATGTACCCTGCCCTTTTCTTCGGCATGGCCTCGTCACAAGCTCTGGTGATGGCCTGTGACAGGGTTGCGTCAGTATGGTTGGGGTTGTTTCCTACCTGCTCCCTTATAGCTCTTTGGAGTCTTGGTCTGTCTAGTCGGCTGAGTTTTCATCCCATCGGCCTAGAAGTCGCCGGGAGAGTTGTTGCCCTACCTCAAATCAGATATACCTGTGGTCACTTAATGACTCCTCGTCTCTTAATCGTCTCCTTCGTTCATCACGAGGAGATCTAGCTGAGAAATCCATTGAGTCACAAGCCTGCCTCTTGCGTTCGTTTCCCTCATTCCCCATTCTAGGGCCCTGGCGTTGAATTCTCCTGTCACGATGACTTTCTTCCGGGTGTTGTTCCTCATTTTTCTAACTACTTCTTCCAGATCCGATAATGATTCCTCGAATTCTTCCATCGTGCTATTTGGGGAGAAAGTAACAGCTGACTACATACACCTCCTTCAACTCTAACCATACAAACCCTTGGCCCTTCCCGCTCCTGTAGATGCCGATCTTGTTATTAATCAGCCCGATGGCTGCGTCCAGGTTCTCATCCGTAAACCAGTTGGGTCGCGATCTGCTCGACATCAAATCTACCTAGTAAGATAGTTGACTATTAGGAATATTTTTAGTCGCTAAAAAGGTAAATACTACCTAATTATATTACCTATTTCGACCCTATTGGAAATGTATCCTTCAGGTCATTTTTGGTAGATTTTTATTAGTTTTTCATTCGCTGCTTTCGTTAAATTTACTTTCAAGGAAAATTGTGTATGAGGTAGACTAATTGGTATTATTTACGTAAACTGAAATCTAAAGTAAGACCAACCGGTAAATTTGTATCGAAAGTGTATTTTTCCAGTAAGTTTTACGTCATAATTACCTTAACAAGTAAATCCCTCTTTTACCAAGTCGAATTGGAGCTAATTTTAACAAAAATGTTTGCTGGGTATTGTTACAACTTTGTACCCCATCTATAAAAATTCCCTCTAAGTTTCATGTATAAGTAACAGAAAACTAATTTAGTTAATTCGGTAATCGTCCTCCAGATGGCACGCGTTGCTGATATTTAGAAATGATCTAGAAGCTACTGACATCTATCTGGAACACTGTAGAATGTGGTAGAAAGTTCGAGAACCAATTAGCTAGGAATATAAATAGAGAGCGAGTCGTTGCACAGTACAGTTCAGTTTAGTTAGCGAGTCAGATCAAATGAAGAAGTCAACAAAATGATAAAAGAGATGCAACATTGACTTATAGTACTCAGTGTAATATTAGTGAAATGATTATCTGTTGTAATTAGTATGTAAGTTAATAAATTAGTGTTTAGTATTATCCTGGTGTTATAATTTCCGGATCCACGATACACAAAGGTGTGTAAACATGTAACGCTATCTTAAAGAAATAACAGGTATAAAAATGGCATACCTACTCCAGGAGGTCCGCTTAGCAACGCTGCTTTATAATAAGCACCATCATCATTTTTTGCCCACGGTGACGGTCTCTGTACTGTTTTATGAACTTTCGGCTGCTGGTTTGTATACCAGTTTTGCAGCCATTTACTTAATTTATTCATATTGCTGTTTCCATCTTGTTGACCAATGACACTCTTAATATCTGTTGGTTTGTATTTTTCCGTCCAAGATTTTGAGCTATCCGATATTTGCATGTTTGGTCTCTCTATCTGTGGCAAATCCTCTGATTTAACAATTTTACTACTTCCAGGTTTTGACACTGGTGATGTTGGTTCTTTTTCGGGTAGTTTGTGTCGATCCTTTCCTTCACCTTTAACTTTGTGTTCAGTTTTAATAGTATCTGAACTACTCTGAGAGAGCTTATTAAAGTTAGGTTTGTTATCAGTCTTTCGATCACCGTTCGATTTTTTAATTTTAATGGGCGATCTCTCATCTTTACTTGCTTTATTCTCTTTTTTGTCTTTGTGTTTTTTGTCTCGCATTGGTGATTTGTCCTTCTTTTTAGGTTTTGGTGAGGTTTCCTCTTCAGTTGCGATACCAGACTCACTAGATGCTTCAGATGCATTTTTACAAAATTTGGGCTTCATTCCTGATTTGACCAATATCATATCTAAAAGATCATCCTCTGAAATCGTTGGAATATTTAAGCCTCTTGCTTTATCCAATTTTACTGGACCAGGATCTTGTCCAACCACTAAATAATTGACTTTTCCTAGAATACAAAAGTAATGAGTATACCTACACGCATAATCAATGATAATGTTAAATCTTACTGGAAACAGAATGTACAACTCGTCCACCATGTTCCTTAACCAAATTTTCAAACTCATCACCTTCCAATGAATCCAGTACACCTGTCCGCAAAAATGTAATATTTATCAAGCAATTAGGTTTACCCTAAAAATAAAATATTGTAAGAGATATATTCAGAAAATGCAATATTTTCTTACTTGAGGCAACTCCTTTTCGCCATGGTGTTTGGGACCTCCACGATTTTTATATTTCTGATACAACATAGCAGAATATCTCTTCTTTTCAAATGCTTCTTGATCAGGATCAATACCTGAGTCAGTGTGGTCAAGTTTCGGTTTCTTGCTCACTGTGCCTTAAAAATATATAATTTAGGGTCTGGAAAAGACTAAAGGAATACGTAAAGTAAAAACAATTCATAAGTTTATATTTTTAGTAAAGGGAGGAAACTACAGAAACATTATTATTTTAAATTAAGAAGATTCTATTGATAATATGATAATAATATAATAAACTGTGCAACAAGTTTAGAAAAGTGATCTTCATAGGTGTTGGACACTATACTTTTTTTATGACTGCCTTCAGTTTCCATATTTAAATAAATAAATTTCAAAATTAACTTGAACGTCAAAATATATCTATAATAGGCTTGTTGCACAAAATATAGTTTTAGCAATTTTAGAATCTTTACTTAATACAAAACACAGTGTGTAAAAAATTTTTTCTTATTTTTTCTTTTACAGACGGTATTCAACATTAAAGTTTAAATAAATCCATTAAGCGTGCAAACAACGCGTGACGTCATGCAACAGACCGCAGCAACGGCGCTAACGTACATTTTAAATTAATTCCATTCACTTATAATAGCTTGATAGTGGAGGTAAATAGACCATAAAAATCTCTCCGTTCTCGAGAAAAAAAAATCAGCGTACAAGCAGACCAGACCCTATACTTTTTATAAAGTGAACAATTCTACATAAGAAATAGCTATTTATGATATTTTTTGTGGTACAGATATTTTTTATTTCGAAAATACTTGAGAAATTGATTGATTATAAAAATCATGTTTTTTAACATTTTCACTGCCATATCTTCAATTTATTGATCTGATTTTTTTTTTTAAATTCAAGTACATAAATAAGCACTTCCAATGGTCTTTTTGTTTCTATCTATAATTGTTTATTATTTTCTTTAAACAATAATGAACTTATTAATTTTGACTAAGCAACAAACTTTTTTATTTTTGAAAATTTTCATATACATGCAGCGAGGCGATTGAAGCCAAGGTACAGGAGAAGTGCACTCATCATTGGAGAACCAATCAAAACAACTACTCTTCTAGCTAATACTGATGAAGTATTGAATTACATGATAGGATTCCTAGCATTTTAAGTAAAAAAAATGTATTGAAAATACTTAAATCATTTACTGAAATTCAGTCATTCACAACAATTATTGAACCTTACATTCTATTTCAACTCTAGAAAAATTGTACAAGTTTTTTCAAACTTGTTGGTTAGAGTATAGAAACATTCTTTCATTATTATACCCTTCGCAAAAACGAAGAGTATATTGTATTTGATCGGCACATTTCTAAAATCATAAATATCGCTCGTAGAGAAAAAATTTTCGTATTATTGTGTTAGTGAACGAATTCTGAACAACTTTCAAAATGTCCGTCTGTCCGTCCGTCCGTCCGTCACGTTTCTTGTAAGCACGATAACTTAAGAAAGAAAAGTCCGATTGTATTGAAATTTAGAAAGTAAGTTAGTATTAGCTAGAGGAAGAACCCTATTGTTTTTGAAGAAAATCGATCAGTAAATAAAAAAGTTATTAATTATTTAATCAAAAAAAAAAATTCTCTTAATTTTTGTCGCTTGTACTAAAATGGAAATCTTACGAGATATTATTTCCATAATAATTTTTTTGTTTATGAAGTTTACTAATATATATTTCATAGAAGTGAAATATGTATGAATGTCGAAAGATATATATCACAGACAATCAATTTTTCTAGCAATAGGTGGTGGTGCAGCGGCTAAAGCTTTGCGTTGCAATCCAAAGGTCCCGTGTTCGAATCCCACAGGTTGGATATTTTTTTTTCATTTTTTTTTTTTAATCAAATTTTTCTCACAATAAAGATGGCATCACAAAATTTAGGATGTCCAAAAACTAACATTATTTAGAAGAAAACTGCGGAGTATACTATAGAATGTGTAAAGGTGGGTTCATGCACGACGATAAGCGGTTATCAGTCAAGAAGCTAACGCTAATGCGCTATCGTTATGTTCATGCTGACGGTTAAGCTATTGTGAAGATTCGTTCACAAGGAAACGCCGTGCGTTGTTTTTATATTATCTCGAATTCAATTGGTAAGTAACTGAGTTGGCAACCAATAGAATCGCACAAAGGAAAAGTTAAGAAGTAGTTGGGAACACGCCTTTAAATGATCAAACTTTAATTTTGACACTGTGACTTCGACAGACTCAGGCGACAGATGTATCGCCTTGTTTGAGGTTAAAATGAGTTCAATTTCCTTTGTAAATAATAAATATCGAAAATTAGTGGATAATCCTCTATGCAACTAATTAATGCCAAATCCATGTCTAACGTGGTCTAACCTCAAAACTAGAACACAAAATAGTCTTTGTTTACTGTCCGTCAAAAATAAAAAATCGTACACGTGAACGCATGCGCAAGCTCTAAGCAGCTAGCAGCCGGCCAAAAAGATAAAAGTTGGGCAACTCTGGCTGTTAGCCGTTATCGTAAATTGGAGTATGAACGTGTTCTTTAAGTTGTGATATTTTAACTTTTAGCTGTCTAGCCACTAACCGCTTATCGTTGTGCATGAACCCACCTTAACAATTATATATAAAAAGCTCAGTAAATTGGCGAAGAATTCGTTTTTAGCTTGTTTACAAGCCTAATCTTGATTTATTTTTAGTTAGGGCAACAATATAGAAAGAGGGTATAGTAGGGTTCACATTTATAACAGCGATATAAAAAAGATCGCAAAAACGCAAAGGGTACCGATCATGTATCAATTTCAGTCTATTTACATAAAAGGCCATAAAAGTGTTCGGCTTCTTTATTATCATCACAAAAAAAAGCTGGCAAAAAAGGGTAAAAGAGACCGACCGCTTCTGTTGTGTACTGCCCGCCAGTCCACGTGGACTCTATCGCTAGTCCACGTTGACCACTTAGTTTATTCCAACCTATCATAATTCCGGTAAAGCAAATTTCAACCAATTATATTCAGTGGGAGTGGCCTATATTTTTGTTCGGAAATATGTGACCATTTTTTTTGTGATGATAATAAAGAAGCCGAACATTTTTATGGCCTTTTATGTAAATATACTGAAATTGATACACGATCGGTACCCTTTACGTTTTTTTGCAAGCTTTTTTATATCGCTGAATTATTTGTGGAACACACGATAATTTCATAATAAATAAAAAAGTGTGTAAGTTGTGACTGGCTTAATACCTAAATAATATTCTCTAATCATGAGGAAAGCAAATAAGTAAAAAATAATTAATTGTAAGAATAATCTATAATTTGACGTTTCTAAATCGTGAAAAATCTTCAATTGTTTTCAATGGACTCAAGCATATGAAAAGTTACTTTTCACATGCTGTTAGCGATCATAAAGGATTTATCATACTGTGAAATCAACCATTTTCAAGAGTAGTTAGCAGTGCGTTTTTAAACACTGTTGAAAGCAGTCACAGAAAAAGATGTTTTTAATGTATTACACTATGTATTTTTGTATTTGAGCTCCCTAGATACAAAACGTGACATGTAACATTTTTACCAATTGTGCGCCATCTTGTGTTGTATTATCTACCCATTAGAAATGTTTTCCAGGTGCAAAACGAGACAAATAACCCAAGAATTTCATTGTATGTCTCTATGTTAAGTGCAATATTTTGCACTAACTATTTAATGCTGTTATTATAAACATAAATTAAAATCGTCCTATGGGTAGGGTAAAGCGCCCAGTAGCCGACCAATTTGAAGCAGGATTTATTTGCATTAACAATACTTCCTCAGATTTTAATTTGAGTATTACAGAAAACCACTGCTTATTTTCAAGTATATCAATAAGTTACATATAATACACGTATTTAGCTGACAGATGGTGCTGCAAGTATAATACTTTTTGTTATATTTGAAATATCACTATTCACCAGTAGTCGGCCGGCAAAATCCAGTAGTCGATTTGTTAGGTTTCAATAGTCGACCACTTAGAATCAACCATGAATTATTTAATTTAGTGCAAGATTTATAGATGGTTTCGTTTTGGTTATTTTTTTATTTAAGCATAATTATATGAAGGTCTTGTGCATATGGAAAAAAATAAAAATAAATGTATTTCAGTATATTTTGTCTATATTTATAATAACTTAGTTACTAGGGATGTTTTTTATACATGATTCGCAAATAAAATCACTGAAAGCAACTTCTTCATACAATTTCCCTTGAAAACCCGTACATTTTAAGTGATACCAATTTGTGCATTTATTGCATCCTATATTTTTAAGTTCGTTGTCTTCTGTGTCACTTATTAATTCATCTTCACAACTGCACCTGATACGTGATATTTGTATTTTTTCTGTTTTATGATTATTTTCATACTCATCTTGTGTGTTTACATGATTGGTTCCTCCTTCTTTTTTTGTGTTCCTTAGAGATGATTTAAAATTCTGTCTTTTCTTGATTCTTTCATCTTTCTTTCGCTGAGTTTCTGCTTGCTTAATAGCTTTTCGTTTTTGTATTTCTTCCTTACGTTTTCGTATGGCTTCTTGTTTTGCTTTTTTTGCATCCTTTTTTTGGTTTTCGATTAGCCTCCATTTTTCAGAGGAAATAGCAATTGGTAGTTTCTCACTCGTTTTTCTTTTTGTTGTCTTTTAAATCGGGTTTGGATAAAATAGATGAGTAGACATCGTTTGTTGCAATTTATTGCCTTTATCAATTTGATTTTGTTTGTTAACAGAATTATCTTTGGAGGTGTCAACATTCAACGGAATTTTACCAACACCTAAAACATTAATATTCGTAGAGGCCGAAGTCAATGGGTTCATTATATCTTCCTGGGTATTCATATTTGTCTGTTGTATCATATTTTCTTTGTTTTCTGTTTCGATATTACCTTTAGAATTGTCAACATTAAAACAAATTTTAGCAGGAGAAATTTTTATAATATCTATTATATTAATTTTAGGACAGGCAGAGGTAAATGTGTTCAAAACTGTATTACAATCTGTATCTACAGATTCTATGAAATCATTTGAAGTTGGTGTTTCATTTTCATTTGATATATTATTGATGCAGTTACTGATCTCTGAACCAAAATTGTTTTGAACATTGGTTTCTTTTAGTACAGTTGGGATAAGGCAGCCATTTTCATCAATATCACACCATTGCCCATCAGAATCTTGTATTGAAAGAGGAGGAACAATATCTTCAATATTTGCAAGAGAGTTTAGGTCTTTTTCATTCGTGGAGGTCTTTGCTTTTGTTATTTCTTGAAGTAGCTTTTCAACATTAATTCCTTCATCCTCTAGTGAAACTCGAAGGAATTCTATAGTTTTTTCAGTAACAAGATAATCACTCACGGTAGGACAATTAGTTTCCTGATTTTGTAGCTGTAGGTTTTCCAAAGTGTTTTGTATGCACTTTGTGTAATCAATTGCACTGGCGTTGAAGAGGTACAGTCCACATTTGCGAAAACCGTTTTTTATACTCTGATCTAAGTTATATTTTTCTACCGCTGTTTTTAAAAGCGACAAAACTTTGCTTTTGTTAACACTTGGTTTGGGTTTTCTGTTAACATCTGCCATTCCCGTATTGTCTTTTGCCATTCTGATTTTAAGGCTTTGAAAACGCTTACGTCAGCTGGCTGAGTTATGTGTGTTGTATTAGGGGGTAATGCGTATAGAACAATTTTTCTCTCAGAGCAGAATTCACTTAAACCCAATATTAAGTGGCTTTTCTGTCCATCAATGAAAAACAAAACAGGTCTCTTGATATTTTTTTCATCTAACCACCTATCTAAAGTGTTGGCAACATATTCGAAAAATACCTCTGCCCTCATCCACCCAGTCTCACTTAATCCCAGGCACCAGGTGGGATCCATACTTCCTACTACGTCTTTTGGAGGCCGAACATACGGAAAAACTACGCATGGAGGTGCTATTTCGCCGTTTGCCGCTATTACGAGGAGAACCGTCAAAGCCTCTTTCTCTTTACTTTTCACTATTTGGTAGACATTTTTATAACCCCTAGGAGCTATGACTTTTCCAGTTTTAGGACATAAGGTAAAACTGGTTTCATCTCCATTTAGAATTCTACTGGGTTCAAGTAATATGTCTTCTGCACCTATATCTTTTAAATAAACCTCAAGTTCTTTAAACCATAATCGGATATTTTGCTCGGTAACAATGGCACGTCCTTTCGTTAAATTTTCTGCATTTCTATGCACTAGTTCTGGATTTCTTTTTAAAAATGCACCATACCATTTTTTCCCAGGGCGCCCATTTTTAAAAGGTGTTTTAATGCCCTTAGAGGTAACAATTTTCTCTACAGTATCGAGAACGTCATCCAATTTTCTAGAAAATCCACATTTTGCTAGATTAATACGCCACTGTACTAACTCCTTTTCGTCTTCAGTACTCAAAACCGACGGCGGACCCATCTTTCTTGGTTTTTCTGGAACTCTTCCACTAAGTCTGTCAATAATTGTCGTTTTAGGTACACCGTACTGTGTACTGGCTTTTCTAATACTAAGATTATTTAACCTTATTTGAAGCAGTGCCTCATTTAGAGCATCTTCCATATATCGGTGAATTGGACGCTTTGTGAATGTTTTAGCAGCCTTCCTTTTTTTGCAAACTGTTCCTCTATCTTTTGTAATACCCGTTTTTAGTTTTGCCATATTTATTGTCGCGGTAAATATTTTCTGCGAAAAAAGAAATATATATAAATACCCTATATATGTAGTGGTCGACTTCAGGATAATTTATTTTAGTTGTCGACCACCTGTGCAAGAATATTTTTATAAGCGGTCGACTACTAGGCAATTGATAATTAATAACATAACCTTTTTACTAGTTGCATTTGGACATTTTTATGTGTATTTTTAATCTAATTTTGTTCTTTAATGACGTAGAAGCATATTTTCTAGTATTAGACTGCTGTTGGTCGACTACTAGATTTTGCTGGTTATTAATTACCCAGTACTCGACCACCATGATTTATTTTATGAATTTTAGAAGATTTTTTTTTTTTGTTAAACTAATCCTAAACTCAATATTATCAATCTAAATAGTACTTACGCATATATTAACAAAAATGATGTTAACACAAGCCTTACAATTGGGGTCACTCAGTAACGTTTTGAATAGGATTCAAGCCGGTCTATACTGTCACGCTAACAATGGCCAACTAAGACGCCAACGGCAAAAAGTATTTCAATTCAAAACCTGCTTCTCTCATTCGTCAATTTAAAGTTAACCCTGGTCGACTACTGGATATAAAGATATTTATGGAATATTGACTTCATACTTATTTACAACCAAATTTGTAATAAAGCGGGCGACTACTGGAACTGGTCGAGTTTAGGGCGCTTTACCCTATCTGAAAAATTAACAGGCAAATATCCAATTTTACTGGTTTTATTATATTTTAAAACGTCTGAGGATATCAACTAGTAAGGAAAATTAATATTATTTTTGATGGAAGTAAGTAATTCATGTTACCTTCTGACAAATCACCTTAAGGAACTTCAAATTCACAATATATAGAGTTTATAAGGTTAGGTATATGCAAATGCTCAGCAAGTTTTATCACGCGTGTTCATTGCTGATCCTAGGTACAATTTTTATTTGAACTGATCTATGGTGATCCAATAACTAGTAAACTGATGGTAGCAGTGTAGACTTTATTGCATATAGCTTCTGAACGTATTAAATTAGTTTATTTGTGTTAAAAAGATTATACTAAATTAATATAATTTTATAAACAGCCATATTAATATGTAACATATTCTATACATAAATAGTACCTATATATTTCTACATAATATAGGTTCCCGTAAATATTTAATTAATTAAATATGATCTAATATGATCACTTTGTGACTACCTCTCTCATATAAAATTCACGGTGTATAAACATTACAATTATAATGATAATAAAATTGCAATATATTGATAATAAAATTGCAATAATATATTTTAATGTACATATCATGTTTTCATTGCACGTTTCAAAAATATTGAGGAAACATTTATAAACGTACAAAATATATTTCAGAGAAAGATGTATGGCATATTATAGTAACATTTATATATTATTTGAACATTTGCTACTTTATTTGAATATTAAAAGAACGTTGTGTGCTGTATGGATACGTGACAAAATTATTTACGTAAGTTGCAAAACCTGACATTTACTTTTTGACCAATAACATAGCACGTTTCTAGTCATGTGCTTGAAGGTAAGTTGCCACGCTTATGCTGTTATCGAAGCACAAGATGACGAGGACTGTTATATCTTGTAGGATGATCCAGCTCATTTTAAGATTTGATATTGTTTATTATGCAGTGCTATCGTTGTAAGTTTACTATTACAAGTTCGATTTTATTTATTTCTATGAATTAAATTTAATAAAGTATAAGTATTGTTAAAAATTTTGTATGGTGTAGTATTCCGTTAGATGCAAAAACAGATATCTCAACATTAGATGCAAAACGCAGCATTTGAGATTTTATTATTTAATTTCCACAAAAACGCTTGTTGCTTTTATATAATTTTAATAAAAATATATATTCCAGCAGCAATAGGCTTGTTGCATGTGCCATATATTTTAAATTAATTTATGTATATTAATATAGGGTTACTAAACATTAGCAATTATCAAATCTGTCTTCATAATTTCTAAGTGGAAAGTATTTAAATCATCGACTAATATCCAGGAGAAGGGGCATATCTGAAAACACGCTCATATTCGACGTCACGTCATGTAACAGAAAGCAGTGGCAACAGTGTATCTCTGCGAGTGCAATGATTCGGATATATAGTGGAACGGAATCGACCTAGGAATGTGTCATTTATTTTTTTTTGCGCAGAACCTTGTAGATCTTGTAGAGTAGGTTACCTGGGACCTTTAATGGGCAGTTATGATATTTTTATGTGGAACAGGACTTTCTTATTTCGAAAAAATTTCAGAAATTGACTGTTTAGAAGATTCGTGTTTTTTTAAATTTACATCGCCATATCTTGAAATTCACTTGAGCTATCCATGATTTTTTTTTTTAAACTTCTCCAGTATCTTGGCTTCAATCGCTTCGCTGCATGTATATAAAAATTTTCCAAAATAAAAAAGTTTGTCGCTTAGTCAAAATATGAGTACATTTTTAGCGAAGTAATAGTCGAGTAATAAGTTCATTGCTGTTTAAAGAAAATAATAAACAATTATCGACAGAAACAAAAAGACCATCGGAAGCGCTTATTTGTGTACTTGAATTTAAAAAAAAATTCAGATCGATAACTCAATTTGATTTGAAGATATGGCAGTATAACGTTAAAAAACACGATTTTATAATTAATCAACTTCTCAAGTCTTTTCGAAATAACAAATATCTGTACCACAAAAAATATCGTAAATAGCCATTACTTATGTAGAATTGTATAAGGTCTGGTCTGATTCTACACTGATTTTTTTTTTCTCGAGAACGGAGAGATTTTTATGGTCTATTTCGCTCCACTATTAAGCAATTATAAGGGCAACGTCCATGAATGGAATGAATTTAAAATGTACGCTAGCGCTGTTGCTGTGGCCTGTTACATAACGTCACGCGTTGTTTGCGCGCCTAACGGATTAATTCAAACTTTAATGGTGAATACACCGCCTGTAAAAGAAACAAATTAAAAAAAATCCTTTACACACTGTGTTTTGTATTAAGTAAAGATTATAAAAATGTTAAAAATATATTTTGTGCAACAAGCCTATTGTGAATAAGGTTAAATAAATAATTTGACATTGTAGAAATAATAAAATTACCAATGCTTATTTTGATTCAACAGAAAAACATGTAAATGTAGCGTTTTGTAGGGGGTATATTGCAAAACAACATATGGTCCTTCGAGCCGGATTTTTGTTCAGTTTTCTCTCTACAGAACAAAATTTTCTCAGGGCTGAGAGCTGTTTGCTTTGAATCACCGAACTTAGAAATGTCCTCCTTCAGAGGCATACTTGCAATGAAGCGATGACTTATATCCTGTAGTGTTTTTTCATATTTATTTTTTGTACCATTTAGTAAAGTTAATAAAGATATACTCACATACATAATTTAAATATTACCTTCTAAAGAATTTTTCCTAGATCTCTTTTTATCTTCCTTCTTGGGTGTATTTTCCAATAAATCTAGTTGCCTTTCCTCATTTTTTATTTCTACTTCCGCTTTTCCTTTATTTTGCAGAGCTGCCTCAATAGTCCTATCTAAAACATCAACATTTTCCAATATCACATCATCGTCTAATTCCAACAGTGTTTTCTCAAAATCCTCATCATCGTGTATTCCAATTTCTGTGTTAAGCTTCTGTTTTTTCTTCTTTTTCTTTTCAGCTTTTTTATCAGTGGACTTTTCAGGTTCACTTTTAGGTAATGGTTCAACTTTACTTTGCTTTATAGGAGTATTACCAAAAACATCAGTTATATTTATGGGCTTTAGTTTGGAGACATCTTTACCATTTGATTTCTTAGGAGACTCTTTCTTCTTGAAATCATCCTCTGAATCAGAACTTATTACGTGACCTTTACGTTTGTTTGTAACCACTTTGGACTGATTTCTCTCTGGAGTAACTTCAATAATATCCTCATCAGAATCTATTATGACCGGCTTTGTTTTCTTGGCTTTTACTTTTGCGGGTTTGCTACTACCACTGTCAGTACCGGTTTTCTTCGAAACCACAGTAAAAAAGGATCTTATATCCTTAAAATTATTATATTTAGGAATAACGCATTCTGCTCAAGTTGACAAACAATACATACCTGCGACATAATTGTTTTTATGGAATTATTTCAACAATTTTTATTTTGTTTAAATCACTGGATTAAATTTCCTTCAAAATATTCGTCAGGAGTCTCCCGCGCAGAAAGCATTTGACTGACGTTCTTAAAATGACAGAAACATGGTTGTTCTCTTTGCGCCTTGTTTTCTAAAATAAAATTTCCCTATGTAATATAAATTATAATCTAGGACTTTTCAATTTATATTTGGGTTAAACGCTCGCTAACCGATTTATTAATAGGAACTAATGCAGTGAGGGTATTAGGTTACGCCTACCATTTCAAAAACCAAACCACGTGACTTTTAACATGGCGTTGTGGGCAAACATCCGGCAAACGTTTGTTTTCATTCGTTAAACGTTTGTTAAAGTTTGTTTTTCGGTTGCCGTGGCTACGTTTCCGCGAGTTAATTAACAGATCAAACGACTTACCTGTAAGGAAATTTGATCCTAATTATACGAACAGTCCTGTCCGAAATTATTACCACTTGTAGTAGTGCTAACTTCTACCAATACCGTACAACGTTTAAAGAATTTTTCTTCGCCCGTAGTTATCCTGTCCCTGCGCCGGCCCTGTTGTCTTACTCGACGCGCCACCTATCGTGTTCATATCACATCCTCACTGTAGTTTAAAGAATCCTGTATCTGTAGATCGTTTTTATATCTCAATGGGGGTTTCGTTATACGTTATACATACGTATACATTTTTGGGCACTTGGGAGGGGTGTAATAATTTCGGACAGGACTGTTCGTATAATTAGGATCAAATTTCCTTACAGGTAAGTCGTCGTTTGATCTGTTAATTATACTTCACAGTCCTGTCCTCATTATTACCACTTGTAGATGTTTAGAGAAAAAATAAACGATCTATAGAGCTGGAGGGTGGTTTTGAAAAAATACGTTTTATAAATGTATTTCTATCGTAGATATAAAACACGTTTTTCGTTTTACAGGAATTGATAACACTTGTTATCGCAGTTACTTAACTGTAAACTTACTTGGAAAATAAGAATACAAAAGTTTATCCTAGAAACAAGACTTGAGAAAGTCTGCAAGCAGTCTTATCATTTAAGGCTGAACAAAATGATACTGATAGTAAAAATAAAAAACTTCGTATAACTACTCGGCTTGAGGTAGCCGAGTCTTTTAAAATTCCCCGAGCAAATGAGTTTGTATCGACATATTGGTAGGCTTATTATAAAAAGTCTAAAAAAGTGCTGTATTTACTTGACCACCCAGACCTTTTGCGGGCTGCGCTGAGGTTGCAGCGTGTCTAGTAGTACAGCTTGAATATATAACAACCCTTGAATACGTATCAACACCACTTTTGAAAAAGTACCTTTTTGACCTAGCTGCTTATTGATTGCACTGCTGCTGGGTTATGGAGGCTTCTTATAGGTAAGAATTAATGTGTCATTATCAGTAGTTCTGAAATCTTTTGTCTTTTCTATGTGGGCAGTAAGTAAACTCGCACAAATTTGTCCTTTCATTGAAGGGTATAATGATTAGCGGTTGGTATCTTCCTTTTCCAGTAGTCTTAACTCTATCAGGGACATATATTTCAAACCTGTCCTCGAAACTTTTTTATATGTTTAAATTTTATTTTGAAAAGGTTTGTAACCGGTGAGCTGAAATAATTGCTAGCAGTATGTCACCGACTTACGACTCGTATTTTCAGAAAACAATTTGTATGTGGGCTTTCTCCAAATATATCGGGACAAGATTAGCTTTTTGAGGTTTTATATTATAGATTCCTTTGAGGAATCTATTAATTCTTCGTTTTTATTGGCGATCGGAAAACTGAGGTATAAGAGCCGATTTGCAGCTGTTAATTGCTTAATAAGACTTACCCTTTATATTTAATGCGTTCAAGAATTGTATAAAATGTTCTGAATTATAAGCGAATGGGTTAACTTATTGCTTGTTTTTACAAAATTCCCACCATCTTGTGTAGGAGAATTCATACTATTTAAGAGTCCCGCAGATATAGAGGCAATTATTGCATGAATTCCAGCTTCCGGGAAGTTCAGTTTTAAACAAGACTGTCAGATAGAAGACCTGTCTTCAGTGAAATATTCCTCCACATTGGCTGTGATGTTCTGAAAGGTGTCTGATTTGGGTTGACTTTTTCTACCAGTTTTAAAATAAGGGAAACGAAGGTTGGATTTCCCATTTAGGTATTACCACTGCCCCCCCTAGCTTTCTCTTCAATAATAATCTTGTTGAGAACTTTGGGAACCATGGAGAATGGAGGAAAAGCACAAGAAAAAATATCTTGGCCCAAGAAATAGTAAAACCTGTACATATTGAGTATGGATCTGGTTGCCATGAGACATATAATTTACATTTTGTATTTGGGTGAATTACAAATATATCTCGCATGCCAAATTTCTTACAAATAATATTGAAGTGAGAGGTAGAGATCTCATACTAAGTATCTACAGAGGGACTCCTTGATTCTGTATCTGCTTCTATATTAAGTTTTAAGTTTATGTAAGAAGCATAGTCTTTTTATTCCTTTTTGTTCACAATATTGCCAATGTTTCTTGCTTTTGTATTTAGATTTTCAATTTTTACTCCTTGTTTATGTGAAAAAATGGCCGTTATGCTGTCTACCCTCAGAAAGAATATCGCAGTTTCACATGTTTTTTGTGAATGCTTTAAGACCATTTTCAGCAGCCAAAAATTCTAAATAGTTCATATGGTATGCTGCTTCTTGCGGAGGCCAGTGCTAGATTACCCTATATGCCAATTACGCACATGCGTAAAGTGGCAGATATTTAGGGGCCGTAGATATTGACTTTCAGCTACCTAGATATTGACTTTCAGCCTAATGACTTTGTCGCATGAAAATCATGGCGAAAACTGTTTTAATACATATTATATTTACAATTACCTAATTATTTCTTATTTATTTGCTTTTATCATGTTTGGAAATGATTATTTAGGTATTAAACAAGTCACAATAAGTTACACTTTTTTTTTTTTTTCCTTTTTTTTAATATATTCAATATGAAATTAGCAACTTTCTTATTATTATTAGAGGCGGCAATTTTAGGTTTGCGTAAATAAAGCGGCAAATACTTTAGTTCATCACTGATGACGGAGGCCAAAAAACCATGAATAATCTTGTCTCCGCAGGAAGCACCCCAAGCTGTTGTAAAAACATTGGTATAGGTAATAAGTTGATGATGTAAAGATCTCATAGAACTGTTTGCATTTGGTATGTGACTGACCACCGTAGTGGGTCTTTCTTAACCTGTTGTTTGATAATCATTATTCCCTTATAATTTCCCTTCCTTTTAAGACCTAACATTTTTTACCTTTCTAATATTTTTGTATACAACCAGCTATAGGGTACACCTGGGCATATAGCTATTAATGTACTAATTACTTCAGTCAGGTTTCGAATTTTACAACTAGAACATTTCAAAAAATTATTCAGTAATTTTAAAATTTTGACGCATTTCTCTCTCGGCACTGATATTGTTATATCTACCGAATTATATTCGAAGCCTAGAAATTGTCATGTGCATGTCTTTTAGTGTTAATACTCTCTTTTCCTTATTGATTGCGAAACCAAGTGTGATAACTGACTAAGTATTGCCTCAGTATTTTACACCCTTTCACGTCACTGGCTGTGAGGAGGGAATTCTGTGAGATTAGCTTTAAAAACTGTACGATAATCTTCAATTTTAAAATGAGGTGGATTAGCGAACTTGTTTAGGTTTTTTAAATTTAGAATAAACCTGTAATCACCCTTGGTTTTTGTTTAAAAGAATACGAGGAAAGAAATTCCCCCTTTCTGTGAACACAACTTTCTATGGCCCCAATATTTAATAGGTGACCGATGCTTTTTTCAAAATTTGATATATCATTGCCCAGATTCACTTTCGGCAAACAATTTTGGTTTGGGATGGATGTAAAAGTTTATTTTTATACCTTTTATCATATATAGGATAATTGAATTATCTGTTAGTATTTGCCATTCGTTAAGTGATTTAAGTCGACCAGCATATTTGTCTGTTCCCTCTAATAATAATGATGTTTGGGTTTCCTTCTGATGTCTTCTTCTTGTGTCGGTACTTGAGTCTGCGTTCTGGTTTCTACGATCCCCCTTCCCCCTTCTTTGTGTTTCTTTCTAATGTTGGGATTACTGTGCGGTGCCATTACAAACCTAATATGTATTGACATTGCTTAATGTAAGTCACATAATAATGCGCCTGTTTAAATTATTTCTGCCCAACGAGCTGAAATGTGAGGAGTTCTTAAGGCATATTACCTAGTGGGTCTTCACCCAAAAATTATATTGTCATTAACCTGCTCGATAATATGTTGTTCGATAAGCACTACGTCCTCATTTGATAAGTCACTGGTTCTTGAGTCAGTCAAGACTAGAAACCGAGTCAGAACCTGAATTAAGAGATTATCTGTGGTGCAGAACTCGTTATTTATAGAAGGGAAAATAGTGCTTCGTGTGATAACACTAATTATTATCAATGGCCGAACAGCTTCAGGCTTTCCCTGAAAAATGCAACACATTTGTCATCTATGGATTTCTGAAGGATAATGATTTCTATAATTGTTTCATACTATGCCAGCAGTATATTATATTAGTTTAGGGAGTGATTGCTCATATCTCTCCCTTAAAAATCGCCCCTGGATTCCTTGGTGAACAAAGTATTGGTACTTCACGTGATCAGACCACTTTGTATAATTATTATTATGATTTACCATTGCAATAAAATCGACTAACTAAAACTATTTCCATGTGAAAAGTTTAGGTACTTCATGTGATCATACCACTTTTCAAGTTCTCTTAAACTAGTCCGTGTTCGCCATTTTGCGGAAGCTAAAAAACCTAAAAATTCAATGAGATACTTGCTTGACGAAGTCAACTCCATTTTCTTTTGTAACTTCTTAATTTCCTTTAACATTTTCGTATTTTTCTTTCATTTTCTGGTCGATTTCTCGACTTTTTTTGGAAGTTTTTTCCATTGTGTTATATAATTCGTTGTTTACGGAATGGTACAAATTAACAAAGTGAGGATGTGATATGAACACGATAGGTGGCGCGTCGAGTAAGACAACAGGGCCGGCGCAGGGACAGGATAACTACGGGCGAAGAAAAATTCTTTAAACGTTGTACGGTATTGGTAGAAGTTAGCACTACTACAAGTGGTAATAATGAGGACAGGACTGTGAAGTATAATTAAAGTAAACTCCGTGTTCGTCCACAACAAAATAATTTGACAGGTTGTTGGATTGCCTAATTCGTCTTTTTCAAGTGATCAATTCTATCCTCGAAGTGTTAGAGTTCACAAAACTGAGGAAATTCAATGTACAGCAAAAATAACGTAATAACAACCACAATCACTCAATGTTTTCTACACTTTATCCAACATATTTGGAATTTCCAGACGCCATCTTTTGAGCGTGATTTCTCCGAATACTTATTGTTTGCCACTTGACGAGAAGCAGTGATGAGCTCTATACATACTGAATAAGTGTGCTCACAATGGGGGAACCTGGCAGAAACTATGGAGAGAGGAGCTATATTAGCAGGTCGCCTGTCTCTGTCTCTAATGCCTAAATACATAAACTGCTGGCGAATTGAAACGAACCAAACGAATTTTTAGGTTGAATTTAAATCAGGGATCGAAACCGAAATTTATTACGGTTCGGTTTCGGTTACCGTTACCTAACGTACACCATTTTCGGTTTTCGGTTACGTTTACGGTTTTCAGTTACGGTATCGATTTTCAGGGCAGGGACAATTCGGTTTTCGGTTACAGTTTCGGTTTTCGGGGTAGTGACAATTCGGTTTCGGTTAGAAAAAATGAGTAATTACGGTGCGGTTTTTGTTTACGGTTTCGGTCCCAGGTTTTTGCATGCCTTTTACTTTCTATAATCTTTATAATGGACGAATCGATTTAGGTATGGTTTTCACCATACAATTTGGTATTTCTACATCACGGTTTAAAGATTTGAATTTTTGATTTCAGCCGTATTTTTTGTACCTACTTTATTCACAATTCTAATGTGGGAAAATTCATATATGCAACTTATCATGCTTTAGAGTTCGGGTTTCCTGAGAATTTTAATATCGATTTTGGTTTTGGTTTCGGTTTACTATACCTTCATTCCGGTTTTCGATTTCGGTTTCTGTTTACCAGAAAACTCATTCCGATTTTCGGTTTTGGCTGTGCGGTTTTCGGTGACAGTTTCAGTTCGGTTACGGTCTCTGATTTAAATCCACTATTTTTGAGAAAGAGCTAGAGAATATAGATATCGATATGTGGTTTTCAGGATTTGAGAGATATTCTATTTGTTTAATGGCGAATTTACAGCATTCAAATGTAGTTCAGTGGTTTAAGTTTGTTACTCTTACATGGAGGTAATATCTCTCTAATCTTTGGTAGAATTCAACCTCCATGGTTTTTGATGCTGACAATATAAAGAAGACGAAGATGAAGGTAACCTAAAACCTAACCTAACAGATTTCAAAATGGGGAATGTCAGTGAACATACGAGTATGCTTAATACGAAATAGGACTACATGAATATTCATGAAAAAACATGGGATTCCTGAAAACTTCGTTAAATATAACTACTTACATTAGAAAATACAAAAATCACATTCATAAATGTCGTGCTTTAATTAATAGTACTTATTTCAAAGGATATTGTAGCACCTCCCCGGACTACTACATAGACTTAAAGGTGCCTGAAACAGCTATAAACAATTACATTAAAAACTTAGAGAAAGAATATGAAGAATTGTGCAAGAAGAATAATTATAGCTCAAATAGTCGATGGATAGAACTACAGCCAATAGTACAAATATTGAGAGATCGTCAAGTATTAGTAGATAATATTTCTAACTTAAAAGAGTTGCTTTTAGAGAAAGATAACGAAATAAGAAAGCTTGCTGAAGAGGAAAAAGAACAGTTTGAAAATAAAATTAAGGAAACTGATCAGAAATTATTAGAAGCTCTTTTACCAACTGATAAGGAGGATTCTTGTGATTCAATAGTTTTAGAAGTTCAAGCTGGAGTGGGAGGTCAAGAGGCCATGCTTTTTGCTAAGGAAATATTTGATATGTATTGTAATTTTGCAGAGTATAAAGGTAGAAATACATTGAATTTAAATCAATGAAATGAATTAATCAAAAGTGATTTTTAGGGTGGAATGTTCAAATTGCAGATTTTTTAACAACAGATATTGGTGGCATTAGAAGTGCAACTGCTTTAGTACATGGTAATTCTGTTTTTCGGTATTTTAAGCATGAAGCTGGGATTCACAGAGTTCAACGGACACCAGCCACTGAAAGAGCAGGAAGAATTCATACCAGCACAGTTGTAGTAATGGCTTTACCCCAACCCACAGACATAGAAGTAAACATTAATTCTAAAGATTTAAAAATTGAAACCAAAAGATCAACTGGTGCTGGAGGACAACATGTAAATACAACGGATAGTGCAGTACGAATTGTTCATTTACCAACAGGTATAGCTGTAGAAAGCCAAGTGGATAGATCTCAAATAAAAAATAGGAAAATTGCAATGGCTCGTTTAACCGCACTTATATATCAGAAGGAATTGGATAGTCAAATTTCACAAACGGAAGCGACAAGGAAGAGTCAAGTTAGAACTAGAAATAGAAATGAAAAAATTAGGACTTATAATTATAATCAGGATCGAATAACGGATCATAGGCTTCATGGTGCTAATATACACAATTTAAAAGGGTTTTTAGATGGCGGTGAACCATTAGATGATTTAATTCAAAAATTAGAAGAACAGGAGAAACTAGATCATTTGTTGAATATTATAAACGAATATAAATAATTGTTTTAAACCTTACTCTTAACTTTTTTTTTAATTACAAATTTTCTACAACTTATTTTAAAATATATGTAGTATGTGGTATACGCATATATTGCATTCCAGTACAGTTAAAACTGCAAAAGATAGGCAGATTGGTGACAAAGATCAGTTTAAAATTGTCCTTGCAGTATGTTGTTCCTGTTTAGTGTATGAAGAGCAGGCCCGGATTGGGCCGGCGAGTTACCGATTAAAACTTGGTGGGCCGATCAATTCCGGGGGAACACGGGAAAAATTTGTCCAATTTTTGCCTCGGCTCATTAGTTTGTTTCAATCAAATTTTTTTTTATTCTCCCCCCCCCCCCCCCTGCTCATTAATCATCAGGCAGGACTGAATATTTTTTCTTTTTTATATATTATTCATAATCCTATATAATATATAATCAAATAACAACTTATTGCCTGTCCATTGACTTGTGTAATGAACAATAAATTCTATTCTATTCTGTTCATTGCCAATATATTTAAATTTTAAATTCGCCATCTTCTGACGAGTAGTACAAGAAATGCCTTTCTTGCAAGAAATGTCCTTCTTGCAAGAAATGCAGTGTCAGTATCTACTAGAGATTCCTTAGATCTTACGAAATCTAGTACATTCTTTATCTCATTTCATTAGACAAAGACCATGGAGGCGGGGTAGAATCACAGCATAAAAATTGGTTTTGGTGGATAAAGTAAAAAAATATTTTGAGGTTTCTGGTTCTTGTACACACGCTAAATCACAATTTTTTTTCATCCCCTTTAATAATGGGGTGGGGGTGGTAATGGGCTAATGCTAATGCCAAAATTTTCTTTGAGACCTTAGCTTCTCTTGTATATACTAAATACCAATTTTATGAACTCTTACCTGCTTGATTTATCTATTTACCCCAAATTTACCCCCCAATCCTTCGACGGAACAAGATGAAAATATAATCTAGTTCTAGATCTCGTTAAAGTACATATGTGTACCAAATTTCAAGTCAATATCTCAAACGGTTCCAGAGTAAACGTGCGCACAAAAAAAAGTTAAGTACAGACAGACAGACAGAAAATTTTTTTT
The DNA here is from genome assembly GCA_936432065.2 of Rutpela maculata. Taxonomy (NCBI): domain Eukaryota; kingdom Metazoa; phylum Arthropoda; class Insecta; order Coleoptera; family Cerambycidae; genus Rutpela; species Rutpela maculata. Next base: position 53,379,610 of record OW386287.2, on the reverse strand, counting down.
CGCTCAAACTTAAAATCTCGACGTTTTATGACATTCTAAGAATATTTGAACAATAAAAATTTTTTTGTCGTTACCACACTTCCACTGGATGTGGAAGTAAAATTTAAATGGTTGATTATTTTCTTGTCATTTATCATCCAGTCAAATTTCAGTGATCTAGGTACACGGAAAGTTGATGAAAATCGATTCAAAGAGATCAAAACCAGAGAAAGTGAGTGAAAAAAATAAAGTATTTGCCCGAAATATGCCAAACCCTCGATTCCAAACACAAATAGTATTTTAAATTTTCCACTTTAGGTCTTTTCTTTTACACTAAAAGTGTGACACTGAGCTGCACTGGTGCAATTTTGTCTCTCTTTAACTTATGATATCCATATTGATACCATCTCTGTCACTCAAAACTGGTGTCACACTTCTTGTGCAAAGGAAAGGACCTTTTATGTCAAGGTTTATGTCGTAATTCTGGATGGGAGTTTGTATTCTTTATATTGGCAATGCTGCATAACTAAGCAACCGCCAATCAAAACATTGCCAGTTAAAACAAAAAGTTATTTAAATGTCATCCGTTAACGGTAATAATTGTTCGTGTCATTTTAACGTTTTTACTTTTTAAAGTCTAGTTTGTGTAATTTTATAAAAATGGAAGAAAGTAGTGCACCGGAGACTGCAGAATGTTCTATGAGTTTTAGTTTAGCTGACATGTAAGTATTGCATCTTTTTTATACCCCTATAATCAGACTTGGTTTGTCGCATAGGAATGCATTTATTTTAAACTTTCTCTACTCTTGAGACAATTAAAGTTGTTTTGAACCTTTTAATTAAATTGTCGAAATGTTTAACTAGTGAGAGTAGAAAATCTATTATTATTAGTTCTAAATTTGTAGGGTTAGGTTTTATTATACTTAACATTATATTTCTAAAGTAATATTCAGACAAAAAATACCCAGATTCAGTTAAGCAATACTCAAATAAGACAAAGTATTGAATAGTTGAATACTGAATACTTGTAATGATATCAATAGCATAATATTTATAACCGTTCATTTTTGATACTCGTACACTCAACAGATGTGTAGGTATATATAGTAGTAACACCGTGCACACTTGACTTTTTAAATTTAGGTATACAAGAAATTTCGAAACGGTATTATAAAAAATAAATATCTAGGTACCTTAGGAGTTCTTCAGTTTACGATTTAATTTAAGTAACTATAGATATTCCAGAAATGCATGTCGAGTTTTAAAAAAAGCATTATAACTAACTATGTATAAATTTTACGTGTCAAATACCTACCCAGCAAACACTCATAATTGGCACATAAATGGTCATATGCACCTTCGCCAGCATTATCATAATTGGCACTTTTATGGGGAGCCACAAGCGGACCATTGGCGAAATGTCCCATCGGCCAGCAGCTGGCCATCCTTCAATTTGCCAACAGTGTACAATAATATTTATACATCCATAAAGTTCGATGTATGGAGATTCTACTTTTTTTATATAGATACTTTATTCAGAGCGCTTGTTACGAAAAAGTACAGCTTTGACATGTAAGTATTTTACTTGATAAAAATGAAGTAATTATTTATGCATAAATATATTGTAATATGAATTTGTTTGTTATCATCCATATATTTTATTTACATATTTAATATTGTTTACCATAGCTCCAATTTATTCTCACAAGGGTTGCCTGCAAATTATAATGTTTATTAAGTTATTAAATTCATTTTTACTTACCTGTACCAATTGCGGTCGGTGCATGTCTCCATTGTCCGTATTACAGTACTGACTCTTCTACCAACTGAGCTATCTTAATAACCGTTATTACGGATGCTAAAAGCAGTATTTATGGTGATGTATATGAAGTCTTTATTATATTATGTGAATATGTAGCTATTTATTTCAAAATGTAGAAACTATTTGAATGTTTAATAAATGTTTACGAGTAGTCTCGAATAATATCATTAATAATTTACAAAAAACGTTAAAATTAAGTTATTAATGACAAATTACAAATTACTATAAAAAATAAACTACAAATTTTACAGAAATAACGGTCAGATTAAGTCAGATTACACAAATTTTAATAACCCACAGGCCAAGCATATAGAACGAAAATGCAAATGGCGGATGCTATGCTCGGTGAAGCCTTGAGAGATTTTTCACAATGCGCATGCGCGTAATCATAAAAATATTAGCCTGCATATTACCATAAAAATACCATCAACGTATAGACCGAAGCAGCATTTTTTATGGTTGCACAATAATTGACCATTTCTTGTTATTATATGGCAATTCAAAACAACATGAAGCTATGGTATGCCTGCATATAATTTATTATGGTTAGCCTATGCCATAAGAAAGCGATTGATCGCTACAATGGCCCATTTAAGGGCCGCAATTTTTGTGTTTGCTGGGGATGTGACCATATGCATGATGTTAATTAGGGATGGGACGGATATCCGGTCCGGCTACTGCATCCGGCCAATCCGGCTTCCAAACCGGATATTCGGCTCCGGCCAGATATGAAAAAATATCCGGTCAACATCCGGCGAAATAAAAACTTTTCAAAATGCATGAAACTTAAATGTTATTTATTAATTGTCAGTTATATATCAAAATATTTATAAAATTAACAATGAACTAAAAACTACAATCAAAATAAATAACAAATATAAAAAAATAAGTCTTAAATTCTTAAATAGGTCTACATATCGATAATGTGGATATATATAATATATTAAATAACATTGAAAACAAAAGATCAAAAAATCAAAAAAATCGTAGGCATAGTTTGACCTCGCTCTGGACAAAGACCCACAGGGTGCAAGAAAATATATTACTGGCTTAAGACCAAATTTTTCGCGAATACAATAGTGGTGGTAGAGATATGTATAGCTATTTTTCTCCATTGTATTGCTAATGTTTAATTTGATGTGTAATTACACAAAATGCATGTAATTTCAAAAGACAGATTCCGGTTGCGGGTTATTCTGAGAATGAAGTTCCTTAGAAAATCATAATATTAACAAGTTAAAAACGTACTCTTCGCCTGTTCACTGAACTTTTTATATAATTGTTACACATTCTATAGGATACTCTTCGCAGTTTTTTGTAAATAATGTTGTTAGTTCTAGACATTTTTAATTTTACGAACCAACGAAGTTGGTAAGACAGTGTAAAATAAAGTAAAAATTAAAAAAAAAACAATTTCAAACCCCATTTGGGTTTCGAACTCGTTTGGATTCCCATTTGGATTCCTAGTCAAAAGCGTAAGAACTACACCACCACCTTACACGTAAAAAAATGTAAATTTTTACAATATAAAACACGAGCTAAAATCATATTTTCACGTTTGTATATTACATTATGAAATATATATTTGTAAAATATATAAATATTTAGATATTAAAATGAAATATCATTCCGCCAGATTTATATTCAATTCCAAAAACATAAAAATCGAAAAAAAAAATTTTTCAAATTTAAACCATTAATAACATTTTTATTTACCGATCGATTGTTCAAAAACAATAAGGTACTTCCTCTATCTAACACTAACTTACTCTCCAAATTTCAGTACAATCGGATTTTCCTTTCTTGAGTTATCGTGCTTACAAGAAACGTGACGGACGGACATTTTGAAAGTTGTTCAGAATTCGTTCACTAACACAATGATATGAAAATTTTTTGTCTGCGAGCGATATTTACGGTTTTAGACATGTGCCGATCAAATGCAATATACTCTTTGTTTTTAGTATTTGCGAAGAGTATAATAAATACAAAAATACCATAACTCTGGATAGAACCAAGTACACACATATAAATATTTATTATTAATTATTATTAGTTCTGTTCTGGTGTACCATGCGCATTTCGTGTAATTACAATTACTTGCAGCAATGTGCAAGATTGGCAGGACAGGACAATACGGGTGCGACTTGAATTTGATTGTAAATATCGCAACCTGCTCGTAGATAAAGCGACTGCTTGAAAAAGCAAGATATCCGGCCGGACCGGATTTTGAACTGGCCGGATATACTGTATCCGGTTATCTGGCCAAAAGCACATCCGTCCCATCCCTAATGTTAATACAAATTTCGTTACAAAACAGGTTTTTGTTTTCTGCTTTCAATTCATTCCATTACTTAAAGGTATAATATTTAGTGCTCACCAGATACTTCGCAGGTTATTAAGTTGTCTGGTAAAGGTGCGTTGGCTAAATTTGGATGGTGGATGGTCAAAGGCCAACTATTTGCCTTTCAGAGTTGATTTTTAAAAATAATGTAATATATTGGATAATGCATAAGAAATATCTCGATATAGGCTTAGACAGCAAAGAATACACAGTAGAGCATATTATAATGATATCTGCGTACATACAATATGTTTGGAGAAGCCCATTTTTTTCTGGAAAGTGAATAGGAATTTACAGAAAAGGGTGTTGAAAACGCAAAGCCATCTTCACATTTTATTGTCGATAATAGTTTATAACTTAATAAAGTATAATAGGAACATGAGTCGGTAAAATACATCTTCCGCCCTAAAAGTTTTTAATTCTTTGGCAACTTTGACGTATATAAAATTATTCAAATATATTATGCTTTATATAATTTTTATAATCAGCCAATAAGGTATTTGTCCCTGAAATAATATTTATTCAGTGGTAAAATTAATAGTCTCAGTGTTAGGCAATTATTGCTGAATGTCCAATATCCTAGAATCAGTTAAAAATATGTTTGAATTCGTTATTTGTTTATTATCAATACAGTAAAGGTAAAAAAAAAATTGAATTTTTTTTTGTTCAAGTAGAGAATGTTTTATGAAATGTCGAGATTTAAGTTTGAGTGAAAAAAAAAATTGTATGTGTATATCCGTACTTCAGTCGATTTGTCTGTAACTTTTTTGTGCGTACGATTCTCTGGAACCGTTTATGATATTGACTTGAAATTTGGTACACCTATATGTATTATAATGAGATCTGGAGCTAAATTATATTTTGATCTTATGCTGGGGAAAAGGTTACGAGGTAAATGAGGGTGAGTAGGTAAAGCAAGCAAATTAGGGTGTCTCAAGATTTTTTTGGCATTAGCCCCCCCCCCCATGAAATTGGTATTTAGTATATACAAGAGAAACTGAGGTCTCAAAAAAAAATTTGGCATTAGCCACCCCCATTACCTCCTTATTAAAGGGAATGAAAAAAAATGTGATTTAGTGCATGTGTACAGGAACCAGAAACCTCAAAATATTTTTTTACTTCATCCACCCCCCCACTACCGCCCCCCTATCACCCCCCCCCACCCCACTACCGATGTGGGGTATCGTTTTATGGGTTTTTGGGGTAGAGGATTTCAAATATTATATTATTAAAGTTCCATAAACAATTATTTTCACATACAAAGTTTTTTTCGTTGTGAGTGACTTGGATAGAGAATCTGGATGTGGAAGTAGTGATTCCTTGGACAGCGGTTTTTAGTTTAGATGTAAACAAATATCACCTTAACCGAAGTGTTTAGAAGCTTATCCTTCGATAAAATAAAAAATTACGACTCTTTTGGTTGTTCGAGACAAAAGATCCTCTCTATGAATCCATATTTGTTAACAAAATGTGTTAATATGAAGGTCAAGTTTTAATGTGTAGAAAATATGATTTTTTTTCTAAGGCTATGTCGATAAACTGAAAATTTACAGGTGGGAATACAACAAATGAGAAACTTTTTTGTCTTTCGAAATAGATACCAAGTATATCGAGGGCATATGAAGGATAAAGGATGGAGCTAACTTTTTTATTTGAAACTTTTTTTTCTAGGATTAACAGTTTTCGAGAAAATTGCAATTAAGTATACGGAACGCCGCGCCGTCGCGAACGATACAGCGCAGAGAATGCGGTGTGAGAACTAATGTACGTTAGTGTTGTTTAATGAAATCAAATTAAGATTTTCTTGAGATGTTTCAGCAAATCAATGGAGGTTATTAAATTTGTAATAATTACCATGAGAGAACACATTGATATATCCCGCGCTATTGAATTAAGTCATACTACGAAAATGCTATTTTGACTGTTTGTCTATTTTCCTGGATAACGTTAGATAAATGCACTGTTTCATAATTAAACTAATTAAAGTAATATATTATTTACGACTACTATTTATTGTGTTTAATTAAATGAATTAAAATTTGATATTAAATAAAAACAAAATAAATAATAGCTTATAACCCGTTGAAAAATCAACGGTGCAAAAGATCATATGTGCTTGCACCAATTATTTTGGAGGTGTTTTCACAAACATTTAAACCCACAACGGCCTTATGCGAAATGAAAAGTGCTGACAAAACCAGTCATAGAATTCTATGATATTAAAAAGTTAAATTGCCTTCAGTCAGCTTTCTAGGTCTTATATTACGGTTTTCGATGTATTTTTAGGTAGATGGTCACCAGCGCGGGCTCGATTTGAAGTTGACTAGAGTGTGACGCTATGTGCACAGCAGGTCGAAAGCTGGTACTCGTACCGAGCGTATCTTATATTTCATAGTATCATGACCTCCATCTATTATTAAAGGGGGTAAAAAAATAAAATTGTGATTTGGTGTGTGTACATTGTACAAGAAACAAAAGCCTGAAAAATCTTTTCAAGATGTCTCAAAATTTTTTTAACCCCCCCCCCCCCCAAATCACTCCCATTACCACCTCCATCTCTTATTAAAGGGGGTAAAAAAATAAAAAATTGTGATTTGGTGTGTGTACATTATTGTACAAGAAACAAAGGCCTGAAAAATCTTTTTGGCATCACCCCACTGCCACCTCCACCGGAAATTTGGATGAGGAAGTATATAGTCATTCCGTAGACAGCGGTTTTTCGGACATTTCATGTTATCTAAAATCAAATTCCCAGAAGAAAAATACTAAATGAAATAAAAATATATAATTTATAATTTGTACAGATTTTTATTATTTGTTTTACTTATTAATAATTTGGTGTTATATAGATACGTTATATTTTTTAGTTAGGTATATATATAAATACAATATAAATTGAAAAATTTTAAAATCAGTGTAAAATATTTTCTTACTGTTTTAATTAGAATTATACATTTATTTTATTTTTTTGTAAAAATTCGAAAACCGATTTGACCGTTTTTTGTCATTGAATACTTACTTGAATTCGAAAATCGTTTTTTTTTTCAAAAGTCGGTAATATTAAATTTAATAACAGAGTATTAAAATGTATTTACTAATTAAGTTGTTATTCCGTTCCAAGCAAGTAGAGCTTTTGGAAAATATTGTATTATTAATATCATTATAAATGTATTTTGAAAAAATCGCTGCTTAAGGAATCGCTACTTCCACTTCCAAAAATAATTTTGAAGCCTTTTGTCCCTTGTACACACACTAAATCACAATTTTACTTTTTTTACCCTTTAATAATGGGGTGGGGGGTGGTAGTTTGGGTGGCCGATACAAAAAAAAATTTGAGACCTTGGTTCTTGTACACATCCTAAATCGCAATTTTATTTTTTAGTCCCCTTAATAATGGGGTGGGCTGATGCCAAAACAAATTTTGAGGCCTTTGGTTCTTGTACCCACGCTAAATCACAGCTTTACTTTTTTACCCCTTTAATAGTGGGGGTGGTCGTGGTAGTGACGGGGTGGCTGATACCCAAAAAAATTTGAGGCCTTTGGTTCCTGTACACTGTGTACACATCCTAAATCACAATTTTATTTTTTTTACCCCCTTTAATATTGGGGTGGGGGTGTTAGTGCTGTGGCTGATGCCAAAACAAATTTTGAAGCCTTTGCTTCTTGTACGCACACTAAATCACAATTTTATATTTTTCATCCCCTTTAATTATGGGGTGGGGGAGGTAAGTGTGGTGATTGAGACTCTGGCATCTCATAAATACAGTACATCCCAATTCTATGAACTCTTACATGCCTTTGAGGCCATTGGTTCTTGTAATTAGAGAATATTATTTAGGTATTATGCAAATCACAACTTACACACTTTTTATTTATTATGAAAATACCTACTTTCTGTATATTGTTGCCCTAATCTGGGCACGCTAATATACTAGTTAGGTAAATACTTTAAAACACTCATTATTGGAGAACCAATCAAAACAACTACTCTTCTAGCTAATACTGACGAAGTATTGAATTACATGATAGGATTAATTTCAATAAATAATTTAAGTATTTTCAATATATTTTTTTTTGCCTTAAAATGCCAGGAATCCTATCATGTAATTCAATACTTCGTCAGTATTAGCTAGAAGAGTAGTTGTTTTGATTGGTTTTTCAATAATGAGTGTTTTAAAGTGTTTTCCTAAGTAGTATATTAGCGTGACCCGATTAAGGTCCCAATATACAGAAAGTAGATAATTTCATATTAAATAAAAAAAGAGTGAATGACTAAACGTAAATAAATGATTTAAGTATTTTCGATATTTTTTTCTTTAAAATGCTAAGAATCCTATCATGTAATTCAATACTTCGTCAGTATTAGCTAGAAGAGTAGTTGTTTTGATTGGTTCTCCAATAATGAGTGTTTTAAAGTATTTACCTAACTAGTATATTAGCGTGCCCAGATTAGGGCAACAATATACAGAAAGTAGGTATTTTCATAATAAAGAAAAAGTGTGTAAGTTGTGATTTGCATAATACCTAAATAATATTCTCTAATCATGATAAAAGCAAATAAATAAAAAATAATTAATTGGTTCTTGTACACACAATTTTATTATTTTTGCCCCTTTTAGATTAAAATTTTTTTTAAAACCACGCAGTCGTACTTAAAATCGGCTCCGGAATCCAAAAATGTAAAAATATACAGGGTGTTCCATTTAAAAAGTTGAGGAAACCGGAAGTGATAGAAAAATGCCAAATTATGAAAAATTTGCCGTTTTTGGTATATATTACCCCTGACAAATTTAAAACTTATATCTTGAAAATTCTGGAAACTGTCTAATGATTCCGTTGACACCCGGTATAGTCGAATAAAACTGTACTTTTTTCAACGATTGTGGGGGGGGGGGGGAAGATGCAATTTTTTTTCTGGAAATGCAGTCTGTATGTTATCAGGAAGTTACAGTAAAGTTTTGTCCAATCTGGGAGGTGAGCGTTTTCTGGAAATTAAGTTTTAATTTTGAAAAACGTGTTTTTGTCTCGTTCTTTTTTAAATATCTCAGACTCTGTTCACCGAATCAGGCCAGACAAAAAATTAAAATGTTTGTAAATAAATTATGAATAAAATTGCAAAAATTGGATCTGCCATTTTGTTTTTGTGCAAAAACTACGAAAATTTCTAATTTTCATGAACCGAAATTACTACAGAAATAATTAATCATTTTTAATAAAACTTGGTGAAATTGTAGGTCCTGTAGGTGTAAACTATTATGAAAAATTACAAATAAAAATATTTATTATTTTTTCCTTAAAAACGAGATTTTTTAAAATATTTTGAAGCTTCATAAAAAACTGCCATTTGGTCACACTAAGAATTATTTTTCTTACATTTTAGCCTATCAATTTTTTGTATTATTTTAAAGTTACATTTCGTGCATGTTTGTAAAATGCATTTTTTTTTACGAAAAAATGTATCCAGCCAAATGCTTTTGTCATCTGTTAAAAGTGCTTCAAAAACGAACAATTAAAAAAAAAAATAAACCCTTCTACATTAATTAGAAGCTGAGATATCGTATCGTTGGTGTTTCAGTGTCATGCATTTATTTCTGTACATATATTTTGAGCTGAAATTGGTACTGCAGTTTCTTTTCTAATGTGTGAGAACTTTAGTGAATGCATAAATAAATTTGAATCTTTAATATACCTACAGTTTAGGCATACGCGCGCTCGTTCTTTAAAACCGCGACTGCTACGATTTGGCGTATGCATTCAGTTAACGCCATTCTTGCTCTTTCGATATCGATATCGTATGGCCTTCCCCAGGGCCGTGGAAAGAAAATACGATCCCGGTGGGGATTTTTTTTTTTTGAAAATTGATGAGCGGTGGGGGGGGAGAAATCCCAAAAAAATTTTTGATGAGCAAGGGGTAGAAATCATGAAAAATTTTAAGTAATGGGCGGGGGCAAAAATCCAAAAAAAATTGCTAAAGAAAAAATTATAATACAAATTTTCACCATTCAAAACCGCGCCCCTCAAAACGAGCCCAGGCCCGGGGGAATAACCCCCCCCCCTCCCCCCCGACAGGCCTGGCCTTCCCACTCATGTATAACGAAGATCTGATCGTTTCAAAATTTTGTGTTTTGCTTTCAATGCCATAATTCATCGAATACGCATATGTTTCACGGCTATAGCGCAGTGGTTACAATGAGGATTTCCATGCTAAAAGCCGTGGTTCAAATCCTGAACATATATAAGTAGTTTTTTTTTATTTTTGAAATAGAAAATTTTTTTATCTCCGTTGTAAAGCACGTTCAGAAAGCTACAATTTAAGAAAGAAAAAGTCTTAGTGCGACCAAAGGGCAGTTTTTTATAAAGTTTCAAAAATTTTTCAGAAACCTCGTTCTTCACTGAAAATAATATACGGGGGTGATCTACAATGACATGCGTAAAATTTGTCAGTAGGTTGTCCCCACCAAAAAGAGTTAAAAAAATTAAAAATTTAAAAATTATGACTAAAAAATTACCTCATTTTTTGTAGAAATGTGCCGCCAATGACGTTAACCAATCTGACGTAACGCGGTACAAACGTATCACTTCCCCTTACCCTTTATCAGACTTGATTGACAGCAAAGCTGGAGAGCGTAGAAGTGACTTTTTGGTTTTAATCAAATCACACTACAAAAATAGCAAAATACGTCGAAAAAACATTGACCCTGTGCTATAGTGAACTCTACAACAAGTAGATATAAGTGATATTTACTTAAACCCGTCGATAACACAGAAACACCAAACTTTGGCGGCACTTTCTATCTGCCGTGTCCTGATTGTTCGACCGAAAGCAAAAAACGCGGCACTTTGACCGCACGCGCCAGCTTAACTTTTTATGCCAATTAATGAAATGTAAACATCTCCGAATATGTTCTTTCCAAAGTAAGGTTCATTGCTCTATTCTGACTAGGGATGGGACGGATGTGCTTTTGGCCGGATAACCGGATACAGTATATCCGGCTAGTTCAAAATCCGGTCCGGCCGGATATCTTGCCTTTTCAAGCAGTCGATTCATCTACGAGCAGGCCGCGATATTTACAATTAAATTCGAGTCGCACCCGTATTGTCCTGTCCTGCCCATCTTGCACATTGCTGCAAGTAATTGTAACTATACAAAATGCGCATGGTACATCAGAACAGAAGTAATAATAATTAATAATAAATATTTATATATGTGTGTATGTAGTTCTATCCACAGTTATGGTGTTTTTGTATTTATTAGTATTATAAAGAAGTCGAGTCATATTTGGGTTTACCCGTTATTGATAGAAAGAGTGATCCAGTGCTATGGTGGTGTCAATATGGTGGACGATTCCCCAGGCTTCAAAAGTTAATGAAAACCTATCTGTGTGCTCCAAGTGCTAGTGTATATAGCGAAAGATTATTTTCTGAAGCAGGTAATACCGTGCGTGTAATTGCCCATTAGGTACTTATGTACATTCACGTAGCGCGAGAGATATGACAACGCAGCGCAGTAAACTCGTCCGTCAGCGGAGTATCCCAGCTCTTAGTAATTTCATTTCAGCCAGCTGGCACATGCAATGTTGTAATTCTTACTCCCTATGCCTAGCCCGCCACTACACACACGGTATATTTACCAGCGACCGTAATAGGCTGAGCGCCGTAAATGGTGAAACTTCAATGTTTGTTCACCATAACTTACCATTAATTAATTATCGTTATTATACTCTTCGCAAAAACGAACGAAACGATTGTATTTGATCGACACATTTCTAAAATCGTAAATATTGCTCATAGAGAAAAAATTTTCATATCATTGCGTTAGTGAACTAATTCTGAACAACTTTCAAAATGTCCGTCCGTCTGTCCGTCCGTCCGTCCGTCTGTCCGTCTGTCCGTCCGTCCGTCCTTCCGTCACGTTTCTTGTAAGCACGATAACTTAAGAAAGAAAAGTCCAATTGTATTGAAATTTAGAAAATAAGTTAGTGTTAGCTAGAGGAAGAACCCTATTGTTTTTGAAGAAAATCGATCAGTAAATAAAAAAGTTATTAATTATTTAATTAAAAAATATATATTCTCTTAATTTTTGTCGCTTGTACTAAAATGGAAATCTTGCGAAATATTATTTCCATAATATATTTTTTTTTGTTTATGAATTTTACTAATATATATTTCATAGAAGTAAGAGTTGAAATATGTATGATTGTCGAAAGATATATATCAACATAAGCAATTTTCGTAGCAGTTTGTGGTGGCGCAGCGGCTAAATTTTTGCGTTGCAATCCAAAGGTCCCGTGTTCGAATCCCACACAGGTTGGATATTTTTTTTCTTATAATTTTTTTCACAAAAAATATGGTATCACAAAATTCAGGATGTCCAAAAACTAACATTATTTATAAGAAAACTGCGAAGAGTATCCTATAGAATGTGTAACAATTATATATAAAAAGCTCTGTAAATTGGCGAAGAGTACGTTTTTAGCTTGTTAGTTTTAACCCCTTCTTGCCACTTACAGTTCATCACGAAAGTGTTTTAGGTTTCATTATTTTATTACTATTTAGTATTTATACCATACTTACCTACTAGTCTATTAGGACCAAAGAATTTGATTTTAAATTTTAATATTACTTATTATATATTAAGAATTTATGTTGTGTTTTGATTTTTTGTTTTCAATGTTATTTAATATATTATATATATCCATATTATCGATATGCAGGCCTATTGAAGAATTTAAGACTTATTTTTTTTATATTTGTTATTTATTTTGATTGTAGTTGCTAGTTCATTGTTAATTTTATAAATATTTTGATACATAACTTTAAGTTTCATGCATTTTGGACAGTTTTTATTTGGCCGGATGTTGACCGGATATTTTTTCATATCCGGCCGGAGCCAAATATCCGGTTTGGAAGCCGGATTGGCCGGATGCGTCCCATCCCTAATACTGACCACAGACAAGTAACAATAGCGTATCTTTGCAAGTTTTAATGCAACAAAAATTACTAAATTACCTCGGATCACTCTAAAATTTTGCAGGGACTTTCCCACATAGAAGACTAGTACATCATTTTATTTTCCGCATGTCATAGTAAATCACCCTGTATTTTTTTTTTTGTAATTTTCCATAATAGTTTACACCTATAAGAACTATCATGTCCAGGGTTGGCAAAATTTGCCTTCAAATTTCTTCCCCCCGCTCATCAATTATTAAGCGCGAGGACCCGTTGGCATTCGAGGGGCCCGTATATAGCGGGGTAGCCCCCCGCTCATCAATTATTAAGATCGTTGGTTTTCGAGGGGCCCGCCAGAGATTTTGGCACATTTTTTTGTTCAAATTCAGTGAAATTATATCATCGTTACAAAGCCAATTTTTTTGTGTGTACACATTTTATGTTTAGAATGAATAAAATAAGATCGCCAGAAAGTGTGGGCCATCAGGGGCGCAACCAGAAACGTCAAAGAGGTAAAAAAAAACGGAGTTATATAACATCATCGTTACAAACTTTTTTTAAGGTTGAGCATGTTTATTTAAATGTTTTGAACACAGAAAAAAATTCCCAGAAAGAAACTCCCGTCAGTAAAGCTAGCCAGAAAGAAAATGTTTAGGATTTTTGAAGAAAATTGGATTTTTTTTCGCATATTTTATCTCAGAACTCTAAACTCATCGTTACAAGTTCTGATTTCTTTTTAAAACGTAAATATAAGCTCCTTCAACAATAGAATAGCCTCCCCTTAAAGTTCTTAGTGTCAACAAAAGTACCATAGGCTCTTAAATACAGGAATTTAACACTTTCGGCTAACTTGACTCCGTACCGTGCCTCAGATGTATTGCAAGGGCGGATTTGGACCTTGAGCTTGGGGGGCGGGGGGGGGGGTAACACTGAACCCAAAATTTTTTGATGAGCGGTGGGAGGAGAAATCCGAAAATTTTTGAAGAGCGGGGGGGGGGGGAGAAATCCGAAAAAAAAATTTTCGCTCTAAAATTTTTTGAAGAACGAAGGGGAGAAATCCGAAAAAAAAATTTTTCATCCCAAAATTTTTTTGAAAAGCAGGGAGCAAAAATCCAAAAAAATTTTTTCATCCCAAAAAATTTAAAATGAAAATTTCTTGGGGGGTTAATTACCCTGTTAAAATTTTTTTTCTTCCCAAAATTAACAAAAATCATACCATTTTAATTACCCCGTTACTCCCCCCATAAATCCGCGCCTGATGTACTGTATCATTATTACCTTTCTGGCTGCGCCTCCTGACGGCCCACACTTTCTGGCTGCGCCTCCTGACGGCCCACACTTTCTGGCGATCTTATTTTATTCATTCTAAACATAAAATGTGTACACACAAAAAAAATGAGCCTTGTAACGATGACATGATTTCACTAATTTTTAAAGCGTTCGTGACGCTCCTGACAGGAGGTGCCCCGCCAGAAGTCGATTTTATGAATTGTTATTATCCATTAAACCATAAAAATATCTCAAAGTTCATAAAACGATGAGCTGCCGAAAGAGCCACCTAGCTCCCGCTCTAGAACGGATTTTGTTATTTAATTAATGTATTTTACTGAGTATAAATTAGAATTTTTACTCTTTTTAATTAGTTATTTTCCAAATATGATTGTTTTTATATTTTATGTAAGTATATATACTGTACTTACTTTTCATAATAAATTTGTAGTTTCTCTCATTTTAAATAATGCATTGAAAACTATTTTCCGAAAATCCCGCAACTTAGAAATGCCTGAAATGCCTACGTTTACAGAAAATAAACTAGTAAAAAATATATCTACTCTTCTACTCCTACACTGCTTTAAAAAATAATAAAATAAACGCTTAATAAAAAGAAATTGTTTTAAATTTTATTTATTGCTTAATTTTAATTCTGCATTTATTAAAAAATCGTACTCCGGGAGTTTACCCCCCCCCATGACAGAAAGCTAAAATCCGCCCTTGTTGGCATGTTTAAAAGAAAATGTTTTAAATAACATGTTTAACACATCGCATGTGTTTTAAACAAATGTTTGAAACATATTTAATACACAATAAATAACTGTTTAAAACACAGTGCGATGTATAAAATAAATGTAATATTTTGCAGTTTGTTAGAGTTTTAAACCTGTTTTAAACATACCATTTAAAACATTGAAAAAAAAACTGTTTAAAACAAAACAGTTTTTTCTTTGTATAGAATGAAAAAAAAAAAACTGTTTTTTTTCCAACCCTGCATGTCACTAAGTTTCATTAAAAAATATTTTTTTTTTTTTTTAGTAATTTCGGTAAAATTAGAAATTTTCTTAGTTTTAATTTTTTTGCAGAAAAAACAATAACATAGGATTTTGTTCTATGTAATTTAATTCATAATTTATTTACAAACATTTTGATTGTTTGGCCTGATCCGATGACCTGAACCAGAAATATTAAAAATAAACGTTTTTCAAAATTAAAACTTAACTTCCAAGAAACGCTCACCTCCCACAATGGACAAAATTTGACTGTAATTTCCTGATAACATACAAGAAAGAAAATTAACCCTGTATTCGACTAACAGCCAGTTTTACAATTGTTGGTTAATTAATTGTTAGGATTTGACTTGACCAATAGTTTATTATAAAAATCTGCGACATTAACAGCCAGTCTTACAATTGTTGATTAATTAATAATTGCTTTGACCAATGATTTATTACTGTAAACAGAGACGAACCCAGTTATTTTTTTTGGGGGGGGAAAGCTACAACTAATTTGCCAACTGCCCATTTTTTTTACGACTTATATTTCCTTATGTTTTTTTTAATTTCAGACTTAATCTATAAGTAGCCTAGCGATACAAATATTATGCAAAAGAAGTTTAACTAAACTACATGATGTAGGCGCTAGACCTAAGTTGACCCCGCGCTCTCCTTCGTCTAAAAGCTACTGGATGAAGTAACCGTTATAGTTTAATGACCGTGGAGAAAAACAAGATATAGTTTGTACCAACGATATTAGGGTCTACACACGATCCAGCGGCAGGGACCCGACATTGTCGGTACTCTTTGAAGATAATTGGAATTCTAGCGGACCAGTTCACTTTTACGAATGAGTTCAAAGCATGCCGACATGGCTGGGTCCCTGCCGCAGCGATATAAAAAAGTTCGCAAAAAAACGTAAAGGGTACCGACCTGTATCAATTTCAGTCTATTTACATAAAAGGCCATAAAAGTGTTCGGCTTCTTTATTATCATCACAAAAAAATGGTCACATATTTCCGAACAAAAATGTAGGCCACTCCCACTGAATATAATTGGTTTAAATTTTCTCTACCGGAATTATGATAGGTTGGTGGTCAACGTGGACTAGCGTTGTCAAATTGGACCGGCGGGCGGTACACTAACTAGAAGCGGTCGGCATCCTTTATGCTTTTTTGCGAGCTTTTTTGTATCGATGAAATATTTGTGGGATACACTATACAATACGATTACGCGCAAGTCGGGGCGCAAGCTCGTGAACGTCCGCGCTAGTACGGCTACCGGCCACTTCCCACTTCACATTGTGATACGCAATAGGTAGCATTAAGGGGTCTACACACGATCCAGCGGCAGGGAGCCAGCCTTGTCGGCATGCTTTGAACTCATTCGTAAAAGTTAACTGGTCCGCTGGTATTCCAATTATCTTCAAAGCGTACCAACAATGTCGGGTCCCAGCAGCTGGATCGTCTGTAGACCCCTTTAATAGTCCCAGATTCTGATTCAGTGTCCTCTAAGAATTTAATATTTTAACAATTTCTAACCGACAACAATTTGTTATTATTATTATCTCTCGTTGAGAGGTTGGTAACTGATATTAGTGATACTCAGTATAAACCAACAACAAACGACTTTATAGCTAGGACAAAGCATTGTATTGATAAAGGCAAAAAGGAGTAATATTCTAATATTTCTAATGTAAGACAGTCTTTGAGAATTGTATGCTCTGGCCGTGCCGTCTACTGGGTTGAACGTCGAATTTCCGCGAGTTGACGAGTTTATTTTGTTGGCCCGTCGCGTAGGCCCGTCGGCGTTGTGCGTTGTCCGTCGACTATTCTGTGGCTCTCACATCAGTCACATCTAGTCATAAATAATATCAATTAAAATTATTTATAAAAAAAATGGTCATAGTGACAGTGTCATTTAATTTTTATCAACTCATTATTCGTTTTTTTGCAATTATACCCAATAAAGATTTTTTTACATTTTGGTGATTTTCCCAACTCAATCAACATTGGGGGGGGAGCGTACCCCCCCATAACCCCCCGTGGGTTCGTCTCTGACTGTAAAGGTAAGAATGTCTGATAAAGTTGTGTTTTGTGTTCACTAATAATTATAACTTTCAGGTTCTGGTTAGTCTACCAAAAATATAGCCAACGATTGTGAAACTGGCGGTAATACGCATTATTATTATTTATAACCAGTGAGATGTCACATCCATTCCGTAGACACATTTTTATATTTTTCAATTTTGTGGCCATATATATTTTTTTCTTCAAGCGTATTAAAATGTTTAAATTATGTCACCAAAAACAGAAGTAGAAGTAGGACATTGTTTTACTAGTAACAAAATGTTAGTACCGAACGCCACCGTAGTGGACATTGTTTTACTAGTAACATAATGTTAGTTCCGAAAGCGCCACCGCAGTGGGTATTGTTTTACTAGTAACATAATGTTAATACCGAAAGCCACCGGTGGCGCGCTATCCACTGGCCACTTGTCATATTGTGTCAACATGTAAGACTGTAGTTTGAATATTTGTACATTTATGATAAATAAATGAATTTTTGCATTTTAATACGCTTGAAAAAAAAATAGTATATATTACACGGAGTAGAACGCCTTTTTTTTGTGTTTCGCCCAGTTTGCGGCTTCGGCTTCGCCTCAGCCGCAAATCCTGGGCTCAACACAAAAAAAGAGTGCGTTCTACTCTTAGTAATATAATATACTATTATTTTAACTTTCGGACTTTTTCTCTTCGAATTCCTTGGAAAATACCTAATAGGTACTTAAGTTAATTTTCTTATGTGAAAAATTAATTAAATCGGGTGGGGTATATTTAAAATGATCACCCTGTATATAACATAGGTACCTATGTAATTAATTTTAATGAAGTAAATACTTACTGATATTATATTTTTTATCAATATCGTAATTCCTAAGAGTCTAGTCGTTGACAGCACAAAAGCAACATGTAAACATAATGTAAATAATTTAACCTAAGACAAAAGTCATACGATATTATTATTCCATTGTAACTCAACATTCTCCACAATAATAAACCCCCATCTGGAGGTATGCGATTCAAAAGCCCCCACGTAAAAGGTCGTCCACGTGTTTTCCCTAAGCAATCGATATTTCATCCCTACGTTCTACAAAGCAGATAGAACAGACGTGCTTCAGTTGTTTTGTCGCCGTCTAATGCACTTGTACCTGGGAGGACGTATCTCGTGGCTAAGGGCGCACCATACATGGTCCATTGTTGCCCAGAGGCTGATTATTTCAGATTTTCAGTCGAGTGTCGTCGGTTGAACGCGGTTGTGAAGTTGTCGCGGCGCTGAAGCGGTTTTTGAATTTCGTTGTGTTCGTTTAGATAAGATTAGTTTGTTTTTTGTTGATGAATGAGACTTTTATTGTATTTGTTTGTGATGATGTCAGTGGAATTGTAAATATATGTAAACCTAACGGAGAGGAAGTTAGTTTTAAAAATGATTGTGTAGCACGCGGTTTATTAGTAAAGACGCTGACAGCGCATTTTTTGTTATTGTTTTGTTATTGGTTAATATTCGGGATGTCGTTTTTTAATTTTAATGAGTACCTGAACCCTCCAAAGAGGCCGGCTAATGCGAGGAGCCCCACCAGCCCCTTTTGGTAAGTTTTTTAAATTTATATGTGCGTTGTTGTTGGCGGATGCTTTAATCTAAATTAACAGAACCACCAATTTATACAGTTGTGTACTTGCTATGAATATTACGTCATATATTCATCTGAATAATAGTTTTAGCAATGTTTATTTTATTTTAAAAATGCTACAATTGGGTAGGGTACCTAACCTAGAACTACCCGTGGGCGTACCCTCTCTTATTGTTTACAACGTTAGATATGCCGATTTAGTAAATTGCTATAAATTATATAAAACTAGGCAAAATAACGAAATTGCGAAATTTTATGATAATTTTTTATTTGTTTATTAAAATGTCGTTTGAAACTTATAAACTTTACATTACCTAATTGTATATATACTAATGAGCATTTAGCTAGAAATACATAAAGGAATAATTACTTGTTTATCGTATTTTATCCGTAACTAGAGTTTTTTGAGAATTATCTTCTGGGTCATTCCATATCAAATCAACCAAGCAAAAAAAATTTACCACTCAGATTTTAACGAATTTTGGTACACATGTTTAACCCCTCGAAGGTATTAAAAATCCATAATTTCAAATTTTTCTGACGAGTAGTTTTTTTTCTATAAGACTCAAAAGAATAAAAAATTAACACATCATTTTATTACAACGGGGGTATTTTAATAATTATCTCAGGATGCTGAAGAAGAAATTTTTTGTGTAAGCACTCGTTTTGTAGCTTATGGACTAAAGTTTATTTCTATTTAAAAAATTGACATAATTTCTTTGTCTCAAGGTCACTCTCAAGATCATAAATACTCAAATGGTATTATCTAAAAAAGTAATTTTTTTTTTCAACTCAAAAAATTAAGTAATATTAACTGAACTTTCCTGTACCTCTGTGCCAATATTGAAAGTGGGGCGACGACAAATAAGTAAGTAAATAAATAATAAAAGTGTTGGTACATGCGCTGCATAAAATATCGCCTAACCGCGTCGCTCAGACCTGGCGCGCGACCAGCCTAGACCCGTCGTTTGCCGCGGATAGTTCATAATTAGGTGTATATTTATCAGGTTTTGAACATTTTAAATCAAATTAAATTATATTACTTAATATTATCAATAGAGCAATGGATAAGAACCGACAAAATATGTTAAATATGTGTTTTCGCGAGTCTGATTATTATAACGTAAACGCAGAATGGCATTTTTAGCTACCAGTCATGGCAAAAATGTACGTGATGGACTAGGTGGAACTGTAAAACGACTTGCGGCGAAAGCAAGTCTATAACGATCTTACTCTGATCAAATTTTAACACCTCGACAGCTATACAACTTTGTGACTGAGAGCATAAAAAATTTTAATATTATTTATTGCACAGATGATGACCATCAGCAGAATACTTTATACTTTATCTCTTGAAAGCAGATTTGACAAAGTGAAACCTGTTCTTGGAATTCAACAATACCATTGTTTCATACCTAAGAAAGATATGGTTTTGAGAGGAAAACTCTATTTAAATAGCAGTAAGAGTACTGAATTTAACCTTGGAGATGGCTTACCTAAAGGCGCCGTTACACGGCGCGTGGTTCGCCGAACCTGGTCCGACGAACCACGGACCACGCGCCGTCTGACATGGGTGGTTCGCTATTAATTCGCGGTTCGCGGTGCGTGCCACCGCGATCCATCGGATGTCGGTAAACTTGCACGGAACAAAAGATACAACCAAATGCATCACAAATCTGAATGAACTACGTACTATATTGACACCCTCAATTTAGGGCCCCGTTACACGGCGCGTGGTTCGGCGAACCACGCGCCTTGTAACGGCGCCTTAATATTGAATTTGAGGAAATTTCTGGCTTTGTCACTGCCATGTATGATGATTTCTGGTGGCTAGGATGTGTACTCAAGGCTGTAAGGTACCACCAGTGGCGCAGCAAAAAAATTCATCTTGGGGGGGGGGGGGGCAATAGAACCAGCCTCCCCAGAGGATGAGGAAAATTTTTCAGAAAATGGTTGAAAACGGATGTGTATATAGATTCCTCTATTAGATAATATTGGCATTAATTACAAAATATTTATTTCAAGGAATAATTTAGATACTGCTTTGTACTGCTTCTTTATTTTTTGGCTCATAGAAGACGGCTGGGGGGGGGGGGCGCCCATGCCCCCCCTGGCTGCGCCCATGGGTACCACCAATCAATGTTTTTTTTTGCGTACAACATATTTCATTCAATATTACCCATTTAGTATTTAATTATGCTTATTATCGCAATCATGTTATCATGTA
Source organism: Rutpela maculata (assembly GCA_936432065.2). NCBI lineage: Eukaryota > Metazoa > Arthropoda > Insecta > Coleoptera > Cerambycidae > Rutpela > Rutpela maculata. The sequence continues at coordinate 53,358,334 of OW386287.2, read as the reverse complement.
TGACAAAAGTGGTTGTGGCAGGGAAACGTGGGGGTGGGGGTGGTTACACAAACCTATTTCCAAGATTAATAATAACAACTCTTTTGATTATGTAAATTCAAAATTATAGGTTGCAAAATAAAATACTAAACTTTGCGATTAGTGTCCTGAAAGTACACATTATCCTAAAATAATATTTTTTGTACAATGTTCCCGTTGTTGCCCCACTTTGAAATTGTATGCAATGGTAGATATGACCACCAGGGACAAATACAATTTTTTTAATAATTTTCAAAAATATACTTTTTGAGAAAAATTACTTTTATATTTGTGACCTTGACCTCGACCTTTAAATTTCAGGTTACAACATTTTTTAACTTCAAATAGAAAAATATTGCTTAATCACTATAAATTGACGTTTGTCCCACCCTTATATCTCTTATCGTTTTGGAGATATTGTGATTTAAAAATCCCTATTTTCCAAAATTACTGACTTTCTTTCAATTTTCAAAGACTTATTACTCAAAAACCAATAATCAAAAAAAATCGAAAAACTTAAATTTTCATGTTTTTGACAGGTACAACATTTTCACCAAAAATTATCAAAATCGGAGAAGTCAAGTTTCAAAATTTTATTTTTATTGGTTGATTTGGCATGGAATGACCCTTCTACTCATTTTCTAACCTTTTTCGAATTGAAGATAATAGAATTCAGTTTATTGTGTTGATTTTATTACATAATACTCAGACTAGCACTCGGGATAGCAGGATAACAGAGGCAAATATATTTTTTGTACGTTAAACATGTGTTTATGGTAATAGTGAAAAAAAGTAAAAAGCACTCGCCTGCGGCTTGTGCGTCAAACTTAATCAGAAATAGTACCACTTTATGCACTTGTTGCATAAATAACTATTTGGTACATACCATTTAGTTTCTACATTAAGTACATATACACTTGGATATACAGTAAAATTAAATGTAAAAAAAACTTTTAAAAACAAGCTTTTATTTTGGTGTACTAAAACGAAAAAAAAAAAAAAATTGTCTTAAAAGCTTGTCACGCGCGAGAAGTTCATACAGGCATTATTTTTTTTATAGAGATTGTAACTTGTAAGTACCTAAGTAAGTTTTTTTATTTCTATTCACGCGTCAAGCCTTGGCAATTAATTTTTTTAATTTTTATTTTTTTCGTTTTAGTACACCTAAATAATAAAAGCTTGTTTTTAAAAAAGTTTTTTTACATTTAATTTAATTTTTAAATTTTTAGCTACGCCTTAATTAGTTTTATATATTCATTGCGTCGTTCCTATCCGATATAAAACGTATAGTGTAAACCGGATCCTTCTCCATTTCTTAGATTGCAACGTATGAGCGAATACACTATACGATCAAATTATAGTGTTAAAACGAAAAAATTTTGTCCGAAATCTTGGGGCGTCCGCCATATTGAATTTAGTGTGACGTCATTTTATTTTCGTATCCTTATCAGCAAACCCTTTCATTTGGTACTCATATCATGGGGGTGCATAAAATATAACTGGTCTGCCATCTTTGGGAGTCCGCCATATTGGATTTAGAATGACGTCACTTAGCTAACCATGCATTGTCATCCAAACTAAACGTGTATGCAAAATTTCAGCTCAATCGGTTGGGGATAACTGTTTTAAAATTGACTTGCAAGATTTGAACTAAACAAACAAACAAAGCAAGTTAACCTAATAGTGCCTATTGTATGATTTATCATAAAGAGGTTAGGTTGTCTCTAATGAAGAGTAAACAGATCGAGTGTGATAAATTCAGTGATTTTACTCATCTAAAGTGTTATTTGGATATATAGACAATAAGCTTAGGACAAAAATTCGATTGTTTTAATACTTAAATAAGTTATAACCGAGCGCTCTATAACCAGTAAATTTCTACGCAGCAGAAAATGAGCTCACGGTAGGTTATGTTTCACTATTTTCATTTGGATGTTATTTATTTGACTTTTATTCATGTAATAATTCTTTATACATATTATAGGATGTACTTATACCATTTCATAGTCATATCAATTCCTTCTGTAATTGCAGCAGCGGAAAAAACTTCTTTTTTCTATGATATGATATATCATACGGTAGGCAGATAGCGGTATGAATGTTAGTTTTGTTTCAGAACTTCTTTTTCATTGGATGAGGCTATGGAGCTTTATTTTGGCCGTAACAATATGGAGCAATTTATAAAGGGAAAGCCAATTCGCTATGGCTTTAAATTTTGGTGCCTCAACCCCCCAAGGGTACTTATTGAAATTCAACCCCTATACGGATAAAGTGGGGATAAAATCAAGGGTAGAAGTTTGGGATCCAGTGTCACCGAGAAACTTTGTATGAGATATATTCCCCCACATTCCCAAGACAATTGTTTGGCAAAAGGCACGTGCAAGTGATGGTCTAAACAACAAAGGAAGCAAGTTGATGTGGATCAACCGACACTTATAAGTCTCTATAACCAAGGAACGGGAGGTGTGGATATGTTCGTTAAAATGATCGTATATCGTATACGAATCAGATCTTGCAAATGGTATTGGACAATGATTCGCTTTTGCTTGAATGGATCGGTAGTCAACATGTGGCTTCTTTATCGTTTTGTCTATCCCGAGGTCTATCCAAAAGTGTCCCTTCTGAAGTTTTTGAGGAAAATTGTTCTCACAACTTTAACTGCCCCTGAACATTTAGCTGGCCCCAAACCAAAATGTAATAGGAATATATTGAAAGAGGTCAGGTATGACAAAACTGATCACCTGATTGACAAAATTGCTACACAAAGACGTTGTGGGTATTGTGGCAAATGTACAAAATGTTCTTGTGTCAAATGTAACAAAGGATTACATCCAGACATATGCTTTCTAAGATATACCCCTTCTATGTGATATATTCTGCTACTTTCTCTTAAATTTATTGAATATTTTGTATTATAATAAATAAATTTTTTTAATAATATTCTACATGCATATTCCTATGGTATGATATATCATACGTCAAAAAAATTGGTGAAAACGCACAGGAATAAATAAAATGTGGTTTGGGAGGTACTGACAAGCCCTAAATGAAGGTCAATCAATATTTTTTTCAAAGGTTTTCCAAAAAAAATTACTCGGGCACTATTGGGTTAAATAAAAGCTTGGTAAAAAAAAATATGAAACACAAGAAATACAAATAGTGCAGTCGAATTCATTTAATTTAATTTTTCCGGCGACAACATTCCACCTGAAATTTTATTACTGATTCTTATGTATTATAACCTCCTGATCAGAGCTGGGCAAATATGTACTTACAAATACCTCATAAGTATTCAAATACCAAGTATTTAAATACTTCCTGCAACAAGCATTTGTATTTATACTTGCAAATACTTTATCTGAATTATTTACTAGGTACTTAGTATTTGTGAAAATGATCCTAAAGTATTTATAAATACTTAAACTATTTAAATAACTGAGAAGTACTTAAATACTTCTAAAAAAGTATTTAAATCCTTTTCTGACAGTATTTAAATACTTTCAGAAGTATGTGAATCTCAAAAGTATTTAAATAAATACAACAAATATAATCAAATACACCAGGGAGACAGGCAGATAGTCGTCAAGAATCAAGACAATGTACCATACTATGTAGTTAATAAACACATTGCATCATTGTCTTCAGTCATTCACGTCTTAATTCCCAGAAAGTTGGTTGAGAGCAGACATAGACAGTAAGTGTTAACTGTTAAGGTTGGGCTTTTGCAGACTGAGAGGGAAATATGCGTTTATTTTCGATTTATTATAAATAATTAAATAACCAAATATACTATCATCTTTAAAACTGTTTTAAATAATTGCTATTGTTCTAACGAATACAACTATATATATTTTTTTATTGTAAATTTCTGTTGTACTTGAATATCGTAGTTTGTCAATGAAAATAGTTCCTAATTTAATTATGAAAGTATGGAATTTAACTATATACAAAGTTTATGATAAAAACTGTATATGGTTGTATACCTTAGAGCAATGGGGAGTATTTGAAACTATTCTAAGGATTATACCATTTATGATTTTTTAAATATTTATAATAAACCGAAAATAAACGCATGTTTCCCTCTCACTCTGCATGTATATGTTTTGTGATTGTGACAGAGAACAGTTGAACTAGTGCCATAGTCTCTTTGCTTTATTTGGGTATTTGCAGAAGACGCAAAGGTCTAGCTCTACGGATAAGTAAAAGTCCAATACCCAACTAGAACTGATTAAGTATAGAGGTACGTATTAAGATAGTGTTGTAGAAGTTCATGAAAGTCATGAAACCTAAAATTTTGACTCCTCAAATAGTCGAATAGTATTTAATATAATAATAATAATGATAATGATAATATTAAGTCTATTGATTTCTACAAAAATAGAAAATACAATTTGGCGAAGTTTAGCCATTAAAGGCTATTTTTATTACACTTAACTATGCTTCAAAATATTTCAGTGTTATCAAAGTATTTAAATACTAAGTTTAAACTATTTAATTACTTTTGTTATTATACTCTTCGCAAAAACGAAGAGTATAATGTATTTGATCGGCACATTTCTAAATCAGTAAATATCGCTCGTAGAGAAAAAAATTTCATATCATTATGTTAGTGAACGAATTCTGAACAACTTTCAAAATGTCCGTCTGTCCGTCCGTCCGTCCGTCCGTCACGTTTCTTGTAAGCACGATAACTTAAGAAAGAAAAGTCCGATTGTATTGAAACTTTTAAAGTAAGTTAGCGTTAGTTAGAGGAAGAACCCTATTGTTTTTGAAAAAAATCAATGAGTAAATAAAAAAGTTATTAATCATTTAAATAAAAAAAAAATTTTTTCATAATTTCTATCATTTGTATTTAAATAGAAATCTTGCTAAATGTTATTCCCTATAATTTTTTTTTGTTTTTATATTTTACCAATATATATATTTCATAATAATGTATCTAATCCGTTGAAATATAATTTTTGAACGATATTCATTCAAGTTTTGTGGTAAGATGAGATAGCCCAATGGCTAAAGCATTCTTTCAATCCAAAGGTCTCGTGTTCGATCCCTCACATGGCGGTTTTTTTTTCATATTTTTTTTTTTTCACAACAAAGTTGGTATCACAAAATTTAGCATGTCCAAAAACTAACATTATTTACAAGAAAAATGCGAAGAGTATCCTATAGAATGTGTAACAATTATATAAAAAGCTCAGTAAATCGGCGAAAAGTATAATGCTTCCACTAGTTTATTATTTAAATACTTTTATCTATTGAAAATACTTAATATTTAAATATTTTCAATTTTCTGAAAGTATTTAGTATTTAATATTTAAATACTTTTTCAAAGTATTTGCCCAGCTCTGCTCCTGATTACGAAAAAAAATGTTTGCGCCCAAAAATTCCTTGTGCGTCTAATGTTATATGCACTTTTTGATGCACTTTCACGGATTTGCAACTTATCTGCATAATATATCTCATAGTACTTAGTAATCGGATGGGAATTTTAAAAATACTGGCTTATTTGAAATAAAATTCTAAAAAGTATAGACCTGTCCGATATGTACTGGTCAATTCGCCATCTTGGAAAAAAATAGAAAACACCAAAAATAGCCGACAAAATCAAAATTGAATATCTTTTCTATAAGAAGCAGTAATTTCACCAACGTTGGCAAAATAAAACTCATTTATAGTCAAATATAATGCGCCAATCCCGGACACCGTATGTCAAATAGAACGATCAAAGATGGCGGACGAAATAAAATTTTTAAAATTTTTCGTCGATTACCTCACTCTTTTTTTTCGATTGTACGTTATTTTATGTACTTTTAGGGGATAGACTTCATTTTTTTTTTGAATTTTCAAAAAGTGCGTTTTTTTTATTTTCAAAAAAAATCATTTTTACAATTTTCAAAAAGTATTTTCTTTGACCCTCCTTTTTTTTTCACCCAATTTTCATCGAAGCAAAATGAAATATACTATAGAAAGTTTCGTATAACTAAAAATTTAATACAAAATGAAATTTCCGAGGGGGTAATCACTTATGCAATATGTGGGACAGGTATATGTGCAATATTGCAATTGTGGGACACGTAATTTCAAGTGATTGCCCCCTCGGAAATTTCATTAATTTGATAAGGAAAGGAGAGGTGTCCCTTTTCCGGCCCCAGCTGAGTACCACTTTGATTCTAACATGTCAAAGATTTTAAGTTTTCCACTACATATTTACGCACTCTCTCGCGCTCAGTGTAAAACAACCAACCAAAAGCGCAGAAAATGGTGATATTGACGTACTTTTGGATCTTTATCAATGGTAAAAAATCGAACTACGTAAAATGTATATTGTTTGTAGTATCTTCAAATGTTGAAGTTTGAAAAAATAATAATTTTTTTTAATTTTGCCTCGAATTTAAAAAAAAGTCTTGTTGGGGCCGGAAAATGGCCTTATGAGCATACGCAAGATAATAATAGTAATATATGAATATATGATCAATAATCAGAACCAAGCAGACAAGACTAAAGTAGTACATATTATTTTTGATGGATATACCGATGAACAGAATAGCACTAAAAATAACGAGCGCATTCCTCGTTTAGAAAAAAAATATTTCCGTAGATATTTCAATCATAAGTGGCATTATGAAATCCTCGGTATTGTTAAAAAAAATTTGTAGCTAATAGTAAAAACAAGCTAAAAACGTACTCTTCGCCAATTTACTCAGCTTTTTATATATAATTGTTACACATTCTATAGGATACTCTACGCAGTTTTCTTGTAAATAATGTTAGTTTTTGGACATCCTAAATTTTGTGGTACCATATTTGTTGTGAAGAAAATTATATGAAAAAAAAAATGAAAAAAATATCCAACCTGTGTGGGATTCGAACACGGGACCTTTGGATTGCAACGCAAAGCTTTAGCCGCTACGCCACCACATATTGCTACGAAAATTGATTGTCTGTGATATACCTATATCTTTCGACAATCATACATATTTCAGCTCGTACTTCTATGAAATATATATTAGTAAAATTCATAAACAAAAAAAATATATTATGGAAATAATATTTCGAAAGATTTCCATTTCCAGTACAAGCGAAAAAAATTAAGAGAATATATTTTTTTAAAATTAAATAATTAATAACTTTTTTATTTACCGATCGATTTTCTTCAAAAACAATAGGGTTCTTCCTCTAACACTTTCTTCCTCTAACACTAACTTACTTTCTAAATTTCAATAAAATCGGACTTTTCTTTCTTAAGTTATCGTGCTTACAAGAAACGTGACGGACGGACAGACGGACATTTTGAAAGTTGTTCAGAATTCGTTCACTAACATAATGATATGAAAATTTTTTCTCTACGAGCGATATTTACGATTTTAGAAATGTGCCGATCAAATACAATATATTCTTCGCTTTTGCGAAGAGTATAATAAGGGTAGCTTTATAAAATTATTGCACGGTTAATAGATACTGACTTTAACGTTAAAATATGCAGAGAAGACGCCGATACTACAACCGTTAAAACTGCTATTGATTTGAAAACCGAAGACTTCTTCTTCTTCTTCCTGTGGTACGACAGCCCTATTGAGCCTTGACCTCCCCTAACTTTTGTCTCCAAACCGCCCTATCTCTAGCGTCCACTTGCCAATTCCTCACCCACATTAATGCCTGGGCGTCCTTGCGAACGTTGTCTTGCCAACGGGTCCTCGGTCGCCCCCGTTTTCTGTTGCCTGCAAAATGTCCTTTTAAAATTTTCTTCGGTATACGCTGTTCGTCCATCCTCTCTACATGGCCTGCCCATTTCAGCCGTTGGATTTTAACATAGTCCACTATGTTTACCTCTTTATAAAGCTGTTTTAGTTCATAGTTGTATCTGATACGCCATAGACCGTTTTCATTTACTGGTCCGTAGATTTTCCTCAGTACTTTCCTTTCGAATATGGCTAACATTTCTTCAGTTTTATTTGTTAACGTCCACGTTTCACAGCCATATGTCACCACCGGTTTTATTAGTGTTCTATATATTAGTGTTTTGGTGTTCTTATTCACTAGTTTAGATTTAAATATGTTGTTCAGTGCATACAGTGCTTTGTTTCCTTTTATTAGTCTGTGCCTTATTTCTTGGGCCATGTTATTTTTAGTGTTAATTATACTTCCGAGGTATGTGAAATCTTTAACTACCTCTATGTTGTCATCTCCAATCGACCAGTTTTGTCCATTTCTTCTTCCTGTCTTGTTTTCCATCGCCTTTGTTTTTGTTATGTTTATGTCAAGCCCTACATTCTTTCCTTTCTCTTTCCTTTCTCTTTCAATGTCTCATAGTTTTCTCTCACTGGTCTTTCCGTTCTTCCCATTATGTTGATATCGTCTGCATATGCAATTACTTGGATTTCCTTATTAATAATGGTTCCATTCACGTCGAAAACCGAAGACAATCAAGTTATAATAGTTGGTGAAGATAATGACCTTTTGGTTATAATGCCCCAACTAACATGGAATCATAAAAAAAATCTGTTTTTACAAACCTAAGATTAATAAAATAATTGACAAACATTATGATGAAAATAGAATAGTCTGCAGTTTTCACCTATTGAAGAGGTAATAGAAAAATACTGAGTATATTTCCGAGTCCAAAAATGGTTAGGTTCTCCAGAACAGAAGGAGAAAAAGAGGAAAAGAAATATACGGCAACAGCTTACCTACCGTATATACAAGGATGTACGGATAGAATCGGAAGAGTTTTGGAGAAAAAGATCGTCAAAGTAATATATAATGCGAAACAGAAGGTGGCACAACATTTTCCCAAATACCAAGGTCCAGAAGAACTAGAAACACCAGGAGTATATAGCATTCCATGTTCCTGCGGACAAGTTTACATTGGAATTTATTGGAAATAATTACGTTTGACATTTATTTTCATTAACTTGAGCTCACACTTTACTAATGGCTTGCACAAATTCTAATTAAAGCTGAATTATAGTACTTATCATAATTAAGCTTGTAATTTTCAGTAGCAAGCGAGAGGGATTTACAGTACCTAACTGTATTCCCCAGTAATCTCCGAATTAATTAAATAAACACCGCTGCCCAAGGAATCACTATAGGTACTTCCACATCCAGATTTTCTATCCAAGTCTCTCACAACGAAAAAAACTGTAAATACTGTATTTGCACTCCACTATGTGGAAATAATTGTTTATGGAACTTTAATAATATAATATTTGATTGAAAAATCCATAAAGCGATATGATAGTGGGGGTGGGGGTGAATGAACTAAAAACAATGTTGAGGCCTTTGGTTCTTGTACGCACTCAAATTTTAATTTTTTTTTCACCCCCCTTTAATAATGAGGTGGGAGGTGGTTAATGGCAACAAATGTTTGCTTCATTTATATATTCTAAATACCAATTTTATGGACTCTTGCTTTATCGTCAATTGACGATTTGCACGAAAGAAAGTTTGGTAAAAAGTGTCATGGCGCACAGTATAATGGTACCACTGTAATTCACTGTACATGTTGACCAACTCGTCTAATTTCCAAACTTTGCAACAATTAAATACCTATAATATAATAATCATAACATCGTTTTCATTATCTTTAATGTTAAACCTGCTTCCATTGAATATAAATAGTCTTTATTAGGTTGTTTCGTAGTCTACAATATTTAAAAAATGTCGAATTATGCAATTTGTCAAACACTGTTTCCAACTCTCAGTTTAGAAGAAGAGTTGGCAGCAGTGATTGACAAAATGCATAATTCGACATTTTTAAATATTGTAGACTACGAAACAACCTAATAAAGAAGATTTATATTCAATGGAAGTACTTATTATTATTTAGGGAAGAATTTCGGAATTCGCCAGATTTGCTCTTTCAAAATATTGGGTGGGCAGTTGCTTACCCTTGCCCCCCCTCCCCCCGAATTACGCCTGCGGACTAGAATAACTGAAGCTTAATACCCCAGAACAACTGAAAAACGTACCATGAACGTACGAAAAAGATATGATAAGTACTATGAAATAAACAGCGGATTGGTGAAAGCAACAGAAATTTTATTATTTCATTATTTTTTATATATAAAAAATAATTGTTTTCAGAAGAAATAAAATCATAAGAACAATGTCATTTTTAATTTGGTCATAGACTTATTAATATGATTATGAAATATAATACATTTCAGGGGACGCTAAATCCAGTGGTGTAGCTATTCAGTTTTTTTTTATAAAAAAATCGTTAATACGATTTCTTGAATTTTTATCTCCAAAAAATTGCGCACTAGGCCGTGGTTTTTGAAATAAAAAAGTGGCACTTGGTCCTAAAGTGATTTTTCGTGCTCTACAATTAAAAAAAGTTCGTTAAAGTCGGACGATAAATACAAATTTTATGGGAGGTGACCTCAAATGGTTCACAGAGTATGTATGCATATTACCGTAGGAAAATTGTCGAATATTTCCCCATCTCTAAGGTAAAATGCTTAAAGTCGGGAAATATTCATTAAATCAAGATTTTGACCGTCAATAATATAATGTGCAATTGTCATTAGTATATTTTAATTATTATACGACAGATGAGGACGGTTCTCACAATTACAATTTCCATAAAATATTTATTACTTACCTTACCCAGTAAAATGTATGCGACCGGACGGGCGCCTGTGGCATCTGCCTTGTATTACCTACATTCCAGAATTTGTGAACGTTTAGGTTAATTAGGGCCAAGGGCGTGAAATTCAAATCACCGTCGACAAGAAATACCTATATAGAAATTACTTATTGGCCAGTGATGATAAATGCCAATATGAGTGAGTGATATGTAAAATTAATGGCTAATTTGAAGTTTGGCAAATGTATGTGTGAAATGTAGAATTATTATTGAGAAAATAAACGCGAGCCAAATGCCCAGCATAGCTTCCTGGCTTTCAAAAAATGTATTTGTTATGTCAATCAATCAAAACCGAACTGACGTAGTTCGTAAATAATTGATTTCTGACCCATATAAATCATAAATTGAATCAACAAATCAAAAATACACTAGCATTTATATAAATGAATATAAGTAAATAAACCAATTTCAATCTGGACCATTTCCAATGTGTAATATTTTATCGGTAGATAAACAGTATGAAGTTTGGTCCATCTCAAATGCCAGTCGGGATAATGAAAATATTCTTAATTAACCTCCTAATGACAACTGAACATTTCTGTTTTCTCTAGAGTTTTTATCGTCTTATAACTATATAAATTTAGTATTTATGATTTTACTATACGATTTAACTGATTGATACACTTCTTTAATAGTATTATGACCGGTACATATGTTTTCCACTTTTTCTGAATCCATTACATTATCCGCGTGATTTCTATCGGTCCATCTGTATGTGTATTCCCGTCCATCTGTGCTCTTGGTTCTCATACACAATAACTCAGAAAGTACTCATGAGGATTTAATATGGCTAAATATTCAACAAATAATCAAACAATCTGCTCTAATATTAATGTATAAAATAGCAAATAACTTAGCCCCATAGTACTTACTTAGATATTCTTAATTAAAAAATCGAGCATACATACACATCAGACAAGAAATCGGGAAAATTATCATATTGAAAAATGCAATTCAAATGTTCTAAAAAATCTCTTTTGTAAAGGCCTTAAACTTTTTAATGAATCGCCCACAGAAATTAAAATGTCAAAAAATGTTCAAACTTTCAAACAAATAACAAAAATGTTATATTTAAGTGTAGGTACCGAGGTAGGTACATAGTTTCTATTTTATGTTAATGAAGTTATATTTAAAATTAAACAATGTTTTAACTTTGTATATATTATTTTTTTAAATTTTTGTAACAAATGTTATCTATTAATTCTTGTAACTAGCAAACTGCTAAATAAACTGTTTATTAAAAAAAATAATAATAATAAAATTTAATAATATGTGTGTTTCAAAAACATTGTATGTGATACGTTAAACTTGATGGTATTTTTCAGGGTATTTTACTTGAAAGAAATTTAGTTTTATTTAAAAATTGAATTTATAGTTAGTTATATTAGTGAAGTAATTATTTCTTGTAATTAGTACGTAAGCTATAAATTAGTGTTTAGTGTTACTCTGGTGTTGTAATTTCCGGATCCCCAGTGTTTGCTAAGGGATGTAAACACGTAACAATAGTAAGAGAACAGACATTACCCTGTACTTATAAAACACCCTGTATATGTCGTAGACATGTACACATTTCCATAAAGATGCAACTGATTAAAAATAGTGACATGAGTAGCGGATGTAGTTGACTGTTTCCTCCTTATTAGGTAGGTTTTTATATGATATGACATTTCAAACATCTGGTGGAATTTCTCTAGTTTTTGTATAAGTATGTATGAACACATTAAACTAGTGATAAATGTTTACCCGTGCAATATACCACACCACGATTTCCTTAGCTATACGTTTCTTTCCAACTGGTTAATAATAACAAATCGTAGTCTCATAATTCCATTGTCTTGTATTTAAGAAAATCTAGTATTGATTTTTAGCAGATGTGTTGTGAAATACGTAATTCAACATCTTTTATTTCATTTATTTGCAGAATGCCAGCATGTAATTCAGCATTTCTTAATGTTAGCTAAAAGAGAGTAGTTGATTTGAATGATTCTTCAATAAAAGTGTTGTTTTAGGTTGCCTTTATAGTTCGTCCCATATTTATTTAACAGTTTCCCGGCGGCGTTTCAAAAGCGCCGACAATGAATTCGTTAAAGATAAAAAATCAGGGCGCTTGAACGCCTATCAAATAGCGATGAGACGAACTATACCTAACTTGTATGCTGTGTGGGAACAATATACAAAAACCGGTGGCGCAGTGCTTGAGGTGTTAGGCTTGCGACCACGGGGTCCCGGGTTCGAATCCGGCCAGGGTATGAATGTGTAGTGGCGTTTTTCACGTGTTGCCGAGACGGTAGTAGTGGGCTAGATTGAGGTTGTGTGAGAGACAACACGGTCTAGTCGCTCTTCTCTCTTGAGTTCGAGTCTCAGCTGCGGTAGATGGCAATGTCGCAGGGAATGGGTGTTGTAATGTTGTCTATGTGTGTGTGCCCGTTCTAGTTGAGTGGTAGAATAGCCTGGGGCTAAACTCCGCCAGGACATTAATATAAATAAGGCGATTAAAAAAAAACCGTATATTGCCATTAAATAAGATTGAAGAAATTAATTTATTATACCGTATCATACGTTATACTTATTAGACAATGTTGCTGAAAAGCCGTTTTTCCGAGTGGTAACTCTCGCGAAAACTACGGGACGAAATGTCGCCTCTATAATTAATATCTCATCTCTCCAGATTACCCCAGATCGCCTGGTATTGCAAACATATTTTCTCAATTTTAAATGTACTTTTGTTCAGAGATGGGTCGAGGAAATGGGTGGTAATGGGGGTGGCTAATGCCAACATATTTTTTGAGACCTTAGCTTCTCTTGTATACACTAAATACCAATTTTATGGACTCTTACCTACTTGATTTACCTATTTACCCCAATGTACTCCCCAACCCTTCGACGGAACAAGATGAAAATATAATCTAGTTCTAGATCTCGTTAAAGTACATATGTATACCAAATTTCAAGTCAATATCTCAAACGGTTAAACGTGCGCATAAAAAAGTTACAGACCGACAGACAGACAGAAAATTTTTTTTTCGCTCAAACTTAAAATCTCGACGTTTCATGACATTCTAAGCCTATATGAACAATAAAAATTTTAAAAAAAATTTTTGTCGTTACTATACTTACCACTGGATGTGGAAGTAATTAAAAAAAATCTCTTCCAGAAATATGAGCGATTAAAATCTGCCGGATTTTACCCAGTCTTGAAACGTGACGTCAGAAGGTGAAAGTCGGATGACAGCGTCAAGCGACACCGATTCTGCTTTGGCTTTGACAATTCCACATGCGCATGGTCATTTGTCAGAAACAACTAGCAGTGAACACAACCTAACCTAAAATTTAAATATTATTACTCCGTGTAAAACATCTCAATATTCTGAAATGTCACAAAATGCTACTTTTGATTCGTTCGTGCCTAGCCGAATTTTCGAATTTCGCCGTGCAATTTACGATCAGGTTTATTTGGAAGACTTCCTCTTTACGTCGCGACATCGTACGGCCGTTCCAATGGTGTTTTTCGAAAAATATGAACGTGTCAACATTGCATGTTTTTGCAATTTTTTCGGCTCCGAAATGTAAGCTGTTTTTTGCTGTTTTTCGCAAATATCTCCGAAACGGTGGTAGTTATCTCGAAATAAAAAATAAGGTCAAACGAGTATTTTCCACTACGAATCTGTTCCTACCATCAGAATTTTGATTTTTTTTTTTCGTTTCGGAGATAACTCCTGAAATGTCGGCCATGTACGGCAAAAAATCGCAAATTTTGAGCTTGTACAGTTGGCAACTTTTTAATCTTGACTCCTACGCCAAAATACTATTCTAGCTAATTTAAGTAGAATTAAATTTGCTAAAATTCTTTTATTTTATTTTTCGAATTCCGACGAAAATGAAGGAATTAGAGGGGGCGGGATTTCGGACTTTTTTTTTTTCGGTAAAATTTCTCCATTTTGTCACCGTAAATAATCGGTAATTAACTGAAATCGAATCGAATATACAATGTTCACTTAATATCATGTACTACTTTGACGCTCCGTTAATCTCGGCCATTCGAAACAAAGGTTTCTGAGAAAAATTATTTTTTTTAAGACTTACATACACTCTATAGGAAAACGTGTAATTTCCTGTATTTCCTCGAATATCTCGATAATTATCGTTTTTTTCCGAAAAATTTGTAGGCAGCTTATGTAAAGAGACTTGATTGAGCTTTCCGACACTTTTTTTATTTCTCTAACATAAAAAACAAAAGACTTATGACCGAATATGCAGACGTCTCAATGCCAACCGCTGCCCAGTTTATTAATACGTACCGCTCGGCTGAAGTACGCCATCTGTTGGACACCACGCAAGACTAGTTTTCACCCGGTGACGTCACAGTGCTTTTCGTAAGGAGTGGCGAGGATTTCAACTTTAATTATTTATTGTTAAGTAAGTATTGCGATTTAAGAGCTGATATTCGGTGTGGCGTGTTTTTATACATAAATAAACACTTTAATGAAATTTTAAAAAATGGGCAAGTTCCCCATTATATTATTTACATGACTTTTACAGACTTTTCTCAAATGTGGAAACTTTCCTGGACCCATCTCTGCTTTTGTTTCAAATTTCGTTTGTTTTCAAGTTATGACCAAACAAAATAGTAATATAGAGAGCCGTACTTCAAATTTTTGCGTTCTAGAATGAACAAAATAACACTAGAGATTTAAAAATCGTGTTTTCGGTAGAAATTTAATGTTTGTGGTAAATACATTTAAAAAAGTCTTACTCTGTTTTGCGTCAAGATAGGAATATCTTATGCATTGGTGGACGCATTGCCCGTCCTTCGCGACATTGACATAAATTCAAAGTACGGCTCTGATAATCTGTTACCCTGGTATCGACTCCGACAATAAACTCCGCGCCGTTCTAGTTAGGGGTGATTCGCGTAACGATATCACAAGACTTACCTAGAAATCTTAATTAATAGAGGCGTGTTTCCGTTTATTTCTTATCTTAATTAGGCCAGAACATACTTTAATATGAGTAATGATGTTTTGTCTATTAAATAAAACATTATAGTTATTATTTAATATAGTGTAGGAAAATAATTCATGCCCCGGTCTCCCCTTATATTAGCTCGGTCGGCAGCTTTAAGTTCTTTATGTGCCCAATACAGTTGTAGACAACTATACGTACGTCAACCAAAATTTCCACATCACATACTTCCACTAAATTTTCACATGCTTCCACCAAATTTCCACATTCTTCCACCGGAATTCCAGTGGATGTACTCCACTTACTTTCACTTAAGTTTATCCCTCGGTCTATAATAAGCCCTCATTCATCTGTTTCTTAATATTCCAAAAAAGGTAGTTTACCGATAATAGTCGAGTCAATGAAGGTTTTCACTTCTTAATTCTCAGCAACAGCTCCGATTTTGATCATTTTTTTTTTAAATGTGTGTTTTTTAATACTACCCAAGTGGCGCAAATGCCCTGGGGGTTGGATGCCGCCCCTTCTCGGGGGTGGAAATTATTACATTCAAAATAACCGCAGACGTCTATAGAGGAATGCATTCTAAGCAAAAAATGTTCAATGAAGTTTTTTCAATGAGTCAATACTTTTTGAGTTATTCGTGATTGAAAATGTTGATTTTTCATCTAAAGAATGCATGTTTTAGAACGATTTTTCACTAATAACTCGAAAACTTTAAGTTTTACCAAAAAATTCATTATAAGCAAAAATAAAGCCTATAAAATAACAAATCGATTGATTTTTTTTTTAAATATCTGTAGATGCAATATGAACCCAGTTATGGCTCGTTGAAGGTGACTTTTTGTTCGCCGAAAACTGAATTCGATCCTTTCAACGGAAAATCGGAAAATTTTTGAAAGGAAACATGTGAGACATTTTTAAAAGTACTTAAAAAGACCTTTAAAATGAACTTTGGTAAAAGTCGTTAGCATAAAAACTAACGGAGTTATGATGAAAATAAAATGGTCGTCTCTTTTGTTCGGAGAAAAAATCAGCAATGAAACCAATGGCTTCACCGCAAGAATTGAAATTGAACGTAATCCATTTACAATTTACTTTACTTAAGTACTAACAATATGTTCTAGAAGTTTGATTGGTTTAGGATGCCTATATTTGAAAAAAGTTTGATTGAAATTTGAAATGATTTTTGAAATTTCTTAAAAAATTTTCGTTTTTCACAATAATTCAAAGACTAAAGAAGATACGTAAAAAATGCTAGAGTACAAAAATTTAAGTTTTCTTTTCTGAAAATTGTTTTTTTTTTATTCCTCTAGGATGAAAATTAATTGAGATATCACCGTTGTAAGTTTGCATTTGAGTGCGAGGACCACCTTCCCCGAGCCCTTTAAACTCCTTAATCTCAAAAACGGAAGGTTTAAGGAAGTTCAACTTTACATGCCTTGTAGCCCTTAAAGTTCCCTGTAAAATACTTTTTGGAGCGATTGAATAGCTTAAAAATTAAGGAAGTTATTATTGAAAAACCAGTCATAGCGCATCTGCTCGAGAAAAGCTGATAAGTCTTCGACACGACTCAATTTTTTCAACTGTATCTCTTTAGCAGCTCCGAACAGTAATATTGTGCAGTACCTACCGGCTTCTAAAATTTGTATTCTAGCATTTTTTACGTATCTTCTTTAGTCTTTGAATTATTGTGAAAAAATAAATTTTTTAAGAAATTTCAAAAATCATTTCAAATTTGAATCAAACTTTTTCAAATATAAGCACTCTAAACCGGTCAAACTTCTAGAACATATTGTTAGTACTTAAATTAAATTGTAAATGGATTACGTTCAATTTCAATTCTTGCGGTGAAGCCATTGGTTTCATTGCTGATTTTTTTCTTCGAAAAAAGAGACAACCATTTTAATTTCATTATAACTCCGTTAGTTTTTATGCTTAGCAAAAAAACTAACGACTTTTACCAAAGTTCTTTTAAATGTCTTTTCAAGTACTTTTAAAAATGTCTTGTTTTCCTCCAAAAATTTTTCGTTTTTCCGTTATTTAACGTTGAAAGAATCGAATTCAGTTTTCGGCGAAAAAAAAATCACATTCATCGAGCCATAACTCGGTTCGTATTGCATCCACAGAAATAAAAATAAATAAATTAATAGTTTAAAAAACTAAAAAAACATGCTTTTATAAATACTGCACTAAAAAGCAAGAAATAATCATCGAACCTGTTCTAACTACCCCGTAAGGGCCTTAGTGTAAGCCGTGTTTTTAATTAAGTATAATATTTGAGTATAAAAGCGTGGGGCGGTTTTTGAACGGTATTTCGAATTGGTTCGATAATTAAAACGCTGACGACATCATTAGATTAAATGAAAAACGCCCCACGTTTTTATACGCAAATATTATACTTAATTAAAGACACGGCTTACACTAAGGCCCTTACGGGGTGGGCAGAACAGGTTCGTTGGTTATTTTTTGCGTTTTAGTGCAGTATTTATAAAAGCATGTTTTTTTAGTTTTAATTTATTTTTTTACTTTTTAGAGAGAATTTTGGTACTTTCGAAAAAACAAATAATTTGTTAAATTTAGACCGGATAATTGTAATCTGCAACCTCGATAACCCAGATACCGATTTTCAGTCGAGTCTGACGATAATTGATAAAACCTATCCGCCATTTTGAATTTTTAAGTTTTGGTCACATATTTGTTTTTTACTTATCAAGCCCTATCTTTTGATACCTATATCAAGGGAATCCGACGATAATTGATAAAAACCTATCTGCCATGTTGATGCCGCCATTTTGAATTTTTAAGTTTTGATCACATATTTGTTTTCTACTTGTCAAGCCCTTTCCTCCGATACCCATATCAAGGGGGGTTGTAAAAAAAATGACAATCCGCCATCTTGGGGCGGCGGCCATTTTGAACATATTATAATATTGAGTATACTATATTGTATTGTCATCAGAGCTACACAAAATTGCCAAATTTTATGATGATACAACAATTAGAAGTGGGTGAAATTGAGTTCCTTAGATTTTTTTACTTACATAGATACATATTATACATGGTTACAAGTGGACTTATTAAAAGCATGTTAAAAACAATCGATTTGTTATTTGATAGGGTTCATTTTTGCTCATAATAATTTTTTTGGTAAAACGTAAAGTTTTCGAGTTATTAGTGAATAATCGTTCTAAAACATGCATTTTTTTAGATGAGAAATCAACATTTTCAATCAAGAATAACTCAAAAAGTATTGACTCATCGAAAAAATTGCATAGAACATTTATTGCTTAGAATTCATTCATCTATCTCCTCTATTTCTGCAGTTACTTTGAACATAATAATTTTCCACCCCCCGAGAAGGGGTGGCATCCAGGGTAAAAGCACACATCGGCACTATATAACTTTGGTTCCTTGAGTCATTCCCTAATTACAGTCCAAATTTCACGTCAATCGGTTTTATCCGAAAGAATTATGATCGAAAACCTTCAAACACTGGACTAAATTAACTTTTTCATGAATATCGGAAAAAAAAACATAAAAAAATAGATTTTTCCTGTAAAAGTTGTTATTATTGTTTAAACAATATAAATAATTATCAACCCCAACTGTGAGAAACATTTTAGAACTTAAATTTTCAATAAAAACAACTCAATGTTTTATAAATACCGCGAAAAAATTTTTTTTAAATATTTTTTTTGTAAATATTGTTATTATTGTTAAACAATATAAATAATTATTTGCGCCACTTGATTTTGCCACTCTGATTTTGAATAATATTAAAAAACACATTTAAAAAAAATGATCAAAATCGGAGCTGTTGCTGAGAATTAAGAGGTTTTGACGATTTTTAGACTTCATTGACTCGACTATAAAGTGATAGACAAAAATCGAAAATAATTGCTATTTTCTCGGCTGTTCTCTAGAAAGAGACTTTAACGATATTGTTCATATTATATAAATCGTACTGTATACCATTATTCATTATCTTGAAAAGTCAAGAAAGGGTACTGATGAAACAAAATTAAAATTCAATTTTCCCGAAAACGGCTGCAACGATTTTGAGAAAATTTTATATATTCCATCCTTCTTTGTCTCTAAAATCTGGAAAAGGTAGATAATTTATTGAATATTGAAAATCGTGATTACCATTTATTGTCGTCTCACCCAAACATAATACGATCTATACAGACACTTGAACGAAAAAGTCAGTACGGTGGACGCGTACCATTCATTTTCTTTTAGGTATTGTTCTTTTTATATACTTTTATCCTCGCTTTTATCATTTTGCATGGGCGCAGCGTGCTTTTTGCGACACCCTGTAGATAGGTTATTAATAAGTAAAAAGTAGATGAAAGTAAGCAAAAATAAACCCTTGTAACCAAAATGCACTTGCGATCATTATTCTCATAAAGATTTAATTTTGCAGGGTAGGTAACAATAATTACAGTGTGTGAACAAGTACGAAACTAACTAAAACTCAAGACTGTAACTTTGTATACGCTTAACGTGTCTGCGTAATTAATTAATTCTAGTAGTTTATTTCTTTACACGTTGAAGAAATTGAACTGAGTGAGAATGTTCAAACCGTAGCACAGAACAAATAATGTCTATTTCAAAGCGTGTTCTATATTTACCTGTGGCTCCGGTTGCAAAACGTCCTCAAACTCATGTTTTGATCAGTTACTCAGATACACCAATAATTAACTACTTATTCATATGCACTCGCGACGATTAAACACAGTAAAACATTATTAGCGCTAAATTCTTGATTAACGAAAAATCAGTGGTAAATTTGTAACTTTGAAATGTATAATTTGAAAATATGGAACGCTCTGTTTTTAACCAAAATTGATTCATAATCCCCCATACGTCTCCAAAGCGACTCTCCAGTATCGTATTCTCTCGAATCTCCTCATTTTTTGGTGACCTCAACCGGAGAGAGGACAATATATATGGTGGTTCAGGAAAAACCAGATGGCAAAAGGCGAGGAAGACGCTCTCCTAAGCGTTGGGCTGATATCACCAAGGAGCTGATGGTAAAAAACTTTGGCGAAACTGACTGACTGGCAACCGCCTGATGCTGTCAGATGTACTATACAGCAAAGAGACTAGAACTAGAATAATTTATGAATAACAATACTTCTGCCAAGACGTGAATAAGAAGATGTATAATCCCACTTCTGATCTGATTTTTTTCTAATTTTTAATCGGATGAACAAAAAAGACCCTGATTTGTTAGTGGCAAAATTAATATATGTGGGCTCCGACAGTGTTGCACTAAAATGATTTTGTCGCTATTTAAAACACCGCATTTAAAAGGTTTAGGGCTCGACCGACGGATCGGCATCAGCATTAGCGCCGATGGTACAAAATTTCACCCATCGGCATCGGCATCGGCCATCTGGAAATATAAGGCCGATGGTGCCGATGGATTTTCTTATGGGTTGCATACTTAAGTCTCTGTTGGGAATGAAGTGTTTATTGTATAGATTTAGAATGAATCATGTGTGCGTTAAGGGGTCTATAGACCATCCAACCAACCGACCTTCTCGGTACACTTTGAAGATTGCTATGCGAACTCGTAAAAGTGAGGCTGGTCTGCTGGAGCCAACATTGTCTTAATTTTGTTTATGTTTGTAAGTTTATAAGTTTATTATTATCTATTATTTCTATTATTATTACCTATTTACATTGAATATTAGGGATGCAACGGATAGTGATTTGGCCGGATACCGAATACCGGATATCCGGCGTACTTCTTGTACCGGATACCGGATATCCGGCCAACTATCCGGCTTACATTGAAAGTTGGATTGAAAACACGTTTTGGCAACATCGACGACAAAAAATACTTACTGGCAACTCTTCTAGACCTCAGATTTAAAACCAGTTTTTTTGATAAGAATTATGCTAAAATATCCCGTCAAATTATTCTGTTGGAGGATTAAAAAAATAGTTGTGATGATTCATATGCAAGGAAGAATAGTGAAAGTGGTACTTCTCCTTCCAGTAAACAAAGTAAGAGAAACCCGGTTAATGTTACTGCTGATATTTAAAACACTTCCTGAGACTGTTTTGAGAAAGTGATGAAAAAAATAGTAGTTTCGGAGAAAAGTTCAATGGCCAGGGAGATTGATTGTTATTTGAAAGGAGCACGGATTCATAGAAATAGTGACACTTACGCATGGTGGTGTACTAACTCCAATTAGTATATACTTTCGTCAAAGTTTGTAAAAATATATCTTTCAGCTCCTTGAAACAGTGTAAGCAGTCTTTTCAGAAGCTGGCAACGTATACCAAAAGAAACGCAATCGTCTAAACGCTGAAAAACTCGTCTTTATTCACCATAATTTACCATCGGTAAACTTTAAGTATTAATTTAGTAACTAATCTATAGATATTTCCAGTTTGTAGTAATAATTGTAATGCAGGATGTGAAAAATAATGAAACTGTTTCATTATTTATACCATTTTTTATTTTTTAACTATCCGGTTTTGGCCGGATGTCAAGTCACTATCCGGTGCTCAGCCGGATAGTAATAAAGTGGCCGGATAGGCCGGATACCGGATAGTAACCGGATATCAGTTGCATCTCTATTGAATATGAACACTTAATTTTTTTGTTATTTTAGAAAGCTGTTTTATGTTTTTTTTATAATGTATACCTTTGTTTCGGTTTTTGTGCAATAAATATTAATTTTTATTTTTGAACATGTTGATTGATGTCTGTTGTCTAAGTTCAAAATTCAAACATCGGCATCGGCCCATCGGCAAAATTCTGCCATCGGTCGATCCCTAAAAAGGTTGTACTGGGACATAACAATGCATCGCAATTAGGTACATAACTAGTACAAGGGGGTACCGCAGGGCAGCATTCTCGGACCTATACTATTTTCTATATATGCTTTTGACCTACCCACCTGTATAAAATACTGTAACATACACTTATATACAGATGACGTCCAATTAAAAAAACCTGTTTCATAGAGTGAAATTACTTAGAAAAGATAACATACGTCACGGCTTCGCGCATCACATATAACAGTTGGCATAATATCAGTGCCGTGCCATCCATTTTTTATTTAAATATTAATGGCAATAGGCAGTGCGACGCCCCTGCAGCTGTAAAAATAGGATCGTTACCTAGGTAACGAGCACGCTGTAACGATATCGGTCTCAGCGCATTCTATGACGATGTTATCTTTTCTAAGTAATTTTACTCTACCACCATCACAATTCTTCAACTACGGTGTGGTGCTCTAATAATGATCTAAAGATAAATCCTAGTCAAACAAATGCACTATGTATTTAATAGGGAATGAACGCCAAAAAAATATTATTTGCCAAGAGCAGATTAATAATATTCTGTTTTCTGATCAGTCTAAGTTTTAATCAACTTGTCAATCATGTCATTAATACGTCTTACCACAGAGTACAGTAACTATACAGAGGCGAAGGCAAGCCTTCCCGCCAAAACCAAATTTGTATACTCATCGCCATTTTTCAAATGGTGGGCGCTTTTCTAAATTCACCGGTGAGTGCACCGACCTCGACCGGTTTCTCACCGAACCGTTTCAAAATTAACCAGTCGCCAAAAATAAGATGTTTCTAAATTCACCGGTGTGATCAGCTGTTTGAACCGGTAAGGTACCATATCCACCAGGTTTTTGAGTTGAAATTTTGGTGAATATGTCAACATTGTCAAGAAGAAATAAAAACAATACACTGCGCATGGCTGTTTCTTTATTGCGCATGATGGGAACTCCCCGCGGAGTTGGAACCAAAACAAACCTACTGGTAAACCGGAAAGCCTCACCGAAGCGTTTCAAAATGTTTAATCAACCGCATGCAACCAAATATTTACCGGGGAAAAATGTTTCTAACCGGTTCCCTCCACTGGTGAATTTACTGGTGAATATTGAAAAGTGCGGGGTATATCAATCAACCTCACTTTTACGTTGACACTGTTGACGTTTATCGTGTTAAGTTTGAATTTGTGAATTTTATTTCCACTCATTTTGGGAGGTTGAAAACATTAACCGAGAATTAAAATTCTCATAAATAAAACCTAGTGCACAACTCAATTGAAAATAGGCGCCGATTATAAACAATTCAAATGGTAATTTTCAATCCAAGTCGAAATACATTGTTCTTTCAGTGTATCCTTAAATGGGAATCTGCACGTGACGTCATAGCTAACCTCAAAAATATATATTTCTTAAAATTCACAAGTATTACGTAGCTATTATTAAAATTTCTGTCTGGTTGCCGTACTTTCGACCAAAATATAGTTCAATGTAATGTTTATAGAGTTTTAAAAAAAATTGTCTGCAACTTTTTTTTGTGCGCACGATTACTCTGGAACCGTTAAAGATATTGACTTGAAATTTGGTACATGTATGCATTTTAACGAGATCTGGAACCAGATTATATTTTGATCCTATAAATTGGTTTAAATGGGAGTAAATAGGCAAATCAAGCAAGTAAGAGTTCATAAAATTGATATTTGGTATATATAACTCGGTATATAAGATCTCAAAAAATTTTCCGGCATTAGCTACCCCCATTACCAACCATTACTCCATTATTGAAGGGGGTGAAAAAAATAAAAACCCTCACTTCACTTGTTTTTCAAAAAATTTTTAAATTTGTTGGATTTATCTAGACACTTATTTGCTGGGTCCATTAAGAACAGGTTATTAAATAGCACTCAGTAACGGGGTTTATATATAACATTTATAGTGGATTGTATCGGCGGGGTTTGGACTGGAATCGGTTTGGTTAGGAATCGGAATCCGGAGTTACTATTAGGTTGGTTTCTACAAGTCAGCAAACTGTTTTCAAACCATCAGGAGTTTGCGTACAACGATTTTACGGCATCGAAAATCCATGTGCGCAAACTACTGATGATTTGCAAACCGTTTGCTGACTTGTAATCCATTGTTATAACAGTCATAACCTTGGGTTTTAATCTTGGATCGGGCTGAGTTTGGTTTAGACTTGATCGATACAGCCCATAGATGTTAGTTTTTTTATATTTATTTATTTATTTATATAATATTAATTTTATATCGAATGCTATGTATATATTTTCTTGGAGCAGTGAAAGATAGGGTAGGGCTTCTTTTCCAAGCATAGGAGTTCGGCCTCTCCTCCTTTATGTAACATTCCTGTAACATAATAAACATTATTATTATTATTATTAAAAAGAAAATCGTCACTGGTCCACCTTAATTACTTAGTAACAAATTACTATCCCAAAATTATATGACAGATCCACCACAGATTCTTGAGTTCAAAATATATCGATTTAACCAAACTTGCCTAAGTTTCAAAGCCATTGGTTGTTTTCATGTACTATTGACATTAGAAAATATTTTAATCAAATTATGTTTTATTGTCTATTTTTTTTTAATTTGACAATTTTTCCATTTGTTACTAAAAAAAAAAAACGTAAATTGTCGATAATTTGTTACAGAGGTACGGGAAGTCGCACTAAAATAAAGCATAGTCGTATTTTGTTTACCAAAGGCCGGTTCACCGCCTTTCTGTATGATCAAAGATGTATAGAAGTCGGTATTAGTGAAACCTTCTGAAGAATTAGGTGTAACTTTGTCTTATGTATAAAAATAATCCGGTTATTTTTATTTAGCGTCCAAGCCATTAATAAATTTTCTGTCATTCTGAAGCATTTGCAGGAAGCGGAAGAACTCAAAGTTCGTGTGCATATCTGGAAGTTAAAAAAACACTTCGTACTCGCCTTACTACTATAAAAATAAATCTTGCAGACAACACTTTGCAATGCTGCGATATAGGTACACGGAGGAAAAGTAGAAATTAGTAATGTTAGATGTTTAAAACCAAACACTCAACACTCGACTTTTTAAGTAAAATAAATAAACATACCTGTCTGAGAAATATAAACAACTCCTGCTGATGATAGTGCATGGGATACAAATTATAAGTAATTGTTCTAGTAGTCTATGAGCCAGGGACATTAATGATTGTTTCTAATAATGGGTAAGTTGATGGCAATTTTTACTAAAAATTTTTGGACATTTAAGAAAATCGCCAATATTTCGAAAAGTTGTAACTTTAACCCCTACAATGCTTATACTAGAAAAAAGGGAATTTAATTTAACATAATTTGATGTAAAAAATGAAATAAAAAAGTTTTTGAGGTTTGAATTTGACAAAATGTAACGTGAAATATAAAATACTTGGTATACTATTCTGGAATCTATTTTTTTGTAGAGAGTAGCTCATCTTGTATTCTTTCTATGTACCAAAGAGCAAATAAGGATCTCCTATACGAAGAAAGTTATAACGGTTCTTGCAAACCATTGCACCTGTCAAATTTTGTATAAAATATCAAATATCTCCGAAACTGCTCGGTTTAGGTATAGGGTGTGCTACATGTTTTGACTGAATTTTATGGTCATTTCGAAAAGTCGAAAATATATAGGGTGTTCTATTTAAAATAAGCAAGTTGGTATCGATTTCCGGTATTTCCGGAAGTGCCGCCATTTTGAAATTGTTATGGTCGACTAGGGTAGGGTACCAAATCTCAAATGGCTATCTCATCTGCAAATGGGAAATATTCTAATGGCCGCCTTAAAAGAATCACCCTGTGTATATACTATGTTAGTTGACTTTGTAGCGATAAATAAAATTATAAAGATCATAAAGTATCACTGCTCGAATGTTTGGTGTTGCAAAGAGGGGTAAAAAGGTATTAGATTGCAAGGTTCATTGACCTGACCTGTCTGGCATTTGTTTTAATCTTTAATTTATAAGATGAAATATTTGATGATGAGGATGATAATGACGCAAATACAGGTGATGATTAGAATTGTTATGAAAATTATGATGACATTAATGATCAAAGGAGAGTGTGATAATAACCCTAGCAACACTGATGAAGGCAGCTCATAACATAACAAATTGTCAAGAGAAAACTATATCTTCATTTTATAGATTTTCATTTTCATATTTATTTTATGCATTTTAATCGTAACCTCTAAACTTTCAACCGTTGTTCTATATTGTCCTCTCTCCAGTTGTGTGGCCAAAAAATGGGACAATACGATGCTGAAGGTTCGCTTTTGACGACGTCTTTCTTGAAGAATCGAACTATTAGTGCGATGGGCTGTCCAGGGAATTCGTAGCAAGGTGTTTGTAAATCTAGACAATTTTATGTCATTATGTTATTAAACACAGCAGAGATCTAGTGTGGTGGCTTAGCGAGAAGATCATGACCTGCTGGATTAAAGCTCCAAATTTTGCATACTTCTTATATACCCTCAGTACTATCAATTCAGGGGACCCTGCCCGCCATCTTGAAATACGACGCAATCTTTGTTTTCTTTGGACTGTACCTGTAAATTTTCGACTTTTATTTGGTTTTTACTAAATATCTCCCCAACTTCTGGGTGTGTAGCAAAAAGGATTTAATTTAAACTAAATTTGCTAAAGTTTTGGGACTTTTTTCAGGTTATTAAGAAAATCTATATTTTTGTCGGTTTTGCTACATATCTCCATTGCCGTCAGTTTTACAGCAAACACTTTATTAATGTTTGAGAAGAATAAATAGGCTACAATGTGAGTAAAGAAAAACATCGATATAATATAATAATAATAAAGTTCATTTACAAAAAAAAAAGGAAGAAATACATGATACACTTATAGAACTTTGATAACTTGTAAAATAAACTGGATACAGTCACAAGATGTTGTAATATTATCTGACCGTGACTGAGTTAAAAGCATAAAAGAAAAAACGGCGAGAAAAGTTTCTTATATATAGTAGCTAAAACTATAATATAGGTAAATGGTATAACATACTTTAGAAACTAATAATCAGCATGTAAAAAAAATAAAAGAGATAAATATTAAAAACTATAGAAAGAGAACTATTAAAAAAATAAATAAAATTAATGGCAGTATATAAGCTAATAGCCGTATATAAATGACCTTTCAATTCATATTAGGACCAAACATATATTTA
This sequence comes from Rutpela maculata, assembly GCA_936432065.2. NCBI lineage: Eukaryota > Metazoa > Arthropoda > Insecta > Coleoptera > Cerambycidae > Rutpela > Rutpela maculata. The sequence goes on along the minus strand of OW386287.2, from coordinate 53,330,696 downwards.
TTAGGTTTTGGTTTTTCAAGTCAATTTGAGCAATTATTTTTTGTCTGTCTAACATTAGGTACATATTTTTTAAATTATATTTTAAACTTGTTTTTTGCCAGAGATTCTATATGTTTAGGGAGCGCATTGAAACATTTTGAGCCTAATATCGATACAATCACAATTTGCTGAGGTAATGTATTTGACCATGTTACAAACGTTTCAGTAAAAAAAATTAAAGAATAACTATTAAGAAAATAATCATAAAAATTATATTCATAATGTTGTTATTATTATATTTATAATGTTGTTATTTACTGTTCACAATGGCCTTTGCAACGACAAAGAGCTGTGTAGGCAAATGCAGCCTTGTTACAAATGCAATTCTTAGAGCACTGGGATTTAGCCTTACATCCGCACTTGATTAATTCCCTACAGCTTTTGCTTGCTTCCGGTATAGACATCCAAATTGGTTGCCATGTCTCTTCGTTACTTTTCCATCCAAAGTTAGCCAGAGTAGGTGCATTTTGGAGTGATTTCAAACTGGTTAACCAGATGCTAGATTGATAGATGCAGCGATTAGTGTGTTGAATGAGGACACCCTGTGTGACCGGTAGATTTTGCATCATCTTTACTTTTTTCCTTGTGTGAAGAGATCCTCTCTGATCTTGTTGATTGTGTCAAGTTCTGTTGTGTCATCGTACAGGATGCATGTTTTAGCATCTACTGGCTGAAATGGATGTTTTGCAGAGAAGATAAATCCTTCAGTGCCTGGAGAGTATGCTTTCCATGTCTTCCATGCTGACTTTTTCCTCTTACGAAAAAATGATGTAGTGTCTGAACCCGTGAAAGCATGGAAAAAGGGCAATGCATGCGACATATTTTCTCCGAGCTCTTGGCAAATGACGTTGATATGATAATATCGGAAGTGTTTACCCTTACCAAATGCAATCCAAAGTTGAATGTTAGGTTTGTAAGTACTCGACGTAAATGCCTACTAGTACAACAAATAACATCTGTGTCAACTGTACCTTTGATGTTGGTTGCACCCTTTTGTAATGCATTCAATATATGAAGACACATTCTGGTATCAGCTTATTCGTGGTCAGTTTCGGACATCGGTGCACTGCTATTTTTTGAAATAACAGATTTACCATAGGTGATGTATATTTCTTTACCTTCTTGTACGTCATAAGCTGCGACTGCATCACTTAGTAGGGTAAACGGTTCTCTCCTGTTCTCTGAATTCTTAATGAATGTAACAAAGTTTTGGGGAGTGTGGTTTCCCTTGTGACTTTTCTTCTTTCTCCCTTCCCTCTCTTCACACTTGTAGTTTCCTTCAGACTGTCTAGCTTGTATACGTCCCATACAATATCGATTCTTAGGCAATCCTGAAATTGTCTCTTAATCCATGGTAAGAAGACCATATCATTATATTCTCCAAATGTACATGCATCATATTTAGGAAGTGCATGTACAATGGCAGGTCCATCAAATATTTTGGCATCAGTTTGGTACATCTTTGTCTTTAATTGAAGATAGGCAGGACAGTAAATCTGATTTATCATTAGTCAGTCGTAAATCCCCGTGATTACTCAAAGACGGAGGCCAGACCACTGCCAGAAACCTGGAAGAGAAATGTTATGGCGTCGTATTTAGAAAATCTGGATGCTTGTATCTCGCAAAATATTAAAGTTACAAAAGCAGATTTAGTCTAAAGTTGTAGCAAATTTAGTCTAGATTAAAATTGATTCGAATAGTGTTGCTGTGAATCCAACCGATTTTCGTAATAACCTGAAAAAAGTCCAAAACTTTGGAAGCTTGTATCTCGCAAAATATTAAAGTTACAAAAGCGACTCTGGTCTCAAATTGTACCAAATTTAGTTTAAATTAAATCCTTTTTGCTACAAACCCAGAAGTTGGGGAGATATTTAGCAAAAACCAAATAAAAGTCGAAAATTTACAGTTACACTCCAAAGAAAACAAAGATAGCGTCGTATTTCAAGATGGCCGACAATGAAATCGGGCACCTCCCCGAATTGATAGTACTGAGGTTATATAAGAACTCTGCAAAGGGGCACGATTCTGCCTAGTATTTGCTCTAAGTTACCACATTAATCAAAGAAATACTCATTTTACTTGTTTATGAATTATTAAAGGGCCAGTCAAAGATGTTCGAAATTCGAATAATTTGTGTATGAAAGAAAAACATAATAAAGAATGTTGAATATAAAAGTTGTAATGTAAATATGCATATGCATGCATAAGTTTCTCATGAAAACCAACCCGCGTTAATGCGAAATAAAAACCTTAAAAATAAGTGATCCGCGACTTATCACTCACATAAACAAAGTTGCAGAGAATCAAATTCGCTGTAGAAAAGTCACGAAGAGCATGTATTTATCTATTATAGTTCATATAGTAGGTATGCCATTGAAGTATGGAATAAATACATTATTTTGTTGCGAGAAGAATATTTTCACAAGAAATCCTCAGACAGATGGATTTTTATTTTGTAACCGATTTTTAAAAATTGTAACGAAGAGATTATCAATTCTATCCCTGTTTTTTTTTTCTTTGGTGTTCAATTATATCCAAGTCTACAAAAAAAAATCTGCTCCAAGGACTAAATCTATCATGCCTTAAGTATTTTTATGTGGTGAAACCGAATTTTCAATTTAAAAAACTTTCTACCGCGTAGATTTCGAATAAATGTCAAAAATTGTCAAGAAACCGTGTTTTGACAATAAAAACGGGATTTACTCGAATTCTACGCGGTAGAAAGAACATTCGGTTTCAGCACACAAAGATAGTGGCTGGTAACGAATCTGATGTCAAAAATTAAGAATTCAAAATGACAAATCCAATATGGCTGCGCTTATTTATGCAGTTACATGAAACTTGATATACATAGTGCGGCGATACTCGGAAATTCCCAAATTACCATTTAAGCGACAAACAAATAGACTAACCCTTCTAAGTACCGCACCGGGAAATGGGAGACCCGACCAAAGGATTAAGGATTAGAAAAGATTAAGGATTAGTTTTATGAAGGATACAGTAACCTACAGCATTAATTAATAATTTCAAGAGAAAGTGGGCGGTAGCTTTTAGGTACAACATAAGTTAGCATTAAGTTTAAGTTTGACCTCGAGTTTGTACAGCGTTGCCAGTGTAAGTAGAGTGAAATTACTTAGAGAAGATGACATACGTCGCGGCTTCGCGCTTCGGATATATTTGTGGACACGATACCAGTGCCGTGACATTTTGATTACCTACTAAAACTTCATTGATACTTATATACAATTTTACCTCATATAGAAGGGTATGTCCTAAAAGTCTTGAATATTCACTATAAATATATAATAAATACAGAACACGAAAAACACTAGAAAATATATTCCGATTTCAGTTTCTGCGCATTGTGACGTATGTTATCTTCTCTAAGTAATTTCACTCTACATCTGTACTGAAATCAATACTTTTAGAGCAGTCAGTACGTCACTGCTACTTTAATTGTATCAGTACATTTTTTGTGTGACTTTATAGACTTTTCATTTGAACTTTTTTTCGATTTTTTTTCGATAGCACTTACCACTACGGCGCTATTTCCCGAAAAGCGTCGCGACGCAGAGTTTTCATCCCCCACCCATCGAGCGGCAAACCCCCGAGGCCACAAACTCAGGTGTACGATCATTCCATCAAATTTCATTTCTTTCCGACCTTTTGCGAATAGAACCCCTTTTTTTGTACCCACTGCTTGGCCTAACAACTGTTAGAAATTTTTTATTGTAAAAATTAAAGGTGTTCAAATTTTCTTTCTATTAAGACGTGTTAAGTACGTCCTTTTATAATGAAAACTAAAAAAGTTACAAACAAAAAAGTAGCGCATTTAAAAATTTAGGCGCCATTTGTTTTAACCTTATCTAATTTCTTATTAATTTAATTTTTTTTAAATCCTAGATATTGTTAATGCATATTATTACTAACATGCTCAAATTTTATAGAATTTTTAAAATAATTATTTTTCATTCTGTACCTATTTTCAATACCTAATGAAAATTTTCATAATTTTTTGAAAAAAATCGGGTTTTTGGAAATTGCCCAGAAAATATTTTTTTTTATAAAAAATGAAGCTTATAAAAATAAATAGTTTTTTTTTAAATTTTCCTACGATAAACTGTTCCAGAGATGTAAATGTTTAAAGATGGTGCTTGAGCGCATACGCAAGGAAATCATGTATTTAAAATTGAAATATCTTAAAAACTATAGATTTTATCAAACATGATATAAGAATGAAATGAAGCTTATGAAAAAACGAAGAGTTTGGGTTTTTATTTTTTTTTTCCTACGACAAACTGTTCCAGAGATATGACAGCTTGAAATAATGTTGAATAGAAACTTTTTAGTTGGTACGCGCATTTTAAATGTCTATAGTAGAGATGGGCGCGTGAGTCGATTTTGACTCACGCTCACGCACGCTCACGACTTTAAACCTTTAGCTCACGCACACTCACGCACGACTGATATATGTTAAGGCAAACTCACGCACGGGATCTTTTGACTCACGCACACTCACGAAATCTTCCGTGATTTGGTACCTTAAATGTACACGCTCACGCCGTGACACGGTGAAATTCACGTCATGTGCCCATCTCTGGACCAGAGTGACCAGACCAGGCCAGGAGGGCTAGGCGACTGGCGAATGCAGTAGAGAGAGATTGCAATTACGCAGTTTGATTTGAATGTTACGTCATTCATCCTGTCTCCTGTCCTTTTCCCTCCCTTCTCGCGCTCGTGTTCCGTCTTCCGTCTATCGCTTCGCTTCTTATTCTTGTCACGACACGACAGGTTGAAGTTTTAAAGCAGAGATGGGGCGTCGTGTCACGGCGTGAATATTATCTCACACACGCTCACGCACGGGATCTTTTGACTCACGCACACTCACGAAATCTTCCGTGATTTGGTACCTTAAATGTACACGCTCACGGCGTGACACGGTGAAATTCACGTCACGTGCCCATCTCTAGTCTATAGTAGATAGAAAAAAACAATAGCCGTCTATTTTTCGAAGAATACGCAGAAAAAGTGGGTTGCATTGCACTTTAGCATGTTTTAGAGTGCAGATTAATCTATTTTTAATAAAATTAGACATATTACTATACTCTTTTGTGACCATTTTTAATCTACCATTTTTTTTTTTTTTTTTATAAATTTTGACCTCATAATCATATTCAGCGATCTAAAAAACAGAAGTATATGGATTTTCGTGAATTTATTTGTAACATTAGAAGAATGATTAATTTTTCAGTATTTAAGGGTGGTTTCAACCCTTAATATTTTCGTCTTTCATATGTTTTGATCTCATAATCATAATCAGTGACCTCAAAAACATAAGTATATGGGTTTTCGTGATTTTATTCGTAAAATTATAAAACATTAATTTTTCAGTATTATTAGGTGATTTCAATATTTTCGTCTCATAAGTTTTGACCTCACAGTCATATTCAGTGACCTCAAAAACATAAGTATATGGATTTTCGTTAATTTATTCGTAAAATTAGAAGAGTTATTAATTTCTCAGTTTTTAGGGGAGGTTTAAAAATAAAAAGGAGGTAATGCGTCCATATGGATTTAGACGTACGTATTTTACAAAGCATAATTATTGCAAAAAAAAAAATTCGGGCCGGGAATTTTACCATTTTTACTGCTTCGCTGACTGTACTATACACAAGGAAATGAAAAATCATCAAACTGTCAAACTAATGTGCATGTGTACCCTCACGATACCTCTAAGGTATCGAGCAAAATTATTGTTTCATTTTTGCATTTAAGAGTTGTTTTAATTTTTTTTTTTTTGCAAAATTGTTTAGTAGGTCAAGGTCGTTTGGCGAAAGTTTGGGCGTTCCTAGAAGAGCAAGGGATAATTTTTGGGATATTGCAAAAAATGCATTGTAAGTATATGATTAATTTTGAGCGTTTGTTTTTGGTTTTGCAAAAATTTTTTACAAAAATTTTTTTGCTCAATACCTTAGACACAACTTTAAAGTGACGATACGCATGCGCATTAATTTGACAGTTTGATGATTTTTCAATTTCTGGTTTCTGTAGTTTTGGTAAATAATAATTTACTACTTTTTTTAATGGAAAAGCAATTTTTTTGGTGTGTTTGTTCTAAAGAACTTGGTGGACATGGCATGAAAATCGTCCGAAAAGCAGGTTTTCTAGTGTTTACAATAACGGAGAGAGAGAGTGTCATGGTGGAAAATTTCAATTTTTTTTTTAACTATTCATTTGCGCCGAAAACTGATTTCAGATTCGTGTTCTACGACCCCAAATTAGTGAGAGTTGCCGTTTTAAATTCCTTACTCACGATCACGAAAGTCAAAACAACAGATATTTTACTGTGTAGAATCTAAATAAAGAGGCTCCTAAAAAGGGTGGGAGAAAAATTCAATCGCCTTTATAAAAGTTCGCTAAAATTATGAAATAAAACTTCACCCTCAATCGGTCGCCGAGTTAATTAAACTTGATTAGTTTTATTACCTAATATCGATATTGAGGTCTGTATAAAAATAAACAAATCATGAATTCAAACGTATTTGTAAATGACTTTAATATCGATATTAGGTAATAAAGTTCAATTAACTAGGCGACGGCGAAATTTTATTTCATAATTTTTAGCAACCTGAAGTCGATTCATTTTTTTTTTTTTCATAATCGTTAACATTAACATTTTTGCAAGTTGAGTGGCATATTTTCTAATCTACAATAATGTTGATTTAAACGATGTGATTCACCGCACTTTAAATTTTAAAATAACCATAAATTCTACTGTAATATCCATATCAGTCATGTCAGCGTGTAATTTCGCAGAAGCCCGCCGCACAGTGATTAACACACAAATTAAGTGAGTGATTGCTCCAGCTCCAATAAAACCCACACAAACTTCTACAACCACGATGTCTTTCAATTTCCCAAGTGGAAATCAAGGTTGTTATTGACCTAGAACGGACGTCATTGCGTTTATCATTCATGTGTGCTGAATATTTTTCCTGTGGCTTACTGCGAGCCGATCCACAACTTGTGGTATTTTCTCGGCTGCGCCTCACTTTTTTTTTTCTTATCGTCTTTAGTGTGTCTAGCGGCATAAAATTGTGCTTCACACAGCTGTATGCGTTTAAATGATAAGTTTATTAGCCTCGTTTGTAGGTTGACTGAGTACGTAATAAGAATGGAAAAACATGAACGTGTGTAACTATGTATACAAACTGAAGATGTGCTTGTTTCTGGGGACTTTTAATTCAGATAAACATCTACATGTGGTCGACTGGTTATTGCTTATTTTTTATTTAATTTAATGACCAACTACAAAAATTACTCGCCTCGTTTTATTTTTTCCCCTAAGTTGATGAAACCTCTTAATAATTGTTTCTTCTACATTTTTATATATCTTCAGGAGGGCATAGAAAGGATTTAAATAATGAACTATACAATTTTTTTTTTAAATATTGATATTTCGAAGCACGTTATTCTTTAAGTTGAACATGACACGTGCTTCTAATAAGGTTGTGAAAAAACTAGACCTAACGAAGGGCAGATACAATCGGAAAATTGGATCACAATATAGAAAACCGCTGCCTAAGAAATCACCACATCAAAATTTCCGGCGGGGGTGGCGGATGCTGATACAAAAATGAGGCTTTTGGATTTTGTACACACTAAATCACAGTTTTATTTTTACCCCCTTTAATAATGGAGTGGGGTTGGAAATGGGGGAGGTAGTGGGTGTGGGCGATGTCAAAACAAACCTTTGGTTCTTGTATGCTCACTAAATCACAATTTAATTTTTTTCACCCTCTTTAATAATGGGGTGGGGGTGATAGTGGTAGTGATACATACACTATACTCCAATTTTATGGAGTCTTACTTGCTTGCTTTACCAACTTTTCAACGGAATAAAATCAAAATATAATTTAGGTCCAGATCTCGTTAGAATACATAGGTGTACCAAAGGACCCCGCATGTTTTGAATGGAACATGGCCCCCAGTCGATTCGAGTCGTGCTGATCAAAAGTTCTCATGGACACAATCGTCGAAAATGGCTCCATTTCGATCTACGGGGGCTAGAAGATGAAAAACGAAGTCGGCTTATAACTAAAGTCTGTTCGCTGAAAGAGTCCCGGTGTGACGTCACGAACGTCTGAACTAAGATGCCGTAGGCTCGTAGGTGTTTTCGAATGCATAGTGGCGTCGCTTTGTTTTATGTTTTACTTGATGTATTTACTTAATTAGATTTATTTAAAGGAAATTGAATTTTAAGCATATATAATCTATTGTAAATTGATAGTAATTTAAGTTAAATAAATAAATTATAATATTGAATTGTTTTGGTTTCAAGTAAAAAATATGATAAAGCAAATATACAAAATAATTGCAGTTAAATAGTTGCAGCTAAATCTTTTTAATTCATTAATAGAATTTTGTCAAATAAGTATATGTAATCTTAAAATAAAAATATATACTTAATACTAATTATGCCGAACCCAAAGTATATAAAACAAATATGGCAGTAAAATACAAATACCTAGTATATGATAATTAAATAAATTTAGTTTTCTCCGTCAATGTCTTCCGAGTCCTCATCGTCGCTGTCATTATTAACACTTATAATGAGTGGCATAACTTCTTCAGTATGGACCTCTCAATCATATGTCTCTAAAATCAATTTATGTGTGTGATTTACACACTTGGACCAAATTGAGCTCGACACTCGAGATAAAGCCTCATTCCAGCAAGAACGACTTCGTTACTAAAACCATATTTCCCGATGTTTTTGTCGTAATACTCCTTACAAATTCCCCAAACAAGTTCTATTGGGTTGAACTGACAGTGGTATGGTGGAAGCCGTAGTTCTTCATGTCCATGCTCTCTAATTAAATTGTCGACAACATAGTGTTGCTCTGTTCTGTTAGCTCCAGCTATTTGGAGTAATTCTGCTTTAAATGCGGTATCACTGAAATCTATGTTTTTGATCTTTAATGATGTATCTTTTCTTTCGTCCAAGATCGGACTGGTTGTTTTTCTTCAATCCGAGAGTGGTACTATCTAAAACAATAATGCTTGGATTTTGTAACCCCGGCAAAAGTCTCTCTGTCAGCCACTTTTCAAAATTTGCAGATAACATTTTTCATTTCATATTTTACAGCATTGTGTAACACTGTTTTGGGCTTTTTACGATTCCGTTTAACCGAAGCTTGAGGTTCCACATTTTCTTTGTCGTTTTTAGCTATTTTTCTTACAGTCTTCATAGATTTTAAAGCCTCACCCACTCGCCTTTGAACAGCTTTTATTGATGATAAAGGTCTACCATTTTCATTTTCCTTTTGAAAATATTCCAACAAATTCAATGTGATTGCGGATTTAAAAATTCGCCACTATTTTAACAATAGAACAAGACTGAAATTGCCCTCTTAGGCACTAATTGAAATAAGTGCATTGTACCCGTTATACCCGACTTTCGAGAAAATCGACCCGCCTCTGGAATCGCCAGCCGCATTTGACGACGACACGCGTTACGCAAATTGGTTTGCTGTCGAACAATAGAAATGCCGCACGTCGGTCGTAACTTGACCACAAAGATTAAAACTTACGTTACAGATTAGGTTACAAACAATATTTCAATAAAGATAAGGAAGGATAGAGCTCCGGGCTATATTCCTTGCAATATACCAACGGGATTCTATCGGCGAGCAGGGTTTATAATGAAAGCTGATAAAAATAATTCAAAAATCTGTCAGCAAAGTTTTAAGGTGTGCTTATTCTATTTGTGGGATTATCTTTGAGGCTTTAAGCTTCCACTCTTGCGAAAGCAGAGGTTGCTGTAAAACTGATATAATTAAAAGTTAACATTTACATAAAGTACATAAATTATGTACTATTTCTATCAGAAACAGGTATTTTGCGTTGTATTCAAGCAATAATCAATGTATAGTGCAAGCAATCGCAATAGTGATCGACGTACCGCCTATCTAGGCATTGCCGTTGAGACACATTGGCTGCAGAACGCAATCTACGCCTTCCTACACGCCACGTCAAATGACCGATATCTTCTCTCTCACTTAATGTAAAAGCTGTAGTAAGTGGAGTAAAGACGAGAGATCTATCATTCGTTTCGCCCCGCATAACGTCATAATAGACGGAGAGCTGGCGGCCGCGGAGGTACTACGATATTACCTCCGGCTGGAATTTTGAGAAGTGGTTGGGGGGACCATTAGGAAGTGCCACCTGCAAGGATTTTGCTCAGACGACTTAAAAATGAAAAAATGTTGGCTCAAAAAATGATCATACCACCGGCTGAAAATTTGCACATTACCTGTTTGAAGGTCACAGATAACATATGTAAATCGTCAGACGCCTAGGACCAAAGGGGTGTCAGACGCCCTCAAAGTTGTCATTTTTTTTTTCCAAATTTTTTTTTTCTTACCTCCGCCTGACGTTTTAACATATTACAACAGAGACCATTCTAAGCACAATTAAAATCGTCAGACGAAAATGCCGCTGCGAAGTCCCCCTACAACGTTCACCAAATTCCAGCCCGCCTGAGAGGTATACTTTTTTTCGAAACTTTATTTTCGTTACCTCCGTCTGACGTTTTTACATATTATCCTAGAGACAATTTTAAATACATATGTAAATCGTCAGACGAAAATACCGCTGCAAAATCTCCCTGAAATATCGTGAAATTCCAGCCTAAATTACTGAATATTGTTTCAACATCTTTATCTTTTAAATTTAATGAAATACTGGTTGAGTTACTATACGTTATAAAAGAAAGTCGATTCAAGGGAAAAGTTTCTGGCACATATACATAAAAAGTAAAGGATGTTCCAAGGCACGCACGTGTAGACTGTGGGAGGGACTTCTGACCTGTTGCCGGCAAAGCATGCCGAGATTTGACATTGGGGGAGATTAGAGTAACGTAAATTATTTTACTCCATGTTAAAATACGCAGCATAAATCTAAATAAATTTAACAAATCATAATGTTTCTATAAACTACTGTTAATCAAAATTCCAGCCGGAGGTAATATCGTAGTACCTCCGCGGCCGCCAGCTCTTAGTCTATAACCCCTCACACTATACTCTAAGGCTCCCTTAAACATCATCCAATAATGCGGGGTAGAGTTAAGGTAGGAATAACGACAGTAACGACAGCGGCTTTAAAAATATGGTATTATTACAAGCTAGCAAAACTGCAAATTTTTCCTTTATTCAGAACCAGGCTTTTTTTTTGGAAAACCGAATTGTGCTTTTTACGTTTCGATGTAAAAAAATATTGTCGTGGAAGTATAGTAACGGATTTTTTTTGTTCAAATAGGCTTAGAATATCCTGAAACGTCGAGATTTTTGGTTTGGGTGAAAAAATTTTTGTGTCAAGTCGAACCGTCTGTAACTTTTTTTTGTGCCTTCGATTATTGACTTAAAAATGCGTCTATGTATTATAACATATCGAGATCTGGAACTGGATTATATTTTGATCTTATTCCGCTGAATAGTTCAGGAATATTACGTTTTTATTCCGACAAAATTCATAAAGATTTGAAAATTGGTGGGTATGTTGGGAATAGCATAAGGATTACTAAACCAAAAAGTTCCCATCCCTAAATAGTGTGCTTCATCCCCCAGGACGTCCTTTCTACCCCCATTTTGAGTTTTTCTAGATTATCTCGGCAACGGTGTAATTTTCGACAAAAATACCTATATACAAAATTGTTCCTTGGAAAATTCTCTATCAAAAAGGTTTTTACCACTTTTTTCCTAAAATTAATAATAACGTGGGAAATATGGCGCAAACATAAGGGTTGGTTCCGACTAGCACTCTCTACAGTACGATCTACCTAAACGTTTAACGCTTAAAATAGCAGTAGGCACTAAAATTTATTTACAATTTTAATAAATATACAACTTCCACCCCTCACCTCTATAAAAAGACCGTGTTGTACTTATTTCCACACCACCCTAGAGGTAAAGTACTTGGCGCGTTTTTTTTAAAGTGGTATCCCCTGTAGGCCTAATCCACTAATTATCAAATGTTAATTATAAATCTTGGTCGTCTTCCACAGATTCAACATTCAAGCATGATTGTCCATGGCAACTACACCTGTATTCGCACCCTAATTTACATGAACATGAAATAAGCGTTAAAACAGATTCGGGAGCTGGTTCTTTTATAGTCATTATTGGGATTAATATACCGCCAACTTTTTTCCACCCCCAATCGGTAGCTTTGAGCGTCACGTTTTTCCATGTTTGAATTTGGTGAAAAACTCGATAACAGTGTTGTCGAGCAGCAGCAGAAGTTGGTGGAAGTTTTGACAACATAACAGTGTTGCTGGCTTTACCAACTAGTCTGTTAAAAGACAAAGATAAATCTGTATTCATCTAGACTTTTTTCTGCCGAGGTACAGTTGTATAAAGCTAAAATAAATCGCTCTCCCATGTTTGCAATTTCTTCATTTCGGTGATGGTAAATAGATAACGAATTATATGACTTGCGCTAATTACGGCCCTGATTTACCAACGTACTATTCGTTTGAGGAGAAATGGTCTAAAAACCTTTTTTGTAGAGAATTTCCTGTAGAACACTTTTGAACATAGGTATTTTTGTCGTAAAATGCACCATTTCATGGATAATTTTAAAAAAGCGAAAATTGGGGTGAATACTATGTCGTAGGGGATGAAGCACACAATTTTGGGGTGGGAACTTTTCGGTTTATTATTACATATGCTGTCCTGATTATTTCCACCAATTTTCAAAACTTTATGAATTTTGTCGGATATATCGCAATTTGAACCGTAATATTACTGAATTAGAAGGGTTGAGGGAATAAATGGGGGTAAATAAGTAAAACAAGCGAGAGTCCATAAAATTGAGACTTCGTGTATGTACACTACGAAAAACCAAAGTCTTAACTTTGTTTTGGTATCTCCCCCTATCACCTCCATTACCATTAAAGAGGATTAAAAAAATGTAATTTTGTGTATGTAAAAGAATCAAAGGCCTCAATTTTTTTGCATCAGTCGCCCCACTACCACCCCCTTTAATAATGAGGTGGGGGTGGATAGGAAGAGACTTCAATAGGAACTCTGGATGTGGAAGTAGTGATTCCTTAGACAGCGGTTTTTGCTATTAGTATTTTATAACCGACTTTCACAGAATATTTTCCGAGATATCTAGAAAATAGCTATGTAAATGAAAAGCATATCTGAAAACTGATTAAAAATCTCGTGTCACAGTGTTTGTTATCGAACTCCTCCGAAACGGCTTGACCGATTTTTATGAAATTTTTGGTGTAAATTTGGTAGGTCTGAGAATAACTCGTAGGCTATTTTTTATACCCCTAGGTGATAAGGGTGGCCCTATCCAGAAATTTTCTTTTTATTTTTTGGACAAAAATTTATAATTTATATGGCAAAACGTTTGCTGGGTCAGCTAGTAATTTGATAAATTTTTTATTTCTCTGTGACTAAAACTCCCCGAGTTCAGAAGAAAAATACATTCAAATAAATATTATTTTATAACTTCTTTAAGCGAGTCTTTAAGGTTATTCTAAAAATCAATTTTACTTAAGGAATTGACGGTTTTTCTTGATGATTCTTAAATGCAGGGTTTCTGAGAAAATTCCTATAGCAGAAGTTAGCTTAAAGTACAGCTACACAGTCAATCGAATTCTTGAAATTACGCATTTTGCACCAACTTTAAACTGATGTTTGCTAATAACTATAAAAAAAAATTGCATTTTTTCTTCAAATCGCATCTACTTACATCCTTCAAAGTAAGTAAACTTGTCGATCAGTCGTTCACCCCGTCCAGGAAGTCAGTAATGACTTCTGTTTAGAAGATACTGCATTCAGCATTGCTGATGAAGTTATCTTGTTGACATTTCTTACCAGTTCTTATCGGTAATATTGGGCCTCTTTGAAAATTCGCTTGTAATATTAGTCCAGTAATATTAGTAAAAAAAGACTGAAATTTATTGTAATTCGTTTCAGGATGCCACGTGGATTAAACGATAGTTTTATTGATTACGAACATGACCCTGGATTTGGTCCACTTTTTGACCGCCGGAACATTGTTTATTTAACGATTTATTGTTGAAAAATTAAAAAAAATCGAATTTTTTAAAGATAACTCAAAGACCTTTGACGATAGGTTTCTCAATTTGTAGATACTACTAGAACTTTGAAAAACGGTTAATTTGATAGATGTTTCGTTTGAAACGCTTGAAAATTTGTTTAAATAATTGCAAAAAACCGCGAAAATTTTAGCAATTTGCAAATATTTTTCATTCTTTAACAAAAGCACTTTAGTGCTTGAAACTTTGAAGAAATATGTCTTTTATTACCCCTAAAATTTCATCAAACAATTTTAATTAGTTTAAGAGATATTCAATTTGATTATTAAAAACATAAATAATGTAAAATGCAAATTCACCCAGTTTCCGTTGTCGTAGAGGGTTGATCTGGACCGCGGCCAATAAACGATACGGTTGCATCAATCAGCAGCTTTAGGACGAGAGAGACGCGGGGGGCGGGAAATCGAATGAAAGAGATAGACATATCTGATTTCCGTGCAAAAGACAGAGACAAAGATGCTTGTAGTGTCTACAGGTGACGTAGGCTGTAGACCCTACCGGAATCTTTGTCTCTGTCTTCTGCACGGAAATCAGATATGTCTGTCTCTTTCATTCTATTTCCCACCCCCCGCGTCTCTCTCGTCCTAAAGCTGCTGATTGATGCAACCGTATCGTTTATTGACCGTGGATCTGGACATCCTTTTTTTTGTTGAGACTTAAACTTTGTTTTCATTAATGGCAAATCAAATTTGCATTATTTTCAACTTCGAAATGGCGTTTGAAAAAGTGTCACATTTTGAGGTTAGGTTTTTTGCTAATAACTTTTAAACAAATGAAGATTTTGCAATATCGTTCTCATATCTTTGTTGCTGGGGTCTTTTCACACATTTTCAAAAAAAAAATGACTGTAGCCTTATTAGAAGCCGAGATGATTTTTTTTTAATAAATTCGTAAAAAAAATTTTAACAAAAAATAATTGTAACAAATTATTGATTAATTAGGAAAAAATCGACATGACAGATATTATTGTTATTTCATCACGCTACACCAAATTAACAAAAAAAAGTCAAAATCGGATAAACGGTAAATTTTTGGTTGACGGATTTGAACTCGTCTCGATCATTTTATGAACGTGTTACAGATATGACTCAAGCTTCACACTCCTGTTGTGACGCTGATTTAAAATTAATTATTGTTATCGTTGCAAATTGAATTTTTCCCCCAAACTCAGCTCTATTACAAAGATAGACTATTAAACTAGTTGTTCGCCAAGTTTCAGCTGTTTATTAATAATCAAATTACGAATTTATTAAAAAAGAAATCATCTCAGCTTCTAGTAAGGCTACAGGGTCATTTTTTTTTTGAAAATGTGTGAAAAAACCCCAGCAACAAAGATATCAGAACGATATTGCAAAATCTTCATTTGTTTAAAAGTTTTTAGCAAAATACCTAACCTCAGAATGTGACACTTTTTCAAACGCCATTTTGAAGTTGAAAATAATGCAAATTTGATTTACCATTAATGAAAACATAAAGTTTAAGTCTCAACAAAAAAAATGATCAACTAAACAAACTGAATATGTCTTAAACTAACTAAAATTTTTTGATGAAATTTTAGAGGTAACTTTGGGGTGATAAAAGACATATTTCTTCGAAGTTTCAAGTACTAAAGTGCTTTTGTTAAAGAATGAAAGACATTTGCAAATTGCGAAAATTTTCGCGGTTTTTTGCAATTATTTAAACAAATTTTGAAGCGTTTTAAACGAAACACCTCTCAAATTAACCGTTTTTCAAAGTTCTAACAGTATCTACAAATTGAAAAACCTATCGTCAAAGGTCTTTCAGTTATCTTTAAAAAAGTCGATTTTTTGAAATTTTTCAACAATAAATCGTTAAATAAACAATGTTCCGGCGGTTAAAAAGTGGACCAAATTCAGGGTCATGTTCGTAATCAATAAAACTATCGTTTAATCCACGTGGCATTCTGAAACGAATTACAATATGCATATTTGCTAATTCCACTGGCCTATATCTTTCTGAGAAAAACGGTTATGTATTTATCCAGTGTGGTACGTATAGCATAGTAAGATAATGCATTCTTCCTCTTTATGTCGCCAGGGCGTGTTGCTAAGAATGCAACAAGGGCATTTCTATTAAGCTTATTATATCCTATTAACGGAGCTCGGTATTTTTGCAATTATTTTATTTCTTACTTATATCGATTTCGCAGTTGAAATCGCGTCATTCACTCGGTTGATTTAGATATGTCATCACTTCAATAACGACCATAATTGAGTTAAGTTCAATATAAGTGGTTAATATT
Organism: Rutpela maculata; assembly: GCA_936432065.2. NCBI lineage: Eukaryota > Metazoa > Arthropoda > Insecta > Coleoptera > Cerambycidae > Rutpela > Rutpela maculata. Next base: position 53,314,257 of record OW386287.2, on the reverse strand, counting down.
TCTTCTAAAAATATCCCGAACGTTCCAATAATGCCACAATCTTAATTGGGCGCGTCGGAATGAGTATGAGGTTGACGGCAAATATATGGTACGTAAAAACGAAAACCTAGATGTAGGACATTCCAAATATTGAATTTGTCTCCTTTAGACGCCTGTAAAGTATGCTCAAGATAGAGTTGCCCAAATTCCTGTTTGTGGCGAATGTAGAAATATTTTATTTGGTATCTGTCCTGTTTGTAAACAGGACAGGAAGGCCGTTCTTATAAGTGATGAGTTTACGATAAATTAATTTACTGTGCTATATATACTTAATAGAAAATGACATTTGGAATGCAAGTTCAAAGGCTCTCCACGACGTTCTTATTAACTATTGTCACCCTCTGTATAACGGTAGAATGTCAGTTGATGTTAATTTAATTGACCCTTCCATGCGTTGCTTTCGGTACTCGAAAATATTGCAGACGTTAATAACGTACAATAGGTAAAATCATATATTTTTTTTGTCATTGCAGACAGACAAAATATCTATTATGTAAAATAAAAAGTTATCTACGTAATAGTAGAAAAAATAACCACCAAACACAAGTTTTCCATTGAAGTATCTGGAATATGATAGTTCTACAAACAGTTATAAAAATAATTTTGTGGAGCACATAATTTCTTATAAAAGGCTTCCCCCTCCCCAGTCAATAAAATAAAATCCATATGGTGCAATAAAAATAACGTCATATTTGCAATATAAAGGAAATAAATGGTACGTGACACTGCGCTTTCTCACGTGGTTGATTTTTTTTTCTTCAGTAAATTACTCGTAAATTTTACGGGAAAACTAATTATGGCATATTGGTAGGTTTGTAATGTACTTACTGTTTAAGCCAGTCAATTTATGCTCAAAAAGGGCTCGACTTTGAAGAGGGTCATGTAGTTCTATTTTTTTAATGTTATTAGGACCTATGCCAATAGTAAGAAACCAAGTTTGCAGCTTCGAAAGACCTGTGCGAGTTGCGCAGTGCTCAAAAAACCACGAAATGTTTGCCTTGTTTCGGTTTTTGCTTAATATCTGCTAACGTATGCGTCCTACAGAAAATATTACTTTTTTTAAAGTAGATTAAGTTTGCTAGAATTTAAGCCCAAATCGAGTTCCGTACGTCCAGAACTTTCGAACCAAAATTTCGGATAAAATGGATTTTGGGAAAAATCGATGTAAATAGTTTTGAGCACAACAAACATAAATTATATACCAAAAATAAGGTAATGGCGAAAAATGGACTGACACTACAGGAAAAACTATTGGCCAATGACAACAAGAGGTGCCTCATTGCACTGCTTCGCGATGTATTTGGGCAGCGGGGCGTTGCAGTGAAAATTGCCGAAGAAGATGTTGATCGGGACATTATTGTCACAGTACTATCCAAAAGTCCAATATTTGACCATGTTATCGTTATTGGAGAAGACGTGGATCTTCTGGTCCTCTTCAATCGTTTGGGCTCAGCTGCAACGAACGTCTATCTTCAAAAAAGTAGCAAACGTGAAGCTGGGTGTATTCATTTCTCAAGCTCATCTTACACCCATGGAGCCACATAATACCCGCAAGGGACTGTTCGTTATCTGCATGTCTTCAGTGGGTGCGACACCACCTCTGCCCATTTCTGGCAGGGAAAAACAGAGTTGGCCAGCGTCCTCCCCACCTCATGGAACTGGCTGCAGTTTTCCTGCGTATGATATCTTGTTCATACAGAAACGGGTTTAGCCGGATTAAAATGCTCGGCTCTATGTAAATTTTGCTGTAGCAAATCCTGCCAGAACGTTCCATCTGGTCAACTTGAAGATTCGGAGGACGACGAAGACGATCCTGCCCCTATCTTTGCTGAACGAGTTGAGGAGCTCTTCACTTGCTCAGGGAGTCACCGAGGATTTCTCAAGGCCGTCGAAACAAATGAAACAAAATGTAGATTACTTTTTTAACATGCGAATATTAATTATCGTAATTACATCTTTTTGTAATAAAAAATAAAAACCAGTTACTATGTGAACTGTGTACATCGATTTTTCGCAAAATCCATTTTATCCGAAATTTTGATTTTATGCAATTTTCGAGGAAACTATTGGGCCTTCGGTTGTCCTTCTCAGCTCAAATTAAAGCTAAATAAATTTATTACAAATTCATTACCTATGACTTTCCTCGTGTAATGAGTACTTTTCCCGATATTTGGCAAGATATATGACCAGTACGAAATTTTTACACTTTGGAGACTACGAGAGTCGTTGCACTATATCGAAATTGAGTCTGATTTTGTATGGAAAATGTAACTGTGGGTTTGTTAATGCCCTGTGTTACATGAATTGACCAAACTATTGCCCAAAATTTAAACTATACCATTCTAAAATAAAGGGCGCCGTCAGCAGAATTCCTTTGCCCCTGTTACGTCATAAATTGAAAACGCTGATGCGCTTGCGCCTGATTATTAATCGACACGTAGGCTTAGGTCATGGTTCACGTTCGGCCGCCATTTCTGTTTGCGTATTTTGTGTTTTGTGGTGTTCCATGCGTCTGCCATTTTCATTTTGCGAGTGTGTGCTGTGTTTATTGTTTATTTTATTAATTATTAAGAAAGACAAAGCACAAAGCAAGGAAATGTCAAACTGTCAAACCAACACGGACATTTTGTTTTGTTATGAATGAACAGGTTTTTGAATGACAGGGACGGGCACGGATAGATCGGTAAGTTCCGACTATTTTCGGTGGCATTCGGCGTTGCCCGCTCTACATCATTTCAACGGTTTTAAGAGCCACAGACCAAACTTTGATGCTAATTTACACCTTTAAAACGCATGCAACAAGAAAAACAAAAACACGGTTCTAATATTTTTTATTATATTTTCAGAATATGCAATAAAAAAAATACGTTAATTTTTGATAGCTGTATCTCGGAAAGTTCTGGACATACGGAACTCGGTTTGGGCTTACATTGTAGCAAATCTAATCTACTTTAAAAAAAGGAACGCATACTTTAGGAGATATTGAACAAAAACCGAAACAAGTTAAAAAATTTCGCTGTTTTTTGGGCATTGCGCAGCTCGCACGGGTCCTTCTAAACTGCATACTTTGTTTCTTACTATTGGCATAGGTCCTAACAACATTACATTACAGCAAAAATTAGAACTGCATGACTTTTTACAATAAATAAAATAGTGTGTATGTTGTGATTTGCTTAATACCTAAATAATATTTCTCTAATCATGATGAAAGCAAATAAATAAAAAATAATTAATTGTAAAAATAAATCAAGAATAGGCTTACAAATAATGACTTTACTCTACTGATGAGAACTAACGAGTTCGAAAAAACTTGTAGAGTTGAAATCAATAATTGTTGTGAATGACTGAATTTCTATAAATGATTTTGATTGGTTCTCCAATGATGAGTGTTTTAGTGTTTTCCTAAGTAGTATATTAGCGTGATCAGATTAAGGTACTGTCTGTCGTGCGCAAAAAAAATGGGACAGTCTTATAACGTATTTTTGCTAAAATCTAGTTGTGTACATCTGACTTTAATTTTTGTGACATTGTCAGATATTTGTCAAAATTCATCGCAAGTGTTCAAATAGAGACAGATTTACATTAGAGTAAAATAGTTGTCCTATTTTTTTGCTCACGGCAGTGCCAATATACTTACAGAAAGTAGATAATTTCGTATTAAATAAAAAAGTGTGAATGACTGAATTTAAATAAATGATTGAAGTATTTTTAATATATTTTTTGCTTTAAAATGCTAAGAATCCTATCATGTAATTCAATACTTCGCCAGTATTAGCTAGAAGAGTAGTTGTTTTGATTGGTTCTGCAATAATGAGTGTTTTAAAGTATTTATCTAATTAGGATATTAGCGTGCCCAGATTAGAGCAACAATATACAGAAAGTAGGTAATTTCGTAATAAATAAAAAAGTGTGTATGTTGTGATTTGCTTAATACATAAATAATATTCTCTAATAATGGAATTAGAGTATACTTACGAGGGGGGTATAATGAAAATATATATACTTTCAGTCTATATATCGAGAGAAAATCTGTGGAGGTGTTAGGTACAATATTTATCTCAAAAATGTTTTTTGGTTTGTTTCATATTAGTCCAATAATTATAAAAATTTCCATCGCAAAAAATGTAATCTGAGATTTTCCTTCAGTAACTGTTAGTGGTTATACATCACAAAACCACAAAAATCCGTTCTGGGGGGATGTCGCAACCGGAACTTCTCCCAAAAAACCACCCCTTCGGTGATAACTCGGTAACCGTTGAAGATATAAAAAAATTGCTCATCATAAAAAAGAAAGCTTGACTAATTTCCTAAAAAAAAGTCCTATTGTAATTTTGTTGTATATGCCATGGTTTTCGAGAAGGTCAATATTGAAAAAAATTCCAAAATTTGTATTTTTGATGAGCGCGAATTTTCGTTTATTTGAAATTTTTTGCGCGCGGCCTATAGAAAAAATTGAATGGCTCGAAGACCGTACAAGCTAGAAAGAAAAATCAAAATTAGTTTTAAAGGGGATATAAAATACTCTCTTGTGTTGCTATTTTTGATAGCTCTTGATATTTATTAGTATAGAAAAATAACAATATAATATAGTTACCTCTTAATTTTTTGGGCCTCTAACTATTCACAGGCCCATAAGAAATAATTGACTTTAATATAAGTTATAAATGCATTATCTTTTAGTTCAATGCAGAAAAAGTTAGGAATAAAAATATTCACATTTATAAATTTACCAGCATGTTGAAGTTAGCCAAATTTTGGCCAATTTTTTATTGCTTCCTAAAAATAAAAAAAAGACCCAAACATCTTGAAAATTTAGCTCAAAAAATTATTCAATAAAATGGAGAAAATTGAAAAGAGGAAAAACGGCCAAACTTTGGATTAGCTATATGAAAATGGTTATATTGGCAAAATCAAAGTAAAAAATAAAAAATTATCAAAAATTTGGCTAGCTTCAACATACTGGTAAATTTGTAAATGTGAATATTTTTATTCTTAACTTTTTCTGCATTGAAGTACTACCTTGAACTAAAAGATAATGCATTTATAACTTATATTAAAGTCAGTTATTTTTTATGGTCCTGTGAATAGTTAGACACGCAAAAAATTAAGAGATAGCTATATTATATTGTTATTTTGATATACTAATAAATATCAATAGCCATCAAAAATGGCAACACAAGAGAGTATTTTATATCCCCTTTAAAACCCATTTTGCTTTTTCTTCTTAGCTTGTATGGTTTTCGAGCAATTCAATTTTTTCTATAGGCCGCGCGCAATAAATTTCAAATAAACAAAAATTCACGCGCATTAAAAATACAAATTTTGTAATTTTTTTCAATATCGATTTTCTCGAAAACCATGGCATATACAACAAAATTACAATAGGACTTTTTTTTAGGAAATTAGTCAAGCTTTCTTTTTATGATGAGAAATTTATATCTTCAACGGTTAACGAGTTATCAGTAGAATAAGGCTTTTTTCACCGAAGGGGTGGTTTTTTAGGGATTTATGATGTATAACCCCTCCACTAACAGTTACTGAAGGAAAATCTCAGATAACATTTTTTGCGAGCTTTTGGTGTATTTTTTACTTTATCGACTGGAGTATATGCTCGATATTACCCAAGTAATTTAAAAAATACTGCACAGTTTTAAGCGCGATAATCCACGACTTAATATTGTGATGTGTTGCAACCCCTAGAATGAATTCAATTAATTCAGATGTATTTGCACCTACTCGAGAAAGAACCTACCAGAAAGAAGTTCTAAAGTGACATCTGGAATTATCTAGAGAATGGTGGCGTCATCACAGAAAAATCGAGATCTGTCATTTTTAGGTATAAAAGACCGCATTCTCGGCGGGTAGTTCAGAAAGTACAGAAAGTTTTGAAGTCTTGGATTTGACAAGTGAGAATTGAGGTTAAGACTCCAATGTGAAAAACAAAGTGATAAACATTGTTATTTTTAGTCAGTAAAGTTCATTCAAGTTAATCAGTATTGTGAAGTATCCAGTAAACTATTTAATAAAGTGTGTTAGTGGACAATCTCTTGTTATAATTTTCGGAACCTACGAAATTTGCGAGGGTGGTTTCCTAGGGGTGGAAACACGTTACAATATCTTCAAAACAGATCTATTATAATTAAAGTTCAAGAATAATTTTCAACACAAACTGACAAAATAACAATTTTTTACACAGATCCTTCCATAGTAATCGAGTTTGCTGAGTGCTCGTGTAAGACTGACCAGAGTCGTGGCCACCGTTTTTACTGCAAAAACACGATTGACATAAATACGTAGAATAAATAAAAATGGCGACCATTTAAAATTGTTCAATTTTCTGCTGTGAAAAAATGTTAGTAAATTCTTAATGTTAACTTTTATTCACGTTTTTTTAAGTCTCAAATAACATTGCGAAAACAATAAAGTTAATGTTAGCATAATAGACTAGGCCCATAAGTAGGAAATCCGTCTCTATAAAGTGCAAGAAGCATTTCATGTAACAATTGGGGAAACAACGTTTTTAGGGTATTTCGACCCCATTGAATACGAATCTGCCTGTTACCAAAGCGAAATTTGGACCGGAAGTCCGGTATCCAAGATGGCGACCAAAACTCTGTTGCCCTATATCTACCTTGTCCGTTGGCTTAAAATAATGATCTAAACGTCTGCTTAGGGATTTTCTCGGATGCCAAACACATTGCAATGCTCAAAATTTACTTACCTTAAGTTTGAAGTGCATTGGTTAAAAAGTGGCGCCCAAGATGGCCGCCGAAACTTTGTTGTGTTTACGTGCGCTCCGTGCGTCTTGTCGTATTTGGAGTGTAAAATCTGTCAGATTATAGTTTTTAGTGGTTGAATGTGGACCACTGTGTGGGTGTTACGTGTTTTTAAGTAATGTTTTACACCTCTTGAAATACAATTTGGTAACAAAATTGTGTTACTGCGTGTAATAGTGAAAGGGGGAATAGTGGATGAACCTTATAAGAATTTCAAATTTGGCACTAACTGTTCGTTCGCATCAATTGCATACCGTTCTTGATAGCATCTGAGGTGAAATATCACAGGCTGTGTATAGTGAAGGCCGAGAGGAGCCAGAAAAAGGTACAGATGCAGATGAAGGAGTGTGGCAAAAGTAATTTACCTATGATCCAAATTTGCAAAAAGCTCGAAGTCTCAGCCTCACTGAGTAACATTTTGTCACTCTCAGATGTTTGGGAAAGATACGTTCACCTGGCGAGAGCAATCGACGTTGAGATACCGAAGTCATTTGAATCGCGCTTGTCAACTTTTAAAGAGAAATTGCAGAACGGAATTAAGAACTCGTTCCTTTTCTTCCAGCTCTTAAACAAGGACATCACAGGAACGCAAACTTTCCTTATACCCCAGGAGTTTTTGGCCAAGGTGACTGCGGATGTTGCTTTAGGAGACATTGATCAAGATGTTCCGATCCCGAGGCAAGTGCTCGATGATGATTTTCGAACTCTTGTCCATGCTGCGCTGCTGCTTAGAGGGGAGCTGCAAGATTCGCTGGGTCACTCAGGGCTTCATGTTTCCCAAGAAGAGGCTGCTGCATTAATACCGAAAAATCTTCATTCCCATTCTTATGACCCTTGAGCCCATCCCAAAGCCTCTACGGATATCCTAGCCTGTAATTGTTCATCCCAGTGCCTGAGTACAATGTGCACGTGCAAGAAGAATAGACTGACTTGCACCAAATTATGCCACCGCTCTCGACAATGTTTGAATTCTTTAAATGGTTGATTTATCTTCCTTGCAACCTTACCATAAACTAAAAACACTTGAATGAGAGCCGTAGTGAGCCAACTTTTTTGGGGGGTTATTTTTCTAAATTTGCCAACTTCATAAACTGAAGAAACCAACTCTGTAAATTATTAAATAATAATTCCTCTAAAATAAATATTGATGATCGGGGAGGCGGGAAGACATTCTAAAAAAAATTTTTTTCGGTACAAATTGCCAACTCACATCTCAAATTTCCAACTTTCGCCAAGTCTAACAGGGTTGGGGGGTAACGTACCCCCCCCCCCAATACCCCCCCTTCGCTACGGCCCTGACTTTAATGATTGTTTTATCTTCTTTGCAATCTTGCAATAAACAATGTTTGAACTTTGAAATGGTCGTTTTCTTATCTTCCTTGTTTCCTTGCTTACTTCCGAGCAACAAAGTTTCGGCGGCCATCTTGGGTGCTATCTTGGAACCCATGCACTCCAAACTTAAGGTAAGTAAATTTTGAGCATTGCAATGTGTTTGGCATCCGAGAAAACCCCTAAGCAGACGTTTAGATCATTATTTTAAGCCAACGGACAAGGGAGATGTAGGGCAACAGAGTATTGGTCGCCATCTTGAATACCGGACTTCCGGTCCAAATTTCGCTTTGGCAGATTCGTATTCAGCGGGGTCGAAATGCCCTAAAAACGTTGTTTTCCCAATTGTTACATGAAATGCTTCTTGCATTGTTCTTTTTTGAAAACGTGCCTAGTCTATAAGGTAGTGCCCAAGAGCAATTATTGTAATTATACTCATTTTGCCGATCAAAACCAACCATTTCCGTATTCGGCAACGCAATAGCGAAATTACCACAAACAGTTTTGATGTATAACCTACATACAGTTGTTTAGAAATAAAAGTGAATTTCATATTTATTATTAGATTAGCTCTGGCCCGTATATTTATTCCTGGCGAGCATAATTTCCAATTAGTTTTGATACATGTGATATAAACATTTGTACTGGATTATCAAAGGATTATACACCTAAACCGAAGGAGCGTTTAAGAGCAAAAAAAGGACTAGCGGCCACACGATAGACACTTTCCAGCTTCGCTTCCAAAGCAGGCGGGAAATGGCAGGGTTCGTTGAACCCGCGAGGAAAATTTAAACAGTCCATCATTTTAAAAGTTCGTCGTCATTAACGTTGTTTAGCTCGCGACTCGCGTTAATGAAAATATTACGTTTGCTTGTGGTTGTCTATAATGTCATAATTTATATTAATGGAACATGGCCTGGTCGTAAGAGTGGAACTGGAACGAATATGCTAAGTATTCGAAGAGTTCCAAAAATATATTGTTTTATGATTATCAAAATAACCCACTGAAAAGATAGTCTACGGTGCTGTTTAGGTACGAGGCGTATCATGTTCCGTCTGATTACTGTTAAGCAACTGATATAATAGTTTTTATTCATTTATCTACAATTAGATAAGAGACATTTACCCCACTTGTTTCAGTTAGGTAATGATCTATATTACCGCACTAGCGTAATGAAGTAGTAAACCAACAGACTTCAGAAAACTATTTATTTGTTACTTCTGAAGACTGTAAAACTACTAACTATAAATATGAACAACGTATTCATTACAATTAGTAAAATTGATACCAGGCAACAATAAGTTAGAAGAAGTTGAATTTATGCTCACGCTTTGATTATGAATCGCTGTATTTAGATTTCACCGAGAAATTTCAAGCAATTATTTTCTTGTTTTCTTCGCAACTCCCGATGTACCCTTCAGCCACGGCCGACTCTTTAACTAGAGTCGGCCGTGCTTCAGCGACTGTATTTGACCTCCTGCCGTGCCTCTTGATGGTCAAAATTCAACTCCAGTATCAGCTAACACAGATGCAGATGACCTTATGAGGCAATGGCCAGTGTATGGTTCAGGATTGAGTAATGTAAGGAACAAAGCTATATTCTTCGGTATACCTCCACAGGTGTTAATTCCTACAGGTTACTGAGTTCATTTACAATTCTTTTAAATTGCAAAGAAACTACTAGGATCAGTAGTGGTGCTGTACGAATTTTTTTGCGGCATCTCAACTCCACGGGATGCCATTTGGCATGGTTATTCCTTACTGCAAGGAGATTCGTTTTCGATTAGTCGCGGGCGTCAATATTTTCCCTTAGGAACCAAGATGGCGGCCATTTTTGATTTTTTTTTTTTTACAATGAGTCGTATTGGCGCAAAACATACGTTTGGAGTATAATCTCTTGTTAAATTATATCTGGCGAATACGAATTCGGTGTCTATTTTTTCCACTCTAAAGTAATATGACCGCTATATTTTGATCAAATACACTGTACAATTTAAAAAATATATATATATATATTTCAAATTGAACATACTGGGTATGGTGTTCGGCTGTTTTTTGCATCCTAAACGCAAATATGAATTCTTTTTTCTCATAGGAAGCTACAAAAAACTACCAATTACTTTATATGAAAAAGTTAAATTTTAAACATTTTTTCTTTCCGTACTTACCGGTTGTGTACGATATTACTACCCAGCCTATAACTTTTTTGTAAAAAAAGATATCGATTTCAAATTTTCGGTCGTTGTATGGTTGAACGGTGCACATTTTGATTGCTGCAAGATCTGATTTTCATTCCCGGTTTAACCGGAAACAGTATAAACTTTGTTATTTTTAATGGAAGGAAATGCCCAGGAAATTCTAGGTACAAAACATTTAGCATACACTATATCTATCTTTGACAGTTTTCGAGAAAATGGCTGTTGAAAATGTTATATATCGATCATACCTATAGTCCAATCAATGAATGCCCAGAATATACTAAGAGCTAGTAAACATTTCGCATCATTACTCGAAGTAGGCTAAAAATTTGACAAAAAGTTGCCATGGGGGTAATGAGTTGCCATCTCGAATATTTCGACTTGGCGATGGGCAGCAGTAAGAACACCCCAAAAGATAGATATCGATTTTCTGAAAATGTCACAAAATGTCATTTTTGATTCGTTCGTGGCGAGCCGAATTTTCGAATTTCGCTGTGCAATTTACAATCAGGTTTATCTGGAAGACTTTCTATTTACGTCGTAAATATGAACGTGTCAAGATTGCATGTTTTTGCAATTTTTTCGGCTCCAAAATGCAAGTTGTTTTTTGCTATTTTTCGCAGATATCTCCGAAACGGTGGGAGTTAGCTCAAAATAAAAAACAAGGTCAAACGAGTATTTTCCGGAGATATCTGCGAAAAATAGAAAAAACAGCTTGCATTTTGGAGCCGAAAAAATTGCAAAAACATGCAATATTGACACGTTCATATTTTTCGAAAAACACCATTGTGACGGACGTATGATGTCGCGACGTAAAGAGAAAGTCTTCCAGATAAACCTGATGGTAAATTGCACAGCGAAATTCGAAAATTCGGCTCGCCACGAACGAATCAAAAGTGACACTTTGTGACATTTCAGAAAATCGATCTCTTTTTGGGATGTTCTTACACCCCCTGCTGCCCATCGCCAAGTCGAAATATTCGAGATGGCAACTCATTACCTCTATGGCAACCTTTTGGCAAATTTTTAGCCTACTTTGAGTAATGAAAGAAAAATGTTCACCAGCTCTTAGTCTAGAAGGGGCATTCATTGCCTCCTCTTCAGGAATATGTTAGAGATAGTTAGGAGGTAAACGTACTAAAAGTCCTCGACCCTAGCCCCGCCGCTTCAGGGAAGGGGGGGGGGGGGGGTGGAAAGGTTCCTTTTTTTCGATTCTTCGCTTTTAACTCGGAAACGATGCGTCGTACGGAAAAAGGTAATCTATACAAAACTAAATATAATTAAATTTCCTACAAGAATGTCTGTCTTAATTTTCTTCCTATGTGTTATAGTTTACGAGATACTCGCCAGCCAAAATAGATAATTAATAAATAAATTAATTAGGTACCTTGAATATTTCTATCAAAGCGGTTTACCGTGGTCTGTTAATAAATGATAGTCACAAAACGATCTTTATTTTACAACACTCGACGACGTAGTTACTAACGTAATATTTTGTCGAAATCTATGCATTTCCTTAAATATACAGTGTGACTCACTTAAAATGTAGACACCCTTGTAACTTTTTTTATTCTGTTTCCGATTTGAATCAAATTTTACTCAAGTATAGAACAAATTAGGATCTACTTATGACCTGAAAAACATTCGCCTGCTACAATGGCAAAGGCCACCTGCACTACCAAAATATGCGGAAAAACAAAAAACATTTTGAATGTTAAAAATTCTAAACAATGCATCGGATCGGCGCCACAAACGTACATACACCAAAATTTGATTTGGTTATTGATGGGGGATTTCATCTGGCAAAGGGATCCTCAGTTTCCGCAATTCGTGGTGGATACATGAAATTCGTAAAGACCTACTAATATAATTTTTAATTTTTTTCACCATATTTTGGTACCGCATGTGGCTTTGCCTTTGTAGCAGGCGAATGTTTTTCTGGTCATAAATAGATCCTAATTTGTCCTATTCTTGAGTAAAATTTGATTCAAATCGGAAAAAAATAAAAAAGTCTTCTTGTTAACTGAGTCACACCGTATATTTAAGGAAATGTATAGGTTTCGACAGAATACTACGTTACTAAATACGTCGAGTGTTGTAATAGTATATTATATTACTAGGAGTAGAACGCACTCTTTTTTTGTGTTGAGCCCAGGATTTGCGGCTGAGGCGAAGCCGAAGCCGCAAACTGGGCGAAACACAAAAAAAGGCGTTCTACTCCGTGTAATATATACTATTTTTTCTTCAAGCGTATTAAAATGCAAAAATTCATTTATTTATCATAAATGTACAAATATTCAAACTACAGTCTTACATGTTGACACAATATGACAAGTGGCTAGTGGATAGCGCGTCACCGGTGGCTTTCGGTATTAACATTATGTTACTAGTAAAACAATACCCACTACGGCGGCGCTTTCGGAACTAACATTATGTTACTAGTAAAACAATGTCCACTACGGTGGCGTTCGGTACTAACATTTTGTTACTAGTAAAACAATGTCCTACTTCTACTTCTGTTTTTCGTGACATAATTTAAACATTTTAATACACTTGAAGAAAAAATATTTTTTTTGTGACTGATTTATTAGCAGACCACGGTAAACCGCTTTGATAGAAATATTCAAGGTACCTAATTAATTTATTTATTAATTATCTATTTTGGCTGGCGAATATCTCGTAAACTATAACACATATAACGAAAATGAATATTGACATTATTGTATGAAATTTAATTATATTTAATTTTGCATAGATTACCTTTTTCCGTTCGACGCATCGTTTCCGAGTTATAAGCGAAAAATCGAAAAAATGAACCTTTCCACCCCCCTCCCCCCTGAAGCGGCGGGCTAGGGGCCGGGACTTTTAGTATGTTTACCTCCTAACTACCCCCAGCACATTCCAAGAGGAAAATTCTCCCTCCCTCATGTTCTCTACAACTGTTTCGTTGACTGGACTAATAAATTGTTCAATTTTCATATAAAACAAATAAATAAATGTAGGAACAAATCTGTTATGGTTATTTAAGTTTTTTGGCAAGTAAAATTTGATAAAGTCAGAAGTTTCATTTCCGGCTGAACCGGAAGTATTACGAAAAGTGACTCTGTCTCAAATTAATTAATTCGATACTTTTAATGGAGCACCCTGTATTGAATCTTTTTACATTCTACTAGCCTTTCTGGATATTTTTTGTTTCTGGTGTCCTGTATCTAATGGAATGAACATCTTGTTTATGTTGGTACTTTCAAAAACTGTTTGTCTTCCTTCTACATCTTCTTTTTCTCCTTCTCCCCCGTCCCTTCTCCCTCTTCTCCTCCTCTTTTGTTTTTTTCTTCTACATTTTCTTCTCTTATATTTCCCTCGATTTCATTATGAACATTTGAATTAGATTGCCCGTGACAAATTCCACAAACAGAAGAAGAGCTCTGCAGGTTTCCCAACTTTCGGCAGCCACTCATTGTCCACAACCTTTTGCGCAATTGCAAAATCATATTTAAAAGACAATCTGGAACAGAAAGTGTTGATGTTTTTTATGACTTCTATAAATAATTTTTTAATACCTAAATGTGCCAATGGAGATGGAGACGCTACAAGATGAAAAACAGATTGAGCTCCAGCACGTGCTTATCAAATTGCTATTGCGTATTCAAAAGTCGAATGCTAAAATTTGGTAGTTGGTAAAACTTTGGAAGTATATATTATATACAAATAGCCGAATTTGAATCAAATGATCACCCAATGTTTTTATTATTCTGCTTTATTAATTTTGTCAATAAATTTGTTCACATTAGAACACTCAGTATATAAAGTAAACACTTACGTCGAATTCATAATTTAATGTTGATGAAGAAAATTTCAAAATCTCAAGAGGGTAGGTCCACTATAAATAAAACTAGCAATATTTTTTTCGTTTTTTCTTCTCGAAATAAACTCGCATATTTTATTTCTGTAAATAGATGGCAAATAGCCATAGTTTAGGTGATTTGTCTTTACATCATTCACATGAATGGATGCTCAAGAAGATTGTAAATCTGCAGTTGTAAATTTGCCACGTGTGCTACGAAAAAATTGTCTTCAATTAGATACGTCCGCTTGAGATATTACTGACGACGTTATTATTGTTTCTAAGAAATCAGGTTGGCCACTTTTCTGGAAAACCTGGAACAGTCAGGGAATTTTATTTTGGTCAGGGGAATTTATACTAATTTGATCGTAAAATCAGGGAATTTGAAGAAATAGTCTGGGAAAATTGCATTTATTTTATTATATTTATATTCTTTCTTGCAGTCAAAAATTTTTTGTTCATTGCGAATTTCGCGCGAGTCAATCGAAGTTATTTTTCTGGAAAAATTACACAACTAGGCAATATTGACTTATTTTTTGCCACTTTGTATTATATTATTTTTGTTAAACATTTTTATATTTTATTATTATATAAGTAATTTAATTTACTTTGTTAATTTTTTTATTAGGTAATAAAATGTAAAAAGCAGTTGTAATTGGCTTTTGGGTTATAAAAATTAGTCAGGGAATCAGGGAATTTGAAGTAGTTTTAAGTGGCCACCCTGTAAATGTAAATTCAGTGTATAAAAAAATATACTTTAGATTGACGGAATTAAATCACAAGATTATATTATTCCTCCGTTTCTTATACAAATAATAGCTGAAAATTCACTGGCACCATTTAAAACAAAATTGTTTTTTTTAACTTTATCCCAAGATTAAATATGTGAACATTGCATTGATGCGAAATCTGTTGATTAAAAAGTGGTTCGAATTCTTTATTAAACTGTACGTGGTGTCCCGTCAATTGGACGCAGGTAATTGGACGCAGTAAAATAGGACATTGGGCGCGTTTATTAAAAATAATCATATTGCATAGCCTTGTCATGATTACAAACAGTGGTTGCTGATTATGCGAACAGAAGCATTTTGGACTACTTGCGAGGAATTGCTCAACTGTAAGTGTAAATAAATTATATCTTACAATTTCTATGTTATTATATTTTGATAATTTTCTTGGATGATTGTTTTCTTATGTTAACCATATTTTTAGTGTAACCTATTTTTCATGGTGAGTCCGTTTGTGTCTTGTATTTGTAATTATTATTATCTATTTTATCGTGTCCAATTGTCGCGCGTGCAATTCACCGCGTCCGATTGACGTAGATCCAGTTCTGGTAGCTCCATACATTTCTGTTAGCAATTTTTTTTGGTTTTCTAATTCTATGATTTGGATCTGTGTTCTGAATGATATTGCCATTTACTAGAGACACAGTGCTTGCAACAAATGCTGGTGAAGGGAACTAGTTTAAATTAAAGGAGCCTCGCCATTTCGGTGTCCAGAGTAATTTGCGGAGTGGTTTCGAGCTTTTTGGCTCTCATCAGCGCATAATAGACTCGGACACCTTTGACGCTACCGGCTCCTTTGGACTTGATACAGGCGACCAATATAAAGTTAGTGACTTGTAAATACTATGAGTGGTTCCCTCCAGAGGGGTGAGTCATCAGACGATTTTTCGTCCCTTATCGAGGCGATGCAGGTAATTATAATAAGGCAATAGGAGGCGATCCGAGGTAATCCACAGGCGATTTGGGGCAATCCAAATATACAGGCGATCTGAGACGATCCGAGTGGCGATATTTCTTCTTCGCGTTCCCTGCCACTGCGTTTCTAGTCGTGATGACAATATTATTCAGAACGCACATCCTAATCATAGAATTAGTAAAGCAAGAGGAATACATTGTGAATATATTTTATCTGCCATTCCTCTATATTTTTACTTCATCGGTAATTTTGCATTTGACTAAAATTATGGATATTTCTGTTGAAAGTTAGTTGTAGCTAAATTCCGAGTCCATGACAATTGTTGTCTTGTTTCGCACATTTCGCCAACAAAGTTGGCATGATTCAGAGAAGAAAAAACTTGATCTAAATATCTCAATTAGTGATATTGTTTTGACGGCTAGTATTAAAATCTCTGCTCTCATTGGTGGGTAAATTTAGTGTAAATTTAGATGAATCACCACCACTTGTCTGAAGGACGTAACAATTAATTTTTTATTAAGGGTGAAGTCTCTCCTACATAGGATGGTTTATCTACTCACAGTGAAGTTCGGTTAAATTTATGTGAGACACCAAGGACCGGAGTCATGTAATAGACGAGATAAGGTGAAAGTTATACCTGCCATAGATGGCAGGTATCTGCCTTCTGATGATGCACATCTTTTATCGAAACACTCCTTAAAACTCCAATAATTTCTTAATTTATTAATTACTTTTGTAGAATTACTTCCATTAGTTTTCGTGTTCTGATCGTTGTTCTGAATAACGAACTTGAGGATCTAATTAGAATCCCTTTACATTCAGTTGTCAACCTAAAACACGAAAATGTCTGAGAGATTAAACTTAAAAATTCAAGAGTTCAATAATATCATTTATTGTAAATAAAGTTCAAAAGTGTATACTTATAAACGTGATACCGAGCTTATCTAGTTAGTAAATTATTTCATAATATCTGCCTACAAAACATGGCAAAGAGAGACGCCTCCCTCAAAGGGCGTTATCTCAACTACATGCTAGGGAGAATAACAGTACCAATCGACCGGCACAAGAAGATTCACAATTTCTTAGCAACTTCTGTTATGGGTGTTTGATTTGGGACCGGCTGCAACTGTAGATTCATCTACATTTTGGTTCACTTGTAGCTAGCTTAAGTTGCAAATGTGTGGTTTTATCATTCACAGAACTAGATATTTGATAATTTGTTACAGCTTTATATGAGTTGAATGAGGCTTTCCTGTCTTCTTGCGAAGACGTACAGATGGCATACAACCCAATCACAGTAGAGTACCGAGCTACCCCCCAAGTAAATATCCTTATAAGGATTTTCATGTGTTAAGGGACTTTATCTAATAACTTTCTCCAAAGTCATCCGGTGTTTCTATCCCAAGGTCAAGCCGTCGGATGGACTTATTTGTTTTATGGTAAAAGCAGGTCTTGCCTATTTTTGTTTAAAAATCCATTTGGAGGTTACGCGCCTTTTGCACTTTCCTCGATTCCGTTCTTTGTATTTTACTTATCGGTTTTACAACTCATATAAGTTAGTAAGCCTTTGTTAAGTGTTGTTTTGTGAATATAAGTTGAGTCGCGAGGCGACAAAAAATTCAAGTGAAACTTCGGCGTAGTTCCGAATTCTGTGCCAAGGACGCTTAACAATTTTGAATAAACCCAAATTCGGCCCAGTTTCAATTTTTTTAAAATTTCGGCGTACTTTAGACTTTTTATTTTTAGTACAACATCTCGCTATTGTGACCTGCTATAAGGTGAGAAATTTTTCTAAGTTAATCTTTTGCCTGTATCGACATATATTGATTTTCCAGGATTCTACAACATTTTCACACAGGCTAGGCCATCGCTCTTGAGGGTAGAATATATCAGGGGGAAGAGATCCCCTGTGACGGTAAACAAAATTAAAAACGCATTTCCTCATTCTAGCTGCTTGTCCTTGTTGATACTCAAGTAATAATCTTATTTGGTCTACAATATGAACTGCCTACAATTTCCTTTTAGGTTTGGCAAACAACATAATAAAATAAATTAATGACTAAATCGGTCATTACTGCTATTGTTGACAATGATAAGCAAATCGTAAATAAACGTGACACATTTTAGAAGCTGTTTTAAAAAGTTACTGCACTTCAAGAATAATCATTCAACTTTAACCTACACTGAGCACTGCCCAGATAAAACAGATCTAACTAAATAAATAATAAACATCAACAGACAGAGTTACACAATAAACGATTATAAGAATTATAAATTTAAAGTAGGTTTTGCCTTCATTGGTCGGGAACGGTACCAAAAAAGTGCAACGCATAATTAGGCTGATTAGCATAACGTGCAATAATTGTAATTGATTGAGGCTCGGCGGATAACGTGGGTGGACGAAAACAAGGACAAATGGAGTGTTTGTCTAATTATTATCGCGTTTACTGTGTGACATAGAAAATAAGACTGTTGGTTAATCAATAATTGGGCTTAGAAAGAGTATTAAATGATTAAAATTCGTCTTCACTAAACATTACGGGGACCGGTAGCTCAGTATTCGCGTCTAACTTGCAATTATCTCCAAGGAGTGGGTCGCATTCCACTATACATTGTAGAGCCCCGTCTCCTTTTCAAACACAAATCTAAATCTTCCACACTTAGGGAGCCATTGAAATGAGGCGGAAGGCGGTTAAAAACTTTTACAAATAAATGACGATATCTACCTCAAAAATAGTAAGAGTTGTGCTTCACACAACGCTACTTTTTACAACTTTGCGAGACGTGCTGCTTCGATATAGGTGATTGTTATCTTGAAATATTGTCTCAAGCTATCTGAACTTCTAGTGGATCTGGTAATGAACCTAGCCATCCGTCAATCATGCCCATTACAGGTTCGACTGGCGAAAAATGAGATGATATTACGAGCCATGAACAGATTTTCTGTGTGACACCTTGGTCTAATATTAAGGTTATCAAAGCTAACAATTCTAGGGGTTTACTGAAATGCAACCTCATGCCTCCAGGATGCAGAAAGTTGTTATAAATGACTCTGCCTCAGGCTTTGGGAGATTGGGGTCTGGTGTGCCACGAGGATCAATATTAGAACCGCTATTTTTTATTTTATATAATTCTAATTTTGCTAAATTGTTGAAATCTTGTCAGTCCCATTTTTATGCCGGATCTGCTACACCTTTAAACCAGGTTTGACCTTTCGCCAGAGAAAGAAATTAATGATTATCTAACATCTAGTGTAGTTTTCCACTAGACATTAAATATTAATGCGTAAAAATCGGTGGTCATCGTATTTGGTAACAGAATAATGTATATGTGACAATGTTAATATTTTCGTAGAAAACCGTATGCAGTCATTTCAAATTACTATTAAGAACTTAGGACTTATTATGGGTGGATATCTGAAATTTATTGCACACATAAATAATATCAAAAAATTTAAAGTATTGTAATGTGTTACAACCCTTAGAATGAATGTAGTGTATTTGCACCTACTCGAGAAACCTACCAGAAGTTAGTTCTGGTGACATCTGGAATGATCTAGAGAATGGTGGCGTCATCACAGAACAATCGAGATCTGTCATTTTTGGGTATAAAAGACCGACCGCATTCTCGGCGAGTAGTTCAGAGAGTTCAGAAAGTTCAAAAAGTATAGAAAGTGAGGTTAAGACTTCAAGGATAAACAAAGTGATAAACAATTGTGATTTTAGTCAGTAAAGTGTATTTAAATTAATAATAGTATTGTGAAGTATCCAGTAAATATTTAATAAAGTGTGTTAGTGGACATCTCTTGTTATAATTTTTGGAACCCACGGAATTTGCGAGGGTGGTTTCCTAAGGGTGGAAACACGTCACAATTGGTGTCAGAAAGCGGAATTTTATGACAAGAGGAGCTCTGAAGTTGTGCTGGAGTGTTCGAGAAGTATTCTCGAGGGTTAGTGCTAACACAGGACTCATTTACTGGACATTGTTCGAGGGTTATTTTCGAACAGGAAAATAGTGTTAAGTGCATTTTTGAGACATTGTAGAACATTTTATTAGGACATTAGTGTGATAATTAATTCCTTTGAACTGAGAAGTGATAGAGACACTGAAAAAGACTCATTTAGTGCGTGAAAATTTCTAGAACTTTTCTATTTGGACATTAGTGGAGATTAGTAAATTCTCTAAACTGGATAGTGACAAAAGACTCTGAATAAGACTTTCGTGCTATTTCGAGATTTGTCTGGAAAATTCCATTACCGATTTTATTTTATTTTAACATAATCTTATGCCTATAAAAACTAGAAGTATGGCATCCGATAAACAAATACAGGACTTATTCGAACAATTCCAAAAAATGATGGCGCAGCAACGGCAGGAAGACAAAGAAGAACAGGAGAAAAAACGTCATGAAGAAAAAGAAGAAAGGAACGAATTAAAGAAAATGATGGAAGATCAGGAAATAAGACGTCAGAAAGAAAAAGAGGAGGAAGAAAGAAGACGTCAAGAACAAGAAAGACAACGTCAAGAGGAAAAAGACGAACTCAGAAAAATAATGGAAGACTTGGAAGAAAGACGCCAGGAGGAATTAAGGAAAATCCTGAGCGATCAAATAAAAATACAACAGGACGCAATCATTTCTGTCAACGAAGAAGTTAAAGAAGAGATAAACAAGGTCGAAGAAAAAGTAGATAAGGTTGAAGGAAAAGTAGATAAGGTAGAAGAAAAAGTAACTGAGTTTGAAGTAGAAATAGACCGGCTTAAACGACAGTTGAGAGATAGAGGAAGTCAGCAGGTGGTATCATCAGGTCAGCGACTAAAACCTCCTTCTTTTGACGGCCAAAGTTCCTGGACGACGTACAAGAGGCAGTTTGAGGCAGCAGCATGTGCGAACAACTGGGATAACGAGGAAAATTCCATGGCATTAGTTCTGGCTTTAAGGGGCCAGGCCTCAGAGTTACTCCAAACCATCCCAGTTGAGAAACAAAGGGACTTCAAAGTCTTGGAAGCTGCATTAAACTTGAGGTATGGCGATCAACACCTTGCCCAATTATACCAGGCTCAGCTGAAATCCCGGATGCAAAAAGCTGGGGAAAGTTTACAAGAATTTGAAGCTGCGATAGAGAGACTGGCACACCTGGCGTATCCAAATGCACCTAAAGAATTCCAGGAACAATTAGCCGTAGGGGCCTTTTTAGATGGCATAAGGGACGAAGAGGTCAGGCGAGTTTTGAGGCTGACGAGACACCAAAGTAGTAGCGAAGCTTTGGTGCGTGCACTCGAAGTAGAAGCAGCTTACAGGGATACGCCAAGGTCGAGAGTGCGAGCTGTGACTCTCGAAGAATCACAACCAGAAACGAACCAGAACCCTATGTTGACGGAGATGCAGAAAATGTTTACCAAATTATTCAACAAAGTGGATGATCTCAGGGAGCAGAGAAAACAACAAAATAAAGGAAAGCCGAGCGGAGGTATTAAATTTTACAACTGCGGCAAGGTAGGACACATGAAGCGAGACTGTCGACAGCAGAATTCGGAGAGTCGAGTAAATGCTGTGAATGTTGAAGAGAAGCAGGAAAACAGTACCAGGGGGGTTGTTCTGGCTAGGGAATGCAGTGCCCCCAGAGAAATTAAGATTTCCCAGCTTCGAAGAATCGCAAGCAGTCTGTTGTTGCATGGATATGTGAACGGAAGAAAATGTTTGTTTACCATCGACACAGGTACTACGTCATCAATAGTACGGCCAGGATTTATATCGGGCATAAAGATTACCAAGAGGCAAAATGAAGAAGTGATCGTCCGGACAGCTACGGGGGACAGGGCTACGGTTCATGGAGAAGTAGACCTGGGTTTGCAGATTGGACAATTAAGGTTCGACCACAGGGTCATCGTGGCTGACATCACGGATGACTTCATTTTGGGACTGGACATTATGGAACAGTATGGATTTATTGTTGACGTAGGAAAGCGAGTCTTAAGGATTGGGAACGAACAATTTATTTTGTCAAAAGTGAACGACCAATGCGAGAAAACCAGGCTGTTGACAACGCAGGCAGTCAAGACTCCTGCATTATCCAGAAAACCAGATAAAGAAGATTGCAAGCGCTACCCTCAGGTGGAAAGATTGTCGAACATGGTTGAAGTCAACACTGTCAAGGTCGATCTTCCAGAGAGTTGGTCAAAGAAAACTCTGAGGCAAGAGCAATTGCGCGATGTAGAAATCGGACCCATGCTGAGAGCAAAAGAAGAGGGAACGCGTCCAGCATGGAAGGATGTTTCCAACAAAGAAGTGGGGCTGAAGGCTTTATGGTCACAATGGGATTCACTTACGGTCGTAGATGGGCTTTTGAGGAGAGCATGGGAAAGCCCAGATGGGAAGCAGGTTGCCATGCGTCTAGTGATTCCCAGGTGTCGTGTACCAGAAGTACTCCAGGAAGCACATAGTGAAACATCCAGCAGACACTTCGGCATAAACAAGACATTGAGTAGAGCACGGGAACAGTTCTATTGGGTTAATAGTCGCCAGGATGTGGAGGCCTGGTGTCGCAAGTGTAAAAATTGTGCTGCCCGTGGAGAACCATTTTCGATGAGCAACTACAGAAATGGAAGCCGAGAACAGCCGAAGAATGATCGAGAGCAGATGAACAGAACTAGTAACCGCTTGAAGGCTCGTTATGATCAGAATGCCAGTACAGGGGGATTCAAGGTGGGGGATCTGGTTTGGCTGTACAACCCACAGCGGAAGGAATGGAGATCCCCGAAATTTCAACCTCCGTGGGATGGACCGTATACTGTTATTACCCGAATTAATGATGTCGTCTATCGTATTCAACGAAACAAAAAGTCCAAGATGAAGATCGTACACTTGGATAGACTGGCGAAGTATGTGAAAGAGGCTGAATTGCCTGACCGGGACGTTCAGGCTTAAGGAGGGGGCAGTGTAATGTGTTACAACCCTTAGAATGAATGTAGTGTATTTGCACCTACTCGAGAAACCTACCAGAAGTTAGTTCTGGTGACATCTGGAATGATCTAGAGAATGGTGGCGTCATCACAGAACAATCGAGATCTGTCATTTTTGGGTATAAAAGACCGACCGCATTCTCGGCGAGTAGTTCAGAGAGTTCAGAAAGTTCAAAAAGTATAGAAAGTGAGGTTAAGACTTCAAGGATAAACAAAGTGATAAACAATTGTGATTTTAGTCAGTAAAGTGTATTTAAATTAATAATAGTATTGTGAAGTATCCAGTAAATATTTAATAAAGTGTGTTAGTGGACATCTCTTGTTATAATTTTTGGAACCCACGGAATTTGCGAGGGTGGTTTCCTAAGGGTGGAAACACGTCACAGTATATTGTTATGGAATTTACTTGTGTTATCCTGTCCTAATTACTGTGACATAGTCTATGGTCCTTACCTGGATCAAACTGCAACAACCAGGATACAAAAAGTGTAGAACTTATGTATCTGGTTTATTTATATTAACCTGACAAACCCAATATTAGGAAACTACTGCAGATGTAAATCTGGTATAAGAACTTTAGACACGTGTGCCCGCATAGCTGCAAAACTATGGTTTTTAGGTTTTGCAAGGCACCAAGAAAATATCCATTATCCATCCACTCACGTGTTGGATGCAATATTTAACGCAGATAACGAAAATAACACAATAGATCCCTAAAAATATTTGTTCTAGATATGTAGATATTAACACTAAATTATAAATTCTCGTAAAATTCCGTATCTTCTCGAACTTTTAATTTATTGATGGGGGGGTCATTTCGAAAATTTTTCAATAAGAATTTTTTGATTGGGAAAACACAAACTTTATGTAAAGCAAATTTAGCTGCTTTGACTGATTTTTTTTTCACTTGTTATTTTAGGTAGAATTTCCGGCGCCTTCGCCAACATTTTTCAAACTTTATTTTTCTTCTACACTATTTTCATTAAAACAACAAATCATTTTAGTGCAAAATGTTATAAAGGGCTATCAGAAAATATCACAAAATCTTGTACACCAGATTTCCTCTTTGACGAAGATTACACAGATTTCTTCCAGATTTCCTCGGATTTCCTTGAGATTTCTTCGGATTTTCTTAGGAGTTCCTTCAGATTTCTTCAAGATTTCCTCTAATTTTTTTCAAAAAAAATTTTGAAGAGCGGGGAGGAAAAATACGAAAAGCAAAAGACTTCCTCGGATTTTCTTAGGAGTTCCTTCAGATTTCTTCAAGATTTCCTCTAATTTTTTTCAAAAAAAAATGTTGAAGAGCGGGGAGGAAAAATACGAAAAGCAAAAGACTTCCTGGGATTTCCTAAGATTTCTTCGGATTTCCTAAGATTTCCTCGGATTTATTTTCTTGAATTTTTTTCAAAAAAATTTTTGAAGGGCGGGGGGAGAAATCCGAAAAGCAAAAGATATTCTGAGATTTCCTCCAAATTTCCTGGGATTTCCTAAGATTTCCTGGGATTTCCTTCTGAGTGTGAAGAAAAAATCATGAATTCGAAATTTTTTTAAATTGACCTCTTGAACATTTCTTGAGCTGTATCTCAGAAACTAGATGTAGAATCGAGTTGGGCCCATGAGAACTTTGATCACAAAGTTGAAATCTGTAGTACATTAAAAATAAAAATTTAGCCAATTTGATGGAAATTCAATTTATACCGGGTGCCACAGGCTAGTGGCTCCCCCCCCTATTTTTCGCCTTTATTTTTTAACTTATCCATTTGAAATTTGGGGTGCATAAACTACCTGTAAAAATGGATTTTTTCGACATAAAAACGGTATGAGACCATTTCCGGTTTACCTGGAAGTGGCCGCAATTTTCGAATTTTAAATGGAACACCCTGTATATTTTTACATATTTGGATTCAAGACAACATTCTGAGTATACCATGAGATTTTCGCGAATTTTTGAGTCATTGTTCAGTTTTTTAAGGTATTCGTCTAGACCTCGAGTGCTTTGGAATACCAAAATTTGTTCTACGACAGATAAAGTCCAAGGGAAAAATATAATTGTTCGTTTAATTTCATTAATAACGAATAACTATTTACGAAGCCTCCAAATTGAACAAATCACTTTATCGAAAACTTTTTTTTTCAAATGGGAGGGTGGTGATTCATAATGTTCAATAAATTATGGATTTTTTTCTGAATTCATTGATATCCATTTCAAATCTATGCTATTTGTTTTTCTATTCTATTAAATTTATTTAAAAATAAAAAATACTACCAGTACCTACTTATACCTATTAAGACACAAAAGAGAGAACCAAAAGGCTATTATTCACAAAAAGGTAGTTATTTCACATTTCATTATTAGACATGCAAAGGCAACCACGTTGAAGTTCAAGAAAAATTATATTGAAAGTGATTTTTTTTTTTTTTTAATCTATTTATTTAACGTCGGTCTATTTCCGCTACTAGGGCCTATCACCGACGCCACGAGACGAGCTACTCCCAACCTGGAAATTTTGCCGAACCTCTTCCCTTAAGAAGAGTAGGGATCTTTTACTTGCCTAACATTTAATAGACAAGGGACCGCTTGCTTTACATCCCCTCCGAAGGATGGTATATCCACTACGTAATCCTCGTCTGAAATTACGTAACTTCCGCGTATACACGAAAGTGATTTTTTATTTTTAAATAAATTCAATAAAATAGAAAAACAAATAGCATAGATTTCAAATGGATATCAATGAATTCAGAAAAAAATCTATAATTTATTGAACAGTATGAGCCACCACCTTCTAATTAAAAAAAAAATCGATAAAAAAGTGGTTTGTTCAATTTTGGAGGCTTCGTAAATAGTTATTAATGAAATTAAACGAAAAATTATATTTTTCCCATGGACTTTATCTGCCGTAGAACAAATTTTGGTATTCCAAAGCACTCTAGATGAATGTCTTAAAATGCTTAAAAAAACTGAACGTCGACTCAAAAATTCGCGACAATCTCATGGTATACTCAGAATTTTGTCTTGAATCCAAATGTGGGTGTTCAATTTAAAAAAATCGAAAGTTGCGGTCATTTCCGGGTAAACTGGAAATGATCTCATACCGTTTTTCATGTCCAAAAATCCATTTTTTCAGGTAGTTTACGCACCCTAAATTTCAAATGGATAAGTTAAAAAATAAAGGAAATATAGGGGGGAGCCACTAGCCTGTGGCACCCGGTATAAGAAAAACAGTGAGGTCCTTTTGACTTAAAGCCCCGACTCATTGACTTCCACTTAAAATGCCACAAAATATAAATATTACGTTGTCTTTATCCAAATTTTGCGCTACAAGGGAGCCTCGGAGGTATTCTAATATGTAGTAAAATATTTAGCACATTTCTAAACAATTACAACTCTAACGGAATTATTCACGTAGAAAATATAAGTTAATTAAATAAATACATAAACAACCCACTGATATTTGTGCATGTGGGCTTGGTGACACAAATATTGACAAATAAGTGAATAAATGAATTGAAATAAAATGTTAAGTAAGCACGCATTGCAGATAATACACAAATTTAGGCAAATATTTAGCTTGGTGTTTGAACAAATTCCTTTAACAGAGAGTTCAAGGACATTGCGATGATCCACTTGGGGTAAAGGTTAAAACAGTTATTAATAAGCGATCCTGTACTGTAGGGCTTTACTTTCGGCCTTATCCAATGCACACCCGACGAGAGGGAGAGGTGAAGGGGGCAAATTTCCCGGGCCCACACCTCTTTTAAGGGCCCGGGCCCACTCAAGTATAGTTTCGCACTTAAGAATTTTTAACACGTATTTCTATTTAAATTTTAAATTTATTAGATTATCTTATTATTCCATAAACTAGGTATATAAAATTCATGCAAAATATGACAAGTGCTAGTAACAAATTGATGCCAGATACCACAAATTATCAATTTTAATGCCGTTATAACATAGACACACCACAGATAGTAGATAACCCCCAAATACAAAGCCAAGGCTGTGCGGAGGGAGTTACACATTTGGAAAAACGCAGACATACATCCACACCCACCGGTGTTGTCAATACCGGGGCTGGGGGTCGAATCCAGAGCGCGGTAGACAATCGATCAACATATTCGCCACTCAATACGCCTTAACCGATTGAGCTATCGCGCCGGATGTAGCCTTACGTGGATTTAAAGAATAGATTTTTAAAAAAAATACAGTGACCTTGAAATTCCTGAAAAAAATTCGTCTGCGGGGCTTCCTGCGAGCTTCTGCCCCCGGAGCTCTCCACCTATATTGACAGTGTTGGGGGCCGGAAAAACCTTTTGTTCCGGGGCCCGATCTGGCTCTCGTCGGCCGGCTCTGATCCAACGTAGAGAGTTAGTCCTAGTTATCTCGGATCGTTTGTTTTTATATGATTTATTGTATTAAAATCGCGAATTTTGGAGTTTATAAAATTACTCTTAATTACAAAAACAAATACAATAGTTAAAAGTTCAAAATTGTTAAATCCACCTCTAAGTATTTGATTGGGTATTTAATATATCCGCCCGCCGTACATTTTAAAATTATTTTTTGTTCAGTAAATACTTCAGCTGATAATATGGGGCACCCCAGAAACAAATTCCGTACTTCAGTCCAGAACCTACCTGTTCAGTGATCATGGTATAAGTTAATGAGTTTTCTGTTAAGAAAACATCTTTTAAACTTCTAAAAAGATAACATTGAGACCGTAGTTTAAATATAAGTTGAGTGCAGTGCGCTTTCCAATTAAAGATTTCATCAATAATAACTCTTAAAATATAACGGGAGCCCACCCTAACTGTACGTGCATCCCCGATCCTTGGGGACAATGTTTTTCATAAAGATTAAAGCTAAACAATTTTAGACATGTCCTCCAAAAAAAAAACGCTGTACTTTCAAACTGCCGTCCATGTTTATAAAAAAAAAATTGTAAATATTGTTTTTTTCATTTAACACAAAAACTAAAAAAGATGGAGAAAAACTTTCTGCACAAAAATCAAAGTGCATAACATTTTTTACAATTTTGTTCCTATACAATATTTGGATAGGAGTTACCATTTTCCAGATAAATGATTCAGCTCTTAAAATAAAATATAAAATTCAATATAAAACGTTTCGCTTTCAGATTCACTATCGCTGTCTCCCGATACATCGAATATTTCTTCCAAGTCTTCTTCATCTATTGTTTAATTTATGAATTTATGATATCGTTATATCATCCTCACTTTCGTCTATTATCATTTATCTGCTGAACACCAAAGAGGTTCTCCATTTTCTTGCCATCCATAATCATTCCAAGGTTTTGGAATATTGTGAATACCTTCGTCGGCTAATCGCCAAATATGGGTTTGGTAAACACTGCTTTTAATATGCTCGATAAGACAAGCTCTTGATGGTGAGATCGAAGAAAAATCAACTTTAGTGTCAATTGATAAAGACAAATCTTTGTCACATTTCTGACTAATGGCAATTAGGCGAAGCTCATCCACGCTAGCGCATTTCTTTGATCCATATATGGCACAAGTAAACTCCTCTAATGATGCGACTAATTTATCATCAATATTCCAGCTGCTTCCCAAATCTTGAAATGATATATTTGGTATATTTGGGAGAAAGTAACATTTTTAGAGGTTTTATCTTTCCTTTTCCCTTAAAGGCGCTGACTGAGTCGCATTCAGTAAATGAATGAATTATAATGTTACTATTATTATTATTAATTTTTTTCAGTTTATTTTATTACTTCCACGTCCAGTGGAAGTATAGTAACGACAAAAAAATTTTTAAAAATTTTTATTGTCCAAATAGGCTTAAAATGTCATGAAACGTCGAGATTTTAAGCTTGAGCGAAAAAAAATTTCTGTCTGTCTGTCGGTCTGTGTGTCTGTCTGTAACTTTTTTTTTTTGTGCGCACGTTTACTCTTGAACCGTTTAAGATATTGGTATTTAGTTATATACTAAAGAGAAGATAAGGTCTCAAAAAAAATGGCATTAGCCACCCCCACCCCCTTATTAGGGGATGAAAAGAAATTGTGATTTAGTGTATGTACAGGAACCAGAAACCTCAAAATATTTTTTTACTTCGTCCACCCCCCACTACCACCCCCCTATCACCACCCCCACCCCACTACCGATGTGGGGTATCGTTTTATGGGTTTTTGGGGTAGAAGATTTCAAATATTATATTATTAAAGTTCCATAAACAATTATTTTCACATACAAAGTTTTTTCGTTGTGAGTGACTTGGATAGAGAATCTGGATGTGGAAGTAGTGATTCCTTGGGCAGCGGTTTTTTTTGTTATATTAATAATATAAAGTTATATTATACGCCTTACAATAATTGTCACAGTTATTTCCTCTAAATGATTTACCATCTTCATATGAATTTCCATGTTTTCTTAATTTTGAACTTATTTATCTGGGAAATGGTAACTAAGATATTACTAATTTTTAGTTTTTTTGTCGATTGTGGAAACTAAGAACGTGCGTTTTTTCTGCATTGAAATACAGTGAAAGGTGATGAATGAGAGTATTATTTCGTTATAACACCCAAAACACTTAACATTAGGAATTGGGACTAATTTTGCTTTTGATTTATTAGATAACATCAGATAACATCGGTGAACATGTAAAATGAGCACGTGATATTAAGGTACCCAAATCATTAGTGTACAGTAGATCGAGTACAGGTCCTAAGTCTGAACCCTGAGGAACTCCCATGTTTTCTTCAACATGTTTCGAGTTGACCTTGTTCATAATATCAATATTTGAACGTGTTATACTTGGACCAAAGTAATGAACCAAAGATTTGGTTATACTAACAGGAGCGAACGTATACGGTAGAAAAGTTAAACACAATAGTCGCGATTAATGTTTGGATGGACGATCTCCAGGGAAATACAGCGACCTCGTCTCACCTTCTAGCGTCTTGTACATCGGCGTAAACGCAGAAGCTATGCAATGTTAGGCGAGAATTGCTTTAAAAAAAAGCCATTAAGAAATTATGAAATCGCCCAGTTAATTGAACTTTATTACCTAATATCAAACAAATAACGAATTTAAACGTATTTTGAACCGATTTCAACATCTCTATTAGGTAATAACGTTCGATTAACTGGGCGACTTGCGACGGTGAAATTTTATTTCATAATTTTTAGCATTTTTTTTTTCAATTATTATTTTTCAAAAATTTTCATTTCTGATATTTAAAACAAAATTTGTCATGTTTTAGGGACAAAGAAGGAGTATCTAAAAGAAAAAGATCGTGTAATTTTTTCTGAACGGTATACTTTTTATGGGCTCTTATATTGACGTTCAAGGCCAAAATGGGGGTCCCAAATACACGTAGCCGCAAAATCACGATACCCCGTGACCTCCTACATACAAAGAAACTTACGTTTTTACATAATAATATCAAAAAATTATGACACATTCCCCCAATAGCCCATTATTTACCTATTCATTAGTTTTTAATCTCGTGAATTTATCTAAGTAACAAATCTCGAATATTAGCCAAATATTTCGCAAAGACAAATATTTATGTTTACTGCTCAGTTGGCTATTAAACCCATTAAATTGTAAATATAAATACATAAAATATGGGGTCACCGGATTTGCAACGTACTTCCGCATCCTGTTCTAGATAAGTAGGCGATTAAGTTTTCAACCCCTATCGGTCCTGTTATCCAACCAGGAACGAAACGGTGAATGCGTTATTGACACGAGAAAACTTGTTGATCGACCAAACATCAATAACGGAACTCTAGAGTCGTTAATTTGGTTACTAGACAGCAATACGAAAAAGTATCGACTTCAGCCAAGAAAGGAAATTAACAACTGTGACGGAAACAAATAAATTTGATTGTAATTGTTCTAAATAATATTTTCTTTGTATTTTCTATACAAAGCTCCACCATAAGTAGTAAAGATATCTTTATCGTAGTAGTTTTCCTAATAATTATAAACATGCTGATTGGGGATCTGCCATAGGCGTACTAAGGATTATCGTTAATACCGAGGTTTATGTAAATTTATTCAAGGCATCTACAGGGTGATTAATGGATTTTGGGTTTTAAACTTTAATATTTCAAAACCGGAGAAGGGAATAGAGTAGAGCATGGGATAACATCGTGTCAGGAGTGCAACGTACATTTGTGATAAATATAATGCTTCATGAACCCCACTGCACTATTCGCAATTGAGAACCTCTCTTAACGAGGGGGTTGAAAATCAATATTACGAAAAACAGTGAAAAATAAGCATTTGGACTATAAAATGATCCTTATAAAAAAACCGCTGCCCAAGGAATCACTACTTCCACATCCAGATTTTCTATCCAAGCCAACGAAAACATTTTGTATGTGGAAATAATTGTTTATGGAACTTTAATAATATAATAATAATATAATATTTGAAATTCACTACCCCAAAAACCCATAAAACGTCACCCCACATCTGTAGTGGGGTGGGGGTGGTGATAGGGGGTGGTAGTGGGGGTGGATGAAGTAAAAAAATATTTTGAGGTTTCTGGTTCTTGTACACACACTAAATTACAGTTTTTTCCATCCCCTTTAATGACGGGGTGGGGGTGGCCAATGCTAAAAATTTTTTTGAGACCTTAGCTTCTCTTGTATATACTAAATACCAATTTTATGGACTCTTACCTGCTTGATTTAGGTATTTACCCCAAATATACCCCAATTTACCCCCCAACTTTTCGTCGGAACAAGATGAAAATATAATCTAGTTTTAGATCTCGTTAAAGTACATATGTGTACCAAATTTCAAGTCAATATCTTAAACGGTTCCAGAGTAAACGTACGCACAAAAAAAGTTACAGACAGAAAGACCGACAGACACAAATTTTTTTTTTCGCTCAAACTTAAAATCTCGACGTTTCATGACATTCTAAGCCTATTTGAACAATTAAAATTTTTTGTCGTTACTATACTTCCAGTAGATGTGGAAGTAATATAATAATATAAAACCACTGCCCAAGGAATCACTACTTCCACATCCAGATTCTCTATCCAAGTCACTCACAACGAAAAAACTTTGTATGTGGAAATAATTGTTTATGGAACTTTAATAATATAATATTTGAAATCTTCTACCCCAAACACCCATAAAACGATACCCCACATCGGTAGTGGGGTGGGGGGTGGTGATAGGTGGGTGGTAGTGGGGGTGGATGAAGTAAAAAAATATTTTGAGGTTTCTGGTTCTTGTACATACACTAAATCACAATTTTTCTTTCATCCCCTTTAGTAAGGGGGGGGGGGTGGTAATGGGGGTGGCTAATACCGAAAATTTTTTTGAGACCCTAGCTTCTCTTGTATATACTAAATACCAATTTTATCGACTCTTACCTGCTTGATTTACCCATTTACCCCAAATTTACCCCAATTTACCCCCCAACCTTCGTCGGAACAACATGAAAATATAATCTAGTTCCAGATCTCGTTAAAGTACATACGTGGACCAAATTTCAAGTCAATATCTTAAACGGTTCCAGAGTAAACGTGCGCACAAAAAAAAGTTACAGACCGACAAACAGACAGAATTTTTTTTTCGCTCGAACTTAAAATCTCGACGTTTCATGACATTTTAAGCTTATTTGAACAATAAAAATTAAAATTTTTTTTTTGTCGTTACTATACTTCCACTGGATGTGGAAGTAATACTTACCAACTAAACTATTGAACTCAACCCCCGTCGTTAGAGGTTGGTTTTCATATGAGTTCAATATCAGTGGTTTAGTTAATATTATAACATATTTATACTCCAATATTGATTTTCAACACCCTCGTTGGGGTGGTTTTCTATTGCGCATGGTACAGTGGGATTCATGTTCATTACTTAAGCATTATTTTGTTGTAATTATTATTAAAATCACAGTTTGAACTGTTTTATTTTTGTTATATTGGCCTTGTTTAAATAGTTTCAACTCTTAAATAGGGGGGTATTTTCGCGTTTTTTCGTAAAACAAAAAGATATGTTCACCTTAGAATTTCTCAAAGATTAATTTGAAACCAACGGAAGAATTTTGCACCTTTCCTTTGCTCTCAATATACTACCCAAAAAGAGACGAATTTTGCGGTCACTCTTTCGTCGTACTTTCGACTTTTTTTACCCTCAGTGAAACGAGAAAAGAGAGGTAATTTTACTTCCACATCCAGTAGAAGTATAGTAACGACAAAAACATTTTTATTTAATTTTTATTGTTCAAATAGGCTTAGAATGTCATGAAACGTCGAGATTTTAAGTTTGAGCAAAAAAAAATTTCTGTCTGTCGGTCTGTCTGTAACTTTTTTGTGCGCACGTTTACTCTGGAACCGTTTAAGATATTGACTTGAAATTTGGTATATGTACATATGTACTTTAACAAGATCTGGAACTAGATTATATTTTCATCTTGTTCCGTCGAAGGGTTGGGGGGTAAATTTGATGTAAAGGGGTACATCAAGCAGGTAAGAGTCCATAAAATTGGTATTTAGTATATACAAGAGAAGCTAAGGTCTCAAAAAAATTTTTGGCATTGGCCACCCCCATTGCCACCCCCACCATTATTAAAGGGGATGAAAAAAATTATAATTTAGTGTATGTATAGGAACCAAAAACCTCAAAATATTTTTTACTTCATTCACCCCCTATACCACCCCCCTATCACCTTGGGCAACGGTTTTTGCCATGTATCGACTTAGATCGATTTTCCTGGGTTCTGTACCTTATCACTACATATTGGTTAACAAAATGTGTTAATATGAAGGACAAATTTTAATAAGTAGAAAATATTTTTCTCAAGGCTATGTCGATAAAATGTGAGAATTTGCAAGGCCAAGAATAGTAACCGGGGAACCTTTTTATCTTCAAAATAGATAACAAAAATATTGAGAAAAAATAGAGATAAAGGATATAAAGCCCAGGAGTTTTAGTCAATATATCGCTTCTACCCAGAATTAATTATTGTAAAGTTGAAAATTTGCAGGAATTTAGTTTTGGTCCAGGACAACACGTACCTATTCTCCTCCGTCGGCTTCCCTGTTTTTGCGGAGCAACAAGGGCCTAAGTCAGAGAAATTGCAGAGCTGGCTATAAAGTGCAGCCGAAAGGCTGTTACTGGTTCGATTTGGATCGAAATGATCATAAAAGTTTCGGAGAAGCATATCCGTTCGTATTTCAGATGTTCCATGCATATTTGTTCATAATTTTCCGTTCTAGTGCTGTCAAAATTTCAAAAATTGAAAAAATTCCGAAATGGCGCCATTGCGGATAAATGAAGACTCGGAAGGGAAAGCGTACTCGAATAAACATTTCTCTTCATACTTTGGGTGTTCCATTGATATGTCTACCTTCTCTGTAACGTCACCCGTTACGGAGCTACGCCAGCCCGTCATGTGCCCGGTGGAGCTGCCCTGGCTGCGCTGATGAGACTTGTTGCGAATTCCTGTTTATATATTATTGGTGTTTTATAAGATTTATTGAATGAAATTTAACTTATCAGACTCAGAAAATGACTTTATTCGGCAAGACAATTGACATTATTGATCCACTGAGAAGTAGGGTCGTCCGGATCATCATACATATCCATTGACTGGTTGTTTGTGTAGCTGGGATCCTCTACAGCTCCTGCACATGATGCTGCAGTTCAGACCAGTGTTCTTGCTCTCGCACCTGGCACCGCAGTCCGTCTTGCAGGTACAGGAAATTAACCGTAGCAGGCTATCAGGATCTGGCCTTGTGGTAGGAATCGCAGGCTGTCAGGAGCTGGCCTTGTGGTAGGAACCGAAACCAGGCCCTAGAGTACTGATTTCCACCCCCCAGTCCGGCGGGTTGAGGTTGACGTCTAGCCATTGCTGGACCTGCAAAAAAGTACATGCACATTAGTTGAGTGCTGCAAGCTTTTCGAGAGATTAAATCCTCACACTATTTTCTCTAACGCCCGCACCTGGAAGTATGAAAGCACTTAACTGCCGCTCGGCGACACTCGGAGTTGCGTAGCTCCGTAACAGGTGACGCTACAGAGAAGGTAGACATACCAATGGAAAGCCCAAAGTATGAAAAAAAAAATGTTTATTCGGATTCGTTTTCCCATCGGAGTCTTCATTTATCCGCAATGGCGCCATTTCGACATTTTTTCAATTTTTGAAATATTGACAGCACTATAACGAAAAATTATGAACAAAATATGCATGGAACATCTGAAATACGAATGGATATGCTTCTCCGAAGCTTTATGATCATTTCGACCCAATTCGAACCAGTAACAACCTTTCTGATGCACTTTATAATTTCTGCGACTTAGGCCCTTGTTGCTGCGCAAAAACAGAGAAGCCGACGGGAGAGAGTAGGGGACTTTTTGGTACGTGTTGTCCTGGACCAAAACTACAATCCTGCAAATTTTCAGCTTTACAATAATTAATTCCGGGTCAGAAACTAAAATTTCCGGGCTAATATTAAACTTTTTCTAGGATTTATAAAAATTCGCGTGTGAATTTATGATTTTTTCTTTGGCGATTGGTGGCACGGTACTGCAATCAATTACTAGATGTCCACGCTCTTCTTCACTAAACAAGTTTTGCATTATATTCCCTCCACCGTTTTACCTTGTCTGCCACCCCTTCATTGTTGATAAATTGTTTGTAATAAAAAATTAACCACAAATTTTAAATTAATAATTTGACCAAGAAACTAATACATATTATAGGCGTAGCACTTATGATAAAACAATTTAGGAGATGTGCACTTTTGGTTGTACCAACGTTTTATTGCTTTGAACAATGCATGTATTTAGAAATTCCACACATTTTAAATGCTTCTTACAAAATGCAGATATAGATATTTTAGTAAGAATGATAGGAATATTGTGCACGGCAGTTGAAAATGTTGCCACCAGAAGATTTAATTGTGGAAATAGGTCAATTGCGAAACCGCCAACGAAATAGATGTATTTCCCGCCTTGGAACGAGCCACCAATATATTATCATGAATAGAATTCCAGCCAAGCGAATGAATGCTTGAAAAACGCGCAGAGATAAAGAACCCACTTTGAAGTAATCGTAGATTTTCGTTAGCACTAATACAAATTATTACAAGTTTATCTTTTTGGGTTGAGTAATATGATTTATGAGCGTCAAACTCTACTTTCCTTTTTGAAAATGAGTAATGACGGACGTTAATATTAAAGCGGCTTATAAAATCTAGTTTCTTGACATTTGCTCTAAGGTGTTTTAATATTTTTAGCACAGACGACGTACGAAAACATCTGCTTCTAAGTGTATTTACAAAAATAAAAATAGATTTATTGTTCACACTCGTGCACTTGGCAGCCTGTAAAAAATTTGATTCGCCATACGGACAAGGTGGTGTTTATTATGCAGTTAGTATACTTTTATTTAACTTCCTATTAGATACTCATAATATCCGGCGGATAGGTAAAAGGAAACAATCCTTTTGATTCAAATCATAAAAACTATTTTTACAATTTTTAACCAACTTCACCAAAGAGAAGGTTCTCGATTTGACCTGTATGCTTTACTTACTACTCTGGATTTGCGTAATGGTCCAGAGAAATGAGAATTTTTCTGGAGAAAAATTCCTAGTAAGCTAAATATGTGTATAAACCTTTACTTCGTCCTTTCAAACAATGTTAAAAAGTCTCATGGATGTAAAAAGTATGCGACAATTATCAGTGACATTTGTCATGTTCGACAATTTTAATAGATTCTATTGTCGCTTAAAAAGAGCCAAACTGGACAGAATTGCAGGGCGATACAATTTTTCAACAAATTGTTGATTTATATTAGAAACTTATAGGCCAATCAATAGAGAAAATTAATTAACGTTAATTCTAACATTTTTGAAACTTGGTCGTGTGATGAAGTACCATCCGAAACGAAACTATACAATTTTGCAACTCGATTCAAGGTTGGCAACATTGTTAAAGTCGCGAAAATTTAAATTAAGTGATATTTCGACGGAAAATAATGTAACATCACTGCAAATTTGACATTTTTTGTATTAAAATATTCAAAATATGAAGCTAAATTTGCGGCAACTTATGACGTAGGCATAATAATTATTTATCAGTAATTATCAGTTTCATCTAATTTTGCAACAAGAATATTAACGCTTGCAAAATTACAGTGTACTTGCTAAAATCGCCTTATACATGACTCTGTAAATTCGCAACTCTATCCGATGATGGCATGGTGCATTTTTTATAATTTACAAATAAGCCAATTATTATTTACCGAAAAAAGATTCGAAAAAATACTAACATGTTTAGATGTGGATTGCAAATGGCCGCATTCGTAATTAAAACACACTCTCCATTTTGCAGCAACCCCCGACGTCGCGCGTCGGCAGCTTGATACAATTTCCAATAAAAAAATTATTGTCAAATTTTTACTATCAAAATAAAATTAACATCGCTGCAAATTTTACATCGAACTCTGTAGACGTTGTAGAAGGTTCATTACAATTTGCAACTCTTCGTGTGAGTGGCATATTGTTGTAATAGTCCAGTCAACGAATTTTCAATATGGGGGGTGTAGACTACATGGAGGGCGGCAGAATTTTTGACTTCAAGGATGGGTTTGGGGTAGTTAGGAGGTAAACATACTAAAAGTCCCCGACCCTAGGAGGTCAGCCTTGCGGTGGGGGGGCTTCCGGAACGCCCTAAATTTTGACTTCTTTTGGTTTTTCGCTTATACCTCGAAAACTATTGGTCCTAGAGAAAGAAATATTCTCACCTTTTTGAAAGCTGACAAAATTTCCTGTTTTTTACTCTTTTACAACAAAAAGTTTCTATCTTCAACCGTTTTCGAGTTATCCGCTTCTGAAAATCGCCGATTTCCGAAAAACACTGTTTCGGGTCATATTTTTCGTCATACTCTGCTTTTAACACCTCGAATCTTCTTTGTAAAGTAAATTGTAATTTGCACATTATATTCTTGTTAGGCACCTACTAAGTACATAACAATCAACGTTTTGCAGTTAAGCAAAAATGGATTTTAATTTTGTTACTTCATTTCATTTCAGAATGTGCAATGGGCGCGTTTAGGGAATGCAACGGTTGGCAACAGTTGCGAGTAGCGGTTCTCTAAACGACAGCGCTGAAAATGTGCCAATTGTCAACTGTTGGATGTTTTAGTCAGCAGTGAAACTTAACCTCACTTTCTTTCATCAAGTCCTCGCTCCTAGCCCTGCCGCTTCAGGGGGAAGGAGGTTGGAATAAACATCGGTTTGAACTTTTCCTCTGCCAGGTTTTATCAATAAAATATTGCAGTAAACATCACTGCGATGAGAAAATGCCTAATATATTTTTTTATTTTTTTCCGCATATTTTGGTATCTTCATTTTAAGTGGTCACACTGTATATTTAAGGAAATGTATAGATTTCGACAAAATATTACGTTAGTAAATACGTCAAGTGTTGTAAAATAAAGATTGTTTTGTGACAGTGATTTATTAGTAGACCACGGTAAACCGTTTTGATATAAACATTTCAGATACATAATTAATTTATTTATTAATTATCGATTTTCGCTGGCGAATATCTCTGAAACTATAACACATATGAAGAAAATGAATATGGACGTTCTTGTAGGAAATTTAATATAATTTAATGTTACATAGAAAAATGTTTCACATACGACAGATCGTTTCCGGATTATAAGCGAAGAAACGAAAAAAGGGACCTTTCCACCCCTCTCCCCCCTGAAGCAGCAGGACTAGGGGTGGGGACTTTTAGTATGTTTACTTCCTAACTACCCCCAACACACTCCTGAAGAGGAAAATTCTGCCCCCTTCATGTCCTTTATACTCATTCGTTGACTAGACTATAAACATTTTTTTATTCGTACATACCTACCATTTTTCTAACAAATAATCTTCAATAAAGACTTAAGTAAGCCATGAAAACAAAAGTTACTGCAAGTGTCAATTTACTGTTGAACGTAAATAAGTTATTCAGTTCAAAGTTCATGTGAATGCTGATTTAATGTTAGATAATAAGTCAAGTGTAAATTTTTCTGTAATAAATATGGTTAGGCGTTTAACTAAGAGAGAAGAAGTGGAGTCGATTCGCTTAGTCGGTGATAAATCATCATGACCGTCAGCCTCCTATTCGCCATACAATCGTGTTTGTTGAATTCAACTATAAAGACCGTTCGCACAGTAGGTACGAATTTGCGTTAACAAAGGCTTTTTTCCCGGACATTTTTCACAGTTCGGCTTTCTTTAATAGAACCGGGCAGAGTTTGTTGTCGCTTATTTCGCCGAGTAATTATAGATATTTCAAAAGTTATTAGGTTATTATTGTCGGCTATCTCTTTTCATACTACTTTTACCACGTCTCGGTGCAGACTTTCATTAAATTACCAAATACTGTATGTGGACCGCGAATAATTTATCAAAATTGTCGCTTCAACTATCCTTGAAATCGGTAAACGTCAAAAAATGCCACTTTCCATTCGTTCGTGCCGAGCTGAATTTTTGAATTTTAATGTGCAATTTACCATCAGGTTTAACTGGAAGTCTTCCTCTTTACGTCGCGACATCGTATGGCCGTCCCGATAGTGTTTTTCGAAAAATATGGACGTGTCAAGATCGCATGTTTTTGTAATTTTTTCGGTTCCATAATGCAAGGTGTTTTTTTACAATTTTTTGCAT
The DNA here is from genome assembly GCA_936432065.2 of Rutpela maculata. NCBI lineage: Eukaryota > Metazoa > Arthropoda > Insecta > Coleoptera > Cerambycidae > Rutpela > Rutpela maculata. Next base: position 53,274,725 of record OW386287.2, on the reverse strand, counting down.
ATATCTCCGAAACGGTGACAGTTAGCTCAAAAAAAAAATTAAGTCAAACGAGCAGTTTTCACTAAGAATCTTTTGCCCGTCTCAGAATTTTAATTTTTCTTTCCGTTACAGAGATATTTACTGAAATATTGGCGATGTCGGGCAAAAAATCGTAAATTTTATGCTTCAATAATTGTCAAATTCTTAATCTTGGCTCCTACGCAAAAAGACTACTCTTGCTAATTCACCTAGAATTAAATTTTCTAAAACCCATTTTTTTATTTTTTGAATTCCGACAAAAAATGAGGAAATTAGATAGGCCGGAAATGGGAACTTTTTTTTTCCGGTAAATTTTCGCCATTTTGTCGCTGTAATTAATCGTTAATCTACCGAAATCGATTTCATATACGATGTCCGCTTAATATCATGTATTACCTACATGCTTCATTAATCTCGGTCCTTCAAAACGAAGGTCTCTGGGAAAAAATATTTTTTTATGATTTACATGCATTTTGCAGGCACACGTGAAATTACCTACATTTCCTCGATTATCTCCATAATTATCGGTTTTTTCGAAAAATTTGTAGACAACATGTAAAGAAAATTGATTGAGCTTTCCAACACTTTTTTTAGTTTTTCTCTAGAGTTATGACGGAATATACGCGCGTCTTCGCATTTCCCAAAATTCATGACATTCACTTGCCAAATGACAAAGCTGCCGTTCATTGGACGGCGAATTGGATCGATAATAATCATATGTCATTTGGTTCATCACAGAAGCAAAATGTGATGTACATGGTAATTTTCTAATAGTGACAGAGGTTTTCATTGATTTCGCTGATAACTCGGGAACGGTTGCAGATATCGACTTGATAGGAATGTACAAAGTCAGACTATAATTGAACCTGTTGGTGGAAAAAGGACCCAAGTCCAGATGACGTCACCACAAAGTCAAATTCTTACAACAGACGAACGGATACAGATATCAACTTAATATTTGAAACCTAAATAGAACTAAAGAAGAAAAATTGACAGAGACAGACTATAACTGAATCTATTGGTGAGAAAAAGATCCAAGTCCAGATGACGTCACCACAAAGTCAAATTTTTACTACAGACGAACGGATAACTTGATATTTGAAACCTAAGTAGAAATAAATAAGAGGGATAGGCAAAGACAGACAATAATTGAATCTGTTGGTAGAGAAAGGACCCAAGTCCAAATGACGTTACAAAAATGAAAAATTCTTACAACAGACGAACGGGTAAAGATATCAAAAAAATAATTGTACAAGGTGGGTCTCGAAAAATTTTTTTTTCATTTTTCAAAAAATGTCAAATGTTTAGAAAGTGTCAAATTTTCGTGACAAAATAATTTTTTTTTAAATGGCATTCATTTGCAGCTCATTCTTAGTGAATGAGCTGCAAACAAACAAATGAATAATACTTGACAAATTTTCATTAAAAAATGTACAGATAAAGTCAAAATGAAAAAGAAATTAATAAAAGCTCATTTTTGGTACATAGACAACAATATTGCAAAGGAACAAAACCCGATCAATCTACGTTCAGAATCTGAACCAAACAATTACTCAGTGTCAATGATCGGAATCTGTAATAAAGATTTTCTGTGTCAATCTATGGTCGAAATCTGAACTAAACATTTACTTATTTCGTCACTTTTTTGAATATGAGCGCGACGAAAACTGACCAAAAGTTTTAATCAGCAAGGAATGAAAACTCGTGTAAACTTGCATACAACGGGCTCGAAGTTGTCACGATAACATTATGATGAAAGAATGTTTATAACAATACACCACTCACATAAAGAGTTGCAAATTCTACAGAGTTCGATGTAAAATTTGCAGCGATGTTAATTTTATTTTGATAGTAAGAATTTGGTACCTAACTAACGTTTTATTGCAAACTTTATCAAGGTGCCGACGTCGGAGGTTGCTGCAAAACGAAGAGAGTGTGTTAGTTACGAATGCGGACATTTGCAATCCACATCTAAACATGTTACTATTTTTTCGAATCCTTTTTAGGTAAATAACAATTGGTTTAGTCGTAAATTATAAAAAATGCACCGTGCCGTCATCGGATAGAGTTGCAAATTTACAAAGTTATGTAAGGCGACTTTAGCAAGTACACTGTCGTTTTGCAAGCATGTTTTTCTTGTAAAATTAGATGAAAAAAATGTTAATTAATGACATTTGATTATTATGTCGAAGTCACAAGTTGCTGCAAATTTAACATCATATTTTGAATATTATAATACAAATTTTATCAAATTTGAAGCAATGTTACATTATTTTTCGCCGAGATATCGCTTAATTTAAATTTTCGCGATTTTAACAATGTTGCCGACCTTGAATCGAGTTGCAAAATTTTAATCGATTAGTACTTCATCACATGACAAAGTTTCAAAAATGTTTGAATTAATGTTAAATTTTATGGTTTTCACGTCTCTATTGACTGGCCTATTACCGCTGAATAATCTTAAGCATAGAATTTAAATGATCCTCATTGAAATAATCTTGTATAGCTATATAACGATTTTTTAAACTTTACTGTTGACTCAATATGATTAGAATATCCTCAATATTAATGTTTGTCTTTTACTATATGTACATGTACTTTGTATTTTACTATTTTAATTGCTTTTGTTATGTATATCGACTTGTGTAAATGCTTTATGTATATATGTTACCAATAAACTATCTATATATATATCTATCTTCTATGTATATTGTACTACAGGAATAATAGACCATCTACCCCGAAAGGAATCAAATTGATTGCTGAAGTGAAAAAACTATTCTATTTATAAACTTATGATCACTATATACCTACATACAAATAAATACCAATAGTGTCTGTGTGTCTAGGATATACATTTATTATACGGCCGTATACTATATCTAGACTTAATTTCAACAGCTGTGCCTCATTACGAGGCATCGAAATCTAAATTGAAACTCTGACGTACATTTTCACTTTCATTTGTGCTTAGTATTTTGTAATTGCGAAAAATAACCGCACTGTTTATTTTTCTGACACACTCTCCGCCAAACACACATTATAGGCTTGATTTAATGACGCAATAACCATGCACTCAATGCCAGGATATATACTCGTGCCAATAAACACCAAACTTATTGGCCAATTGACGAGGCTTATAAATTTCCCTATAAAATAATTATTGTAATAACTCAACGAATGATTTTTGCCATGCCTTTTCAAGTTTGGTATGAACATTTCTTGTTAGCCAGGCAATTTTTTTTAAACTTATTATTTTTATATTTTAAAAAAGATTGTTGATTATTGCTGTACACATCACAAAAATTATGGCAGAATTTTTGACCCTATTAATATTTGCATATCAAATATTTTTAAATTGATATTTGACTACTTACTCACTCTCACTTCCCTTATAACTTTTTAGTTTTTATCCAATTTGAACCAAATTTTCCTCAAGGATAGAATAAGAAAAAAGTAATTTAAAAAAGTCAGTCGCCAGTTTGAGTTTTTAAGAAGCAGTCATTTGGAAAAACGGCAAATACTACAATTTTGGTAATTATCCGATTTCAACCAAATTTTGCTCAGCGACTTATTTCCAAAAAACCATTCGCCCGTTTCGAATGCAAAGCTACCTGCGATAACAACATAGAGCCTAAAATCATATTGGAAAATTTTGCTAATAAAATTTCAGAATAGCCCAAAAAACTTAAATTCAAATTTAAAGAATATTGAAATTTTGTTTAAAAAGCTTCAAAAATGCTATTTTATTGATTTTAGTGTTTTGAAAGGCGTGTTGTGACAATTTTATTTGAAATAAATCGTGACCTGTTGAGTAGTTGTCAAATAATTTGTAAGTTCTCTTTTTTGCTTTTTCCGTGTGCTGCACATTTTTTGTTTGTAATAATGCTTACAATCACCTAAAAAGTAGAAATAATGAGGTTAGTAGGTGATAATGTCAAATCAGCAAGGAAAAAAACAAAATTTGATAATCAGCATCTAGACCGGCTACCAATAAATCATGTAAAAGTTTGACGATTTATATTTTATTCAATAGAACGGGCATAGTGTGCAACAAAAAAGAAAAACGTGAGGGATTATGTTGGTAAAGCAGAAATTGTTCAGTTAGTGACAGAAGATCCAAAATGCAGCAAAGTAATACAGTAGTAACTTTGTACATCCTAACTAACTAACGTTAAAGTTTACGACCTCGGCAGACCTTCGGGTCTTAGTCAAAAATCGAAAAAACTGCGAGATTTTTGTTTTTTTTTTCAGTTTTTGTCGATTTTGACACCTACCTACTTTTTTGTAAAACTAATTTAGTATTTTTTAAAAGTAGACTAAATTTGCTACAAATTGGTACCAGAGTGGACTCTGTAGATTAGGGATGGGACGGATGTGCTTTTGGCCGGATAACCGGATACAGTATATCCGGCCAGTTCAAAATCCGGTCCTGCCGGATAATCCGGCCGGATATCCTGCTTTTTCAAGCAGTCGCTTTATCTACGAGCAGGTCGCGATCTTTACAATTAAATTCAAGTCGCACCCGTATTGTCCTGTCCTGCCAATCTTGCACACTACTGCAAGTAATTGTAATTACACGAAATGCGCATGGTACACCAGAACAGAACTAATAATAATTAATGATAAATATTTATATTGTGTACTTGGTTCTATCCACAGTTATGGTGTTTTTGTATTTATTATACTCTTCGCAAATACTAAAAACAAAGAGCATTTGATCGGCACATTTCTCGCAGACAAAAAATTTTCATATCATTATGTTAGTGAACGAATTGTGAACCACTTTCAAACTGTCCGTCCGTCCGTCCGTCACGTTTCTTGTAAGCACGATAACTCAAGAAAGAAAAATCCAATTGTACTGAACTTTGGAGAGTAAGTTAGTGTTAGCTAGAGGAAGTACCTTATTATTTTTAAACAATCGATCGGTAAATAAATGTTATTAATGGTTTAAATTTGAAAAAAAATTTTTTTCGATTTTTATGTTTTTGTAATTGAATATAAATCTAGTCGAATGATATTTCATTTTAATATCTAAATATTTATATATTTTACAAATATACATTTCATAATGTAATATACAACCGTGAAAATATGATTTTAGCTCGTGTCTTATAATGTAAAAATGTACATTTTTTACGTGTAAGGTGATGGTGTAGTTCTTACGCTTTTGACTAGGACTCCAAATGGGAATCCAAACGGGTTCGAAACCCAAATGGAGTTTGGAATGGTTTTTTTTTTAATTTTTACTTTATTTTACAGTCTTACCAACTTCGTTGGTTAGTAAAATTAAAAATGTCTAAAACTAACATTATTTACAAAAAAATAAAGAGTATCCTATAGAATGTGTAACAATTATATATAATGTTTAGTGAACAGGCGAAGAGTACGTTTTTAACTTGTTAATATTATGATTTTCTAAGGAACTTCATTCTCAGAAGAACCAGCAACCGGAATCTGTCTTTTGAAATTACATGCATTTTGTGTAATTAGACATCAAATTAAAAAAAGAGTAATTTCTCGGGATCGTTAGTAGTTGCTGTTTTTGTCATTAGCAATACAATGGAGAAAAATAGCTATACATATCTCTACCACCACTATTGTATTCGCGAAAAATTTGATCTTAGGCCAGTAATATATTTTCTTGCACCCTGAGTGGGTCTATGTCCAGAGCGAGATCAAACTATGCCTACGATTTTTTTGATTTTTTGATCTTTTGTTTTCAATGTTATTTAATATATTATATATATCCACATTATCGATATGTAGACCTATTTAAGAATTTAAGACTTATTTTTTTATATTTGTTATTTATTTTGATTGTAGTTTCTAGTTCATTGTGAATTTTATAAATATTTTGATATATAACTGACAATTAATAAATAACATTTGGTTTCATGCATTTTGAACAGTTTTTATTTGGCCGGATGTTGACCGGATATTTTTTCATATCCGGCCGGAGCCGAATATCCGGTTTGGAATCCGGATTGGCCGGATGCAGTAGCCGGACCGGATATCCGTCCCATCCCTACTGTAGATCAAATAGTATCCGAGATACAGCTGCACAAAAGTCTTGCAAAATTTTCATTTTTCGACATTTTTAACAGTGTTTAACTTAAAAATCTGTGAAATACGTACTACTAGTATAACTAGGTTCAGAAAATTCATTTTACCCGGAACCCAAGCCCCAAATGGGGTCAGAGGGGCCAAAAATGGATGTGTTTTGATTATAGCAAATAATTTCATTTTTCCGATGTAGAGTCACATCCACTGAAGGCATGCAGAAATAAAAAGAGTTCAGGAGACTTGTATTTCGAGGAGGCATTTGAATAAGTCGCGTCCGGGTTTTTTCCTCTCCCACATTTTTGGAAAATGTGTTTCGTTGTAATGCCAGTGAGAATGACATACTTGTCATAAAATCGTTCTCTTGTCATAAAAATCATAAAAAAAATTTGTTTCCGTTACCATTTTCAACCATGCATAAAATTGTTAAACCAATTTAAAATTTAATGCAAATCAGAACATTAAAATTTGGCGAGTTTTTAAAAGAATTTCGTTTGATTTCGATTCTTTTGCGCAAGATGTGCATGTCTTCTTTAAATATAGGTAAATAAATTATACTTACAATTCATTTTGTAAATATTTTATTTTATCTCCTATGCTTAATCGAAATTTGATGTAGTTACATCTGACATTGTAACGAAACACATGTTATGGCTCTCTTTAAAAAAATTGTTATCCCGAATTTTGAAAAAGTGGGCTTAAAGAAATATTTTTTAAAACAATTGCCAAAAGAGAAAGGATTTTCACATAACGTTACTACCTAAATACAAAGTATTATAACATATTTTCATTTTCAATAAAAAACTATTAATACTCACATCCAGCCAATCCAGGAACGACTTTCCTCTCTTACGCGCAGATTTTGTCAAAAACATCAAAATAAAAATATAATAGATGAGTATTGTATAAGAAGAAATGCCAGAAGAAGCAGACATATCTATCCTGCAAATACCCTTTGGGAGAAAATCACATCGCTGGGATAATCACCACGAAATATACAGCACACATATATGCATGTTTTTTTTTATATACATATACAGGGTGTCCCGAACCTCCCGCCTTCCCCTTTAGGTGCTAATTCTCCATGCAAAAATAGTAAGAAAAGTTCCTATAAACATGTGTCCGGAAATGCTTCCTAGGGGAGCTACGGCCCTCTAAGGATGGCGCAAAAATAGATGTTTTTACTAATTATCTTGGAAATGATTTGGGTCAACTTTATGAAACTTGGTTAACTTTTTTCGATTAATAAAGGTTATTGTTTTACGCCTACTTTGAAAAATAAATAATGTGCATTTAGCAAACGAACACGCAATATTTCGTTTAGACCGCCTTTACTCGAAAACGGCTTGCCATATGGCTAATTGTAAAGAGGCCCTTTTTTATGCAGAATTAACCAGCTAATTCGCTAGTGTTGATGCAGTAAACGGATAAGTATGCTGAGCACTCTTTGTACCCCATAAATAATCATACGTATCGCAATAATGTTTTTAAGTTACTTTTACTTTATGTTTTGTATTTTTCAAAATTTCAACCGGTAATTTAACATAAAAATCAATTTTGCTAAAGGACGTCCGCTTCTGTACAACATTTTATGTAGTTTTACGGTGTTACGATACTAAAACTAAATTGAGATTGCCCAACGAGCTAAGCAACCAGTTGAATTTGAGTTATTTGTTAACCACAACAACGATGCATGGTCAGTTTCGACTGTAAACTTAGTGCCTTCACAAAGCTACGAAATTTTTATACTGCGAAAAGTAAACTGTATAATTCTTTTTCCACGGAGTATTTATGTTCACATTTATTTAATGACCTACTTGCGTAAGCAACGGGGTGGGTGTTCAGTTCCGTCAGAAGCTTGATAAAAATTTGGAGTAGATGATACCGGTGCAGAAGTTAAACGGACTTTAATGTCCTTAAATGCATCATCAGCTACTAATATCCAAGTTATATACAGACCTTTCTTTCATCCAAATTAAAAATACCAGCTAACAAGATAAGTGAGTCGTTTCATCTCCATATTGTTCCTTGGAACCGAGTCATTCATTTGCCGAGTCAGTTCTTAATCCTTGTTGATCAACAACAAAACCTATGGAAAAATCGAGAGTAGCTATAAACATACCATCAAGAGAACAACAAAAAACTATTAATACTCACATCCAGCCAATCCAGGAACGACTTTCCTCTCTTACGCGCAGATTTTGTCAAAAACATCAAAATAAAAATATAATAGATGAGTATTGTATAAGAAGAAATGCCAGAAGAAGCAGACATATCTATCCTGCAAATACCCTTTGGGAGAAAATCACATCGCTGGGATAATCACCACGAAATATACAGCACACATATATGCATGTTTTTTTTTATATACATATACAGGGTGTCCCGAACCTCCCGCCTTCCCCTTTAGGTGCTAATTCTCCATGCAAAAATAGTAAGAAAAGTTCCTATAAACATGTGTCCGGAAATGCTTCCTAGGGGAGCTACGGCCCTCTAAGGATGGCGCAAAAATAGATGTTTTTACTAATTATCTTGGAAATGATTTGGGTCAACTTTATGAAACTTGGTTAACTTTTTTCGATTAATAAAGGTTATTGTTTTACGCCTACTTTGAAAAATAAATAATGTGCATTTAGCAAACGAACACGCAATATTTCGTTTAGACCGCCTTTACTCGAAAACGGCTTGCCATATGGCTAATTGTAAAGAGGCCCTTTTTTATGCAGAATTAACCAGGGAATCATAATCAGGGATTAAAATACTAAAAATGTCAAATGGAAACATTAATACGTAGAAACAAAGAACACCGACTCCTCGTTTCTTCGTCCCTGGATAAAATTTATTTTGGCTAATACTGTAAAACAATAACCTTTATTAATCGAAAAAAGTTAACCAAGTTTCATAAAGTTGTCCCAAATAATTTCCGAGATAATTAGTATTTTTGGGCCATTCTTAGAGGGCCGTAGCTCCCTTAGGAAGCATTTCCGGACACATATTTTCAATATTTCCATCTTTTTTAAAAACTTCTGTAGTTATCCCACTTTATAAGGGCGGAGAGGTAGATAATCCATCTAACTTCAGACCCATCTCACTAATCCCTACGTTAGCAAAAATTATCGAAAAATTAGTTAAAAAAAGGGTTGTAGAATTTTTGTCCTCCTGCAACCTACTAAGTGATCAACAATTTGGATTTCAAAAGGAAAAAAGTACAAATGATGCAATGTTCTCATTTTTAAGTCAGATTTATGCCGAAATCAATAATGGGGAGGCAGCGGCTGCAATTTTCTGCGATTTATCGAAAGCCTTTGACTGTGTCCAGCATGAAATATTGTTACGAAAGCTCGAGCATTATGGCTTTCGAGGCACCACCTTAAAGTGGTTTCAGTCATACCTATCAAACCGTAGCCAAATAGTTAGAAATCCAAATTATTCTAATAAACTAAATATAAAGTATGGGGTGCCCCAAGGTTCCGTTCTTGGTCCAATTCTTTTTTTATTATATATTAACGATCTGACAAAAATTAATATTGAAGGAAAATTTACTTTATTTGCTGACGACACCACCATATTGTGGCACAATAAAGATGCTAATGTCCTTCAGCAAATGGTATCAGCCGATATAAATAAGGTCAAAGAGTGGTGTGACTCCAATTTGCTTTCTTTCAACATTAATAAAACAAACATAACTACATTTCATTGCAATTTAACAAACATCCCCCTAGGTAACCATTTTCTAGAAAATAAACCCTGCTCAAAATTTCTTGGACTAAACATTGACTGCAAGTTAAAATTCAACGAGCACATTAAAATACTTAGTAACAAACTAGCATCCGGAACCTACGCTATCAGAGTGATCACAAATGAACTGGGTTATGCAGCTGCTAAGACTGCTTATTTTTCATTAATCGAATCACACCTAAGGTACGGCATTGCCTTCTGGGGAGTATCCAGTAAATATCTTATACAAACAATATTTGTAATTCAAAAACGTGCTATTCGCTACCTGTATAAAACTAGAATTCGTGAATCATGCAAGCCACTGTTCTTGACACATAGAATTCTTACTGTGATATCCATTTACATTCTAGAAACAGTTTGTTTAGTTCATAAGCATAGAAGTAATATCATAAGTACTCCCTCCATACATGTAACTCGGCAAGTCAATAATGTTGCTCTGCCAATTCCCAGATCCACCCTAGTCAAAGACTCAATTATTTACAATGGCTATAAGATGTTCAATCACTTACCAAATAATATTAAAGAAATAAGCTCAAATACAAACTTCAGAAAGGCGGTTAAAAGCCTGTTAATTGTTAAACCTTATTATAACTTAGACGAGTACTATAATGACACATTGTAATTAGACATTAACTACCTTATTTTATCGTCTTTTTTGACTTTTTATATTAGCTATTTTTATTATTGTATTAAAATTTATATGTAATCTGCGTTTTGTATTTATGTAATGTAGGTGCACTGTGTAAACTATATATGCTATGTACCTATGCTTATTTACTTTGTTAATGAGAAACTCTTTCTTCTGAACAATAAAGTATATTTTGATTTGATTTGATTTGATTTGATTTGATTTATAGGAACTTTTCTTACTATTTTTGCATGGAGAATTAGCACCTAAAGGGGAAGGCGGGAGTTTCGGGACACCCTGTATATTTAAACGTTAAATATTCTTTTTTGTTTATATAAATACAAATGAACTTACTATATTAATTCATGTATACTTGTTAAATGACATTAAGATGGAAATCGAAACGGGCTGAAGGACCTCGGGCAATTGGCCTTTGAAACGTATCAGCTCATTTCAATAAAGTTCAACTATTAATATAATATAGCTTCTAGTTCATTTTTCAGGCCTTAAAACTCAAATTTTGTGTCATAAAATGTCATAAAAAAAATTTGAAATATAGTGGTAGGAGGCCTGGAATGACTAGATCTATGTCTTCACCAGCGATCACGACAATATCATGCAGCTGCAATGCGTGTAGTTGCAAAAAATCTGGATTAAAATGTTCGACGGTTTGCTCGCATTGCAGTGAACAGTCATGCGATAATGCTTCTAATTTAAGTATAAATACACTCCCCAGACCTCGAAGAAGAATCAGACGACGAGGCGTTGGATAATTTTTTCTGGGCTCTAGAAGAAGAAGAAAAGGAGATAAGAGAGAACACGACACAGACAACACGGACGAGACGGACGACACTCCCGGACCGTTCAAAAGATAAAAGTTGTTTAAACAGATAAGCTGTTTATAACTGATTTTTTTTATATATATTTTTTAAATATTCCTTCCTCTTTTCCGATCCATTCACTATAATAGTACTATATATTGGGGGGGGGATCATTTTTTGGCCCCCATTTGGGGCTTGGGTTGGGGGTAAAATGTCGAAAAATGAAAATTTTGCAAAACTTTGAACAGCTGTATCTTGGATACTATTTGACCTACAGAGTCCGCTCTGGTACCAATTGGTAGCAAATTTAGTTTCCTTTTAAAAAATACTAAATTATTTTTACCAAAAAAGCAGCCCTTAGGTGTCAAAATCGATAAAAACTGAAAAAAAAAATCGTATTTTTTTTTGGATTTTTGACCAATACCCGGGGGTCTGCCGAGGTCGTAAACTTGGATTTAACATTAACTTTTAATACTATACAACATATTAAAAAAGCATAGGTACCTGATTTAACGTCAGGTAACCTCTTTTTTTGATGTCAAGGTTACTGGATTAAAGTGCAGGATAAGGAAAATGTCAGTTTCAATTTTTTTAAAAAGGGTTTCTTTAACCTAATCTTATTCGTACGTCAATTTATTGCGATATTGAAATTATCCCGCATTCCCGATCGACAAGTTATGCAAATGTGAGATAATTCGCTAGTGTTGATGCAGTAAACGGATAAGTATGCTGAGCACCCTTTATACCCCATAAATAATCATTTATACCCTATATACGTATCGCAATAATGTTTTTAAGTTACTTTTACTTTATGTTTTGTATTTTCAACCGGTAATTTAACATAAAAATCAATTTTGCTAAAGGACGTCCGCTTCTGTACAACATTTTATGTACTTTTGCGGTGTTACGATACTAAAACTAAATTGAGATTGCGCAACGAGCTAAGCAACCAGTTGAATTTGAGATATTTGTTAACCACAACAACGATGCATGGTCAGTTTCCACTGTAAACTTAGTGCCTTTACAAAGCTACGAAATTTTTATACTGAGAAAAGTAAACTGTATAATTCTTTTTCCACTAAGTATTTATGTTCACATTTATTTAATGACCTACTTGCGTAAGCAACGGGGGTGTTCAATTCCGTCAGAAGCTTGATAAAAATTTGAGGTAGATGAAACCGGTGCAGAAGTTAAACGGACTTTAATGTCCTTAAATGCATCATCAGCTACTAATATCCAAGTTATATACAGATCTTTCTTTCATCCATATAAAAAACACCAGCTAACAAGATAAGTGAGTCGTTTCATCTCCATATTGTTCCTTGGAACCGAGTCATTCATTTGCCGAATCAGTTCTTAATCCTTGTTGATCAACAACAAAACCTATGGAAAAATCGAGAGTAGCTATAAACATACCATCAAGAGAACAACAAGCAAAAAGGTTAAGATAAGGTCCAATAACTTCTAATAACTCCAATAACGTCCAATAACTACTCTGATTACTCTGAAGGAGCTGGCGATTGGCCTTTTCCACTGCGACCCCTTAGGGCTCACTATCCAAACATGGTCTTCCTAGACTTCGAGTCTGTTGATAAGGACCCCCAGGTACGGTTATCAGCCTCTGTCTTTCTCTCGCCTAGCCGCCTCAGTCCAGTCAGGCTTTTACAGCTCAGCATATGGACTGAGATCTCCAATGAGAACTTGGTTCGGTTCGGCTTAACGGTAATTAAATTTGGATGTTAGAAACTCCTGTCTGCCGAGTGCCGGCGCCCAGATCGGAGGCCACACAGAGAGCTGTTATCAAAGGCTTAGGTAAGTTTCTACTGTCAAAATAAATACGATATTCGTCAAACCATTTTTAAACCACAATGGACTCGATCAAGGAGGTCTAGATGGTTGAATCACACATCTTGAACATTTAATCAATTTCAGTGTTACCTGATTATTTAGGTACTGTTGCACAGCAGGCGATAAAGGGCATTGTCTCTGGTTAATAGGTATAGTTAGTTCTACTGTTTCAATGCGATGAGGTAGTAGATGCGTGAGGCCAATTCTGTCAGAAGTAATTTCGAAAAATTTTAATTAGTTTACTTAAAGCTTCCCTTTGATTTGAAGATAAATTGTACAGTCCAAATAGCATTAACAGTAGCACAGTGTAGGTAAAACTTTACGTATCATTGGGCTTGTTTGGCATCAATTTTACCCCTACCAATCGTATGGCAAATGAATTTTGTCTTATGGTTTACTTAAACGGGGTTTCAAAGTGCTGTAATTGCACAATTTTTAAGTATAGTTCCGTCACGGAACAAGTGCTAGATGAAATTTATTGTTATACCAAAAAAGTCCACCTACATTTATTACATATTTCAAAAAAGTTATCTCGCCGTATCTATCCACTGCTGGTATAGCTATTGGCTTGATTAATAAGCTTATTTGACAGCATAAAAACAAGTGGTACTATCGGTAATTAATCAACAGGTCTATCACTGTTTTTTTAATATGAAATTTTGTGCTCTACAAAATTGTGAATGTACAATTTTTCTCACCTCTATCTGAGTCTATCCGTTTTCTCAACGTTCACGCAGGGAGTTATCCCATGCCAATTTTTATACGTTAATTTATCACAAACTGGGCCAGGTCTATTCATTAAATTGAATTTTATACGCCCAATTTAAAGTTATTTTCAAATGCAGGGTAATGATAGCGTTGGCGCTTGGCTGTAATTCCGCTTTGCTCTTAAAGGACTATTATAATAAAATAAATGTCTGCGGAATGCACATAAATTCATAAAATTAGTAGTTGTTTGGGGGCCCACTTCTTGCTTTTGAGAATTCGAGACGACACATGAAGCAGGAAGAGAAGAGTTGGGACGTTTCAGCGTCGTGCTAAATTTAGACCGACGTGTGTATCCACTTGCTTTTATTTGCTTTGATTTCTTTCTTCTTTTTTGTATTATTTGTCTCTCGTCTGCCGCTGTGTGTCGTTTGTGTTGTCATCTCGTCTATATGCTCATTAAAAAAAAAAAACGTGGAAAATTCAATATAAATATTTTGAGATAACATACTTGATTATTTATTGTTTGGCGGCCATTAGATACTCGTAACGGATGTCCGATATTTGGGTTGCCAGAAATCATAAATGTTTTCATTGGCAACGTCCTGAGCGACATATTTATGGTGCTCATTCATTTAGCCGTAAAAAAAATTATGGCTCAAATAAAAATCTAACGAAATAAAAATTTGGAGCTGATTTATTTATTTTTGTTTCAGCACCAGTCCTAGTCAGTTACAAGAGGTTACGTTAGACCACGATGGTACATTTTCAAGTAAGTAACTTATTTTTTCTACTCCCTCGAAAAAAGTAGGCGTTGGTCCTGCATTAGGTGATTATTGGTGGACCACGTCGTACATCGGATAAATGACGTCTCTGTAACGTTATCTTTTTGACGAAATATTGACGTATTTGCAACGTCATTTTTTTCGTGTTGGATGATTTTATGCATTACCACTTAGTTTATTGTAGAAATTATTCTGATATTGTCACATACAGGGTGTAATTAGTTTCATGTCATTAAAAAAAACTGGCAATGGGGACCGTCTAGACAAACAAAAAACCTATGACTTTTTCCTCTAGGGGCACTTTGAAAAAATTACCTAGGTCAAAAATTTGAATGTTAAGATAGGAGACATTTCTGGGACAATGAACGTTTAGTTCCGAATCATAGAAGTTTCTTACTTACTTTTAAAAAGTCATAAAAAAGTGTAAAGATTCCTCGCCGCCGCGCTGCGGGGTCTCCAAGCAAGAAGCGCGGCACTTGATGGAACCGCTTGAACCCAACTTTTTATACCAATTATGAAAATGTAAATAATTCGTTATCTCTTTCTGTACAACCGCAAGCACATGCTGGCCGCAGGGGTTTAATCAGGCCGACCCTTTGAACGCGCCGGATTATTTCTTTGTCGGAATACCCGGTGCTATCTGCACAAATGTCAGAGCATGATTCGCGACCAGACGCGATGATAATAAAGCCTACCCCAATATTCCAGCAGTTCTCAAACAATATTATTAAAAATTTGCGATTTTTTTTCTCTCCAAAACTATGGGCTTTAGACTCCGTGTTTTTTTTGTTTGTCTAGTCGTTTTCCACCACCAGTTTTTCTTTAATGACATGGAATTAATTATACCCTGTATAAACCATTGACAATAAGCGGTCACGCTTTATATTTTAACGAATTTATAAACAACTTGAACTGCAAAGTTGAAATTCAATCGGGAAGCATAGAATATAGTGATTTTCATGGAACTTATAATACACAGGTTAAAGGATCGATGTGGCATAAAAACTAGTGTGTGGTTACTTATTAATTGTCCATCCGTTTACATGGCGGCTCATCCTGTAATCTATCATTCATTGGAAAAGGGGGACCTTCTAAATCCCTTTAAGATTCACGTCATTTTGTATCAAATTAATCAAAAATACCTTAATATGGTCAGATAAGCGCCGGTAAATGGTGTCAATCTAACATCAAGAATGACGTCTCTAGGCTGTGACATGATCACGTAATTTTTACGTCATTGTGACGTCTTTGAAGAGGTCAAAGAGACGTATCGTCTTACCAAAAAATTACGACAAAATGACGTCAGTGTGCTGCCTGGGATATGCGTGTCGAGTAAGCTATTATATTCTAGCCCAGTAAAAGTAGACTTAAGAATGAAAAATAGCATTGATGTAACGTTTTATTGTTGGAGTGAGCCATAAACGGTTATTCATAATCCAAAAAGTTCGAGCCAAAATATTTAGGACAGTACCTCCAAAGTAGCGGTGAAGGGAGTAACATTATCCATAGCAAATATCTCGAAAATTGATGATTTTAGGAAAAAATATCTGCATAACAAATTTAAAGCTTATTAAATTATTTTTCATTTAAGACCAATTTGCATAAAATTTGGTAGATAAAATTAGAATAGGATGGAATCTGTTCAAACTATTTTTTTTCACCCCGTTTCAATAATTCAATATTTATGCACTTTTTTCGTGATTTACACAAAACCCAAACCTGCAATTTTTTTTTTAATAAATAGAAAGTTTAAAACCGTATTCGATTTCCTGTAACTTGGTTCTCTCTTTATCACTCTGTGACAAAACTGTTGACCAAGTTATGGCCAGTTTTTGCAAAAATTCGTGAAAATTGAAAATGTTAATTTAGTCATTTAAATTGCGTTCGGGCAAAAAAAAATCAACATTTTTCCATAGCCTTTAAGAAGATAAATAAGTGGCATATATTTATTAATAGTTATTTACACTATAAGGGAGTTAAGTAGTTTTTACTAGTCGAGGATAATTTTGCGCCCGAACGTAGCGAAGGCTGGCAACAGAATCTGAGACTGGTCAAAGTTATTCTCCTGCGTGGTGTATAACGTTTTATCTGCTCCAACGGCTACGGTTCATGAAAAAAAAAAAACAGATTTTAAATTTCTTGATAAATTTATTTTGACAGTGACACTAAGTAGTTTTTTTTGACATTAATGAATGTCACGTAGTCTGCTTGAAACACTTATTTACCCAAGGGAGGTAAGTATTTCACTTACCTCTCGTCATCAGCAGTATCTAGCACTTTCCCGGTAAAATCAATTTACCTGCTTGAAAACAATGTGATAGTCTACTTACCATAGTGGGAGCGATAAAAGTAATTTATGATTTGATTTGATTTCCCAGCGGTAGGCATTGCTGCTATTCCCAGGAAACATACCGCTGGGTTGAATTAGGGTCATGCTTGTTGCCAGCGACGAGAGCCACATGACGCATGGGAAAGGAATGTATGGTGGGAATTTGTAGGTATGAGATGCATTGCCGTATTGTGTCGTGAAGGAGCGTTTAAGCTCTTTTTTTTCTGTGTTTTTGCTTCTAGACTTCTACCTCTTGTGAGTCTACTATTTCTTCCGTTTCTGAATCCAGTGGAGCATATATCCTTACGATTTTTTTTGTGGTACACTTTTTTTTTTTCTTGCCGTTATTCCAGGATTTTGGTATTTCTTTTACGTATTTCCAGTTTCCAATATAGTATATTTTGTGGTCTGTGTTTACCTCTTTAAGAACTTGATATGAGCGGTTAATATAAACAGGTCAAAATATATTTGCCTAAGAAATTTATTAGACTCTCTATAGCAACCGGTAAAATAAAATAAAGTAAAAATTTTAACAATGGCCAGCTTGTAAAGTAAAATAAAATGGATAGGTACAACAAAACTTATCTTTGATGTTTCTGTTTTCCTTTTCTGGCATTTGCACTGATTTCTTCTTATCTTGTCACGTAGATGAAGGATGTCATTACACTACCCTTCGAGGTATTAATCCCCTACCATGGTCGACCACTTGATTATGAAATGAAAGCACTTCGGTAATGTATCTGACGCTTCACCGGTATTAATTAAATTAAATATCAACTGTATAACATAACTTGTGTCATGTTAATATACATCAATTTGTGCAGATTTTTTTGCGTTTAAATTCAAAATTAATTCAGGATCGAAAAATTTCTTTGCATCGCAACGCCATCTATACCTCAATGTGAAAAGTAACCATTTTTACTCAAAACTGAAGTCGTTTATATATTCTAGTAGATACCTTTTACAGAATTCAAATATCGCTTTTGGTTATCGAGAAAATGGCGCCGGGAGTTTTAAGTGGGCACCCTGTATATCATCAGTTATTAAAAAAATGTAACAAAATGCTGTAAATACTAAATTAAGTGCTATAAATCCAACATCATGTTTTTTCTTCTATTTCCGTGTCTGCATATCAAAATATAAGACAAAAACTGTGATTAGCTTCATCATCCAACCTGAAACTCTTATCAATTAGGTACTCAAACTGGAAAGAACTCAACTAGTGGTCCATTAATAACTTCCTTTGAATGCATAATGCGCTGTCGTTTTGTCTTGTGTATAATTATAATCTACTCCGGCACACCTCGTTATATGTAATTTGGCTCTTCTTTTCACTTATGCTTATTATGTTGGTGCCATGTCTTTCATTGTGTTCAATAACCGAAGCAAGATTTATTTATAAAGTACAGACCCTGTTCGCGTTCTGGAACTTATCAAGACCTAACCCCTTTCATTCAACATAATCTTTGTTTGTTATTTTAAGGCACATTAAAGCTAGTAATAATATTATTAAGTTTTTTTCGATTGTTAATTTTATCATCGAAGGTCGAGAGGTTTATTGATGGGGAAGTGAACACATGGCAAGATGTTTGTTTAGTGCGCTGACAATGGTTTTTCATTTCGTCGTTTGAAAATAGACATTTGTAAATATCCGAAAATTGAAAATCTTGGATAATTATTTCTGTTAACACAAATATTTGGTTTAAGACTGTTTTAAACATTGAACACTTTTTGGTTGTTTTTTAACATGACAAATGACACCAGTGAGGTTAATTTTACCCATATTGATAATACTTTTCTAAAATATACATAATATACATTTCAAATATATAAATGACATAAAAGGTATAACATAACAATATATGTATATGTATAAGAACTGTAAGAATCTTTAAAGGATACCGATAAATGACAGAAGGGAAAGTGCGACAATATAATTTCCTTGGTATCACATAAAAGTAATCAGTTACAGTTTAACTATATTTCAAATATAATTATGCATCTATAAACTATTTTTAAATAGTTCATTTCGCACTAAACTTGCATATCTTCTGATTTATTTATTATACTCTTCGCAAAAACGAAGTATTGATCGGCACATTTCTAAAATCGTAAATATCGCTCGTAGAGAAAAAATTTTCATATCATTGTGTTAGTGAACGAATTCTGAACAACTTTCAAAATGTCCGTCTGTCCGTCCGTCCGTCCGTCCGTCCGTCCGTCACGTTTCTTGTAAGCACGATAACTTAAGGAAGAAAAGTCCGATTGTATTGAAATTTGGAAAGTAAATTAGTGTTAGCTAGAGGAAGAACCCTATTGTTTTTGAAGAAAATCGATCAGTAAATAAAAAAGTTATTAATTATTTAATTTAAAAAAAATATTCTCTTAATTTTACTTCCACATCCAGTGGAAGTATAGTAACGACAAAAAAATTTTAAAAAATTTTTATTGTTCAAATAGGCTTAAAATGTCATGAAACGTCGAGATTTTAAGTTTGAGCGAAAAAAAAATTTCTGTCTGTCGGTCTGTCTGCCTGTCTGTCTGTAACTTTTTTTGTGGGCACGTTTACTCTGGAACCGTTTAAGATATTGACTTGAAATTTGGTACACGTATGTACTTTAGCGAGATCTGGAACTAGATTATATTTTCATGTTGTTTCGACGAAGGGTAAAATGGGGGGGGGTCATTCCATGCCAAATCAACCAATAAAAATAAAATTTTGAAACTTGACTTCTCCGATTTTGATAATTTTTGGTGAAAATGTTGTACCTGTCAACAACATGAAAATTTAAGTTTTTCGATTTTTTTTGATTATTGGTTCTTGAGTAATAAGTCTTTGAAAATTGAAAGAAAGTCAGTAATTTTGGAAAACAATATCTCCAAAACGATAAGAGATATAAGGGTGGGACAAACGTCAATTTATAGTGATTAAGCAATATTTTTCTATTTGAAGTTAAAAAATGTTGTAACCTGAAATTTAAAGGTCGAGGTCAAGGTCACAAATATAAAAGTAATTTTTCTCAAAAAGTATATTTTTGAAAATTATTAAAAAAATTGTATTTGTCCCTGGTGGTCATATCTACCAGTGCATACAATTTCAAAGTGGGGCAACAACGGGAACATTGTACAAAAAATATTATTTTAGGACAATGTGTACTTTCAAGACACTAATCGCAAAGTTTAGTATTTTATTTTGCAACCTATAATTTTGAATTTACATAATCAAAAGAGTTGTTATTATTAATCTTGGAAATAGGTTTGTGTAACCACCCCCACCCCCACGTTTACCTGCCACAACCACTTTTGTCATACATGATAACATGATTGCGATAATAAGCATAATTAAATACTACATGGTAATATAGAATGAAATATGTTGTACGCAAAAAAAAAACATTGATTGGTGGTACCCATGGGCGCAGCCAGGGGGGGGGCATGCCCCCCCCCAAGCCGTCTTCTATGAGCCAAAAAATAAAGAAGCAGTACAAAGCAGTATCTAAATTATTCCTTGAAATAAATATTTTATAATTAATGCCAATATTATCTAATAGAGGAATCTATATACACATCCGTTTTCAACCATTTTCTGAAAAATTTTCCTCATCCTCTGGGGAGGCCGGATCTATTGCCCCCCGCCCAAGATGAATTTTTTTGCTGCGCCACTGGTGGTACCTAATACAAAAATTTGTTTGTTTAATAATTGTTATTTATACAATTTTGAAGCCGTATCAGATAATGCCATTTCAGCTTTACTAAACTTGTAGACCCTTCCAGTTTCAGTGACAGCATCCACTTTAAGTTAGTATTGTTTTTGGGCTGACATTTAAAACCTCAGGTTTATTTGGATACAGAAATGATCGGGAAGGGTCACTTGGATGTGGTGGTTGTCACCTCCTCAGTTTCGTCATTTTTACCTAGTACCCACGAGGCAGGACCCTGGATTTTTTTTGGGGGGGGGACTAACAAAAAATATTTGTAAATGTAAATATACACTTTTTTTAACAATTTCCACGAAAGGTTAGCTTTTGAATATGAAAAGTATATATTTTCTGGGTACAGCCTTGAGTACACATCCTAGCCACCAGAAATCATCATACATGGCAGTGACAAAGCCAGAAATTTCCTCAAATTCAATATTAGGTAAGCCATCTCCAAGGTTAAATTCAGTACTCTTACTGCTATTTAAATAGAGTTTTCCTCTCAAAACCATATCTTTCTTAGGTATGAAACAATGGTATTGTTGAATTCCAAGAACAGGTTTCACTTTGTCAAATCTGCTTTCAAGAGATAAAGTATAAAGTATTCTGCTGATGGTCATCATCTGTGCAATAAATAATTAAAATTTGATCAGAGTAAGATCGTTATAGACTTGCTTTCGCCGCAAGTCGTTTTACAGTTCCACCTAGTCCATCACATACATTTTTGCCATGACTGGTAGCTAAAAATGCCATTCTGCG
This sequence comes from Rutpela maculata, assembly GCA_936432065.2. Classification (NCBI taxonomy): domain Eukaryota; kingdom Metazoa; phylum Arthropoda; class Insecta; order Coleoptera; family Cerambycidae; genus Rutpela; species Rutpela maculata. The sequence continues at coordinate 53,253,333 of OW386287.2, read as the reverse complement.
TTTACGTTATAATAATCAGACTCGCGAAAACACATATTTAACATATTTTGTCGGTTCTTATCCATTGCTCTATTGATAATATTAAGTAATATAATTTAATTTGATTTAAAATGTTCAAAACCTGATAAATATACACCTAATTATGCACTATCCGCGGCAAACGACGGGTCTAGGCTGGTCGCGCGCCAGGTCTGAGCGACGCGGTTAGGCGATATTTTATGCAGCGCATGTACCAACACTTTTATTATTTATTTACTTACTTATTTGTCGTCGCCCCACTTTCAATATTGGCACAGAGGTACAGGAAAGTTCAGTTAATATTACTTAATTTTTTGAGTTGAAAAAAAAAATTACTTTTTTAGATAATACCATTTGAGTATTTATGATCTTGAGAGTGACCTTGAAACAAAGAAATTATGTCAATTTTTTAAATAGAAATAAACTTTAGTCCATTAGCTACAAAACGAGTGCTTACACAAAAAATTTCTTCTTCAGCATCCTGAGATAATAATTATTAAAATACCCCCGTTGTAATAAAATGTGTTAATTTTTTATTCTTTTGAGTCCTATAGAAAAAAAACTACTCGTCAGAAAAATTTGAAATTATGGATTTTTAATACCTTCGAGGGGTTAAACATGTGCACCAAAATTCGTTAAAATCTGAGTGGTAAATTTTTTTTGCTTGGTTGATTTGATATGGAATGGGTAAATCAAGCAGGTAAGAGTCGATAAAATTGGTATTTAGTATATACAAGAGAAGCTAGGGTCTCAAAAAATTTTTTGGCAATAGCCATCCCCATTACCACCCCCACCCCCTTATTAAAGGGGATGAAAAAAATTGTGATTTAGTGTATGTACAAGAATCAGAAACCTCAAAAACCTACTTCATCCACCCCCACCCTATCACCACTCCCACCCCACTACCGATGTGGCGTATCGTTTTATGGGTTTTTGGTAGAGCATTTCAAATATTATATTATTATATTATTAAAGTTCCATAAACAATTATTTCCACATACAAAGTTTTTTCGTTGTGAGTGACTTGGATAGAGAATCTGGATGTGGAAGTAGTGTTTCCTTGGGCAGCGGTTTTCGTTGCTTGTACTTATATAGAAATCTTGTGAAATGTTATTTCCATAATATATTTTTTTTTGTTTATGAATTTTACTAATATATATTTCATAGAAATATGAGTTGAAATATGTATGATTGTCGAAAGATATATATCACAGACAATCAATTTTCGCAGCAATATCTGATGGTGCAGCGACTAAAGTTTTGCGTTGCACCAAAGATCGAGTGTTCGAATCCCACACAGGTTGGATTTTTTTTTCATATAATTTTTTTCAGAACAAAGATGGTATCACAAAATTTAGGATGTCCAAAAACTAACATTATTTACAAGAAAACTGCGAAGAGTATCCTATAGAATGTGTAACAATTATATAAAAACTCAGTAAATTGGCGAAGAGTACATTTTTAGCTTGTTTTTATTTACTCTACTCACTACCAACACAATTCCTCTTCATTGCTCAACTGTTCACTGTTGTTGTAGAAGGTGTTGCCATTTTGCGTCTGACAACAAAAATTTATATGCCAGAGCACTAATCTGTAACGTTTGACAGGTATCTTTCTACTTTCTACTCTCCGGGCGATTCGTTACAACTTAAGAGGGAGCAACGCGATCAAATCAGAGGGCAGTAGGCGGAAGTGAGCCAATAAAGTTCAGAGAGCTGTTGTGTTGGTTGTCTAGTTTTGGCGTTCGTACTTTCTTTACTATTGCTCTACCTACTTACAATCATGCCTGAAAAGTTGAGAACACATCGAGACCAAGCTTCAAATACACGAAATGAGTGCGTATCGGTTATAAATGTAATTATTTTTGCAATCGTTTTTAATTATGTCGAAGTGACTCCATCTACTAAAACAGCATTGTACTTAAAAAAAAAAAAAAAAAATTACAGCAAAAAGCATTTTTTAGCGAGCTGGCTCATGTTATTAAACTGAAGAAAAGATATTCTTGTAAGTAAATGAATACTGCAATTCTATTGAAACATTTTTAGCTAAAACTCGTTTATTAGCCAATGAGAAGAGAGATCTTCCTAATAAACAAGTTTTAGCTAAAAATGTTCTTCAATAGAAGTATAGTATTCATTTACTTACAAGAATATCTTTTTTATTTCAGTTTAATAACGCCAGCCGTTTGACTAAAAACTTCTTTTTCCCAGTCAAGATTTTTAGTACAGTGCTTTTTAATGTAACCAACATAACCCTAAATTTTAAGTTTTTCAAGTTTATTCTCATGTTTAATGTTTGTATACGCATTTTTAGCTTGGAACCGTACTGGCTCCAAGCAAATATTTAAAAATTCACGTAAATAATTTTTCAATATTGTTGATTAATAAAAATAGACTGCTAATTACAGGTTAGATTTCCAACCTACAAAAAGAGTCCTATTTTATTAGGACAAAGTATTTAGAACTTCATAAATATTACACTGAACTAGATTTTAGTTGAAAATACGGGAACCAGGCAGAAATTTTGATAACAGCTGCGTAATACTCTTAAATCTTAAGAAACACATTTTTGAGGTTAGCTGTGACGTCACGTGCAGATGCCCTTTAATAGCGACACTGTCTACCCTTCGCCCCACTTCAGCTATGTGATTGGCGTTGTCTCCTCTTAAGGGACGACTCAGGGCGAGTTGTGTCAACTAATTTCAAGTCAAGCTCAGCTTGATCCGAAATCAACATACACGGTTTTGATTATTGTAACAATCGTAACCTTGGATTTTGATTTGGATCAAACTGAACTAGGCTTGACATTAGTAGGTACAACTCTCCGTTAGGGCCTAAATTCTGTGATGAAGAAACATATACAAAACAATACAATAACATAACAATTCCTGGAAACTTTCCGCCTGAAAATCTGATTCATTTTGATACCAAATAGTACATACAATTATATTATTTACATGATTTTTACATACTTTTATTAAATTTGGAAAGTTTCCTCGAACCATCTCTGGAATTATTGTCATTGCATTATCTTCTTGCTATACCCTCGGGAAGATCAGAAACATATGTGCCAAATATCATTAAGATTACTTTAACAGCTTCGAGACTGTCAGATCGTAAATTATTACTAACAGACTGACGATATTGAGCGTCTAGGGGTCCTTAATAATGGCCCTCTATTACTACTACTATATACTACTACGCGTCATAGGCGTCGGTTTTTCAAAATTATCAGGGAGGCTCGAGCATTCTTGAAAATAACAATGAATTTGCATTGCGGAGTTTGTGTGGCTTGGTTTTCTATATACTGAGTAGGAGAATTGATGTTCGTTATTTTGGATGATAAGGATGACTACCAAAGCAAGGGAAGAATTGTTTTCTATTTCCATGGTGAATTGGATGGGGTGTAATTTAGGTGGGACAGAAAAGTATTTAGGGAATCTCTAGCATGCGGCTAGAGATGTTGATGATATGAATATCATCAACATATTTCAACCAGCAGTAGGTTTTAGATCGGATGAACTAAGAGTTTGAGTTCCGAAATTCTCCATGAAGATATTGGCTGTGACAGGGGACAGAGCTGATCCCATCGGGGCTTCTCTTCGTTGTGGTAATTGTTTTGGAGGAGAAAACAGATATTGGAAAGACAGGGACAGGATTATGGTGTTTGGTCTTAAGGAAGTTTACAGCTTTAGGAAATGTGTGTGAACGAAACTAGCCAGTATGTCATTATGTGAAATGAAATTGTTTTGAAGGTCAGTGAAATGCATGAAATTTTTTGATAAGATGACGCTTGTTGGGCGATGGGTTGAAGGGTGCTGGTTAGGTATTCGGCTAGTTTATAAGTTGGAGAACAACGGGCGTAAAGGAATGTTGGTTTATGAATTTTGGGATGGCCGTATATCCTACGCGTTCTGGAGGATTTTTCATGAAAAATGATGGTTTTTCGTGTATCTGGATCGAGGTCAGAGTTGTCGATGATGGTTTTTGTCTTCTTTTCTAGGTAAGAGGTTGAATCGCGCAGAATGCGTTTGTAATCATACAGGATAAATCGTTGATTTTTCTTATGTTATGGCAGCATTGCCTTTGCCTTTGTGTGGTGGAAAGATGATAAGGTTATGGTTGTTATATAGGTCTTTCAGTGCTAGCCTTTTTCTGGAGACTAAGTTAAAGGAATATTCTAATGATGGCTCGCTTAGTGTCCTCAGCTAGTTATTTGGAAGATGAAATATAGAGTTTTCGACTTAAGAAATTATAGTTTCGGCTGTGGTGATTTTAGGGGAAATAGCGAAATTGAAGCCCTTGGTTAAACCTTGGAGAACAGGGTCGCTGATGGAGAAGTTAGAAGAGTTGTAGATTACTTTATTAGGATATAGTTTAGAAGAGGACTTGGGTTTTTGTTTCGCAATTAGCTGTGTTAATTTTTCGGATGAGTGCACAATAGGATTTAGATAGAGATTGAATTTCCTCCTTGTAGAGGAGAATAAAATGTTCCAAGAGATCGAATTTCGTGGTTGTCAGTATGAAAATTGAATCGAATTGCATATTTGATGATCTGGTGTATATTTATTTTTTTATTCGTGTGCACAAAAAATTCAGATTTCAACAGGGGGAGCTCCACCCACTGCTAAGTTGAGCAAGGGGGTCCAAGCCCCACAGTCCCCGTGGTTCCGACGCCTATGCTACGCGTTAGTTGTTACTCGTAAATACTCATAATATTTTGTATTTCTATTTGCGTATGAACCCTACTAGACAAGCATCAGTTATATAATTCTGAAGTTCCTGTCGAGGATGCGTACTGTTAGTAAACACTGTATGAATTGTGAATTTTAAATCGGATATTATTAATATTCAAAGAACCGTGCTGGATTAACATGTAACACTCGACACCGTCTTGTTTCCTTGATTTATATGTGATACGTCTTTGAGAGGGATTTTAATTCATATCAATTTGTACGGATGAATGAAATGTACCTAATGAAAATTAGAGTCCTATTTATGTCCGAATTATCTCGATGAACGCAACAATGGGGACCTTTTGTTGCCCGTAACTATTCAACGTTCAATCTTTGTTGAAACCAATTTTAAATAAGTTATTCTAAATAAACATACCTGTTATGTACTAGGCCACGTGTTATTAATAAATGGAGTACAGGCCTATACGGATTACGAACTTCAGAATAATAATAATAATAATAATAATAGTAATATAGTTCAAATATCTAATCTACGTATGCTAGAAAAATCATTATATATTTTTTAACTGGTGATAGAGGGAATTAAACTACTGTAAAGAGAGTAACAAGCCGCGGCATCTCCACCGAGCTGCTCTTCGACCCATTCGGTAATCTATATTTGGACTCCTTTTACACAAAATAAAGAGAGTAGTAATTATATATAAAAAAAAATGATTTGCAGATTTCAACGGGCATACAGAATTACATGTAATTATTGTATACTCCCTTACGAAAATAATAAAAACGTTTATTATTATTATTATGTATAGACTTAGCAAACGGCACACTTTCTCAGCCGTAGCTGGAAACTGTTCAACGATCCCCCGCGCGCGTATGGAATTCGGCTTTGTTGAAGCCCGTTCAAGATGTCTGCTCCAATAGCTCAGAGTCCAAACCCCAGCAAGGGATCAGAGACTCCTAGTGTAGAACTGTTCTCAAAATATGCGCGGTTCCCAATAATGCGATTTTCTGCTGTACTTCTTGGGCGCTCGGTTGACCTGGCAGTTGTTGTAGACTCCGGTCATGGCCTTTCTTAACAGTTCCCAGGGCTCCTACAATCACCGGCACGACTACGGTCTTTGCATTCCACATTCTGCTAATTACTATTTTTAGGTCTTTGTACTTGCTCAACTTCTGTGTCATTCGAGATGGGCGTAAATGTGACTTTGTTGGTATCGACAAACCCTTTTTAGGGGGTATATCCATAATATTTTTGCGGCACCCGTGTATTGAAGTGCTTGCACACGACCCTATGGAGATATTTGGCCACTGTTGCGTCGGTGAGTGTACTCTTATGATGTCAACGTAGTACATCCCGCCACCACGTGACTGATGGTCTTCTGCTAGGCCGCTAGCTGTCAACAGGCTGCTTCAGGATCATCCTCTGGTAGTTTCTAGTATTTAGCGTTTGGTCCTACGTTGCTATTTTTAAGCTTTCTGTTTCCACCTTAAGACCCGAACCGTTGGTGGGTCAAGATCGTGGAAGAGTTATCGGCTTTACGGAGTAGCTCTATTAATCCACGACCGCCACCCTGTCTCAACATTTAACCTGTGCACGTCTGCTTTCGCATGATGAATTCTGCCCATTGTTAGGATTTTTCTCGTGTTTCTGTCTATTTTTGCGATGTCGCTTCTCAGCCAGTCGACAATTCCAAAACTGTAGTTAACTACGGGGACAGCCATAGTTGTTTATTATTTCGCTTCTGTTCTTGGCGTTTAGCTGGGTCTTAAGTCTTGTCTTAAGAGCTTGTCGAATACGACGGTAGTATTCCCACGCGATCCTACTTTTCATCTCGGGGTTGTCGATTGCGGTGCACTCTTCAGCAACCAGGTACTTACAGTGGCGCTGCTAGGGGGGGGGGGGGTAGGAGGTCACTATTATTGCGAATATCTCGTCGTGTAAGCCACCAATTAAGAAATGACCTCTACAAAAGTTGTTCTAAGGGGGCTATCTGATTCTGTGGCACTGGTGAAGCCCTGTGATACCCAACTTTGTTTTTTATTCCAGAATCTAATTCTATGGAAAAGAGCCAGTTAAGCTAACAATTAAAAAATGACTTAAAAATAAAAGTTGTAGGATTCGATGGGGTCATCTAATGCTATGGTTCAGTACTCGGTCCGGGCCCTTGATACGTCCCTGAGGCACCCAACTTTTTTTTTAATGGTAATATCAATTTTTTTATTGCAGCTTTGCATTCTACGGAAAAAAATACGTTCAAACATGATTTTCAAAAATTTTTTCAGTGGGCCTTACAAATTAGGCCCAAGGCCCACTGGAAAAAATGGTATATGAAAGGAATGAATGGTTTCTTTGAAAGTTATATGCTAAATACCCAAAATAATATTTTGTAACAGCAGTTACCTTCTGTGGCTATTTGCCCGAAAAAATAGCTGATGTTCTTTCTAAACACAATTTAAAAATAGCTTTTTTCTACGATTGTGCTGAAAGTCAAATTTTCTAACTTCAAAATGAGTGCAGAAAATATCACTTTGCCGCACGCCGTGCGGCAAAGAATTTGCCACACGCCTTAATTACATATTCACGCTCCGGAATAAAATAGTGTGTTTACCTTAAAGAATTTTATATTACTTACTGGTAATAACAATTAAATCCTATAATTGTGCATTAATTACACATGAATTGCAATTACAAAGTCAAATTTTCTTACTTCAGAATGACAGCGGAAAATGTCACTTTAAATAAAATCTGACAAGCAGCAAATTTAAAATTTTGGAAAGACTTTGAAAAGGGAAATAACTTCACAACCGTAGAAAAATAGTATGTAACACACGTGTGGCAAGCTTCATTGCAAAACTCGTATGATAGGAACACTCGCTGCGCTCGTGTTCCTACTTTCATACATCGTTTTGCAATGAAGCCCTTGCCACACTTGTATTACAATCTACTATTAAATCGCAGTAAACTATCAAATATATTATATAATGCAAAAGATACAATCCATAGATTTAACGGTTTGGGGTTTATAAGTTAAAATGTACAGATTGTAATAGCATCTATACGCCAATATTCTTGGCTAAAGATGTCGGTCTCGGATGACTGGGGCCGGGCAGGACTATTGCCCTTTACCCCAATACATCGCTGTAGACCGGGGACCAGCCTCGTGCAGGGCGGGCGAGCTTACTTTACGTCGGCCCCACTCACAAATGTGAGCGGTGCAGACGATTTCGGCCCACCTCCCTGGGTCCTGGCTCGTTGGACCTTGCTGGCTAAGGCCTCTTCTGGCGTTCTTCTGTCTTCGTCTTCTTTTCTTCGCCAGCTTGTTTGCCCCCCGGGGGGTAGTCATCGGTCTGTTAGGTGTTTTTGGGTTTGTGGCGGGAGTGAGCATCTATATAGGGCAAAGCGTAGAAATTTCGAAACACAGCACAAAGCACATTTTAGGTCATAGATTACAAAAAAACGGATCATCATTCACGAACCACTGCTTAGATTGCTTAGAGAATAACCATAGATTCCCGGAAATAAATGCCGTAGAAATTATTTATTTTTCAACAAAAGGCTTTAAATTAGATATTTTAGAATCCCTAGAAAATAAATAGTCATAATATTCACCTTTATTTCCAGCGGAACAACCCAGACTGAATATTCATAGGTTTGTTTATTATAGTCACCTACCTGTCTAACCCTTTATAGTACCTATACACAAATCCACTAAAATTGCCTGTATAGAATTTCTGCGTACTTGTAAATTAGTATAATTTGGTTCACTGTTTGGCAATGTTGAAACTGCAGTCGCAGATTATTGTGAATATGTCTGCATAGTAGTGTGTTTTATTGTACTCTTCCCAAAAACGAAGAGTATATTGTATTTGATCGGCACATTTCTAAATCAGTAAATATCGCTCGTAGAGAAAAAATTTTCATATCATTATGTTAGTGAACGAATTCTGAACAACTTTCAAAAATGCCCGTCTGTCCTCCTTCCGTCCGTCCGTCCGTCTGTCCTCCTTCCGTCCGTCCGTCCGTCTGTCCGTCCGTCTGTCCGTCCGTCTGTCCGTCCGTCTGTCCGTCCGTCCGTCCGTCCGTCCGCCCGTCCGTCTGTCCGTCCGTCCGTCCGTCCGTCCGTCCGTCCGTCCGTCCGTCCGTCCGTCCGTCCGTCCGTCCGTCCGTCCGTCCGTCCGTCCGTCCGTCCGTCCGTCCGTCCGTCCGTCTGTCCGTCCGTCCGTCCGTCTGTCCGTCCGTCCGTCCGTCTGTCCGTCCGTCCGTCACGTTTCTTGTAAGCACGATAACTTAAGAAAGAAGAGTCCGATTGTATTGAAATTTGGAAAGTAAGTTAGCGTTAGCTAGAGGAAGAACCCTATTGTTTTTGAAAAAAATCAATCAGTAAATAAAAAAGTTATTAATCATTTAAATAAAAAAAAATTTTTTTCAAAATTTCTGTCATTTGTACTTAATTAGAAATCTTGCGAAAAGTTATTCTCTATAATTTTTTTTTGTTTTTACATTTTATCAATATATATATATTTCATAATAATGTATCTAATCCGTTGAAATATAATTCTTGAACTATATTCATTTAAGTTTTCTGGCAAGGTGAGATGGCTCAATTGCTAAAGCATTTGCCTTGCGCGTGCGACAGTGCGCGTGTGTTAAAAATGCAATTGTTTCTTCGTAGTTCTAGCTATTTCTAAGTATTTTAATATCTTCCCGGATTATTGTTCAACGAAATTGTTAGGTTTAAGTTTTTTATATATGTTAAACAGGCGCCCTAACGCCCCAATTACATCTGTTGTTACAGCCGAAGCTAAACCCCTCCACCCGATCAGCTACCTACCGCGACGATGCACGCCGCGGTGGGGTGATCGGCTCTAGACTGGACCCAGCTGAGGCGCATTCATGTCTTTAAACGTTAATAAATACCTTTGATTTGATTTGATTTTGCCTTGCAATCCAAAGGTCTCGTGTTCGATCCCTCACATAGTGATTTTTTTTTCATATATATATTTTTTTTCACACAACAAAGTTGGTATCACAAAATTTAGAATGTCCAAAAACTAACATTATTTACAAGAAAAATGCGAAGAGTATCCTATAGAATGTGTAACAATTATATAAAAAGCTCAGTAAATCGGCGAAGAGTATAATGCTTCCACTAGTTTATTTATGCAAGATAATGAAGTACCACAGAGTAGCGGCTCCTTCAATCCATTTTTTTAAAGCAATTGATTTATTGATGAAACTGAATGATTTCTACAATTCAATAAAATATGCTCTTTAGCTATATTAGAAAATTGTACCTATTGGTTAAAACCTCGAAAATGCCTGGGTTCGTTCCAAAATAAATATTACTGTAGACTTCCTTAACTTAAACCTGGTGAAAAATTCCACATCGTCATAATCTTCAAAGGGATTATTTCGTTGCCTAAGTATGTAGTATGTCTCTCGTGTTCCAAAAGTCATCGTCATCGCTTATTTCGTCGAAAGCTTCCGTTAATAATTTTACCAAAAAATAATTTTTATTTTCCACGCAACTATCCACAAATGGCATAATTTTTCAGGTTAACCTGTAGTTAACAGGCGGAACCTCCACTTTGAGGCTTGTGTTAAATGAACTCTGACTTTAACCTAATGTTGCTCTTAAACTGAACCAAAATAAACATTTTATCCTGGAGTTTCACCCCGAGGCAAACTAACCTAACCTTTTATTGATAAATCGATCCTTAGTGCACAAAGTAAAGGTTTTTTCGTCGTCACCATTGAATGGCCAAAAAAAATGGACATGAGTCTAGTAAAAAACCTTGCTATAAAATTTGTAGTTTTACTAGATCATTTGATGGGTACCATGTTTCTGAAGAATATAAATACAAGCTTAGCCGCACTTAGAAAGTTTCGTTTTTATATCTCGCATCTTTTGAATAAGCCCTCAGCACCTCATACGAAATTACAGACTTGTCTGTGTTGACATTTTAATACGTTCATGATGTATTTAATTGATGCTCATTCTTGATAATATACCTACTGTGCTGATGTTTTTAATACCTAGGCTTCGTTAATTTCTTTTGTAGTGCAGTGCAGACGCCACGGCGAAGTTATGTGCAAGTATGTGCATGTTTCAAAAATTTTTGTTTTTTTTTTTTTTCAATATTAGCTGTAATTGTGCTAATAGACGATGATGCTCACGCCTTGACCATAGCTAGATAAGTAACTAAAAAATAAAACGTTTTTTAACCAGACATAATTAAAGACTTGTGTACATGATTTTGTAATTTCGGTAATTATCTTGTATGTTGATATCTTGTATGTTGATACTTTAGGTAGTAAGTAATTACCAAAATGATAAGATCTTGTCCACAAGTAGAAGGTATCTTTATAATCCTTATACCTTCTAACTGTTAAAAGTGAATTCCAAGGTGAATTCATGTTTCGCCGATAAATATATAGTCCACAGTACAGCACCCTTTTTTTTAATGATTAGGAACAGGCTGAATTTTCGCCCAACTTTTCTCTCTGCGAAAATTCTCAGTAGTGGTAGCTAATAGCTGCGCTTGGGTGTATATATGTTGATTGGGTGATTGTTAAAATTTTATTAGTAACAGTTAGTTTTTTAGTTAGATCTTGAGATAATTTGATAAAAAACACGAAAAAACGTTTGTCCTACAAAATCGATGGTTCGACCAAATAACGAGGTCAAAAAAATGATTAGTAACCAGCTGATTTTTTTACTATTATATTGCTTAATAAATGTTTTTAAAATGAAATGGCCACATTGTCCTACAAATTGAATGGTATGTTGTTCCAGTCCTACGCTCGGAAATTGTCAGTTCCACGGTAACACTTTTTCATTAGTAACTGTAGGACAAAGATAACATATGCTAGGTTAGTGTATTCTCTGCCCAAATAAAATAGTGTCCTACAAAAAAATTGGTATGAATCGCTAGTCCGACAATTATTTTAAATAACGAATTACCTATTTTATAATTGCGGTTTTGGTAAATTAACATACTTTTATTACTTAAGCGAATTTCTGATATTTACCAAATTTAGTACATACATTCAGATTATCAAAAAACAACATTTCCCTTGACTTTAAACCATAATTTGCAAATTTACATTCGTTGTGAATATTTGAATTTTTCATGCAGTTTTATATATTTTGTTAAATGTTCATCTACAAGAGGAAAATTTCTTTAGAAAATTGTTTAATGGCATCTCTTTTTTCCTTAAAATTATGTTTTCCACACAGTAAATTGCAACAACAACCTGTCAAATTATTTTGGCAATGTTGTTGTGGACAAACACGGGGTTTATTATAATTAACTCGCGCAAACGTAGCCAAGGCAACTGAAAAGCAAACTCTTTAAGGATGGGATATTGCAGAGTGAGAGGGAAATATGCGTTTATTTTCGGTTTATTATAAATAATTAAAAAACCAAACATGGTATAATCTTAACATTGTTTTACACACTTGCTATTGTTCTAACGAATACAACTATATGTATTTTTAACCTCCCCACAATAAAATTGTGGGAGGTTACTACAATTAGTCCAAAATCGAAAATTGAGATAACATCAAATCTTTACGTTTTGAGGTGCCAGGAACCCAAAAACGTGGTTTTTGAAAAATGTCTGTGTGTGTGTATGTATGTTACCACGATAGCGGCGAAGCTACTAAACGGATTTTGATGAAATTTTGCATGGGGGTTTTTAGTGCTCCAGAAGATCTGAAAAGGTTTTGGTTCAGATCGGATTACGTTTAGTGCCGTTTTGGCACAAGTTGTTTATTTTATGATTACTTACAATTTGTAATCGAACCATTGAAAAGCAGTAAAAATTCCAATTTCAACGATATATCACACTTGCACCCTTTCAATTTGGTTTCCGTTAAAAAAATTAAAAAGAATTTGTTATATGTGCACACCTGACATAGGGATTGCATTACCGGTTAACCGGTTAACCGGTAAACAGGACAAGAAACACATGACGATAATTACCGGTTATTTTAATTTTTTACCGGTTATTTCGGTAAATTCTGAACTTACGATATGTCACGTATTCAACGTTTCTATTTATGTCAGTGACTAGTATTCACTAAATATATAGTGACTGTCCCAACACTGAGCACTTTTGGCAATAAATAAATAATATTATAAAAAGTAAAACCCAAACACCAAAGGAATACAAGTAAGAGAGACATTGACAATATCTTGCGACAGGAAATTGAATATTTCACTGCCTCAAATATCCGTGGAAAATATTTAGAAGAATGTTATTACCAATTCTTATTAACTTATTGACCTACCAATATCAATAGAGGAAGGGCATTTTCAGTTGGTGGAATTCTATGTACAAATATCAGACGACTAACAGGTACAGCTTTGAAAAACTAGCCCTTTTAACGGGCTATTTTTAAAAAATATTGTATTTTTAGATTAGGTATTCAGTAAATGCCCTATTTGAGTTTATGTTTGTAATTTTTGTTATTTACAGAATAATTGTTTATTTAAATTTATTTCATTTATATTTTTTCCTTTTGATAAAAAACTTTTAGTTTGTTCATTATAATAATAATAATAGTAATGATAATACATTTATTTTACTCAAAGTAAAAATGGTACAAATTGAAATGTAGAGCTCTTCTTCCATTTGCCCAAATACAAATAACCTAAATCTGAGATTATAAAAAGGTTATAAAAAAATATTAATACATGTGAGGCGGAAAGCAAAAAGGGACCTCTTGTCGGCAAATTCCAGTTTTTAGTTATTGATATTAAATGAATTAAGCTTTAATTCCGAACAATTTGGTGCAAAAATCATATCTCTATGTTTTTTTTTGTTTAAGTTACTAGTGCGTTTATGAAAAGAGACCTCTTGTCGGTCCCATGTTATTTCTCCATAAGCGACAAGAGGTACCTTTTCTAGGGCTGGACATCGACTGCTTTATCGATGATTTTAAGTGTCTCATCCAATTATATCGGTTTTGTAATCGATTACAACTTGTAAAGGTAATAAATCGCAAAAATCCGAAAATCGATTATTTTGACCCAAACCACTAATTCGACTGTACTGAAAAATTGACATCGCCGACAAGAGGTCCCTTTTTGCTTTCCGCCTCACACATATAAATCTAAAATTTCAAGAAAAAAATAATTATTTTATTTGTTAATATTCAGTAATGAATTGTAATAATCTAACAAATGTTATTTTATAATAATAATAACAATAATAACAATAGCAGCACTCAGACATGCGAGCAGACAAGGGGAACGGGCAGCGAAGCGAAGCAAAAAGGTTAAAAGTAAATAAAATTATATCGGAAAAAGAAAAAGAAAAATGCTCGCATCCACAACGCAGGATCAAGTCTCCTGCTTCTGATCAGCCAAAATGTAATTTTTGACAACTTTAATAAAAAAATTTTTTGATTTATATTGTTTATATTCATTTGGAAGTTCATTTCAAAGATGAGATGCAAAATACGTACATGATCTTTGAAAAATCGCAGTTTCATGCTGAGACACCAAAAAATTTTGTATGTATCTTGTATTATGCAAGTGATCTCGTGAAATTAACTTATTTCTTAAGTACTGAGGTTCGTCATTATGGATTATTCGCCAAATAAGTGTGAGCATGTGTAAACGTCTGCGGTATTCCATGTTTAATATGCTATGTTTATTTAGATGTGGTGATATATGTTGTCTATATGGGATACTGTAAATATAACGCATACATGAATTTTGAAGTTTTTGAATTTTCTTTTTTGCTGTCGCCGACAATAACTTTCCATATACAACATCACCATAATCAACTAAAGATAATACGAGTGAATCACAAAATTTTGATTTTCACTCTCTAGATATGTCTTTCGCAAAACTGTATAATTTTTTCAATCGACTGTAAGCGAATTTCAATTTGGAAAAAATATGTTTCTCAAAGCCGAATTATATTAATTATACGTATATAAAAATGTTTTTTGTTAAATTTAGATAATTTTGTACATGGAAAAAGACAATTGTCATTTTCGCCACCCTAATCATTCATTCTAAAAATTACCGGTTAACCGGTTATTTACATTTTTATTTACCGATTTACCGGTTATTAAAACTTCCGGTAAATTGCAATCCCTAACCTGACAGCATTCAAAAAATATTATTGGTATTATTGTTAGGGGAAAATGTATTTTGCTATCTGTCAAAAATATTTGGGTTGGTAACCTTTATGAGTGATGAATGTTGATTTATCGGTTATGGTACTTGACGCGACAGCTAACCTCAAAAATATATATTTCTTAAGATTAAGGAATATTACGTAGCTATTATTAAAATTTCCGCCTGGTTCCCGTACTTTCAACTAAAATCTAGTACAGTGTAATGTTTATGAAGTTCTAAATACTCTGTCCTAATCAAATAGGATTCTTTCTGTAGGTTGGAAATATAACCTGTAATTAGCAGTCTATTTTTATTAACCCCTTATTCCCGCAAACGCATTATGCCCCCTCTCTCCCTTCCTATTGCTTGGATTGCGATAATTTTTTTTTAATTTAAAGATAAGAAAAATCTCACTTACCTGTAAAAAAATTCTCTTCTGAGCCCTTTCCTTCGTACTCAAAAACGCATTTTAAAAAAAATGCAAAAGGTTTTTCCCCTCCCACAAGTTTGTTTATTTGAAAAAAATAAAAAAAAGTATTCAGTCAAATATTAGACGTAATAATGAACAAATTCCATTTTGGTTTTTGAAAATCGCACGACAGGGGAAAAAGTTCGAGGGAGTTGAATAATTTTCCTTTCCCTACCTCCCTCCCCTCCCCTAATTGGCCCACCACCCCAATCCTCCGGCTCCATCAATTCTTATCTATTTCACCTACCTCAAAAAAATCTCATCCCCCTAACTTCTTTTTTTCGTAAAAAAAAATAAGGAATTACTTTTTTGTGTATTAGTGTTCGGGCAAAAAACGAGTATTTTCAAAAAAAATTTTCACGAAAAGTTAACGTCCGATTTGAAAAAATGTTTACAAGATTATGCGCTTCCGAGAGATCTTCAATTTTTAATTTTGCTTTTTTTTTCGTCAGGTCAATAATAACAGTTATCGTGGAAAAACGTGTTTTTGCGAATTTTAAATGCGAATTCCTCCGCCACCCCGTGTGATTAAGCTGAACTAAATTGATAACATGATAAAAGAGAACGCATGTAACCGAATTGCCAAAAAAAAAAATTTTAAAAAAGTTGGTTTCAAAACTCCTCTTTTTCTCGCCAGATCCGCTCCAGTATTAATGAGTCCGTAGTTCACATCTTCATGTTGTCACAGAAGACAGGAACTATACAGAAACGAAAGCTTGCCGCGGCACCTTTGATATCGGGTGTCTGATTTATGTGACCTCGAAGTGACAGTGATATGCCTTACTACACTCAGAGAAATTATGTACACAAAAAATACGTCAATATTTCGGTTCAATACACTGTACACTGGGAAAATTGTCTTGTTTTTTTATTTAGTAGATAGGTACATGAATAGGAATACGTATATACGGTATTAATGAAGTTGGGGGCCCAAGCGTGGCCTACGTAAATGATTCCATCAGGCCACCGCATTGCACTCGAATCCGACTGTGACGTCACGAAAGGAGTCCTTCGGTTTTACAAAGCTACTGGGCTGCGGGTGGATTTCGCGCGATTTTGCAAGATTAATATTTTATTTTTTCGTATAATTTATTTAGTATGAAGTTGAGTATGGATTAGTGTCAACTAATTGGGTTTCAGTTTGTATTGGAGTCGAATGAAAAGTGAGTTACTTAAATATTTAATGTGCCTAACATAGTAATAATTCAAATAGATGGAGAGAAATACTATAAATAAATGATTCAACCTCCTAATACTTAATAATCATAACAGTTATTGAAATTTGATCTTGATTTATTAATGTATATTTATACTGTGAACATTATAATTAATGAATGTCAATTAAACTCAGGTAAGAATGCCCCGTCGATGTTGTGTGCCAGGATTCAAATCAAATTACAATAAACAACGATATACTACTGTGTTTCGCGTTCCCTCGGACAAGAACCTGGCAAAAAATGGTCTCACAGCATTCACCGAAAACATTTTATACAGAATAAAAATTCAGTAATCTGTGTTAATCATTTTAGTAAGCAATTTTTAATAGGGTCATTTAGTGATATGGCAGTTTCCTACTTTTTCTTCCCCATTTTAAAGTATAACAAACCAATAGCCTGAGAAAAAAATTTCAGCTCAATTGAATCAATAGACACAGAGATATTCGCATTTGAATAGAAACACGCTCGGCCGGCCAACAGTCCGTAGAGTGACGTCACTTGGCGTGCGCCGATACCTATATTAGAGCAGCAATTTCGCAAGTCTATCATGTCGTTTTTTTTTTTTGTGTAGAACTAGGTCAAACATGTTAGGTTCCTTTTTAAATAAAATTGTTTCTTTTTTTGTTTCCACCGCCATATCTTTAAAACTATTAAAGGTACCGAAATTTGTTTTGTGTCAAATTAAAGCACACACTGTAGCGTTTACCAATATAAACGGTTTGGGCACAATTCGTACTTTCATTTCTCTAAAAATCAGATAAACTAAAAATATATATTTTATGTATTGAAATCTTCACCAATCGATAAACTTTTTTATTTTTGAAAATATTTACATACATGCAGCGAAGAAAATAAAGCCTAATAATCACAAAAGTTTTTGAAACAATATATTTTTTCCTAAAATGTACCGTGTGGCAACAGCGATTTTTTTTATCAGCGCTAAATGCACGGGACGCAATTAATACACCTCGCATGCAGGATTGGTCAGATTAGTCGCCTAGAAGTGGCGGTTGTCGAAAATCATTAAGTATTCATTGTTCGGATAAAAATTGTGACAATCGAAAATGTGCTTGTTTTAAGGAAGGCCTAAAATGTTGCAACGAGTGCAAATGTCGTTCCTGTAACAACATTATTAAAGATTTCGAGGCAGATATGAACGAATTAGAATGCTATTAATGTAGGGCCTACATAAACTACATACTACATATTTATCTATCCAAATAGAAAATTTATTTCAACAATAAAACTCATTTTATGCGTACATTTTTACTTTCATTCATTTAAAAATATCTAATAAACTTACTAATTAGGTGGGTAGTTAGTAACACTGATTGATATTTATAGATTAGGTATTTATCTTTTTATTATTAAAAGGAGACTACTTTATATTTATTGTACAATTTCTTAATATTAACAACATATGATCAATACTACTGTACAATATGAAATATTGAACAATAATATTGATCCCCTAGATGCTTTTGATCACTACTGGTTTTGTATCTATTGATATAAGTTAAACTACTACATACACCCCGACCGGGACCGTCAGATTGTTGCAGTCGGCAGGCTTGCTACAGCCGAGCGTGCAAGAACATGACTTTGGCCCGTTAAAAAAAATCGCTGACTCAATACTATGAACGGAACATGAAAAATTTTTATCCTAAAAACTTTTTTCAACTATTGGCTTCAATTTGTACGCAGCATGTATATACAAATTTTCATAAATAAATTTTTTTCTCGATTGTTTAAAATTACGCTACTGAAAATAACAAGTTTGAGTTTCCTATTATTTTTCCAACTTAGAAAAAAATAAATCGGGTTCACGTGGGACGTTGTTCGAAGCGCTATTGTGTCTACTTTAATCTAAAAAAAAATAGCTTGATAGCACAAATATTTTCAGAGATATAGCGGTGGAGACGTAAAAAAACATATTTCATTAAAATCTATTTTTTTGAGTTTTTCCGAAATAAAAAAGTTCTTGACCACCAAAAAATGCCGTAAAAAATTATTTCGTGTACACGATTATCTTACTAAAGAATCCCACTAAGTCTGGTTTGGTTCTACGCCGGTTTTTCTCGAAAACTAAGCGACTTTACTTCCAAATTTTACTTTACTAACTTGCATTCACCGCCGTGTTCACTGGGCGGTTCAGCCATCTGACGTCACAACACGACTACATGGTTATCCCAAGCGTTTTTAAGCGCGCCGACTTTAATAATTTTTTTATACATGAAGGCGGCGTCAGTAAATTCTAATTTTTGGCATACTTACTATACTCACCAAGCTCTTTCAGAATATGTAATAATAAAAAATTGTTAAATGAGCCTATTACTGAAGATTCTGTCAAAAGAGATGATGGAACTCTTCTAACACTTCCTCGAAAAATCCATAAACTTTGTGAAAATGCTGTTCCTACAATTTTTAATGAACGACCCAAATCCAGAGTTTGATATCTGAAAGATTGAAAATGACTTTCTAAACATAAAGTCCAAAAAAAAAAAAAATTGGAAACGAAATAGACAGAAACCTGCGATAGTTGTGATATGCAAAGACTGCAACTAATTCGTATTTGTTTGACATACTTTTCTAATATATTGTTGAACAATTATTCTGAAGTGACAAATAATCATATAAGGAAAGAAAAACAAATGAGGTGTAATAAGAAAAGAAGGTCATTGTTAAGAACGCCGACTTCTTGAATTTCTCCAATTTTTTTGCATAGATGTGTTCACAGACGTTATGGTAATCGTTTCTGATAGTTGAAATGTTGTGCTTATTTTGGAAAACTACCCCCTACAATGGGGGTAGTTTCGAAAAAAAAAATGCGAAATAAGTAGATGTATTGACCTCTAAATAATTTTATTTAGGGTAAGGACAATAATTTTTTTTATTAAAAATACCAATATTGTAGGGGGTAGTTTTCCAAAATAAGCGGAACATTTCAACTATCAGAAACGTTTATATAACATCTGTGAACACATTTATGCAAAAAAATTGGAGAAATTCCAGAAGTCGGTGTTCTTAACAATTACCGGAAAAAAATACTAGCAATAAAGAGATTAAAATAAACTGTGATAAAAAAAGAAAAGTTGATACGTTGCAATCTCTGTAATAGGAATTAAATTTAAAATAAATATGTTGTACATACTTGTGTATGTACTGATCATTTAATATTTATAACAATAACTGTTGTGACTTATTATTATAGAGGCATTTTAAATTTTTGTTACCCACAATTTATTGCTGTTAGAGTTTAAAGAAATAATTATTTTTTGTTTTGTTTTAACTATTATTAAAAGTGTTTATTTTATTTTGAATCAATAATCAATCAAGTGTGTATTTTAGTTTTATAGATATATTTAATTTTATAGTATAATACTGATGGGTAATCATTTACAAATTGTTTATTTATTTATTTTTAAAAAACTATTTGTGTTTTTATAATATAGTTTATTATTAATTATATAAAGTAAATCATTTTTAAGCATACATTTACATTTTTTGTTCATATAATTTTATTAGAAACGTTCAAGAAAGCGTTAAAGGTTTCGGTATGTACCGTAATGCTAGGACTCCGACGGCCGCCATTAAATTTAATGCGGTGGCCTGATGGAATCATTTACGTAGGCCACGGCCCAAGTCAAAGTTTATTGCATATGTTCAAAAAAAGAAGTACACTTCTATATTTCTATCCCGTATTTCAATCATAATAATGCGCTTTTAAGCCAATGCATTTTTTTTCATACTGCTACCAGAATATGAAAATGCCATCGTGGAAAGTAGTACAATGTATAGATATACAATGAAAGAGGCATATATTATGTATATAACTATGTTGGCTATATTGTTGAATAGAATATTACAAATCAAATAGTACAGTGAGAAAAATGTTTACGTAAAATAACAATATACGTGAATAGGGCATGTGCACAGCTAACCTCAAGAATATATATTTCTTAAGATTTATGAATATTTCGTAGCTGTTGTTAAAATTTCAGCTTGGTTTCCATACTTTCAACTAAAATCTAATTCAGTGTAATGTTTTTGAAGTTCTAAATACTTTCTCCTAATAAAATAGGACTCTTTTTGTAGGTTGGAAATCTAACCTGTAATTAGCAGTCTATTTTTATTAACCAACATTATTGAAAAATTATTAGCCTGAATTTTTAAATATTTGCTTGGAACCAGTATTGATCCAAGCTGAAATGAGTATACAAACATTAAAAATGAGAATAAACCTAAAAAAACTTAAAATTTGAGGTTATGTTAGTTATATGATGCACATTATTGCACATGCCCAATTATTGATTTTTTTTAATTGATACAATGAAAAGTTCTTTAGTATGGTACGAGTTGAGAGTAATTACTTGATTACCTTATTCGTGGTCACAATACAATTCTATTCATTAGAAACTGATGAATATATTCTGTAACTTATTGCATTTCTGATAAGAAAATATTTCCTTTCATATTACTTCTTTTCAACTGCTAATTGTTTAGTATATCTAACATTACTTTTAGTTGTTTCAGTAATATAAATTTGTACATACCTTTCAGAATCTTTGGGAAGTAGAAAGAAGCTTATTTGTTTCACCTTCGAAGGGCATGGATGATAAGCACAACCCGTATACCATTTAGAACCCATTATAAACAAAAATCAAATAAATAAATAAACTTAGAATAAAAAATTGTCGAAAATTGGAAGAAAAATGCACAAAAATAACTATCCACCGTATATGAGTTTCAAAGTCTGTCAATCGCACAACGTCAAAAATTATCATATGGCTTTTGACAAATATACGCCTTATCGTCATGGCGACTGAACAAATTTGGTCCCGTCAGAAAGGCTTGTTTGCGCTTCTGTATAGTTCCTGTCTTCTGTGATGTTGTCAAAACCAGGGTTGGCTCTAGATGAATGTATCAATGCTTAAAGATTTTCGTTCATGTATCAGGCTAGCGTACCTTGTATTTTCTTTTAGCGAATTCCTTAGCATTCAAAGTTGTTAAATTGTTAAACAACACTCACTCGAATAGGGCTAAAGATATTGGGGAATGTTACACTAACACTCGAACATGTATTTTTCAGTATCAATTATAAGAATGAATGAAAAATGTATATTACTTGATCTCTCCTAAATGTTTTGGAGTTAGTTTTTCCTTATTCCCTCTCTATTTGTCGCCCAAATAATTGTCGGGAGGAGGTCCAAAAAATGAATATTTCGTTATTATATTATTTATGTTTGGATATTTTAATATTTTTAACGTTAAATTTTTTATTGGATACTAGCTGTGCCCGCGAATACGTTCGAGTGGAATTTTGAAATTAACTAAAAAGCTTCTTTATAAACGACGTTTGAGGTAGAATCACCATTCTGAAATATTTCAGAATATTTCAGTTAAAGATGGCCACCCTTCTTACTTTTTCTGAGCCATGCAAAAATGTAAGCCTAAATAAACGAAACGTTGCGTTGGTGAGAGGATAAAGTTATTTGATTGTCCTAAACCAACCATTTTCCATCATGATTCCCATTGACAGAATGGCATGTATGTACCAACTGATGCTCTGGTTACCTCAACCAGTATTTGCCCAGAAATTCTGGAGGCAGTAAGATTTCTCTTACATTGTTAATAAATTCATTTCCATCCAAGAATCAAATATTATGGCTGAAATATAAAGATATGAATTCAAAGTGGGAACAAAAATGATTCGATAGTAACGCAGCTCAACTAAGCGTAATTTTAAAATCACATTTGATCAATTGACCTAAGTATTTCACGTTAGAAAGTTTGGTAAAAAGTGTCAAGACGAAAACTAAATTGGCATTACTAAAAATAGTAGAAGGTCACTCCACACGTTGACCAACTCGTCTAATTTCCAAACTTTGCAAAAAAATGAAAAACCCATAATAATCACATCATTGTTTTCATTATCTTTAATGTTGAGTCTGCTTTGATTGATTAGAAATTATCTTCATTAGTTTGTTTTGTAATCTACAATATTAAAACAAAGTTTGGAAATCAGAGTTGTTTATCAACATGTGCAGTGACTCTTTACTACTTTTAGTGATACCGATCTAGTTTTCGCCGTGACACTTTTTACCAATCTTTCTAATGTGAAATAGGTCGATTAGTAATTAAATTTTCTCGGAGTATAGAAGAACACGCTGTTGCAACTCCACGCGCATCTCTCAGAAATACTTTATGATCGTAAGACATTAAATGTGTCCTTTGGCATAACATCTCTTGGCTTTTTTCCATCAACTGGATTCAGAAAACAACATTAATTTTTGTGCATCGGGTAGATGGTTTACATTCATTTAACTAACACGTGGGATGTGGGCCGTGAACATAAATAAAAATGGTTTTTGTTGATTAGTTTGTCTAAATATAAATAAAATAAACTGTAGGTCAATTATATATTCGGAAACTAATTTATTTATTTTCAAAAATAGATAACACCACAAAGGGGGAACAGTGACCTATTTAATGTGAAAATTTTAATTATATCTGTAGTAATAATAATGGATTCTTAAGGATATGATTTGCAGAGTGAGAGGGAAATATGCATTTATTTTCGGTTTATTATGAATATTTAAAAAATCATAAATGGTATAATTTTTAAAATAGTTTCAGGTACTTCCCATTGCTCTAAGGAATACAACCCTATAAAGTTTTTATCATAAATTTTGTATATAGTAAAATGCCATGCTTTAGTATCTAAATTAGGGACTCTTTTCACTGACAAACTACAATATTCAAGTACAACAGAAATTCACAATAAAAAAAAATAGTTAGTTGTATTCCTTAGAACATAAATCAGTTTTAAAGATGCGGTGTTTGGTTTTTTAAATATTTAAAATAAATCGAAAATAAACGCATACTTCCCTCTCACTCTGCGAAATCTTATCCTTAATAGAGAATAACTTTTACGCAATTTAAAATAAATGTAATCTAAAGAGCATGTGGTTCACTAACATCTTTATCGTAATATCATCTCACTTTTATCTTTGTCACACTAACAATTATAAATATTGAAATTATGTTTTAATGATAAAATGTGTTAATGTGTAGCAATATAAGCAACTTCGAACGGAGTCATAACCATTCTACTTAGGCCGCTTTCATATGAGGCAACTAGTGGCGGCAACCAGTGGCTGCCACTTCTAGTAAAGCATTATCGTAAATGAGCGCTTTCACACGTGGCAACTGCAGTGGCGACATTCGATATCAGTGGCGGATAATTGCTCACTCTCGCAACTGGGGCTGATGGTCACAGTGGCCGCCACTCTAGTTTGGGTATTGCTTTAAATGCAAGCGTTCACACGTTTTAACGTGTTGCTTCCACATTTAGTAAATTACTTCCACGTCCAGTGGAAGTATAGTAACGACAACAAATTTTTTTAAAAGTTTTATTGTCCAAATAGGCTTAAACTGTCATGAAACGTCGATATTTGTTTGAGCGAAAAAAAAAAAATTCTGTCTGTCGGTCTGTCTGTCTGTAACTTTTTTTTGTGCGCACGTTTACTCTGAAACTGTTCAAGATATTGACTTGAAATTTGGTACACATATGTACTTTAACGAGATCTAGAACTAGATTATATTTTCATCTTGTTCCGTCGAAGGGTTGGGGGGTAAATTTGGGGTAAATAGGTCGATCAAGCAGGTAAGAGTCCATAAAATTGGTATTTAGTATATACAAGAGAAGCTAAGGTCTCAAAAAAAATTTACAGGAACCAGAAACCTCAAAAATATTTTTTTACTTCATCCACCCCCACTACCACCCCCCACCCCACTACCGATGTGGGGTATCGTTTTATGGGTTTTTGAGGTAGAGGATTTCAAATATTATATTATTAAAGTTCCATAAACAATTATTTTCACATACAAAGTTTTTTTCGTTGTGAGTGACTTAGAGAATCTGAATGTGGAAGTAGCGATTCCTTGGGCAGCGGTTTTTATATTATTAAAATCAAAATATTATCAATATTGTTTTTCAAGGCATGGTGAGTAGACGTCGCTTCATAGTTTTTCACAATGACTAAAAAACAACAATCAGTTTCTAAGTTGGTTGACGAAAAAGTGAATGCAGAGGACTTAACAAACACAAATACAAATCGTTAAATAAAGTAAAATATAGACCTTTATCCACTCTTGTTGATAGCATAGGATGCACTTGCATTTGTCTTTGCCTTCGCTTTTTCTTCTTGATTAGCAAAACAAGAATTCGAGACCATCATTTCAACTATCCAAGTATACATTTCCCTCTATCCTTGGCTAAGAAATCAGTTGTAAAAGAGAGGGGGCAACTAGTTGCCTGCAAGTTGACCGTATCGCTACCAAAAAGCCACCAGTGGCGGCCACTGGTTGCCGACACTAAGGCCGCTTTCATACGAGGCAACTAGTGGCGGCAATCAGTGGCCGCCACTAGTGGCTCTTTGGTGGCGATACGGTCAACTTGCAGGCAACTAGTTGCCCTCCCCCCCTCTCTGTTACGACTGATTTCTTCGCCAAGGATAGAGGAAAATGTACTTGGTCAGTTGAAAAGATGGTCTCGAATTCTTATTTAGCTAATCAAAAAGAAAAAGCGAAGGCAAAGACAAATGCCAGTGCATCCTATGCTATCAACAAGAGTGGATAAAGGTCTATATTGTACATTATTTAACGATTTGTGTTTGTTAAGTCTTCTGTATTCACTTTTGAGTCAGCCAACTTAGAAAATGATTGTTTTACAGTCATTGTAAAAAATCATGAAACGACGTCTATTCACCATGTCTTGCAAAACAATATTGATAATATTTTGGTTTTAATAATATAAAATTTACTAAATGTGGAAGCAACAGGTTGAAACGTGTGAACGCTTGCATTTAAAACAATGCCCAAACTACGGTGGCGGCCACTGTGATCATCAGCCACCAGTTGCGAGAGTGAGCAACTATCCGCCGCTGATATCAGTTGTCGCCACTGCAGTTGCCACGTGTGAAAGCGCTCATTTACGATAATGCTTTACTAGAAGTGGCAGCCACTGGTTGCCACCACTAGTTGCCTCGTATAAAAGCTGCCTAAGTTGCCTTGTATGAAAGCGGCCTTATACAGAGTGTTTCAAGTATGCAGGCATTAATTTTAAGGTTAGAATTTTGCAGAGTGGGAGGTAAATATGCGTTTATTTTCGGTTTATTATAAATAATTAAATAACCAAACATAGTATAATTTTTAAAACTGTTTTAAATAATTACTATTGTTCTAACGAATAAAACTCTTAATATTTTTTATTGTACATTTCTGTTGTACTTGAATATCGTAGTTTATTAATGAAAATAGTTCCTGATTTCATTCTTAAAGTATGGCATTTAACTATACAGTATCGGAAAGTGTGTGATTTGGTACGGCAATAATAGTCCCTTGAGGTAAACCAGAAAAAGGCAAAAGGCCCAAAAGTTCTGCGACCGGACCGGACCGCAAGACATCTACCCCCCGTTTTCGAGGGCGAGGAACACGATGGTGACAATATTTTCCGACTTACCCTTCAAGAACCCCCCTAAACCGGGAAAACCACCCCCTTCTCGGTTTTCCAATGCTAGACATTTTTTTATTGGAAACGAAAGTTGTTCAGAATTGTTCAAAAACCCTAAATCCAAAATTTAATCAAAATTTAAAAATATTGAAATTTAAAAAAAAAATAGTAAAAAAAGTAAAATAAGTAAAAAAAAATATTTAAATGGGTTTTTTTTTTGTTTAAAAAAATTCATGACAATTTTGTTTGAAATTAAACCAAGCTGTCAGGTAGTTGTCAAGTAATTATTAGCTTTTTTATATTTTTTAAATTTATCATTTTTTCAATTTTTTTTATTTTGATGGAATATTGGGCTTCAGGTTTTTGGAGAATTCTGAACAACTTTCATTAAAAAAATTTTCCGATAAAAAAATGCCGAGCACCGGAAACTCGGAAAAAGGAGTGTTTTTTTCGGTTTAGGGGTAGTGGTTGGAGGATAGGTCGGAACATATTGTCACCATCGTGTCCCCCGCCCTCGAAAACGGGGGAGGTGCATGTCTTGCGGTCCGGTCGCAGATCTTTTGGGGTAAAAGCTTTACCTCAAGGGAGTATAAGAGCAAGCGAGAGCGAAGCAAGCAATAGGGGCGTGTCACTGTTTGCCTCTGCTAGAGTACTGGTAGACGTCTTTATTGTGG
Source organism: Rutpela maculata (assembly GCA_936432065.2). Taxonomy (NCBI): domain Eukaryota; kingdom Metazoa; phylum Arthropoda; class Insecta; order Coleoptera; family Cerambycidae; genus Rutpela; species Rutpela maculata. The sequence goes on along the minus strand of OW386287.2, from coordinate 53,226,605 downwards.
GCGGTCGGGCAATGTCAAACGCACGACTCCGATTCTGATGTATACCTACTTATAGTATATACAGAATCGGAAAGTTTTGCTTTTGGGATTGCATAGTTTCAACGACTTAACCGACCGCCCACAATAAAGGCGTCTACCAGTACCCTAGCAGAGGCAAAGTGTGACACGCCCCTTATAATGTACGTCATTGCTTGCTTCGCTCTCGCTTGCTCTTATTGTCGGACCAAATCAAATACTTTCCGATACTGTATTATATTGTACAGGTTAATATTAACCTTAATATTTGATTTCGAAACGGCTGATGGCACGGAGCAAGCATTTGTGATGTCACACCGCTCCACTGGTTCTGAGTTATGCGGTTATATCAAGAGCGGATCTGGACCTTGAGCTTGGGGGGGCGGTGTGACACAGCCGGGTGCTGAAAATAACAAAAATGTTTTTCCTCGAAAATTAAAATTGATGAGCGGGGGGTGGAGGGGGGGTAGAAAATCGCAAAAAAAACTATAAACACAACTAAATAGAATATATATTGAAAAATATAAAATAATAAAAATTATGAAATTTTGAAACGAAAGTTGGCGGTTTACAGAATCTTGTTACGTTACCTCCCCCCCCCCCCGTTTAAGAGATTTCGTTGTATACTGTGGTGCGGATGTGGGGTTATTTTACGTTATTTATTATTATTTGATTATTATTTTTTATACATAAATATATGTGTTCTCTAGAAAATGGATACGTTAAGGCTAATTCCAACATTTTGCCGTGTGTAGACATTTTTATGGTTATGGAATATTTTAATAATAATAAAGATTATATAAGTGTTGGAATGAGGGATGTCTAGATATCTACTTTAATAAAGTCTACCGAATATATCTGATTTTTAGGTCAGCCAGACAAAATGACGGTGATAACACTACGTTGTTGGTTATGTGCAAATAAAAGGTATTTTATAATACATATAATTTTCCATATCCTCTTCAAGCTACAAATTTTATTATTGTACAATTTTTAATCATAATCTATTACACTAGACCACGGTGTATTAAATATAGGTGGTCCGACGTACGGCACTTTCCTATTATTGTAATGGCTTCATAAGTGCATGGTTTCTATTTACTTTAGTAGATGGCGCCAGCAATAAGGTCCTACAATTACCTGGGCATGTGCATCGTATAACTAACAACCTCAAATTTTAAGTTTTTTTCCGTTTATTCTCATTTTTAATGTTTGTATAGGCATTTTTAGCTTGAAGCTATACTGGCTCCAAGCAAATATTTAAAAATCACTCAAATAATTTTTCAATATTGTTGATTGATAAAAATATTCTGCTAATTATAGGTTAGATTCCTAACCTGCAGAAAGTGTCTTATTTTATTGTGACAAACTATTTAAAACTTCATACACATTACGTTGAACTTGATTTTGGTTCAAAGTACAGGAACCAGGCAGAAATTTTAATAATAGCTACGTAATACTTGTAAATCTTAAGAAATATATATTTTTGAGGTTAGCTGTGGCGACTTAATGTCAGATGTCACTGGACTCTAAACAAGAAACAAAAGGCCGGGAATGTATGCAACACTGTATGCACGTATGCACAGAACCTGTAAAATTATCTATCTATGCGTAAGCAATGAGAGAACTTTTTGGTCCTGCCATCTATTACATTATGTACAAAGTAAGCACTTATGAAGCCGCTGTGAGGGTTGTCGTCGTATCACCTATATAATACATCCTGCACTAGACTTACATTAAAATGATCCTCACAGCAATACTTTGTCCCTTTATTATTAAAAAATTTCTTCCTATGCATAGCTTGCTGCCACAAATCCCTAATACTTTCATCACTTGGTAGTGGAATAAATATTTTATTGGGAGTAGACACTGATGTACTTTTACAATCTGGAACTGTACAATATTTCTATAACCTTTTTTAAATCCATGTTGTTAATAATAAAATATAGAACACTTAAAAGATGCAGATGACATTGTTCTTTACAATGAGTCTAGAGAACTAGAAACGACAATAGAACTTCTCAATGATGAGATGATTATAATGAAATCTTGGCTAAAAAATAAAAACCTTGAGATGTCAATATCTAAAACCAGTGTTTCAATTTTTTCTCGACATAATATTCCAAATTTTGAGCATATTAATCTAGCAAATATGTCTCTTAATTATAAGAAAGAGACAAGATATCTTGGTTTCATCTTAGACCAAAAACTAACCTGGAAGGGCCACATTAACAATCTCCTTACAAAGAGTGAAAAATATGATAATATACTGAGAGTCGTCTGCAAAATATCCTAGGGAGCTGATATAAAAACAGCCATGTTAATTTATAAAGCGACAATACGATCAACTATTGACTATGGGTGTTTCTTCTATGGAACTGCTAGTAATTCTTTATTAAACCGTTTAAACTTGCTACAGAATAAATGTCTGCGGCTGTGTGTAGGAGCTATGAATTCGACTCCGATCGACGCTCTTAGGGCCGAAGCCTTAGAACCTCCTCTAAATTTAAGAAGACAGTTGCTGGCGGAAAAATTTGTTCTAAAGTTATTTGCTGAAAATCAAAATTCGCTTTGTAACTCAATTTTCACTTTGTCTATTCAAGACCTGACTAACAAATATTGGAGACTTAAGCCATCCCCTCCATTGGCAAAAGCATTTGTGGATACCTCAAAACATAGAGATATAATAATTGATCAGTCATCGTCACAAAAACAATTAGACCTACAATGTTTCCTTCAGCAAATTCCAACAGTTATACCACCCTTCGGTGAAAATAGGGTCATCAATAAAAGTATTTACTTGGAAAATTTGCAAAATTTCGAGGATTATCTCAAAATATATACAGATGGATCCAAAAGTCAGCAGGGTGTGGGCTGCGCATTCTTCGTTCCAATAGTAAATTATGACGAAAAAATAAAACTTTCTGAACATGCCTCCATTTTTTCCGCCGAAGCTTATGCTATAATAGAAGCCATGAAGTACGTGTTAAACAACAAGGTTCAAAAAGCACTTATCCTAACAGATTCAAAATCCGTTGTAGAATCTTTGCAAAACGTTGAAAACATCAAAACACCTCTCATTGGGGAAATTTTCAAAATATATCAGCGGGCACGGAACGACAATATATATATAAAAATCATGTGGATAAAGGCGCATTGTGGTTTGGAGTATAACGAACGAGTAGATTATCTGGCTAAAGAATCAATTGTGAATAGTACGAGAGTAATAAATGAAGTTCCTTATAGTGATTTAATCCCGATCTACAAAGTTAAGGCAAGAAAAAACTGGGAACAAATATATAAAAATGCCTATATTGATAAATCAACAAATTACTTTCTTATACATCCTACACTCCCCAATAAACATTGGTACAATAATTCACACATATCCAGACAATTTTATACCACGATTGCAAGGCTTAAATTTAACCATGGACGATTCGCGTCACACCTTTTTAAAATAAGAATACGTACAGATAATCTTTGTACGTGTGGGCAAATTGGAGACATAAACCATATAATTTTTAGTTGTGCACTCTCCGATTAAAGAACTTATATCTAGATACATAACAGGCTATCTTTTCACTATATACCTTGTTTGCTCCTAACATAGTCACATTATATGCCCATTAAAATGGATAGATGAACATCACATCCCATAGGCAACAGTGGCGTTGTGTGTGTAGAAAATGTGTAGAATGGTAAATATTTTCATTAAAATGAATTATTGCAATTCCTGCATTACCGGCTCTTTATACAACGTGATGTAGGCATACGATATTACAGTAAGATAAAACAGTAAGATAAATATGTATTGAAAGGATATTAAAATTTAATTGCTATTTACTTTATAACTGTAAACTGAACTTCATCATGTTACGACTATGGAACGATCGATTTTCTTCTTTTCTAAACTGCTTTCTGCAAACGGCACAGCACTACACTATTTATTTGCACAAAATATATTGTCACTAAACTGTGTAAATATGAATAGAGAATATTATTTAGGTATTAAGCAAATCACAACTTAAAATAAAATTACTTTTTCACCAGTTTTTGGTCGGAGAACACGAAAAACATTTATTGACATTAATGGCCGAACTGTCAATTGAGATTACGATAATCGAACTGAAGCCGATCGTGCACGAGCGGCCGCGAATACGCCGATGGTCCAATCAGAAACTTATGGGAAGAAGTGCCTTAGATTGTGAGTCTCTTAGCGACAAATAAATCAATGCCATTATGTATCTAGATATAAGTTCTTTAATCGGAGTGTGCACTTAATCAAGGTCAAACGAATGTTCTAATGGATAAACTGGTAGAACTCGGATTCTACCTACCTCTAAATGTTAATAATATTCTAGTATCCGAAAATTTCGAGGCCTTCACAGCATTGTATATATTTTTTAAATCAACAAATATAAGTCTATAAGTCAAATAATTTTTTAGGTTAAACTTGTTACCTTGGTGTTAATTGCTCCTGTGTAGTTCTAACCTATCATACCGTGGTCCCCCTACCCTGTCTATGTTTCCATGAAGTCGTCAAGATGGACCCCTTGACGTGAAATGAGTGTCCCCGTTATATATCCCTGTGATAGATAGATGTACTTGTGTTGGTGTGTGCGCATACACGTACGTGTATTGCATGCATACTTTACCCTTTCATATATATAGCTTTGGTTAGGTTAATAGTAGGTAATAACAGGGTTGAATATATGCTGGAAGAGTTTTGTTTGCATGTGTCACGAGTGTGTTATAAATCAAGAGCTACTGGCTGATGGTTTCATCCAAAGCCAAGAGGAGGGAAAAAAAAAACACTTAAAAGATATGAACGAGATTAGCACGTCCGTCGTGAGTGCCATAAGAAACCATATGGGAACAGGCGAGCGGTCGACCGCCAGGAGTGGTATGACGTCACACTGCGTTTTCGTGCGCTCTCTGTTCATTATTTATTTTGAGGAAGAAGCACTTGCAAGAAAAATCTAATATTTTGCACATTTCCTAACTACAAGGTGCTTTCGAAATGTGAATTAAAATATGTCTTTTAAAAAAATGCTAAATGAGCCCATTGCCTTTTAATTTATTTTTGTAAAAGGAGTTGGTCATTTGTTCCTTATTTTTTTAGTAATCCAATCCAGCCTTATTCTGTTATCCTGTCAATTGCTGTGTGCTGTGTATTAATGAAAAGTAAGTATGTTTTGATTCGATTTGATGTTCGAAATCCAAAGGTTGCTGCTGAATCGAAACACAAATAGGTTGGATATAGTTACTTTTTTTTTTACTTTATTTTATACTGACGAGTGTTTCACCGATTATGTTGGCATCAAACAATAAAAAATATTTAAAACTAACCTTATTTACAAAAAAAAAAAAAAATTGCGAAAAATTAGAACGTTGAACAGTTAAATGAAAAGAATAATAATTCTGCAGAGTATAATGTTTATTCTAGTTTGGTTGTGTATCTTCTCTATTTAGCCATTGTAGTTGGTTATAGTTGATAGTCTAATATGATCTAGTCTTGCTATACTAATGACCTGCATCAACGCCAACGTGAAATACTTATGCGGGTATAATATTGAGGTATAAAATTAATCTTAATTAAAATAATGTACGCTGTACGTCCTATAATCATTTTTGCGCAGTATACTAAGGACATGGAATCGGGCCAAATATTAATTAATCTCGGTATGGCTGTGATCATAGTCGCGAATTGTCATTGAAACAATCAGCGAATGTCACTTCGACGCATTCAGAATTTTTGAAAATTTCCCATAAAATTATTTGTTTTTTAGTGCTCAGATGTCCAAAATTTGTGTCCATCTCACATCATCACAACTTTTAAATTATTACCGATAAATTATCAGAGTTTTCACACATCACCGCGCGCGATTGATAAAGAACAATACCTAGGTGTGTTATGAATATGAACCATGCCAAACGAGAACCTTAAAGCAATTCTTAAGAGCAGTGTGATGGATCCGATTCATACGGAAAGATGTTCACTCGCCTCAGTTTATACCAACAACTCCAGCTCAAATGAGGACGATGACTATGATACGGACGGGTCTTCTCAGTCCCAATCTTGTCGTAAGATTCTCTTGTGGTTGAAACATCTTCATTATTTCCAATTTTTTTTTTGGGTAAGAAGTTGTTAGTAATTTACGCTTTTTGTTTTAGATACGATGGGTCTCCGTTCACCCGGCGGTCCCATGCGTGGCAGGTCGGTGAAGGAGTTCGAGGAGCAACTGGCCAACCTCAAGAAAGAAAACTTTAATTTAAAACTTAGGATATACTTTCTAGAAGAAAAAATGGGTACAAATTTTACATTAGATAAGGATAATGTGGTTAAGAAAAATATAGAGTTACAGGTGAGATATTTATGCTTTTTAACCGACGCCGCACTGGCGAATTGTCAAGATACCGTGGACAAAACATATTTTATTCTATTGTAAAGCAATTTTTTACATTTCTCTTGGAGAACAGATGGTACTTGTATGTAAGTCTATACATATTTAATTCTTAGCACTCATTTTACGTCATAATCCGAAAATATTATACTTATAATATTTGTTTTTATTTGTAAATATTGTTTTAAAATAAATTTTTGAAATTACAAGAAAACACGAAATAAGAATAATTTATTTTGAGTTTATATAAATTATAAAATGTACAACTGATAATAGTAATAATAGTAATAATAATGTAAAACCATTTTTTAAACCAAAATCACTGAATTTTTAAAAATTAAAAATTCTATTAAAATAAAAAAATTAAAATTATATAAAATCGTCAGATCCAAAAACTGGAAAACTAAAAGTTGCCAATGTTTGTTCCACTGATGATTCGGTATTTCCAGTAACTTTTCTGATTTATCCGTAAAAATAATTACATTTTTCGGAAAGGAATCGATGGACAAGTTCTTAGAAATTCAACTAGCTCCCCCGAAAAGTATACTAGTAAAATTATACCATTATTCACCGTTCACGCCCATAGAAATTTCACTTAAAAAGAAAAGTAAACTTAACTCGGAAGTGTATTTTAAGTAAGAGTACATTTTACAATGTAATAAAGAAAATCTGGCAACATCGCAAATTATCTCAGCTATTTTCTCCAGAAACTGATTCCTTAAACTCGAAAATATGATTTAAAATCAAACATTCGCTGCTCTGTCTAATTTTAGAAATACTTTTTTGCTTAGGAAAGCAGAAGAGAAATTTTCTCTAATAACTACAACAGCTTCAACAGTGACTGCGAATTGATACAATCTGTATACATTCTACTTATTTCCAACAATGGTTTAGTTAAAGTTTAGTTAAATAATAATTCACCACGAAAGTTCCAAAATAAATTACATAAAATATTTTATTAACAAAGCACACTATGATCGATAGAATTTCAAAAGTGATACTACTCGATTTACGCAAGGGTCGGTTATTGTACCCAGGTAACAAATAAAGTAATTATGCATAGTAGTTACCAGAAAATCCAACTTTTTTTATATGTATTCGGATTTTCACCACGATTTCTTGAAGATTTGCCTGTATGCGACGTACGATTGATTCATGTAACTAACTCGTGAAATCGAAAAGGCCTTCACAGGTTTTGCATTTTTTAATTTGCTCTCTAGAACATGAATATCACCTGGATATGAAGAAGTCTTAAACAATTATTGTGATAGAAGCCGTTTTACGTAGTGCGATGTTTGGTGCACATCCAAATATCTTGGAAAGTATGGGCCGCCGACCATTTTTCAATTGAAATTCATATTCTAGAGAGACGTGGCTAATTGCGAAAATCAGATAATAAAACAACGTTCCTCATATGTCCTTTGTCCCTCTTCGATTCAACGTTTGAAAAAGTGGAAATTTGGTTATTACTTAATATTAGTCGGGAGCCCTCCCTAGCTCTACGTACCCACCCGATCCTTGGGGACAATGTTTTTCATAAAGATTAATGACTAAGGAACAATTTAAGATATGTCCTAAAAAAAAACTGGCTGTACTTTCAAAATGGCGTTGCCAATGTTGGTTTTGTCATTTAACACAAAAACTAAAAAAGATGGGAAAAACTTTTTTCACAAAAAAACAACGTGCATAAAATTTTTTACAATTTGGTACCTATACAATATTTTGATAGGAGTTACCATTTACCAGATAAATGAGTCCAAAATTAAGAAAACATGGAAATTCATATATCGGTAAATAATCACTTAGAGGAAATAACTAACAATTATTGTAAGGCGTATAATATAACTTTATATTATTAACATAAAAATAAAATAAAATAAACTGAAAAAAATTAATAATAATAATAATATTATAATTTGCAGACCTTTATCTCGAAAACGGTAACAGTGGTATCTGGAAAACGGTAACTCCTATCCAAATATTGCATAGGAACAAAATTGTAGAAAATTTTATGCACTTTGTTTTTTGTGCAGACAGTTTTTCTCCATCTTTTTTAGTTTTTGTGTTAAATGACAAAAACCATATTTGCATTTTTTTTAAAACGGACGCCATTTTGAAAGTACAGCCAGCTCTTTTTGTAGGACATGTCATAAATTGTTCCTTAGGCTTTAATCTTTATGAAAAACATTGTCCTCAAGGATCGGGGGGGTGCATGGACAGTTAGGGTGGGCTTCCGTAGTGTTATGTTTTATATTGAATTTTATATTTTATTTTAAGAGATGAATCATTTATCTGGAAAATGGTAACTCCTATGCAAATATTGTATAGGAACAAAATTGTAGAAAGTTTTTCTCAATCTTTTTTAGTTTTTGTCTCGGTTTTTGTGTTAAATGACAAAAACCATATTTGCAATTTTTTGTTTTGTTTTTAACGGACGCCATTTTGTGCAGCCAATTTTTTTTTTTTTTAGGACATTGTTCCTTAGGCTTTAATCTTTATGAAAAACATGTTCGTAAAGGATCGGGAGGGGGGGGGGGGGGGTGCACGGGCACTTAGGGTGGGCTCCCGTAGTATATGTTTGTTTCCTAATATTTTCAAGTTGAATATCATTAAATGGAACACCCTGTATATTCATTTTCAAAATGCTGGGAAAATCCTGAATAGGTTTTAACTGTTTGGGTAATTTTTTTCGCCGACTTGGTTTTTTTAGAGCCAAGTTTTGTTTTGAATCCAGAGTGCTGCAATTAACTTTAAATTATCATAAATAACATAAAAAATAATGGAAAAATACAAATTTGAAAAAATTAATAACTAGGTGCATTATAATCTTTCGAAATTAGTTTCTTGCAAAAAATCTTTTTCGCTTCGTCTAAATATTTCATTATATCGTAATTCAAATATCGTTGATCACTTGACTGCAAAAGTAATGGTACAATAATCCTATTTCCAATTATTCCTGCCGACACATCGACTACAAATCTTTACACATGCTTTTATGCTTTTTTATTTTAAACGATACAAGCAAACGATGGATGGGAAAAATATATTTATAGATATTATCACGCCCGAACTCAATCGTAATGAAAACTATAGAAAAAAAATAAAGACCCTTCAAAAAAATTCTTAAAAGTACATCTCAAATCATTTTGATTTTCTTGCTTGGTTATTTTTTTGATAAATACTTATATATATTAGAGGCTGTAACTTGCCTAGAACTTGACCCATTGGAAAAAAATAAAATATCGTTAGTACGGAAAAGATGTATACTTTTCGAATGTTTAAACACAAATTCATTTACTTGCATATATTTTTTTGAAAATACGATCAATCCCGTTATGATCAGGAATAGCGATTTTCATAATATTATCCTTATAACCCTATAGTTTTGAATATAAATTCTGGAACTTTTACAATACGTTAACGAATGTATAAGGAATCTATTGTATATAGTTGAAAGGTGAATAGTTATACCTGTAATAAATATGTACACAATACAGTAAAGGCAGGTAAAAATTCATGCGCGGGACGCGGACGGCGCAGCTTCGATCCAGCATTTAAAATGTTAAACATGTCTAATTAGTACACGCAAATTAGATTGAAAAACACTGAATAGGATAAGTAATTTATAAAGTAATAATATTTGGGATGCGTACTCTAGATAGAGTTAGAAATAGATACCCGAAATATCCCCCCCCCCCAATTTAAGGGTGGAACGTGCTTTTTTTTGCAAAAAACCACCCCCAACGGGGACTTAACGCTGGTTTTTCACTTTTATCTTGTAAATCGTTCGTCAGAAGAGAAAAAAGTATAGGAAATAAAAAATTTGTCGTTAAATTCTGCACAAAAAATGTCGTATTAACCTTGTAGCTTATCCTCACCTATTTCCCGCTAACAACGTCCGAACAGAGAGGTAGTTTGGGGCGCAGAAGTAAGAATCGATCCTATTCCAAGTTTCACAGCGAATATCTTAAAACTGTTTACTTTGAGGTTGATGGAGTTGTGGGGGGATGGGGAATGGGGTTGAAAGAAAGTAGGCAACATTTTTGCACTCATTTATACCACCGAGTTACCAGCACCAATTTCCACCCTAAAACTAATATCCTGCAGCTGCAAAAAGGGTCGCGGAAAACGATACAGGTGGATAGACCACGTGTTTCTGAACAAAAAATGTCCTAATAAAATTTATCACTAAAGCCATGGTATTTCCGGAAAAAAATAGTGAAATAACTTTGTCACTTTGCGCGGGTAAGCGCACGGTCAAATGTCAAATGCATATTATGGGACCTCTGTAAAAATTCTTAGCAGTTCTGACGAGTAAAATAAAGTTTTTTCCTTCTTCTGATTTGGTCCACTTAAATTAGATATTTTAGAAGAAATATTTTATAAAGTAATAATATTTGGGATGCGTACTCTAGAAATAAATTAAGAAAACACGGTAGAGCTCCCAATTTGGGGGTGGAACGTCCTTTTTTTTGCAAAAAAAAAAACGCCCCCAACGGGGACTTAACCCTGGTTTTTCACTTTTATCCTGTGAACCGTTCGTCGGAAGAGAAAAAAGTATAGGAAATAAAAAATTTGTCGTTAAATTCTGTATAAAAAAATGTCCTATTAATCTTGTAGCTTATCCTCATCTATTTCGCGATAACAGCGTCCGAAAGAGGGACGCAGAGGTAAATATCGATCATATTCCAAGTTTCACAGCAAATATCTTAAAATCGGTTACTTTAACGAGAAAAATGCTCAGGAATAAATTTATAGAGCGGAATTTTCTCTATAAGATGCATATATAGCGGGTTTTGTCGCAAGTGATTTTTACGTATTTTCCCCTTTTTTTCCATAAAGCTGTGTTTTTCAATTTGAGCTCGTTTCCACACCACCCACGAGGTAGAGCTCTCGATGCGTTTTTTTTTTAAGTGGTTTCCCCTGTAGGCCTATTCCACTAAAATTCTTTCCAATTTTACTCATCGACGAACTCGTCTTCGAATTCAGAATTTAAATATCCTTGCCCATAGCAATTAGAGCACATCGTTGAGAAGCGCAATTAGCGATAAATTTTATTAGGACATTTTTTGTTCAGAAACACGTGGTCTATCCACCTGTATTTTTTATTTTTTCCTGCCCTGACTTAATTTCAAAATTTTGAAAAAATTGATAAAATAATTTTTTTTTCACTTTTTTTTATGTCCTGCATCCGAGCGGAATGTAAACTTTTCAGGATAATATTCTATACACTTTCATTAAAAAAAAAAAATTATTCATTTTACAAGTTTTTGTAGGCTTCACTATAAAATGTTCTCTGTCATTTGGGCTAAATTATATATTGGATTTCCAACCTACAAAAAGCACCTTAATTTATTAGGGCAAAGTATTTAAAACTTCATAAACATTACATCGAACAAGATTTCAATTGAAAGTACAGGAACCAAGCGGAAATAATAACAGCTACATAGTTAATCGGAAATTTAAAAGAAATTGTATTTTTAGGTTAATTGTTTACGATCAATGCCACCGATGACGTCATCAGCGCCTGTTGATGTGACGTAGTGTTTTTTTCGGTAAAATTTTAATACAAATTTAAAAATGTTTTTTTTGGATATTACTCTACTGGATGTGAAAATTCGAATGTTTTTATTATTAAGTATTACCTTCACAATCAGAGATTTTAAAATTTGTGAGAACACCGAATTATCTGCACTACTCTTTTACACGCTCTACCAATCTGGAGTAACAGTGTTGGCATGAGTGAATTACACTAGAATGTGAACACCAAAATTTTTTTTCGACAGCTGCGCCAATTTTCTTGAACACCGAACAAAAGATTCGGTGTAGAGTGTACACTGGCGCACCTATTATATAGACATCTGGTGGAAAAAATCAAATAGGAATATTACATGACATTTATGTCTCTCTGGACAAATCTTGAAAACCGCCCATGGGTATTTTCAACATAACTGTATTCTCCAACGTACATTTTGCAGAATTAAAATCTTCCAATCTATTTCTGTTTTTTTTTTTTAGGTGGAAATAGCAAATTTACAAAAAGATGTTCAAGAGAAGCATGAACTTTTATGCCAAGCCGTAAAGGCTATGGAATTGGAAGATGAAGAACACAAAAAAATTATTGCGTTTAAAGAAGACCAATTGTCACAATGCCAGCAGGAGCTGGATGACGTCAGAGTACAACTACAGGTAGGCAAGATAAGATTTATTCCAATCCAAATTTCTTTTTTTTTTTTTGTTAATGTGGAAACGAACTTTATAGTAGGAGAGTAGGAGAACCCCTAACACTCAAAGTCTCTGTCAAACTCCAGAAGCACTTTGGCGGGTCAAGTTACAGTTTGCAGTCCATTCCAAAGTTGCAAAAACCCCAAAAGTGCAGAGATAGGGACCAAACATGACTACCTCCCCGTTTTCGAGGACAGCCAACACGATGGTGATAGTCGCGCGGTACCTACCTCCCTCGAACTACCCCTAAACGCAAAAACCACCTCCTTTTTCGATTTTTCGTTGTCAGGCACGCGAGGGTTGAAACCACCCTCTCGCTCAATACCGAAACATGCAAAATACATCCAAACGTGCTGAAAATTGTTTTCCACGCGTTTTCAAGGGCGGCGAACACGATGCTGATATTATTTAGCCTCCCACAACTAACCAACTACCCCTAAATACATAAAATCACCAGGACTTGTTGGATCGGGGGTTTTCCAATACCTATGTATTCTTCCAGTTAGTCCTTAACCCATATATATTGCATTTGGGGGTAGTTGATTAGGGGTGGGAGGCTAAAAAATATCAGCATTGTATTCCCTGGCCTTGAAAATGTGTAGAAAACAATTTTCAGCATGTTTGAATGTTTTTTTGCATGTTTCGATTTTGAGGGAGGGGGTGGTTTCAACCCCCCGGGGTCGTTAGAATGTCTGATTGCGAAATGTTACAGGACATATTGAGTTTCCTCCAAAAAAGCCCGATCCAACAAGTCCTCACATGCCGGAAAACGAAAAATGGGAAAAAGGGTTTTATGCATTTAGGAGTAGTTGGTTGGGGGTAGGAGGCTAAATAATATCAGCCTCGTATTCCTCGCCCATGAAAATGTGTGAAAAACAATGTTCAGCACATTTGGATGTTTTTTTGCATGTTTCAGTATTGAGGGAGAGGGTGGTTTCAACCCCCGTGGGTCGTTAGGATGTCTGGTTGCGAAATTTTACAGGACAAAAGACACGATCCAACGCATGCCTAACAACGAAAAATCGAAAAAGGTGGTTTTTTGCGTTTATTGGTAAATGGAGGGGGGGGGGGGGGGGGGGGGTTAGGGACCGCGCGACTATCACCATCGTGTTGGCCGTCCTCGAAAACGGGATAGTTATGTTTGGTAGCTACCTGCACTTTTGGGGTTTTACACTTTTTTTGCAAGTTTCGTATGAACTATGGACCCTGGTTGAAGTCGAAATGAGCCCGGTGGGCGGAAAAAATCAGTCAGGGTAGGAAAAAAAAAGGGGTTTCTTTCGATCTGTCAAAAAAGGGGGTCGTTATCGCCTTGTTCCAGGAAGATAAATGTATGCCACTCGAAGGGTTCGATTTCTGCCACCGAAAACATATTGGCTCCCCCCTCCCGCCGCGTTTGAAGTGATTTTGCGAAGACGGTTACCCTCCGTCGTGGCCTAGAAGGTCGAAATTACCGCCAAGTGAAAGTTTTCGACTTCCACTTGACATCCGCGTAGTGAGCAGTTGGCTGCCCGGGAATTTTAAATAATATTTCTTTGGCGCAACTTGGAGCATCCTTTTTCGCCCCACAGAAACAATTTTTCGTTTGAAAAAAAAGTATTTTTCATGCATGAATCTCTTCTGCAACTCGTCGTATTTATTAATTAATTTTTCGACTTCGCGTGTTTTTAAATAAAAGTACTTCATAAAAAAAAACTTGAAAAATCGATGTTTTTCGAATTTTGAATGACATTTTAAAATACAGTAAAAGAATTAGGAAAGGGACTTCTTTTTATGTAATACGGTGTAAATGAGATATATGTGACTTGTTAAATTTTTAATTAATTTTTCTTGCATTTATGACTTATAAGCATATAATCTAATTCCGCTCATCATCGGATTCAAATCCAATTCCCATATCACTTTATTTTCCTCTTCAAATTATTCATTTTCTCGCAAACCTACCTTTAAAGTGTGTATATAAGTTCCTCGGAACCAAAGTGGCTTCAGTCTTCCTTCATCCAAGACAAAGCACAAATTTCTCCACGTTTGGTTTCCTTGCTTGGAACAAAAAGTTTGACGCAAAATTTACATTACGACAACGTGTCAAAATGCAACTACTTTGGTTCCGACGAAACCCAACACTTTTAAAAATGATAAAATCTGGCTTGACGGATCGATAAGCAATTAGAAAACAAAGATTAAACAAAAAATCGATTGCTAAAGTATTAAGACCTGCAGACTGATTTTAAAAAAAAATAAGTCACTCTGGGGCCACTGTGCGCGCCTGCCCACCATACACCATATGTGGATATCAAGTGGAAGTCTAAAACTCTCGTTTGGCGTAATGACCTTCTGGCCCATGCCCGTGGGTAATCGTTTTCGCAAAATAAAAATGAGGCAGGGGTGATGTAGTGGCGGGATACCGCCAACCTAACATGTTTTCAGGTGCCATAATCGAACCCGTTCGAGTGGCATAAATTCTGGAACAAGATGGTAACGACTTTTTTTTTTTACAAACCGGAGTTGAATTGAAACTTGACGTATCGAATGTGCTTCTGGATTATCATGGAGACTTTGAGTGTTATGGACTTATTAAGAAGTTATATTTCTATCATGTTGAATAGCATTAGAAAATTATATTTAATGTGACAATTAGCCTATTTCACGTTAGAAAGTTTGGTAAAAAGTGTCATGGAGAGAACTAGGTTGGTATCGCTAAAAGTCACTGCGTGTTGACCAACTCGTCTAACTTTGTGAAAATGAAGTACCTACAATATAATAATCATATCATCGCTTTCAGTATCTTTAATGCTAAAAGTACTAAAGTAAACTTAAAACTTAAACTTACTAAAGTAAGTATACG
The DNA here is from genome assembly GCA_936432065.2 of Rutpela maculata. NCBI lineage: Eukaryota > Metazoa > Arthropoda > Insecta > Coleoptera > Cerambycidae > Rutpela > Rutpela maculata. The sequence continues at coordinate 53,211,116 of OW386287.2, read as the reverse complement.
AGTTGGTCAATATGTGCAGTGGCTTTTTACCACGATCAATAAACTATACGGTTACCTCGATCAGCAGCTTTTGGACGAGAGAGACGCGCTTAGTGGGGAATCGAATCAAACAGAGACAGATATATCTGATTTCCATGCAAAAGACAGAGACAAAGATGCCAGTAAAGTCTACAGCCTACGTCAGCTGTAGACACTGCCGGAATCTTTGTCTCTGTCATTTGCACAGAAATCAGATATATCTGTCTCTGTTTTATTCGATTCCCCTCTCCACGCGTCTCTCTCGTCCAAAAGCTGCTGATCGAGGTAACCGTATAGTTTATTGACCGTGGCTTTTTACTACTTTTAGTGATACCAACCTAGTTTTTGACATGACACTTTTACTAAACTTTCTAACGTGAAATAGGTCAATAGGAGTGGTGAAAAGAAAAATAAACTCGTTTTTTATATCCTTACATAATTAATTTTTATTTAAAAAGTTCTTGTGGGTTTTGCACTTCATTGTGGAAAATTATTAAAAGATCTTCCAAAACCTAATGTTTCTACAAAAACATGAACAAATCGGCTGTCTTTATTAGTTAGGATTTTCCAAAATTGCTTGGAACCAAATTTCAAATCTCGAAATTAGTGGTATAGTGCATTTCTGGATATGAGTTCCTAAGAAATAATTAAATAAATATGTGTTTAAATAGACAGACAGATCTAATTGGTCATCACTAAATTAAGTGATGAATATAGTCATATAACATATTAGAATACAGTAGAAATGGGATTGTAGAACTCTGCTACGCATCGTTCTGCAAATTTCACCTTTTAAGATAATAAACCTTCATTTCCTGACTAGTTGCATACGCATAGAGCTGTTGCATAGGCATAGCTATTGCATAGTTGCATAATACCAGTGTTGGAACTAGAGTAGATTGCGCCTTTAGCATTTTTGATTTTGGGGCACCTCACTGGATGTTGACTGAGGATTGAAGAATAGAGGGCGTCAGTGAACCAAATTTTGCGGCCCTTGAAAGTTTGCGTCCTTGGCGGCCACCAACTTTCCAACCTCTAGTTCCAGCTCTGCATAATACATAGCTAAAATTGTGATAGAAAAAAGTGTAACTAGTATTGTAATTCATTTCACAGTTGGACACCATAGCCGAATAGGTAAGAGGGTTTTTACTTGCTGGGAGCTAATAACACAGCCCCACAAAAAAGGTGGTCTGTCCAGCGGACTAGACCAGTTTATCTTTCTGTATTTTGACCCGCTGAATCTGAATCCGAATCCGAAGTCAGAGTTTTCAGATTGGCTCGTTTTTCATTCCCCAAGAAACACTCCTAAAACAAAATAAAAAAAGTGGTCTGTCTGGCGGATCATACCAGTGTATCCTTATGTATTTTGACCCACTGAATCCGAATCTGAAGTTAGAATTGTCAGATTGGCTCAGTTTTCGTCTCCAACCTCAAGGAATGCCGGTAAAAACCCTTTCACGGAGTTATGGAGTTGCAAGTCCATAATTCTATGAAAAAAACCTGTTTTCACGGGTGTTTCTTGAGGTTAGAGACGAAAACTGACCCAATCTGACAATTCTGACTTCGGATTCGGATTCAGCAGGTCAAAATACATAAGAATACATTAGTCTAATGCGTCTGCCAGACCGCATTTTTGTCCTATTTTAGGGATGTTTTTTGGGGTTAAGAATGAAAAACGAGCCAATCTGAAAATTCTGACTTCAGATTCAGCGGGTAAAAATACATATAAAGGATACACTGGTCTGATCCGACAGACAGACCACTTTTTTTTGTGGGCCTGTATAATGAATCGAATCCATTGTACAATGGATAATGGATAAAATTAAGGTCCACATAAACAGGAATGATGTTGCAATAGCAAATTTTTTGTTGGAACTTGTTGGAAACATTACAGCAAATTTTAGCAAAAAGTTTTGGAACAAATCGCAAGTTCTGGTAGACGTGTTTAAACAGAATAATTTTTAAAATATAATATTTTGGCCGTTTTTCTTAAATATTTGATTGCATAACTCTTAGGGCCTGTGTATCAATACAGGGTTAGGTTAGTTTGCCTCAGGGTAAATGCTAACTCCAGGCTAGTGTTTATCAAGTCGCAGTCGGGTTAAAAGTAACCCTGGGCTAAAGTCAGAGGTAACTTAGCTCGAGCTTCGAGGTGGGAGTTATCTCTGTTAGCCCGAGGTTAACCTACAAATTTTATGTTTATTGTTGATAGTTGCAGGGTGAAAAGTCAAAATTATTTTTTGCGTAAATTATTGAAAATGGAAGCTTTTAATAATAGGTTGTATAAAAAAATCACAAATAAACAAAAATAAAAATAAAAAATACGTATTGTCTTTACAGTCATTTTTAGAACCCTATAAAAGGATCTTATGGAGGTTCATACATGGAAATAAAATTGATGGTCTCGGAGGCACGTGTTCAACCAATTTTGTTCAAATTTGCTTTCTTTTTACTGCAAATTTGAACTGTCCGCGCCCTATTGCACATTCTGAAATGACATTTATATAAAAAATATGCTTGGCTCGATTTGCGGTATTTTTATCCGGTTTACAATAATTCCGTAATTTTTTCCCCCGGTTCTGATTTCAGTCTCTCTAATGTAATATAATAATTGGAAGGTGCTCCCCACCTTCCTATTATTTCGAAGAAAAATTTTTTTTTGCTTGTGAAAGATGAGTTTTATGCCACATTACCTTTGAGTATTCAATATCCATAATAATTTTACACACTCCTTGTTTACTAAAATTATTATTTTTAAACATTTTTAGTCAGTACTTTCACATAATTTACTAGTTTAGTTACAAATTTTTAAATTATGCAATTTGATTTACATACATTTGACATTTAATCCATATTGCTAGATGAAGACTTTATATTTTATAATAATTGTATAAATATATGAGTACTTAATCAAAAAAACACTAAAATGATATAATTAACAATTTTCTACATGCCAGAGCTTCGCGGGGCGCATAACGAGCTGGGAGGCATCTTAGAGTGCGACGGGCAACGTAGAAGCTGAGACAGATGCAATTAGGGTTGAGGCATAATTTTAACAACTAACTATTTAATTCATAACTAGCTTATTTACAATCGAAATTTAAAACTGAAAAAAGTGATGAAATCTTGATAGTGTACCCTACAACTTTTATTCTTATTACATTTTTAAAATTTTCATCGGTCTGTCTACACTCACGACTGAAACGAATTTGCGAAAATAACAAAATAAATATAAGGTTTTGGGAAATATTTTATGCTTTAAACAATACAGTTAATTTGCATATAAATAGCCATAACTTTGTTATAGATAATTATCAGAAATTAAAAAACTGCTAGAAAGATAAAGCAAATATCTAATTTTCCGTTTTTTTTTCGGTTTTTCACCACTGGAGGTTGTTTGGACACCGATATCGCTAGACGAATTTAGATGTCAAGTACTATATAATAGCGCAATCAGTAAAGTTTTGCCCTTCAATGTTCCACGGGACAAGTTTCTAGACGACTTTTTCGAATTCTGAACCTCTACTAATTTATTTTGTTAAAACAAATGTCTTCTGGTACTCAGTTATTCCAGAACTTTTTGCGACACTTTGTAATGTCTACAAGTTCGAACAAAATTGTTGCTAGTGCAAATTTTAGTTTTACTCCACTAAATTTTTATTTAAAATTATATTATGAAATTGTCGATATCTTAGATGTAGTTCAGACTCCACAATGAACATTAAACTGCTGTATCTCTTTACCAAAAATCTGTAATACAAAATCTCGGAGTTTCAAAGTATTGCTTTGGTGCCTTGACAGGCAATGGACAGGAATAAGGATATCCCCTTTTTTTAAATAATTGTTGAGTTTTGCTGTATTATTTGCATCTCATCAAAACACTTTTTTCAACATAATTCCTTTTATAACTTGGTCACCAGAAAATAGTATAATGATCTTAAACATTACAGGAATATTAATTTTATATTTTTAGTATATATTATTTTATAATATTTTTTAAGGAAACAAAATTTGATTCTGATGGAAATTCGGTCAAGTCAGACACTACAGGATTTTTTAGTAGTAGAGCAACAAACAGTGGAAATTTGGTAACTGAACTTCATGAGAAAATGAAAATATTGGAAGCTGAGGTATAATAAACCCACCAAATCACCTTAGTACTGTCCTGTATTCACAACACTTCACTCACTTCTTTTTTGTGCTCATTTTTTTGTTTATTTTTATTTATCTGGGGATCCTTACTTATTTTAAATATTTTCACTATATAGTTGAGTGTTCTTTACAGTGTTTATTTATTTATTTTTATTTCAGCTCCAATTAGAAAAAGAAAACAATGCATCTCTGCAGATCATCCTGGGCCAGGCTGAAACCTTAAAGTGTCGTTATGAGAGTATGCAAAGAGAATTTCAGGCCAAAGATCAAACAATAAAAAATTTAACAGACGAAATTGAGGCAGCTAATGATAAAATACTCGGTTTCTCAGACCAAATAAAAGAACTACAAGATAGACTGGAAATCACCCAAAAGGAAAACCAGTTATTGCAGAAAAAGATGCAAAACGAAAACAAAAAATTCGAAGAAGTCATGGCACAAGTAAGTGACTTGAAGAAGAAGTATACGGTGACTAAATCAGATCTAGAGAGGGAGCACAAAAGGGCCGAAAGAATAAAAATCATGAACGATATGAAAATATCTGACTTGGAAGAGGAGAACGAGAAGCAGAAAATAAAGATCCGTGATCTTCATGCGAAACTGGAGGCTGCCCTGGTCGAAATCAAGAAGAACCAAAATCTTGCGGTGTCTAAGAGTCTGGTGCAAAAATCAAACTGCTCTAATACTGATGATAATTCCTTTTCAGTTTCGAACCCAACAACACCTGCAGGAGCTCCGCAAGCGAACGCACTACATGTACAAATAAGCCCCCAACACAAAACTCCCGTTACATCTCCATCGCCATCTCTGGAGAAATTCAACATCAAAGACTTTGAACAATTGTTGAAGGGAGCCGGCGAGAGCGCCGGCAGCGATAAAATCCTTAGTCAAGTCATGGTAATTAATTCTGAAAATAATACATTAAAACAAAAAATTGTAAAACTAAAAAGTGAACAAATGAAGGCTTGCGAAATTATCAAGAATATGATCGATTCGAGGAATAAGGCGACCGATGAGATCAATCAGCTCAAGAAGCACATTGAGGAACTCGAACACGAGTTGGAGTCGGTGGTGTCGAAACCTACCAAAGATGGTGTTGACGAATCACCTCTGCAACAACGTGTGGCCAAAATGAATATAAAAGCAGCAAATCCCGATGACGAGGTAGATATAGCTCAAAAAATTCATAACAGGTTTGGTAGGCACCATTTTCCAAAGTAATTCTTTGCTTTCGCTTTAGTTTTTGCCTGGCACTGCATGGCATAGTCCTTTTAACATTTTCGACCCATTTGTTATTGTCCCTGTATTTATTTAATCACTACTTTTACTAAATACTCTATGATATATATTCCTAGAATTTGTTAATGTAATAGAAATGCACTTTAGATATAAATGTACAAATATTTCTGCTAAAATACAATTTTTTTAAATTTTCACTTGTTCTGAAGTACAAACATCAATAGTCTTGGAATGTAATTTGCTATAGTATGTGTGTATTTTATTAAACCTAAATTTTTAAAATATATAGGACGATTTTTAACTTATTTCGTTAATTTTAAGAAAGGTCTGTGTTGCTTTTTATGAAATGAAATAAATGAATTCGGCATAAACTTTTTTAAAAAAGTTTGAAGATTCACCTAACTAAATGTTGATAAAATGATCGGCTCTGATAACTCAATTACCTGCAGTGTCACTATAATAACCGGGGAGTTTACAACACATTATCAACATCGGTTTTTTTTGCTACATATTTTTGGTGATTCAACAATAATATTTATAGACATGCACTTGCTGTATTTCTATGCATCCCTCCCTGGTAAACAGAATAATGGCAGAATTTGTGTTATTTTGCACTATTCTAATATGACAACGGTCGATTCCTGGTGCCAGTTCTCCCAATTCTAAAATACAATTTACAACTTTCGTGAGTCATTTATTACTAACTTTTAAGGTATGAAATATATTAGAATCTGTCTGCTAAAAAAACCCAAGTGAGCTGAAATTTTGCATAGACTTTTATTTTGACATTACAAATAAAGTCTCAACAGTCCCCATGGATATCATGCTTGCGTTTTCAGTTATTCAAAGTCAAAGGTCACAGAAATCAGTTTTTTGCAAATATCTTGCTTCCTATGGGTCGTATGACTATTAGCAAGATGCGTTTTTTACATGGTTTCCCTAGTATTCCTCATCCATGTTTTTCCTTGTTTTAAGCACCTACGGCTCATTCTCGTCCTCTCCCTTTCTCTCTCCCTTCACAATATACCTTGTTGTTCTCTTGTCTCTCTTCGTTAACTGCTTTCTCATAATTTTCTTTTGTACCTGTAATATTTTCTGTGAAGAGATTAACGGAATTAATCCCATTATCTTCTTCATCTTGAATATTTTCTGTGTCTTCGATAGCCCATTTGCATTGAGACATGACTGACTGTGTCAATGGACACAGGACAGCCCAACTTTTCTGCACCCACAATTTGTAGTACATCCTTTAGTATAATTGCAAAAGATGGTGTTTAGACATGATGCTATGAAAGAGAGATATGCTTTCACGCATACCTCCACTGTTACATCACGTAAAAGTCAACTAGTTCAGCGGTCAACTTTTAATTTGGATAAACTAAACTTACCTTAACCGAAGTGTTTAAAAGCTGATCCTTCGATAAAATAAAAAATTACAGACTCTTTTGGTTGGTTGAGACAAAAAACAGAGCCAACTATGTCAGAAAATTGTAAAATAATAGATACAAATATTTTTTCGTTTAACTCGCTCTAACTAAAAAAACGGGGCAACGAGTTACTCTTAAATTTTTACTATGCGATGACTCCATATTTATTAACAAAATGTGTTAATATGAAGGTCAAATTTTAATAGGTGTAAAAAATATGATTTTTTTTCTAAGGCTATATCGATAAACTGTGAAAATTTACAGATGCGAATACAACAAACGAGAAACTTTTTTGGCTTTTGAAATAAATACGAGGGCATATGAAGGTAAAGAATGGAACTAACTTTTTTATATGAAACTTTTTTTGTCTGGGATTAACAGTTTTTGAGAAAATTGCAATTAAGTATCGCGGACGATGCAGCCCAGAGAATGCGGTGCAAGAACTATGTACGTTAGTGTTGTTTATTGAAATCGATTCAGATTTTCTTGCAGGGTCAAAAATTGAATGAGATTTTTGAGCAAATCAATGGAGAGTCATTAAATACTTTTAATAATAATTATCATGAGAGAACACATTAATGTGTCTTGCGCTATTGAATTAAGTCATGCTGCGAAAACGCTATTTTGCAAATGCAAAATGTATTTTCATAATAGAAACATAAAAGAATCCGGCAATTTATCTCGAAATAACAATAAATTTTTTTTTCCGTCTGACCAGAAAGTACACCCTTTGTGGAGACATTATCCGCCAGAAAATAACGTTTTCCCGGCTAGACCAGAAGGTGACATTAGATCTCGGGAAAGTCTTTTCCGATCCCTGCTATTCTCATTTCTATGGAAACGAATTTGTGTTAATTGTTGAGATAAGTGTCAAGTAGATAAATACACTAGACTTTTAAGAGTTGTCAAAAGTCAATTCACAAGTTATAGAAAATGTGGATTCAGATTTTGAAAAAAAAAATTGTACGTTACATGACCGAAAAACAGTGTTTTGCAGGTCGACCCAAGCAGGGCGAACCGCAGGTGAGTCCTGGAAGCTTGGGGACCACTCACTTTCCGGTCTCGTAATGTATATTACTATTTCATTCTTGACTGAATAACATTAGATAAATGCGCTGTTTCATAATTAAACTAATAATTAAAGTAGTATATTATTTACTACTACTGTTTATTGTGTTTAATTAAATTAATTAAAATTTAATATCAACTAAAAATAAAAAAAAGCTTATAGCCTGTTGAAAAATCAGCTGTGCAAAAAATCATACATGCTTGCATCAGTTATTTTGCAGGTGTTTTCACCAACATTTAAGCCCACAATAGCCTTATTGCAAAATGAAAAGTGCTGACAAATGCAGTTTTAGAATTCTAAGATATTAAAAAGTAAAATTGCCTGCAAATTTCAGCTTTCTAGGTTTCATATCAAGGTTTTCAATGTATTTTTAGCTAGACATTGGACACGCGGTGCCACGAGCGCGGGCTCGATTTGAAAGCGACTAGTGGGTGACGCTATGCGCACTCCAGGTCAAAAGCTGGTACTTGTACCGAGCGTATCTTCTATTTCATAGTATCATGGTGTTTAGAAGTACATCTGGCGCAGGTGATGATAGTGTCTTAATTGGTGAATTGTCGGCACATTGTGTAACCAGGGTTTGTTGCCATCTTGAAGAAATGGTTAAGAACTTTTTTTTTCAAATATCTTGGCTTCTGTTGAAGCTATATAAAAACAAATACGACGTTTTAAAGGGCGTAAAATCGTATGTTTTATGTGCTATACATTTTTTTCATAGGACATAGCTTTTTGTTTATTGCAAAAGTAAGTTTGAAATGAGAGCGCAGCTCGAGGTTTTTCACATTTTTCTCGATATGAGTAATTCCTACGAGAAAATTGTTCTACATGGAAATTGTAGAGCAGAAAAAAACCTACAGCTTATTTTTTTTACTTTTTCTCACAGAACCGTTTCGTGCATTACTTCACGGCTTAATACATTGTCATCGTCAATCGATAGAAGTTTGTTTGTTCTCTTCATCGAATTCATTGTTGATGATGTAAGTAGTAAGTAAGTAAGTTCTTTATTCATCATATTAAGTCATACCAAAGTACAGAAAAAAATACAATAAAATATAAGTCATATTAAAATAATAATAACACAGTTGTAAATACTCATTTACAGAGTAAAAAGCATTACTTACCAAGTACTTAAACAAAGCATTTTTAAAAGAGTTAAAATTGTCAGTGACCAAATTGGCGGGTGAATTTATTAAAACAGCTGATTCCCTTCGTAATATGGGAATTTTGGCACACATTTAGTCTAGAAAGTGGAGTCCAGAGTTCGTTAAGGCTGCGTGTATTGTAATTGTGAATATCCCTATTTTTTTTTGATAACAAACTTTCTTGTCTTTTTATATTAGTTACAATTAGAAATATATAAGATGGACAGGGCTATAAATGCCCCTTTACATTGTGCTTGCATAGATATGCCAGCCATTCTTTCTTGGTAATGTGAGACGAATTTTCCTAAAAAATCAAACCATAAGACAGACGAGATTGAACTAAGCCAAAGTATGCCAATTTTAGTACATTTAATGATGCCGTCCTGCACACAGATTTTTGGGAGTTCTGTAACGCAAATTTTTCTGCTACAATTTTGACATATAACGGAGCATTTCATTTCGGTTTTGCGGTAACCACCAGCTGTTCCGCAGTTTCCTTTATATTTACAAGCTATTAATTTTTAGTTTGTCGGGTGCAGCTTTTCCTGGTTTTTGGTTCTAGCCAACAATATTTCCTGATTCATCCCCATTTCTCCGGATCGTGAAAGTTTCCACGCCACGTTTGCACTTTAAGGTACGTTCTGAAAGTGTGTTGCCGGGCCGCATCCGATGTTGGTGAAAGTGATTCAAGGTTCGCTTTTGGTTTTGTAGTTGCTCTTGCAAAACGTTTGTGACGTAGGTAATTTCTTTGTTTTCTTTGTATAAAGCGGTAGCGAGAAGTTTGGAGGAAACTTTTTAAAGATTTTCAGAGATGCTTCCAAATAGTAGTTATTCGTCAAAGTGGTGATGAATTTCGATTTGCCAAATCCAAAAATAGGAAGTCATGCCGTACCCGTTGAATTGGTGTAGAAACAGGATGTTGGCGCTTATGACATCGTCGTATCGAAGGCTTGATATTGAGTACAATTTCTCGGTAATTTTTTCTTTTGTGGGTTTTTGAAAAGCACGTTCGATTTGTCGCGGGCCAGTCCTGTTAGTAACATGAAAGATCAATGTCCTCATGTATGATTACTATAATAATAATAATAACTTTATTCTTACTTAAACCATGTTATAATGGATGTGTACATGTCTGATAAAAACACCAATATATAAAACATGCAAATAAAATAAAGTACTAGTTTATCTAAGCCAACAAATCTAAACTGTGTCGTAAACAAAATAGAAATATATATTCATACATATATACAGTGTGTTTCATTTGAAATGGTAACACCCCAATAACTTTTTTATTTTTTTTTCCAATTTGAATCAAATTTTACCTAAGTATAGAACAAATTAGAATCTACTTATGACCAGAAAAACATTCGCCTCCTACAAATGCAAAGCCAAAATATGCGGAGAAAATCAAAAAATCATATTAGGGATTTTTTTATCGCAAAATTTTGTTAATGAAACTCAGAATTGTCCAAAAACCTTATGCCCAAAATTTAATCAAAAATAAAAAATTGAAAAATTAAATTTTTCAAAATTTTAAAAATAATTATTTTAAAAAAACTGTAAATGTCAACTGCTTGACAACTACCTGGCAGCTTGGGTTTAATTTCAAACGAAATTGTCATAGTACAGTTTTTTAAACAATAAAACCCATTAAAATGATATTTTTGAACTTGGACATTATTTTAGTCAAAATTTATATATTTTTTTATTTTGATTAAATTTTGGACAATTCTGAACAAGTTTCATTAACAAAATTTTCCGATTAAAATATGCCTAATATGATTTTCTGATTTTCTCTGCATATTTTGGTACCACAGGTGGCTTTACATTTGCAGGAGACAAATGTTTCTCAGGTCATAAGTAGATCCTAATTTATCCCATACTTAAGTAAAATTTGATTCAAATCAAAAAAAAATAAAGAAGTTATTGGGGTTGTTACCATTTCAAGTGAAACACACTGTTTATACACAATAATACACATATACACATATGAACATAACACACTAATAAATAGGTAAAACAAACAAATATATACATACACACACGTACATATACATAAATAGATACTGCATAAAACACCATACAATTTTTTTTCTTTCTATCAACCTAGTGTCATTTAATATCGTAATATATCGTATCGTATTTAATCGTAATTAACTTTGAAGCATGCCTAATAGCTGTGTTTACTATCTTGATATCGGCATCTTCTTGAACCTAGTACTTTTGTTTCAAGTATTCCAGAAGCATTTTTATAAATTTATCCTTGTTTTTTCCGTTGGTTAAAAACGTTGAATGTGTAATTTCTGCTATGTTGTTTTTTCGCCCTTCATAGCTATTTGGAAGATTTTATTTCAAGAACAGAACAATTTTCTCGAAGGAGAGAAAAATGCGAAAAACTTCAAGCTGCTCCCACACTTCAAACTTTCTTTCGCCACAGAAGAAGAAACAATCAAAATACAATCTCTCATTGGCGGGAAAAGTTCGCGCATCTACATCGCGCACTGTCAATCTCGGAGGGAATTGTAAAAAATTGTGCCAGGCTCTGATCACGGATTTCTTCTGTAACTGGATCGTCTGCGACAAATGGCGTGTGGCGTGATCTCGCCTCGTGATACAGTTTGTATCATGATGCTGCCTAACTAGTTAAGAAATATTGAAAATCTAAAACAAATATTATTTGTCTTCATCTAATGCTTCGCAGGTTTTCTGACTCTCTACCGGGCCGTTCCTAAAATGGGTAAAAAATATTGAGTACTGTCCTGAACTCTCCCAACAAATGTATGGCGGAAATTTACGAGATCAAAGGATTTTTGCCGACTTTATATTCTGATTGTTTCTTCTTCTGTGCTTTCGCAGTAAACAAAAAAAAGTGTAGCACATGAAACGTGGGAAATTTTAAGCCATTTAAAATGCCATATTTGTTTTTTATGTAGCCTAAACAGAAGCCGAGATATTTGACAAAACCATGTTTTCAAGATGGCGGCAAACCTTGCCGTCAATTCACCAATACACTCACTAAATAAAAGCTGAGTACGGTCCTGTGGAAATATCGGTTGGGTGTCAAATGGCAGATTAGTTTTAGTTTGGTTATGTTGAATGTGGTTGTGCATTCCAATAAATCACGTTTAACAATAAATAATTATGTGCTCATTTAACCCACAAAACATAGATGTTTTTTAATGTGCGCCATAAGGCATCACTCGCACATACTTGGGGGATTCGGATGCCGCCATTTGGCGAACATGTTAAAACAGTCTATCAGATCTCAGCGGCACCTCCATACTCCATACAATACCCATCTGAGATTTGGCTGATTATCTGTTGTCTAAACTGCCATAACAGCAATAATTGAAGCCACAGACATTTCTTCATAATAGACATGTAATATCCAACTTGAAAAATAATTTTAAATATCTGTGGATATATCTTTAAATATGATTGCATTGTGTAAACGTTTATGCAAGGCTTTGTCGAGTTCTGTATTAAAATTTATGAGTTCTCTAAATAACATGACAGAATACATCACGTATATTAAATGACCCCAAATCCAAAGCTGCGGCTGTCCGAAAGGGGGTTACACATTTTAAAAAACTCAGACAACATTCATTACCACAGACATTGCCAGTGTAGGAACTGTGAATAAACCCAGTATGCAATAGGCAGCATGCCACACTACAGGCTTTTGCTCGATGCGCTACTGTGCCAATGAAATATTTTTTGTCTCATAAAATTAATTCGAACACCCCACACAATTTGATACAATATATTATAAAGCATGAAACTTAAAATCTCGACGTTTCATGACATTCTAAGCCTATTTGAACAATAAAAATTTTAAAAAAAATTTTTGTCGTTACTATACTTCCACTGGATGTGGAAGTAAAATAAGTTTTTATATTTCTTCACAATATTCATTGTAATATGACACTTTAAAACACAAAAGGCCTTAAATCCAGTATAGTCCATCATATGGCATCACTCGATTTTTTGCTGTCGTGTCTAAACCTCTTGGCGATCGAAGAAGCAGTGAACTCTATACTACATACCTGGAATGGACCTGTCGTTCAATAAAAGTGAGGTAAATCCGAAAGTTATGCAACCCACAATTGTAAAGGATTTTTGTTTCTTTCTTCTGATTGCGGGATTTGTATCTTTCTATCTGATTGCGTCATATGGAAGAATGTACGCCATTAATTGCATTAACTTTTGTGAATAAGCTAATCTATTTGTTACCGAGTCGGAGAGAGATAAGTTACCATAAGGTTAGGCTGTTCGGCCTGACACAGTTTTGCAAGACTTCGACAACTGTCCATTCCAGGTAGTATATGAAGAAGTCACATGACTTTTAAAATTCAAATTGAAATTTGACATCAGATTTTTAATGAAATTTTTTGATGTCTATTTGATGGATGTTTTAAGATGTCCTAAAAATTAAAAATGTACCCTTGCCAGCATTTTTCGCGGTCAGGTCTGGCATCCAAAGGTCCACCTTCCAGAAATTCCGAAAAAGCAGCTCCCGGTGCCATGATGGAACGTGGCGATTTTCTTTCAACAATCGAGATATTGTTTAAACGTGGTTTTTATGAAGCTAAGATTTGACAGCCTTTTTTTGCATAACAGAAAGGATTAATATGCAAAAATGAGTTTTGCCAGATCGTCCAAAGGAAGCTGTTGTTTGCAGAGGATGTAATATCTGAACCAATGGTCTAAAAAAGGTTTTTTACACGACGGAATTTTTCTATGTAGTGGTTTTGCCCCATTCACCACGTGTTTTAAAACAAATTTTTTGGAAATCACCAAATTCATGACCGCAATTTGCTTAAATTAAGTAAGTAAAAGTAAGTATCGGTAGCTCAATCGATTAAGGCGTATTGAGTGGCGAATATGCTGATCGACTATCTATCGCACTCTGGGTTCAATCCACAGCCCCGGTATTGACAACCCCGGTGGGTGTGGATGTATGTCTGTGTTTTTCCAAATGTGTAACCCTCTTCCGCACAGCCTGGCTTTGGATTTGGTGTGGTGTGTTTATGTTTAAAACATACCAATACATAGAAAAATGATGTCAAGTGTAAAAATTTTTAGTTAACAGCCATAAAAACATTTTTAGAGTATAAAAACCTTTTTTAGACCATTGGTTCTGATATTACATCCTCTGCAAACAACAGCTTCCTTTGGACTGGTAAAACTTATTAACCCTTTTTGTGACACAAAAAAAATGCTGTTAATAGTAATAGTTTCATAAAAACCATGTTTAAGCAGTATCTCGTTCTTTTGAAGAAAAAAAAAAGTCGCTATGTTCCATCATAGTGCACACCTGGAACTATTTTTTTGGAGTTTCCAGAAGTTGGGATCTGGACGCCAGACCTGACCAAGAAAAATTCCATCAAGGGTATTTTTGCATTTTTAAAACGTATCAAATGGACAGTAAAAAATTTCATTAAATATCCGATGCCAAATTTCAATTTGAATTTTACAAGTCACATGACCGCTCCGACCGCCAAGAAGTCTAACCCTTACTTCACCTCCTCCTCCTGCACCTACTGACAAATAGACAGCAAAAAATCGAGTGAGGTACATATCTGCTGCCATATGATGGACTAATAGGTGTATACACTCACTGACTACACGAAACAGTAATACTGCCGCTCATGGTAAATAATGCATAGTAGATAAACAGGTGCCTCGTTTAAGAACCAAATTGATTTTAAAATCAGCCGGTTTTAAACGTCATTTGCTTTTGTCTAATTGGCTATTTGGCCATAAACCTGCAATATTCGGATCTGAGACATCAGGTGCTATCAAATGGTGCGACTGAGCAGCATATTTCTCCACATAATTAATATTTTCACTATAATTAAATGAATTGAGAAAGTACAATGAATGTAGTAATAAAATCACGACGTAGACAAATTCACTAATTTAGCACCACCTAATGCCATAATATAAAAATAAAAGCAGTGTCATTATTAAAAATTGATAAGTTCATTTGACCTACCTCATTGCTAGAGGCTCATTGGCAGATGCCAAGTTAGATAATGTAATACGACTAATAAAAATTGATAAAACCACAACTTTTTTAAAAGATATTTTTGAAGGCTCTATTGACAGAAAATTGGCTTACTATTTTGTGTCGTGTCTTTCCTTGGTGTGCTCCGTGTGCTGCACACTCATACTGTGCGATGCATTTGCCGTTTGAAGAATGCACTATAGTCTGTGGGCCCACCTATGATTTTTTGCCCATCATTATATACATTTGGTATGCAATATTTTTATTTTATTTAAGTATTCAAGATATCTTAAAGTTAATTGGCATACCAATACAGTGGATGGGCAGTTTATGGCCAATTTTTGAAACTGCAGTAAAAAAGTATAAGTGTAATTTGACATACACAAATAAACATTATCAACTTTTAGAAAATGGAAAAAAAAATCTGGCGGAAGCTCTAGAGTGGGTGGAAGGAGTCGGAATACTGACCAGAAGTTGTCATTTAGTGTTGTCTACAATCTATCCTGTTCACTTTGTCTGAATCGTCTGAATCATCACTAAACTCTTCTGAACTTGAATTCAGACACTGACTTGTAGCTAAATCTACCATTTTTTCAACTCGCGAACTCATTTTATAAACAATTTATAAGCACCACTGTCAGTAGAAGACTACTCCGCTTTATATTGCAAATATTTGTGAACTGTCGCAAACAAACGATACTAGGGTCATAATATGTCCCGTAGAACTTTATTACATAAATCAATTCAGGAAGTGACATGTATCACAGGGATATCAAAAACTTTAAGAAATTCCTAAAAATAATGATTTTACACCGACCGCAACATAGTAGTCCACTCAAATTAGAAAAAAAGCGGAGAAAAATTCTGAAACTTTTAGAACAAGGTTTTGCTTATGCACAGAAAAAAAAGACATGTTTTTTG
Source organism: Rutpela maculata (assembly GCA_936432065.2). Taxonomy (NCBI): domain Eukaryota; kingdom Metazoa; phylum Arthropoda; class Insecta; order Coleoptera; family Cerambycidae; genus Rutpela; species Rutpela maculata. Next base: position 53,195,138 of record OW386287.2, on the reverse strand, counting down.
AGATATACGCATTTTAAAACTAAACAAACAGGTAAATGCGTTTAGAATACAATTTCCTGCAAAAAAAGGTGCTATACATTTTTTCTGATTATCCCATTGGCCTTTCCGGAAAAGCATCTTGAAAAATATGTTTTTACGAGTTTTTTTTAAATTTTGAATGCAAACATCTCGAAAAGTACGCATTTTTATGGCTAAACAAACAGGTAAACGTGTTCAGAATGAGATTTCCTACAAAAAAAGGTCCTATACATTTTTCGACTATCCCATTGGTTTTCCGTTAAATGTAAATACACATCCACACATGATGGCCACAAAAAATGTCTTGATGACGTATACATACATGTAGTAAAAATTCTATGAGACATATATATATATATTTTTCAAGAAGCTTTTCCGGAAAAACCAATGGGATAATCAGAAAAATGTATAGGACCTTTTTTGTAGGAAATCTCATTCTGAACACGTTTGCCTATGTTCGTTTAGTCATAAAAATGCATTCAAAAGAAAAAAACACATTTAGGTCAAATAATATAAGTCTAAGTAGGCACACTTCTGAAAACTGCTCAAAATAAGAGAGAGAAACTTCAGTTCATAATAAGATTTGTATGAAGCAACGGGGGTTGTGTATTATTGTCATGCAAATTTCTAGGAAAAGTTATTAGTATTTATGAAATAAATGCGGCGGTTAATAAAATATGTACGAGCCGAGCCGTCTTATTGAACAACGAATAGTATCTTCAATTTTTAGAGCTGTTGGAATTTGGTCAAACATGTGGTAGACAACCATACCCACAAATAAAAACGTCACACGAATAATAATTATTAATATTACTGTATCATTATAAAACAAAAACACAATTAACTAGATTATGAATTTTCTATGGACAGTAAGCAGGGTTGGAAAAAAAAATCAAACAAAAAAACTGTTTTTTTTTTTTTTCAAACAGTTCTTGTTTTGTTTAAAACAGTTCTTGTTTTGTTTAAAACAGTGTTTTTTCAATGTTTTAAATGGTATGTTTAAAATGTTTAAAACTCTATTCAACTGAAGTTAAATGGTGCCAAGTTGCTGTGTCTGCTACTACTACTTGATGCCAGATGGCGCTCTTAAATGGATTTTACAGCACTTTACAAATAAAATGCTTAGTTTAGTGCATGTGACCACTGACCATTTGACTCATATGAGTAAGACGGCAGAGGCTATTTTTTTGTAAGTATGTTTTCTGTTTATATCGGAATTATTTATCGGAATGGACCATCATCGATATTTTTTCTGCTTTTCCACAAACTCTAAAATAATACATTTGTTTAAAATATCGCATTGTGTTTTAAACACTGTTTTAAGCAAAACAGTGCGATGTTTTAAACATATTGTTTAAACATGCCAACCCTGGGAGTAAGCCTCTTGGATGTGGCACTGCATCAAACTGTGCACCTAAAAGCATCCAGTTGGCACAAATGAATGCTCTTCGAATTCGCACATACTCGTCATTATGGTTAATATCGTAAGCAAGGCATCTCTGAGAATTTTTTAGCTTTAATTCTTGCATAATTTGACTCTTGTATTCGTACAAGACGGCTCCAGCTAAGTGAAATATTTTCAGGTTGACATTTCCGGGTTCTCCACAATACTCCCATGATACCTTGAATATTCTTTATGTTTTGGACTAAGCGAGGTTGTTCGCCTGTGAAGAAACATAAATTGTCAATTCACATTGCAGTATTTGAATATTGAAATCACAACAGTGGAGTCACAAAAAACATGCCATAGTTAATTTCCCTATGTCCTGTAAAAGTGCTGAAAGAAAAAATTTAAAATGGTAAAAATTCGTGAATTATGTGCCACCCTGTATAAAAATAAATAACCATCATTTGACATCACTTTTCTAAAAATAAGATTCTTCCTGTTCTCTCGTATTACATTACATAAGAGCCATGTAGCCTAGAAACCTATTTTTATTATAAAATTGTCACCACTTCGTAGGAGCAATTGTTTTATCTCCCAAAAGCTAGTACACCATAACACACAGACAATAATTGTAAAACTGAAAACCATTTTACATTTTAATGTCAGATATAATTAATCTTTTATATAATAAAAGATTTGTATTGAACTCTCAAGCTTCTTCCTTGTTTCCTAACACAAACAAACAATTTAGAGTTATAAACCTATAAACCTTCAGCTGTGAATGATGAACAAAGATGTGTTTATAATGTTGCCACAAGTGAAACAGAACAAGAGAAATAGAATTGCTTCGGAGAATATGTTTACACATGACTGGTATATTTTTAGACTTGCTCATAGCATAGTTCAGTCAATTCACTGCTGCTGCCATGGATCACAGCCTTTTTGCTCTCATTCTTTCCAACTCCTTGCACTGATTTGAGTGGAGAGGTTTTTTTGGCAGTTTTTCTTGCAATGTGTTCGTTTTGAGATATGTTCACTTCCTGTATATGTGCGTCGACAAAGGTAAAGTTTTACAATGTGTTTTAGTATCTTATTTTTATCATTTTATGTCTCTTAAACATTGCAGACTATAAGTGTAGATTGAGCTTGTTTAATGCAAACAATTTTTTATTGGCAAATATTTTTTACGAGGCATTGGTAAACAGAAAATATCAACTGATCATTTTTCAGTTCTCTCAAGCGTGCACAAAGGTGTGATAAGTAACGGGTAAATTTCTGTGATAATCATTTGTATACTATTATATTAATACAAAAATAAGAGTAAAGGTTAAAAAGTATGGTTTCATTAAAAAATGATTGTTTAATTTACAGTAGAGGGTCCAGCAATCCAGATACTCAGTTTAAAATGTTTAGAAAATATTGAGGATATTGCAATGAAAGAATTTGTTTTTAAGATATTATACAGGCCTCTCAAATTGGGGATTGCAAGTTCTGATAATTCTGTGGAGATTGAAATGTGTTTATTTCGGAGTACTATTTATAAAAACATATTGAAATCTGAGGTTGTTCACCTTTTACACCAACTAAATTTCTTACCATGCTAATTTCTGACATGAATGTTACGAAAGCGGTGAGACTATACCTTAGCCGGGAAAGGAGGATAGTAGTATGAGCATGTTATCAGTGTGTGCAACAAGTTACTGTTGACGTTTAAATCTGGAGGGGGTGTAATTCAAATAATTCTTACAATCTCATCAAATCAACGTCGCTCAATGGCATGTGCCGCTTAACACTATTGACAGTTCAAATCATCCCTATCCTCATTTCCCAGCTAATGTATAGTGTAAAGCACCTAATACAAATTTGTGAAAGGAGTTCGTGTTTACTTTTTACTTCTTTATAATCTGAACTGGCCTCTTCTCATCCAGCCTTTCAATCACCATGGTGGCTCACACCGTTAATGCCTGGCTGCCTCAGATGGGTCTGCTTGGGGAGGACCATTTAATTTAAAATAAAATTTGATTTGATTTGAAATACAAAAGTGCATATTTCCAAAATAATTTAGGCAGGAGAATCGTTCAAAAAGTCCATCTATTCTACAATATCTGCATCATCAGATTATACACAATATTCAATAGTCATAAAATGTGGAATAAGGATGACCAGCTAGATAATGTCAGAAAGTTATTTCTTTTTCTTATCGCAATGTCTTGGCAGTCGTTTTGACATGGTTTATTCTAATTAAAAATTATTAAACAAGCATTGCTCAATCCCTGCCATATCCTATCTGCTCGTGGAATCAGTTGCATTCTTAACCGTTTTATTACTTGAAGTACATTTGCATTCTCAAATTTTGCATGCTATAAATTATTTTACTGCCATTCAAATTCACTTCATAACCGAATTATAAGGTAAATAAATATTTTTAAAAAATGAGGTGAATACAACAAGATTTAACATGTAAAAAAAATTTAACAAAGTAAATTAACTTAAAGTTTCTTGATTTAGGCATTCATTTATACTGTAGTAACCATTTTTCAAGACTATTTTTTACAGTGTTTTTGAATCTCGATGTTGCCTTATTCTTTATATTACTTGATAACTTGTCACAACACAATTATAATGCAGTAACTTTGTATGTAGAGGTCCTGTGTAAAGGGAAGGATAAAATATTTTTGTCTCGAGTGTTGTATTAGTGATGATCCGATAGGCCCTCAAATAACTTCAAATTATTTTTAAGATATATCAAGCATTTATATATGTACATATTAGGCATCGTAAGGATTTTATTCTTTATGAGCGTGTTCTTACAGCTCTCTGTGAAATCCAAGTTAAATACTAATTTCAGAATTCTCTTTTGCAAGAAAAATACCCTGTTAATATAGGAAGATCGATTCCAAATAAATATATTAAGTGACGCATGTGAGTACGTCAGCATAGTAGACATTAATAAGTTCTTCTACACTTAAATTATGTTTGAATTGTAATAGAGCAAAATAAGCTTTATTTAATTTACTACCTACATAATCAACATGTCCGCCTCACGATAAGGTACTGTCAACTACCATGCCTAAGAACTTAGCAGTCACATAATGTAATGCCAGGCAAGAGCGTCTTAAGTTAAAATTTATAAATACGATCTTATTATCATTTAGTATTGACTTATTCCGATCATACAAAGTGGTCATTTTCTCTGACACTTTATTATAAAATTCCTCAGGATTTTTTTAAGCTATCGTTACTGTATTATTATCCGCACATATGATGGTATATTCGTCGTTGATGAATTTCAGAAGATCATTTATATATATTAAAAACAGTAACGGGCCCAATACGGAACATTGACCGACACCTAATACTACATCAAAAGTGCCGCATTTTACACTAAGACTTCTCTTATTACCCCTAATGCCAATTGCTTCTAACTTTCTAAATATCTTTGTTAACAGAGTCGAATACTTTTGATACATCAAAAAGTATCGTTACAACATAATTTCCATTGTCTAGTTCCTTATATACAAAATCAAACATTTTTGCAGATGCACTCTCAGTCGATCTTCTCTTTCTGAAACTGTGCTGAAAATTTATAAGCCTGCTGTATTATTCTAAAAATAATATGACACAACTACTTATACTATGTTCTATAATTTTTGATACTACTCTCACTAGAGATATTTATCGATAATTATCGATGCCATTTTTAAACACTGGAATAACAGACGAGATTTTGAGTGCATGAGGAAAATATACATTGAAGTTAGATTCATTAATGAGACATTATAAAGGGTCAGATATATTTAAATATATTTTTTAGGTCCTTAACAACTTCAATGAGTTCACATCTAGTATCTTCGTTAAAAAACAGAATTTTGATCGTTTTCCACAAGGCAGCGTTTTCTAGAATTGCACAGTAATGTAGAGCAGATGATCTGGAAGTTCCCAGCTCCAATAGAAAAATCTGCAATTTGCCCCATTTTTCATTGTCAAAAACGAGAGAGAATTTATTAGCATTAGTTGCTATATATATTCAATCAAATCTTACAGATTGCAATTATTTTGAATGCATACACATATAATAAATAAAACATTTAGTAAATTTGTAATTTTCGTACTTTCAAGGCCTACTAAGCTCCTCTAAATAGGTCGAAATTTCGAGATCGACTATTAGGCAATTTTTTATGGGCAAATTGTATTCGTGTATTCGATTCGCAGTTGTCTCAAATACCTCTATACAAAATTTTAGCTCGAACCTCATATAGGGTGTTTGTTATTCAATAGCCAAATTTAAAATTTGTCACTTTTCGACTGGCCCTGTATAAAAGTCGGCTAGGTTTACTAAAAAGGTTAAGTAGTCATTCGACTTAAGGAACATCAGTCACTAAATGAGGAAGAAGAAAGAAAAGTTATTATTTAAATAAATAGTGCTTCTGTACATTATTCGGTTGCTGTACGTAGGTACCTTAATGAAAATTTTTCAAACAAATTTATTAGACGGAATAACTTTTCTTTTTTCTACCTTATTTAGTGACATCAACATCAGATATTAAATAAAGAAGAAAAAAGAAAAGCTATTCCGTCTAATCCATTTGTTTGAAAAGTTTTCATTAAGGCATACCTACGTACAGCAACCGAATAATGTATAGGAACACTATTTATTTAAAGAACAACTTTTCTTTCTTCTTCCTCATTTAGTGTCTGATGTTCCTTAAGGCGAATGACTACTTTACCTTTTTAATAAACCTAACCGACTTTTATACACGGCCAGTCGAAAAGTGAGAAATTTTAAATTTGGCTTTTGAATAACAAACACTCTATATGAGGTATCGAGCTAAAATTTTGTTCAGAGGTATTTGAGACAACTATGAATCGAATACACTATCCAATTTGCCCATAAAAAATTGCCTAATAGTCAATCTTGAAATTTCGACCCATTTAGAGGAGCTTAGTAGGCCTTGAAAATACGAAAATTAAAAATTTTTCAAAACAGTCAAATAAAGCTCAAGCACTCAAAAAAAAATTAAATTGGTCAATGCGTTCCAAAATGACGGGGTGTTGCCGTATTGAATAGCACACACTGTATATGTTAACATTATTAATATTTTTAAGACGCGCTGGAAGAGAATTATGTAAAATTAAATTCTTATAAAATAATGAATTTTGTGTCAAGATAGTGATGAATTGAACTCAATAGTGTCAAGCAGCACATGTCATTGAGCGATATTGATTTAATAAGACTTTGTAAAAATTGTTTTGAATCCAAATTTGAACGTCAAATAACCCAACTTTTAGTCTAAAAGTTAGATTAAAATTGGCGGTAAATTAAAAAATGGGAAAAAACGTTGGTTTTTTTTTTCATTGTAACTAGGAAGAAAACCATTTTTGGGAAAATTCCCAATGAGGGAAAAAACCCTTTGCCATCTCTGATTGTTTTTAATGGTTTTTCTATTTTATCTTGTCAATAACTTAACTACAATCGACAAATTTTATCAGAATGACATGCAACGATATTTAGGTTTTTAAATGCGAATATCGCCATTTCCCCTGTAAGGAAAAAAAACTGTCCACTAAAAAATTTGAGGTAACTGTAGTTTAAACAGATTCAACTTTGTCTCTATTAATAGTGTGGTACTCACTTCATGTGACATTTGTACCATGACATTATTTCCTATTTAGTATGTGTTAAACTTCACTGAACTAACAGGATATTTTCATAAACAGTCAGGTCTTCTAAAGCCAATTCCTTCAACAAATTGAGAGATGCTCACAATTTTTCCCACCTGCCTATTTACTTTCTTTTTTTTACCCCACTTTCTATTTTTATGAGCCCTTAGTTTTTTTTAACAGTTCCTGTGCCTTTTCGATGCGTGCTAATTAGGTTAGTTCTCTCAAAACCTAACATTTAGGACCGACTGATGACATTCTTATGTTCTGCTTGTGATGCACGAGACTACTAAACTGCCTCTTAGTAGCAACTGACAAGTGGTGAATAGTCACCACTACTAGTAGCAGCGAGCAAAATCGCCCCGCTCCATGTGATAACAGACTTTACCTTAATCTTATTCAGAAAAGATTTTTCTTGCTTTTTCTTTTGTCACAGCAATTATTAGAATGTCACCAATTTTTTCAACTTATTCACATTTCCTGGTAACGTGGCAACATCAAGAAACATATTCACATGCGTATTAACATTTCCAATTTCTCCTTAAAGATTCTGTCGTTTTCACTAATTGGTTAAAATTTATTGTTTCAGTTAACAAGAAAAGGTGTCAAAATTAAAAAAAAAGGTATTGCTGATAAGAAAAAAAAGTAATAATACATACAACCATCCGTATGGTAGCCACTTTATATAAAATGTTAAATCAAAACAATATTAACACAAATATCAAAATGCAGTTCCAGACTATGATAGAGGAAGACCCGGCGACGGATTTAGTTAAGATATTTCAGCAAGTTTGAAAATAAGTACAAAAACCCTCGTAAAGGTGTTCAGTAGAGAGTAATAATTCGAGTGCGGAATGTTGCAGCCAGTAAATTGGGGTAAATGGGGGTAAATAGGTAATTCGGGCAAGTAACCATAAAATTGGTATATAGTATATAATATAAGAGAAGCTAAATTCTCAAAATTTTTGGACATTAGCCAGCCCCACTACCACCCCACCCGTTTTTGAAGGGGGTGGAAAAAATAAAATTGTGATATAGTGTGTCTACAAGAACCAAGGGCCTCAAAAAAATTTTTTTTACTTCATCCACCCCCACTACCTCCCCACCCTCCATTTCCACTACCCATGTGGCTTTTCGTTTTATGGGGTCTTGGAGTAGACGAATTCAAATATAATATTTGAACTCGTCTACTAAATATAATATTTGAACTAGTCTACCCCAAAAACCCATCAAACGGTATACCACATCAGTAGTGGGAGTGAGGGGTGGGGGTAGATAAAGTAAAAAAAAATTTTTGAGGCCCATGGTTCTTGTACAGTTGATTTAAAAAAAAACTGGTACAACTCTTGTAATCGAAAATCTTAATAGTTTAGGTTGTGTGCATATGTCTGTAAATAGGGCTGGCCAGGCATGTCGAGAGGGGGGTGGAGAAGAGGTGATTTACCCCGGACCTGGGTTTTTTGGAGGAGACCGGTTTTCTTAGTGTTTTTAAACTTATTAAACCTTTCTTTTCTATTTTATTCAAATGGAATTTTAAAAAATAATTAGAAAATAACTTTTTCAAAACATTTTCAAGCCTGCCAAATTATTGTTTAAAAAAATAATATTTGTTACGGATAATTCTACTAATGGTTGTAATTAAAATACTAACTGAATAATTTAGATTACTCTAAAGTAATCTAAAAAAAACTGAATAATGATATTTCTATTTTTAAAATAAGAACACAAAAATACCACTTGAGATTAAAAAAAATGTAAACAATGCAAACTGAACATAAAAATACAATAAAAAAATAAAATAAATGAACTTCAACTACGTAATACAGAATTAACTAATATTTTGTCATTGCTCCATTAGCGTCTAAAACTGCCTGAAGTCTTGCAGGCATGGACAAAATCAGATTTCTTGCAAGGTCAACTTCTTGCGACAAGTTCTCCCAAGTGTCTTCAATTATCCCTTCCAATTCTTGGGCATTATTTGGATGGTTATTTAATTTTCTTATATGTTTCACCATTAGTCCCCAAACATTTTCAATTGGATTTAAATCCGGACTTTTAGATGGCCACGGTAACAACTCTATGTTTTTATTAAGAAACCATTGCCTGACACGATGGGCCGTATGTATGGAGCAGTTGTCTTGTTGGAAAATAAAATTATTTTCCGGAAACACCTCTATTACTGACGGCAACAAAATATTGTCTAATATTTCAATACATTCAATGGAATTGAGATGACCACCAATGTTCCAACACATTTAGGCTCATCCAAGCCCAGACATTGACTGAAAACCTTCCTGATATTTGTGGATCGAAAGTATATTTTTCGTTGTATCTGGTGGAAGGAGGCCTATATACGCGAACATGTCCATCGTTACAGGATTTAAAAACCTTTTCGTCTGAAAAGACAACTTGTCCCCAGAAGTTTTCATCATTGATTATATAGTTGAGTGCAAAAATAATCCTACCCTGCTTCTTTTCTTCTGAAAGTTTGTATTTTTTAGCCGCTGAACAACTCTTCAAGTAGCTTTGTAGTTTTATTCTTCTGCAAGCAGTAGACACAGAAGCAGGGAAATTTGTCTCTGAAATTGCATTTACTGCAGTTTGAAAAGGGTTTTCTCTTAGGTAATTTATAAGATTTTCATCTTCTTGATTATTGCTCTTTCTGGGCCTACCAGAACCAACTTTACGGGATACCGTTTGGTTGATTTCCCATTGTTTTATAACACCCATTATCGTGGTTTTACTCACATTGTATTCAGCAGCAAGTCTTCTTATGGACCAACTGTCTTCAATTTTAGAAACAATTCGAAATTTTTGAATATCTGTTAGATGTCGATCCATTTTTAATAATGATTAACGTCAAAGTGACATTTGTAAGATTATTAATATCAATCAAAGAACGAATGATTTACATAGCTAAAAGAAAGTGCACCAGTTTTTTTTGAAATCAACTGTACACACATTAAATCACAATTTTATTTTTTTCGCCCCTTTCAATAACAAGTGGAGTGGTAATGAGGGTGGGTAATGCCCAACAATTTTTTGAGACCTTAGCCACTCATATATACTAAATACCAATTTTATGGACTCTTACTTGCTTGATTTACCTATTTACCCCAATTTACCCCCAACCCATCAACTCAATAAGATCAAAATACCGTGCGTGTAGCGGAGCACTAGGCATAGGGAGTAAAATTACATCGCGCGTGCCAGCTGGCTGAAATGAAATAACAGAGCAGGGACCCTATTCTCCAGTCGAGAGAATGATCATTTCGGGAGAAAGGAAAGAGAAAGAAATAGGAAATATAATGATATAAAAAGAGAAAAAATACCCCGATTCACTTCTCCTAAGCTGGAGAATAGGTCCCCTGGGATGCTCCGCCCGACGGAGGAATTTACGGCAGCAGTGTTGACATATCTCTTGCGCTACGTGAATGTACATGCCTAATGGGAAATTACACGCACGGTATAATCTAGTTCCAGATCTCGTTAAAATACATCCGTGTACATCGAATACATGGTCTACTTAGTTAAAAAGCTTTAATATATATTTTAAACCCAATTCTGGCCTGTTTTAACCTGTTTTTCTTGGTTAACAAAAAATGCTGACCTGATGGAGTAAAACTGACATCGGATCGCGTTCAGCGGTCAAAAATACATCGAATACATGGTCTACTTATTTAAAATCTTTAATTTATATTTTAAACCCTATTCTGGCCTGTTTTCTCCTGTTTTTCGCAGTAAAAAAAAAATCCTGACCTGATGGAGCAAAACTGACATCGGGATCGTGTTCAGAGGTCAAAAATACATGGGAGTATATATGTGAAACCTCAGAAAATTCGCACTTTTTTTTAATTTTGTGTACTTGTGTTATCAGACTAGTCAAACAGAAACTTAATAACTAAAAGACAAATCACTAGCAGAATATACATTAAATTTAAAATTGAAATTCAAGACATACATATCTAGTAAGTAAATATTTATTGGTGTCACAAATTACAAAATTTGTAGACAAGTCAAAAAGAAAAAATAGAATCAGTCAATCGCTTAACGTTATTACAAAGATATCATTTAGTCTTCCTGCTTATTTTTTTCCTTTAAAATTTTCGTGTAAGACATGTTTTTTCTCTCTTCGGGTTAGTGGTCAAATGTAAGACGAGCCATTTTTTTTTCAATTCCTTTGTGAGGGTCTTTCTACTTGTTTTCAAGCTTGCTGAAATACCTTAACTAAATGCGTCGCCAGGTCTTAGTCTATAAATCGATGACTCTCTCACTGAAAAATCTTGAGAGTAACAATACTTCCAATTATGTAAAGTTTCTGGGAGTTTACTTGGACACACTAATGACTCAGGAAGGGATGTTATTTACATCTCTAAATACTTTTCAGAAAAATCTACCTTATCAGAATTTAGCAAACTCATCACAAATATTAATAACAGTCCATCAAAGTTGTTCCATTTAACTATACTGAATTGGGGACACTCCCCATGTCATAAAAATGTTTAGCCTACAGCGCAAGTGTTTTGGAATAATTGCAGGCTTAAAATACCAAGATAATCGTCATGGGCAGTTTAAAAAAACATTCTTACAGAACTTTGGATTTATATTCTCAAGTATCCACTGTATATTAAAAAAAAATCAAAATAGGTATATTTGGCATCTTACAAGAAGCCGAAATGGAACTGGTCGTTTTTGTATACAATTTTTTAACCTTCTTCCAAAGTGTGTTAAAGATTGAACATACTATTTAAAACCAAAATCAAATCATATCTGCCAAAGAAATCCTACACCATACATGATTTTTCAGACAAATAAAATGTGAATTGAAGAGAAATGATACACAAAATTAACTAATTTATTTTGTGACTTGCAAATACCCTGTATAATTAATTAATTATTAAATATGTTATTGTCATTAATATTCTACATTTCCAAGTGAAGAATCACTCTAACAAGAACTCGGTGCTGGTTTTTGCTTGATATGAAAATCACAAAATAGAAATTTTCTAAAAAACCGCTGCCCAAAGAATCACTACTTCCACATCCAGATTCTCTATCCAAGTCACTCACAACGAAAAAATTTTGTATGTGAAAATAATTGTTTATGGAACTTTAATAATATAATATTTGAAATCCTCTACCCCAAAAACCCATAAAACGATACCCCACATCGGTAGTGGGGTGGAGGGTGGTGATAGTGGGGGGGTGGATGAAGTAAAAGAATATTTTTAGGTTTCTGGTTACTGTACATACACTAAATCACAATTTTTTTTTCATCCCCTTTAATAAGGGATGGGGGTGGTAATGGGGGTGGCTAATGCCAAACATTTTTTTGAGACCTTAGCTTCTCTTGTATATACTAAATACCAATTTTATGGACTCTTACCTGCTTGATTGACCTATTTACCCCAAATTTACCCCAATTTACCCCCCAACCCTTCGACGGAACAAGATGAAAATATAATCTAGTTCTAGATCTCGTTAAAGTACATATGTGTACCAAATTTCAAGTCAATATCTCAAACAGTTCCAGAGTAAACGTGCGCACAAAAAAAAGTTACAGACAGACCGACAGACAGACAGAAATTTTCTTTTCGCTGAAACTTAAAATCTCGACGTTTCATGACATTTTAAGCCTATTTGGACAATAAAAATTTTTAAAAATTTTTTTGTCGTTTCTATACTTCTACTGGACGTGGAAGTAAAATTAACAAAAAGAATTAAAACATAGCATGTTGTTGGCACCTTTGTGCTAGATTCATGTCTAGACTGCCGCTTCGCTGCAAATTACAACCTGGAAAGAAACCGCAACCTAGTTAGGAAAAATGTGCATTACATTTCTGTTCATATAAATCCTTCTACCAAATTTTTGCGCCACTTTGTCATGTTTTACCCTATATATGATTTATGCTTTCTACTTACAAAATGTGTTTTTGCTCCATGCTTTGTAGAATATAACAGTCAGGATTTATAAAGATTCAGTAGAAGAGTAAAATTTAAACAAAATGATTTGGAATTTGTGTATATAATTAGTCATTATAAATCATGACTTTATTATATTAGGTCATAGTACTAACTACAGCTGATGTAATAAGTTTTGTGCTTAGATATTTTCCAATATCCCAGTTAAAATGTGTATAATTTCAGATAATTTGGATTGCAATAAAATTGTACATTTTGAGAAAGATTGCGAAAAAATTGTGAGAAATAAACCAGCACAAAATTTGTAAACATAATAACAATGTATGTTAAGTTAAGATTGTATTGTCTTGTAATTTTTATCTTACTAATAATAAAAGTATGTGCAAATTTTGTATTGGTTTTATTTTTCTTTGTTGTCTGTCTGTTTGCTGTAGTTCTGATGGAGGGGTTGCATGTAGTGGTACTAGAAAACTCCTTAAATTTATCTTGTCAACTTTTTAATTGTCTTTATGTTCCTGTTGATAGAACTCAATGGCAGAATCACAAATTGAAGATCTTGAAATTGCAGAGCATTATAAAGCTCTCACCGTCGAATTGGAAGCGAAAATCGAAGTAAGTAATTTGTTTGATTGTGAATAGTGAATATTGAATGATTTTACATCTGTGACCAATCTGAGTGCACACTCAGGGCTTGGAACCATTTTTGGATTTTTTAATTTTACATGGAAAATCAGGAAAGTCTTTCCTAGTTCCACAAAATGCATTCCGATTCTGAAAGGGTTTTTGCTGTTTAGTTTAGCATTTTTTCAGATATAAAAACAAAGAAAATGATTCAAGAATTGGGGTCTAAATGTAAACCATACATTGCTCCAAATTTATAGCTTCTCTGAATTTATATAATATCTGTTTACCTTCCTACTGACTATGTACATTTACAGGAGAATTATTAAAATATGAAAATTGTCTTATGGGGCTTAGAAAAAAAGATTCCAGTTCGGCTCCTTAGTAAATTTAAAGTATTGAGTTCCATGATTTGTTTAGTTCAGATTCTGGTTCAAAGCCCGGAGTGCATCATTAAAATTAGTTTTCTTTTAAAACATGTTTCCCCAATTTTACAGATATTGGTAGCCACTCTGAATGAAAAGGATGCCCAAATGCAAAAGATACGTCAGCAGTATGAGGAAATACTGACCAGTTTGGAAGATAAAGAGAACAGGATAGTTGACTTGGAGTTTGAATTGTTATCTGTAGAGAAAGAAGGAACTAAATCAGATAGGTCCATACTGGAAAAGGCGGATAGTGGTTCTGAGAAGCACAGCAGTTATTACAGGCATGAAATCGAAGAAAAGGATAAAGAGATAGAAAAGCTTAGTGTCGAGTTGAAAAAGTGCACTTGTTATCTGCAAGAAATCGTCAACACGGAACTCTGGGAGAAAAACAAGGAGATCGAAAAATTGCATAACAAACATGCCAACTCTTCAGAGATAATGAAATTGAGAAAGGATTTGACAGGTAAAGAACTACAGCTTAAGCTTTTGAAGGACAAAATATCAGAGCTAGGTTTGGATATCAGCATTCCGTCCGAAGAATCATTTGATACTAAGGATTTACCATCACCATCGAAGAATATACAACATATCAAAGCTCTACAGGAGCAGCTAAAATCGTGTAAGGAAGAAAGAGACTACTTTAAGGAAAAAGTCGAAGAATTAGATGGCAGGAAATTAGAAGAGCTGCAGGAACAAAATAATATCTTGCACAAAGAGATTGAGAAAAGTGAGAAGCTGAGACACGAATCCAACGAAATATGCTTGGTGTTAAGTGGCCGACTAGAAGAGTTAGCGATATTTTTAGATTCTTTGCTAAAACAGAAATCTGTTCTGGGCTTCTTAGGTGGTCATAGGAACCAGAGATTACGGGAAATTATCGACAACAGCTTGGAATTGTCCAGATCATTTACGATGAGCATGATGATCAACCCCGATCAAAGCCTAGCCCAGCTATCAAATATCACAGCGCTGCTCAATGGTTCTGTGTTTCAAGATTTGACGCTTGACTTCCCGCTCGAGGAAGAAGAATCTCAAGCAGTTTTAAGCATCGTCCCCTCAAACGTCACCCTTACATATCAAAGTCATTTGTACAAATTAAATAAGGGATCCGAGCCAAACAACGAACAAGTGATATCCGCCTTACGGGAACAAATAGTTAATCTAAAGTCTGAATTACAATTAAGAGATAACGAGTTAAGTAGGCTGAATAATTTGAATAATAAAGAACTAAGTGACAAGACCACTGAAACCGAGGAGGAAACTACCACCAACTCATGTTCCGGTTTTAAAGACGTTTCAAAATTGTTTATATCGCCGAGTAAATGTAACACATCTTTACAAGCCCCTAAATATCAGACCGACTGTCCCTCTGAATCAGAGTCTGGCTCAGAGCCCGATCGAGTTATTTCTAGGGCGAGAATCGGGTTGAGTAATACTTTACCGGTTCCCTTGATACACAACAAAAGGTATTTTAATGATTCGACGGAGGAGGAATCGCCCGGCACTATGAGTCCCCCGATATGTGTAATTTCAAAACGGCTATATGTGGGAGAGATTCACCAACGACTACACGACCTGGAAGATAAACTAAGAAATAGAAACACTGAATTTGTCTCCTTGGAAACGAAACTGCTGGACACTATAGAGACTAATAAACGCCTGGTGGAGGATTTAGAGAGAAAGTTGATGGAAGCAGAAGATAAGTACCTTAAAGCCGAGGAAAGGAAGAATGAGTTTGAGAACCAGGTGAAAGCTTTGGAACAAAATGTCGAAGAAATAGTTGCCAGTAAAAAGCATCTTGAAGAATTTGCAGCAGAACAGCACAAGGAAACTCAAAATACAATAAATCAACTAGTGATAGAAAAAGAGGAGGCCTCCAGAATAGCTCAGGAGCATCAGAAGAAAGCTATAGAGGCTGAAAATGAACTTAAAGCAGCTGAAACTAAACTAAAACAAATGGAGGAGCAATTTTACAGGCATGAAGTGACCCTCAGAAAAGAATTTGAATTTTTCACAATTGAAAAACTGAAGAACGCCGAAGAAGAGTTTATTAAGAAACTGAGGGAGGTGGAAGAAAAGGCTGAGAAAAAAGTGGTGCAAATAAAGGATGAATATTCGAGAGATTTTGTGGAAAGGGCCGAGGTCGACAAGAAACTTATGGAAGTGGAAAGTTTGGTTGTTGAGTTGAATGACCTGAAGGAAGTAGTAAAATCTTATGAGGAAACGATTGGGGTCTACAAAGAAAGGGAAAAAGAAATTAAGGACAGGTTGCGAGAGTATCATGAAAAAATCAATGCATTACGCAAAGACCTAGACCATACCACCCTGCAATACTCCGAGGCTGTCTTGGAGAAAACCAAATTGGCCAATGAGAAAACTTTATTGGAACAAGATTTGAACAAAATCAACAGGAAGGAGTTTGACATGAAACAACAATTTAGCGATATACAGTCAGAGTTCGCTAATATCAATCAAAACCATTTTCAACACATATCTATGCTTCAACGGCAGAAATCCAAACTAGAAGTGAAAATAAGTGAGTTAGAATCGGCGAATGCGGAATTGCATAATAGACTTGTTAGGCTGCAGGCTAATCACGGCGACTTTAATTCTTCGTTGCCGAACATTGGTAGTAAAACTGTGCAAGTGGTGGCCCTCCGAAGGCAGTACTCTGACCAGAATTACAGTTCCGAAGAGAATATTGAGGAACGTGGCAATTTTAATTATAACCGTCCCTTAATGCAGAATATTCAGCCAGCGGATATGGAGAGACATGAAGCGAATTCATCTCCAGACTTGGGCATCGAAAGTGATCACGGCAGGTTCTCAAGTTTAGAGACACATGCGACTGTCCCGAGACCTCTACTGCAGACCATTGAATTGACTGAATCCATGAGCAATTTGCTGGATGGAGAAAATAATCAAGTAGAAAGTGTTACCTGTGGTGAGTTTTTTAAATATTCTCTATTAAGTGATCCATTTGCATTTGTGTAATTCTAAACGGTTGAAATTAACAGAGATGGGTAAAGGATGAAGCTTGCTTGATGTTTTCAGAACGTTTCTAAACGAAGTTTTAATTCCTCAATGTCTGTCCTAAATTTACAGACCTGATAAGTATGGTCCGATAATAGTGGAGTCAAATTAGGACTAAAAAATTTGCAATGTGAATTGTCTGGTCAGGGCAGTTTTTTTGATATAACGTGTTCAGGGGATCAACTTAAGTCCACAGTTCAGTTTTGCAGTTTCTGCGAGGTCGGCGTATTGTTTATTTAAACAATTTAATCTTTTAGACCATGTTTTCGGTTTTCTTTGAATATCTCGTAATCTATAAGTCTATGGAAAATAATAAAAAGAAGAAAAACGTTAGTTATCAGTTGTACAATAAAAGTACATTAACTATAATTCATTTCAATTGTTATTGTTTAAAAAAAATTGAATATTGCAAAATTATGCGTTTCTAAGCAAATCACTGTTCTTTCAAAAATAATGGACAATATTCAATGAAATTTTGGAGAAATATAGCTCTTATACAGTACAATCACCACTTGAAATTTCAAATCAAAATGATTATTAAAACGGCTCAAATATACAATTGTTACTAAAACTTTGCACCCACGTGAAATCCTGTCATCAAAACCAAGAAATTTGTAAGATGGCTCAAATTGTAGCTTTTTTAAGTACTTTAAGATCACGGCGGAAGAATTTTTTTTTTTTTTTGAAAATTTAAACCGTTTTATTGCAGTTGTTTATAATTTTCGAAATTGTAGTTATAAACAAATTCAAATAACTCTCTGGTTTTTTTATGAAATCAAAAACGGTAAAGGAGTAATGAAAGCAGGTTAAAAAAGCCAACTTAAAAAAAAAATTTAATGCTCTGCTTACTTTTGGAGCTGAGATACATATGATTTTTATGTTTAGGTCACTTATACATAAACAAATCGATATTTTTTATTGAAATTTGGATTGATAATTCTCTATTGTCTATAATTTTGTCTCTGCTACTTGAAAATACCCAAAGCCACAATTGTTAAAAGATACTGTATAGAGGCCCGAAAGTGGGGTCTTTGGCGATTTTGTTAAAGATCTGAAAATCACCAAATATGTCTAAATGTCTAAATCTAAATTGATAGTCCAGTTCTAATTCAGGATGCGGACGTCGGACGGTTCAAATCCTGCTCGCGAAATTTTTTTTTTTTATTGTATCAGTAATATTAAAAGTTTTACAAAGCTGTTTACATGAACATAAGGGTCAATTTAAGCTGGTTTTCCATTTTCGTGACAAAAATTTAAAAAGTTAAAAAAACATTGAAAATGTCCATTATGATGTCAAAGCCACTTTATTCAATGTTATTTTAACAGTTGTAGCTTTGGATTATCTTCAAATAGCAGAAACAAAATAATAAGCATTGGAGAATAACCAGCCCAAACAAGAAGAAAGATCGGTTTGTTTATTTATCAGTGACCTAAACGTAAAAACTAACATATCTCAATGCCAGTAGAGCATTAATTTTTTTTTTTTTCAAAAGTTGGAATTTTTAATCTATTTTCATTTCTCGTTTACCGTTTTTGATTTCATAAAAAAACTAGAGTTACTTGAATTTATTTATAACTAAAATTTCGAAAACTATAAACAACTGCAATAAAACAAGTTTAAATTTGGGAAAAAAAAATGTTTTTCTACGTGATCTTATAGTACTTAAGAATGCTACAATTTGAGCCATCGTGCACATTTCTTGGTCTTGATGGCAAGATTTCACAAGGGTGCAAAGCTTTAGGAACAATTGTATATTTGAGCCGTTTTAGTAATTATTTTTATTTGAAATTTGGTGGTGATGTATTGATGTATTTTATAAGAGCTATATTTTTCCAAAATTTCATTGAATTTATCCATTATTTTTGAAAGAACAGTGATTTGTTTAGAAACGTTCAATTTTGCAATGTTGGACTGAATTATGCACTTTTATTGTACAACTCAAAACGAACATTTTCCTTCTTTTTATTGTTTTCCATAGGGCTTCTAGATTTCGAGATATTCAAAGAAAACCGATGGAAAAGACTGTCTAGAAAATTAAATTGTTTAAATAAAGAATATGCCGATCTAGTAGAAACTGCAAAACTGAGCTGTGAACTTAAGTTAACCCCCTGAACACGTTAAAACAGAAAAACTGCCCTGACCAGACAATTCACATTAAAATCCTAATCTGACTCCACTAAAGTAAGAAATATGTACCTATACATCATTTACCACACAATTTGTAAAGACATTTATCAATACGTGTGCTGCTAAATTGAAAAATTCTTGTGGCCGCATTTATGTGGTGCACAATATTTTAGGTTGCAAAGAAATTTATAAAATTTCATTTTCTTGTATCTACAAAAAAATTTACATTCATATCACAGCAGATAATATACTGGTATTTTTCATTATAAATTTACTGAAACAATATAATATAATCTGCTCTAATCTGGATGAATTCATCGAAATCACCATCGGTAGTTCTATAAGTTACTATCACATTAAATTTTTTTACTCATTTAAGTTAATAACACTTACACTCATTTCAATTCTTTCACGAGAGATTTAATTTTTGCGTTAGTTCTTGTCCATATTTTCCTTAATAATAATAATAATAACTTTATTGAAAGTAGGCAAATCTAATGTATACACGACAATACAAATTTTAAAAAAAAAACTAAAAAAAAAACTTCATAACAGATTTGAGATTTGGTAAATCTTATCACAATAATACTAAAATACTAAAACAGAAACATGAGAAGCATTGATATATTTATACTATCGACTTCACTTTGCACATCAGATTTTAAAATAAGTACACTCCAACTTAGAATTTTGCAAATACCACAAATACAAAAAAGGAAATATTAAAATTCTGTAATAAACCTGAATAAATTGTATTATAGTCCGTCGGCCCACCTATGATTTTTTGCCCATCTTTATATACATTTGGTATGCAATATTTTCATTTTATTTATGTATTCAAGATGTCTTAAAATTAATTGGCATACCAATACAGTGCAAGGGACAGGTTATGGCCAGTTTTTGAAACTGCAGTAAAAAAGTATAAGTGTAACTTGACATAAACACCAATAAACATTATTAAATAATAATAATAATAAAGTACTTTATTGGTAAAACCAAATGGCTATCGCTAAGTCCTTCTGCCAGTTGTATATTTGAACATATTTTACATATAATTTTATAGGAAGTTATAATAAGAAAGTATAAATATCTTGATTTACAAAAAAAAAAAAAGAAACAAGGGAAACTCTTCTTTGCAATTATTCTTCATTAAGTTCTTTAAGGAGTTCCAATATGGTTTTTTCGGGATACTTGTGCTTCGAGCGTTGTTGTTCTCGTGTCTTACAAAATGGTTGCATCGTAGTCAGAGTGTGTTCGTTTTTTGCAAATTTAGTGGTGAGGTGCACAAGACGTTGGGCTATGGGTTGGGTATTTGTTGCTTCGCAGAGAAGATTATTTGGAGGGTTATGTAGGGCATTTCTTGGATGACGGATTTTAGTTATTGAGCGTATGGTGGATGTTTCTGCTACTTTAAGGTTATTTATTGCTGGTTTTCTGCAATTTATATATAATGGGTGTGCATATTCAAGAATTGGTCTGCATATGGATTTATATATGTGTGCCGCTGTTTTCTTGTTTATTCCCTTATCTTTGTATATCAAGTTTCTGAAATGTTTTCCTCTGGTTATGCATTTTTTCTTTATGAGGTTTGTGTGGTGGTTGAAATTAAGCTTGTGGTCTAAGTGTATACCCAAGTAATTGGCAACAGGTTTGTTTTTTAATGAAATTGTTGGTGAATTGTCAGTTTGGGTGTGATTGAATATAATGAACTGTGACTTAATTGGATTTGCTTTTAATCTCCATACATTAAACCAGGTTGTTGTTCTGTCCATAAGTTGTTGCAATTTAGTTACCGTACAGGTAATCGAACTGTTATGAGATACCAGCGCGGTATCATCAGCATATTGGAGGGTATAGAGGTCCTTGTTAAATGTGTTTTGGTTTGCCCTGTTATTGTTATATATATCGTAGCAGTATATATTGTATAGGAGGGGTGAAAGTGGCGATCCCTGGGGGACTCCTTGTTGTGGTGAGAAATTATTAGAGTATTTGCCGTTAATTTTAACTTGTAGGCTGCGATTATTCAGATAGTCTTTTATTAAGTAAATCAGATGTTTTGGACAGTTTAACAAATGTAGTTTGTATAATATACCTTCATGCCACACACTGTCGAAGGCCTTGTTAATGTCTAAAAAGATTGCAGCACTGTGTTGACCTGAGAGTTTCGCTGTTTGTACATTAGAAACTAAAATTGTGAGAGGATGCACTGTTGAACGTTTTTCTTGAAACCCGAATTGGTAGTTTGGTATTTTATTTTGTACATGTACATGTTTATTGAGGATGTTTTTTATTATTTTTTCGAAGTTTTTGGCCAATACCGACAGCAAGGTTATTGGCCTATAATTACTTGCTTTGCTATGGTCTGTGTTAGGTTTTGCAATGGCTATTATAGTTCCTCGTTTCCTTTTGTCTGGGAAATAATGTGTGTTTAGGCAGTATTCGTAGCATTTTATTATAAACAGGTGAATTTCTTGATCTAGTTTTCTTAAACAATTTTTCGTTATGTGGTCTTCTCCTGGAGTCGTGCTTTTTCCTTCGTTTATGATTTCATAATAGGTGTCTTCATCTATTTTGTGGTTTTCAGTTCTCCTCTCATTTTCAAAAAAATTTGTGTACCAGTTTGTTACTTGTTCGTATTGGTTTTGATCGAAATGTATGTCGTTACCTTTTTGAAATGCTTTTTCAAAGTGTTTTGCGAAATGCTCAGCCTTTTCTGAATCAGTTGTAAAGATTTGCCCATTGTCTTCTAGTTGTGGCATAAGGGATTTTGTTTTATATCTGCTGAGCTTTTTAACTTGGTGCCTATAATTCTTCCCCTGTTGTCTATTTATATCGTTGCACGTTTCTATCCATTTATTTTCTTTGTACTGTTGGATCAATTTTTGTATGTTTTTATTGTACGAGTTTAAATTTCTTTTAAAGCTGGCATTTTGGTTTTGTTTGTATTCTCTGTACATTTTCCTTTTATTTTTTAAGAGCCTTATTATAAATGGTGGTAATTCATGTATATAGTGATTTATTTTGACTTTCGGGGAGTGTTGTGCCACACACTGTGAGCTTATCATTGAATTCATTAATTATTTCTTCATTGATGGGATCATGTTGGTTATTAATATAGTTTTTCATTTCAATATTTACTTTTTCCATATCACATTTATTATAATTTATTTTGAACTCTGCATCCAGTTGTATGTTTGGCATATTTAAATCCAATGTTATCTGAATGGCTAGATGGTCAGAGCCTATATCGGGGTGGGTTTCGATTTGTTTTATGTTTTTTTCCAGATTGTGTGTATATAGGATTAAATCGGGAGTACTGTCTGGGTTGTTTTCCATAATGAATGTGGGTGGTGTTAGTGCCTTTTTGAATGTTGAGTTATCTGTGAAGGTTTTTATTTGCTTTTCTCTCCTTTTGTTGACGTTAAAATCCCCTATTATATGTGCATATTATATAATGCCGCTTTGTTGAATATTGTGTCCTCAATATTATTAGATGAGTGGTGTATGAACACCAAGAATGCATCGATCTTGTCATCCTGGAATGGTATAGAGAAGTGTGTCACTTCATTTAAGGGATTATTGATTCTAGATGCGTTTTCTTTCGTCATTCTTAGAGTAGGACATAACTGCACCAGACTTCCCCCACGGGCATTGTTTATTATGTTTCCATCTCTTTGAATTATATCCCAATTTCGATAGCCTGTATTACTGTCCTTTTTGGTTTTTGTTTCGACAAATAGAGTACAGTTGATATTATTCTGTTCGACAAAGTTGTTAATTATATGTTTTTTCGGTATGTAGCTGTTAACGTTGCATATAATATATTAAATAGGCCGGTGAATTTGAACTAAGGCAGTGTCGCCTTGTTTGGGTTCAGTGGGTGAAGTTGAATTTGGGTCGTCCAGGTCAAACATAAATATCAATGCACGGTTTCCTGTGAACACTATGCTTGTGTCGATGTTGAATTTGCTTATAAATCTTTTTTTGAGTTTCTGCACTATTTCCTCTTTGTTTGTATTTTTGGGTTTGTTTAATTTTCTCATGTAAGTATTAATAATGTGGTCGTGAATGGTAATTTTTGAGTGGATTTTGGTGTTTTTTTTCAAGTCGTCTTTAATTTCCTGTGTTTTTTTATTCAGAGATTTAATCGTGGCGTTGGGTATTCCTTCAATGGGCTTAGTTGGACGCTTTGGGCATTTAAAAGCCCATGCTTGGTGGTCCTCTGCTCCACAAGCGTTACATTTAGGAGGCAAATTTGTTGAGCATTTGTTGGTGGCATGGTTTTCACCACATTTATTACATTTAATGTGTGTTGCAGTCTTCTGTTTTGTGTGTGAATTGTAGGCACTTGTTACATGGTATGGGGGTTGGTTCTGGCGGTGCACTGGCATATATTGGGTAGTGTCCATTTTTTAAAAATAATCCTTCATTTAAGAGTTTTTCGTAGCTTTTAAAACAGCCCGTTATAATTCTGATGAATGAGGTTGGTTTTCCTGTAGCTCTTGAGATGATTCGTTTGCAAAAACGCTGTTCAATTCTGTGATTTCTTAGGTGTTCGCTAATATCGTTGTCTTGTATCACTGTTTCGACTTGAGAGATTATGGCCGAATATGATTCTTGCCGTTGTATTGTTTTTGGTTTCTGGGTATTTGAATTGGTTTCAGTATAATTCATGATGGTTTGGCGGGTTTTAAGTCTCTCACGGTGATTTGTTATGATTACTTTTGGAGAATTTGATTTTAAAAGGAAGCCTTTTTTTGTTTGTATTATTATGTCTTTAGCATTGGGTTGCTCTTTCTCCCAGATGTCTGCCATTTGGATCCTGTTGTTAATATTTTGGTTTGTGTTCATATAAAATAAATGGTTGTATTGTTTGTTTACAATTTCTAGCATTTTAGCTGAGAAGTTTTTATGTTTGTTTTTTGTTGGGTAGGCTTTTTGTGTTTCTTTATCAATGTTGATGTTTTGTTCAGGTGGTGTTTTTTTTGTAGGTTGGTTAATTTCATCTCCTTGCTGTGTTCCAATAATTCTGTGTATATCTTCTAATGATGGCTCTTTTCTCTTTCTTCCTGATCTTTTACTCATTTCCCATTCCATTAGGTCATCATTGGTTTCACTTTCACTCATTTTCAATTAGTTTACTTCACTTAATTCAAGACAACTCACTCACACTGTTTACTTTGTGAGTGCTTTCTTTGAACTGTAAACATTATTATTAACTTTTAGAAAATGGAAAAAAAATCCGGTGGAAGCTAATCGGCATACCTATAGAGTGGGTGGAAGCTGTCATTTTTTGTATTGCTAAGGTATTTTAGTATTCGAGCAGCCCTTTGGAATACTACCTATTTTTAACACTAATAACATGTATTTACTATTAGCATACCATTTAAGTGATTGGTATGATCGTTACTTCATTCTAGTAATGCACGTAACGGGTCACTCTGAGATATGAGACTAATCAGTATGCCATTTTGATAACTAGACAATACATTGAATATTAAATAATAATATTCATACTGATAAAAGCACAATAAATTGTTATTAAAAAATTAATTTGTTGTAAATAAAAGGCTATTTAAAAATTCTGAAAAAATTCCAGCGTTTTCATTAATTAGAAACAAACAACTATTAGTTCTTGACATTTTTTGATAAAATGCTTTTCCTCCAATGAGCATTTCCCACATAATGGAACTTGATTATTTTTTCATAAATCATTTATTAACACCTAATAAATATTGTACATAGACGACATATCGTATAATATTTTAATTTTAAATGGATATTTTAAAAATAAAAATATTGTCTTATTTACTCCATATTTCAAACAAGTAAACGCCCTCATGAAGGGATTCTCCAATCAAAATTAAACAATTTCTGGCTTCATAGGGCATTTGAATGTGGCGTCACTGCTAACCTCCAAAATATGTATTTCTTAAGATTTAAGAGTATTACCCCAGCTATTATTAAAATTTCTGCCTGATTCCCGTATTTTCAACTAAAATCTAGTTCAGTGTAATGTTTATGAAGTTCTAAATACCTTGTCCTAATAA
Source organism: Rutpela maculata (assembly GCA_936432065.2). Taxonomy (NCBI): domain Eukaryota; kingdom Metazoa; phylum Arthropoda; class Insecta; order Coleoptera; family Cerambycidae; genus Rutpela; species Rutpela maculata. Next base: position 53,169,890 of record OW386287.2, on the reverse strand, counting down.
AATAGGACACTTTTTGTAGGTTGGAAATATAACCTGTAATTAGCAGTCTATTTTTATATATTTACGTGAATTTTTAAATATTTCCTTGGAGCCAGTACGGCTCCAAACTAAAAATGCGTATACAAACATTAAACGTGAGAATAAACTTGAAAAACTTAAAATTTAAGGTTATGTTGGTTACATGATGCAGATGTCCTATACGAACCTGTTGACGTTTCTGAATTGTACATCTCATCTGGAAACCTCCTGATGAGACTATTTCCATGTTGCCTAATGTATATGAATGTTTAGCGTTAGAGGAAATGCTTTAATTATTTCATTAAAGAATGCCTACTTTTATCTCCGCTTTTGAAAATAATGAATTTTCATTGAATAATACCACTTACTATAATAAAAATGATTAATAATTAACAGATGAAAGACACTTACATGTCGGCACCCAACAAATAAATGACACTTGGCAACATTGATCGAAATAAAATAAATAGATAGATTATGCTCTCTTATTTACGATTTACGTTGTGTAGGGCCGGGCCCAAGGGGGGGGGGGGGGGGGGGGTAGGGGGGGAGCCTCCCCCCCCCCCCCAAAGTTCGGGCAGTTGGTTCCAAACGCAGTTGGCGTTGGCAAAATGTAACTAATCATCACATACCAATATATAATTTGAATTTTACACTAACTCCTACAATCGCGAAATTAACACAATAATAATTATTAAGCGATTGTAAATATTTTATTTTATAAGTAGTGTGTTTTTCATTGAAGCTTGGGAAGCAAAGCTTCCCTTAGACGACACGGAATCCTTATTTTTAATATTAATTTATTATACATCTAGAAATACTAGAACTAGCAATGATTTTTAAATGGAATCTATCTATGTGTTTCTACTATTCATCTAATATAATATTATCAGGTATACATACCTATTAGTTTTGTTTGGTAGTGTTTTGATATTGTGATATTAGACAACAAAGTCTAACTTGGTATTTACGGAACTTTTTCCTGTTTCCACCTATTGTAATGATGTTTTATTGTATTGACGACTTTGGTCAATCATTTCGACATGTCCCACATCATGTTACTCTATGGTCTTTTGAACAATAAAGTTTATTATTATTATTCATTTTCTTTACTTAGGCTAATTTTTTAAAATTTTTAATATGATCAAAGAGCTATTTTTGTTTAACAGTTCTTATTTTTTTAGTTTATTAAACCAAGGATTTTTTAATTTCTTTTAAGTAGTAAGTATTAGGTTTAGGTACATGATGATCCAACAAAGATTGAACTAGGCCATTTTTCAAATGATACAAATGTTATGTCGAAAACCAAAAAAGCCATTCGATATATTTTTTTCCGCAGAAACCAAAAATTATCATATGAAAACAAATAAATTGAAAACAAAAGAGTTATGACACAAAAATACAGGGTTCGGGCTCATGTGGAAAACCTGAAGAGCGTGTAAAATTCAGGGAATTTTAAAAATCCTAAGAAAATCATGGAAATCTCAGCAAATTTTAAATATTTTGCAAAAATCATGGAATTTTGAGTCAAAATGAAAAACAATAAACTACTTACGAGTTCCTACCCCCATGTATTTTGGGACGCTGAAACCGAATATGACAATAAAAAAAGGTTTTAAACTCGGTTTTAAAACTATCCAATTTTCCCCTAGCACCCCCTTACAACCCTCCTGGTGGGATTGAAATTCAACTTGTTCTAAACAATTTAAAAAGCAGGTTTTTTTGTGCACTGAAATTGAATATGACGATAAAAACTAATTTGCACCACCCAGTCACCCCCTACAAACCCCAGGAGGAGTTGAAATTCCACTTGTTCTAAACATTTTAAAAGTATGTTTATTCTCATATTTCTTGGTGCGCTGAAACCGAATATGACGATAAAAAATGTAAGGGGATGCTAGGGGGTGACTGAGGGGTTGAAATCAGCTTTTTATCGTCGTATTCGGTTTCAGCGCACCAAACAACCTGAGATTAAACATACTTTTCAAATGTTTAGAATAAGTAGAATTTCAACCCCTTCTGGGGTTTGTAGAGGGTGCTAGGGGGTGACTGGGTGATTCAAATCAGTTTTTATCGTCAAAATTTACTTGTCAAATGTTTAGAACAAGTGGAATTTCAATCCCCCGGGAGGGTTGTAAGGAGATGCTAGGGGAATTGTGGATAGTTAAAATCTTTTTTTATTGTAATTTCCGGTTTCAGCGTCCCAAAATAAATGTCTCAACTTCAACTTTTTTTTTATTTTGTGTGCCTGTGTTATTTTTAAATTGCAACCTTATATTCATTCGCTTAATGATGATTTTATAAAACAAATTATTTTTTCTATAAAATCGAAAATTAAAGCAAAAATTATTTGATTATCTAAAATCACCTCTAACATATTAATAATCATTATTATTATTTGTCATTGAAAAACATTGTAATGGAAAACCTGCATAATTCAGGGAATTTTTTCAGCTACGTGAAGTCTGAACCATGAAATAGCATATTTTATATTCGTTTTTTTTTATTATAACTTTTGGATTCGGCGAAAAAAATACATCAAATAGTAATTTTAGTTTTTTTTATAAACGTTTCTATCGCCGGAAAAATGGCCTTGTTCCGTCTTAGTTAAAGCACCTTGTACATTGTATATAGTGAATTTGAATTCGATTTAAATTTTTTAGTTTGGTAGCTTTTCCCATATAAAAGTTTTTATTTTATTGACATTATGCAATGTAAAGGTATGAGTTGGTTTATTTTTCATCTTCTCCCCCCCCCAAAGTAGTAGGCTTCGGTACGGCCCTGACGTTGTGGTCGTACAGATCTAGTATTTTGACTTCATAACTGTGTTCTTATTAATTATTTAAAAGTGTGTGTGTACTGTGTAGCTTGATGACATGTCTGTCAATTCGGTAAAGGTAGAAAGAGACAAACACTTATACATCAAGCATTTTTTCGCGAGCTTACCACAACTAACTATAGTAAGGTGTAAAAGAGATGGCTATATATACATAAGAAATCCACATCTTAATTATATATAGCCATCTCTTTTACACCTTACCACAGTTAGTTGTGGTAAGCTCGCGAAAAAATGCCTAAGACAATCTGGTCATATGTAGCCTCTACCAAGGGTGCTAGAATAAACTGATTGGTCATTCCTCTCAATGTGTCATCAGTGTAGAAATATTGCCGCCAATTTTAAATTCATATAACATAATAATTTTTTCTGTAGTAAAGAAGCAAATTTCGCAAAAAAGAAAAAATACGGGTGAGTTTTTTTAAAGAGAACTTCTCAAATATTCAATAAAAAAAAAACGTGGGAAAGGCCCATTTACAAGGGGTTGAAAAAAAAAAATGCTGGGGAGTCGATAAAGCCAAAAAAATGCAAAACCTCGTACATGAGTTAGCCATTATGAATCAACATGAAACCTTTTGCAATACGTTTGTCACATCATACAGATATTTTGTGAATACATAAACAAACTTGCTTATTTAGGGGGTGACTCCATTTTGGTGATGAAAAAAAAAAAATGTTTTTTGTATGAGTAGGGACCTATTGCTGCTGCTGTATCGGTTATTATACTCTTCGCAAAAATGAGGAGTATATTGCATTTGATCAGCACATTTATAAAACCGGAAATATCGCTCGTAGAGAAAAAATTTCATATCATTGTGTTAGTGAACGAATTCTGAACGACTTTCAAAATGTCCGTCTGTCTGTCCGTCCGTCTGTCACGTTTCTTATAAGCACGATAACTTAAGAAAGAAAAGTCCGATTGTATTGAAATTTATAAAGTAAGTTAGTGTTAGCTAGAGTTTTTGAAGAAAAACAATCAGTAAATAAGAAAGTTATTAATCATTTAATTTAAAAAAATATGTTTTCTTAATTTTTGTCGCTTGCACTTAAATAGAAATCTTGCAAAATGTTATCTCTATAATATATATTTTTTTGTTTATGCATTTTATTTTAAAAGCGGGGCACCTCTCTAAAATTTTGATTAATTGTGTGATTTGAATCAAACTTTACTCAAATATAGAACATATGTGAGGCGGAAAGCAAAAAGGCAATTTCCGGTTTTTAGTTATTGATATTAAATGAATTAAGCTCTAATTCTGAACAATTTGCTGCAAAAATCGTGTCTCTATGATTTTTTTTGTTTAAGTTACTAGTGCGTTTATGAAAAGGGACCTCTTGTCGATCCCATGTTATTTCTCCATATTTCTCCAAAAGCGACAAGAGGTACCTTTCCAGGGCTGAACATTGACTACTTTATCGATTATTTTAAGTGTTTCATCCAATTAGATCGGTTTTGTAATCGATTATAACTTGTAAAGGACAAAATCCGAAAATCGATAATTTTGACCCAAACCACTGATTTCAACTGTACTGAAAAATTGACATCGCCAACAAGAGGTCCCTTTCTGCTTTCCGCCTCACATATTAGGATTTAATTATGACCAGAAGAACATTCGCCTCCTACGAATGCAAAACCACCTGCGGTACCAAAATATGCGAAAAAAATTAAAAAATCATGTTAGGCATTTTTTTATCGGAAAATTTTGTTAATGAAACTCGTTCAGAATTGTCCAAAAACCTTATGTCCAGAATTTAATCAAAATAAAAAAATTGAAAAATTGAAATTTAAAAAAATTTAAAAATAATTTTTTACAAAAAACTGCAAATTATTTGACAACTACCTGGCACCTTGAATTTAATTTCAAACAAAATTGTCATAGTACAGTTTTCTAAACAAAAAAATCCATTAAAATGATATTTTCCAATATAATATAGTTTAATTTTAATTAAACTTTGGACTCAAGGTTTCTGGACAATTCTGAACAAGTTTCATTAACAAAATTTTCCGATAAAAGAATGCCTAATATGATTTTTTGATTTTTTCCGCATATTTTGGTACCGCAGGTGGCTTGAATTTGTAGAAGATGAATGTTTTTCTGGTCATAATTAGATCATAATTTGTTCTATACTTGAGTAAAATTTGATTAAAATCGCACAATAAATACAAATTTTAAATTTTATAATAATATGTCTAATGCATTGAAATATGATTCTCGAAAGATATATATTACAGACATTCAGTTTTTGTAGTGATCTCTGATGGTCCAGTGGCCAAATTTTTACTTTGCAATCCAAAGATCCTGTGTTCGAATCCTAGTCAGGTTGGATGTTTTTTTTTTTTAATTTTTTTTCATATATTTTTTTCACAACAAAGTTGGTATCACAAAATTTAGGATGTCCAAAAACTAACATTATTTACAAAAAACTGCGAAGAGTATCCTATAGAATGTGTAACAATTATATAAAAAGCTCAGTAAATTGGCGAAGAGTACCTACGTTTTTAGCTTGTTTAGTTTCTACTAGTAAAGGAGTCTATGTACAAGTATAAAACTTTCCATCGAAGAACGACCTTTGATTTTAAGAGAAAAAAAAAACATACCGGGTGTCAACGGAATCATTAGACAAGCCATAGTTTCCAGAGTTTTCAAGATATGTCTTAAATTTGGCAGGGCTAATATATACCAAAAACGCCAAATTTTTCATAATTTGACACTTTTCCATCACTTCCGGTTTCCCCGGAAATTACCTCAACTTTGAAATTTTAAATGGAACACCCTGTATATTTTTACATTTTTGGATTCCAGAGATGATTTTAAGTACGACTGTGTAGTTTTAAAAATTTTTTGAGACTACTTGATTTTCTTAGGGGTATTTTTATTTTTGCGTCTAGAGTACCCTACAGTGAATGCACTCAAATCAATCAAATGGACCAAAACAATAAGACCAAAATGTAAACGTGAGATTTTTCGAAATCACTAATTTGTAATTGTCAACTTTTTCAAATCCCAACATCTTTTAGACACCCAGTAGTTACATACTAATTTTCACGACAAATCCATTGATACCTTCAAATCGAAAATTGGTTTGATATCAACCCAAATACACAAGTTTTTTGGTGGATAATAATTAAAATATCGACAAAATACGCTTATCAAGTAAGTATGCCGTGGAAATTGAATAAAAACATTCATTTTGTCAACAAAACAACGCTACAAATAAAAGAAGTGTACTGTCCGAAATGATTTATTTTAACAAAAAACATTAAAATATTAATTAAATGGTAGCAAATGTTCAAAATGCACCTTCTCCTCCCTTCTTATTGACATTTTCTAGCTCGGTTAATGGTGTTTCGCATAACATTTCGCAACATAGCAGGAGTTATGCTTGCAAAAACGCAATTACGATTTTGTAAAATTTGAACTTCTTTTACATAACCCCACAAAAAAAAAATCTAGAATGCTTAGATTTGGTGAGCGGGCAGGCCAACATACAATGTTACATGTTACAATTACTCGCCCATTATACCAGTTCATTAAATGGGCCATAACTCGAGCGACCTTATGAAGCGGAGCCTCATCTTGTTGGAAATACATTTGTTCAGAAACTGCAAGTGGTAAGTCCATCAACATTTCTGCAATATCATTTTGTAGGAATTCTAAATATCTTTCCCCTCTCAAAGGTCCTTGAAAGAAAATAGGTCTTCTTGTTCCAATCACCCCAGCCCACACATTTGCTCCAAATCTATCCTGAAAATTACCTAGCCTCATTAAATGTTGATTTTTCTGCTCCCAATATCTATTGTTTTGTTTATTGAACACTCTATTGTTGGTGAATCTCGACTCGTCAGAAAACAATATCAAAGAAACAAAATTCGGGTTAGCGGTGTTTGTTCTGAAGTAACCAGTCACAAAAACCTAATCTTCGGTAGCCATCGTCTTCATACAAATGTTAGTACACTTGATATTTAAACGAGCGGTAACCATATTTTTTCAGAACCTTTCTTGCAGATTCATGGCTACATTGCACAAGGGGTCAAGGAGTCAGCTACTTGGCCACTGACTCTAGGAGAAAAGCTGAGGGGAAATGGCCATCCTTTATGAAGCTTCTCTCAAGATCGTCCGTGCGCGGCTCAATGTCGCATCCTGCCCGAGGTGACCCTGCGTTCGGCTAAACACGGCGGATCTAGACAAGGTAAGTCGATAAAATCCTCCAAGCCAAGGTGTACGCAACCCGTGCCGAAGGCTGAATGGCACCGGGGCGAAAGGTGTCATTAACGGGGCCTCCGGAAAACTGGGCAATCTTCCGGAGTATTTTGCCTTACCACAGCAATGCAGGGCTCTACTGTGGCGGACCAACATTCCTTTGCTACTCGTGGGAACCATATGGTGAAAACGACTAACAAAAATAAACCAAACGAGAGGTGTACAACCCTCGATCTTCAAATCGAAGAACCTATGGAGATTGGGATACATCCCACTCCGCAAACACGCCCGATCCCACCGGATCAGGAAAGGGAGCTGTTAAAGCCGATTCCTGAGTCCGAAGGAGAGGACAAATCAGAGAAGGAGGAGCCCAAAGCTTTGGGCAATCTCTCTTCTAAAAAACCCAACGAGAGGGGTACAACCCTCGATCTTCAAATTGAAGAACCCTTGGAGACTGGGATAAATCCCACTCCACAAGCACGTCCGATCACGTCGGATCAGGAAAGGGAGCTGTTAAAGCCGGTTTCTGAGTCCGAAGGAGAAGACAATTCAGGGGAAGAGGAATCCAAAGCTTTGGACAACCTCTCCTCTGAAAGAGAACAGCTAAGGGAGGCTGCAACAAAGCTCCTTAGCCGTTCACTCAAGAGCGGAATACCATATGAAACCGCCTTGCAGTCAGTGTTGGAACGACGTGACACCAACCAGCCGCCGGAGAGGGATCAACAAACTTTCTCTGAGCGAGCTGAAACGGGAAAACGTCTACAGTCCAACGGCAGTTCACATGACCAGCGGGTAAAGAATCCCTGCGAAAGTGAAACTGTCAAACCCTCCTTTAAGGTAGTCGCCGAAGGAATCAACCTGAAGTCTATGCACGTCAGGTGCCTACAGGCGAATCTACAACATGCCAAGGCCGCCACATACGTCCTTGGCAGAAGATTCAAGGAAGGGCAGATTGACATTGCCCTTATCCAGGAACCTTGGACAACCAATACAGGCCGAGTAAACGGACTAGGAAACACTTCTGGCAAGATAGTATCAGTCGGCTCTGGAGAAAGACCCAGAGCCTGTATCTTGATCAGAAATAACATCAATTATTTTGTACTCTCAGGTTACTGCACCCAGGATGTTGTAGCCATCCGCTTATCGCTACCGGTGGGGGAAAGCAGAATGGACATAATAGCCTGTTCTGCATACTTCCCGGGAGACAGGGGTGCTGATCAACCTCCTCCACCTGCGGTTAGGTCGTTAATCGCCTACAGCAAGAGGAACAACATTCACCTTGTTATTGGATGTGATGCAAATTCCCACCATACGGCATGGGGCAGCACAGACATTAACCAAAGAGGTGAGTCACTTTTTGAATACATACTAGGTGAAGGGCTAATTGTGAATAACATTGGAACGGAACCAACCTTTGTCACTAGAAATAGAAGAGAGGTACTGGATTTAACAATCAGCTCAAGCTTTGTGAGCAACAAGATTACTGATTGGAAAGTATCCTCTGAACCCTCGTGTTCAGACCACAGACACATTCTATTTAACATAGAAACTGGACCAAGACCTGTGGTGACGTACAGGGATCCTAGGTGTACTAACTGGAGTGGGTATAAACAATCCCTCCAGGCACACCTGCAATCCACTCTCACCACAATCAGGAATCGTGATGAAATAGAAATTGCGGCGGAACAGACCCGGAGCGCAATTATTTCAGCATATCATGAAAACTCTCCACTAAAAACGAAAAAAAAGACAACAGAGGGGCATCTTGGTGGAACAAAAAATTAGATAAAATGAGAAAAGAAGTTCGACGCCTCTGTAATCGAGCTAAAGATTCGGGCAACTGGGAACAATATAGATCTGCGCTAACGGACTATAATAAAGAAATCAGAAGGGCAAAAAGGGAATCTTGGAGGAGGTTCTGCGAGAGTATTACTGACTTACCTAGCAGCACTAGGATCCACAAGATCATTTCCAGAGAGCCGGCAAGAGAATTTGGTATGGTAAAACGTCCAGATGGCTCATTTGCTGAATCTGGAAAGGAAACCCTTGAACTCCTTACACTGAACCACTTCCCAGGGAGTTCGATCCTGGATAACCAACAACCACCACCATCGGGAGGCCGAACCAAACGACCTCACAAAGACGACTGGCTGGTGGCCAAAAAGGTTATCACAGCACCAGCGATTGAATGGGCGATCAAATCTTTTCAACCATTCAAATCGCCTGGTGAGGATGGCATTTTTCCAGCGCTGCTACAAAACGGACTGGAAATACTGCTACCTTTCCTCATCAGACTATACAGAGCTGGTCTGGTATGGAACTATATCCCATCCAGTTGGGCGGCGGTAAAAGTGGTATATATACCAAAAGTGGGTCGGACAGAACCAGACCCCAAATCGCTAAGACCCATCAGCCTGACATCATTTCTGTTGAAAGGCCTAGAAAAGGTTCTGGATGGACATATCAGGGGAAACATCCTGAGCACCTATCCTCTGAATGTTCACCAGTATGCCTATCAACCCGGCAAATCAACAGAACTAGCACTAAATAACCTGGTCGGGAAAATCACACAATCTCTTGAGGAAAAAGAGATTGCGGTGGCAGCATTCCTTGACATCGAAGGAGCATTCAACAATGCATTGCCCAACTCCCTATATACAGCTGCGGCTGCTAGAGGGGTTGAGCTAACTATAACTGGCTGGATTCAAGCTATGCTTGAAAACAGAATCATAACGACTTCTCTACAGGGAGAAACGGTCAGATTCAGGGCCGCAAGAGGGTGTCCACAAGGCGGGGTACTTTCCCCCCTTTTATGGTCACTGCTTGTGGATGATCTGCTGGCCATTCTCTCTCTGTGGGAAGCCGAGATTCAAGCATATGCGGACGATCTAGTCATTATGGTTAGAGGAAAATCTGAAGAGGTACTCTCTAATACCCTTCAAGAGGTGCTAAATACAGTCCATATTTGGTGTGAGAGGGAGCAGATGACTGTGAACCCCCACAAAACTGTAATAGTACCCTTCACCAGAAAAAGGAGGCTGAACAATTTAGTGCCGCCCTCCTTAGCAGGTGAAACTATTCCATTTGCGGGGGAAGTGAAATATCTAGGGGTTACACTAGATAAATCACTCAACTGGAACTCCCATCTGGAAAAGGTAATCCACAAGGCGCGACTCTCCTTGTGGACATGTCGCAGAATTTGTGGAAAAACCTGGGGTATAGGTCCCCAACAAATATACTGGCTATACGTTACGGTCATAAGACCAATGGTAGCGTATGCCTCCATAGTTTGGTGGTCGAAAGGGCTACAACAAACGACCAAAGCCAAACTCTCTGGTCTACAGAGACAAGCATGTCTGGCAGTAACTGGTGCGATAAGTACCACACCGTCAGCAGCTCTGGAAATCCTCCTGGATCTACCTCCTCTCCACATCTACTTGGAGAGAGAGGCCAGGTGGGCAACATACAGACTTCAACAAGCGGCAAATAATATGCCGCAGGCTAGCATCATGGAACGCAACAGGCTGTCAGATGACATGGAGTGTCATGGCATCCTGGGAATGCTTTCAGATGTGATGCCTACCGCGACCAACTATGAACTGCCTTTTACCGTCCTTTTTCCTGGAAGAGACGAATGGGATCGGAATAAAACTGACCTACAAAGAGCAGACATCTGTTGGTTTACAGACGGCTCCAAAACCCCTGAGGGAGTTGGAGCTGGAGCATACAGTCGCAACCCAAAGGTAAGAATCACTTCGAGCCTGGGTAACTATGCGACTGTCTTTCAGGCAGAAGTTCATGCCATTGAACTGTGTACAAGGAGGCTTGAGCAGATGCATCCTAGACACAGATCAATAAAAATCTTTTCAGACAGCCAAGCAGCTCTTAAAGCTCTTGGCTCACATCGCTGCAATTCTAAATTGGTCTGGAATTGCCAAAAGGCTCTAGCCCGATTGGGCAGATACAACAAATTAACTCTGGTCTGGATACCGGGCCATTCTGGCTTGGAGGGCAACGAAGTAGCCGACTCCTTAGCCAGGGAAGGTGCGGTATCAAAATTTATCGGACCGGAGCCAGTGCTTGGCATATCGGCAAGCACTGCGAAAACCACCATCTTGGCCTGGACTGAGGGGAAAATCCTCCAGTACTGGCAAGAACTACCAGGATTAGTTCATTCAAAGGAGTTCATCACATACCCTTTGAAATCAAGAACTAAAAAAACTATTAGAGTTAAATAGGTTACACCTAAGAACTCTAGTTGGCCTATACACTGGGCACTGCAGACTTAACCACCACCTACACAGACTCGGAATAGCGGACAACGCTGAATGCCGACTGTGTCTGGAGGAGGATGAAACGGCAGCGCACATTTTATGTACCTGTCCTGCTGCAGAAAGAACCAGATTCTCACTTTTTGGCAAAGGGCAACTGCTGCCAGAGGATCTGGACAACCTCTCACCCAATAAGGTAGTCGACTTTATCAAAAAGCTGAACCTATTGGGTGAAATATAATTAGGAGTGAGCCACAATAGACCAGATGGTCGCGGTGGAGGGTCTGTTACTAGCCCACTCACATATCAACCTAACCTAACCTAACATTGCACATCGTCGCCAGTATCTCTAGTAGAAGCAGTAGGATACACTTCTACAAAAGCCAACACGTTAAAGAATGAATGAATGAATGAATATGTTTATTTTAGCACTTGGCTAGTACTAGCCAAGTGCTAAAAAAAAATAAACACGTTAATTTCTGGCGCTTCATCAACAATAAAAGCTGCAGGATTGTTATCAGTTCCTCTCCTGATTTGTTTCTCCACAATTGGAAAATATCGAAAACATGGATGATGTCTATTCGGATACCTTTGGCGGCATACGAATCTGCGGCATTTCTGAAATTTTTGTGGCATTCTCCAAAAATTAATAACATGTCCACTTTTTCATCCCTTGTAACATGTTAAACAATAATAACAATAATTAACAAACAACAACAAATTTAAAGATAAAGAGTAAACTTCCCAAGCAGCATTCAAAGTGATGGGAACTGGCATCTGAGGCATCGGAACTTTAATACAGTAGGAATGACATAACTGTTACTAAATTTGCAGTTTTAAGGTAATATTCACTTTGTGGTATGCATTTGTAGTAACAATTATGTAGATTCTACCGAATTCAGGCATTGTATAGTTATAACACTTTCAAGTAACTGCCGCAGAATCTGCAACGTCGCAGATACTACTCTGCATTACTTTAAAGCATCCTCAACTGCAAAGTGAAAATTGGTAGTAATGCCGACCGCACAGCGTTACCAAAGGACCACTTCAAAGTAACGATAACTTCAAGTGTCCAATTTTAAATCCCTGATACGTTGTTGGGAAATTTTCTGGAACCTCATTGTTGTCTAACTTATTAGTAACATCTTGAGTAAAAAAGAGGTTATTTCTACGAACATAGGGGCTTTGAAGTTATATTTACTACTCCCCACTAATTGAAAATGACTACAAAGTTATATATACCTTAAAAACCTACTATAAAGTGATATCAACTTTTAAGACAATTTATATCATTATTGGCATTGAATAAAATGGCGGCATCTGAAATGCTTAGTAAAAGCAAAATAAAGTTTATCGGCACTCATCATTGTTTTATAGAAAACTGAAGAAACAGTTAAACAGTAGGAGAAAAAGTGATTCTTCAGAATATGATGCAAACATGAAAGATTATTTCGCCACAGCAAAACCATCATCTTTGGTAACAAGTGCAAAAGTGTTCCCATCAACACAAGGAGAAGAGTAATCGAAAACTATAACAGTTGTAGTGATTAATGACTGTTGCAGAGACAGATAGCAAGAAAAGAAAAATTAAAGAAGCGGCTATAATACTATTGAATGAGGATAAATGCGTGTCTAATTGTTCTGTAGATGTTTGCACAACCTGGCTGCCGATGTTAAAAGAAGAACTTAACAAACTCAACATTGTTTAAAATAAAACTATCAATTAGATATATCAACAGTTCTGTGTAAGCAGTAAGTATCTATGGATACTGAATATAACAAATATATTCTTAAAGCTGTGTATTTAATATACACAGCCCACAAACATTATAATACGCTTTGAGAAAGGAAACAGATTCGTTTTCCGAAACGTCAGCAAAATACGTCATTTTTATATTTTTGTTCTTATTCATTATTTGTCAAAACCACCCTCTAACTGATCCTTTGACGTAAAAGTCACAGGCGTAGAGGTTATTTTCCAGTAAAATACTGGTTAATTGTATTATTTTGTAGATTTCAGACATTGTTTAGAAGAATCCATGTGGCAGAGCATCCCAATAAGAATAGAGAAAAATTAAGAAAATGCCACAACCAACGTTTAGACAATACTTTAACAGTTATTACCGCGTTGCCAATTAAAAAAAAATTACCTATATCGATTCTGCCAATTCTACCAACATGAAAATAAGTTGGTAGCAACAGTTACTAAGATCTTATAGCATCATTGGTCCCATTTGTTACATCTAGGTAAATATAACTACACAGTGAAATTGTTGTAGCTCCCGTCACCACTTTTAAAGTAACAGCAACTTGTAGGTAAATAATTTTGGTTTTTGCAACCTCTAAGTTACTGCAATTAAAATCGTCATTTTTCTGTTGTTGAATGAAGACGCCATATTGACACAGATAAAAATATAATTCAATAAAAAATTTCTTTTTATTATAGTCATTTACAAATATGTTTTCTAAATAGATTATTACTTTATAATATATAAAATTTAAAAAAAAACGTTTTCCATACAAAATTTTGCAGTTTTGCTTGTACACATAATTTTTGCAAAAAATTTTTTTTCCGAAAAAACCATTTTCTCGAGGGGGCGTCTTTTTTATCGAAGCATCATGATAACATTTTACAGAAAACAAGTGGTGGTTTTAATATCCACACCCAGGGTAAATGCAAAACATTATGATTTATAATATATGCTTATGCATGTTGTATATAATCACCTTAACTTGGACCTTGGACATATCATGTGCTTAAACTCAGTAAGTCATTAATTTGCTATTCGAATAACAGAGAGCCAAATATATAGTTTGCGCTCTCATTTCGGTCAGCTGAGCTGTTCCAAAAGTTAGTCATTTCTACTACTTGGTTACATCCCGTTTACGTAATAACCTAATCTTCAACACGGTAATGGTAGAAGTACCGGAATAGTAATTTGCTACGTAATTATTATTCCCCATTTTGGTGAATACTTAGTAGAAGGATGGTTCCCATTACGTAACAGTCCTTAGTTGCAGAAACCTTTAAAGTTCCCCTAATGGCAACTATTACGTAGAAACTACTAAAATTGCTGCTTGGGTTATTAAGTTAACAATACACTACTATTATGTCAAACTTCTTTTTGTTTTCACAGCACAGTTCTTTTATTTGCAGCGTTGTTTGGTTGACAAAATAAATGTTTTGAATCTAGTTTTATTTAACTACTGGGTGTCTAAAAGATGTTACCATTTGAAAAAGTTGACATAGTTACAAATTAGTGATTTCGGACATTCTGGTTTGTCGTAGCTACTAAACCAATTCGAAAAATCTCACGTTTGATTGATTTGAGTGCATTCACTGTACTTGAGATGCAAAGAAAATCAAGTAGTGTCAAAAATTTTTTAAAACTACGCAATTGTACTTAAAATCGTCTCCGGAATCCAAAAATGTAAAAATATACAGTGTACCGTTTAAAATTTCAAAGTGGGAATCATTTCCGGGGAAATGGGACGTGATGGAAAAGTGTCAAATTATGAAGAAATTGCTGTTTTTGGTATATGTTACCCCTGCCAAATCTTGAAAACTCTATAAACTATGGCTTGTCTAATGATTCCGTTGACACCCGGTATATATGCTGTGTCTTTCAAGACTACACCAATAACATTTATCAAGTAAAAGTAAACATACCATAATATATAATGAAATATAAATGGATAGATGAGCCTTGATATTACTGTTATAATATTTTTTAGAAACATTTTTTACTATAAAACATCTTTCATCCATTTGGCATACCGAATATTGTCAATGTCAATGTCAAATTGCAGTATCATGCACACACTGTTTTATTAAAAAACTTGTATTTCATCCTCTAAAATGGTATACCAATAATATAGCTAAAAAATGACACTGTATACTACCGTAAGATTCATAAGTTAGAGTGACGCGATATGTACATTATTAGAATGAAGTGACGAACATACCATCCACTTAAACGGTATACCATTCGTGTTATTAGTGTTAAACATAGGTAGTATACGAAAGGACTGCTCGAATACTAAAATATATTGGCACCATAAAAAAATGACAACTTCCGGTTAGTATGCTGACCCCTGTCACCCATTCTAGACGTGTGTTAATTAGCTTCCGCCGATTTTTTTTTCCATTTTCTAAAAGTTGATAATAATGTTTGTGTTTGTCAAATTACACTTATACTTTTTTACTGCAGTTTCAAGAACTGGGCATAAACTGCCCATCCACTGTATTGGTATGCCAATTAACTTTAAGATATCTTGAATACATAAATAAAATAAAAATATTGCATACCAAATGTATATAAAGATGGGCAAAAATTATAGGTGGGCCCACGAACTATTAACATTAACAGTGAGTACTCCTTTTTAATCATTTATATCTCCGTCAATGTAAGAGATAAGAAAATTATTTTATTTGCATTAAAAAGAGAGGTTTACACATTATGAAACGGTCAAAACATGAAAAACGTTATTTTAGGCATAAAATGTCCTTTTTCTTGGGGCACGGTCACATATGGTAGGTTTTAAAAAAGCATGTTGTGCTCTTTAGCCTTTGTCTGTCGATTATACTAAAAAGGAACTATAACTCTGGAGATATCGAAAAATCTTCCCCGATATCTCTGGTTCTTTTTGGCAGGCTTCTACTATTTTGACTGAAACGGCAGTCCCTGTTCTTTGTACTAAAAAGCATTGAAAACAAGGACTAAATTATTTGCCCTACCAGAAGAAATTAGAGAATATTCAAAGCTCCCAAGGAACAATTTTGGTTTCTTAAATATATACAAGGGTGCTATACCATCATAAAGCGACTTGTAGACTAAAAGGGCCCACCCTTATGAAGGTTGTCAAGGCCTTTTTAAATTCCATCATAAAACTCCTTAGTGAGGCAAAGTGCCGCGCTTGAAAACCTTGTTCGGGCCGTTTTAAAACCTTTCTTAAAACCTATTTTAAAGTAGTTTTTGTGAATTACTTGTCGGAAGCTTTTTTATTAGCTTCCTGCATTTCTAGAATACACCTAGAAGACTACTTTAAAACTGGTTTTAAAAACTCTTATAAGTCCATATTAGAACTGAGAAGCAATAATAATGTCCACGAAGGAATCCAAATAATTTTATTATTTCATTTATTTTTCCTAAACTGATTTAAGCAAACACACCATCAGACTTATTGAAGATAAAATGGAATTTAAAATTTATAAAACGTAGAGTGGCACTATAAACTCTCTAAGGCCGATTTAAAAGGTAATAAAAAGACATCAGGTAACACAAAAAAATTAAAACCAACGGCAGTTTATCGTTAAAACTACAAAAGAAAAGCCCAAAAACAGAAATAATAATGATTTTAATACAAAATTTGCAAAGACGCGTAATCAGCAAATTTAAAAAAGTAGGCTGCTTCTCGGTTGCCATGGTAATTTTCGGTCGTTTCTTGTAATTCTACCCTAATTTGCTAAAGAAAAAGTGATAATTATTATTAATTGAAGAACAAGTGGATGAAGGGTCTATGTGATATTTTCGAAAAAAAAAAAACGAGTTTTTTATATGAATAAAGGCTATAAGTACACAAAATTCCCTCAGGCACATTACATTTGTTTCTAATGCAAAAATATCTGGATTTATAAGTTTATAAAGGATCTATGTACTGTTGAAGTTGGTAGGTTGTTAAAAACTTAGGGACCAATTATCTCAAAAAAAAACTGTTGAAAAAAACGAGTTTTTTTATATGAATGAAGGCTATAAGTACACAAAATTCCCCCAGATACATTACATTTGATTCTAATGCAAAAATATCTGATTTATAAATTTATAAAGGATCTATGTACTGTTAAAGTTGGTAGGTTGTTAAAAACTTTGAGACCAATTATCTCAAAAAAAACTGTTGAAAAAAAACGAGTTTTTTTATATGAGTGAAGGCTATAAGTACACAAAATTCCCCCAGATACAATACATTTGATTCTAATGCAAAAATATCTGATTTATAAATTTATAAAGGATCTATGTACTGTTGAAGTTGGTAGGTTGTTATCTCAAAATCACTTTTTTGTTACATAGACCCTTCATCCACTTGTGTCTTCAATTATAATAATTGTAAGATTGACCTTGAATATTTTTATATAACAAGAAAAATATGGCCAGCCAACAGAAACCTAAGTGTCATTTTACAGTCCTCTCATTAAACTATATATTCTAATAATGGTAATGACCTAGAACATTTACTGTAAATGAAGTCCTTTTAGTCTTTTTCTATACTATCACAAATAATCCCTTCCTTACATAAATGCAAATGCACTTGACGAAGATCACATGGACTTGATAAAAGCTGTAATAAAACGTTTGATACAAAAAACTTAACCTCAAAGTAATTTGACAGTGTGACGCACGCGTATATGTTCTAAATATACGTGTACACACATGCATCGACACTTCAGGCAGACATATTGTTTATTATTTTTATAATAGATGTTTTATTGAGGTTTCAGAAAGTGTTTTATAGAATTAAAATTTGCCTTTTAGATTTATAGAGGCCTTTTTTTCTTCATTGTCAAGGATGTTTTAAGAGTCTAGTTTTGTAATGGCCTTTAATAAGTACTAATATGCATTGAAAATGTCTAGTTTTAAAAAGGATTTAAAATGCATTTATTGCAAATATGTTAAAACCATAAAGAATAATTTAAAGCCGCTTTAAATCTAAATGGAATTTAAGACGTTAATAAAACTAATTAGCTTTATGGAGAGTTTTATGTAGGTATGATAAACCCATCACAAATACATATTATCCTAGAAGCAAATTAGCTTTTTAATTAGCACTTACAGAATGCTTTAAAACTTACCATATAAGAGCAAGTATACTTGAAGCCTAAAAGGCCTTAACTACAACATCAATAAAGCACAAGACTATTTCCTAACCTTGACAAACCTTTCTTAAAACCTCCTAAAGTCCAAATGACTTTTAAATTGTTCCTTGGGCTGTACAATGTACCACAACAAATAATCTATCCACTGTAATATAGAAATGCCGAGAGTAATGATTCTACCTTATTTGAAATTGTCAAAACATGTATGATGGTAACTAATTACATTTTCTTTTATTATTGCAGAAAGTGAACACTGTTGTCAGAAAACTTTAGAAATAGCTCATGAGAACAACGACTTGAAGAGGAAGTTACTGAGAATGAGGAGAGCGTTAGAGGAGACTGCGAACCAACTCAATTTGGCTAATCAACGAAAGAAACAAGTGGAAAAGACAATTTGCAAACAAATCCACAAAACAAGTCAAGTGTTGCGCAAAGCGAAAGCTAATTTAGATTCTGGTTCCGAGAGTGATATGTTGAACAAAATGTAATAATTATTCCATGATGAGTCATGAACTATACACAGTTAACTGACAATGTCCTGCCATTTGTTTTTGAATGTCGGATTGCTCTGTACAGCCTTATGTTGCTTTCCCACATTTGTTAATACAGTTAAATTTAGGTTTTAAACACAACATTATTGTATTTTAATATGCTGTAATAAAGTCTATTTTTTTTATTACTGGAATGTGATATTTCCTGTGTCTTTTGTGCCAACCGTGTACAAAGGTCTTAATTTAAATTGTTGACAACTACTTAATTAGAGTATATCATAGGTTTAAAGTGTTATATTATTCGTTGAACGGATTTTAAACAGTATTTTGTGATGAGATGTATGTGTATATTTTTGAAGTTTATGTATATATTGCAAGTCACAAATTATATACCTTTTTGATTTTTGTATAAAATGGAGTATTATTTCTTTTCCATTCCATCCCTTGAGAGTCGTAAGTTTTTGATTACATTCATTTCTCCATTGAACCAAATTTCAAATAAAATATTGGCACTCTTACAGAAAAAAGAATGAGGTAAGTACCCCCAATAAATGAATAAAGTATATAGCTATTCATTTTTATTTTAGCCTGTTGCATTTAATTTCAACAGCCAATTAATTACTTTTATTAGGGCTAAATAAATAAAACAAAAATAGAATATTAGGTATCAAGAATTGTAGGGGACATTTAACGGTAATGTTTCCGGAGACCGGTACAACCTTTAGGGCGGTACTTTCATCCCCTGTGCTACAGATAAATCCCATGGAAACAATTATTGACACAATTGTATCCAAGGAAACTATTTGGAGAATAAATTTAACTGGAGATGAAAGTACCGGGCCTTAACTTTCGCGATGCTTATACTGTTTTTTGCACAATCGTATTAAATTACACTTCAATTCAAATACGTAATTTAATTTCTGAAAATAATGTTATTCTTCTTTAAATAAATAAAAATTTCCTTATTTTTTGTCCTTATTTTTGTGAAATAACTTATTAGGTATATATTATATTAATTTTACTTACCATTCAGATGTCTGTAAGTAAATTACCTATCGACGAGTTTGGCCTAGAATTACACTTTAAAATAAAGTTAGTTAATAGTTTGTTAAGTAATAATAAGGAAAAGAGCGAGCTGCCGATCACACGTTCGAATTTTTTTTTGTTTGGTGTTGTCCCACAAAATGGTTGACGGACCATTTTATTTATAATTAATATAGCGTTAAATACCCTTACAAACATTTTGAAGTTTGGTAAATGAATTGGACGTTATTTATTTTTTGTACATACACCAGCTCTGTCCCCACATACAACTGACTGACTGACAACTGTTATTTATATGCAATATATAATTTGCATAACGATTTTCAGCCTTAGTAAATTCATTTTATTACCACCGTAGTCATGACACCTTTGATAGCGTACCTCAGACACCTGTTCTCGATTTCGCTTTATTGACCTCAGTATGTTTGTGTACACAACTACTATAAATGAACTGGCAAAATACCAGGCTTAGTAAATTCAGAGAATTTTTTTGGCACTGGCTCTCCGTCTATAACGTCTTGGCAACAGATATTGTAAATAGACAAAAAAAGTTCGATTGTGCAAAAAATATAATTTAATTCACTAAAATGAAGAGCAGAGATGGCAATGGGGTTTTTCCCTCGTCGGGAATTTTCCCAAAAATGGGTTTTTTCCTGGGAGGGTTAAAATGAAAAAATGAAACGTTTTTTTCTCCTTTTTGAATTTACCGCCAATTTTAACCTAACTTTTAGAAGTTAGGTTAGGTTAGAAATTTTCCCAAAAATGGGTTTTTTCCTGGGATGGTTAAAATAAAAAAAAAATTTTTTTCTTCCCACTTTTGAATTTGCCGCCAACTTTAACCTAACTTTTAGGCTAAAAGTTAAGTTGTTAGAGATTTTCCCAAAATGGGTTTTCTCCTGGGAGAATGAAAAAAAACCGGGTTTTTTCCTGGCTAAAAACCCCAAAAAATAAAAACCCGGTTTTTATCCATTTCTGATGAAGAGATTATCATCAATACAAAACAAGACCATTAGATCATGAGTTCAACCTCGATGGTGGGCAAACATTTAATAGATTTGTCATAAACAAGAACTAAATAATCTTAATGCATAATAAAATATCACTAATAGTGCAGTAACTATAGGTTTTAACTTCGGAACAATGTCATATTGAACGGATTTCGTTCATTTCTGGCAGTATAATAGTAAATGCTTCACAGAAAAGTTTCTATATTGTGCGGGGGCTTGCTAATTTATAGGAGGTGGATGCCATCCCCTCTCAGGGGGTGGCACTTAAAAAAAATATATTTATTGGAGCTGAAGTAGAATCAAATTTTAAGAAGAAAAGGTTCTATGCAATTTTTCACATAAATTGATAGTTTTTAAGTTATAACGACTTATAACTCGTTATAACTTAAAAACTATCAATTTATGTGAAAAATTGCATAGAACCTTTTCTTCTTAAAATTTGATTCTACTTCAGCTCCAATAAATATATATATTTTTTAAGCGCCACCCCCTATAAATTAGCAAGCCCTCGCACAATATAGAAACTTTTCTGTGAAGCATTTACTATTATACTGCCAAAAATGAACGAAATCCGTTCAATATGGCATAATTCCGAAGTTTTGCATGTTTTTTACCTCTAGGTACTGTACTTTAATAAATAAAAATTTTCAGATGGCCAACCACGTATTGATTATCATATACATGAAATTATTAATACTCCAGTCAAATAAGGATTAAACCCCATAATGAAAGTTTTAGAGCTGAAAAATTTGCATAGACCTTTGTTTTGACATTCTGAAGATAGGATGAAAAGCCTCATAAGATTCGTGTCCGCTACTCAAGATATCGATGGTCAAAGGCCACGAAAATCGGTTTTTAGCAAATATCTCGCTTTCTATGTGTCGCATGCCGTTAGAGGTTATTACAAAACTTGTAGAGTATACAATTCTCTACAGGTTTGGTTATTTTCATTTTTTTCGTCTGATTAACTGTTTTCGAGATATAGCGCGGAGAGTGGGAATAATATTTGTAAATAATTTTTTTTTAATTTCATTAATAATATTTTTATTATATAATTAACATTGTAAAGTGTCATCAGAACGATGACAAAAATGAAACGGAGAGAGAACAGAACAGAAAATAAGGAATGAATGTTATCATTGATGAAGGGTTAGAGAGCGAGTGCAGAGCAAGATGGGCAACACCTTGTATGGCAAGGTGTGTTTTATTCTAAAGGGGGCATAATGCTTTCTGATCTGGGTGATGTTTGTTAGCAAACTGTCACCCAGTAATTTCATCCAAGGTATATTGCTTCAAACTGCCACTTTCTCTAAATCTTGGTTAAAATTGCTTTGCTTGTTACTATCAGTAAGACCTCTCGTACTTTTACAATGGCGGCCCGTGGCTTTTAGCTATGGGTGGGCAGTGCGAAAATTTTTTGATACTTCAAGGTCATCGGTTGACCTTGACCTTCCCTTTTACAGTTCAATTTTATGTTTGATAAATAATTTCACACTATCTTCCTTGTTTTTTATTATTTATCAAATATCAAATTAGAAACTACACAATTAATATTCTAGACAGTGGCGTAACAGAAACTGAGTGCCCCCCGTAAACGTTTTTAGGGGCCCCCTCTTGAATACGGTTCGTTAACATGGTCACCTTGTTACAACATACATATTCAACAGCTAAAATCAGTTCAACGTGTATTTATGAAGTACATTGCATACAAGTTAGATGAAATATATCCAGAACAAGGTATTGACAACAATATATTGCTATCAAGATTCACACTCTTATCCCTTGAAAACCGCAGAACCTACTACTCGTGTTTATTCGCTTATAAGCTTACCAATCATCTAACAGACTGCCCTGAGCTATTAGCGCAGCTAAACTTTCACATTCCTCGCTCCAATAGCAGAAACGAATTTTGTTTTTATCTCTCTATTCCTAGAACAAACATAATGACGAAATCTCCCATATACTCGATGTGTAAAAGTTTCAACCAATTTTGTAGCTCCATTGACATTTACTACCACTCGATTAGCACATTTAAGAAGATTATAAAAAGCCAATTAGAAATCTTATAATGCCAGTCTGCGGCTCCTCAATTTACAAAACATTTCTCTTTGTTAATCAAATTGTTGTTCTGTCTTGTTTCAATCTTATAATAGTATATGTGTATGTGTATATGTATGTATATATATCAATGTATGTGTTTGCATACTATGTAAAGAAAATGTATATGCGTGCTTTTATTTACATTATTTATTTATTATTATATATTATGTATTTTGTATTTATCCTGTAATTGGGTACTTACCTGTTTGGACAATAGAATTTATTTATTTATAACAAGTGGAAAATAATAATTCTTATCTTCATTACTATTAGGTTTATGAATTTTTGTGTTAATCGTGTGATAATTTAATTAAACCCACACGGCCATCCGTCAATGTGGGCCTCCCTAGCTGGCCGGGCCCCCCTGCGGTGCCGGGTCTGCGGGGGTGTTTGTTACGCCACTGGTTCTAGGTTAGGTTAGGTTGATATGTGAGTGGGCTAGTAACAGACCCTCCACCACGACCATCTGATCTATTGTGGCTCACTCCTAATTATATTTCACCCAAGAGGTTCAGCTTTTTGATAAAGCCGACTACCTTATTGGGTGAGAGGTTGTCCAGGTCCTCTGGCAGCAGTTGCCCTTTGCCAAAAAGTGAGAACCCGATTCTTTCTGTAGCAGGACAGGTACATAAAACGTACACTGCCATTTCATCCTCCTCCAAACACTGTTCTTGATTTCAAAGGTTATGTGATAAACTCCTTTGAATGAACTAATGAACTAATCCTCGTAGTTCTTGCCAATACTGGAGGATTTTCCCCTCAGTCCAGGCCAAGATGGTTGTTTTCGCAGTGCTTGCTGATATGCCATGCACTGGTTCCGGTCCGATAAATTTTGATACCGCACCGTCCCTGGCTAAGGAGTCAGCTATTTCGTTGCCCTCCATGCCAGAGTGGCCCGGTATCCAGACCAGAGTTAATTTGTTGTATCTGCCCAATCGGGCTAGAACCTTTTGACAGTTCCAGAGATCAATTTAGAATTGCAGCGATGCGAGCCAAGAGCTTAAACAGTGAAATAATAAAAATAGAGAAACAGTATTTTATATAACAAGTGGCTAAAATGGTGGTTTTTTTACAAGTGGGGCGTTTATAGTACGAGCCGAGGGCGAGTGCTATAAACCACACAAGTAAAAAAAAACACATTTTAGTCTCGAGTTATATACAAAATTTTTTGTATTGCCATTCGAAATTAGAAAACAATAAAATTTCGTAAAAATAGACTCAATTCACACTGTGAAATAAAATTTCTTTATTTCACTCTTTTTTCTTTATTTTACACTTGTCAATAATAACATTGTTTAGATTCATTGAAACTGTCAAATAAATGTCATTTTAGAATACAGCGATACAAAAAATCGTTTATTTTATCAGTTACATCTTAATTTCAGTTTTACATAAATAATTATTAAAATTTTGTTTCAGAACGTGCTCAAAATGATTCTCATTTTCTTGTATACACAATATTTTGCTCTTTTTAGAAGGGAAAATCTGACATTTTGAAAGACACCGGGAATGTTTCTAAATTCCTCGGCTGACTGCTGAATTCTTGTCGCAGATGTTCAACGCTCTCTATTGGAACCACAGTGTATTAAATAGGTGGTCCGACGTACGGCACTTTTCTAATAATGGCTTCATAAGTGCATGGTTTCTATTTACTTTAGTAGATGGCGCGAGCAATAAGGTCCTACACTTACCTGGTCGTGTACATCGTATAACTAACATAACCTCAAATTTTAAGATTTTTTCATTTATTCTCATTTTTAATGTTTGTATAGGCATTTTTAGCTTGGAGCAATACTGGCTGCAAGCAAATATTTAAAAATTCACGCAAATAATTTTTCAATATTGTTAATTGATAAAAATAGACTGCTAATTATAGGTTAGATTCCTAACCTGCAAAAAGTGTCTTATTTTATTGTGACAAAATATTTAAAACTTCATACACATTACGTTGAACTTGATTTTGGTTGAAAGTACAGGAACCAGGCAGAAATTTTAATAATAGCTACGTAATACTTGTAAATCTTAAATATGTATTTTTGAGGTTAGCTGTGGTGACACGTGCAATGCTGCATGTAGTGTTGCATATATTCTTTCAATGTTTTAATTTAGCTACTTAATGTCAGATCTCACTAAACAAAAAACAAAAGGCCGGGAATGTATGCAACACTGTATGCACGTATGCACAGAACCTGTAAAAATATCTGTGTGTAAGTAATGAGAGAACTTATTGGTCCTGCCATCTATTACATTATGTACAAAGTAAGTACTTATGAAGCCACTGTGAGGGTTGTCGTCGCATCACCTATTTAATACACCCTGATTGGAACAAAGTAAACTTTGTCCTTCATGAATCCCCAAAAATAGAAGTCAATCGGGTTTAAATCAGATGACCGAGCCGGCCAGCTGATTGGAACATCTGCTCCTCAGCCTATCCAACTTCCTGGGAAATGCCTTAATAAGCATTGCCTGACTTGCAGGCTATAATGGGGTGGAGCACATGTTTTGCCTAATAAGTAGATTTACAATTTCTAATTGTTCAGGCAATTTATTTTCTAGGAAATGTAGATAGACAGCTCCATTTAAGCGATTTGGAAAGAGATGATTATCAATAATCCCCACCCAACCATTAATCGAAAAATTACGCTGAAAATGCGATTATCTCTTTGCATTAGGATTTTCTTCAGACCAAATGTGATCATTATGATGATTTCTAATACCATTTCTATTAAATGAGGCCTTCATCAGTTGATAAAATGGCGTTTACAAAACTTACATTTCTCGCATTTTTTCTCAGAAGCCAGTTACAAAATTCCATTCGAGAACCATAATCTTGGTTCCAATGCCTGAACAGTCTGTATATGAAATGGAACGAGTGATTGTTCTTTTAATGTTTTCCATACCGAAAAATGCGATACTCCTACTTGAGAAGCTATTTTATGCACACTGCTCTCAAGCCGTTCTGATACAATATTTAAAATTTCCTCTTCGACTTCTGGAACTAGTGCAGTCCTATGTCTGCATTTCCCAGCACGATCATCTGATAGACTTTAGTTTCCCGTGCATGATGATCGATTGCAAAAAATGTGCGCCTATCGGGATGTCGACGGTTTGGAAACTTTTTCGGTATTAGAATAACTCATATTACGTGCCATTGTTAACAATAATTAATATGCATTACAGTAATTTAATAGAAATGACAGTTGTCAACTATCGATAGATCTACTGAAGGTTCACAGATGCCTTTGATTTTCCTCTGCATATTAATTGAAATTAAATCAAATTTATTATTGTACCAAAATGATATTTTGACCTAAAAGTAAGTACAAGGTACTCGTAGTTACTTTTAGAACTGAAATTAAGATGTAACTGATAAAATAAATGATTTTTCTCGATTTTTATTATTTCACTGTTTAATTACCAAGCTTCGCAATCTTTTTATTATTTCCAGTTTCAATTGAAAATGGTTACTCAAACGAAAAAAACACAAGATAAGAAAAAGCTGTATAATTAAATTTTCTATAAAATACAGTATGCCAGAAAAGTCATGGGCGTACTACTAAAAAAAGAAGGTAGGAGAGAAGGGAGTTTACCCGTAAATCAGCCTCTTAGAAAACTTGATTTTAAAAAGTTTTTACTTTAAACTATTACCCTTTGGCATACGTTTCAATGTACCGAAATTGAAAAAAATATCAATAGCCATTTGTACAATATTAAAAAGAAAAAATTATTTCTGACTTTAGAGAGCTGTATCTTCATAGGGGTGCGATTTTGGATAGAAGTAAATTAGGTTGAATCAACTCTTTTTGACACACTGATTCCGTGGTTAAGTGATTGACATACTTTTTAATAACACCCTGTATAAGGAAGAACAGAAAATTATGTCTATTACTTATTTGTAACGTTTGTACATTTCAACTGACAACACTGAATATTTCATCATTTTGTAGTTTTTTTATTGCTTGGAAATGTTTCATAATCATATGATTGATTACAATATAATATATCTGCATAAAAAACATGGTTGGATTGTTTGGAATGAATATCTTTCATCCAGGGTCTAATTATAATAAACTTTGTATATTGAATGTTGTCCACAATACCTTATTCTTATAAATTAGTTAAATTAAAAAAATTGTAGATAAAGATAATTGTGAATGAAGGTGGTTTTTTTACTGATAAAGAATCTCCTGTGTATGAAACCAGCATTTTTTGTGATTAATAAAAGATTGAGCAAAAAAATCACCCACAAAATATAGTGTGCAAAGACCTACTAGAATTTACTGACACATATTTATTTATTGACTGAATTAATTATTTAATGCGAGTACAAATGGCCGAAGGCCAAGAAACAAATTTAAATACTAACACAAGAGTTTCCAGAATAATTGATGATGACAAAAATACAAGCCTCCATCATTCAGCGGCCTCCGGTTGTGAAAAAGACTTACTGAGAGATTTAGAAAGTGAACCAAACATTGATGTCGAGAACTATCTTGGTTGGACTCCTTTGATGATGGCCTGTAAACGTGGACATACACATATTGTTAAATTGTTGCTTAATCGCCGTGCTGATGCAACTAGAAAAAATAAATTTGGTAAGTCTATTTTACTTATTGGGGCCATATGTAAAACTAAAAATTATCTTTAATAAATTAAAGTATTGTTACTTATCTCAGAATGTTGCATATAATCAGGGAAATGTTTTTTCTTTGTTCTTGTTTGCAGTGCCGGTTCTAAGGATTTTTTATGGAGGGGCCAGATATTTTGATGGCGCCCCTTCCCAGTGGCGTACCCAGCTTTTTAGATTTTTTTTTTTTTAGCGGGAGAGTGCAAAATGGGAAACAAATTTTTTAAAAGCAATGAGAGTGTAAGTTCTGAAATTAAGAATTTTCTCATTCCCTGACTTTTTCAAAAAATTACTAAAATTCCCCAATTTTTCAATACATTTTCCATATTTCCTCACATTTTTAGGCAACTGGTAGCTATGAACCTTGTTTTGTCCACATCAGTATTTTTAAATATTTTAATTTTTGTTGTGTGGCGCCCCTTGCACTAAGCACCCCAAGCGATCGCCCAGCTCTTCCTCCGGCACTGCTTGTTTGGCATAAAATTAAAACTATGTGTTTGGGTCTCCAATACCAAGCGAGACCTGACTCGTAGGGACACTCACAAATTTTTAATTTAATATTGATAAAATTATATTCTTTCTTTGCTTTGTTATAATAAGAGTTTTGATTATTAATCTCATAGAAATATGTTGCATTTGGCTTAAAATTTAATTTTAAATAGTGCAATTTTACATATGCGATAAAGCCAGTCACAACACGCAGTGATATGTAGTATATTTTTTTACTTAAATTTTTTTCGTCTGTGACTATTTACAGATGGACGATAACAAGCTGACAATGTCGCAATCCTCCACTTGGAACCCCTGAAGCAATCGGGGATCTAATCTGCTTTTTGTCAGATTTAATAAATAAATCTGATATGGAGTTATAACCCAGTCGATGAAGGTATTTACCCACAAAATTTTGCAAACTAAGTAAACTTTTTTTTAATGAATTCGTGAAAGTGTATAGAATAATATCCTGAAAAGTTTACATTTCGCTCGGGTGCAGAACATAAAAAAAAGTGAAAAAAAAATTTTTTTTATTTTGAAATTAAATCAAGCTAGAAAAAAATAAAAATACAGATGATAGATCACATATTTATGAACAAAAAATGTCCTAACAAAATTTATTGTTAAAGCCACAATTTTCCCGGAAAAAAATAATCAAGTGTAACGTCCCATACAGCACACCAAATAACGATTACGATGTGTTCGCATTGTGACGATGTATCTAGATGCAGACACAAGGTTACACAATTCTACGATGTAAATGTGCTACGTTTACACATTGTAAGCACACACGTATGCACAAAGGTTAAACGTCCGCCTCACAATGTAGCCACAGTATACCATTTACATATACACAAATAATTTGATCCACAGTGTGTTATCGTATGCACAGTGATTGACTTCCTAATGTCTCAGACGAATGACGTCTTATGCTAGACGTTAATTTGACGTCTTTTTCAGGTTATATTTGGTAATCCCCCACAGGTTTTTAGTAATAAGAACGTATAAAACTACATACTAGTTAGTAAGTCTACTTGTTAAAAATAAAGTAATTAATGCATAAATACGTTTTGTCCTGTGAATTTGTTTGTTAGCCATCCGTATATTTTATTTACATTAACATATCTAATATTGTTTACCATCACTCCAATTTTTTTTCACAAGGGTTGCCTGCAAATTATAATGTTTATTAAGTTATTAAATTCATTTTTACTTACCTTTGCCAATTGCGGTGGGTAGGAGTCGAACCTACATGTCCTCCGTTGTCCGTATTACAGTACTGACGCTTCTACCAACTGAGCTATCTTAGTGACCGTTATTTCGGATGCTAAAAGCAGTATTTATGGTGATGTGTATGAAGTCTTTATTATGTGAAATTATTATTATTTAAAATATATGAAAATCTTTCAGGTTCTCTTTTTTTTCTATTTTTTACAGTGTTCCCAAACCTGAATTTTTCGAATTACTAGTATTTTTATTTATTTATAATTATTAAAAAGAACTTATTTAATTTAATTAAACTGTCACCAGTGTCCCCTGAGAAATACGAGTAGTTGTTGAACAACGTAATTATTACACTAATTCAGTGGCGGTTCGTTAAAAAAGAATGTTTTGCCCAGATCTCGAAATTGAAGAGCAGAGAGGGAGAAATCCAAAAAAAAAATTTCCTCATCTCAAATTTGATGAGCGGTGGGGGGGAAGTCAGGAGTCAACTATTTTAAAAATTTAAGTTTTAAGTTGAAGTACTTAATACAAACCTGGGAAACGTGTTGGAGAAAAAACGATCAAGTATAATGTATCATCTACAACATAAATAGAATATTTAATGGTCTAAAACAGACGTAAAATTGAAAAGAAGTATATTCGTACATCGGTTTTATAAGCAATTATTACCTTGCAAAAAAACAACTAAAAGTTTTTTCGAAATTATTTTAACAAAAAAAAAAAAAAAGACAGAGTGAGCACAGATCGAACCGCGGACCTCTTGACTCGCCGCTTATGTTTAACTCACTCAGCCACTGACTTCTGTTTGAACACTTGCTTAAAGACTTGATAGTAGAACACACAACGGCTAGATTTTGCTTTTTAATGCATTTTAATCTAATTTTATTATTAAAAGAACTCGATATCTTTAAAACTGCCGAATCTTTGCAAACTCTTTCGAATATAAATTATTTTGGATATTGTTAAAAAACAAAAATGCCTGCTATATGTGTGGCTATGGCCACTCTTATAGAGGAAAGAGGACACATGAGATACACATGGCCGGTATGCTCACGCTGACGCTTTGCGCGCGCACACTGTTCCATGCTCGAATAGTCGAATGTAGACACGACAAGACAACTAAAAAGTGTATATATAGTTATTTGTATCATGTGAATATATCGCACTTTTATGTGGTGTATGCAGTAGGCACAAGTATTATATAAAGCATCACACATACATATGACTTAAACCTTGTAGGCATCTTCTATGGGCGTCAAATTTCAACATTCTAATGATCCTTCATTACGTTATATAAAAATGTTTTAAATCTTGAGTGCATACGGTATACAATTATTAAACATTGTATCACATAATTCTGTCAATATAAACATAAGTGTATCTCATATGTGTACGTCAGTACTAGTTTAACAATTAGATCCACCTTAACATATTTTGTTTCTCATGTGTATATCTTGTAGAGACGTAATTACAATTGGACGTGCTGTTTGGGGTTATAACTCGGAGCGAGACCCATGCGTGCACGCGCTTGAATACGCATGACTGTGACACCGATGCACTGAATTACATGTCACTAAATCAGAATTTGTTCAATCTATATAGTCCAGTCAATGAATATATTGTAGAATGCATGGAATATGCGAGACTTTTTGACTTCAGAATTTTGTTAGGAGTAGTTAGTAGGTAAACATACTAAAAGGCCCCGGCCCTGGGAGGTGAGCTAACAGTGGTTTTTCGATTATATCTCGGAAATGGTGGACTCCAGAAAAATATGTTCTAAATAAAAATGAACGCTAATTCAATTTCCTATAAAATTGTTTCCATACATATTTGTCGAGTTTCCAACGGTTTTCGAGATATACGTTATTGAAAATTGATAATTTTCGAAAAAAATATTTTTTAAGTGTATATCAAATTGAAGGAAATTTAATGCTCTACAACTTCGTTTGTGACAATTTTTCTGAGGAAGGATCGTGGGAGGCGCTAGAAGCAAATGTTTGACCAAAAGTATCGATTTTCAATAACGTGTATCTCGAAAACCGTTGAAAATTCGACAAATATGTATGGAAACAATTTTATAAGAAATTTAAATAGCTTTCATTTTTATTTAGAACATATTTTTTCTAGAGTCCACCGTTTCTGAGATATAATCGAAGAACCCAAAAATGACAGCTTCCCCCCTCCTTCCACCGTAAGCTCACCTCCCAGGGGCGGGGACTTTTAGTATGTTTACTTGCTAACTACTCCTAACGAAGTCCTGAAGTCAAAAAGTCTCGCATATTCCATGTACTCTATTGAGCACTCATTGACTGGATTAATATGAGTGTTGATTCATTTAAAAGATGGAAATTGTAGGTTTCTGATGCTTTTTTGTTTTAAACAATTCAAGCAAAGGATGGATGGGAAAAATATACTTATTATCATGCCTGAACTCAATCGTCGCAATAAACAATATAGAAAAAAATAGAAGCCCTTCAAAAAAATTCTTTCTTCATTAAGAACTATTGAAAAGTATGTACACTTCATGATTATTATGGTTTATTAAGTTGTAATAACGAGGATCAAAAAAAGTACATATCAAATCATTTTAATTTCCTTGCTTGATGATTTTTTTTGATAAATATATATAGCACGTAAAAATTCATGCGAGCGATTCAGCGGCTATGTGTGGTGTCTGTGTATGCATTGATAATTATATATTTTCCCTCCATACTCACTATTTATCCTCCTATTCACTAAGAAAAATGTTTAAAACGTGTAATCAGAAAGAGAGAAAAGCTTTATTTTACTAGATAGAACAGCTAAGAATTTTTAGAGGTTCCATAGTATGCATTTAACCGTGCGCTGGCCGCGCAGAGTGACAAAGTTACTTCACTATTTTTTTCCAGGAATACCGTGGGTTTAACGATAAATTTTATTAGGCTGTTTTTTGGTCAGAAACACACGTGGTCTATCCACCTGCATTTTTTATTTTTCCTGCCCTGACCTAATTTCAAAATTTTGAAAAAATGGATAAAAAATGTTTTTTTTCATTTTTTTTGTGTTCTGCATCCAAGCGAAATGTAAACTTTTCAGGATATTATTCTATACACTTTCATGAACTCATTAAAAAAAATTAATCAGTTTGCAAATTTTTGTGGGTGGGTTTCACTATAAAATGTTCTCTGTCGTCTGGGCTATTATGATAATAGAACGACAGAAACTGAAGGACATATAAACTCAATGTTTTTACACTAAAAAGTAAAACATTTAAAAACAATAAGACTTCACAAATAGTAAATATAGAATGATAGAAAGGCAAAAAGTAATTAGATGAACTCAGCCCCTGCCATAGAAGTTCGCCGTTAAGATCAAAAATATTGATGCAATGTACTCCAATCTCTGTTAAATCTTGTAAGCGTACATGCATCTTATATAATACAGACAATCTGTTATTTAACCCGTGAAGAATTCCCACAATGATTTTTTTTTGTTTATATAGTGTAGTATTTTGTTTATACAATGTCACAATGTTTTACACAAAAATAACGTTGCCATTATGACTGCCATGCTGGAGAATCGAAATAAGTTTTTTCGATTATCTCCTTTTCTGTTAGTTCTATCCTAAAATAAGGTATTACCAATATTGTAGAGAATGAAAAATCGAGAACCTTGCTCCTATACGTAGTAATTAGTTATTGTCAATATTGTAGACTATACAATTTCCCAACATATCCATTTAAACAATTTTCTTCCACGATTACAGCAGCTCGAAAATTTAATCATTTTTCAAATTTTGAGTTACTGTAATTTTAAAACAATACAATATTGGTAATAACTAATAGACCAGAGGGAGCCCCTCGACCACTAATAGGGTCGTTTTCCTTCAACAAAATTTACAAAATATCATTATATGATCAAAAAGTATATTAAATATACATTGCATATATCATATTAAAAAAAGTTATAATCATCACATGCAAGAAACAAATTGGTTTTGAAAATAAAAAGGCGGTAAATGATGACGTATCTGATGATCATTCAATTCTAGAGAATTTTCATGTTTTCATTTATCATGTTGGTGGTGGTGCTCTGTTGATTTGTTGTTTACATTTACATTGAGTGTTTAATATTCGTTTATAATGGAACCTAATTTTGTGAAAGATACTTCAGAGAATTTACTCATAGTGGATTTTTATATGGTTCACGAGTTTTATGTAGACAATTTGAACTATTTAAGTGCCGAATCCCGAAATGTTAAAAATTTGAGGTTAGTATGTCTTTAATATCCAGTGACTCACATCGATACTAACTTTAATCTATTAGTCCAGTCAACAGAGCGCTAAAATGACCAAAATCTCTAATTTGAGTGCTAATAAATTGATTTTGATAAAACCTTGTGCAATGTGTTTTAGTACAGTAAAAGTCGAGCTTCTCTATAGGGGGTGATCACAAATAAGTCCCGGCAAGCTGATTTTTTCAGGGTCGATGGAGTGGTGTCTCCCGGAGTATCCAACCAAAAAGTCACAGTCCACACCCCTTGTAGGGTGTTGCGGGTGGTTTCTTATTTTTTTTTTTATTTTCTTTTTCCAGTTTGTACATAATAGTATTCTCTACAACTTTGCCTAATAAAATTTTTTGGTAACTTTGATTTTTGACGGTCCAGCGCCCATTATATGGGAAAACATTTGCCATATTTATTTACTATGGTTCAGGAAATATACAAACAAAAGGCTGAATATCTGGTTTTTGCAGGGTTGATCGAGAACTGTCTCCTGTGTCTCCAACCAGTTTTTTTTTTGGGGTCATTTAATTCCTTATAATTATTTTTTTAATGTTGATATTAACCAGTAGAGGCCTCATTAAATGAAAAATGTATGCGGCTACAATATTGATCTTTTTCTGTTGTTTACAGAGGCTTAAGATAGGAATGCAAGGTCAACCGTCGTACCTCAAAATTTCATTTGAACATCCCTATTATATATGCTTAAATGTTAAAAAACAAACAATCTGGAAAAGCGGTGTGACTTTTATTAAGTACAAGTGGATATTTTTAAATAAAGAGACTACCTCTATTGCGCTAAACCCCGAAGGGGTTGGACTGCGATTTTTTGGTTGGAGACTCAGAAGACAGTTCTCAATCAACCCTGCAAAAACCAGCTATTCAACCTTTTGTTTGTATATTTCCTGAACCATAATAAATAAATATGGTTTTCCCATATAATGGGCGCTGGACCGTCAAAAATCAAAGTTACCAAAAAATTTTATTAGGGAAAGTTGTAGAGAATATTATTTTAAAAATAAGAAACCACTCCTATTGCAACAGCCCACAAGGGGTGTGGACTGTGACTTTTTGGTCGGATACTCGGGAGACACCCCTCCATCGACCCTGAAAAAATCAGCTTGCCGGGAGACATTTTTTTGAAAAATGATTATCTTTATTGGACTATTTCTAATGACGTTAATAAAAGAGTTGAAAAAACATCAGAGTAGGAAATGATCAGAAGAGGTAACTTGTCAAATATGAAAAAGAAACAATAAATTTACCCTTTTTGGCCCAAAATAAGATGTTTTTATTCATATTTTTGGAGATATGGCCAGTCGAAAATTCCTAAAAGTGGGGGAGAGGAAATGTAAAAGTTGAAAAAAAATCTGAAAAAATTCAGGTGAATGTATCATCGAAATACAAGACTTTTTTATTTACAACTTTTCTGTAAAGTGCGTTTTCACCAAGTTATTCCGGAAAAACATGAAAAACTACCTCTTTCTTTGAAATTGTAGCGTTTTAAAAATTTGTAATTTAAAAATTTGAAAAATCAGACTTATGCATTGAGGCCTTCTAAACATTTTTTGGAATTTTTTTGTAAGTTGCTAATTTTCCGAGTTACAGGCAGTTTTTCACGATAACTAATGTACTACATTTTGCAAAAAATACAAGCTCCCGTACGCCACTATTAAAATGACTTTAGATTGTAAAATAAAAAAATACGGGTCAAATGAAATTTAATAAAGTACTTGAATATACCAACATTTTTAAAAAATGGTCATTGTGTATAATAAGTTTACACCCAAAATGTATGAATTGTTAATTTGGGATAGTAGAGCACAGAAATATCAATGCCAACTCTTTTTTTTGGTACAGTGATGTGGGGCAGACCTCTAAATGTGTGAGAAATATGACTTGTAAAAGTATAATAGGTTTAGGAATAACAGGAGTCAAACTTTGAAAAGCTAGAAGGCTCCAATATGCCATTAATTATTGTGAAAGGCAAAACCTTCGCACCACTTTTCAAAGATGGTGAATGTATTTTTGCGCTCAGGAGGTTCATACTTACAAAGTTACTGATTGCCAGTCGTAAATTTATGATATCCATCGAATTACATAAGTAATCAGTATATGCGGTAGGAAGCTCCGGTACTCCGTGAATTATCGTGAATGGCAAGGCTTTCCCACCACTTCTCAAAGATGGCGAATGTATTTTCACACTCAGTAGTTTCATACTTACGAAATTTCTGATTGCCAGTCATAAATTTACACAGGTAACCAATACATTCGGTAGGAAGCTCCTGTATGCCATGAATTATCGTCAATAGCAAGGCTGTCGTGCCACTTTTCGGAGATAACGAATATATTTTCACACTCAGTGAGTTCTTACTTCCCAAGTTCCTGATTGCGATTCATTTTTTTTACCTGACTTTTTTTTCAAAACTGGGCGATTGTAGCACCTCCTTGTACCATTCAAAATGAATGGAAGTCGGGATTCTTGATTTTTGGAAGTAAATGAGGAAATCTCTCCAATCCTCATGCGTAAACCTATGACTGTTTTGTTGGTGTTTTTTTATTATACCCAATTAGTGGTTGGTGGGCTCCTGCTCTAATATTAAGGTAGAACTAATAGGAAAGAAGATAATCAAACTGTATTAATATACTGAAAATTGCACCATTTTTTTTTTTTAACAAACTGTCATTGCGTAACTGCGGCATGATGCAGTTGTGTTGCTGGGGAATTAAGCTTGGTGTATGATCCTCTTCATTAAGGCCCGTTTATCAATACAGGGTAGGTTAGTTTGGCCCAGGTCTAAGCGCTAACTCTAGGCCAGTGTTTATCAAGTCGGGTTAAAAGTAACCCTGGGCTGAAGTTAGCCAGAGCTTCAGAGTGTGGGTTTGCTCTGTTAGCCCGAG
The DNA here is from genome assembly GCA_936432065.2 of Rutpela maculata. NCBI lineage: Eukaryota > Metazoa > Arthropoda > Insecta > Coleoptera > Cerambycidae > Rutpela > Rutpela maculata. The sequence goes on along the minus strand of OW386287.2, from coordinate 53,133,545 downwards.
GTTAACCTACAAATTTTATGTTTGTTGATGACAGTTGTTGGGTGAAAAGTCTGTCTATTTATTCTATGACATGTTTATGATTATTTACTATTTTAATTAATAGTAACCGCTCTGATGATGAACAAAATGAGACCTCTACCTACCTTTGTTGTTTCTTAAAATAATAATGTAACTATCGACCAGAAAATATTCTAGTTTATATTTGTTGCAGTTGTTGCTCATTGCTGTCACTGTCAGGTGACTTTTCGACAAAAGCAAACAAATGCTTTTAACTTAATATCGAAAACTTAAAAAAATGACTCCTTTTTGGGCCAATCACAATCAACCTAGAACTGATAATTTTGTAAAAAGTGTTACCAACCTCAGGTTATTCAGGGGTTTCCTAACCCACACATAAAATGTGGTGGATGAAGGGATGCGAGTTCAATTCGCCCCAAGGTTAAAGTTAACCCAGGACTAGCTAACGCACAAATTTAACCCTACATTGATAAACCGGCCCGAAAGCAACATAATTTCATATATTTTGTTTGATAAATGGCAAAAATATAAAATAAAAATATCTTCATTCATTAGGCAACACAACAAAACTATAAAATAAATAATAAAAGTAATATTAGCATAAAGTAACAAATAACTTGGGAAAATCATGACAAATGTAAGTCGAATATAAGTAAGATTTTTTTCTCAAAAACCGGAGCTATTGCTGCTACGCTCTCAATAATATCGGAATTTTTCAGTTTGTTTAAAAGTATCTTTTCTATACAGACATTAACATAAATGCTTCCACTTTTAATTGGGTCATTGAACTTCTAAGCCAGTTACTTCCACATCGTGGAAAGTATATTATAACTAGTAATGGCTAAAAAAAAAAAAAAATAGAGTATATTGATGTAAAATTTGGGACACTTATGATTTATAAAGAGATCTGGGACTAGATTATCTTTTGATCTCATTCCGTTGAAGGGTTGAGGGTAAAAATTCGAATTTAGTATGTGTACCAGAAGCCAGGATTTTTTTTTGCATCAACCACCCCACCCCCACTATCACCACCTTCTCATTATTAAAGTAGGTAAGAAAAATAAAATTGTGATTTAATGTGCATTTACAAGAACCAAATGCTTCAAAAAAAAAAGTTTTTTTAGGATCAACGACCACATCCACTATTACCCCCTTTAATAATGAGGTGGGGGTGGTAGTGGGCAACTTGGATAGAAAATCTGGATGAAAGTAGTGATTGCTTATTAGACAGCAGTTTTCTTATGATTTTTACTTTTGAAAATCCAGTTTCACACGGAACTTTTGTGTTGTTGATAAAGTTAGAACTAACTTATATGCATGAACAAATTTGAATAGGCCGAGCAATACAGATTATATTCAAGCAGAAAACTAACAGCAGTATAAAAATTTTTTGCACATCTCAATTTTATTTTTGCTGCACATTTACATATATATTTTATACAGTGTGTCCCCAGATTGTGTTTGCGATAGGTGTAAAATACCCAAAAAAAATTAGTACGGCTCTCATTTTCTACAGTCTCGGTCTGCTTGACGTAAAATGGATTTTTACAAAATTTCAGTTAAAATGGGATATAACTCGCGGAGTTAATCTAAGAAGAAAATAAATCATTGTAGGTAAACTGGTCTTTCTGTTAATTTTACGGAACAATTCTATTTGGATAAAATATTTGGCATTGAAATTCAGAGCCATATGCCAAATTTCATTGTATTTGAACAAAAAAAAAAAACACTACTTAAAGTAAATTGCTTTTTATTTTTTAACACAATTAACAATTTCAACGAATTCAACTAGAAACCTATTCAAATAGTACCCCACCTAAATTACTACTTAATTCCACCCTTCTTTTAATTCTTTGTAACTTCTTCTAATTTCTTCAGGAGATATTATTATTATTAATATTATTATTATTTTTTTGTTCATATGCAATGAAAGTTGGCATATGGCTCTAATTTTCAATGTCAAATATTTTATCCAAATAGAATTTTTCCATAAAATTAACAGAAAGGCCAGTTTACCTACAATGATTTATTTTCTTCTTAGATTAACTCCGCGAGTTAGATCCCATTTTAACTGAAATTTGGTAAAAATTCATTTTACGTCAAGCAGACCGAGACTGCAGAAAATAAAAGCCGTACACAAACACAATCCAGGGACACGCTGTATATAATATTAATTTAATTGCTTAAAAAAACCATTATTTTTTGCCGGTCGTCAGCGGCTCTGTAAGCCACTGGCCGCATTGGCCCTGTTGCCGCCTCTCCTGTCTAGGCCTGCACATGATTATGAAATACAAAATACCTTCCTTCCCACATAACACGGTTTGTACTTAGTATGTACAAGTACTTAGTTATTAATTCTATGCTGTGAGTTTCATGATCAGGGATTGAATGTTCAACTCCTAACCGAGAGTTAATTACAAATTATTTTATAAATATAACATTATAATAATTTAGCTTTATTAGGAACTTTGCTATACAAATAACCGTACATTAAAATGCTCATGCATATGCAAAAAATATAAAATCGTAACTACGTATCTACAACTGTTATAATACTAATTTTTTAATTTATTTCAGGAATATCTGTGTTCTTGGTAACCATAGCTAGTGGAAATATAGACATTGTTCATTTGATACTGCAACATCTGTTATGTGGAGGAGTGTCAAGGCAAAGTATGCAAAAAATATTTTCACCTATATCACTCTCGATTTTATTTTGCTCCCAAGATATCTTAAAGTATTTAATTGAACAAAATTTCAATGTTAACGCAGCTACACCATTTACAGGTATGTAAATAGAATAATATTATTGAAATAGAATTTATTACGTACCACAAACAATAATTTTGCAATTTTGTTTGGTATATTTCTAAAAACTACGCACACTGAAAAATTGCATAAGTACATTGATTAATTGATACTGATCTGAATTCAAAGGAAGATTATTATCAAAGCTGCACCTAAGCACTGCGTGCTTAGTGCTCGCCTAATCACTTTTGTGCTTAAGAACACTTTTTTAAATCGGTGCTTAGTGCTTCGAGCATTTCAAGGGCTTATAGTGGTTAGTTATCCCGCAAAGTGCTTGCGAGCACTTGAGAAGGCTCGCAAAATTTTCTACCTTTAGTGGAAATTAAAAAGGAATTAAAAAAATTAAAAATAAAAAGAAATGACCAAAAAAACTACCTTATTTTTTTGTAGAAATGCGCCGTCAATGACTTTAACCAATCTGACGTAACGGGGTACAACCATGTCACTTTATCAGACTTGGGATTGACACTATTGTCAGCAAAGCTGGAGAGGGTAGAAGTGACTTTTTGGTTTTAATCAAATCACACTACATAAAATTGAAAAGACATTGACCTTATGCTAGTGAACAACAAGTAGATCTAAGAGATAATTACTTAAACTTCTCAATAATATAAAAACACCAACTTCGGCAGTGCTTTGTAACTGCCGGTGTCCTGATTGTTCGACCGAAAGCAAAAAACGCGGCACTTTGACCGCACCCGCCGGCTTTACTTTTTATGCCAATTAAGGAAATGTAAACATCTTAATATGTTGTTTCACAAGTAAGTTTGTTGCACTATTACTGACCTAGACAATAACAGTAGTGTATTTTCGTAAGTTTTAACCATTTTTAATATACTAAATTACCTCGGAGCACTCTAAAATTTTGCAGGGGCTTTCCCACATTGAAGACTAGTACAACATTTTATTTTCCGCATATCATGGTAAATCACGTTGTATATAATAAAAACGCAAAATTATAATGTGGTATATCATAAACGTATAATTATTATGCCAAAACCATTTTTAAACCATTGAAACGTATATTTTACGTATATTATACGTGCTAGTGTTTGCTGGGTATGGACCAAAATTGCAGCACTTAGATTGTAAAAACACATCTCCACATAATATGCAATTTTTTTGTAGGTATTACACCATTAATGTTCGCTACTGCTATGCAAAATAGTGAGGCTTTTACTCTACTTCTTACCAAAGGAGCTGATGCGTCTATGAAAAACTATTTAGGTTTTACCGCCCATGAACTAAGCCAATTTAGACATCAAAAAGTAGAAACGAGGCAAAAAGAAGCAAGGCAAAAAGAAGCGAAGAAGCTGCCATGGAATACATTAACAACAAGTCCCTCTGTGCAGTCCCCACAACTTCAGCCTCCTTCTCAACATCAACTTCCACCTCAGACTCAAATCCAACCTCAACTTGTAGATCAAGCTCAACCTCAACACGTACCTTACATTGTTATTAGCCCCCAACCATCATTTTATCAAGTTCCAAATGTTCCGATGATTAATCCACACATTAGAAAATCGTCCAATGCCATAACTCCATCACCTAATTTCTGTTTTAATATAACTCCTATAAATTTCGTACCACAGCCACAAATGTTTTTCCCCCCTGATTTTTCACCAGGTCAATATTACGCTGCTAGTCCACTACCCAATATTTATGGCCCTAATGATTTTCTTAATGCTAGAATAAACCAGAATAATATGTATTTATCTCCTATGCAACCAATGATGAATTATGCTTCACCCTGTTAATTTTTAATTTATATTGTCTTTTAATGAATTTTAACTCTATTTATTTTTTATGCTTCACACTGTGTGTAAATTTATATTGTTTTTATAGTCTTTTAATGAATGATAACTATTTATTTTTGATTTTGATATATATTACGTTACCTAGTTTTTAATGACGAATATAAAACTGAGTTTTAAATTTTGTTTAGATTAGATATTTTAAAATAAAATTGACCGCAATATATCTTATATCGGATTTTTAATTTTCTCTGAATTTATTTATGATTCTTATAGAATTCATTTTTTAGTATTTCTAGATGTTAAACTATTGCATAGTTAATACCATTTATTAAAGTATATATTTAATAAATGCATATACTGGCTAGATTTTTTGCACTTTGTATTTCCGTTGTTATTTCGCTTTTAACCCATCAAGGACGGATTAAAATTTTTCAAAAATGTTTCAACTGTCTTATTATATTATTAGCCCAAACCCTAATATTGCTATTTTTCTTCAAAAGATGTGATGCCATATGGCAACGTGAGTCCTTCACACTGATGTTTTGTAAAAAAAGACAGTTCAATTTTATGAAATTTATTAGTAGCTTTCCACAACTCAAAACAATAATATAATATATCTACAACTGTGTGTGATAGCTAACATTACATGATACATTGCATTTAATGCATTTTGTGCGCATAATAGATATGCACTTGTCACCATTGCATCTAATTTTTTATTTTGAACTGGTGTAAGCAGGTGCCCAACATTATCATATCGCACATCGTCAGCAACATGGCTAAAAGATCTACTAGATTTACTTGTAGATGGTCTACCACTGCTTTTTGGTAGATGTTTGTACTTGGTCAAGTACACTTTTACTATTTCTCGTCGAAATTCCAGTTGTGTTAGTTTATTACCTGACTTTTTATAAAATACCCACCCATTTTGTATTTTAACGTCAATTAATCACGTGAACAGACACCATCACCATTTCTTCCCACGTAAACCAATTCTCCATCGAGCAACGTTTTCATCCATTAGATCGGTAGAAGCTACAGAAACCACATTATTGTCCATCCAAAGTGTAAGTAAAATGCCGTTTGTTCTATTCAAATACAAATCCTTGTCACCACGTTCTTTCTTTTGCATAATTTTTTTAGATAATATGGGGCAGTCATTTGGGATTCGAGTATCGCGAATGGTTCCAGTTGAGGAGTGTCCTCTCGATTTTAAATGACTTAACAGATGCAGGCTTGTAAATAAATTGTCTGTAAACAAGTTATATCGCAGATTCTTCTTATCTTCTGGCAACTCATCTAAAAGTACCAACATCGGAGCAGTAGACTTTCCAAACAGAGTTTGGTATTCTTTTTTCACCTTTTTCGCCTTGATAAAAGGAAAAGTTTACAAGATATCCAGATTTAGTGTTCAGGCTCCATACTTTGTATCTGAATCTTATCGGCTTTCTTCGTATAAATTGTTTACAAGAGTGCTTCCCAAAATATTTTACCATATACTCGTCATAAAAACATGCCCCTCCTCATTGCTTCTATTACCAGTTGATTACCAATATCTCCATCAGTTATCCAGTAGACTTCTTTCCAGGTAGTTGACAATATCCCAACAAAATCAGAATAGCGATGAAACACCTCATTTCGTCAAAATGTAATATGAGGGTTTGGCATGTTTCTAAATTGCACGTACTTGTTTAATACTTCTATCACTAAGTCTAATACATCATTGTCTATAAATAATTTGAATATTTCTACCGTGATAATATTTTAAACATTTCATAATCTGTATCAAAAATATTTCGTGGACCTTTTTCCAGATCACCTTTGATCCATTCAATATTGGAATAATCTACTTTTCCCACATCGTCGATACTTTCCAGCTACGTTTCCAACATCATCACTATGCGAATTTCTGACAGAAAGTTGAACATTTGCATTCAATTGATTTCGAGATAAATTGTCAAGTCCACCTTCATCTTCCTCGCCAGAATCCTCGTCTGTTACAGTACCCACATCCTGGGGTTCGATATAAATTTGGTCAACATCCAAATCATCTGCATATGCTATTTGGAGTGCGCCACTAGTAAAAGAAAATAATTATTTCAAAAAAACAGGTATCCAATAGGACTCATGTTGCCATATAGCAACACTCAATATTGATGTTTTATACTTTTGTAATTTTTTAATTAAATTTCATTATTGCAATATCATTAATTAGATCATACATTCACCAAACTATCATTTTAAATTTAACGTTCTTATGCTACAACAAATTATTCTTATTTATACTAACATCTGATTGAAATCCATTTTTCACAAATCTTTTGCATTCACTAATAAAAACACATTTTTATTTCACCACGTTAACAAATGTGTACTACCTATAAACTTTGTTTATATTGCGAAATACCATTATAAACTTAGCCATAGTGTATGCTATCTATTGGAGATTAGTATGAAAATGGCACAATCTGTGTTGCCATATGGCAACACCAATCCTTGAGGGGTTAATATGATTGAAAGCTGTAATATTTTGTGCAATAATTTTGTAAAATAACACTGTACTGACTGTTGGATTTATATAAAATAAATGCCTATTTCAATGAAAAATAACCATTTATTTTTTTGCCTTACATTCGTGTTCCTGTGCATTTATATAGGCGCTGAATTTTACTAATAATTATTTTACCGAATTCATTTTCATGAAAATTATGTTTTAGAAAAAGAAATTAATTAAGCAAACTATTCATAAAATCTTTAAAAAAGCTAACAAAAAGCTTGTGTTTCTTGTTTAGGACAAGAATTATTATTATCTGTCCGGTGAATATTGTTTGGGTACTTCCCAATGAGTTAGGGACTTGAAATTTGTCATAGAAGTAGGGACTCAGGTAACAAACTGACATCACTTTAACGTCATTTGTGTGTATCACAATATATGACGTTACTGAGACGTCATTTTTTTCATCATCTGACATCGGCGACTAATGTTACCAAAAAATGACGTCAGTCTGCTTAGAGAAAGACCAGGCCAGATTTCAAGAAGACATACTGATTTGTTTAAAAACTAACATATCTTATTGGCTCCAAATGCAAGTAGATCATATTTCTTTTAGAGAATTATTAGATATTCCATTAGCAGTCCCACATTAAATAATATATTCAAAAGTCGACTTAAAAAGTATTTGTTGGATGAGTTGCTGCTTGTATAGTTTGTCAAACCTCCCAATTAAAATCTGAATTGACTGTCTTAATCTTGATGGGATATTGGTTGCTGTACTACTATTGTTATTCTAGATGCTCATTGTGAAATTTTATAGTGTGACGTGTAAAATTTGTTTGTCTGATGATTTGTTTTATATATATATTGTTTTATATCTATATGATGTTTAGGTGTATTCATGATGCATGAGTCTTTTGGCTAAATAAAGGATTCATATATATGTATTTTAATAATTCTTTTGCTGATAAAATATTTGAATTTGTTTAACTATATTTTTGAAAATTTTAAACAAATTTCAAAAGAACGGTTTAAAATATATCTTTATATTTTCTTTGTCTTAATTTAATTGTAAAATACATATAAAAACCTACAGTAAAAAAAAATTGTCTTAAGAGTCTTAAACAATAAGCGATGGAAATTTCGAAATTATTATTGATTTTTAATCGTTTGAATAAATATTTTGTGCTAAAATTTGGCACAAAGGTTTAGTTCAACAAAGGGCATAGTTCCACCAACTTTCATTAAAATTAATGCATTCATTATTACGTTACATTTCTCAAATTAACAAAAAAAAGTCAATTTTTGGTCTTATTCAAAATTTTATTGCTAACGATTTGTTATTTTTAATTTTCCTATACGATTTCTAGGACCGGAGATAATAAGGAAAACAGTTCTGCTATTTTCAGTGTTGAAAAATAAATTATTAAAATTTTACAAGAAGCAATGGACTGGACTGATTTAATACTGCTCAGAACACTTGTTGTTATCAGAGCTCCCGAATTTTATTTCTGTGACGTCAAAATCAGGGTTGGCTCTAGGTTAGCGCAGAAAGATTTTTTATACAAGTATGACACAATATATATCTTACCTTGTATTTTTTTTTTAGGGAATTCCGTAATATCCAAAGTTAATATGGTCAATTTATTATAAACACTCACTCGAAGAGGAGGTATTGGGGGATGTAACATTGAACTAATACACACACACACACACACACACACACACACACACACACACACACACACACACATGTATTTTTCATTACTTATAACGAAGTAAAAGTATATTATTAATATTTGTTCTAAATGTTCTGAAGTTAAACTTCGCTGCCTGTCATTAAAAATCCATTTATAATGAGAAAAAGTCCGCTCAATGTCAGCAGATGTAACCGGGGCGCGTACTTAATATATGTAAAAAATTTTTAAGTCGTCCTATTGACGCCTGGTGAAGTGTTCCCGGCACTTCTTCAGGAAGGGTATGAGACACTCATACGTCCGGTCTATCACTTGTTGAGAACCTGTCTGGCCATGGGGTATATTCCCATACCCCGGAGAGCCGTCAAAGTGGTTTTCATACCAAAAGCAGGACGTACATCGTACGATACTGCCAACTCCTACAGAGCAATCAGCCTTACATCCTTCCTGCTCAAAACACTAGAGAGGTTGGTTGAACGGTTTGTTAAAGACGGGGCACTGACCCTAGCGCCTCTGCATCCGTCGCAACACTCTTACCAGGCCGGGAAGTCAGTGGAGATGGCCCTTCACCCGATCATTTCCAGGATCGAGAAGGCGCTGCACCACAAAGAACTTGCGGCCGGTGCTTTCTTGACATCGAAGGAGCATTTGATAATACCTCCTTCGACTCAATCTGCGCCGCGGCTGCCTATCATGGCATCGATGACACCATCATTAGATGGTTGAGGGCCATGTTGGCGGGAAGGCAAATTATAGCTGCCAATGAGGAAACGGCAGTAAAAGTCTCAGTAAGGAGAGGGTGCCCACAAGGAGGCGTCCTCTCCCCTCTGCTATGGAACATCGTTCTCGATGGTCTACTTCAGGAACTCGAGAACGAGGATCTTTTTGCTCAAGGTTGCTGGCAATTATCATTTCGGGAAAATTAACAAATACGGTTAGCGGGCTCCTGCAAAGGACCCTGCAGATCGTACAGAGATGGTGTAATGACCAGGGTCTTAGAGTCAACCTCTCTAAGGCAGAACTGGTAATTTTCACTAGGAGACGCAGGCTAGACGGTTTCGTCGAACCTGTACCTTATTACACGACTCTAAGGATCTCCAGGACAGTGAAGTATCTGGGTGTCATCCTGGACTCTAAGCTGACCTGGAAAGATCACATGGAGAGACAAATACAAAGAGCCACTACAACCCTCTGAGTATGTAGAAGGACCTTTGCTAAAACATGGGGGTTAAACCTCAGGGTAACAATGTGGTACTATACTGTGATAGACCAATGATCACGTATGGTTGTGTGGTGGCCTGCCGTAACCAGGCTATACATTCAACAGAAACTAACACAACTCCAAAGACTCGCCTCTTTGGGAGTCACAGGAGCAATACGTGCCCTTTCACTTGGCGATTGAGGCCGAGGCTCGGAAAGCGGCCTACAGGCTGAGGTGCGGTGGTCAGTGGAAAATCGGAGGAGAACAATTAGATCACATAAGGGTCTTTTCCGACGTGATAGGGACTCACTCATTTCTGGAGGCCAGGAGTGATGATATGGTGCCTTCCTTCTCCTTCTCAGAACCCTTTGAGGTTGTCATCCCCAAAAGGGAAGACTGGAACAAACTCGAGGACATACTCAGGCCTGCCGATATCGTCTAGTTTACAGACGGATCGAGGTTTGAGGAAAGTTGCTGGAGGGGGATATACGGTGAAAGGCCCAGAGCTGAACTTTCTTATGCCCTGGGCAAATTCGCCACGGTATTCCAGACCAAGATCTTTGCTATTTTGGTCTGCGCACAGGAGAATATTCGAAGGAAATATTTCAACAAGCACATATATATATGTAGCGATAGTCAAGCGGCCCTCAAGGCCCTTGCATCAGTCCGGACCAAGTCAAAACTGGTTCAAAACTGTAAACAGGCACTCTGTGAACTTGGCTCATTCAACTGGGTCAAGCTTCTCTGGGTGCCTGGACACAGCAACATCGAGGGTAAAGAGTGGGCAGACGCTCTGGCCAGAGGGGGCTCTCAGATGCCTCTACTGGGTCCGGAGCCTGCTCTCAGCTACCCTAGATCAAGTGCCAATAAGTCAGTAGAGAACTGGACACGGCCCAGTTCTTTGACTTCTGGGCTTCCTACCCAGGACTCCGGCAAGCGAAGCTCCTGATCTCAGGGCCCTTGCCGAAGCGAGCAGAACAAATCCTGCGACTAAGCAGGACACAAGTCAGAATCGTGGTAAGTCTCTTGACTGGACAAGGCTGTTTCAAAAAACACCTGCACACTATAGGGGTGGTTGATAACCCCGACTGCAGGTTCTGCGGGGACGAGGAGGAGACTTCCATCCACGTCCTTACTTCCTGCCCTAGTCTTATGAACTTGAGGTACAAACACTTCGGCATTGGTTTTCCGGTGCTGGAGGAAATAAGGAATGCCCCTATAGGAAGGATTTTGGCTTTTGGGTTAGAATCCGGCCTGAATGGGGGAATTCAATAAATTCTACCGCTACGAATTTATTGAATGGGCTGAGTGCGGTGACCCTTCATCGCCCCGCTAAATGAAGAAGAAGAAGATTGACGCCTGGTGTAGGAAAGTCTACTTCTTTGCCGTTTAAAAGGTTACAGTTCGGGATTGTTTTTTAAAACTCTTTGAAATTTTGTTTGAACCCTCTCAGCGATTTCTCCAGGTAATTGAAAAATATATTACCGGAGATCGAACACGATGTTTATTGCATCAACTGGAGTAAATTTTGATGTTGTTGGCATACGTTGAAGGACCGTATGGCTAGAGGAATTCACGAAAAACTTCTGTGTATGGTGTTCAGATCTTCTTGAACAGTTGGATCCATTAATGTCTGTTGAGCCTGTGAAATAACAACTGTGTCATCTGGATTCAACTGCAGTACTACTAATTTGAGGTTTTAAAAATGGCAAAAATAGTAGGATGCTGCCTCTAACCAAGTACCCTATCGTGTTAAAATGGGCTGTGGGAGGTAATGGTAAATTTGGGAGAATTTCCTTAAATAACTGTACATGATGTGCTACTTTCAGGAAAACTTTCTTTACACTAGATATTAAGTTATTAACATTAGGGCAGCACCCTCTAATAGTTTTAGTAATTCTATGTGCTAGACATGTTACATGCAACATATTCCGATGTTTCTTTCATAATTCCTCCTGCACCTTTCATATAATTCACTTCATCGGTAAGAAATAATATCTTGTCCTTATATATTTTCTACATATTTGTCACCCCATAACTCTTGTAGACTTGAATTCACTGCCTTCACTATAATCCGACAATTTGTAGTTTCCACAACTATAGAGGCGATCAAGTGTCCACTCATTGAACAATTTTCCTCTAATACACCCACTAAAACATTCGCTACCTTCTCACCACAAGCAGGTGTTTTCGTCCACACTAACCCAGATGTATTTCCCAGTAAGTTCGGAGGAAATTTTTTGTCTAACATATTCCGTTGATAAATATTTTCTTATAATGCCAACTTATAGTTGTTAAAGTACTCGTCTGAATCTAAGGTTTGTGCAATGTGTACACTATAGTAATAGCGCAACTTATTTATAAACTGCCATTTCGGCAGTTTAATATTTGATAAAGGGTACATTGACAAAATATTAAGATGGAAAAAGATTTAATTGCCGAATATCAAGGTCCGAAGTCCCTATCCCTTTTCCTTAATCCTTTATTCCCGCAAACTCATTATGCCCCCTCCCTCCTTTCCTATTGCTTGGATTGCGATAATTCTTTTTTTTTTAAATAAAGACAAGAAAGATCCTCACTTACCTGTAAAAAAGTTTCTTCTCTGAACCCTTTCCTACGTAAAAAACGCATCTGAAAACAAATGCAAAAAGTTTTTTCCCTCCCACAAATTTGTTTATTTGAAAAAAATTTAAAAAATCAATCAGTCAAATACTAGAAATAACAGCGAACAAATTCCATTTTGGTTTTTCAAAATCGCACGACAGGGAAAAAAGTTCGTGGAGATTGAATAACTTTTCTTTCCCTACCTCCTCCCCCTTCCCTAATTGGCCCACCACCCCCATCCCCTGGCTCCGTCAATTCTTATCTATTCCACCTGCCTCAAAAAAATCTCAACCCCCTAACTCCTTTTTTTCATGAAAAAATTAAGGAATTACTTTTTTGTATATTAGTGTTACTGCAAAAAAACGTGTATTTTAAAAAAAGTTTCACGAAAAGTTACTGTCCGATTTGAAAAAAATGTTACCAAATTTTGCGCTTCTGCGAAGTTTTTAATGTTTAATTTCACCTTTTTTTTTTTCGTCAGGTCAATAAAAACAAAGTTATCGTGGAAAAACGTGTTTTTGCGAATTTTAAATGCGAATTCCTCCGTTACCCCGTGTGATTAAGCTGAACTAAGTTGATAACATGATAAAAGAGAACACGTGTAACCGAATCTACGTGGAACCTAATAGCAGTGGAATCTAATAGCAATTAATTGCAGTACCTGGCCAACAATCACTTATTTGTAATTTTCTCGAAAACTGCTAATTCTAAAAAAAAAAGTTTCAAATAAAAAAGTTACGTCCATCTTTTATCTTAGTATATATTTCGAAAGATAAAAAAGTTTTCCGCATGTTACATTTGAGAATGCAAATTTTCGACATAGCCTTAGAAAAAAAATAATGCTTTCTACACTTATTAAAATTTGACCTTCATATTAACACATTATGTTAACAAATATATAGTGATAATATGATAAAAATTTGAGAGTAATCCATTGTGCCATTTTTGAGTTAGAGCGAGTTAAGCGGAAAAATAATTGTTTTATATATCCAATAGACACCTAAAACTAGAGAAATGCTCCGCGAAAACTCGTGACGGTGTTAAATTATTTATAATAAGTTTAATATTTGATGCAGGGTAGACTGATAAAATATTAAGATGGGAAAAAGATTTATATATTCAAATATTAAGCTCCGAAGTCCCTACCCCTTTTCCTTAACCCTTTATTCCCGCAAACGCATTATGCCCCCTCTCTCCATTCCTATTGCTTGGATTGCGATATTTTTTTTTTAATTAAAGATAAAAAAAAATATCGCTTACCTGTAAAAAAATTTCTCTTCTGAGCACTTTCCTTCGTACTCAAAAACGCATTTAAAAAAAAAAATGCAAAAGGTTTTTCCCCTCCCACAAGTTTGTTTATTTGAAAAAATAAAAAAAATTATTCAGTCAAATATTCGACGTAATAACGAACAAATTCCATTTTGGTTTTTAAAAATCGCACGACAGGGAAAAATGTTCGAGGGGGTTGAATAATTTTCCTTTCCCTACCTCCCTCCCCTACCCTAATTGGCCCCCTACCCCAATCCTTCGGCTCCATCAATTCTTATCTATTTCACCTACCTCAAAAAAATCTCATTCCCCCAACTTCTTTTTTTCGTAAAAAAATTAAGGAATTACTTTTTTGTGTATTAGTGTTATGGCAAAAAAACGAGTATTTTCAAAAAAATTTTTCACGAAAAGTTGCTGTCCGATTTGAAAAAAATTTTACCAGATTATGCGCTTCTGCGAGATCTTCAATTTTTAGTTTTACTTTTTTTTTCGTCAGGTCAATAATAACAAAGTTATCGTGGAAAAACGTGTTTTTGCGAATTTTAAATGCGAATTCCTCCACCACCCCGTGTGATTAAGCTGAACTAAGTTGATAACATGATAAAAGAGAATGCGTGTAACCGAATTGCCAAAAAAAAAAAAATTTAAAAAAAGTTGGTTTCATTTCAAAACCAGATCCGCTCCGCTATGTTAGAAACAAAAGGAATCCCTTTTTGGTTAGAAAGAAAATATTACTTAGGTATTACGGAAATCACAACTTACTTTCTGTGTGTATATTTGACTGTTTAGTACTGGAATCTGGAATATCATTAATCATTATTGTTTTGCAATGTTTGCATTCTGTGGAGTGTTTGTGTGCAAAATAATCTTTTTTACGAGATTTCTCGGATATCTGTTATTATTGGGGTCGATGGGATTATTTAATTAATTGTTTGCTAAAACAATTATATTTAAGTAGGAAGAAAATGGATTCAGGGGCCTCAAGAAGAACCATCAACATCGTATGTGTATCCTTCAGCGTTGCCATTGAATCAAAAGTTAATGTACTGGTATCGAGACAAAAAGTACTGATCTTATGAAAAAAATTCTGATGTTAATTAAATCTTGTATATGATATCCAAGGATTTCAACGAATGATAAAAAATATTTCGTCACTCGGATAGTTACTTCCACGTCCAGTGGAAGTATAGTAACGACAAAAAAATTTTTAAAAATTTTTATTGTCCAAATAGGCTTAAAATGTCATGAAACGCCGAGATTTTAAGTTTGAGCGAAAAAAAATTTTCTGTCCGTCTGTCGGTCTGTCTGTCGGTCTGTCTGTCGGTCTGTCTGTCGGTCTGTCTGTCGGTCTGTCTGTCGGTCTGTCTGTCGGTCTGTCTGTCGGTCTGTCTGTAACTTTTTTTTGTGCGCACGTTTACTCTGGAACCGTTTGAGATATTGACTTGAAATTTGGTGCACATATGTACTTTAACGAGATCTAGAACTAGATTATATTTTCATCTTGTTCCGTCGAAGGGTTGGGGGGTAGATTGGGGTAAATTGGGGGTAAATAGGTAAATCAAGCAGGTAAGAGTCCATAAAATTGGTATTTAGTATATACAAGAGAAGCTAAGGTCTCAAAAAAAAATTTGACATTAGCCACCCCCATTACCACCCCCACCCCATTATTAAAGGGGATGAAAAAAAAATGTGATTTAGTGTGTGTACAAGAACCAGAAACCTCAAAATATTTTTTTACTTCATCCACCCCCACTACCACCCCCTATCACTACCCCCACCCCACTACCGATGTGGGGTATCGGTTTTCGGGGTAGAGGATTTCCAATATTATATTATTAAAGTTCCATAAACAATTATTTCCACATACGAAATTTTTTCGTTGTGAGTGACTTGGATAGAAAATCTGGATGTGGAAGTAGTGATTCCTTGGGCAGCGGTTTTTTTAATAGTGTATGCAATAAATAATGGATTTTTAAATGTCCCTCTGTGCACTATAACTTCTCAAGGAACACAAACATTTTTACAATTCCTATAATTGCAAATATTTAACTTCCTTACGGATAACCCAGGTTGGTCCCTATAATGTTGCCATGCATCTCTTAGACATTTTTTAAATACAAGGAAAACACCTTATTCAAGCGAGAGAGAGAGAAACAGAGTTTTTGGAAGTGATGGAAAATCCAGAACTAACTTGCGAACGAAAACATGGTGTTCTTTTGATCCTGCCATATTTTATTTCACGGATCATGATAAATTGTTTTAAAATTTGTCATCAAAAGTTGCAAAAAAAGTCAATATAGGACATCGTACAATGAAATTAGCTCTGATGTACTGACTGATGTGCCTAAAAGTACTGATTTCAGTATAAATGTACTGCTACTGGCAATGCTAGTACTCTTTGTTCAAAGAAATTCGGTTGCATTTAATTATACTTAACCGCCATAAAAAACATACACAAAATTTTTATCAGATAATAAATAAATAGTCAGTTTTATTTACATTATTTTGTTTTATTTATGTGCACAATATCCTATGTACAGGAGTGTTTTAATAAAATAGGATACAACACTCATCTGTATCCGCAGTATCTCTATGTTTTATTTAAAGAATAGTGAAATGCATATAAATTAGAAAATTAGTATTATATGGATAAACTAATCTTACTTTCAAAGTGTAGTTCAGAGAGTAAACAAATGGCTCTCTATGGGAATAAAAAGTTGGAATTCTAAAAATATATTCAAAAATAAAATAAAAAAAGTTCATTGAGCAGATTAGAAATACAACTGATTGTTAAAAAAAAATACTTTTGGGTGTATTTATTTAAGTCTTTATCGTTATTTTAATTTATTCTAATTGTATTTTGTCATGCCCTGCACATAAATTATATTTTAATATTTCGTATCTAATTATTTCTATTTTACCGAGCAATAAACTATTATTTTTATTAATACATCATGGGCGTCGAAAATATTAGCGTTTTTGCAATTATTATAATTAAAATAAGCATTCAAGACACAAAATACAGAAGGAGTTAAGCGAGGTAAACAATAAACAGCTGAGGAACAATCAAGAATCAATTTGAATTGACCGCCAAATGATATATTGATAATATATTAACCAATCACAGTAAAGTGCAACTGTTACTTTTAATGTAGTCTGGGAATGAGTTCATTACGGTAGCTCCACGATGGGTAGTTCCAAACCGCGCGTAGTTCCAAATGAATTTAATGTGCAGTGTAGGCAGTGTAGTTCTAATATCCCATACCGATATCAGTCAAAATTTTGTCTAAATTTTAGTGTAGGAAATTTTACGTTCGTGTTCGTATTGTTCGTAAAGTGAAATAAACTAGTCATTGTTGTTACTTATTAACTTATTTGTTGTTAATTTTTAGTATTTCCGCATTAGATAAAAGTACGTATAAGATTTATTAGTGCTAATAAAAGTTTGAAAATATTGGTTCATTGACTTGGCTCAGATATTCGTTTTTTTCTGTACAGCATACTGTACAGTGAATATTGTGCAAACAAAATTTATTTTTAAATATCGTTATAAATAGGAAGATAAAGTATGTAAAGATATAAATTAGGGTTATCTTGATAAATAGTGAACCATATTTATTTGATCATTTAAAGCATATTGTAATTAAATTTATTTTTTTGTGAATCATGACGCTTTCCTGGAATTTTTTATTTAGCATATTCTTGTGATCACATTATTTTCATTGTTAGATTTAAGTACCTAGCTAGTTTATTCATTTATTTATTTTTTTAATAATTTAGATTTATTTTGTGGATGAATGCTTGGAATGTCTTTAGAAGAAAAAAATGAAATTGGGCAAAAGAGAAAATCATACTCCTCTGATAAAGCACCCCTTTTACATTCTAACTCAACTCCGAATATACTATGTGGAAATAGTGGCAAAAATAAAAACACTTTTTCAGTTACTCATTCACATACGGTAGATGGTCAACTGCCACATTTACTCACATATAATGAAGACGAAAATGAACAGGAAAAAAATAGTTCAACTGTTAATTATGCAAATGAAATCTACAGTTATGGTTATGATGAAAATCCGACAAATCAAGATATAGCAGCTATGTCGGTGGTTAGTTTATATCAAAGTGCAGAAAATTTGGAATCAGATATGGATACAGACAGGTAAGATTTAGTAATGTTTTTTAACTCAAAATGAAAATGTATTTAATACATGTGTTTTCAAAACAATGCAAGCGAAACAGTGGATGTAGAGATTAATACATTATAAGATCTTAATATTCACGACATCTTTTTTATACTTTTGTGATCCATGAATTATTCTAGTTGGCCTCTCTTTGTTGTCGCGGTTGCCTGTCAAGCGCACTTCCTCACTAAAGCTGTTTCCTATCAGCTCCTTGGTGATATCAGCTCAACGTTTAGGATCCCCTTCGCCATTTGCCATCAGGTTTTCCCTAAACCATCTATAGTGGTTGTTATTATTTCTTTATCAACATTTTCTATAATTAAATAAAAATAAGATTTTGATATCTGTGTATATATAAAGCTTTTTGATTAGATCTTCTTTTTAACATTTTATTTTTAAGATATGTATATTCAAAAATGATATTATATTATCTTCTTTTTGTTTTTTCTTGAATCCCTGGTTACCGGAAATCTTATTCAAGAGTAAGTGAACTGCCACATTACTCCCCCGTTAATAAAAAGAAAGGTCAATCAGTTATTTCGTCGATGGCAAAACGAACTTTCTTAATAGGTGGTACAGTGATATCGCATTTGTCTGTCAGTAAATATACTGGTTCAATTTATTTATTTATTTATTCGTTTGTATCAACAGTACATGACCAATAGGGTGGCCCATCTCTATAGGGGGTGAATTTTTTTTGCGTATTTTTTAAGTCTCACCCCACGAAAATATACTATTATACTAGGAATAATTTATGTCAAAGTTTCAGATAATTCGGTGAACGGTAACCCGTGCCGCATTCAGGTAGAAATTTGTAGATAAGATTTTATTATGGTAATACACTTAAATTTTACTTAAAATACAAATATCTACCTCTTTTCTCATAATGTTTTATTGGTGTAATTATTTCCTAGGAATTATTTGTTTTGGAAGTTTGGAAATATAATGCACCTACGGTAGGTTTTTATGTCAGTTTGCAATTGTGTTTTACAGTGGTGACATTATAAGTTCTAGCATACGTTCCTTTTTGAAAAAACATTTAACGATGGCTGATGTTAGATCCTTACGAAAGGATACTTTCATTTACTTAGTTGGACACTATTCGTCACAAATCATTGGCAATAAATTTCAGTCTAATAGACAAGTATTACAAGGGCTCTTTTATAACATTCGTGAAGTGAAGCTAAGTGTACATGAAAATGCTAAATTAACAATAAAAGTTTTTTGGGATAAAGCTCGCATTCCGACATGTCAGGATTTTCATTGTGTTAAACAACTAGATAAACTTTATGCAGAGTGGAGGAACTTACAAAAATCGGCTAAAAAGGCCAGTGCGGGAGTAAAGAAAAAAATTTCGTTGAAAAATTGGACGATCTTTTTGACATTTCTCATGCAAATGCATTGGAGTTGATGAAAATAGATGAAGATAAGCAGTTTTTAATTAACCAAAGAAAAAAGGGACGTCCTGGATTTATGCATGGTATTGATCACCAACTTGCTTCTCAAGAGGAGAAATTACAGAAATTATCCAAACGAATGCAACGAAGTCAACAAGAAAAAGCTAGATTAGAGGAAACAGTCACCTGTCCATCATCAAGTAGTAATTCAGCCGATTCAACGAAAACGAAGATGAAATAATCGAAGCCCAAGAAGAGTTGTTACAAGACCAGCCTGGCCCGTCACAGCCAAAAAAAAGGAGATTGTATGGAACATGTAACATCATCACACCAAAAATAGCCGCTGCATTTGATGCTTGCAAAATAAGCGACAGGTATGGAGTCCATATTTTGACGGCAGTAGCAGAAGCACTAGGACGACACCACATCTTTGTCCATCAGCAGAACCACACTTCAGCGCTCTAGACAACGCATCCGCGAAGAAAGAGCTGAAATATTAAAAACTGCCTTCGGTAATTCTGAATTGCCGGCCCCAGTCATCCATTGGGATGGAAAACTTTTACCTTCTCTCACTGGAATGGGAAATATCGATAGACTTGCTATCTTAGTTACTAGTGGAGATATTGAACAACTACTTGGAGTACCAGCTTTGCCCAATTCAACTGGAAGAGAACAGACTGAAGCAGTTTATGATGTGCTTTGTGAATGGAATTTGGACGAAAAGGTAATAGCTTTGTGTTGTGATACAACAGCATCAAATATGGGTTATATAAATGGGGCAGCCACACTATTGCAACAAAAATTAGAAAGAGATATTCTATATTTTCCTTGTAGACATCATATTTTTGAAGTGGTTTTGAGAAGTGTGTTTGACACAAAAATGCCTTCCTCATCTGGTCCAAATGTGCCACTATTTAAACGTTTTAGGGAATTTTGGCCTAAAATAGATCAAAATAAACTAAAAACTGGATTTCAGGTATCAAAAATTAAACACATTTTACAACCAGTTAAAGCCGAAATTGTAAAGTTTCTAAATGCAGCTTTAACTTTGCAACAGCCTCGTGATGATTATAAAGAATTTTTAATGCTTTCTAAACTTTTTGTTGAAGAAGAGCCCACTCACACGACATTCTATCAACCAGGGGCATTTCATCATGCACGTTGGATGGCCAAAGCCATTTACTGTCTAAAAATATTTTTTTTCCAAGATCAGTTCCAACTAACTAAAAAAGAAAAAATAGGTATTGAAGATATATATCTCTTTATTGTAAAGGTTTATGTAAAGGCCTGGTTTACAGCGTCATTTGCTAGTAAAGCACCGCTTCATGACTTAGACTTTTGTAAAGAACTCATTAATTATCAAAATATTGACAAAGAAATATCTCAAGCCGCAAGTAGGAAAATAGTGAACCATTTGTGGTACCTTAATTCAGTAAATGTTGGCTTATCTTTCTTTGATGACAATATTTCAGTTACCACTAAAAGAGAAATAGTTGAAGCTTTGAATAGGAAAGCACCAAATCAAGAGGGTATTAAACGACTTATGATTAGTAACATTACTGACGTTGAAAACAAGGAAATTCAGGACTTCATATGCGAGAACACTAAACAGTTTTTTCAAAAATGTTTCAATATTGTAAACAAAATTAAAGTTGTAAATGATGCCGCTGAGAGAGGAATCAAACTTATTACTGACATAATGACATTTTAACAAAAAATGAAGACCAAAAACAGTTTTTACTCCAAGTTGTAAATGATTATAAATCACAGTTTCCAAATGTAAAAAAAGAAACCATGTCGCATGCTTTGGCGTAGTGCAAAAAATATTGTTTTTATTACTATATGTCTTGTAGATTTAGGATAATATTTGGTACTATGTATGAAAAAAACGTTTCATAATAAAATACACAAAGATAAAACGAGAGTTTTATTTCAAAAACTTCTAGTCTAGTTTTCTTAGACTACGAATTTACAGTAGTATGACACATGTCATAGTCACAACAGATAATGTCTTTGATATTTGTATGACTTGATTAGTCATTCTAAAGATAAATGTTGCTGATTAAAAAAAAAAAAACAATGCATCAACCAAAGAATGTAAATAATTCCATTTACTTTTATTATTGCATAATAATGCATTCTGCGGCACCCGTTGCCTTCAATTTGCCTCAATAATATTTTGAGGGGACTGTTTTTTCTTCAAATGGAACCATTTGCAGGGGTGAGAAATAAAAAATTTCGATTTCGAAAAAGATGGGCCACCCTAATGACCAATTACAGATACACTTTATAAAAAAAGACTACATGAAAGCATATGTATGCAGACACACATACATAATACATACACATACATAATCATATAACCATACATATAAAATTGCCTTAATCTAATAACGCACACACACGAAATACATTACATTTAGCTAGCATTTTCAAGATGATTAATTACATCATGTTTAAGACTAGATAAACTAGTGCTGAAGGGGTCAACATTGCTTGTATACGTATTGACCAATGAACACATTCTAAACAGTGGACTGTTTTTGTACAAATTTGTCCTGGGAACATTTAAATAAAATAGGCTATTATTTCTTGTTATTATTGATGTACCTATTCTAAATGGAAGCTGTGCAAGGAAGTTTGTGTTGTCAATTAAACCTTTTATTAATTTGAATACAAACATTATACACACTACATATCAATCAACATTTACTGTGACGGTTTTAGTTCCTTTAACAAAAGTAACCAACTTATCTGTACGGGACAAAACTTTAAATGATCCATCGTACAGAGGTGAGAAAGATTTTTTAAAACGTTCTTTCCGAACGAAAACAAAATTACAAGTCGAAATGTCTGAACTGATAAATGATTTGTAATTAACATGGTGAAAAGGTGGAATGAACGTTAAATTATCAAAAGAAGTACATAATTTAGTAATAAAATAAGGAATATCCGGACAAGTATATGATTTAATAAAAAATTCACCTGGTAGTCGTAAAGTTTGACCAAAAACAAGTTCTGTGGAGGAACATTGCAAATCATCTTTAGGGATTGTTATGAGAGCTAATAGTATGATAGAAAGTTCATCTACCCAATGTGGTGTGGAAGCTTTAGCTCTCAAAGCAGTTTTAAGACTTCTGTTAAAGCTTTCGATCATGCCATTGTTACCGGGATGATATGGTGTGGTCCGTATTCTATGAAATCCCAAAAATTTTGAAAATTCTTGGAATAATTTCGATTCAAATTGAACTCCCTGATCCTTGTCACTGTCAAAGGGACACCGAAACGGCAAACGTAATTTTGAAATAACGTTCGTGCTACAGTTTCTGCAGTAATATCATGAAGTGGATAAGCTTTGGGCCATCTAGTAAAACATTCGATCACAGTCAGAATATAAGTACAACCTTTAGAAGAAGGTAATGGTCCTATTAAATCTATATGTATGTGATCGAATTGTCCTTTAGGTATATCGAATTTACCTATGGGACTTCTCGTGTGTCGTGTCACTTTATTAGTTTGATGGCTAATACAAGTTTTTGCCCAGAGGTTACAATCTGAAGTCATTTTAGGCCAAAAATAATTTTTAGAAACTAACGTTCTAGTCGCCTTAATACCAGGTTGAGATAAACCATGAAAAATATCAAAAATTGTCCGTCTATAAATGATTGGAACATAAGGACGTAGTTTAGGGTGGGAAACGTCACACCATCAACCGTTCTATATTCTATATCCGGTAGATGTGACTAAAAAATTAGAGAACTCGGGAGAATACAATACTGGAGAGTATTTTGTGGAAGTGTGACATACTTTCCGGTGAGGTTGTTGTAGAACTCTCCAAAATCGTCCTAAGTTGAAGACATAATCAAAATTCGACTTAGGCAAAAATTCCATTTAAAGACATTTTCGGGAGTCTGCAGAGGCGCAGATCAGTCCACAAGGACCGTTTTGGGTTCTATAAGGCGTTGGAAATGACCAGGCGAAAATTCGAAGAAACCCCGAATTTTCACTTAGGAAAAATGTTTTTGGTTCAGAATATCAGAGTAGAAGTATATAATGACAAAGATTTATGAATAATATACTTTTTCAAAGGTACCATAAATTGGACTTTGAAAAATAATATTTTTGGAAGGGCGTCAAAATTTGGCCCAAGAATCGATTTATCGAAAGTACGCCAAAGTTTCACTTGCAGACTAATTTTTCAAAACTGCGTTGAAGTTTGGCTTGAAGATCGATTTTTCAAAAGTACGCCAAAAATTTCACCCGCAGATTAACTTTTCAAAAGTACCTTGAAATTTGGCTTGAAAATCAATTTTTCAAAAGTACGCCAAAATTTCACCCGCGGATTAACTTTTCAAAAGTACCTTGAAATTTGGCTTGAAAATCGATTTTTCAAAAGTACGCCAAAATTTCACCCGCAGATTAGTTTTTCAAAAGTACCTTGAAATTTGGCTCGAAAATCGATTTTTCAAAAGTACGCTAAAATTGGTCTTAAACTGGATTTTTCAAAAGTACCACGAAGTCAGTTTAAAAAGTACCACGAAAATATACTTTAAATTATTTTTTATTTTTTATTCCTCAACCAAAGACATTGACCTTTGAGGTACGATCATTGAAAGCACAATTCTAAAGTATGAGCATAAAATTTTAACGATGCACTGCATCCAAAAGGCAAAATAGAAGATTTTGTCAAAGCCGGCGTAGTGCCGATAAGCAAGAATTGATAAAAATCAATGCACATGTACAAGGCCGGTTTCTCGCATGGAAAGAGTTTGGATTGACCCAGCGGCTCACAATTTGGTCGAGCGCGTTGAGTAGTCCAGACAAAGCGATGGTAGAAAAGCCAATAACGAGGCTTTTCAAATGACAAAGTTATAGAGGAAAACGCCTTGTGCATAAAAATCAAAAAATTCAATTTTGCCTAATAGTCGCTCGAAGGTGAGACGCTGCCAAATCGATATTATTAATCGACTGTGATAAGGGTTAGTAAGTCGTGGACTGATCGAACGCCACTCAACTTATGCAGTAATAAGTCCTCTGAATGTGTTTGAGTACGTGAATTTCCACGATACAAGAACTTTAAAGCTAGGTAGTCTCTAGCGAAACTAAATTCATTTAGTAAAACTTTTTTAAGTTAATTTCAGTCAGCCTTAATTATTCATTTACCCAGAGTCTGAAATGATTCTAAAAGCTCGCATTTTGATTCTGAGAAGGTACGTATGAATCTTTTCTACCTAATCGATCGTTAGCGCGAGCGCTCTCGCTTGTATGGTCTGAAAGTCACTACCTTGATTGGGGAAGGCACGATTCTTTCTTGAGAATTTTGTATAACCAATTCTGTTAAATAAACGGATTCTTTGAACTAATGTTTCTTAATTGATCTTGAGGCCTGTTGACGGTCTATAATCCCTGGAACTTTCGTATAGAAAACCGGATGTGTCGAGTTAATTCGCATTAACGTTCGACCTTCTGGTTGTTTTACGGAGGTTCGATAGGGATTTTTTTATGCGTTTTTTGAGAAATATATTCCGTTATTAATGGACCAAAACGTGATTTTCGCGTACCAAAACTAATCCCTCCGCAGAGAAATTCTTCGGTTGGGATTTTTTTATGCAAAAATTCAGGAAATTAAGAGGTGCCTAAACCCCTAACGAGGGAATTCGGGTCCAGAGAGAGCGTAGTTTCCGATCTGTGGTAGTGCAGCCTTGGTCCCGCTTTTCGGCTACCGAAGTCATCTTATCTCGAACCCGCCTGGGAGGTAGAAGAACGGGGTAATACGCGACTGGCGCCCCCTGAGAAATAAATTGGTGTCGCGTCATTTTGACGCCCGGTAGTGCGTTCTTCTACATGGCGCCCAACGTGGGGCGTTGTTAGTCAGCAGGGCTTTCTGGAAAGGATATGGATGAATCAACGCCTTTCCAGTTTTACGACGAGCCGACATCTGTGATGGACAACGTCTCTAGAGGGTTAGAGAGGCCGTGCGCGGAGGATGTACTGGGTAGTTCGGGGGTTGGCCCGAGTACCACTGAAGGAGTCATACAGCCCTCCTCAGAACAAGTGTTTGCCCAAATGGCAGCAGGTCTTGCCAAAGCTCTAAGCGAAGCCACACACGAGCATAAGTATCGGTCGAAGCATCCAAATGCGGAATTTCATGGCTTCGAACACGAAGACCCTGAAACCTTCATTCATCATATGGAGGAATTTTTCGTCCGAGTACGAATTACGCAGGATAACGACCGTCTGTATAAAATATCAGAACAGCTCAAAGACGATGCTAGGAAATGGTTCGAACAATACCGAACCCTAATTACCACGTATCCTCTATTCCTCGAGCGGTTCAGAAGCCGTTACGATTCAGGTGAAGTACTCACCGAAGCAGTAGCTAATTTATATGGCAAGAAACAAGATGCCGAGGAAAATACGTCAGTATTTATTTCCAGGAAGGTATGCCTCTTCAACAGGATCGATCCGTTTAAGCCGGAGGCGATGAAGGCGGCTACCATCTTCAATCAGTTGAGACCTGATATGAAAATGCTCCTAAAGAGTGCCGTCATACTAGATACAAATACACTAGTGACGATGACCGAACAAATGGCCAAAATCATGGATGAGAATAAAGAATTCGAGATTCTGCAAAATGCAAAAAAAAGCAAAGACCGAGAAGCGTCCACCTCTACCGCTTCAGCTCAAGGGAATCAGCAATCGAGCAGTAACTGGAGAACGGAACCCTCCGCATTAGCGAAGCCGTCCTCCAGTTCCTTTGGTGCATCTAGGACACCATTCAATGGATCTCAAAGAAGAGATAATCCGCCAGCACCAAGGGTGCATTTTGCAAATAATATTTCCTCGCTGCCCAGAGGGGATATACCGAGAAGGGGTACTGGAGACGTAAGGAACTCCCGAGTCCCGTATCGCCCTTGCAGATATTGCCCAACGGAGCAGTGGCATTTTCATGCAGAATGCCCAAACAATCCCTATCGTAATATGAATACGGGAAACCAAGCGGGGGTCAGAGGCGATGGCCCAGGCCGAACTGTACCAGCCCCGCCTACCAGGCCCCAGCAGGCTCGAAGCGACCCTCGGGGAAGCTCCGAAGCAAGAAGTTTAAATTAAAAAACTTCGATGACCTTCCTGACCTTAATTACCTGTTTAAGGATCAAGAAGTCAACCTATCTCCCCACCGATTCACTCCATTAGAATCTATCAATCAAACCAACGACGCTTTCCCTCTGCCTCGCATTAAGATTATAATTAATAATCGAGCGGTTAACGCTTTATTGGATACAGGTTCGACAAGGAATATTATCCAACCGAAATTTTTGAACGACATTGATCAACTTACAGCTCCCCAAACTTTTGTTATGGCTTGTGGCGATGGTTTAGTAGAATCCCTCGGGACTACGACAATAAACGTTAATGTACTAGATGTACCCTTTCAGACCACGTTTCAGGTCATTCAAAATTTAAATGAAGAGCTCATTCTGGGAGCCCCGTTTTTATATGCTCACAATGTCGTATTCGATTATCAACGTAAATGTGTCTACGTCGGCACCGAAGAGCGAATAACCGTCTTCTGGAATCAAGCGGCACATCAAGCAAGGAAGCAATGCCGGCTTCCCGAAGAACTGATCATCGGAAACGATAATTTAAAACCTCTATTCGAGGAATTCGCTGAATTGTTCACCGCGGTGCCTACCCAAGCTACCACGGTGACAACGAAACATAAAATAAAAGTTAAAGACGACCGCCCGTTCAATATCAAACCCTACCCCATGTCTCCTTCTAAGAAAAAAGTTATGTACGATCAAATTGAAGAGATGCTGAAAGCCGGGGTCATAGAACCGAGTACCGCTCAGTACAGTTCGCCTCCCATTATAATTGAAAGGCCCGGCAAGAAGCCTCGCTTCTGCATTGATTATCGTCACTTAAATGAAGTAACGGAAGACGAAGCATCCGTCTTACCAAAGATATACGAGAGTATAAAGGATCTAGGAAACGCCAACATATTTACGGTGTTGGACCTCAAGAGCGGATATTGGCAAATCCCTCTTGAGGAGTCGTCAAAAAACTATTCTACGTTTACAACATTAGATGGAGCATCTTACCGATTTAACGTGATGCCTTTCGGATTGAAGACCGCTCCATGTACATTCCAAAAATTTATGGCAAGAGACGTATTGACCGGCTACTTGCATCATTTCTGCAAAGTATATCTCGATGATATTATCATCTACAGTGAAAATATAGAACAGCATGTAAACCATCTGAGAGCCGTCTTTGAACGCCTGCGTTTGCATAATTTAAAGGTGTCACCGGAAAAATGTGTGGTAGCCACGTCAAGCATAACCTATCTCGGGCATCAAATAAATGCCAACACCACTCAACCATTAGAAAAACACATATTACAGATACAAAATTATCCGGCCCCTACGACGAGGCGCCAGCTTCAGAGTTTCCTTGGTTTATGTAATTGGGTACGTGAATATATCCCTAATGTTGCAATAATTACAAAGCCCTTGACCCGACTACTCTCGAAAGACTGGCGCTTCAAGTGGAATCCGGAAGCCCAAGAAGCTTTTATTTTACTAAAAGAAGTATTGAATAAACCTCTAGGACTGCACCGGCCAGATTTCAATAAAATGTTCATACTGCAGACGGACGCATCCTTAATAGGATTATCTGCAGTATTATATCAATTGGGGGATAATGACCAGAAGCACATCGTCTCTTATGCTAGTAATACGTTATCTCCGACGGAGAGAAAATACCATATTAATGAATTGGAATGTTTGAGCGTCGTTAATTATATAAGGAAATACAAAATATATTTGGCAGACCGTCCATTTATAGTCAAAACCGACAATCGAGCTTTACTATGGTTAAATAAGCATAAGGACGAGAAAACGAAATTTACACGTTGGTCATTATTACTTCAGGAATACAGCTTCACCATAGAACATTGTCCCGGCAAGGAAAATATATTGGCTGACTATCTTAGCAGGAATCCTCAAGGCCCAAACGTCGAAGCAGACGACGAAGAGGAGAGAATGTACCCACCAAAATTCTCGTACAAGGAACGAATATCAGTGATTACCACATTGGAATTAAACGATCAGGTCAGAGAAGCGCAAACGCACTCCAGAGATATCCAAGACCAAATTGAACGATGGAATACTCTAGTGCGACAAGCAGATAAAACCGAGGCAGAGGTGAAATTCGTCAATACAAGACAAGTGATAGGCGGCACACTTTGGACGAGAGGCGAAAATGTTATAGAAAAATTATACGTACCAAAACGTATGGTCATGAGAGTAATATCTCATTTTCACGACCGACCGGAAGTAGGTCACCCCGGCCGCGATGAAACTGTTAGAATCATCTCGGGCCGCTATTATTTTAATAATTTGTCGAGACTAGTTAACAAATATTTAAATGAGTGCATTATTTGTAATTCCGTAAAAAGCAGACAGTCACAACCGAAGGCTCCTCTCAGAAGCCATGCTCCATCGCATCCGTTCGAAGTTCTAAGCGTCGATGTAATCGGACCGCTTCAGCGAACCAAAGATGCAGATAACCGATATATATTAATGGTAGAGGATGTATTTAGTAAGTGGGTCGAAGCCAAGGCGTTCACCCAAGTCAGTGGAAAAACAATAGCACAATTTATCGAAGAGGAACTAGTGGCGAGATATGGCGTTCCGAGGGTCATCATTTCCGACCAGGGAGGCCACTTCAATTCCGGCTTTTACGATACGTTCTGTACACGTAACAATATTGAAAGATTCTTCACAGCAGCTTACCACCAACAGGCCAATCCAATAGAAAGGAGGGTGCAAGAGGCTAAGAAGATCTTAAAAACCTTATTATATGGTTCACCCAACGACGAGTGGGATCGACATGTTAGTCAGATGGCATATATCTTGAGAACAAGAAAAAACGCCGCTACGGGGCATACACCCAGTTTCGTAGTGCTCGGCTATGAATTACCGCAGATTGGTGATTGGAATATGTTCGCTTATAGACAAGAACGTCGTAATCAAGCGGACGTTCCCCGCCTTGAAAGAGTCAAGGAAATTCGTAAAAATCAAACAAATTATCAATGGCGTTACGCGCCCAAAGTGGCGGTAACGCCGGTCGTATATAAAGTGGGAGATATGGTAATGACTAAAAGGATCAGGAAGGATCATACCTTCACACCGTCGTGGAGTGGGCCACACAAGGTTTTAAAGAGATTGTCTAATGAAGTTTACCTCATTCACAAGGGGGTAACTTCGACGAGATTACATGTCGATGCCATCAGGCCGGCACCTAAGGGAGACCCCGATGTTGAATTGGAATTGTCTGAAGAATCAGAAGATAGTCCGGATGAAATTCATCTTAGTGACGACGCTTCCTCATCAGACAATGAGATCGCGCCCAGGTCAGAGCGACGTAGCGATACCACACTAGTTCAAATCAATGTTCCCGCAAGTGCTCAAGATGAGCCGGATGTAATAAGTCGAGATCCCGAAGATGCTCGAGATGAGCCAGATATAGAAGAGTCACCTCTAGATATTTCTGAGGTCGACCACGGCTAATAGCCGTTTTCGCTTTTTTTTTATATTTTTTCTCAAAATTCTAAGTGGCGATTTTGACCTATATGCGGTCAAATCGAAAATTTAAAGTCTACTCCATGAGCAGACATGGAAAGACGGCGAACCCGACGCAAGAGCGCGATCCGGTAAGCCTAGCTTCTCAAGAGCGAGAGCCGCCAAGTTCGAGTAATGGACGTAGGCATAAGTACGAATCAGTACGAGTTTCGGAAGCTGTTTTTCTTATGCAAGAAGACAACTTCTATTTTAATCATTTTAAGTCAACAAAATTAACGTATACCCCAAATGGAAACTACGAGTTTCAGAAGCCGTTCTTCGCTCAAGAAGACGCTTCAATTTTTTTTTTATACTTTTTTCACAAAGTAGTGATGACCGCACGAGTATCGTAAGCCGATTTAATCTACCTTACGAAATAGAAACTACGAAACGAGTTTCAGAAGCCGTTCTTCGCTCAAGAAGACGCTTCGATTTTTTTTTTTTTTTTTATACTTTTTTTTTCACAAGTCGTGATGACCGCACGAGTATCGTAAGCCGATTTAATCTACCTTACGAAGTAGAAACTACGAGACGAGTTTCAGAAGCCGTTCTTCGCTCAAGAAGACGCTTCAATTTTTTTTTATATTTTTTTTTTTCACAAAGTAGTGATGACCGCACGAGTATCGTAAGCCGATTCAATCTACCTTACGAAGAACCAATTTCTAACCATTATAAGTTAACAAAATTCATG
This sequence comes from Rutpela maculata, assembly GCA_936432065.2. Taxonomy (NCBI): domain Eukaryota; kingdom Metazoa; phylum Arthropoda; class Insecta; order Coleoptera; family Cerambycidae; genus Rutpela; species Rutpela maculata. The sequence goes on along the minus strand of OW386287.2, from coordinate 53,102,800 downwards.
TTAGAAAAATATTTCATTAAAAACAACACATTGTGTTTGTTAGTCGACGCGTCCCAGTCGACGACTTGCTAAAAAGTCAATCTAGTTGCAGAACTGCATTTTCCATGTGCAGAAATGGAAAGATGACCCAGCCTGTCGCAAGGGCGCGGCATGGTGAAGTCTGGAACTCAAAGGCGAGGACCGTCCAAGCTGCGGCATGGAGATATAGACAGCCTCTTCTAGAAAGGGCCGAAGTTAAACAAGAGCGAGACCAGGGCGAAAAAGCGAGTGCAACGAATTAGTGAGAGTGGACGCTAATCAAAATTGTGCTACGCTTCGCTTCGCTTCGCACCTCGACGCGGGTGTAATTAAGTTGATAAAAATGTTGTATCAACTTGTCGTATTGTTTAAAAAATGTATTTATTTTTAAGTTAGATAGGCGAATCAGCCGTCTGCCCCAATTAAGGCCGTTATTTTTAAAACATCTGTACCATAGGTCAGACCGTCAAATGAAGGCATACAGACATACAAGTGAATATGGAAATTAAAGGCAATCGATGAGTAGAAAAGATTCAACCAAAGGAGGGGAGTGTTGTAGAACTCTCCAAAATCGTCCTAAGTTGAAGACATAATCAAAATTCGACTTAGGCAAAAATTCCATTTAAAGACATTTTCGGGAGTCTGCAGAGGCGCAGATCAGTCCACAAGGACCGTTTTGGGTTCTATAAGGCGTTGGAAATGACCAGGCGAAAATTCGAAGAAACCCCGAATTTTCACTTAGGAAAAATGTTTTTGGTTCAGAATATCAGAGTAGAAGTATATAATGACAAAGATTTATGAATAATATACTTTTTCAAAGGTACCATAAATTGGACTTTGAAAAATAATATTTTTGGAAGGGCGTCAAAATTTGGCCCAAGAATCGATTTATCGAAAGTACGCCAAAGTTTCACTTGCAGACTAATTTTTCAAAACTGCGTTGAAGTTTGGCTTGAAGATCGATTTTTCAAAAGTACGCCAAAAATTTCACCCGCAGATTAACTTTTCAAAAGTACCTTGAAATTTGGCTTGAAAATCAATTTTTCAAAAGTACGCCAAAATTTCACCCGCGGATTAACTTTTCAAAAGTACCTTGAAATTTGGCTTGAAAATCGATTTTTCAAAAGTACGCCAAAATTTCACCCGCAGATTAGTTTTTCAAAAGTACCTTGAAATTTGGCTCGAAAATCGATTTTTCAAAAGTACGCTAAAATTGGTCTTAAACTGGATTTTTCAAAAGTACCACGAAGTCAGTTTAAAAAGTACCACGAAAATATACTTTAAATTATTTTTTATTTTTTATTCCTCAACCAAAGACATTGACCTTTGAGGTACGATCATTGAAAGCACAATTCTAAAGTATGAGCATAAAATTTTAACGATGCACTGCATCCAAAAGGCAAAATAGAAGATTTTGTCAAAGCCGGCGTAGTGCCGATAAGCAAGAATTGATAAAAATCAATGCACATGTACAAGGCCGGTTTCTCGCATGGAAAGAGTTTGGATTGACCCAGCGGCTCACAATTTGGTCGAGCGCGTTGAGTAGTCCAGACAAAGCGATGGTAGAAAAGCCAATAACGAGGCTTTTCAAATGACAAAGTTATAGAGGAAAACGCCTTGTGCATAAAAATCAAAAAATTCAATTTTGCCTAATAGTCGCTCGAAGGTGAGACGCTGCCAAATCGATATTATTAATCGACTGTGATAAGGGTTAGTAAGTCGTGGACTGATCGAACGCCACTCAACTTATGCAGTAATAAGTCCTCTGAATGTGTTTGAGTACGTGAATTTCCACGATACAAGAACTTTAAAGCTAGGTAGTCTCTAGCGAAACTAAATTCATTTAGTAAAACTTTTTTAAGTTAATTTCAGTCAGCCTTAATTATTCATTTACCCAGAGTCTGAAATGATTCTAAAAGCTCGCATTTTGATTCTGAGAAGGTACGTATGAATCTTTTCTACCTAATCGATCGTTAGCGCGAGCGCTCTCGCTTGTATGGTCTGAAAGTCACTACCTTGATTGGGGAAGGCACGATTCTTTCTTGAGAATTTTGTATAACCAATTCTGTTAAATAAACGGATTCTTTGAACTAATGTTTCTTAATTGATCTTGAGGCCTGTTGACGGTCTATAATCCCTGGAACTTTCGTATAGAAAACCGGATGTGTCGAGTTAATTCGCATTAACGTTCGACCTTCTGGTTGTTTTACGGAGGTTCGATAGGGATTTTTTTATGCGTTTTTTGAGAAATATATTCCGTTATTAATGGACCAAAACGTGATTTTCGCGTACCAAAACTAATCCCTCCGCAGAGAAATTCTTCGGTTGGGATTTTTTTATGCAAAAATTCAGGAAATTAAGAGGTGCCTAAACCCCTAACGAGGGAATTCGGGTCCAGAGAGAGCGTAGTTTCCGATCTGTGGTAGTGCAGCCTTGGTCCCGCTTTTCGGCTACCGAAGTCATCTTATCTCGAACCCGCCTGGGAGGTAGAAGAACGGGGTAATACGCGACTGGCGCCCCCTGAGAAATAAATTGGTGTCGCGTCATTTTGACGCCCGGTAGTGCGTTCTTCTACAAGGTCAGGGAGTCTCACTTTGGGCACCTTAGCAACATCGGTATTTATAGATTGGTTGCTGGGGTGCCAGTTCCTTTTTTAGAATGAGGGAACACCACTACCCCCAAACAGCCGATTAGGTTAGGTTAGGTTAGGTTAGGTTGAAAGGTGAGTGGGCTAGTATCAGACCCTCCACCGCGACCATCTGGTCTATTGTGGCTCACTCCAAACAATCGGTACAATAGGGCTGGAGTTACTACAGTTCAGAAACAGTAATATCCAGTGGGTCAAATTAGGGAAAATTAGACTTTCAGACACACAACAGTAAAACGCACAATTCGGATTACAATGAAACTTTATTTACTGTTTCAAAACCACATATATTATGTACACAATTAATTAATGCTACATGGGATTAGAAACCTCATGCTATGATGTAGCTACGGTGATGTTACAGTTTAGGCTGCAGCAGCCAGAAGCAAGGTGGTGTTATGGCGGTAACTGTGGTCAGGTGATGGTGATATTACGGTTAACAGTGCAAGATGACAGGGGGTGACAGGTTAACAGAGTAAGCGGTAGAATTGGTTAGGTTACAAACAGTGTTTAGATACCAGGAAGGAGAAAGCAACACAACGGATAATTACATAATAAAATATTGACTCTGGATGTCAGGCTTGGCTAATACGCAGTACTCTTAGCACTGAAAAGATGTATACTTATTTAAACACTTTCTGCAACTCCTGGCCTGAAACAATGTATGATTAGTACGGCTTAAAAAAAGTAAAAAATTAATAGATACACATACGTCTTTAACAATCCATGCCCCACTAATCAAACCAAAAATAGGTATACAAAAATGTTACAATTATTTCTGTCACTGACAGCTGCACCAAACTATAAGTTGTCAGTTAAACATAATACTCAACATCATATTGTCACAAATGGCAGTTTACCATTTACCAAATCGCACAGACTTGACCCAGCTAAATATAGTGTTCGGGGATTTTCTCTTGTTGGAATAAACTAGTTTTGTAGTGGACTGTATGTGATTTTTATTTTATAAATACATAAAATTACTTCAACTTAACATTTTCCATCGTCAAGAACATTGACTGACTTTAAACATGGTAACTGAAAAATATGACATTTTTTGCCTTTCAATGCTGCCACCTGACGGCCATCTATACATTAAAAAGCCAGGGGCGTATCCAGCATTTGGCATCTTAATTCATAACATGAAAATAAACAAATTTATAAATATGTAAAAGAAAGGACTGAACATATAGTATTGCGCAAACTGAATTCGAACATTTATTACAATTAGGAATTTGTCGTCCATTTTCCTCATCAACATCATCACCACTTAACATGCCTGTTATTTTAATTTTTTACCGGTTATTTCGGTAAATTCTGAACTTACGATATGTCACGAATTCATCTTTTCTACTTATGTCCGTGACTAGTATTCACTAAATACAGAGTGACTGTCCTAACACTGAGCACTTTTAACAGTACATAAATAATATTATAAAAAGTGAAACCCAAACACCAAGACCTAAGAAATACAAGAGAGACATTGACAATATCTTGCGACAGGAAATTGAATATTTCACTGCCGCAAATATCTGTGGAATACATTTAGAAGTATGTTATTACCAATTCTTATTAACTTATCGATCTACTAATATCGATTAAGGAAGGGCATCTTCAGCTGGTGGTATTCTATGCAGATATAGTTTTGAAAAACTTACCCTTTTAATGGGCTATTTTTAAAAAATATTGTATTTTTAGATTAGGTATTCAGTAAATGCCCTATTTCAGTTTATGTTTATAATTTTTGTTATTTAAGTTTATATTTTTTTATTTACAGAATAATTATTTATTTAAATTTATTTCATTTATATTTTTTCCTTTTGATAAAAAACCTTTTGTTTGTTCATTATATTAATTATACGTATATAAAAATGTTTTTTGTTAAATTTAGATAATTTTGTACATGGATAAAGCCATTTTCGCCACCCTACTCATTCATTCTAAAAATTACCGGTAAACACCGGTTAACCGGTTATTTACAATTTTATTTACCGATTTACCGGTTCTTAAAACTTCCGGTAAATTGCAATCCCTAATGCTACTTCACCACTTAATCAGAATGGTGAGATCAGACCTATCCAAGTGCCAGACTCAACTGGTGTGCCTTAACTCCGCCGATCGATGTCTCACCACTGAAACCGGTACCATACCTCACCTCACTCGCCTTTCTTCATACAATAATAAGCACCAGATATCTGTCTTTTTCAATAATGCAGCCCATATTTCATCCTGTTCTACATTGTCAAAAGCCTTACGATATCTAGGAAACAAAGGTACATGGGCACATAATGTTTTATTTCCTTTTCGATAAGTTGTTCTAAATTCAGTATTTGTACTCTTGTGAATGAATGAATGAATGAATGAATGAATGAATGAATGAATGAACGAAGGAATGAATGAATGAATGAATGCTTTATTCAGCCTGAAGCTGTTTACCTTACAAATACCTAAATGTACAATATTAAAAACAAAACAAAAAAGAGGGTAACACTATTATAAACATGTATAAATAAAAATATATATATATATATATATATATATATATATATATATATATATATATATATAAAATCAACAACATACATAAATTCATCACATTAAAAGGTTAACTTTACATATATATTTGCTGCTCTTTTAAACTGGTTTATGTTTGTTATCACTTTTATTTCACCTGGTAGGGCATTAAACATTTTCAAACCTTTAAAATACAAATAATTCTGGGAGTAATTTCTCTGTTTATACTTTATATAAAAATCATTTTTTTGACGGGTATTGTGGTCATGTTTTTCTTGGACATATTCAATCCTTTCTTTTAAGTAGTTAGGTAACAACCCTTCCCTCATTTTAAATATAAATATTATTGTATTATAGTATATTCTTTGCTTAACAGACATAAATTGTAGCGTTTCTAACATTAGTGAGATTGGCGTATATCTATCACATTTTAGTATTATTCTCATTGCACGATTTTGAAGTTTTTGTAACAATTGTAAGTCTGTCTGGTTGAGTAGATATAGAATTGTATCACAGTACTCAAAATGAGGAGATATAATACTTTTGTAAATTGTTATTCTAGTAAACAAAGATATATAATTATTGATTCTACTGAGAAAATTAATCTTTTTAGCAATTTTTTTAGTAATATATTCAACATGCAACTTGAAGTTTAATTTATAATCGACTATTACTCCTAAATATTTTATTTCTGAGACCTGTTCTAATCTTTCCCCACTCATTAATATATTTAACTGTGGACTAGAGCGAGCTCGAACACTACTTATCAGGATACATTTTGATTTTGTGGAATTAGATTTTAGAGTGTTAAATGCCAACCAGGTGTCAATTATCTTAAGATCATCATTTAATTTTTGTTCAATAAGCTGAACATCTTTTTCACAATAAAACAATATGGTATCATCGGCAAACAGATTAATAGAACAATTTTGAATAGCACATTTTATATCATTAATATATAATGTAAACAGTATAGGACCCAAAACTGAACCCTGTGGTACGCCAAACTTAATTTCTTTTTCCACCGACATCTCTGATCCATATTTAGTTTTTTGAAAACGTTCTACTAAGTACGTTTGAAACCATTTTAACACTTGTCCACTTATTCCATATAATTTCAATTTTTCTACTACTCTTTTCCTGTCTATCGTTTCAAAAGCCCGTTTAAAGTCAATAAACACCACACCAATTGAGCACCCCATTTCCAGGTTTTCCTTCCATATCGATAATATATTTTGCAAGGATGTTTCGCACGAATGATGTTTTCGGAAGCCCGATTGTTCTTCTAGCACTATCTTGTTTTCCTCAAGGTAGTCATCAAGTTGTTCTTTCACTACTATTTCCAACACTTTTTCATAGACAGGCAAAACGTTAATTGGTCTGAATTCTTCACACTTACTTGTTCCACTAACTTTAGGAATAGGTATTATGTTTGATGTTTTCCAGTATGTGGGAAATTGTCCTGTTTTTAGTGACTAATTTATAACTTTAAGCATAACATCTCCATTTATTTTAAAAGCATTTTTAAGTATAGATACGCTAACACCATCATCCGTACCTGCTTTCATAGGTAGGTCGTGTACAATTTTTTCCAATTGAGCATAATTTATTTCTTTAAACTGTTCCCACTTACTATTAACCTTATCTTTACTTTTGAGAATATCCTGTTCATTTAAAGGTAAGTCAATGGAGTCGACGATGTCACTTCTACTATTTATAAAATATTGGTTAAAATTTTCAGATATGTCTTTTTCATTTTCTATTTCTATTTCTATTTCCCTGTTGTTAAACATTATTTTTATTAATCTGTGTATTGGGTTGCACTAACGTTTTCAATACTTTCCACATGGCCTTTGGGTCTCTTTTGTTATTATCAATTTCATTCTCATAGTATTTTTCCTTAGCATTTTTTATTAATGTTGTAACTTCATTACGTTTTTTTCTGAAATTTACCCAATCTTGCTGTAAGTTTGTCATTTTTGCTCTTTTATAGCAGTTATCTCTCTCACGAGACATCCTTCTTATTTCTTCTGAGTACCATTTATTTTGAAGGGTTATGTTATTAATTTTTACGGTCTCCACAGGGGCAATATTATCGAGAGTAGTTACAATGTCACTTGCAAAAATATCAGCATTTGAGTGATCTTTTACACATATTTTTGATAAATTTAGCTGGAATAGTTCAACATTAAAATTCTTTCTTCGTTTAATTTCTGTGAATAGGTCAGCCTTATCAATACTAACTGCTGGAATCAAAACTGTTATTATGCTATGATCTGTCAACTTCGGTGTGTCCAATACATTTACTTGTACATCTGCATTAGTGATAACAAGGTCTATTAACGTTGCTGATGTTTCAGTTATCCGGGTATTTTGTTCTACCATTTGTTTCATTCCAAACATTCTTATATATTCTTTTAACTTGTTTGCATAATAACTTTCAGACGTCATATTAATGTTAAAATCCCCGAATAAATATACATTTATTAGTATGTAGTTCTTCAAAAATTTCTTCAACATGACCTACAAAAGCTGCTTGACTAGATCCAGGTGAACGATATATTGTTGTCAAAGTTATATTGCGTCCTTTAACAAAACCTGCCTGCCAACGATTGTATATACCTAAATTATTTTTAAAATGTGTAATATTTACATCTTCTTAATAAAATATTCTTTAAACTTTAAAAATATAGAATTAATAAAATACAATTGTTAGGATATTTCCAAAACAAGTTAATTTTACATTTAGCTGAAAATAAAAAAAATATATATTTACTAATAATATATTTTCCATGTAATTAGTGCTTTATAATGAGATCAAAAGAGGTGTGTAACTATTTTCAATTATGGTAATTACTTTTTATTGATTTTCCTTGTTTTTGTTGAATGTATTTAATTCTAATATAAATTATTAACTTATGTAATGAAGTAAATGGTATTGTTTAATTTACACTTTGTTAATATAGCAGGCATTTACAATGTGGTAAGAAAAAAATGCATTACATCTTTAAATAGTTGTTGACGCGGTTTTTTGCACTTTTTCCCTACTCACGAGTTATTCTTAGTTGACATAAATATTGATGTCAGTACCTTTAATTTTTCAAGAAACCGTAGAATCTATAATAGAATTATTCAGGTCCGGTTTATCAATACAGAGTTAGGTTAGGTTGCCCCAAAGTTAAACGCCAACTCCAGGATTATTAAGGTTAATAAAATAACATTACAATATTATATTAATATAAATAACAGAGGTTACTGAAAATCGTTATAAAGTTAGTTTAACAACAATGTCTCACTATAACATACCATCAGTACTGTAGCCCAGACGACAGAGAAAATTTTATTGTGAAATCTCCAAAAACTTGCAAAATGAATTCGTGAAAATTTATAGAATAATTTCCTGAAATGTTTACATTTAGCTCGTAAGCAGAACATAAAAAAAGTGACAAAAAAATTTTTTTTTCATCCACTTTTTCAAAATTTTGAAATTAAGTCAGGGTAGGAAAAAATAAAAAATACAGGTGGATAGACCACGTGTTTCTGAAGAAAAAAATGTCCCAATAAAATTTATCGCTAAAGCCACGGTATTCCTGGAAAAAAATAGTGAAGTAACTTTGTCACTCTGCGTGGCCAAGCGCATGGTTAAATGCATGCTATGGAACCTCTAAAAATTCTTAGCAGTTCTAACGAGTACAATAAAGCTTTCTTCTCTTTCTGATTACACATTTTTAACATTTTTTTTAGTGAATAGGAGGTTAAATAGTGAGTATGGAGGGAAAATATACAGGGCGTTTCAGGTATGCGGTCATTAATTTCTAATGGTCATTTTTCATAAAAAAAATATGAAAAAAAGTTCATATAAACAGGGTCTGGAAATCCCTCCTGAGGGCGCTGCGAGCCTCTTAAGGGGGCATCCAAAATTAACATTTTATTTAATACCTCAGAAACCCTTTGAACTACAGTGACTAGTTTTTGCACGTGATTTGATATCAATAAAGGGTCATTATCTGATGCTATCCACCAAGGGTAAATTCAATCAGTGGTGCACAAAATTGGAAAGGGGGGACTTACTTCTTCCCCCTAATTTTTTAATGTGAATTTTCTATGATTGTCTTGCTATAAATACACAAAAAAGATTATCTTCTTGTAATGCCGTACGACCAACCGGTTTCGAGAAATTTGAACTTAAAGGAATTTTTCCAGTCTTCTTGCGTAAACAGCCAGAATTTTTTCAATGAATTAATCTACTCCAGGCATTTTAGAATTCTGCTCCCAAATTCGTGCCCTTCGAAAAAAAAATTTTTATTGTGTTTATTTGGACGTCTTGAATAACGCTTGGTAGTTACGCCACGATACACCTGGAGGAGTTCGTGAAAACCGCGTCAGAAGGTCGCCGAAATCGCGGATTCGCGATTAACTCAGTTTTTAAGGCCCAAATGAGAACAACACCTGTTATAGAAGTTGTACATCTATAAACTCTCTACCTTAAAGATCCTATACATTTTTTTCGTACACCTAACCATTTTGGAGATACGACGCAGACTAAGTGAAAAATGCATTTAGTTCCACCAAACCGCAGTTTCATTCTGAGACATAGAAAGCAAGATTTCTATGTCTCAGAATGAAAATTAAATATTGCTGTGATCTTTATTCTCTACCAGAATGTCTTATACATTCTAAGGAGGTAAGAAATTTAATCTTTCGGAATAAAAGCAAACTTAAGGGTACAAAAGCAGTAACTAAAGAAGACCTCATGGCCACACGCTTTAAGATTCTGTTGAAAGCTGGTGAAATTTTTGGGAAAACTAATGTCTGGAGCGATGAAGGCCAAATTAAAGTAAAATATAATAGGAAAATCAGTAAATTAAAAACTTTCAATGATATAGAAATGTTAAAATCTTCTGGTATAGAAGCAATGTAATGTATATATTTGTGAAATGAAACTTGCAATGAGCTAATCTCTCAGTCTCTACATATATTGAACACACACATTTTTGTCCTACCATAAGTAATTTAGTTTTAATAGTTTTTTAGTTGTTAAGTTTTTTTTCCTTCATTTTCTTGTTCTCTTGTAAAAAAAACATGATTAAAATTAAGGATAATAATGTTAAAATCGTGCATCTAAATATTCGTTCTTTATTAGGAAAATTAGATAGTTTAAGAATTTTTGTTACTGAGAATAATTGTGATATCTTAGCTCTTAGCGAAACATGGCTTGATTCGGATATTGGCTCAGGTGCAGTTCACATAGACGGGTATAATTTTATAAGACAAGACAGAAGGTCTCGAGGAGGAGGTGTTGCATTTTATATTTCAAAAAAATTTAAATTTGAGATAATTGAAATGTCAAATAATATTGAACAGCTGTGGACGACCGTTCAAATAAACTCGGCTCACAAAATAATATGCGGTGTAGTTTATCGCCCACCAAACTTTAACTATGTAAATTTCTTAGATGAATTAGAGACATCCATTCTTACATGCCTGTCGCTAAGTGATAATATTTTTTGTTTGGGATATTTAAATATTGATATTTCAAAGCCACACACCCACTCGACTAGTCTTTTATACTCTCTTATAAATGATCTAGACTTATCACAACTCAGAGGTCAAGGAGTCAACTACTCGGCCACTGACTCTAGGAGAAAAGCTAAGGGGAAATGGCCATCCTCTATGAAGCTTCTCTCAAGATCGTCCGTGCGCGGCTCAATGTCGCATCCTGCCCGAGGTGACCCTGTGTTCGGCTAAACACGGCGGATCTAAGGTAAGTCGATAAAATCCTCCAAGCCAAGGTGTACGCAACCCGTGCCGAAGGCTAAATGGCACCGGGGTGAAAGGTGTCATTAACGGGGCCTCTGGAAAACTGGGCAATCTTCCGGAGTATTTTGCCATACCACAGCAATGCAGTGTGGCGGACCAACAGTCCCCTGCTACTCGTGGGAACCATATGGTGAAAACGATTAACAAAAATAAACCCATGGAGACTCCACAAGCACGTCTGATCCCGTCAGATCAGGAAAGGGAGCTGTTAAAGCCGGTTCCTGAGTCCGAAGGAGAGGACAATTCAGGGGAAGAGGAATCCAAAGCTTTGGACAACCTCTCCTCTGAAAGAGAACGGCTAAGGGGGGCTGCAACAAAGCTTCTTAGCCATTCACTCAAAAGCGGAATACCGTATGAAACCGCCTTGCAGTCAGTGTTTGAACGACGTGACACCAACCGGCCACCGAAGAGGGTTCAACAAACTTTCTCTGAGCGAGCTGAAACGGTAAAACGTCTACAGTCCGACGGCAGTTCACATGGCCAAGGATAAAGAATCCCTGCGAAAGTGAAACTGTCAAACCCTTTTTTAAGGTAGTCGCAGAAGGAATCAACCTGAAGTCTATGCACATCAGGTGCCTACAGGCGAACTTACAACATGCCAAGGCCGCCACATACGTCCTTGGCAGAAGATTCAAGGAAGAGAAGATTGACATTGCCCTTATCCAGGAACCTTGGACAACCAATACAGGCCGAGTAAACAGCCTAGGAAACACTTCTGGCAAGATAGTATCAGTCGGAAAGACCCAGAGCCTGTATCTTGATCAGAAATAACATTGATTATTTTGTACTCTCAGGTTACTGCACCCAGGATGTTGTAGCCATCCGTTTATCGCTACCGGTGGGGGAAAGAAAAATGGACATAATAGCCTGTTCTGCATACTTCCCAGGAGACGGGGGTGCTGATCAATCTCCTCCACTTGCGGTTAGGTCGTACAATAATAATGTAATAATTTTGAACAGCTACAATCAATATTTTGGCAGTTTGTAACAACAACAATAAACTATTTTAAATAAATTCATTATGCACATCTGCAGCTTTCTCTTTGTACGCCACTGACGGCTTTATATAAACAAATAACATATACAAATAATAATAATAATAATAATAATAATAATAATAAACCAATCGATAGAAAACATGGTCTTTATTTTTTATATCTTGTAGAATTTCGATTTATTGGTCCGTTTTAGAGGTATAGCCAAACATGTGTGTGTAGTTGTTGGAAGGCTCCTCACCCTTTTTTTTTGCTGTGGGGCCTTAAAAAAAAAAGAAAATATCAAAAAGCAAATGGAGGGTCTTATGCAAAATTTTATACTCTATCGAATGGTGCTAAGATCATTCCTCTAGCTCCTACCATTTTTGAGAAAAAAATATATATATAGGCAGATACAGGTAGCTCCTTTGAGGGGGGAGCAGGCATGATTTCTCGGGGTGGGTCTGTTCAAAAATCTACTTATTTTGACTAGTTCTATTCATGGTTAAAAGGATTTGCTATTACTCAAAGGTAGAAATATCAAAACACCTAATTCACTAAGAAATAACTCGTGTTTTGATTATAATGACCTTTTGAGTAGGACATTTTTTGACGGCTTTGAGATTTTGAAACATCAGTATATAATCATTAATTTTATATCAAATTCAGCTTGTAACAACGAAACCCCCACGGAAGTCACAATAAGCGTATTAATGCACTCTACTAAAGAGAGGTACTAGATTTAACAATCAGCTCAAGCTTTGTGAGCAACAAGATTACTGATTGGAAGGTATCTTCTGAACCTTTCGTGTTCAGATCATAGACACATTCTTTTTAACATAGAAACTGGGCCAAGACCTGTGGTGACGTACAGGGATCCTAGGTTTACCAACTGGAGTGGGTACAAACAATCCCTCCAGTCACACCTTCAATCCACTCTCACCACAATCAGGAATCGTGATGAAATAGAAATTGCGGCAGAACAGACCCGGAGCGCAATCATTTCAGCATGCCACGAAAACTCTCCACTGAAATCGAAAAAAGCCAATAGAGGGGCATCTTGGTCGAACAAAAAACTAGATAAAATGAGAAAAGAAGTTCGACGCCTCTGTAATCGAACTAAAGATTCGGGCAACTGGGAACAATATTGATTTGCGCTAACCGACTATAATAAAGAAATCAGAAGAGCAAAAAGAGAATCTTGGAGGAAGTTTTGCGAGAGTATTACTGACTTACCTGGCAGCACTAGAATCCACAAGATCATTTCCAGAGAGCCGGCAAGGGAATTTGGTATAGTGAAACGTCCAGATGGCTCATTTGCTGAATCTGGAAAGGAAACCCTTGAGGTCCTTACACTGAACCACTTCCCAGGGAGTTCGATCCTGGATAACCAACAATCACCACCATCGGGAGGACGAATCAAACGACCTCACAAAGACGATTGGCTGGTGGCCAAAAAGGTTATCACAGCACCAGCAATTGAATGGGCAATCAAATCTTTCCAACCATTCAAATCGCCTGGTGAGGATGGCATTTTTCCAGCGCTGTTACAAAACGGAAATACTGCTACCATTCATCAGACTATACAGAGCTGGTCTGGTATGGAACTACATCCCATCCAGTTGGACAGCGGTTAAAGTGGTATGTATACCAAAAATGGGTCGGACAGAACCAGACCCCAAATTGCTAATCAGCCTGACATTATTTCTGTTGAAAGGCCTGGAAAAGGTTCTGGACGGACATATCAGAGGGAACATCCTGTGCACAATGTTCACCAGTATGCCTATCAACCAGGAAAGTCAACAGAACTAGCACTAAATAACCTAGTCGGGAAAATCATTCAATCTCTTGAGGAAAAAGAGATTGCGGTGGCGGCATTCCTCGGCGTTGAAGGAGCATTCAACAATGCACTGCTCAACTCCTTATATACAGCGGCGGCTGCTAGAGGGGTTGAGCTAACTATAACTGGCTGGATTCAAGCTATGCTTGAAAACAGAATCATAACGACTTCTCTACAGGGAGAGAAGGTCAGATTTAAGGCCGCAAGAGGGTGCCCACAAGACGGGGTTCTTTCCCCCCTTCTGTGGTCACTGCTTGTGGATGACCTGCTGGCCATTCTCTCTATGTGGGACTGGGAAGTCGAGGTTCAGGCGTATGCGGACAATCTAGTAATTATGGTTAGAGGAAAATCCGAAGAGGTACTCTTTAATACCCTTCAGGAGGTGCTAAATACAGTCCACATTTGGTGTGAGAGGGAGCAGATGACTGTGAACCCCCACAAAACTGTAATAGTACCCTTCACCAGAAAAAGGAAGCTGAACAATTTAGTGCCGCCTTCCTTAGCAGGTGAAACTATTCCATTTGCGGGGGAAGTGAAATATCTAGGTGTTACACTAGATAAATCACTCAACTGGAACTCCCATCTGTAAAAGGTAATCCACAAAGCACGACTCCTTGTGGACATGTCGCAGAATTTGTGGAAAGTCCTGGGGCATAGGTTCCCAACAAATATACTGGATATACGTTACGGTCATAAGACCAATGGTAGCGTATGCCTCTATAGTTTGGTGGTCGAAAGGGCTACAAACAAACGACCAAAGCCAAACTCTCTGGTCTACAGAGACAAGCATGCCTGGCGATAACCGGTGCGATAAGTACCACACCGTCAGCAGCTCTGGAAATCCTCCTGGATCTACCTCCTCTCCACATCTACTTGGAGAGAGAGGCCAGGTGGGCAACATACAGACTTCAACAAGCGGTAAATAATATGCCGCGGGCTAGCATTATGGAACGCGACAGGCTGTCAGATGACATGGAGTGTCATGACATCCTGAGAATGCCTTCAGATGTGATGCCTACCGTGACCAACTACGAACTGCCCTTTACCATCCTTTTTCCTGGAAGAGACGAATGGGATCGGAACAAAACTGACCTACAAGGAGCAGACATCTGTTGGTTTACAGACGACTCCAAAATTCCTGAAGGAGTTGGAGCTGGAGCATACAGTCACAACCCAAAGGTAAGAATCACTTCGAGCCTGGGTAACTATGCGACTGTCTTTCAGGCAGAAGTTCATGCCATTGAACTGTGTACAAGGAGGCTTGAGCAGATGCATCCTAGACGCAGATCAATAAAAATATTTTCAGACAGCCAAGCAGCTCTCAAAGCTCTTGGCTCGCATCGCTGCAATTCTAAATTGGTCTGGAACTGCCAAAAGGCTCTAGCCCGATTGGGCAGATACAACAAATTAACTCTGGTCTGGATACCGGGCCACTCTGGCATGGAGGGCAACGAAATAGCCGACTCCTTAGCCAGGAACGATGCGGTATCAAAATTTATCAGACCGGAACCAGTGCTTGGCATATCGGCAAG
The DNA here is from genome assembly GCA_936432065.2 of Rutpela maculata. Taxonomy (NCBI): domain Eukaryota; kingdom Metazoa; phylum Arthropoda; class Insecta; order Coleoptera; family Cerambycidae; genus Rutpela; species Rutpela maculata. The sequence continues at coordinate 53,087,455 of OW386287.2, read as the reverse complement.
CACTGCGAAAACAACCATCTTAGCCTGGACTGAGGGGAAGATCCTCCAGTACTGGCAAGAACTACCAGGATTAGGAAAAGGAGTTTATCACATACCCTTTGAAATCAAGAACTAAAAACCTATTAGAGCTCAACAGGTTACACCCAAGAACTCTAGTTGGCCTATACACTGGGCACTGCAGACTTAATCACCACCTACACAGACTCGGAATAGCGGACAACACTGAATTCCAACTGTGTTTGGAGGAAGATGAAACGGCAGCGCACGTTTTATGTACCTGTCCTGCTGCAGAAAGAACCAGGTTCTCACTTTTTGGCAAAGGGCAACTGCTGCCAGAAGACCTGGACAACCTCTCACCCAATAAGATAGTCGGCTTTATCAAAAAGCTGAACCTATTGGGTGGAATATAATTAGGAGTGAGTCACAATAGACCAGATGGTCGCGGTGGAGGATCTGTTACTAGCCCACTCACATATCAACCTAACCTAACCTAACCTAACCTAACCTATCACAACTTATAAATGTCCCTACAAGAACATTTGAAAATAACGTTTCCATAATAGATCTGATCCTGACCACAAATATCGACCTGGTAGTATTTTCTGGTGTTCAAAACTGCTCATTTTCTGATCACGATGGGATCTATGCAAATGTATCTCTTTCTAAACCGAAGTCTGTACTTCGCAGCTGTAGAATTTTTAAAAATATAAATTTGGATAATTTTCGGCAAACACTTGAGTTCAATAAACGTAGATCAAATTTACTACTAATAAACTATACTACTATACTACTATACTACTAATAAAAATATGTATTTAAAACCTATCACTTACCAATTCAGTATAGAAAAACATTTTGAGGTATCTGTAGCTGCAATGGAAATTGTAAACACCCAAACAAAATTAATAATGATTGTAGTGTATAGGACTCCAGATAGTGACTTGAAGTTGTTTCTAGAGAAATTGTATAACTTAATGAACAGTCTATATGGAAATGAGAATCTTTTTATAGTATGTGATGATATAAATATTAATTATCAAACTACACAAATTTTTAATTTATTCAACGAATTCAATTTAAAATTCCATATAGACCAGCCAACACGTATAACTAGTACTAGTCAAACTACAGTTGATGTAATTTTTTCAAACTTAATAGTTAGTAATGTCTCTGTTACTGATACCTATTTATCTGATCATACGTACCAGATGTGTAGATTTAAGATTTCTTCACAAATCAAATATTTACATAATATTTCGACATTTAAACGAGACCTATCAGAGAGCAATGGACCGCATTAGTGTGACGTCACATAATTATGCAACTTCTACATACTACTTTCATGACACATGGGTTGCCTGCCAAGCATACTAGAACTTGACCCTTAACACATATGTTTATAAGGCGACATTTTCGAGGATAGAAACATAGCGTAGAATTTTATTTTATTTCTCCCTTGGAAGAAATGTTTAAGAACTTTCAGTTACCATTTAGCATGCATAAGGTATAAGAAAATATACAAACGTATAAAGAATTACAAAAACTATATTATGAAACTAAAATAGAGTTTTTATAAATCAAACGTGGATATATACATTTTAACGTATTTCTTAAATGTGAAATAGGTATTAGAAGTCCTTAAATATTTATTAGACGGGAGAAATAAAATAAAATTCTAGGCTCTGTTTCTATCCTCGAAAATGTCGCCTTATAAACATATGCATTAAGGGTCAAAGTTCCTTGGCAGGCAACCCGTGTTTCATGACAGTAGTATATAGAGGTTGCCTAATTCATAACGTCACAACTAATTGAGTCCATTTATTTGATTGTTTTAAATAATCTACTAAAAAATGAGAAGTGGCAGAAAATGTACGACACCATAAATTTTACTGAGAAATTTACTTTATTTTATTCATCATTTTTGTTTCATTTTAATTCTGCTATAACTTATAAAAAAATTAAACCTAACGCACAAAAGAAACAATGGTTTAGTGATGAATTAAAACGGTTACATCACCTCTTGTGTGATCTGCACAAAATTAAGAAAAATTACCCAAATAATGAAGCCATTAGAAATAGGTATTTAAGACTAAAACAAATATATACTGAGGAAGTTAGACTCGCTAGGACTAATTACAATGATATGAGAATAAAAGACGCTCAAAACATAATGAAAGAAAGTTGGCCCATTATAAATGAGTCAAAAAATAATCCAAGGCAGACAATTATGGAAATTACTGTTGTTGATGAAATATTAACTAATAAGCAGGAAATATGTAATGGTTTTAATAGTTTTTTCTTAAATTTCCAGTGTCCTAAACCTGATTATGCTAAATTGATATTACAGGGCAATGTTATACATAATTTTTATCTTTTTCCTACCACTTCAGCAGAAGTTAAAGAACTATTGCTTAAAACAACGAGAAAATCAGCTGCTGGGATAGATGAGATAAGGGGCCAGGTACTAAGAGCTGTTGTTGATGAAATCTGTATTCCACTGTCTTACTTAGTAAATGAATCTTTTGCTTTTATTAAAAATCTCAAAATCTATACCTATATATAAAAACAAGGGATCGAGAATGGAGGCATGTAATTACAGAAATATTAGTGTACAGAATCAACTAGCAAAAGTCTTTAAGCTCTGTTTTAATAATAGATTAATAAACTATTTGGAATACCATAAATTGTTAAACTCAAATCAATACGGATTTAGGAAAAATAAATCAACAGTAACTGCTATTGAAAAATTATGTGATTATATTTATAATGCACTATACAATAAAGAACAACCAATAGCTTTATTTTTTTACCTTAGTAGAGCTTTTGACACAGTTGATCACGATTTGCTCTTGGAAAAACTTTTTAGATTGGGAATACGTGGACCAGCTCATCAGTGGATCAGCTCTAATCTGAATAACAGAAGGCAAACTGTTGTAATTGATTCGTGTAAATCAGATTTTAGGCAAGTGACAACTGGTGGGCCTCAGGGCTCTATTCTCGGCCCATTGCTCTTTTTAATATTTGTCAATGATATGCCTCATTCTTGCCTAACACCTAACGCAGCAATCTATGCTGACGATACAAACTTTTTAATTTCCAGCAGCTCGTTAGAGACCACAGTCACTAAAGCTAATACATCAGTAGATGAGTTTTCTAAATGGTGCTTATGCAGTGGTCTTGTGCTAAATGCTAGCAAAACAGTTTTTATGTCATTCCTGCCAAAGAACGTTGCCCATAACTCAAGTATATTAATTAAGGCTAAACATCAGTCAATTGTTCATACAGATAAGACAAAATTTCTGGGAGTAACTTTAGATAGTAAAATGACATGGGAAAGTCGCATTGAAAATATACTCAACAAACTAAACAAGTCTTGTTTTATCATTCGATACCAATTGGCATACTTTGGCTTAGTCCAATCTAGTCTGTCTTATGGTTTGATTTTTTGGGGCAATTCGTCTCACATTACCGAAGTGTCTATAGCCCAAAAGAAAATCATTCGTTGTATGGCTGGTCTATCTATGCAAGCACACTGTAAAGGGGCATTTATAGCCCTGTCCATCTTAACTGTACTGTCGCTTTATATTTTTTTAATTGTGACTAATATAAAAAGACAAGAAAGTTTGTTATTAAAAAATAGGGATATTCACAATTACCATACAAGCAGCCTTAACAAACTCCGGACCCCACTCTCTATATTAAGTGTGTGCCAAAATTCCCATATTTTCAAGGGAATCAGCTGTTTTAATAAATTCACCCGCCACTTTGGTCACTTTGACAATTTTAACTCTTTTAAAAATGCTTTGTTTAAGTACTTGGTTAGTAATTCTTTTTACTCTGTAGATGAGTATTACAATCGTATGTTTTATTATTATTATTTTATTTTATTTTATTATTACTTGTTGGTATTATTGTTATGTGTTATTGTTATTTTAATATGACTTATATTTTATTGTATTTTTTTCTGTACTGACTAGCCTCGTAAGTCATACTAAGTTATGACTTAATATGATGAATAAAGAACTTACTTACTTACTCATTCTGTAAAGTAAATTAAATCTTGTTTTTTCTGAGCTAATAAATAAAAAACCCTTTTTTTCCTCTTGTGCGGAGGGCCGTTGGGAAGCAATTTAAAACATGTTTAAGTGAACTTTTCTACTTATTTCTTCATGTAGAATTATTTTCCAAGTTTTTCAACAGCAATTTAGACACATCTTGTATATAAATTTGTTGAATTCAGTCCTCTTTTCTTTCTAGGGACTTTTTATATGAAAAACAACCAAAACCAAATCACGAGATAGTATCAACACAGAATTCTCTGGATGATCCTTCGATACCAAATCATATTGAGGCTAACGAGGTACCTATTCGCAAAGACTCTTGTAAAGACTGTTATGCTGTGAAATGTGCTAAACCAAAGATATTTTTTAAAGATGGTGTTAGGTCAGTGGATTTTGTATTGGTATGGGATGCATTCGAGGAGGAGGCGATTAAACCTGAGACAAAGGCAAAAAGAGATATTTTTGAAGCAAATTTGCGAAGGGAAGGTCTTGAAATTGAGATTGAACCTCAAGAACAAAATGGCCTAAATTTTATTAAGGTATAACTTTTGCAACGTATTGTGTGTTTTTAAGATTCAATATTATCTATATAAATAAATCTGTGAAGGTAGGTATATCTTTAATTACTTCCACATCCAGTGGAAGTATAGTAACGACAAAAAAATTTAAAAAAAATTTTATTGTTCAAATAGGCTTAGAATGTCACGAAACGTCGAGATTTTAAGTTTGAGCGAAAAAAAAAATTTCTGTCTGTCGGTCTGTCTGTAACTTTTTTGTGCGCACGTTTACATATGTACTTTAATGAGATCTAGAACTAGATTATATTTTCATCTTGTTCCGTCGAAGGGGTTGGGGGGTAAATTGGGGTAAATTTGGGGAAAATAGGTAAATCATGCAGGCAAGAGTCCATAAAATTGGTATTTAGTATATACAAGAGAAGCTGAGGTCTCAAAAGAAAATTTGGCATTATCCACCCCCAATACCACCCCCACACCATTATTAAAGGGGATGAAAAAAAAATGTAATTTAGGGTGTGTACAAGAACCAGAAACCTCAAAATGTTTTTTACTTCATCCACCACCACTACCACCCCCTATCATCACCCCCACCCCGCTACCGATGTGGGGTATCGTTTTATGGGTTCTTGGGGTAGAGGATTTCAAATATTATATTATTAAAGTTCCATAAACAATTATTTCCACATACAAAATTTTTTCATTGCGAGTGACAGATAAAAAATCTGGATGTGGAAGTAGTGATTCCTTGGGCAGCGGTTTTTTGTTTTATATAGAATTTTCGATATTTTAGGGTTCACTTAATGATGCCAAAGTCAGAAATGCATTTAGTTTTTGTTTGTCTGTCTGAATGTTTGTTGTAACTTGAGAACGGCTCAACATATTTTGATATCTGTAAATATCTTTCCAAGTTAGAGAATAGGCTACTTTAGATCGGAGTTAGTTGGAATATAGGGAATGATAGTGCATGGATAATTTGAAAACATTGAAAAATATTGTACTTTGTACCCGGATTCAAGGGTGGGCTGGCTAGGAAAACTTTTTTTATATATATACAGTGTGTCCCAGGATAGATGTAACAAGAGGTGTAATGGACAAAAAATTTTTGAATTTTGGAATGGTATTTGGGGATTGAGTCCTGCTTGTTGTAAAACTAAAGTATACCAAAAATGACTTGATTTGGTGTTCTACATGGTGTTTTATAAGCAAAGTTGTAAAAATCACCGCTAATAAAGTACCTTTGTTTTCCAAAATATGAAAAAATTCCAGTAAGAAAAGTTATTTAGAATGCAATTTTATACCTCTATACCAAATTTCAGGAATATAAAATTATTTTTTTGAAACTTCCCATTTTTTGCGAAGTAAGAGTTGAATTCATATTTAAAGTTGTGTAGGAGCAAATGTTAATCATCCACTGCTTTTCTCATAGCCTACTTTTAGCTTCTACATAACTTTAAATATTAATTCACAAAAAATAATTTCTATGCAGTTTTAATTGAATGGTTCAAAATAAAATACTAATTTATTGAAAAAATGGGAAGTTTCAAAAAAATAATTTTATATTCCTGAAATTTGGTATAGAGGTATAAAATTGCATTCTAAATAACTTTTCTTAGTGGAATTTTTTCATATTTTGAAAAATAAAGGTACTTTATTAGTGGTAATTTTTACAACTTTGCTTATAAAACACCCTGTAGAACACCAAATCAAGTCATTTTTGGTATACTTTAGTTTTACAACAAGCAGGACTCAATCCCCAAATACCATTCCAAAATTCCAACATTTTTGGTCCATTACACCTCTTGTTACATCTATCCTGGGACACACTGTACATATATAATTTGATGGCTTTGCAAAAATATTTTTATTCATTAAATTAATTTATTATTTTGATTTTGATAACTACTTGATCGTCCTTATTGCCTATTATTAGGAATTAATTATTATATTTATGGCACCTGTTCTATATTCTGTACCATACTGAATAATGTTGTGGACATCTTGCATCATCAGCTTTATGTACATATTTTTTACATGTTTTTTAATTATAGTCTGTTCAGAATTTTTGTATTTCCATTCTGATTTTAAAAATCAAGGCGGGTAGCCGAAGTTGAATATTTCTATAAAAATCTTGAATCATCAGCTTTATGTACATTTTACACTTGTTCTTTAATCATTATCTGTTCAGAGCCTTTGATTCTCTTCCCCATTTATATATTTTTACCACTGATGGGTATGCAGTTATGTGTCTCTGGTAGTAAGTTTGTGTGTTTTTGTCTGTCTTTTACTTTCTATCTTTGTAACAGATGCATAGATTTAGATTCAGTTTCCACCTCGGTTTCCACCATTCGATTCGAAATTCAAAAAACCGCAGTCCAAGGAATCACTATACTTCCACATCCAGATTTTCTATCCAAGTCTCTCACAATGAAAAAAAATCATAAAAACGAATTTTTTAAGTTATCCTGTATATTAAATATTTTATTACACAAATCGTACTTAAAAGATTTGTTTTCTATAGTAGTGGGGGTGGATGAATTAAAAAAAAATGTTGAGGACTTTGGTTCTTGTACACACATTAAACAACAATTTAATTTTTTTCACCCCTTTTAATAATGGTGTGGAGGTGGTAATGGAGGTGGCCAATGCCAACATTTTTTTGAGACCTTAGCTTCTCTTATATATACTAAATACCAATTTTATGAACTCCTATTTGCTTGATTCACCTATTTACCCCCATTTACCCCCCAATCCTTCAACGGAATAAGTTCAAAATATAATCTAGTTCCAGATCTCATTAAAATACATACGTGTACCAAATTTCAAGTCAATATCTTAAACGGTTCCAGAAAAAGACAGACAGACCATCGACAGACAGAATTTTTTTTTTGCTAAAATTTAAAATCTCGATGTTTCATGACATTTTAAGCCTTAAGCAATAAAAATTTTCTAATTTTTTTTTGTGTTACTATACTTCCATTGGATGTGGAAGTAAAATAATCCTACCAAGATGAAATTGAAAACGTACTTGTGCTTTACCACTTCAAATCGAATATGGAATAAAAAAATCACGACTAATATTTGCTCAACTTCTGCACGTGTCACATGAGATAGATTCCTACCATGTTCCATGCGACATTTTTTAATGTTTCAATGAACTCCTGTCCCCCCTGAAACACGCCACGTGTTTTATAGACTGTCGCTAAATTGTAGACATAAAATTCGTTGACCATGCTCGAATCCATTTTTTACTGTTCTATGGAATTATTTACTTTTTTTTTTTTAGTGGTTTGCTGAAAAATATGGGGATATATTTCATTATCCCTAGACAGTCAAATATTTAAAATTCTCTTACCATTCTCAGTTAGCAGATAAAATTAGGAATTTTTTTGCTGCTAAGATTAATATAAGCTATTGATTAATCTAATGGATTAAATTAAACATTTTTTTGGGGAATCTATTAATATTTGCTTCCCAGCGTTAATTAGTCACAGAAAAATTGAACTAATCCGAGAATTTTCGATATTGCGCGAAAAATAATAAATTTAGTAAAATGGATAAATTCATGTAAATTAATTCGGTTTCAAGGTTTCTCATACCCTGAACGTTGGGGTTGGGGTTGTCTTCAGAGGGCCTTCTCTAGTGGTATAAACAGGAACGTGGCACAAGCTGGCTGGGTACACTTATCAAAATTCTTAAGTAATAATTTACAAGAAAATGTTACAAAATGCGATTGAGAATATTAAAAATGTAATAAAGTACGGGAGCAAAGTTTATATGCAATTAAATGCTTTTTTTTGCTCGCTCTACCGAGAATACCTCAAAATTACATGCACAGTAAAGTTAGGTGAAATGTGAACAACTTAAAACATTTGCTGCGAAAATGAGATTGCATCTAAAAAGAATATACCAGCACACAAATAAAAAAAAGTCATGAACCTGAAACAAAACCTGTCAAAATGTGTGTATTTTTGTGCGCTGAATCCCAATCTGCCATCACATTTGACCTGTCATCGGAATTTTTTTCTACATTTGATGAAAGTCAAACGTTCTCACTTTTCAGGGGAAATTTTGACTTTCATCGAATGTAGAAAAAAATTGCGATGACAGGCCAAATCTCATGACAGATTTGGATTCAGTGCACAATAATATATACATTTTGACAGGTGTTGTTTCAGGTTCACTACATTTTTTTTTGTGTGCTGGTGATATTAATTATATATTGAAATCTATTATAACTAGAAAATAAAATAATTTAAATAAAAAAATAATAATAAAATTAAGTAATCAATGAAAACTGAACAAATGGTTTGAAACATTTTATTTCAGGGAAAAATTATGATATTGTTCTTAGCAATTAATTTTTCAGATTCATGCCCCAAAAGAAGTCCTAAGAAGATACAGTGAAATTCTAAAGCTAAGGATGCCCATGAAAGAGGTGAGATTTTTCTAATTTTCTGTGAGCCTTAAACTTTTATTTGACCTTATGTAACTTAAGGGAATCTAACACTTCTAGTTGGAACATAATAAATACCTTACTTTATTTTTGTTTAGGAATTGTGTAGATATCCAAGGGAGTCTCAACATTCTAACGTGTTAAATAATATTAGTCAGAAGGTATTTCAACTATTGATTGAGGGTTTTACTAACAAATGGGTGTAGTGTTGAGCCATTTTAAATTAACACTCCCAGTTTGCAGCTTTATTTTTTTTGTAGGAAATATTTTGCTTTATAAGTTTGATTTTAGTAATTACAATACATTTGTTTTAGATTCCTGCGCTTAGACAAGTATCAAATCAAACAAATTTTATAATAGAAGGCATAAATAATCAGTGGGATAAAATAAAATCCTGGATTTTTATAGACAAAGATACCTTTCCTGATAAAGGACATAGATTTACAGCAATTTACAGCCGTGATAGAGAATATCTGTGAGTAATTCTGATTGCAGTATTAAACTGGTATTCACAATTTGTTTGTTGTAGGTTTGATGTTGATTCACCATGTTTTTTCACACCAGCTATTCATTCTCGAATTGTCCAATTCATCCTAGATAGGAAAAGATTTAGTACTAATAATAAAAATGATTTTGCTTTTGGTCTTGAAAGACTTTTAGTTGAAAATGCCTATGTTGCTGGATATCCCCTGCATGATGTAAGTCCAACATTAAAAATAATCTTAACCAGTTAATTCTAGTTCTTAATGTTTTAAAGCTGTTTAACATAGCCAGTACAATTTATGATGGGACCAAATTGATTCCAACGTGCTCGTTATTTTTGAATGGCAGTGCCTATTAGGTACTCTAATGTACCTACACATTCTATTAGAAAATTTAATGGAGATGGAAATACCTAGACTGGCAGGGTGGTATGTAGTTATGGACGGAGCCAAGATTTCTAACTTGAGACTTGCATACCACCTTAGTTGTAGCAAGCGAGGATGAACTTCCCAAGTAACAATTTAAATTCCTTCCTTTTGGGTTTATTTAGGTTTTATCAGTGCTTTATAATGACCACCTCATAAACCAGTGATTTATGCCAGATATAACAAACGTCAAATGCACTTAAAGATAGTCTTGTCTTAAAGAAAGTTTTAAAAAGGCTTTCAAGAATTTACATTAAAACTAAATTATCTTGCAGTCTTTATTGGTTTATTACTAACTTATCATGGTATTTGTCAAGCCTTCAATAAAACTCTCTAGTTGTTAAGTCCAACTTAGGAGGATCGAGTTTTATTGAAGAATTTAGGAAATTTTAAGGTTTTATAATCGCTTTATAAAATTATCTTGGGGTAGTTGTTAATGCTGGCCTATAAATCTAATAATCTCTGAGATCACTAAGTTTCGAGTCGAACCTTCATAAATACAATTTATTAGAGTTTTAATGAAATGGGCAAAAACCTATAAGTCAGGCTTAACCATAAAAGGATTTAGTTTTTCTTTATCCAGGCTAGAGTTTTAAAATAGGTAGTTTTAAAGCTGTATTAAGAAATATTCGTTGGCATTTCGTGTATTTGTGGATGCTGTGTGTATGTGGATGAATGAACACAACACACATAGTAGACAACCCCAAAATTCAAAGGCAACATTGTCTGGAAGAGGACAGGCAATATCCATTACCGACCGACATTGCGACATGGCAAGAGGTTCTATCAATAACTTTCTACAAATATGGCAAAATCTTAAAACTGAACCGAATTTTTAGGTTAGGTTTTACAGGCGCCGTAAACCCTATAGATCCTAAAGTGGTTGCGTTAATTACTTAAAGGGTTTAGAATAGGTTTTAAAATAGCCTAGAAGTTTTAAAAAATATTTTAAAACCAATGAGACTTAAAATATATTTCTACAGCAGGGATTCCCAACAAGATTTTTTCAAGGACCCCTCATCGGTCGCTATACTGACAAGGACCTCTTAAAAGCTTAAATTCTTCTTAAAATGAAGATTATGTAGAATCTACCACTGCAAGTCAAGTAAAATATAAAACAATTGAATATCTCAGTGACATTTCGCGGACTCCCAAGACATTGTCCGCGGACCCCTAGGGGTCCGCGGACCACCTGTTGGGAATCCCTGTTCTACAGGAACAAATCGGCGTACTTAAAGAGCAATAGGAAATATAATAAACACAACTAGTATTGTTTATGCTTACAGCCGCCATTATTTCTAGCAACCAAGCAATGTATAGGGGTCAGTCATATTGGGGACGTTGCAAGTTTTGGTTTTGTGAAGGTTTAAAGTCACCGAAAAGAAAAATTAGTTATCCATATATTTTTTTTAATTTGTGTTTTTAGAGGGCACGCGAATTTTTAAAAATTATCTAACCTATGTATACTTAGTTTCGTTGAAGGTTTTAGGTCACTGTGAGGACTCCCAATACTTTATTAGTAAATACTCTCTCTCAGTATGCGCCATATGTTCATTTTATAACTATGCATGGTGGCCCATATATTGTGTGGAAGATATGGGTGTGACAATAGATTTATTTGCTTTTATATTTACTTCATTAAATATAAAACGTTTTCTCACTGCATTGGTGCGTGCCTTTTAAATTTTAATATAGTGCTTATCCTAAACCAAATATAGTTTTATAATACTCTTCAAATATTCTACGAGTAAAGATTTAGATGATTCATTAAATCTTGAAAGCTTTAATAGTAGTTTTAAAAAGAGGCATGTGGGTCTTTCTCTAGGTGGGCCCCTGTACTCTTATAAGGGTTTTAAATCAGTTTTATAGAGTCCTTCCAGACCATTTATATTTATAAGAAGTCTTAGAAATAAGCTTTCAGAATATCTTATAAAATATATTAAATCTAAAATTGTTACTTGGGTTATACACCTGTTATATAACCTTCGAACAATAAGCTTGGAGTATAACTTAAGTTTAAACTACAACGAAATGAAGATTGTAGACCGACCGGATGAAAACCACCCAAATAAGCTAGCCAATAGACAATTTTGGTTTCTTAAATCTCTACAAGGGTGCTATAAAACTATTTATAAAATATCTTGAAAAGAAAGTCATTTTGCTGAGACAACCTCCTTAACACCATCATAAAGCAGTTTCTAGACTAAAGGGCCCTCTCTTATGAAGGTTGTTAAGACCTTTTTTTTTTTTTTTTAAATTCTGTCATAAAACTCCTTAGAGTGACTTAGGGCCCCTCTTGAAAACCTCGTCTGGGCTATTTTAAATCTTTATCAAAACTTATTTTAAAGCCAGATGGACTTTTTTTATGATCTTCCTGCATTTCTAGAAAACACATAAAAGGCTATCTTAAAACTGTTCTTTAAAACCCTTATAAGTCGATATCGGGAGTGAAAAGTTATAAAATGTTCATAAAGAAATGCAAATAATTTTAATATTACATTTATTATTTCTAAACTGATTTAAGCAAACACTGAACCAATACAGAGTTAAATGAACTTGAAACTTATAAAAGTAGAGTGGTACACAGTACATAGATACCTTATCTCTTTTTATAACACCGATTTAAAAAAGCCCAAAAAAACATCAATCTGACAAAAAATTTCAAACCAATGGCAGTTTATCGTTAAAACTACAAAAAATAGGCTCAAAAAGACAAAATTGACACAGACGCGTTAATCAGCAAATAAAAAAAATAGGCTACTTGTCGGTTCCTAGGGGCATTTTTAGTCGGTTTTTCTGATTGTATCTTAATTTGTCAAAGAAAAATTGAAAATTGTTAATATTTACAATTGTAAAATGCACCTTTAATACTTTTATAACAAGAAAATATGGCCGGCCAATTAAATAAAACCTAATTGTCATTCACAGTCCTCCCATTAAACTATATATTCTAGTAATGGTAATGGCTTAGAGCATGTTTTTTCTAGATGAAATCCATTTAGTCTTTTTGTATATTTTCACAAATAATTCCTTCCTTACACGAGTGCAAATACACTTAGCAAAGATCACATATCATAAGGCTATACTAAAATCGTAATAAAACCTTTGGGATTTAAGAGAGCCGCCGCCAAGACGAATCCGCCAGAGAACTTAAAACTTACCTATAAATTTTCGTCTCCTACTAATAATTTTCTCAGCTCTAGTGCTGCAGCGAAGTACATTCATTTAGAATTTTTAGCTAAAAGGTCTGTAGTGCCCAAAATACAAAACCAAAAGGTGTCACATTTAAAATTACATTGGGCGAGTTTTCTGGCGGGTCATTTGAATTTCTGAAGAATTGTGTAGGTCAAGAGAAATGAAATATTGAAATAAAATAGAGGTACTTAGTTAATAACATTTAAATTTTGTTAAATAATAGCAAAACAATAAAAACTAACACCTTTTTATAACATATTATTTTCTTTGGATATTTTTGTTTGGTGCTTTCAGAAACTAGAAGTGTTTAATTGTAAAGTAATATCACACAGTTATATTAACAAAAAGAACATTTTAACCTTTTCATTTCACATATTAATCACAAATGCCATTTTAAAAAGATTAAGTGAAATTTTTTCAGTTTCGTGTTCTTCGTCTAGTAGCAAATGTTTTTTTTTATTTTGAAACTCAACAGGTTGCCTCTTTCACTCTCATCACATAAAGTAAATATATATGTCCAGAGAAACTCGAGATTTTATTTTATTTTTTTTCAAATAAACAAATGCATCAGAAAGGCAGCATCACACAGCTCTCTGCTTTTTGGCAATTCTTTTAACATATGGCCACTCTTTTATATTTTCATCCACATTTCCAGAAAAGACATAATTACAAATCGTGAAATGCTTCTAACACATTTGTTGCCATGAATTGAGTTTTTAGAAAGTGTGTTATGGAATTAAGATTTGTCTTTTAGATTTATACATGCCTTTTTTCTTTATAACGGTTTCATCAAAATATTTGTCAAGGATGTTCTAAGTACTAATAGCCATTGAAAACGTCTTGTTTTAAAAATAACTTGAAATGTATTTACTGCATACTTGTTAAACTATAAAGAATAATTTAAAGCCTTTTTAAATCTTAATAGAATTTAAGAAGATAATAAAACCATTTAGCTTTATGGAAAGTTTTATATAGATATGATAAATCCCTTACAAATACAAATAATCCTAGCAATAAATCACCTTTATAATTACGCTTTACAGAAAGTTTTAAAACTTATAAGAGCAAATTTTGAAGCCTAAAAAAGATCTTAATGACAACATCAATACAGCAATAGACTATTTTATAATCCTGACAAAACTTTCTTAAAACCTCGTGAAGACCAAGTGGGTTTTAAATTGTTTATTGGCTAAGAATAGGTGATTGCGAGCTAGTACACAAGATGATCTATTTTATAGCCCTTGTGGACAATACTGACAACTGCGAATATGAAATTCAATGAAGAATACATATCATGGGCTAATTGGCATAGGTGAAGCGGCCCAGAATATGTCTTTCCATCAGCGACCCACATCTAAAGGTCTAAAATATAAATAGCAGCGCCATTTCTCTTGCAATGCTGCCGGCCCACCGGGTATTTGCGCGGTGTCCCGCCGGCCTAATCCGCCACTGATACAAATGGCAAGATTTGCAACTTGCCAGTTGGGCAAAATTTGACATGACAAAAATTTCACGAAATGCACATACTTGCTAAAGACCTAATATTCTCCATCTTTCTTTATGCCTTTGAGACATGGACCGTTAAGGAAGCAAATAGACTATGTATTGATGCTTTCGAGATGTAGGTCTGGAGACGTTTGTTACGAATTTCCTGCACAGCCCACCATACCAATACCTTGCTTCTCCAAGAAATACGTGCCCCAAAGTAATTCACCAGCATCGTATTCTCCCGAATCTTCTCATTTTTTGGCCACAGAACGGTTTCTAGTTCAAGAAAAATCAGACGGCAATGGCACTCTCCTAAACAGTGGGCACCAAGAAGCTGGTGGCTGTGGCAAGGTTGTGCCCCTAACAGGCGACATATGGCATGATGCTGTCATACTTACCAAACAGCAAAGAGAGGCCAACTAAAATTATTCATGAATCACAAAATGTCTGCCAAGACGTGAATAAGAAGTATTGATATTATCAATGTGTAAAATTGCTAAGTCGTGGTTTCTCTGTCTGTAATTCTATTGTGCTGGTATGGGTAATTTTTAATACAATCATTAATTTCACTTGTTAAAATCAGACTTGGGAATAAAACTGTATTATTTTTATTGTTTCTGTAGCTATTTAACATCAAATTTAAGAATGCATTTGGTTAAATTTCAAAAAAAAATTAGAATAATTTCTCATACCTACAGAAATGCTATCATTTATATTTCGGCAGAATTTTTGTACTCATTCTGTGAGAGTACCAGTCTTGCACTTAATAATATAAAAGTAGATTTATTACTTTTTACTAGCAAGAAACAGCATATTAGTTAAAACTGATATCCGCACTGTGGAACAAAATAATATAGTTGAATTCCTTGGAGTTTATATGGATTCTCTTTTAAATTGGGGAACTCATGTCGACTTTGTGAATAATAAGTTATCTGCGCACTGCTTCGTCATTTGGCAACTGCGCTCTTTTGTTAACGTACGTATTTTAAAAATGTACTGTTTTGCTCACGTCCAGTCTTATTTAAATTATTGTATTATCTTCTGGGGCAACTGTTCTCGATTTCATGAAGTGTTTACGTTTAAAAAAACAACAATGTACATACAGTGTCCTTCAGACCCCCTCGTCACTCGTGTTATTCAGAGAATTAGGAATTTTAACCGCTCCATCTCTATACATCTTAAGCTGTGTAACCCATATAAAAGAAAATTTTAATCATTTCAATAGCAGAAATTACACTAGTCATAATTGAAGACCTAAGTGGATAAAGGTGTTATGTCGCATTTTAAAAAAAAAATTACTTTATGCAATTTTTGAACACCCCCGATATAGATTTAACACCCAATAAACGGTGAATTCTAAATTTGTAATATTTTATAGAAACTTTTTAATTATAAAGGCGCCATGTCATACATACAACCAGTAATTTTAGTGGATGTACACAGTTTTGGACAGAAAAATCTAGTTTCATAACAGCTTGATATTGTTCTTTAATGTTAGTGTAAACAAAAGAACATAACCCAAAATTATCTATTTTATGAGGTATTATTAATTTGAATCGAAGACAAAATAAATAAGTTCCAACTCAAAACCGTTTTGTTTAATTTACTCAAAACTTTAAAAGTGTGACATAACACCTTTATCCACTTAGGTCTTCAATTATAATTTGAACATACCAGCTCACACCTTATCCATCGTTGCAAAAGATCCTAAATTCATGTCTAAAATTATTCAACAAGTTAACCATCCATATTAAAAAAATAAATGTTATTCATCTTTTCAAAGGAGAAGTAAATTCACTGTTACTCACCTTATTCGTTTTATTCAGTCGATTCAGTTCATTACTTAGGCACTGATCTTATTGACTGAACGAAAAATATTTTTTACTCTAGTTTCCTTTTCTCTGTTTGGAAAGTTTATATCTTGATGCCCTATGCTTTGTTAGTTTGCATTGTTTGTTTTTTACGTAATTTTTGTAATTGATTTATATATATTTTGTTTTTGTATTTACATTGATATATGTGCATTTTAAACAGATTGATTATATTTCCTATGGTTGTTACGTCTATTATTATTGTTATAAATCATGTTTAATTTGCAGGGTGAATTGAGAGTTGCTGGTTCTACGAGAAATTTACTGTATACAGAATGGGCAGCTATCCGTAAATGGTATAGGTACCAGCCGCTTGACTATGTTAAAGAATATTTTGGAGTTAAAATTGCGCTGTATTTTGCTTGGTTAGGTTTTTACACTCATATGTTGATCCCTGCAGCATTTGTTGGATTAGCCTGTTTCATTTACTCCTGTGTAACACTTTATGATAATGAGCCAAGGTAATTTTTAGAAATATAATTTAAACAATATATTTCAATTTTGCTTACTGCATGAAATATCTTTACTGTGTAGCAGATTTATGGTTAATTTATTGGTGAACTGCTTTTTGACTTAGCTTTTTTACATTTCAAATGCTTTTTTCTTATTCTGTATTCTATATAGTTCACCGTGATAAGATATATTCTTGTTATTGGTGTTACAAACTTCAGATTTAATGTCTGAAACTAGTCGACCAATCTGGATGAAATGAATTTTGCATGATATTAGAGAACTCAAAACTTGTAGCTTATTACTAAGAAGGCGAATCTCAATTTGTCATTTTAAAGACTAGACAGCCAAAGGAAGAATGAGCTCCAACTATAAATCTTATTATCTTCTTTTGCATTACAAAAGCTTTCCCTAGGTGGCTTGATGAACCCCAAAAAGCAGACCATGCTGGAGAGTTGATGATTACACAAGTCTGTAATATGTTCTCAAAATATCACTTGAGATTTTTTTCTCTAAGTGTTCTAATTAAGTAAGAGACTACTAAACTTTGAGCAGATTTATTATTTATATATACCTCCCATGTAAGTTTATAATAGATATCTTTTCCAAGAAATTTGATTTCTTGAACAAACCTTGTATAGATTTGCTGTAAAGTTCAATCAACATGCTCTTGTCACAGGTAACATTTCTTGATAGTAATTTCATGTAAACATTAGCATTAGCATTAACATTAGGGTTCAACATTAGCCTATGGTCTGTACACCAGTTTGCAATTTCTTGTGATGCAGTATTACAGTTTTGAACAATAGTATTAAGATTTTTCTGATGCAAAAGAAGATTTGTATCATTTGCATAAAGTATACTTTTATTAGAAGTAATGCGTGTATACCTGTATACCATTGAATATAAAATAATGGACCTAAAATAGATCCTTGTGGCATATATAGTTCACTATTTTTTGCATCTCTGACTGAGCTTTTCCAACATTAATAGTTACAGTCCCATTACGTAAATATGAAGCAGACCAGTCGTATCCAACTCCACATACTCCGATAACATATAGTCTATGCTGGTGATCAACAGACTCAAAATGTGACTTAAATCGTAAAATAAGACAATTATGTGTTTTACTTGTTGAGAATCTTTTACATATTGTGTATAAGAGATAACAAATAGCTATGTTAGTAGACCTTCCAGTTCTAAAACCGTGTTGAGCAGCTCTTGTTAAATTATACTTTTTAACAAAATTTGTGAGTTGATTAGCATAATATGCTGACTTAATGATTTTTGTAATCTGACGTAAGAAACTTATTGAACTAGAATTAGTGATACTCTCTCTTAAACCTTTATTTTGGAAACTTTTAACCGAGTCTAGATATATACCTGTTCTGAACGATTCATTTATCAGATGTGGCAAGGGCTACGATATAAGATATATTACTCTTGCCATGAATATCGTCAACCTCCACTGCAAGCTTTGATTTGGTAGTAATGGTTTTTATTTAACGTTTTGATTTCTCAGAATATATGGCTAGTATTTATATAAATCCAGTTCACATTATAATTAATTGTAGAAATTCATTTTAATCCCGAATCATAAAATTTATTAGACATTAGACATCTCTCTTTTGAATATGTTTATTGAATAATTTTAGAAAACATCTTGTTTTCTAAAGTTTCTCAATAGTTTGGGCAAATAAATGCAGGTGTTTTTTTTTATAACCTTGCTTTCTCTTATTAATGTAGTGAGGATATATGCAATCAAAAAATAGAGGAAAAAATGTGCCCACTCTGTGACGTTTGGTGTGATTATTGGGATATTAAGGAATCGTGTGCTCACGCTCGAATCACATATCTCTTTGACAATGCTACCACAGTGTTTTTTGCTATATTTATGTCTGTGTGGGGTAAGTGTTTTGTTCGTTGTGTTATTTTGATTTAGTTTTGATACAATGCCAAGAATGTGCTTTTTTTATTTAATATATGTGTAGTCAGAATATACATTTTTTTCTTATATATTACTCAAGTAGCACAAGGAGTTGTATTTTGGTCATTATCATGTTACAGCAGCTAAAAAGGATGGCTATTTGGTTATAGCGGCTGTTATTAAAACTGAATTATTACGTTTTGAAAACGTACTGGTGACGAAAATGGAGAATCATATGTTGGTCATCAAAACGCAACTGGAGCCAAATGGCCATAACGCATGTGCAACTCATTTGGCTCCCTTTTTGATTTTTGTGGCTGCTTTATTATGAAATTGCTCTTATGGCTTCACTTTTAGGTATAAAATAAAACAAGAACTCTGTTATGACCATCTTTTGGCTTTAGGCAGGTATTGTTAGATAAAATGGACGTACATCATACAGTTTATTCATCTTTATACTCATAAAAACAAAGGGACCTCCAGAAATTTCGAAATTAAATTAATTTGAAATATATACTTACAAACATTGTAGTTTCAAGAAGCAGGTTATTAAAACTTATTAAAACATCGAATTAGTAAATCAAAATGTCATTTTATAGGTATAATTAATAAAGTATTGAAAATAAACGTAATGGCCGTCGTTCGGGTTCTTCTTGATTGATAGAAAATTTGGCGGCAAGTTGTCATAATTGGATGAGTGCCGATAAACTTTATTTCGCTTTTACTGAGCATTTCAGATGCCGCCATTTTATTCAATGCCAATAATTATATAAATTGTCTTAAAAGTTAATATTACTTTATAGAAGATATTCAAGGTAAATGTAACTTTTAAGTCAGTTTCAATTAGTGGGGAGTAGTAAAAATAACTTCAAAGCCCCTATGTTCAACTTTGAAGTTCCAGAAAATTTCTCAACAACGTACCGGGGGCTTAAAATTGCACACTTGAAGTTATCGTTACTTTGAAGTGGTCCTTTGGTAAAGCTGTGCAGTCGGCATTACTACCAATTTTCACTTTGCAGTTGAGGATGCTTCAAAGTAATGCAGAGTACTATCCGCGACATTGCAGATTCTCCAGCAGTTACTTGAAAGTGTTATAACTATACAATGCCTAAATTCAGTAGAATCTACATAATTGTCACTACAAATGCATACCACAAAGTGAATATTACCCTGAAGTCGCAAAATTAGTAAC
Organism: Rutpela maculata; assembly: GCA_936432065.2. Lineage (NCBI taxonomy): Eukaryota > Metazoa > Arthropoda > Insecta > Coleoptera > Cerambycidae > Rutpela > Rutpela maculata. The sequence continues at coordinate 53,067,392 of OW386287.2, read as the reverse complement.
AGTTATGTCATTCCCACTATATTAAAGTTCCGATGCCTCAGATGCCAGTTCCCATCACTTTGGATGCTGCTTGGGTAACTAATATAGTCATGTTTAAGTTATTTTCTTAATAATAGTTTGAATATCAACACTCTATTAAGAGGATAATCTGTGCTAAGACAAATCATATTTTCATTGATATATATGAAAAAGGTTTATACGGGTGGGCGTGCCCCTTTGACCAATGAAATATGCCGTCTACGTAAACAGGAGGAGATTAACAAAATTGTGTAATATAAGAGAAATACTTCAAATATATTTCTGTCGTACAGAGTCGAATTTCGCGTTGGGTGCACAAGAATTTTTATTTAAAGTAATTTGAGTAGGAAAACTGAATGCGGTTGTAGTGATTCCTTAGGCAGTGGTTTTTAATTAAAAGAAAAATTATCTGTAGATACATAATGTAAATGTACAGTGTACAGGATGTCCTAGTTAACGCGTTATGTCCGATTTTCTCGGTAGTTTTTTCCGGGGAATCGATGCCGCTAAGAAACATATAATTAAACATCAAAGAAGAATTGATCGGATTATTTATGTTCTTAATTGACTATTAAAGGAATAAATTAAAAAAAGGCATGTAAATTTTAAATATCACCTCCGGTTTACATGACAATGGCGTTCTTTTTAATAATAATAATAATATATTTATTAACCTTTTCTGCCATACAATAGAATAGATAACGTAAGTCAGTAATTATATTGTATAAAAAATACATGAATGTATAAAAACAAAATATAGTAAAAAACAAACAAATGATAGCATAATACAAAACATTTGATAAAAAAAACAAAATATCAATACGCAAAATATACATACAAACATAAAAAGAAACATATAGTACAGGAAATCAGGAAATAGAATATTAATTACTTCCACATCCAGTGGAAGTATAGTAACAAAAAATTTTTGAAAATTTTTATTGTTCAAATAGGCTTAGACTGTCACGAAAAGTCGCCATTTTAAGTTTCAGCGTAAAAAAATGTCTGTCTGTCTGTCGGTCTAACTTTTTTGTGCGCACGATTACTCTGGAACCGTTTAAGATATTGACTTGAAATTTGGTACACGTATGTACTTTAACGGGATCTGGAACTAAATTATATTTTCATCTTATTCCATCGAAGGATTGGGGTGTAAATTGAGGTGAATGGGGAGGTAAACAGGTAAATCAAGCAGGTAAGAGTTCGTAAAATTGGTATTTAGTATATATGAGAACCTAAGGTCTCAAAAAAATTTTTGACATTAGCTACCCCCATTACGACCCCTACCCCTAACCCCCATTTTTTAAGGGGACGAAAAAAAAGTGTGATTTAGTGTATGTACAAGAACCAAAAACTTCAAAATATTTTTTTACTTCATAGGCCAAGAATTTTTATTGAAAAATTACCAAAAATCCTTGCTATGTTGGGGTGATTTCTATTACGAATAACTGGCAAAATAAGGATACATATATTACTTCCACATCCAGTGGTAGTATAGTAACGACAAAAAATTTTTTTAAAATTTTTATTGTTTAAATAGGCTTAGAATGTCATGAAACGTGTCGAGATTTTAAGTTTGAGCGAAAAAAAATTTCTGTCTGTCGGTCTGTAACTTTTTTTTTGTGCACACGTTTACTCTGGAACCGTTTGAGATATTGACTTGAAATTTGGTACGCATATGTACTTTAATGAAATCTAGAACTAGATTATATTTTCATCTTGTTCCGCCGAAGGATTGGGGGGTAAATTGGGGTAAATAGGTAAATCAAGCAGGTAAGAGTTCATAAAATTTGTATTTACTATATACAAGAGAAGCTAAGGTCTCAAAAAAAATTTTGGCATTAGCCATCCCCATTACCACCCCCACCCCCACCCCATTATTAAAGAGGATGGAAAAAAATTTTGATTTAACGTGTGCACAAGAACCAGAAACCTCAAAATATTTTTTTACCTTATCCACCCCCACTACCACCCTCTATCAACACCCCCACCCCACTACCAATGTGGGGGTTTTTATGGGTTTTTGAGGTAGACGATTTCAAATATTATATTATTAAACAATTATTTCCACATACAACATTTTATCGTTGTGAGTGACTTGGATAGAAAATCTGGATGTGGAAGTAGTGATTCCTTGGTCAGCGGTTTTTTTTAATTGTTAAATTAGTGTACAATATCGATAATTCTATCATTTACAATTGAAATTAAAATTTTGTGGACATGCCTATTGAAAGTCGCATTTCGGAGATATGAACTTTACTTTGCTTTTTTTTAAAGGAACACTCCATATATGTACCATTTGAAACGCCATAAAAAAAGCTTTGTATTTATAATATAATACATGGTGCTTATCTTAAACAAATTTTGTCTAATTTACTATAAATTTACAATTTATCAAATTAGCCATGGAAAACAAAAGTATGTAAATTAAAATAAACAATATGTTAGTTCTGTCTAATTTCACTTTATTTTAAATAAAATGGAGAATTTCAATAATTGATACAGTGTGTTTCACTTGAAATGGTAACACCCCAATAACTTTTTTATTTTTTTTTTCCGATTTGAATCACATTTTACTTAAGTATAGAACAAATTAGTATCTACTTATGACCAGAAAAACATTCGCCTCCTACGGTACCAAAGCCACCTGCGGTACCAAAATATGTGGAGAAAATCGGAAAACCATATTAGGCATTTTTTTATCGGAAAATTTTGTTAATAAAACTTGTTCAGAATTGCCCAAAATGGCCAAAATTTAAACAAAATTAAAAAATGAAAAACTTGAAACTTTAAAAATTTTGAAAATAATTATTTAAAAAAAAAACTGTAAATTGCTTTACAACTACCTGGCAGCTTGGGTTTAATTTCAAATAAAATTGTCATAGTACAGTTTTCTAAACGAAAAAACCCATTAAAATGATATTTTTGGACTTGGACATTATTTTAATAAAAATTTATATATTTTTTATTTTGATTAAATTCTGGACTTAAGGTTTCTGAACAATTCTGAACAAGTTTCATTGACAAAATTTACCAATAAAAATATGCCTAATATGATTTTTTGATTTTATCCGCATATTTTGGTAACGCAGGTGGCTTTGCATTTGTAGGCGGTGAATTTTTTTCTGGTCATAAGTAGATCCTAATTTGTTCTATACTTAAGTAAAATTTGATTCAAATCAGAAAAACAAATTAAAAAGTGAAATACACTGTATATATTTTTCGGACTACCATGACTTAATGTAAGAAAATATAAAACTTCATATCTACTATAGTTTTTAAGAAAAATACTGTGTCATATATCATTGAAATTGATTGATTTTTCTATGGCCTTTCAAATGGTGTAAAAATATATGGGGGTGTTCTATTTAAAAAAACCAAGGTAAAGCTCATATCTCCGAAATTCGACTTGTTTGAATTGATTTGCTGAAATGATGTTTGGAAAATACATGTGATATCTCATAACTTTTATTTTTGAACTTATTTACGTAACTCCAAAAATAAAGAAGTTAAATGAGGTTCTAACGTTTGCACAACCACCTTGACTATAATAAGGAACTTTAGTCTAGTTAATATAAAAAACACGTTCTCAAATAAATTAAACATGTTCTGATAGGACATATTAATAATACAATTTTTTTGTTTTTATGTCTTTGGTGTTTTTCAAAAAAATTGCCGCCCTTGGATTTTGCCTCTATAGGCCCCCCCCCCCCCGCCCTAAATCCGCCACTGACAGCGCTCCGTCAGAAACCCTAAAATACCTACATGCATGTTTGGAGCATGTTTGGAGCATATTTAATGTCCGATATATCAAAAAATATTACAACTAGATCTATCAATCTTTATATGTTTGAAATTAGGGATAAAGGATCTAAAAGAATATGTAAAAATATACAGGGTTTTCATTTAAAAAGCAACCTTCATTGTATACATATTTTTTTAAATGCAATTAAAAAACAATTGCTTGCATATGTCACGTGATATACGTGACATATGCAAGCAATTGTTTTTTAATTGCATTTAAAAAAATATGTATACAACCCTACAACTCTTATACAAAACTTTTTTTAATCTCCAATAATAACATAAATAAAGGGGGGTCAAAATATAGTTATAATACGCCCGCTGTCTTGGATTCCTAAATTTTTACCAAAAATTCGTAACCCGCATCCCCGAAAATCCCCAGATATCGATTTTCATTCGAATAGGACCACAGATGACGAAATTCGTCCGCCATCTTGGATTCCTAAATTTTGAACAAAAATTCGTAACCCGCATCCTTGACAACCCCGAGGTATCGATTTTCAGCCAAATAGGACCATAGATGACGAAATTCGTCCACCATCTTGGATTCCTAAATTTTGACCAAAAATTCGTAACCCGCATCCCCGACAACCCCGAGGTATCGATTTTCAGTCGAATAGGACCATAGATGACGAAATTCGTCCGCCATCTTGGAGTCTTAAATTTTGACCAAAAATTCGTAACCCGTATCCCCGAAAACCCCCAGATATCGATTTTCAGTCGAATAGGACTATAGATCGCGAAATTCGTCCGCCATCTTGGAGTCCTAAATTTTGATCAAAAATTCATAACCCGCCATCCCGGAAAACCCCCAGATATCGATTTTCAGTCGAATAGGTCCATAGATGACGAAATTCGTCCGCCATCTTGGATTCCTAAATTTTGACCAAAAATTCGTAAACCGCATCCCCGAAAACCCCCAGATATCGATTTTCAGTCGAATAGGACCATAGATGACGAAATTCGTCCGCCATCTTGGATTCCTATAAATATCTTAGCAGTATGAGATTCCTCGGAAAACCTACGTCAGACTGGATTTTGAACCATAAACTTATCTCAGAAACTACCGTGAAAACCGAGCATAGCCCGTTGACTGGGACACCCTGTACATTTTGCTTGGTAATAATTTCGAATAAAAACTATATAACTATAATAATAACTAAAAACCGAATTCAAATTTTCATAATAAAATTTGTAGGAGTGTTTATACAAAACGGTCCTCTCTATTTGGCACCTTTTATTTATGTATTAACATTTTCAAGAATTTTATCTATTAAGTCATTCCTGTAAGATAAAATAATTTATAAATAAATTTAAGATTACAATTACCAGAACTGCTAAATGCTTCCCTGGCAAGCATTCATTCGCGTCTGGTCTCCATGACAACAAGTTCCTCCCTAAAGTCTGAGAGCGTGTAAAGCTATGCGAATGCCGAGGCGAGTGCCATCTATTGACGGCAAAATTGGAAACTATTTATTGAATCTATGTTTGAAAATTAAGAGGTTATATTTTATCCACGTAATTAATTAAGGACTATCTAGGGCGTCACGTTTTCGTTTTTTGTAAATTCCAATTTTTCGACGTCAATTTTTTCGTTGATCACGTGTTTTTGATTAAAACAAAAAATTAAAAACGTGACGAACTAGAATATATATTTTAATACATACGTACAAAATTTGAAGTTTCTATCTTCAAAAATAAGCCGAATAATTCGTTTCTTCATTTCACTGACCGCAAATTATACTCTTAATAACAAAAACCGTGTCAACATATTCTAGCCATTTTTATAGCTAGAATGGCAGTATTAGGACTTAACATTGTTGCTATTTAATTACTTGCTCATGACATCTTGAAAATGACTTTATAACCAAACCAGCATGGCGATATTATGGCTACTAGTAATGACCAGTATAGTAGCTAAAAAGAGATCATCATGACTATTTCCTTTTTATATTTTACGCTAAACCTCGACTAAAATAAGATGACCAAAATATAACTAAACAAAAGCCGTTGAAACGTTTTAGTTGCTGCATTTTGGTTATCTCAGCTGAATAGCATATTTGTGCTACTTGGGATATGCATTATGTGATGTATAAATCAGGGTTGCCAGATATGAATTATATGAATTCCTCAATGTTATATTTCTCGCAATTTGTATTAAAATGAGTCACTGTATGTTGCCCACCTGGCCTTTCTCTCCAGGTAGATGTAGCGAGGGGGTAGGTCCAGGAGAATTTCCAGAGCACAGTACCACATTATCTGCACTGTCATATTGCATCAATTTAGGTGGTAGTTTGAACTCACTAGAACGCAAGTTTAAGTATAGTTCGGCCAAAAAAAAAATTAAGTAAAAACTATCATAGTAGCAAAGGATATTGTGAAAGGGCTAGTGGGTAAGGCAGGTGGTCGAAAAATGTGCTGATAAAGGAGCCAAAGCCGATAAAAGCGACTGACAAATGCAGAATGTATACTTTTTGGAAAACAGGGAAAACCTGGACAAGTTAAGGAATTAGATTTGAATTCTGGAAACTTGAAAAAAGTCAGGGAATTTATGAATTTATGAGGCAAGTTAGGGAAAATTAATTGAAAAGACTTACATCAAAAGTATAAATTTATAAGAAAGCCACCTACTATCTTGCTTCCTGCCCCAACCAGCATGTAAACGTAGTTTGAAACTGTGCAAACTAGTTATTATTTTTTTTGTGGCACTGTGGAACTAAGTAGTTCAATAAGCCAGATAAAACTAGTTATTATTTGTTGAAAAAGTGGCTTATATTGTCGTGTTCATTACAAGTAGTAATTCTACTTGTGTTTTGGAAATTTATTCTTTTAATAAAATATACTTCTTAAAAAAATTTTAGTATAGGAAAGTTCGTTTGTTATACAGTGGGTGACAAAAATCCCCTTTTATTTTTTTAATGTGTTATTTTTGAGCAGTCAAATTTACATGGTTTATTTAATATTCTTTTCAGAGGAATACAGCAATGTTAGTGTTAAAAATGGCGTATTGGCGCCATCTTGAAGGCAAGCGTGTAGATTATTTTTTAAATTGCACCTTTTTCAAATATAATTAAAATTTGAAAATGTTATATTCATCTAATTTAAAATGCAGACCGAATATAACTTTCTTTTTTGGGGGAATTTTAACTAAGTACACATTTTTGTACAAACTGTGTTTAGGAAAAGTAACTAACAAAAGTGGCATGCACTAAATTTAAGTTAAAATTAGACAGGTAAATTAGACTTTTCAGATGTTTAAATTGATGAGGAGAGTCTGATGAGGAAAGGTAGCGGTATTTTCAGTCCGTTTTGTAGCAGCTCTAAAAAAATGCCACCCTCATCAGGCGATTAGAGTGGTTGAAAGGCGTTAATAGTCAATCGCTGATGCTGTGATAACATTTTTAGCCACCAACCAGTCATTTTTGTGAGGTCGTTTGAATCGTCTTCCCGATTGTGATTCAGTCTAAGAAGTTCGAGAGTTTCCTTTCCAGTTTCAGCATCTGGTTGTTTTACCATACCAAATTCACTTGCCAACTCTCTGGAAATGATCTTGTGAATTCTAATACTGACAGGTAAATCAGCAGTACTCTCACAGAACTTCTTCCAAGATTTCCTTTTTACTTTCCGACTTCTTTATTATAGTCTGTTAACATAAATCTATATTGTTCCCAGTTGCCCGAAACTTTAACTCGATTAATGAGCCGTCGAACTTCTTTTCTCATCTTATCTAATTTTTTTGTTCCACCATAGTGCCTCTCTATTCTCTTTTTTAGACTTTAGTGGAGAGTTTTCGTGATATGTTGAAATAATTGCACTTCAGGTCTGTTCTGCTGCTATTTCTCTTTCATCATGATTTCCTGATTATGGTGAGACCAGACTGTAGGAGTGACTGAAGGAATTGTTTGTATTCTCTCCAACCTGTACAGTTAGGATCCCATTATGTCACCACAAGTCCTAGTCTGACTTCCGTATTAAATAGAATATGTCTGATCTGAACATGAAGGCTCAGAGGATACCCCCCATCGGTTATCTTATCGCTTACAAAAGTTTTGCTGATTATCAAATCTAGTACCTCTCTCCTATTTCTAGTGATAAAGGTTGGTTCAGTGTTCAGTCCCAATATTATTTACAATTATCTTTTCACCTGACATGTAGTCAAAAAGCAGCTCACTTCTTTGGTTAATGTTTGTGGTGCCCCATGCTATGTAGTGGGAATTTGCATCACATCCAATAACAAGGTGAATGTTGTTCCTCTTACTGTAGGAGATAGTGACCTAACTGCAGGTGAAGGAGGTTGATCAGAGCCCCTCTGTCTACTGGGAAGTATGCAGAACAGACTATTAAGAGGGAAATGAGAATAGCCGTAGGTACTTCGGGTAAATTGTTAGCATTTCACCAAACCAAAGTTCGTATTTCACCTCTGAATCTAAATATTGACTGAGCCAAGGGAATACCCTAATACCTGCGAACCTTAAGAATTTTTACTGGCAGCTTTGTAACTGTTGTAGCATTTCGAAGGAGAAGGTATGTATCTAGTTACTGTTTTAGCTACACTGTTTTTGGAAATGTGGAAACGGTACTCGGCAGAAATAACACATCGATGGGACTTGACAGGTTTCGATGTTCAAGAAGAACATCCCAGACCTCAATATCTAGCCCGCCTTGCCCATGTAAAAAGAAAGCAAGTTAACATCGTAACAAATACAATGGAACCACATGTGCCTTTTTGGAAACTTCGTGTTCCGATGACTATTTTAAGTTTTTCAGTAGTTCTTTTATTGGTAAGTGTATTAGTCAATATCTAATTGAATTAAATGTGTATTCTGTGTATACCTTTCTTTCATTTTATAATTTTTAGGTAACACTAGCTTTGGCTACAGTGGTGGCAGTGGTCCTTTATAGGATGTCTGTTTTGGTTTCTTTAAAGGCTATGAGTTCGTCCTCGCCCATACCATTAGATAATAGTTCAGCAATGTTATTCACAACTTGCTCGGCAGCTTGTATAAACTTAGTTTTTATCCTAATATTTAATTATGTAAGTGGTCCACACCTTAACATTTCTAGAAGTGACATTGGAATTTTTTTTAGATATACACATTTGTAGCGGAATATCTTACAGAATTTGAATTATTAAGAACGCAAACTGAGTTCGACGATTCACTGACATTAAAAATTTATTTGCTGCAATTTGTTAATTACTATGCCTCCATCTTTTACATTGCATTTTTCAAAGGAAAGTTTGTAGGGTATCCGAAAGAGTACAACAAAATTTTGGGACACTACCGACAGGAAGAGGTATATAAATTTCTTTTCATGTTGCCAAATAATATAATTATTTATATTTTAGTGTGGACCTGGAGGTTGCCTTATGGAACTCTGCATTCAGTTGGGTATCATTATGGTTGGCAAGCAAGCAATGAATACCGTTTTAGAAATGCTGTTTCCTTTGTTTTTTAAGTGGTTAAACACTCTCAAGGTTAAGACTGGTTTAAGTAAGGATGAATTATCGTGTAAAGGTCGTCAGCCACAGTGGGTAAAGGATTATAAATTGGTTGAATGGGGACCAAGAAGTTTGTTTCCTGAATACCTCGAAATGGGTAAGATAATATGTCTTTGGTTATATATAAAATGAGTTAATAGTAATGAGCCCACTGGAGTTCGAACCTCTGTTAATCAGGTGGAAGATTAAAAGTTTAACCATTTAACCAACTGAGCTACCGAGGTGGATGGCAGACTTTCAGAGTACACATTATAAATTGTTCACATCCATCTTCCTCGCCTTCTCCAAGTCCTCAGTTTTATTTTTCTTTCTGGGTCCATATTTTGCCACACTAGTATTTGGGGCGTCCTGCTCCTCATGGGTTTTCTTACAAATCCGTTGCACCGTCCGCATACAAATATCCAATGCATTTGAAGCACACACAAAAATTATGATAATAATACATTATAAACATCCATTGCCACATTTAATTTTACAATTCACCTCATAGACTGCTTGCAAAAGTAGAAGAGGACCTCCGTTAAGTTTCTCCCGATTGAAGTACTCAACTAATTTGACCACCATGCTCTGGCTAAGTCTTTTGCCGGGCATTTTAAGTTATTTTCTTTTCAAACAGTAAAACTAAAGCACTTACACCACAATTTACCTAATCACAGGAAACTTAAAATACCACAATAAGAAATACTAAAAACTTATAAAAAAAGGGAAATAGAAAATTTATAAATTTGACAAATGCGTCCACTGCACTCTACTGATCTGACAGAAATCTGAATGTTGGTTGCTGCTACTACTAGCGGTTGTATTATTCATTTGTAAAAGGCATCGTTACGCTTGCAACTTCTGTCATAGCTCCAGCAGACGTGACTCTTTTATTTATGTCCTATGCGCTTTGTATTTACAAAGATAGAAAAATGTCATGTCTTTGATAAGTTTATAAATTGATGACTTGAATGACAACATTCGTGATTTAAGTGTAATTATCTTGACATTTGAAACATACAAAAATTTATTTTGGTTAACATTCGATGCTGTTAAGAAGAGACAACGCCAATTACAAAGTTTCATCGGTAAAGCTAAAGCTGAAGTGGGGCGAAGGGTAGGCAGTGTGGCTATTATAGGGCATCTGCACGTGACGTCACAGCTAACCTCAAAAATATGTGTCTCTTAAAATTTAAGAGTATTAAGCAGCTGTTATTAAAATTTCTGCCTGGTTTCTGTATTTTCAACTAAAATCTAGTTCAGTGTTGTTCAGTATTCTCCGATTTCTCTTTTAATTTTAAGTTTAATTTAGTAAATTATTTAAATTAAATAAATTCCTTTTTCCTTTGCCATAAAATGGATTTAAATTAAATTTTTGTTCACTTGCCCGCGTGATTTACTCGGTTTCACAAAAACCTGCTGCTCGGCTATTGAGGAAATATACCGGAGTGGTACAAGAACAGTAGTTCGATTTTGATTGCGAACGCGCTACAACTGTAGCAAATTTTCTCTAATTTTCTCGAAATATCTTTATAATTGTACGCATCCTCGATTGTGTGTGATTTAACTCAAACGATAAACAATTGTTCGACTTGTGCAATAAAGTCTACAGTCCGCTGCGCTGCCGAATCCTGCCCGATAGACGACAAAACCAGGCTCCTGACATCCAGCCAATAAAGGTAGGAAACGTGCAACCGAGTACGAACAATTTAAGTTAATTCTCATAATTTTCTCTTATTCAAAATATTACATTGGTACCTTACGAGCCAAGGATTCTCTTATATTCTCTTATTTAATTTAAAGTTATTTTATGGCAACTATAATCTCTTATCACATTTAAAGAATTAAACCGCTTTTTGCGGCAGTTGTAAACCTACGCACCGATAATTCTTTTTGTTCGCATACCATTGCTCAGCTGATTGTGTATATTGCTCTGACTTTCATAAAATAATACGTTTATTTATTTCTCTAAAATTGAATTTTGTAGTTTATTTACTTAATTATTGTTCATTAATATTTTTTCTAATAATTAATATTTTCATTTAACCATACAACCTTTGCCATGGCTAGCGCTAATAAAATTAAGCAATATATTGCACTTCGCGATATGAACTACAATAAATTAAAAGAAATACAGGGTAAAGCAGAACTCGCGCGAGAGGACGAAAGACATCAATCCATTTTCAAAATATTTTTCAAACGATTTGATTCGGTCTATGAAGAGTTTCAGGTAAACCATAGTAATTTAATAGCGTTACTCGCCCTTCAGGAAGGAGCTGATTTAGCCGCTCAAGAAAAAATTAGGGCTTCTTTTGAAGATGATTGTGCTACAACACAAAGCATTCATATTGGCCTATTTGGGGATCCAAGTGATGTTAGAAAGGATGACTCAATAATATCTCAACGAAATATTAAATTGCCTAAAATAGAAGTACCAAAGTTCTTGGGTGACTATAAACATTTTAAAACTTTTATAGACGTATTTAACTCACTGGTTCATAATAATCCAGATCTCTCAAATATTGAAAAATTCACGCACTTAACTAACTCATTACAAGGTCCTCCTTTGACCCTTGTGCAATGTACACCTATGACCGCAGATAATTATAATATTGCATATGAAACTCTTGTCAAACGTTACGATAATAAACGTTTGATTGCGTCATCATATCTCCAAGAAATATTCAACGCTCCAAACTTAGTAGATAAACAAATGAACCCTTACTACCTAAGAAAACTCTTGGACATATTTACTGAAAATCTTGCTGCTCTGGCAAATATGAGGTTTCCTGTAGACAAGTGGGACTTTTTATTATTTTTTATGTTTCTCAAATGTTTGGACACAGACACTGTCACTCGTTTTGAAATGGAACAAAATTCAGATAACAATGTTATACCTACTTTTGAATCTCTAAAAACGTTTGTATTAAAACAATGTAACGCTCTCGAAGCCATCAACGCTTCATCTCAACCGAAAGGTAAAAGATCGGAAATAAATAAAATACAAACACGCTCTAATTTTAACTCAACAAAAAATCGCACCTCATCTTTTATGGTAAATTCTAATAAAATATCTTGTAGCCTCTGTAAATCCGAACATTTTATATATACTTGCCCTGCATTTAATAGCAAATTACCTAGAGAACGTTTTGATCTAATAAAACGAAAAAACTGGTGTGTAAATTGTTTAGGTACCAAGCATTCCTCTAAAAATTGCGCGTCTACCGGAGCTTGTCGTATTTGCAGACAGAGACATCATACTCTATTACATTTTGGGGACGAAGTTTCGTCCTCTGAATTAAAACCATCTTCAGAAACTCATAACTCAAATACAACTGATTTTTCAAACAATCAGATTGCGTTGAATGCTCCATCTACGTCACAATCTGCAAATGCTCTCATTGGTGTTGTGCCTAATACGACAGGTGTCCTTCTTGCTACAGCTCTTATTGAAATATTAGATACTCGTAACAATTATCAAACTATTCGTGTTTTGTTAGATTGCGGTTCACAAGCAAATTTTATCACTAAGAAATGTGTAAATAAATTAGGTTTATCTCGCTATAATTTGCCTGTAAATGTACGTGGAATTGGACAAACAGAAACTTTGACTAACTTAGGAGGAATCACGTGCACAATACGCCCCAAAGATAAAGTTCATCCTACCTTTACTATTGACGCTATTGTTTTGCCTAAAATATGTGCAGACATGCCCAACATACATATTAATCACTCATGGTCTCATATATCTAATTTAAAATTGGCTGATCCATTTTTTGATACACCCGGTAATATTGACATGTTATTAGGTGCTGATGTTTTTTCTCAGATTTTAGAAAAGGGTAACCTTTCAGGTAATAGTAACGAACCGACAGCCATTTCCACCATTTTTGGATGGATTTTAATGGGCTCGGTAAAATATACAAATCTACCTCAAATTAACACATTTTTCTGTTCCTCTGAAACATCGTCTCTAGAAAACACTCTTAAAAAATTTTGGGAACTGGAAGAAATTCCACCAGCTCCGAAATATTCTCTCGATGATCAAAGTTGTGAAAAAATTTACTCTGAAACATATACTCGAAATAATACAGGGCGTTATATAGTTTCTCTCCCATTTCGTGATTGTATTGTATCTTTCGGTGATACGCGCTCCTTAGCTTTACGTCGTTTTCTAGTTTTAGAACGCAGATTACTTAACAACCCCGAACTTTATAAAAATTATTCAGATTTTATGCGAGATTATCTTGACAGTAACCACATGTCACCTGTTAATAATGAACATATTAAAAATAAATACTATATCCCTCATCATTGCGTAATTAAACCTGAAAGTACTACCACAAAGTTAAGAGTTGTTTTCGATGCGTCGGCTAAAGTTCCAGGTTTTCCTTCTCTTAATGATTCTCTTTTAATTGGGCCTAAGCTTCAGCAAAACATTGTCACAATTTTACTTAATTTTCGTTTACATTCTCACGTTTTCATAGCCGATATTAAGCAAATGTATAGGCAGATTTTAGTTACCGCTGAATATAGAAATTTTCAACGCATTTTGTGGAGATTTTCTGCGGATGACCCTGTATGCGACTTTCAGTTAAATACAGTAAGTTTTGGGGTTTCTTCCGCACCTTATCTAGCCCTTCGTACCCTCATACAATTATCTCAAGATGAAGGTAAAGGTTTTCCCATGGCCTCCAAGGTTTTAACCTCAGATACTTATGTCGATGACATACTCACAGGGAGCAACTCCTTTGATAATGCACTCACCTTACAAGGTGAACTTATTAATTTATTACATAAGGGTGGCTTTGAATTAAGAAAATGGGCTAGTAACGACCCAAAGCTGTTATCTCATTTCCCTCCTTCTCATTTACAAAATCATTCACAGTCGTTTGATTATAAGGAAGATGACGTAATAAAAATTCTCGGCCTACAATGGCAACCCTCGTCTGATTCTTTTACTTATTCAGTAAAACCTCTAGAACGTACTTGTTCTAAACGTACGATCTTATCCGAACTCGCTCGTATATATGACCCACTAGGATTTTTATGTCCACTCACATTTTTTGCCAAACTTTTAATTCAACAGCTCTGGTTACTAGGTCTCTCATGGGATGCTATACCTCCAAACGATGTTATTTCTCGTTGGGAACAATATAAAACCGAGCTTTCACAATTTTCAAACTTTAGTTTACCTCGGCGTTTAATCACTAGTGAATTTAGCCACTGCGAGCTACACGGATTTTGTGATAGCTCCGAGAAAGGCTTTAGCAGTGTTATTTATATTCGTGTTTGCGGAAATAATGGTAATATTCAGACCTTTTTTGTTTGCGCTAAATCTAAAGTAGCACCACTAAAAAAAATATCTCTTCCGCGTTTAGAATTATGTGCTGCCGTCTTATTATCTGATTTATTTTCGTTCGTTTTAAACACATACCGCGAGAAAATTAAATTTGACAAATTGTATGCGTGGTCTGACTCGACTATAACTCTCTCCTGGATAAAATCAGAACCACATAAGTGGAAAACTTTTGTGGGCAACCGGGTCTCCCACATACAAGAAAAAACTTCCCCCTCTATTTGGCACCATGTGCCCTCAGCGGAAAATCCCGCAGACTGTGCATCTCGAGGTCTCTTACCCTCTGATTTAATAAACCATCCTCAATGGTGGACAGGCCCCTCATTTCTTTGTTCCTCGCCAAAAAAATGGCCCTCACATATTATTGAATATTCTTCTCCTGAAATAATTTCAGAGGAAGCAAGACTCACGCTTACCACATTTGTTTCTCTAGACGCGCTCGACTCTCTTCTCGATAAATACTCATCTCTCGCAAAAATAAAACGCATTGTAGCTTATATTTTACGTTTCATTTTTAATTCTAAAAATGATATAAAAAAAACTCAACATTTTACTAATTTTGAGCTGCACCAAGCCTTAATACTCTTAATTAAGCGTGTGCAGCACACCTCTTTTGCCCAAGAAATTTCTCATCTTCAAAGAAATATTCCCATCTCAAAATCTCTCAAAAAATTGAATCCTTTTATAGACACAGATGGTGTTCTCAGGGTCGGCGGTCGATTACATAATTCCAATCTACCTTATGATCAAAAACACCCCATTTTATTACCTCGGTGTAGTCGACTGACTGAACTTATAATAGAGGACACTCACACAACTCACTTGCACCCCGGAGTTCAAACACTTCAATTTCTCTTGACTCAAAACTTCTGGATATTATCTCCTAAACGGGCCATCCGTCGAGTAATATCTAATTGTCTTAAATGCTGGCGTCTCAACCCTAGACCTTGTCAACCACCTATGGGAAATTTACCACTACAACGCGTTTCTCAAGTGAAGGCCTTTTCGGTAGTGGGGGTTGATTATGGCGGTGGTTTCACTATTAAATTAGGCAAAACTAGGGGAGCTAAAACATACAAGGCGTACATATGTCTGTTTGTTTGTTTTACTACAAAGGCGTTGCATCTAGAACTTGCGTCTGATCTCTCTTCGGAAGCATTCTTAGCAGCGTTACGTCGTTTTATAGCTCGGCGCGGGAGATGCTCACACATATTCAGTGACTGTGGCACAAATTTTGTTGGCGCAAATAAGTATCTCTCACAAATTTTTGAAAATGTTGCCAAACAAGAGGCCATTAAATGGTCGTTTAACCCCCCTTCCTCACCCCATTTTGGAGGTCTATGGGAGGCGGGTATAAAGTCAGTAAAAACACATATATCGCGTGTCATAGGTGAACAAATACTTACTTACGAAGAATTTTATACTGTCTTAACTCAAATTGAAGCCGTACTGAACTCTCGTCCTCTCTCCCCGTTAAGTTCTGACCCTAACGATTTGACGGTACTCACACCAGGTCATTTTTTGACACTGGAACCTTTAACCGCATTACCAGACCCTGATCTCAGCAATGTAAAGATCAATCGGCTGACACGATGGCAATTGTTACAACGCCTTCACCAGGACTTTTGGACTCGCTGGCAGAAAGAATATTTACACACTCTGCAGCAGCGAGGCAAATGGACAGATCCATCAACTCCTGTCGCACCAGACACCATGGTACTCATAAAAAATGATATTTTACCGCCATTGCGTTGGAACTTAGGTCGTATTATTGACACATATCCTGGTAAAGATGGTGTAACACGAGTAGCATCAGTTAGAACCTCGCAGGGAATTTTCAAAAGGCCACTGGTAAAGCTTTGCCCCCTGCCTAACTTACACTCTATTTAAAAATATTTTTAAAGGTCGGCGGAATGTTCAGTATTCTCCGATTTCTCTTTTAATTTTAAGTTTAATTTAGTAAATTATTTAAATTAAATAAATTCCTTTTTCCTTTGCCATAAAATGGATTTAAATTAAATTTTTGTTCACTTGCCCGCGTGATTTACTCGGTTTCACAAAAACCTGCTGCTCGGCTATTGAGGAAATATACCGGAGTGGTACAAGAACAGTAGTTCGATTTTGATTGCGAACGCGCTACAACTGTAGCAAATTTTCTCTAATTTTCTCGAAATATCTTTATAATTGTACGCATCCTCGATTGTGTGTGATTTAACTCAAACGATAAACAATTGTTCGACTTGTGCAATAAAGTCTACAGTCCGCTGCGCTGCCGAATCCTGCCCGATAGACGACAAAACCAGGCTCCTGACATCCAGCCAATAAAGGTAGGAAACGTGCAACCGAGTACGAACAATTTAAGTTAATTCTCATAATTTTCTCTTATTCAAAATATTACAAGTGTAATGTTTATGAAGTTCTAAATACTTTGTCCTAATAAAATAGAACTCTTTTTGTAGGTTGGAAATCTAACCTGTAATTAGCAGTCTATTTTTATTAATCAACAATATTGAAAAATTATTTACGTGAATTTTTAAATATTTGCTTGGAGCCATTAGCTCCAAGCTAAAAATGCGTATACAAACATCAAAAATGAGAATAAACTTGAAAAACTTAAAATTTAAGGTTAAGTTGATAACATATGATGCCAGATGCCCTATTGTAGTGCTGTAGGTGCCACCACCTATTAAAAAGCCCTGTACTAAAAATCTTGAATTGGAAAAAGCAGTTTCTAGTCAAACGGCTGGCGTTATTAAACTAAAAAAATATATTCTTGTATGTAAATGAATACTACACTTCTATTGAAGAAAGTTTTTTGCTAAAATATGTTTATTACGAAGATCTCTCTTCACATTGGCTGATTGCCACCTGCTCCCCTCTGATTTGATCGACTTGCTCCCTCTTAATAATTATAATATCCTTTATTGCCAAAAAATCCCAATAGTGGACAAGAGCAACGTCAGTAACTTTACCTAAATTGACAGAAAAAGAAAAAGTTGAATTATTGCCATGTCTGTACAGTGGCATTTATGGTAAGAAATAAATATTATAGGTTATTACACATTAAGTTAATGGTGACGCTATTATAACAGAGATTTAATGAATAAATATATACATAATTAAAAAATTTGAGAAGTAGGTAGCAATTAGAAGTTAAATGTAATTAAAATACAACATTTACAATAATAAAACTACAGCAAAAGCATATCTGAGAAGCCATTTTGGAGGTATTCATTTAAATTATAGAGTATTTTTTTTATTAGCACTTTGAATGCATTCAAATTTAAGACTTTCACCTGGTCTGGTAGTATACTGAAAAATTTGACACCATAGTAGCCTGTGCCATCTATTAGTCTAAGAGCCAGACCCAAAACAATTCTCTGAATTTACTAAGCCTGGTTTTTTGCCAGTTGATTACAGTAGTTGTGTACACTAACATACTGCGGTCAGTCAAGCGAAATCGAGGTGTCTCATGTATGCCATCAAAGGTGTCATAATTACGTTGGTAATAAAATGAATTTACTAAGGCTGAAAATCGTTATGCAAATTAGATATTGAATATAAATAACAGTTATGTCAGTCAATCATTTGAACGTGGGAACGGAACTGAGGTTTGATATAGAAAAGATTGTTTTACATTGTTTCTATTTCTAGTGAGATGCTAGTGAGTCTGTGCGTGTAGAAAACATATTGTTTTGTTTCGTTTAATATAAAGTAGACAATCTAAGATATAAACACATGGTAGCATAAGAATTTTGAGATCGACAAAGTGTTTTTTGCAATCATCTCTAAATTTAAGTTGTGCAATGACTCTGATGCATTTGCATTGGAAACTGAAGATTTGTGCACTGCGAGGGGCATGTTCCCAATTAAATATCACGTAGGACATATTGGCATGAAACAATCCATAGTAGGCCATAATTAGTATTTTTTTCAGATACTGAATTGAACAGAGTACGAATAAAAAATATATTTTTGGTTAATTTTTGTGATAAGCTATGTATGATTTTCCCAGATCAGTACAGAGTTCAAGCCCACCCCTAGAAATTGAACATGATTAGGTTCATTGATAGTATTTGTGTCAGTGTTTCTTAAAGAAAATGTCATGGTTTGGATTTTGTTTTTATTCAAGTTTAGACTATTGACATGAAACCATTGCTTGATCATAGCTTGGGAAGTATTGGAATTTTCTGCCAAAGTATCTAACTGGTTATGACTATTCAAAACCGTAGTATCATCGGCGAATAGTATGATATTAGATATTTCATTGCATTTTGCTAAATTGTTGATATATATCAAAAATAGTATCGGACTTAGGACAGAACCTTGTGGTACTCCGTATTTCAGTAGCGATTTGTTAGAAATATAAATAAATAAATAAATAAGAAATTTATTATGTGCATATTAAAGACAAATACAGAGTGGATCCAGTTTGTTTTAAATATTTTAGAAACAGTTATAGAAGCAATATTTTTACTACACATAAAAGGTGAAAGTTCATCCATAAAGACAATTTACAACTTCACCCTTTGGCTTAAATATCATATGATAAAAGATATAAATAATACATATAAATAAACAAATAATAATATACACAAATTCAAAACAATAACTAAATGCAACTCACAGGTTTAAATTATATAATTCGCGTTTCGCATAATTTCTGAATTGATCAATTTTCATATTGAAACAATTGTTGGGAAGAGCATTGATAATTTTAGTTGCTATGTAAGTAAAGCTTGAATGAAACAAAGTTGTAGTATGCTGAGGAATATCTAGATCATCCCGATGTCTGGTTGTAATATCGTGTACATCAGATCTATATTTTAACTTATTGTACAAATATTTAGGCACTTTTTCAGTTACGATTTTAAATACGAAACATAACAAATGAATTTTTTGTCTTTCATCCATCCGTAGCCATTTGATTTCCTTTATGTGGTGACTTGTTGGCTCTCTTCTGGGTAGTTGTAAACAATATCTTATTCCTGCATTTTGTACTCTCTGGACTCTTTTTTTTGTTTTTTCTTTAAGGCACGGGTAATACACACAGTCACAATAATTAAACAATGATAGCACTAATGAGTCAACAAATAAAAGTTTAACATTTCTAGGAAGAATATTTTTATATTGATAGAAAGATTTTAGTCTCATAAAAGATACTTGAAATTTACTTTGCACATGTTGTTCGAAATTTAAGTTCTCATCCATTATTAGACCAAGATTCTTTACACTTGTTTTGTACTCTAGAGTTTTACCTTTTATTTTGACTTCACAGTTCAATTTTATTTCATTTAGAAAGTTTTTAGAGCCAAATGCAATCAATTGTGATTTTGTGGGGTTGACTTGAAGGCCGATATTGGTTATATAGTCCACAAGGTTATTGACGTCTCTGTTTATGACTTCAGTGGCCGCTTCTGTGTCTTCGTGCTTGAAACTATAAAGAAGTTGAAAATCATCGGCATACATATATATTTTGCAATGTTCTAAAATTTCAGAAGCATCAAAAGTGAAGATATTAAACAATAATGGTCCTAATATTGAGCCCTGAGGAACTCCTGTTTCAACAGCACATGGCTCTGAAAAAATATTAATATTCTGTTGTTGAATTCTGGTAATAACACTCCTTTCATTTAAGTAATCTGAAAACCATAGTAAACCATTTTCTCTAACACCATTAGAATGTAATTTAGCTAATAAAAGTTCAAAATTCACAGAGTCAAAGGCTTTTGACATGTCCATAAGTATTAAGATAGTTGCCATATTTTTATCTTTTGCTGAAATAATGTCATCTACAATACAAGATAGTGTTGTTGCAGTGCTAAAACCTTTTCTAAATCCAGACTGTCGGAGTGGAAATAAGTCGTACCTATTTAAATGGTCATATAATTGATTATACACTATTCGTTCCAAGATTTTTGATTCAACAGGTAAAATATTTATTGGGCGTAGATCCTTGATCTCTTTCACTGTATCTGTTTTTGGAATTGGCTGAATTATACTTGTTTTCCATTCTCTAGGTATTCTACCCATTTCTAGCGATATGTTTATTATATGAGTTAGGGGAAGCAAGCAATAAGGAAGAATCAGCTGTAGCATGTGTACTGATATCCCATCAATGCCAAATGATTTAGATTTAATTTTATACAATGCCTTCTTTATATCTTCTGCTTCAATTAATGTAAAACTAAAATTTGGTATGTCATCTTTTTCATTATAGTGATCTATTACATCTCTGCTTATTTGAGTTTTCGTCACACTTGTTTGAAAGAAGTTGCTAATAATTTGTGGATCATTTATATTCGGCGGTAACTCCAGATTTGCATATTTTCTTCTTATTCCAAGTTTTTGTACCTCTGACCATATGTCTGCATTTTTGTTTTGATGTTGTCCAAATCTGTGCCCATAATACGCAGCCTTTTCTCTATTTATTGCTTTTTTCACTTCTTTTCTAATCTCTTGATAATAAGTACGTGTTCCATCTGTTTGATTTTTGCAATATGTCTTCCTTGCTTTTTCTCTTTCTCTCATTAGGCATTTTATATTAAATGTAATCCAAGGTAAATTCTTTCTTGATCTTATTTTACTTGTTTTAAGAGGAGCATGCAGATCAAAAATGTTTACAATTTTTTCATTAAAGAGTTTTAACTTATTATCTACATCTTCTGTCATATAGATATCAGTCCAATTAATTTTTTCGGCATCTCTATAAAAATTATTGATGTCCATATTCCTATAATCTCTATATGTTTTCACTCTCTCCCTCTCTGTATCTCTCTCCATGTTTAATGTGCAGTAAATTAAATCATGATCACACCCCAAGTCTGACATGTCAATTGTTCCTGATTCTAAAGCCTTCGTTGTTATGTCTGTAATTATTAAGTCAATAAGAGTACCGGTTGTTTCAGTTGTTCTAGTCGGTTCCGTCACTAACTGGTTTAAATTAAATATCTGCAATAAGTTTGTAAAGTGTTGTGTGGCAGGTACATTTTTCAACATATCTATGTTAAAATCTCCTGTACATATACAGTTATCATAGCATATTATTTCACTAAACATCTCCTCAATTAGCTCCATTTTATAAATCGGTAACTCGTGTGGTATATAAATGGATCCAAAGGCAATTTTCTTCCTTTTTAGATTAATTTCGATCCAGACTTGTTCAATTTCCTCTTTCTCTATATTATTCAGTTCAATCAATTTAGTGTTTAAGTACTTTTTAGAATATATCGCCACACCTCCAGCGTGTTCTTTTCTATCTTGCCTGTAAATCTGATACCCTGGAATATTTATATCACAGTTTTTTATACATGGTTTTAACCATGTTTCGCTTACACCCATGAGATCAAAGTTAGATTGAAGTACATAATTTTTAAAGTCAAAAAATTTAGACATAAGAGATCTAATGTTTATGTGAGCTATGTTCATATTAGTATCTTGGTTACTATCACCAATATCGTTATCTATAAAAAATCGGTTTTGCTCTTCTTAATCTCTAAGTTTCTCAAATATGCTGGACACTCTTTACTCCATGTGTGATGATGGAAATCCACTCGCTTCATGTTAAGTTTTTCTACTGCATATTTGCAGTTTACACATATAGCTTCATTGTCCACAATGTCACACTCAAGAGTATGGTGTGACGCTCCACATTTGGCACACACTGTCTGCTTATTGCACTGTTTTGCAATATGGTTAAAGCCACAACATTTAAAACAAATTGGAACATCTACTGCATCATACACTGCACATTTATCCCAGCCAATATTGATTTTTCCACTTTTCAAAACTTTAACATAACTTTCGCCATCCATTTGTACATATGCAATAAAGCTTCTTTTATTTCTTTTACTTGGACCAACATGTGTTACTTTAATTTCTGATTTTTCTTTTGATAAGATATCTTCATTCTGTACATGCAATAATTCTTCTATTTCTTCTGGTACATTCGTTTCTGTAATTCCTACTATCTTTATCTTAGGAAGATGTTTTTTTGGCTCACTTATATGATACTTTTCACCCATTTTACTAGATGTTTCGGCTTTGAGTTTTTCTGCTGCTGATTTGCTTTTGCATTCAATTATCACCCCTCCATCACGAGAATTTTTCATGCACGAGACTGCTATTTTTTTAGGATCAAATGAATTCTTTACTACCTGTCTTGTTTCATCATTTTTTTGATTTGCATTTTTGGGTTTAATTACCACTACCGGATCAGCTTTCTTTTTCTTTGCCTTTTCTGAGTATGTTTCTACTATATCTTGAGTTTTTATTACTTTACTAATGTCACTTTTGATTTCATTATTTTTAATATTTATGGCCACTGAAAGGCTTTCAATAATTTTCCCCTGCGTTTCAATGATGCTTCCTTGTTTTTCAATTGTATTTTTCTGCATTTTAAACTCATTTTGGATATCATTTAATTTACAAATTACTTCTTCTAGCAGTTTGCTGGTAGAGTTATCCTTACTTATTCTTTCCTCAAACTTCTGTTTACATTCTGCACATAAAAATATAATCAATCGCTTTTTCAATGTGAAAGCTCTAACTTCAGAAGCAGTTAGGTTGGTACATTTTTGACATTGAGTTGTTTCACACCAATCACATGGTATTAATTCACTCTCCTTTTCTTTACAAGTATCACAATGAGTCATTGTAAAGAAACATTTACAGAATTACATTAAAATATTTAGAGTCCGGTCCTGTTTTATTTTAATCAATGGGTAAATAAAACACAAAAAATTGACTATCAAAGAAGTGGATTAACTGATAATTTTTTGCTAATGTCCATGTAATAAATTTCAGTTCAGCACTTTCAATTGTCCTTCATATATTGCATAAAATGCAGTCTTTGTGGAAACATTAATTAACACACCATTTAAGAAAACTTTGGTTTCACTATGAGACAAAAAACCTAATTTTTTAACGACTTTTAACCTTGTTAAAACTTGAAAAAACTGTAGACACACTTCCAGCATGTAGAACTCTAACTCTAGAATTTCTCATGTTATAGGAAACATATTGATCTCTGTCGGACAGGTATACTTTTTAAAACGAGGCAATAGGCGTTGGAATGGCTGTGACGTCACGTCATGTGTCGTACGGAGAACAACAAAACGGCAGCTATTGCATTCACATTGATATTGAGGTTGAAAATTGTAGTAGCGTGTTTAGGTATTTCTGTTTATTTTACTTTTCAAAAAACCCCAATAATGGAAGATGCTCAGAAAAATTCTTACAAATACTGTATAGAGTCAATGTAGCTTAATATGTCTTTTAAAATGCCAAATAAAATATTTATGCATGTACCCGAAGATAAGAATCGCGGCAAAGATTAAATAATATAATATATAAAGACGCGACACTACTAGCAATTCCATTCATAAATCTCAGTTGTGAAATTTGACCTCGAGTATTTAATTTGGAATCTTCGTTTGGCAACTCGGCTAAACTCGGCAATGTAGACCCAAACTGCTGCGGTGAAGGTCATCAAAACCAGTGTTGGCTCTAAGTGATGTGTAATCGAGTAAAAATTTTCAGGCATGTAACAAATAAATACAAATAATACTTTACATATTGTACAAGTAAACATGAACGAGATGACACAAGGCGATGAAACGTTAATAATATTTCATAATTTCATGGTTTTTATATTGTTTGGGAATGTCTAATTCAGTTTTTACAGTATAATACATCTACGTAGAAACCTTCTCTGGAACATCTGACAAAGATTCGGAAAAGCTAACCTGCTGACGCATGCGTAAAGAAACTACGGGAGATTTAATTCCTTTTAATTCGGAATATTGTCTCTCTCTCTCAAGAAATGAGCTTCTTTTTTCGAGTGTCGCGACTTTATATATTATATTATTTAGTCTTTGATCGCGGATTAAAGTGCAAACATATTTTTGTGCCTAATGGAAAATTAAACGGTTACACACTTATAAACACTACATCAAATTTTTACAAAAACTTCACAGATAAAATTCAGTCGTTCAGATTCTATCTTGAAAAGAAGGCCAATGTCAAACTCTCATAAATGACTGAGAATTTTAAGTTTTTAGGGAAAATGTAAATTTGTAAAAAAATGTTTGTAAAACAGATAAAAGGGCCAATTGTAACATAGACTGTATTAATAAGGTATGTTTCGTTTCTAGAAAGCCCAAAGTAGACTTTGGCCGTTTTATCATAATAACTTACACAAATAATAATAATAATAATAATAATATAATTTTCCATAAAAACTTTAAACCTCATTTCCTCAAATTGTAAATTTTTGACATTGCCCCTTTTAGCACCAAGCCACAGATTTATATTAACTAAATATAATAGAAATTTTATACCTATGTGATCCTAAATAACAAAAAATGTAAGTTCTGCACTCCATTTTGTTTTGTCTAAGGCACATTTTTATCTGCAAGTAGCAGTATACAATATACAAGCATAAGAAATCAATTTTTTTAACACTTGACACTACTTGAACGGTGAATTTTGTAATTTGAGAACAAAGCTTTAGTCATAAGCCTCAAATTTTTACAAATCTATTTTTTATTTTAGTTCTGCAATATGGATTTGTAACAATATTTGTGGCAGCTTTCCCATTAGCACCATTTTTTGCTCTTTTGAACAATGTGCTAGAAATGAGATTGGATGCACGGAAATTACTAACATTTTACAGAAGGCCAGTTTCTCAAAGAGTTAAAGACATCGGTGTTTGGTACAGAATTTTGGACTCCATAGGAAAACTTTCTGTTGTGACAAATGTGAGGTGTTTGATATTCATTTTCTTTTTAATTTGTTTGATTTTTTTCAGGGTTTTATTATAGCTTTTACATCGGAGTTTATTCCTAAGCTTGTTTATATTAGCCAGCATCACAACTTGACGAATTATTTAAATAATTCCTTATCTTATTTCAACACCTCGGATTTAAGTAATTCATCTAAACCGGAAAACTGGGATTCGGAAGTAGTGTGTAGGTAAGTGAGTTAAAACTATAAATTTGACCTTATTAAAAATTACAATCTTAAGAATGATTCAATTTTTAGATATCCTGATTATAGAGAACCTCCACTTAGTCCCAATGCATACCAAAGGACGTCCATGTATTGGCAGATCTTGGCTGCAAAGTTAGCATTTGTGGTTATTTTTGAAAATATTGTTGTCCTTGTTATGATTGTCGTCAAATGGTGTATCCCGGATATACCAGCTGAGCTTCGTGATCAGATAAGACGTGAAGTCTATATCACCAATGAAATAATTATTAAACAAGAGACGATAAGGGCGCAAGGTGGACATTTACGTAAGTATGCTATTAATATATATCAAAATAAAACGGTACAGATGTGAACCTAAATTCATTTTGCATATTTCTGTTTATCTTTTAGATTTGTCACCCAAGAAAATTGAGAAAATACGTAATATAAATGAAGCTCCTGCTAGCCCGGAGCAATGGGATCGGTTAATAAGTAAATCTTTATCTGGTAGTGAATTTGATTTACTAGTCCATCATAAAGATCACCACGACTCAGGGCCATCAGGATCAAAATCATCTCCCTCATCTCTTTAAGTTCCTATTTCGAAACTAGTGTTTTATGAATTATGAAGTGCAATAACGAAGTACTTACATATGATTTTATGTTCCTTTTTTCTTTAATTTCTACAACAAAACATACATAGATAAATCATGCCTGTGCTAAGTCTTTTTTTCCAGTTTTTGAGACTGACAGAGACTACTTATTCGTCGGTAGCATTAGAGGATGCCTTAAATCTAAAATGGTTTAGGTGACATTTTTATTGACTTTGTGATATTTAGTGGAAATATTAATGCCTATTCGCCTGAAGTATCTATGTGTGGTACTCTAAGTCTTAGAAAGTAATTAGTTTCATTAATTCGCCAAAAATTTTATGCTTTTATATATTTTTATTTATATTTATTGATAAGAAAATTGAAGGGAAAAGCTTATTTGTGATGTTAATATCTGTAACTCGTCTAGTTATTAAGTTTTTTTTATACATATATTTTATGAATCTCCTCGGTTGCAACGACTATATTGCTTGTTAATAACATTAATATATTAATTATATTGTACATGTCTCAGTGAAGATGGTAACTACCGGTGTCTGTATGAGATTTGAACTTAATTTTTAAAAAAGTCCTATCAAATAAGATGATTGCCTCGTGGTGTCTTTAGCTTTCAACTTTTATAAAGGAGTGTTATTTTCAAAACGATGACTCACCAACATAATTTTATAGTATCTGTTATATAACCAAATCAACCTATTCATTATTTGTTGTAGATCACGTATCAGTTTCCTGAGCCTTGCGTTCCTTAAAATTGATTATTTGTGCCAAATATCTTTAGGTCTAAACTTTAAATATACAAACTGTAAAGAGAAATAACACATTATAAGTTGCAGCTACCGTTATTGTAGTTTTCAAAAATTCGTATTTCTCTACCTAGTTCCAGCTCTGGATGATTTAAAAAGTGTGAAATAGCAGTTGTTGTAGAGAGACCAGTACGAAAACCAAATTGATTGTTACTGAACAGGTCATGCTTATCAAAGAATTTTGTAATTTTTTGTGCTACATATTTTTCAAACATTTTAGAGAAAGAACTTGGCATAGATATTAGTCGATAGTTCTCCACTTTTGAATTACAACCTGACTTAAATACGAGTTTTTTCTTGTCAGTATTCAATTTTTCTGGAAAATTTCCTTCACTTATAGTCGGGGAGCCCTCCCGATCCTTGGAGACAATATTTTTCATAAAGATTAAAGCCAGGAACAATTCCAGACATGTCCTAAAAAAACCTGGGTGTACTTTCAAAATGGCGGCTATATGTTAAAAAAACACTGGTGCAAATGTTGTTTTTGTCATTTAACACAAAAATTAAAAAGATGCAGAAAAACTTTTTCCTCAATTTTGTTTCTGTTCAATATTTGGATAGGAGTTGCCGTTTTCGAGATAAATGTCTGCAAATTATGCGCTATCCAATCTGAGATCAAATTTTCAGTATGACGCAGCCGAGGGGGCAACCGCTGTGGGGAAATAGCGCACAAATCGGAGGAATTAGGAAGGAATTGAAGGTATTTCGGAAGGAATTATTAGGTATTAAGTGAATTACAGGGGAATTTGGAGGAAATAAATATTATTACGAGGTATTAGAATGGAATTAAGAGGAAATAAGAGGTATTAGGAGGGAATTTAGAGCTTAAAAATATTGAAATGGAATGCTTATCTTGAAGAATTACATACCAATTCTTATATAAAGGACGTCAGTGTTGTAAAAACATTAGCGCCGAGATTAGAGCTAAAAATATCTAGTAAAGAAAAAATATTTAATTTAATTAAACTACCGATGATACTATGGACTTCTAGTTCAGTAATATAACGATTTATATCGGACAAAATTCATAAAGTTTTCAACATTGGTAGAAATGTTAAAGATAGCATAAGAATTATTAAACCGAAAAGTTCCCACCCCTAAATAGTGTGCTTCATCCCCTAGGACGCCGTTTCCACCCCCATTTTGAGGTTTTCTAGATTATCTCGGGAACGGTGCACTTTTTGATCAATTATTCCTTATAAAATTCTCTATAAAAAACGTATCTACACTTTTTTTCCTAAAATTAATAGTACCGTGGGAAATAAGGCGCACATATAAGGGTTGGTTCAGGTCAACACAATAAATTGTAATCTTTACTATAATCTCACCAAAATAACGCGATTTTTAAAGAAGCGAGAATATTGTATATTGTACGTTTCCACGCCACCCTAGAGGTAAAGTACTTGGCGTGTGGTGTCCCCTGTAGGCCGAATCCAGTAATTATCAAAAGGTTACCTACGTTAATTAATCTTCATCGTTTTCCATAGATTCGACATTCATGCATGCGTGTCCATGGTAATGGTAACACATTGTGGAGCAACATAAGCCTGCTCTTCTACAACTGCACCTGTTTTCGCACCAGTGTTATAACAGATTCGGGAGCCGGTTCTTTTGTTGTCATTTTTCCACCCCCAATCAGTAGCTTCTAGCGTAACGTTTTTTCATGTTTGAATTTGGTAAAAAAACGCGATATGAGTGTTGCCGAGCAGCAGCAGAAGTTGTTGGTAGTTTTGATAATATTACAGTATTGTTCGCTTTACCAACAAGTTTGTTAAAAGTCATGAATCTGTAATAAAGCTAGAACAAGTTGCTCTCCTACATTACAATTTCTCCATGACTAGTTTTTTCATTATTAAAACTTTGCACGATGTCTTGTAATACTTCAGTAGTATAACAGTTAAAATTGTAATATATTGGACAAAATTCATAAAGTTTCAAAAATTGAGTGCTTCATCCCCTAGAGGACGTCGTTTCCACCCCCATTTTGAGGTCTTCTAGATTATTTCTGGAACAGTGCATTTTTCCATAAAAAAACCTATATACAGAATTATTCCTTATAAAATTCTCTATTAAAAACTTCTCTAAACTTTTTTCCTAAAATTAATAGTACTTTGGTAAATAAGACGCAAATGTAATCAGCGCAGGTCATATAATTCGCTGAATATCCGTATGGCTATTTCCAAAGCTGTCTTTACGCGAAAAAAGTATAAATATCTATACATCACCATAATGTAAAAAATTTCAATTTCTCCCACTACTTCTCAGACGACCCAAGGTCACTGCATTATTTTAGAGCTTGCTGTAAACACTGTTACTGGGGGCTGCCAATGTGCAGGATTTTACGTAAAAACTGGGTATTTTAAACCCACTTTCGGGTAAAATCGAAACCGAAAGTCGGCCTTTTTGGTTCTTTACATTATATAATTGGAAATTATATCCCATATCACTACACCAAATTTGAAAAAAATCCATTGGCCCATTCAAAAGTTACAATAGTGTCCCTATCGGCTGAGCGACCCGGTATACAATATTCTCGCTTCATCAAAAATCGCGTTATTTTATAGAAGTGAGAGGAATTTATTACAATTTTAGGCGGAACCAACCCTTATGTGTGCGCCTTATTTCCCACGGTACTATTAATTTTAGGAAAAAAGTGTAGAGACATTTTTCATAGAGAATTTTATAACGAACAATTTTGTATATAGGTATTTTTATTAAAAAGTGCACCGTTCCCGAGATAATCTAGAAAATATTAAGGTATTAGGAGGAAATAAAGGTATTTGAGGAATTAGGGGAATTACAAGGAATTAAAGGGGAAATAAAGGGTATTTTTCTAGAATAGGTATTAGGTGTACAAAATTTCGCCAGCGGTTGCCCCCTCAGACGCAGTGCAGTGGTGGACAATGATTGCCAATTTGAAGTTACGTTAAAAGTGTTGATAGTGACATCTTTTGGATTCCTCTGGCTCATTCCAATAAAATTAAATGTAAATTACTCTTTGATACCTGATTTGGCAATAGAAGAAGGCTTATTAACATATCCGCATTAGCAGAAGAGTACGGACCACCTTAAAAATGCTCGGCATTACTGGGTCTTCATTAAATACTGGATGTGACTAAGTCAGCACCTTTAAGGGAAAGGAAAGATATAAAAATGTTACTTTCTCCCAAATACATCAAATATATCCGAACATTTCAAGATTTGGGGAGCAGCTGGAATATTGATGATAAATTAGCCTCATCATTAGAGGAGTTTATATGTGCCAAATAAATGCTCTAGCGTGGACGAGCTTCGCCTAATTACCATTAGACAGAAATGTGGAGACAAAGATTTGTCTTTATCAATTGACATAAGTGTCAATTGATTTTTCTTCGATTCCACCATCAAGAGCTTGTCTTATCGAGCATATTAAAAGGAGTGTTTACCAAACGCGTATTTGGTGATTAGCCGACGAAGGTATTCACAATATTCCAAATCCTTGGAATGATTATGGATGGCAAGAAAATGGAGAACTCTTTGATGTTCATCAGATAAAATACTGCCTCAATCGCTTACTGAAATTCTTCAGGTGATGATTCCAAATCAAATCGAAAGTGAGGATGATAACGATATCATAAATGAAGCACTAGAGGAAGAAGACTTGGAAGAAATATTCGATGTATCGGGAGATAGCGATAGTGAATCTGAAAGCGAATGATGAATGTATTGAATTTTATTTTAAGAGCTGAATCATTTATTGGAAAATAGTAACTCCTATCCAAATATTGTATAGACAAAATTGTAGAACATTTTATCCACTTTGTTTTTTGTGCAGAAAGTTTTTCTCCATCTTTTTTAGTTTTTGTATCAAATGACAAAAACAACATCTGCACCAGTTTTTTTTTAACTTATGGCCGCCATTTTGAAAATACAGCCAGTTTTTTTTTTCAGGACATGTCTAGAATTGTTCCTTAGGCTTTAATCTTTATGAAAAATATTGTCCTAAAGGATCGGAGGGGGTTCCACGTACAGTTAGGGTGGGCTCCCGTAGTATTAGAAAAGTGAAAATGTTCTGTTAAATAACAGAACCATTTGGTTTCAGGATTGGCAATATACATTTTTTAAATAAATTCGTGCTAAAATATTTTCCATACTTGAGGAATTTGATTTTTTCAAATTTTGCACAATGTTTAAAAGCTTATATTCGGTTGCGGGTTCAAAAAAAAAATGAGAAGGGATTATGTTTCATATAAAAATTTTGTTGAGTTGGATCGGAAAATAATATATTATGTACATTGTTAGAACATTATTTACATCTCTGGGTTTATTTTTATGTTTATTGTTATTAGATCTGAGTATGTCCCATACCATTTTTTTAAATTGCTATTTAGCGTTAGAAATTAAATTGTTAAATCTTTTTAGCAGTTGTCTATACATAGATTTGTCTCTTTTATAATGAAGTTTTATATCCTCGTCTTCATCTAAAGTTAATATGTAAATTATTTTAATATTTTCAATGATAATTTTAAACCATTTGTTATCCGTTTTTTAATAGATTTTTATTGCTCTTTATATTTACTGAAAATACTATTTCAGAATCATACAAAAATATTACTCCAGGCTATTTAATTCCTTGTACATCCTTTTGCATTACCATTTTATTAAGTTCTGTTGGGTGTGATTGGTTCCGGAATGTTTTATAAACAATGTTTCATTAATTTAAATAAAGACTTTTTATGTTTATTTTTAACATAAATAACATTCTTTAATACTCCGGCACTCTTTAGTGCCAAAGAAAAAAATCAAAAGTGGATGTCAGAGCTAAAAATATGACTAGTTGCCATCATAGCTGTGCAGCAGGGTTTTTTTAAGAGCAATTATCGAGTACTGTACCTTAGCCGGGAAAGGAGGATAGAAATAAATGCACGTGTTCAGTCCATACAACAGATCCTACTGGCATTTAAATGTGGAGGGGGGGGGGGGAGTGTAATTCAAAATAATGTTTATAAAGGCTTATCAATTCAACGTCGCCAAATGACACGTCTCATGACACTATTGACAGTTCAGTTTCAATGAGTCCAAATACATCCTTCTTTCTCATCTAAGGTATAGGCCTATAATACATTTAATTGGTAAGCAATGGTGAAATGCGGTTATTTTATTAATTTTGGAGTTACACGACGGTTGATTTATTCAATTCATTTATACATGATAGTCATAATCTTTATATTTTTACTTTTCAAGGCAGCTAGCTCATGATTTACCTCCTATGCAGGAAATATTTATGTAAAATTAAACTAAAATCACTTCCATTTGCATTGGTAATAGAAAAAAAAGTTAGGGTGTGGCACCAAATAATTTTTCTTTACTCCTTTTCAGTGCTCTCAGAGGAAAATTTTAAAAAATGTTGGCTTGTCGGGACATTTTATTTGAGATAGTTCCTATACTCACATTTTTATATTGATGGTTAAAGTCGTTTAGACATACAGATAGACAGACATTGCATAATCTTTTTTTTGATCAGGAAATCTCAAAACGTGTAATTCGGCTAAGCTTATTTTTTTCCTGAATATAGTAATTTCAGTAACAGTAAACTAATTTAAACACAGTATACTTTTGTTCATTCCTGTGATGAATTAAAATTAAATTTTTGTATTTTACTAGTATGATTTTGCTATTAGTCTCAAAGGAGGAATCACTTGCACTCTTATTCTCCTGTCGGAAGCTATCACTGCTCTGCATTACTATTCTATTTATAGGTTGCATTTAAATTCAAATGTTAAAAAAGCCCTGCTAGTAAGTTTCAAAGCGTTTTTAGATTATTGTTTTTATGTAAAATCGGTTAAAAAAGGTGAACATTATGTCAGAAATAACTTAGCAGTTTTGAATATCGGAAACAAGACAAGAAGTTAAGAAAAATGCTATCTTGCTTATGTTTCGTTCATTAAACATATGCTTCCTCAGGTCTTGTCCAAGAATCGTGAACATAGGGAGGATAGCCAGTTCCCTATACTACAACGTTCGCCACTTACCGGCAAAGTTGTGACGTCACGCGAGACTAAACCTGTTGATTACGTTTCTGACGGCATTGTCTCTCTCTGTTTAGTGCTGTGATTAATAAGTTTTGTCTACTTATTTACTGGTTTTTCTTTGTAAATCTCATATGTACTGTCGTGCGCAAAAAAAACGGGACAAGTCTTATAACGTATTTTTGCTAAAATCTAGTTGTGTACATCTAACTTTAATTTTTTGACATTGTCAGTTATTTGTTAAAATTCATTCAAATAGAGACAGATTTACATTAGAAAAAAATAGTTGTCCTATTTTTTTTTGCTCACGACAGTACATCTTCGTGTGTGTTTTATACGTCTCTTACATATTGTTATTATTCAAATAGAAGTGAAGAAAAATGCCGGGAACAAGGTGTGCAATGTACGACTGTAATAACATGTATTGTACAAAGAAATCTACTGGTCAAAATATTATTTTCTACGTTTTTCCAAAACTCAAAGATCTGGTGTCCAAAACCATAATAGGTGAATGGTTAAAAATACGTTTTTTTTAAATTATATGTGTACCTACTTTTCCGAAATGTTTTGTTATACTGTGTGTTAATTTTTATAATACATATTTTTCATAATTTAATATTTTGTTTAGATCATTTTTCTGTGAATTGAATCGAGGATCAATATCCACCGTATAGAAAAACAAAAATGTATGTTTCCATGAACCAGGCATTTAATTTTCAAGACTTGCTTTTAATAAATTTGACATAATTTTGTCAGACTTCCACACTTTGCCTGCTTGCACTGTAATTTGCATGATTTCAGTAATTTAAAAGCTAATCAGGTTAAGGCAATGAAGAGGAAAAACACAGAGTCAAGCAGAAAACAAATTCGAAAATTAAATAAAATAAACTGAATGATCAACAATATATTATAGTTTGACATTGTGTGGAAAAGGAAAAAATTGCTACATTCGTGAAACTTTCCACACACGTTTAGTTCACGATATTTCTATACAAAGAATGCTGAAAATGTTCTATGCCTCAATTATTTCAATAAATTGTGCGTGTACATTAATATTATTAAAAGAATATGCTCCACGCAATGTATTTTCAACTGCAGCGTGCTGGAATAGGGCACGCGACTAGGTCATAGTAATGGTGGCACCGAGCGGACAGATTTGCTTGATCTGGCTATCCTTGGCGTTTACGGTTCTTGGGTCTTGTCAACTATAATTACTGTTTAGCACTAAAACTTTAGACCTCTGACTCTACTGTAGATATAACAGTAGGAATAAATGTCTTTCATACTTAATTTATTAAAACATAACTTTACTATTATGGACACAAGACTAAATTAAAACTTAAACTGATATTCTTGATGAGAGAATACTGAAATAAAATATTTCAACCTGTTGTCCTGTTTCCAACATCAAAACTTTAGATTTTATATTTTCCATTATTTGTTTTGAACTTTTGCTGTACGAAAGTTAGAAAAACAAAACATGGTGCACAAGACGATCAGACCCTTCCAAACTCTTTTTACCTACTAAACTTACACTACCTACCCTCACGTTCTCAAACATTCTTCCTAAACCAAAATAATCCCCTGATATTTGTGGAAAGTTATAAAATGATAATGGTCACAAGAAGCAGAAGTCTTGATGAGGAGGGGTGTGAGGATTACAGGAAAGAGGGTGCCTTAACTCATAAATATATTTTTATTACTATCTGGATATTTCCTAGATCTGAGAGATATACCAAAAAATCAACAAGAGACACGATCAAAGTCACTTATGAATTTTTGAACACGTCTTTGATTCAATATTCGATTTGAGTAAGTCATCACTATAAAACTTCATGAATGTCAAGAAATTTTTATTCAGACATGCGGAAAAAATTCATTGATGCCTTTGATTATATTTTTTGTTCTCTTAATATATTGGCTGAACTCGAATTTTATAGTGAGTGTATTCTGTGATTTTTAATTGTTATTTGCCTTTTAATATATTATATAAACATTGTTTTCTATTATATAATTTTAAAGATTATTGTTGAATTTGTAAAACGTTTCTGTATATCTTGCAAAAAATTCTCTTTATCAAATATTGTAGATATATATGTGTTAAATTACTTTTCAACTCCAATATATGGATATGTTCTCAAGCTTAGAGTTAAGTTTAAAATTGTAAAATTTGTCTGTTGTCACTTGAATAAAAAGTACTGTAATTAAAAATATGGAAAACGTAAATTTTAGTTTTTCCATTTTGAGATACTGACTGTTTTCTGTATTTTTGTAATATTAAAAATGTAATAAAAATTTTTTTAGAATTTAATGTGTTTTTGTTAATGATAACACTTCAAGTCGTGGTCTACAGTACAACAGGTCGGTCATAGCACCTTTATTTTTTTTTTTTAATATTTATGAGTGATATTGTGTTTGCATGCTCATCTACAGACAAATGATTCTTTATGGTAATGACAAATCAAATGTTTAGGGCTCGACCGCTGGATTGGCATTGACGCCGATGGTACAAAATTTTACCCATCCGCATCGGCCATCTGCAAAATAGAAGGCCGATGGATTTTCTTACGGGTTGCATACTTAAAGTCTCTGTTGGGAATGAAATGTTTATTGTTTAGATTATTTTAGAAAGCTGTTTTATGTTTCTTTTATAGTGTATACCTTTGTTTCTGTTTTTGTGCAATAAATATTAATTTTTATTTTTGAACATGTTGATTGATGTCTATTGTCTAAGTTTAAAATTCAAACATCGACCATCGGCATTGGCCGATGCTCAAGTAAAAACATCAGCATCGGCCCATCTTCAAAATTCTGCCATCGGTCGAGTCCTACAAATGTTACGAGGTAACCTACTTTAATTAATTGTCCAACAACACTATTTTGGACAAAAATAAAGCGAGTTTTGATAGATTTTAAGATATTTTTATGACGTATGACATACAGTGTGTCCCAGGATAGATGTAACAAGAGGTGTAATGGACCAAAAATTTTGGAATGGTATTTGAGGATTGAGTCCTGCTTGTTGTAAAACTAAAGTATACCAAAAATGACTTGATTTGGTGTTCTACAGGGTGTTTTATAAGCAAAGTTGTAAAAATAACCACTAATAAAGTACCTTTATTTTTCAAAATATGAAGAAATTCCACTAAGAAAAGTTATTTAGAATGCAATTTTATACCTCTATACCAAATTTCAGGAATATAAAATTATTTTTTTGAAACTTCCCTTCTCAAAAAGTAGGCTATTGGTAAATAAAAAATTGAATATACGAGATGTAAGAAGGTATAATGTTAATCGAACTAATTGTAAAACAAGAAACAATTACTAACAGAAGATTAATGAGGTTTAAAAATTATAACAAGTAATAAATGTCAAAAACATAACAGATTCACAAACAAATTAATTATTGACCAATACAAAACAATGTTTACAATTTTTTTATTATTCGACGTAGCTACCACCCACATCCACACACATTTCAATCCTTCGCCTGAAGTCCTTAAAACTGTTTCGAATATGATCTAACGGTATGGAGTTTACGACATTTGTAATTCTCTGCTTCAATACTGCTACATCGTTAGGAAGTGGTTCAGCGTAAACCAACTGCTTGAGGCGACCCCATAAAAAGAAATCCAATATTGATAGGTCGCCGGCCACTTGATCGGTCCATTCCTGGCAATCCAATTTTCTCCAAAATTTAAATTCAACCACCGATTAACCATTTCTGAGGAGTGGCCAGGGCAACCATCATGTTGAAAATAAACTAAAGGCATATCTCTTAAAATATTTAAATGTTCTTCAGAAAATCTTTCAAGAAGCTGTAAATAAGTGTGCTGGTTTAACCTTCCCTCAATGATAAGAAACGGCACACCACACATTCACTTTTTTATAATATTGTCTTCTACAATGAATTCTAAAATTTGGATTTTCAGAAGCCCAAAACCGACAATTCTGAGATGAAACAACACCATTGGTCGTGAATGTGGATTCATCTGAGAAAATTATGAAATGATGAAAAAATATCTCTTTCATGATTTTTTCTCCAATGGTCAAACAAAAATCCAACCTACGGCCGTCATCTTCCTCTTTTTTTTTTTTTTTAACTGTTTAACGTCGGCCTATTTCCACTACCAGGGCCTATCACCGACGCCAGGAGACGAGCTACCCCCAACCTGGAAAATTTGCCGAACCTCTTCCCTTAAGAAAAGTAGGGATCTTTTACTTGCCTAACATTTAATAGACAAGGGACTGCCTGCTTTACATCCCCTCCGAAGGATGGTATATCCACTACGTAATCCTCATCTGAAATTACGTAACTTCCGAGTATACACTGATATACAAGCCTCTAGAAGGTGGGACGAGAACGCTGTATTTCCCAAGATGGGAGCCCATCCAAGTACTAACCGTGCTCGACGTTGCTTCAACGGAATATCGACTGATATTCACATTGAAGTCGCCTCTACGCTCGCCCCCATCTTCCTCTTCAAGTGTATGTTTAAATGAAAATATTTTCATAAATCCAAAACCTGTTGTATTTTTATGAGAAGTCAAATGTATGACAAACAAAAAAACTAGTGGACGCATTACACTCTTCGCTGATTTACTGAGCTTTTTATATAATTGTTACACATTCTATAGGATACTCTTCGCATTTTTCTTGTAAATAATGTTAGTTTTTGGACATTTCAAATTTTGTGATACCACAACTTTGTTGTGAAAAAAAAAATCACGATGTGAGATCGAACCTAGGACCCTTGGATTGCGAGACAACAACAACAAGCATTTACTAATTTTTACATACAATAATGCGTCATTCCAGAGTCCGGCCCGGAGCCAGCCAGACAAGCACGGCGAACATCGCCGTGGTGGGTGTGAGGTTGGGCGGGGAGGGTCTGGTTTGGCGGTGACGAAAATTAATTGTGAGTTAAAACTCCTGCCTAATGGGGAAGGGCTTAAATTTAACAGTATCGTGCAACGTAGTACACGAGGGCACTTAAAAATAATTAAAATTAAAACTGTAAAACTATTGATTTCGCGCACACGCGAACATTTACAAATTTTGATTGCTGGCACGGGAAAACAAAACTCAACGAAAAAACCCGATTGCGAGACGAAACTCTTGCCGCTACACCACCATTTCTTATTACTTAAATTGTTAATGAGTGTAATATATACCATTAGAAAATTTATTGTGATTATTAGGAAACACACATTAGTAAAATGTATAAAAAAAATAGTGATAGGAAATAACATTTCGCAAGATTTCTATTTATTACAAACCATAAAAAAATGTAAAAAATATTTTTTTAAATTCTAAATTACTAATAACTTTTTTATTTACCAATCTATTTTGTTAAATAGGGTTCTTCCTATAGCTAACACTAACTTACTCTCCAAATTTCAATACAATCGGCTTTTTCTTTCTTGAGTTATCGTGCTTACAAGAAACGTGACGGACGGACAGACGGACATTTTGAAAGTTGTTCAGAATTCGTTCACTAAAATTTTTTCTCTACGAGCGATATTTACTGATTTAGAAATGTGCCGATCAAATACAATATACTCTTCGTTTTTGCGAAGTGTATAATAAACAGAGGAGTCCTAGACCAGGGGTGGCAACCGAATTTGAAATATTTTTTTCGCAAACTGCTTTTTCAAAATTTTTGAGTGGTAGTTAGAGAATTGCATCTCTAGATGTTATTTCCCATATTTCGTATGGGTCCCTTGTGCCACAGACGAGAAAGAAAATATTGAGATTTCACCAGCCGCCACTGATCATTTGTGTTTTGTGTACATTTAGCTTTAAATAGTTTTAATCGTAGTAAGATTGCACAACATTCACTGTATTTATTACAGATTGTTCGAGATTTTGTCTGGTTGTTTCTTTGATAGAATGAGTGTTATCGTCAGTAAACATGACTACATTTTGTCTTCTATCTCGTAAATTTAAAATTACGACTTGTAGCTCGTAATTATGAGATACAAGTCATAATTATGAGATGCAAGTCGTAATTTTAAAATTTCGAGTTAGAAGACATAATTACGAGATAAAACATGTAATTATGAGATATGTCGCAATTACCATTTGTAGGTCGTAATTACGAGATAGAAGACATAATTACGAGATACAAGATGTAATTATGAAATATAAGTCGCAATTATGAGTTGTAAATCGTAATTATGAGATAGAAGACATAATTACGAGATACAAGACGTAATTATGAGATATAAGTCGTAATTAGAAGTTCTAATTAAAATTGTTGTGGCCCTTCGAAGAGTATGTGATAATGTATCTTGCGGATTCTGTTCAATAGACAATAAAATAATTAAAATTATAATTTAAAAATGTCCTCCACCTGTTTACATAGAAAGAAAACCAACAAGCTTTTAATTATGTTTTTATTACCCTAAATATTACATCACAAATAAAATAACACAGACCAAGTGCAGTGTTGATGCTTTTTATAAAAATAATACAATGAAATTTGTGTTCTATCACAAAGAAAATTTTTGATTATAATACAGAAAATTATTGCCTATTGACGGCTTGTAAAATACGTAAAATATACAAGAACAAATTAATTATATCCATGTACAAATTTATAGTAGCTAAGATATACTCTTCAGGTGACAACGTTTTCATTATAAGTTGAGTGTCGAATATTATGAAGAGCGAAAACACTAGAGCACCACCAAAAGAAATTGCTATTTCAAAAACGGTGGATTTGAAGAATAGCACCTGCAAGAATCCTCCTAATAATAATATGCACAGGCCGGCAAACAATCTAAAAAAGAAGAATTTTTCTGGTAGTTATTAAAATATGTACTGCATCATATAAATGGCCAAAACATGAATATTGCAATGTAAAGTTCCGACGTTTTAGGATGCTGAACTGAGGCAATAAAATATGAGAGACAGGAAATATCTCTATTCGTTTCAACTAATAAATTAGGGCGTGGTACACTTCTGTGCAATAAAATCCCGTACACTTGAAAAACCAAGTAATCCAGTTTTTACTAATATTAAGTGATGTGAATCAGCCTCTTTGGAATTTAGATTTTTTATTATCATATAGGTTATAAAAAAGTGACATTGATTGTGAAATGTCATAAGTAAGGGATTTGGAAAAATGATGATTTAATGATTTCGATTTATAATTATAACAAATGTAAAAATTGACGTTGAAAAATTGTGTCCCAGATAAGGCTAGATTCTGAAAGCTCAAAACATTAAAAAGCGGTTTTCTGCATGGCTGTTCTGCACGTGTCTGCCTGTGATAATCTTACTTCCACATCCAGTGGAAATATATTAAATCTACCGTTACCCATGATACGCCACGCTACACCAGGGCCATACATTAACAGAAAATCGCCCGGACCTGTTCCGCGGAGACACGTAGTGTTTGTGGAACCTGGTATTTGCAGGACGGTACACCCGAATATGTCCATCATTATAAGACTGAAAACTTTTTCATCGGTAAACACAACATTGTTCCAAAACTCCAACGGGCGATAGACATAATTTAAACAAAACAGAATGCGGGCTTGCTCATGTTCTTCTGTTAATATGGTCTTCTTGGCACTTACAGTTTTTTAATTCTGATTTTCCTATCCTTCGGCTAGCTATTGACCTCGATGCTGGAAAATTTGTTATGGACACAGTGTCTTCAGCTGTTTGAAACGGATTTTTCCTCAAATAGTTAAGGAGCGCGCTTCATCTTGAGCGAGATTTGAACTTCTCTGTCGGCCTGAACCGCCTTTTCTCTTTATGATACCTTCCTCCTCCCACCTTTTCTTCGCACTCATAATGGTACTTTCATTTAAATGATAATGGTTAGCAACTGCTCTGACAGACCATACCTCTTCAATTTTAGAGAGAATTAGAATTTTTTCATGTTCAGTTAATGACACTGACAAATAAATAAAGAATGATTTAATATAGCGAAAAATGGGGATTTTATTGCACAGAAGTGTACAAGCAGATTAATGTTCTGCATTGTAAGTGGAAGCGGGTACAAAGGTATATCGCGTCTTACTGTTTTATTGCCCATTTCACCATGACTGAACTGTAAGCATGGTTACAGTGTGAAACCAAGGTTATAGTTGAACAAGGTAAACTTATGAGTTATTGTTATAAGAGTGGGCAGACAACTGTCACATCTTAAGTTTGCCCATTTAAATGGTAACATCACACTATGCCATAACCACCCACATAGATTTATCAACTTGTACAAAGAAGTCATTGAAACATTCTGGTGGTACTGAATCATTATGCCCAATTCATTTATTTTTACCCAAAGGTGAAAAATTGGACTTTGCGTACATGGCTTCTTAGCTCTCTATTATAAACATTTTACGCTGAGTTTTAACTCGATACTCTACTGTTGGGCCAGTGATAGAAGGAACGTTGCATTGAAAATTCTGAAAAAAATGGGGTTCATGCAGCCTTATCGCTATATGTCAGAAAATTTTTTCACATCTTTTTGGCTTCAAATTCGGCTTGTCAAAAACTTTTGAATTATTGAAATTCAAATTTTTGTTATGATTTTATCAAGTGACTATTTTAATTTTTTTACAGTGATGTGTTAAAATGCAACAGGCAAAGTGAAATTAAATATATTATTATATATATAAATATTATATAAATCACGTGTCCCTCTGTCACTGGCCCAACAGTTGAGACAAAGAGTTAAAACTCAGCAAAAACTGCTTATTCATAGGGAGTATTGTAGAACCTTCCAGAATCGACCGAAGTCGAAGCCAAAATAAAAATTCGACTTAGGCAAACATTTCATTTAAGGACATTTTCAAGAGCGAGAAACTTCAGAGCCACAGACTAGTCCAAAAGGACCGTTATGAGTTTGATAACACATTAGGTACAACCGGGTAAAAATTCGAAGAAACACCGAATTTTACTTAAGAAAATATATTTTGGTCCAGGATATGAGAGTGAAAGTATATGGTGGTCATGGAAGAATTAAAAAGTACGCCAAAAAGGTACTTTGAAAATATTCAAAATATTTTCAATTTTAATTCCTCCGCCGAAGACATTGACCATGGAGGTACAGTCATTATATACCGTGTTCTAAAGACTGACTATTAAATTTTAGCAAGGCAAAACATCAAAAAGGCGAAACCGACGAATCTGGGAAAAGTGGCGAAGCGCCTATAAGCAAAAATTGGTAAAAAATCAATGAAAATGCACAAGGCCAGTTTTTCGCATAAAACAAGTTTGGATTCACCCAGCGACTCGTAATTTAGTTGAGTGCGTTGGATGGTCAATACAAAGCGATGGTAGGAAAGCCAATAGCAGGGCTTTCCAAATAATAAAGTTATAGAGAAAACCGCCTCGTGCACAAAGGACTCAAAAGTCCATTTTGCCCTAAAGTCGTTCGGAGGCGAGTCGTCATTTTTCCTATATTGAACCTGCATGGGGACAAGTACATCGTAAGACTGGCCGAAAGTTATTAAACTCATGTATTAGTTGAACTCCTGTGAATGATAAAATCACGATCTGGGACCTTTAAGCTATTCATAAGCAAACCAAAATTTTTTAAGTAAAATATTTTTATATTATTTTCAGTCAGCCATAATTACCAAAATACAACATTTATTAAATTTTTTTTACAAGACTTGTATTTAATTCTGAGGAAGTTAAGTAAATCTTTTCTACCAAATCGATTGTTAGCGTATGCTCTTACTTGTATAACTATTCACAGGCCTATAAAAAATAACTGACTTTAATATAAGTTATAAATGCATTATCTTTTAGTTCAAGGTTCAATGCAGAAAAAGTTAGGAATAAAAAATATTCACATTTACATATTTACCAGCATGTTAGCCAAATTTTTGCCAATTTTTTATTTGTTATTTTGATTTTGCCAATATAACCATTTTCATATAGGTAATCCAAAGTTTGGCCGTTTTTTTCTCTCTTCAACTTCCTCCATTTTATTGAATAATTTTTTGAGCTAAATTTTCAAGATGTTTGGGTCTTTTTTTTAATTTTTAGGAAGCAATAAAAAATTGTCCAAAACTTCAAGATGCTGGTAAATTTGTAAATGTGAATATTTTTATTCCTAACTTTTTCTGCATTGAAGTACCACCTTGAACTAAAAGATAATGCATTAATAACTTATATTAAAGTCAGTTATTTTTTATGGGCCTGTGAATAGTTAGAGGCGCAAAAAATTAAGAGATAACTATATTATGTTATTATTTCTATATATTAACTAGCTGACCCAGCAAACGTTGTTTTGCCAAATAAATTATAAATTTTTGTCCAAAAAATAAAAAGAAAATTTCTGGATAGGGCCACCCTTATCACCTAGAGGTATAAAAATAGCCTACGACCTTTTCTCAGACCTACCAAATATACACCAAAAATTTCATAAAAATCGGTCAAGCCGTTTCGGAGGAGTTCGATAACAAACACTGTGACACGAGATTTTTATATATTAGATAAATATCAATAGCCATCAAAAATAGCAACACAAGAGAGTATTTTATATCCCCTTTAAAACCAATGTTGATTTTTATTCCTAGCTTGTATGGTTTTCGAGCAATTCAATTTTTTCTATAGGCCGGGCGCAAAAAATTTCAAATAAATGAAAATTCGCGCGCAATAAAAATAC
This sequence comes from Rutpela maculata, assembly GCA_936432065.2. Classification (NCBI taxonomy): domain Eukaryota; kingdom Metazoa; phylum Arthropoda; class Insecta; order Coleoptera; family Cerambycidae; genus Rutpela; species Rutpela maculata. Next base: position 53,023,705 of record OW386287.2, on the reverse strand, counting down.
AAATTTTGGAATTTTTTTCAATATCGATTTTCTCGAAAACCATGGCATATACAAAAAATTACAATAGGACTTTTTTAGGAAATTAGTCAAGCTTTTTTTTTACGATGAGCAATTTTTTTATATCTTCAACGGTTAACGAGTTATCAGTAAAATAAGGCTTTTTTCACCGAAGGGGTGGTTTTTGGGGGGTTCCCCCAGAACGGATTTGTCTGGTTTTGTGATGTATAAGCCCTCCACAGCCCTCCCAACAGTTACTGAAGGAAAATCTCAGATAACATTTTTTGTCATGGAATTTTTATAATTATTGGATTAGTAGCTCGGTAGTCGAAAAAGATAGACGTTCGCGGTTTGCACCATTGTTTGTTTCTTGAAAATCGACCTCAGGACACCTATATTGGTTTTTGTCTATATGCTATAGTTCTAGAGAAAACCTCAAACACATCTAATTTGGTCCACCCACCTGGTATAAGTAAATCTGTATTTGCGTTTAATGAAATGTTCTCTTACTGGACATAAATGAATTACATCTTGATGCATTATGTTCAAAACTGCGTAAAAGTTGCTACGCTCTGAACTACTTGGCGAAACATTGTAGCCAACAAGTTCTTTTAACATTATATTATGCGAATTTTCATTCTCATTTAAAATATGGGATTGTTAATTGGGGAACAAGCGCCCATGTTAATAGAGTATTTGTACTTCAGAAGTATGCCATTAGGATAATCACTGGTCTAAATTACCGTCAGTCTTGTAATGCTTTTAAAGATCTAAAGATTCTAACAGTTGTCGGAACATACATTCTAGAAGTATGTACATATGTATATAAAAATATTTCACTGTTTTTGGCCAATCAACAGGACCATGGTCATGATACCAGATCAAGAGGCTTAGATTACTCTGATTACTCTGAAGGAGCGGGCGATTGGCCTTCCCCCACTGCGACCTATAAGGTCTATTGTAGTACTCCTTTTTTGTGTGCCTCAGGGCTCCCCATCCAAACATGGTCTTCCTAGACTTCGAGTCTGTTGATAAGGGCCCCAGGCACGGTTATCGGCCTCTGTCTTTCTCTCGCCGAGCCGCCTCAGTCCAGTCAGGCTTTTACAGCTCAGCATATGGACTGAAATCTCCAGCGAGAACTTGGGTCACCATTCCAAGCGCTGGACGCGACCAACGTTGCTTAACATCGCTGATCGAGGGCCGGCGCCTAGATCGGAGCCCGTACAGAGAGCCTATCAAGAGGCTTACTAATGCCAAACAACTTTAGGACCAGAAAAGTTTCCACTACACTGGATGTAAATTTTATAATGCATTGAACCCAGAAATAAAAAACTCCCCTAATGCTCATATATTTAAATCTAAATTAAAACAACATTTACTGCAAAAAAATTGTTATACCGTACAAGAATTTTTTTAATTCAAATCCATAACTTCTGAGACTACTGATTAAAGTATTGTATTTAGTTATCTTTTTAATTGTACTAGTACATTTCATGTTCGCCTATTGCTATGTGTGTGTCTTTAATATATATATATGTATATACATGTATGTGTGTTTGTGCGTACATATTTATTTTTGTTATATATTTACTTGTTTTTTTGACTTTTTCTTTTGTTAGTGTATTTTATACATTTAAATGAACAAAATAAAATTTATTATTATTATTACTATTATTATTATTATTATTATTAAAACTTATAAATCAATATTGGTTAATTAGAAAGTATTGAGGATTCATTAAGCATTTTGTAGAAATAAAATTAATAAAAACAATTTATGATATATTTAAGTGCAATTTATTGGAAAATCATTCAATAAAGCACGTTGCCATATCTTGTAACTTATTCTTCGTCAGATTTTGATTCGTCAGAACTTCTATTATCATCGGCAAACATAATGATGTTGCCTTCTGAGTTAAGATATGCTAGTTGTCAAACATCAAAAAAGTAGTGGACGGACCCTTGTGGCATCCCTCGTTTATATTCATTTCATTTAACTGTATATCGCTTATAGTCTAAGAGCTAGCAACGGTTTCGTTACGTCATTTTTAATTAGGCTAGAACTTTCATAATCTGTCCTTTGTAGCGTAACAATAAGATAAACGGAAGTCTGGCAACCGTCCGGGGGTAGCTTTTGCGCCTCTAGATTTTTAAAGGGTGAATCAAAATGGGCCTTTTCCATGTTTTTTTTTATTGAATATTTGAAAAGTTCTCTTTAAAAAAACTCACCTGTATTTTTTGTTTTTTGCGAAATTTGCTTCTTTTCTACAGAAAAAATTATTATGTTATATGAATTTAAAATTGGCAGTAATATTTCTCCACTGATGACGCAGTGGACGGATGGACCAATCAGTATACTCTAGCACCCTTGGTAGAGGCTACATATGAGCAGATTGTAGGTATAAGTGTTTGTCTCTTTCTACCTTTACCGAATTGACAGACATGTCATCAAGCTTTGTTAGTTCTAGTCTAGTGACGTATGAAACTACAGAAACTTTTCTTTAATGCATTTACTACTAATAAGAGAATATTTTTCAGTATTAGCTAGAAGAGTAGTTGTTTTGATTGGTTCTCCAATAATGAGTGTTTTAAAGTATTTACCTGACTAGTATATTAGCGTGCCCAGATTAGGGCAACAATATACAGAAAGTAGGTATTTTCATAATAAATAAAAAAGTGTGTAAGTTGTGATTTGCATAATACCTAAATAATATTCTCTAAGCATTTACTACTAAGTTGCTAAAAATGAATGAAATCTAAATCATGTCGTTATTCTAAAGTTAAAACCTTTAGTTACTGTACTAATACATAATAATACATTTATAGGTAATTCATACCTGCTGAATTTATAAAACTAAATAGGTATGCACAAAAACTGAATAAAAACGTTAAAATACGATTCATTTCACTTTTGTAGTATACAAATTACAGTTAATAAATATAAACAACTAGATTTAAGTGTTTTATTTTCTTTTACATTTATTGAATAATTTTTAAAATCATTATTAAATCTTTAGATTTATGAATTAACATTCACCGTTTCACTGTCAATAATAGGGAGATTATCACTTGCTGCTTTCTAAAAATCTTTCTCCATTTTTTTAATGACTACACAGTTATGAAGTCAAAATACTAGATTCGTACGATCACAACGTAAATGGTAAATAAGAGAACATAACCTATCTATTTATTTTATTTCCATCAGTGTTGCCAAGTGTCAGTTACTTGTTGGGAACCAACATGTAAGGTGTGTTTCTTCTGTTGATTATTATCATTTTTATTATAGTAGAAAATCGCCAGACCGGTGGGTGGGTGGGTGCAAGAGGGGGTTGAAGTGGAATAGCTCAGTGCGTAAGGTTCTCGCTTGGGATGCGTGAAGGTCCCGGGTTCAACTCCTGGACCCACTGATTTTTTTTTAACGATTAATGTATTTTTTTACTAACAGGTTTGATTTGACGGCAGAAATAATATTTTCCCCTCTTTCTTGTAATATAATAATTTCATTTTTTCATGTGATCTGTTCAGGTCAGTTATTGATTTTTATTTTGCCATTTAATTATTATTTTCGTGAAATTATTGAAAAATTCTCTTTAGCCTGAAGAAACACCCATTGCTAGTATTTTATACCTGGAAAGGCCGCAAAATCGGGGATCCCTGTCACGTTATGAGAGGTTAAAAGCTGTCGACGGCTAAGTAAAAAATGTCAGTTATAATAGTTATAATGTGGGAAAAAGGCAGTGGGACACCCCCGCACCCCCCTTCTTTGTCTGCGACGCTAATACTGCCTGCGGCGCTGATAATTATTAATAATTAAATGGCAAAATAAAAATCAATAACCAACCCGAACAAATCACATGAAAAAATGAAATTATTATATTACAAGAAAGAGGAAGGAAATTATTATTTCTGTCGTCAAATCAAAACTGAATTAGTAAAAAAAAATACATTAATTGGTAAAAAAAAAAAGATCAGTGGGTCCAGGAGTTGAACCCGGGACCCTCTCGCATCCCAAGCGAGAACCTTATGCACTTCAACCCCTTCTTGCACCCACTTTCCACTCACCCACTGGTTTGTCTGGTGATTTTTTTTATTCACTTGAAATATTTTCAACTTTGATATCCCAAAGTGCCAGACTGATTATAATAATGTAATTTTATTAATTTTGATTCACCCTTTAAAAATCTAGGGGCGCAAAAGCCACCCACGGATGGTTGCCAGACTTGCGATTATCTTATTGTTACCCTACAAGGGGCAGATTAGGAAAGTTCTGGCCCTATTCACAATGGTGTAACGAAATCAGTTGCTAGCTCTTAGACTATTATATCAACCATCCATTTCTGCATGAAAGACAAGAGATTATCGTCAACTCGATAAGCTTTTAAAAAATTAATTTGTGATTCACTAAATAAAAGCCTTGCTTGGACAAATAAATAGACAAATATACTTGTTAATGTCTAGGTTATCAAATTTACAAACTTTAATATGTGGCACTAGATCTATTTTTTTTTCCTTTTCGAAACCTTTGATGAGAATTATATATGTTGAGTTTACAGAGAAGTAATGGGTAATTTTGTTAGACACAACCTTTTCTAAAATTTTTCATGCTGCAATTAAATATATCGGCCTACAATTTTTCCTTGCATGTTTATTATAAATTGTTACAACTTTGGATTTTTTGAAAATCTGTGAAAATATTACAGATGCATTTGAAAACTTTTTACTACAACATAGACCTCATTTTCTGAAAATAGGTACAGTAAAAAACGTCGTTGGGAAGTTCCTTTCAATTGTATATGGAATATTATTATCAGTTGAGAAACTCTTTCAATAAAAAACTTATTAAAAGTTGATCGATATTTGTTTATCATCAGTTATTATATTCTCGGCAACTTGAATTTCCATAATCTCATTTCAATGTTTCATATAGTTTGACTTTTACTGCGTGACGTAATAAATGACCTTTTATTGTCTAGTGTTTGCAGCTTTTACGACGTTTTTGTTATATATTTTTTTATATTTCAATTAGAATTCAACATTATTCTGATTATTTGATTCAATCAATAATTTGGCAGTTACTAGCTACCCACTATTTCTTTATGTTTGGCATATTTTAATTATTTTTTAGAAGAAACGACGTAAAAATAGTGTAAAATATTTATTAATTTATTGAAATTGTTATATCGATATTATATTATAATATTAAGTCAATTTTAAACAACTTCATATAAATATATTTTTTGAGGTATTTCACCACAAATACGTGTTTGCTTTGTTGTATTTGTGATATTTTCAGAATTTTCAAGTGCTCGATTATTTTTTGATAGTACAAAATTTTAATTTCACAATGAGAAATCTGTAAACGGTCAGTTGGCACGTTAGCAAAATTGTAATAAGTAGAAATGACGAAATTATACTTACGCAGAATGGATTGCAGAGAAATCACGTTTCGTCTGGAACGTATACAAAGTCAATCCTCCTAATACAACTAAAGTTAGTAATAACGCTTGCAAGACAACTGCTTGTGAGTAGAAAGTAACAATTACTCCGATGGTGTAAGCTTGAATAACGGTCTGAAACAAAATTCATGTTTTGTTAACTATTAGCCAAGTCCCCAATGACATTTGGTCATGAGTTTGTACTGCAAGAAACAATGTGGAAAATTAACTAGTAGACTTTCAGGAAGAAATTTTAATCACACAATTAGTTCTAATATTAACATGTCAGTCTTTTAAGGGTACTTAGGAGAAACTACGCCAATTTGAACCTAAATACCACGAGATATTGCCTAAAACAAATCATATTTGCTCAGATATTGCTATTTAGGGTGAAATTGTTATAATTTTGAGTCGGTTTTATGTGGAACATGCTGTAGTCTATAAGATATCAAATAACTAAGTGGCTCTACTTACGGCCACAATCCTTTTGCCAAGCGTTCAGATCGTGGCAGTCATGTTTGTGTAAGATCGCCGTAATCCTCATAGTCACATTTTGAAAAATATTAGTGTTTATAACAGTGTGCTATAATTTTAAAATCAATTATTTCAGGTTACGACAGAAACATTTTGCCATAACCCGAACTCTTCAAAGGGTTACAGTGCTATAAGCGGAGACAGTTTGTTTAAATAAATCTTGTGTGGTTGCATTGTGATGTGCCGATATATTTTACTTACAAAAGCAGCAAGAAGTATAAGATTAGTGGGTGATTCTCTTCTTTTAATGTGCAAAGCAATCAATACTGCGATACTGCCAAGAAATGTTGCCATCAACATCCAGTCACTACAAAAAAGACACGTCAAAATTCTGTCAGCACCTTATAATTATTAAAAACCTTGTCCTAAATAACACAACTAGGAAAAAAAAAAAGAAATGTTCTTTTTTATAAACAATACTAGAGACAAGTATAAATTTGTTTTACTATAAATTTGACGTTATATTTTTTCATATAAGACGTATAATTCAATAACGGTGAGGTAAAAATTGATTAGGTATTTATTTTTTTACTCACTTTGTTTGCACAAAACTTTTTATGGGAGGTGTGAACATACAAATACTTGCAATAATTATGGTCAGGAATATTTGCATAGTAAGAAGGCCATAGACCTTACGAATAAAAGCCAAGCGAATTGCTTTTGTGGCCTGTGAAACATTGTTACGGTATGCGAAATCGTTTTCTATTCCTTCATCATATTCTTTTCCACCTTGCTCGATATCTTCCTCCAAAATAAGAGGTACAGATTGGGACATCTTCGAATTTGTATAACTTATAATTCTATATCTACAAAAAATTTCTATAAACAGATTGTTTACAAAAATCGCATCTGTTGACGTGTCGAAAAATTGCAAATTATGAATTTCTAATTTATCCTTAATAAACCGGAAAGAAGCTCAGATAAACCTGTCTGTGGAATTAGATAACTTTTAAAATAAGGTAGATTAAATTATTAAAAATAAACCTTCTAGAAAGTATTAAATGACCTCAAAACCACTGTCGAAATTGATTTGTTGATTTAACGTCAAAATTTAACATGTTTTGACTTTGACACTGTTGACAGAGGAAACGATTTGACCAGCGACGATTTGACCTTCGACCATATATACATATAGACCTAGCTTGTTTACATATAATGATGATGGCATGAATAGCGGTGGGGAAAGGAGGGTAGAACTTAATGCAAGTTTGCCATGTCACTCCATTAGTCATGTTATTAAGGAAACATCCCAATACTTAGGATAGGATATTGCGTTTTTAAAACCAACCTAATGTAATTATTACTAATAACACATATGTGTTCTAGCCTATTATCTTCAAAATGTAATGATTTAGATAACCTTATCTATGAATTAGATATTTTTTTACACACTTTTTTTATTTATCTGCAAATTTTATTAAGTGTTGGCAACTGTGCAATACTGGACACATACTGTCAAAAGTGTCAAATATTAATTGTCTTCGCTATATTTAATTCTTGTTGATTTGTGCTCTTTTCTTGTATATTCGAACTGTTAATTAGAATTTTCAGTTAGTTTGAGAATTATTAGTGTTCATCATGGTAAATAAATGCATTGTATGCAAAAAATATTGGAGTAAAGGATGTGGTCGCTCATTTCACAAGTACGTAAACAGAAGTCATAGGCGTGGAAAAGGGACAGTAAATCACTTGAGGCCATTCATTAAACGTAACTTGTTTATTTTTTACAATGATTAGGTATTTCATGAAATCTATGTATTCTACTAAAACTTATTTAGACTCCATTTATTGTTTATATTGTTTATGTGTTTTATCATGAAATATATAAATTTTTTACATTTATTTTCTTCACCAGTCTTCCATCCTTTCAAGGTATTGATAACCAGTGTAGGCAATGAAACAAACATGCATATTTTTTTTTATAAAAGCATAGATAGTAACATTTATTACAAATATTTCTGTAAAATAATCTATAATTTTGTAAAAGCCTAATGGTAAATTTATTAGTTTCATTTAACAGTTTAAAAAATTCACAATTCTCATTATGAAATTCATTTTTCAATGAATTATATACACGTTTTTATTACTTCCACATCCAGTGGACGTATAGTAACGACAAAAATTAAAAAAAAAATTTATTGTACAAATAGGCTTAGAATGTAATGAAACGTCGAGATTTTAAGTTTGAGCATAAAGAAAAATTTATGTCTGTCTGTCGGTCTGTCTATAAGTTTTTTGTGCGCACGATTACTCTGGAACCACTTAAAATATTGACTTGAAATTTGGTAGACGTATGTATTTTAACGAGATCTGGAACTATATAAGATGAAAATATAATCATTTTCATCTTATTCCATTGAAGAGTTGGGGGTTAAATTGGGGTAAATAGGTAAATCAAGCAGGTAAGAGTCCAAAATTAGTATTTAGTGTATAGAAGAGAAGCTAATGTCTCAAAAAAATTCTTGGCATTGGCAACCCCCATTACTACCCCTACCTCATTATAAAAAAGGGGGTGAAAAAAAATTGTGTAGTGTAGTGTAGTTATTGTGTAGTGTGTGCACAAGAGCCAAAGGCCTCAAAATATTTTTTTTACTTCATCCATCCCCACTACCACCCCCATTACCGATGTGGGATATCGTTTTATGGGTTTGTGTGGTAGACGATTTCAAATATTTTGTTATTAAATTTCCATTATTAAAGTTCCATAAACAATTATTTCCACATACAAAATTTTTTCGTTACGAGAGACTTGGGTAGTAGATCTGGATGTGGAAGCAGTGATTTCTGGGACAGTGTTTTTTTTTATAAATATCCGATTTTGATATTTTTTGGTAAATTTTTAATTTTTCAATAAATTACAAAAGTTGGTCCCCTAATAACTGATACGCCCATGGAAAGGATTCTACCCTCCTTTCCCCAACCCCCCTAATGCTGCATTCAAACAGTTGTCTATGTAGAACAAAGAAATTATAGGTCTATGTATATATGGTCGAAGGATTTGACCAACGAGGGTTAAAGGATAAGGATAGAGGAGTTATCCCAATTCAGTACGTACGGTTTATTTTGACCGCAAAATAAACGATGCAGGACGCAGTGGGGGTGAATTTGTTGGCCCTAGTTGCAATAGAGGTTACTACTTAATGAATGGATATTGTTGTTTATTGATGTTATTTTATTAGTTGAGCTCAGATTTATTAGTCAAATTACTGTATAAGTACTAATAAATTAAATTATATTCCAAAAAGGAACAAATACTGTTCTAAACATTTTTAAATTATTGGCAAATTTCATAACATTCAGTTTTCGGTTAAAGTGACGCCCATGGTGGACTAGTTGCTGAAAAGCAGTGTTGCCAGCATTGCATTATTTTTCGGGCCAAATCCTAGAATAAATATAGGGTTAGATTGAAAAAAAATGGGCTAAAATTAAAACATCAAACATAACTAGAAGTACAGAACTTGATAGATCCAGTCTGAAACGGGCTCTGGGAAGAGGAATCCAAATATTTTTTTGAAGAGCGTGGGGGACACTGCGGGCTAAATTTCGCAGCGTGGTGCTAACGTGCTAAAAATTGCAAAAGGGATAGAAAATGCACGAACGGGCTGACGCTGGCAACACTGCTGACAAGTCGAATCACAGTCGAATATTTTGGGGGCATGTGCCACGCCCACTTTTCCAGTCTCTCTCTCTCTCTCTCTCTCTCTCTCTCTCTCTCTCTCTAGTCGAGAGAATGGTCATTTCGGAAGAAAGTAAAGAGAAAGAAATAGGAATCATAATGAAATAAATAAAGAAAAAAATACCCCGATTCACTTCTCCTAAGCTGGAGAAAAGGACCGCAGGACCCCCATTCTCCAGTCGAGAGAATGATCATTTAGGAAAAAGGAAAGAGAAAGAAATAGGAAACATAATGAAATAAAAAGAGAAAAAATACCCCGATTCCCTTCTAAGCTGGAGAATGGAGGTCCTGGATGGCCGACTGATCACGCATACTGATACGCGATATATCGATGTATCGAAAACATTATTGCTATGGTTGATATTTGATATTTTTACATCGATAATTTACATTCTTAAACATCCATATAATAGCAAAAACAATGAAAAATATCGGACAGTATATCCCAGCAAACAAAGAATGTATCCGTAATGTTATACAATGTTAAATGGAAGTAACATTTGTAATGTTCTCTTGCAATATGATATTTATATTACAACAACGTAACAGAGAAATGTTACATTTCGAAATATTAAACAAATATTTACGTAATGTTGGTTACATTACGTAACATTTAATAGTATGACAAATTACTTTCTGACAACGTTGATGTTATATTAAAGTAATAATGCATTGTTTAGTGGGATTATAATAAAAAAACAAGATTTGTTTTTTCATTGCTTTGAATATATATTCAAAGAACGCAACCATTAATAACAAACCGGAAGAGGTGCACTCGACTAGCTGCGACTAGGGAAAACAAATTCACCCCCATGGTGCCCATCGGGCAATTGTTTAAATGGCAGTATAAAAAAATTGCAAATACAAATAAAATACAGATTTTTGTCTATAACAGGGGCACCACATAATGGGGGCGGGGGCAAGTGTCCCCCTGCCTCCGCTGATAATCCTATTAGAATCAAGGTACACGATGTACAGTACGTGTATTGGGGCAAACCACAAAGGTTGCAACATCTCTTGTGTAAATAAGAACTAGTGAAGTGAGGGTATTAGTTTACGTTCGACACTTCAAAAACCTACTTCTTTTTTATTAAGATGTCAATATTACAAAAAATGTCACACAATTTAATTTCTATCTTCGACGTGTTAGAAAATATTCACAAAACTAAGGAATAAATTCAACGTACAACACAATAAGTAACGTAATGGAAAACCACGTGACAACCGCAATGTTTTCTTCACTCATCTGATGACATGCTTGGGGCTTTACAGGCACCATCTGTTGAGCGTGATTTCCCCGAATAATCCGATTGAAGTTGAAATTTCCACTTAATTTTATTTTTACATTGGCCCTTCCCGGCTTTCGCAAATTTCATATTTCACTTTTTAGAATACGTTTTTACGAAAGTAGCCGTCGAATAATTATTATAACACTGAAAATTTGAGGTCGATCCGATAAGTAGGTAGTTACAGAAATATACTGCTTTAAACATAAACCGACGCGCTCAAAATGCTGACGTCATTCAATCCGAAATAAGTCTGTCTCGAAGTTGCGTTTACACTGTTAGAACCCAGCGATTTGTCTAATCTGCCAGAGATGTACTTGATTATGATGATTTGGAGACTATTGGAGTATCTTAACACAAGAGCATGCAGCATAAGTGCCGAAAAGAGGGAAATAAAATACAACTAGGATTGAATGACGTCACGCAGCGTCGATGTTCTTGATTCATTTTAAAGCCTATAGAGATCCTATATAGAATGTTCTGATTTTTTGCATTTCGCTCCAAAATTAAGAGATCTTTTGGAAAATAGAATTAAAAAAGTATGCTAAATGCAAATTGCGCCTGCCTACCTTTCGCGCCACTCTTCAGTACGTCACACTTTTGCCATTATACCTATTCTGAGACTATAGCTTGAGTTTAGTGGTACTGACGCAAGAGGTCAAGGTTTATAATCTTTGATACTGCGGGGCAAAGACAAATTAGTATAAGGAACATAGCTCTGAGTCTTCTGTGGGGAAGGAAACGCCTATTCTCCAGTCGAGAGAATGATCATTTCGGGAGAAAGGAAAAATAAAGAAACAAGAAACATAATGAAATAAAAAGAGAAAAAACACCCCGATTCACTTCGAAAACGCATATCTAGAGGTATGTGCGCGAAACGCAGTGGTTAATGTAACTAACCAGATACCATATATGATATCGTGAAAATTTGCTTGAAATGGAAGACACCGGTTGTGGTTACGACTTTTACGAGCATTTAGTGTGAAACGAAAAACCCTAGACAGATACTAAAAGCAGGGAGAAATGTCCTTGATTTTTTAATGAGTTTGCACATCGTACTAGAGTTTGCTACAAAACACTTCCTAGTCAGCTGATGGTCAATTGCGTTTTTGGCCACAATGTCTAATTTTAGCGCAATTAGCTAATAGAAGACTTTGGTGTTAGTGATTATTGCAGAAAATAATGAAAGTGGGAATTTCAGTGTTTGTCAATATCAGCTGTAAAAATGTCAGCTAGCTGTCATTACGATGATCGAGAAAAACTTTGGAAATTCGTTGTGAGCGGAGTGTCATTTACTATTTAGCACTTAATTGTTATTAAAGTTGAATCTTTATCATTTTCATTATTATAAACAGGTTTGTACACATTTTTCTCGTGATTTACGAAACATTTCTTTGTTTACTAGTTAAAATGTAAACATGTACCTATAAGATAAAAATGACGTTCAGTGCATTTTATTTATATCTCTGACATTATTTCTATTTACCTGAAATAATCATAATGTTGGAAGTCATTTACTCCATCTTTAGAAGATAAAATTCACTTATTGACCTAACACTTTTTTTTCAATTCCATGCCCTCAATGTCTCAATCGTACCACTGATAATGTAATCTTTAGCCAAAACATTTATTATTATGTCTAGGTTGATCTTTAGCATGTGTTAATAGTGTGCGTCTTCCGCAGGTATGCCTAGAAGAGTACTATTCGTTTAAAAGTATCATCAAACTTATTTAAAATGCTGCTCGTTTTTCAAGTCAATAATGGTCGCATGTTAACTTTGGACATGAGTCTTGCTCTAGAGAGGTTAGTATTAATTTTTTTATACTAAATTCCTTTTTATCTCCTTATACTTTTGTCAATAATTGCTTGTGTTATTTTTATTTTGTTGGTAAATACTTAAACACAAGCATAAACATGCCTAACTTATTTTCTTCTCAAGGTTGAATCCAAGGCTGATAATAAATTTACACATGTGCCAGATTTTGCACAGTACCTGTTTATTTTTACTCTTTCTTAACCCACCAGGAGTTTGTTGTACTGAGCAAATGTTATGATTTAATTATCTGTTTATTTAAAATGTTTATACTTGTGTTTATGTGATATTTTACTTAAATTTTTCAATGTAGGTGTAATAATATACCTACTTACTTCGCATAATAAAATAGAACTTTCTTTTGAATCTTTTTTAAATAGGTTCGTTTCTATTAATATCTAATCTAAAAATAATATGCCCTTCCCTTCCGTTAATTTACAATATTGTCAGATATTAATCGGTTTTAAATTGTATGTACAAAGAATTTATAACTAAATTATTTTGTTAAAATTTAGTTTTTACTGATATGTAATTCTGACTTTCTCTGCAAGAATTATTTGTCTCAAAAAGACGCTTCCTATTCAGAAGACAGTTCTCAAAACTAAATTATTGCCAACAACAATTTTTTTTATGTAAATTTCCTTGATATAAAAAATATTTTGGTATCCTGGATCTGGGAAACAAATAGCCTACTGACCTCTGTTATTAATATATAATGCGTTTTTATTATGGATTAGTCATTTTTCTATATTCATATTATATTTTGGCTTCTTTATTTAGCTCCATCGCACCTGAAATAATTTATTCTTTGGCGCCATATTAGGCATATAAATGTATCTTAAAGATTAGTAAGTACTTACTGGTATTTTTCCATGGTAGCTGTATTGTTATTTTTCGACATGAAACATTATTTGCAAAAATAATGCTTTGTGTGAAAAGTAATTTGTACAGGTAAAAAAGACCTTTGGCAGGTAGTGACCATTTGGTCCATCAGATAACAGCTTGGAAAGTGCCATTTATGACAATTTTATTGGGAGGCAAATTTACAACTTTGGTAGTAACTAGTTCTTGCACACATCTATTAGATTGTAATAAATAGATAGAGGTTTTGCAAATTTGTCATTTAGGAAACATAGAAATTTGCATAAAAAAATGTGGCTAAAATTTGAATTGTTAATGATGTTCTATAATCCTTAGTTTGCTGTTGATATATTTTGCAGAAACTGTTTAAAATGAAGTAATTGAAAATAAATAAATTAATTAGTGAATTGACAATGTGAAAATTTTGTTCCTAACTGTAAAATATTTATTAATAATAGTGAGGATTATAAGAGCAATGACCTTGAATACCAAGAACCAATATTCTATTTAGTACCTACTCATAATAGTTTTAAAATAAGATGTAATAACACCTTAAATAAAACTAAAGAAATCAGATGATTATTATAATTATTAATAATTCTAACATTGTTTCGAACACACAAAGAAAGAAGAAAGATTGGTCAGATGAATAAAATATATGGAAAGGATGCAGTATAAACATAAATGCACCACTAATTTTAGACAACCCCCCCCCAAATCCAAAGCCTTGGTTGTTCGGAAATGGTTACACATTTGAAAAATGCAGACCATATTTGTAACCCACCGACATTGCCAATGTTGAAGCTGGGGATCAAACTCGGTACACTATAGACAGTGTGAACAAGCTTGCTGCACTACTTTGCAGCATCTTGGAATTATACCAAATATACCGAACTTAACAGTTGATCACAGTTTTGAATTAAACAATATCAAATGATAAAAATGTATTTTTTTAATATCGAGGTGGCCCATCTCTGGTTCTTACCCTTTTAAAAGCATGACCCTGTAAAGTTTAGGAGACTAGATTTTGATTGCCCATATAATCGTAATTTAAATCAATTGATTTTTTATTTTAATCTATTTAAAAAACTTAATACATTCTTACACTCTTGCTCAAAGTGAAACTGATCAGCATATCAGCGGGTGTGTTGGGACGTACATAGTTACTTTCACTCCACTCTGTCCGATCTCCAATCCGATGTCAATTTTCATAAGGGTGCGATTGTCAGACATTAGAAAAATGTAAATTCGTTTTCGCTGTATTTCATTTTATCAAATTAAAATGACTAACATTAAAATCACATTGATCCAACATTACACAACATTGCTAATATTATGTAAGCTATGTTGGGTAATGTTAATTGGGGGTTTCATCATAAATAAATAGGAATCGTAAATAAATAGCGGCAGATAAAGACTGAGCAAAGTACGTTAACCCTTTCGTCGAATGACAATAATTGATAAATGCTTTAAAAGTTCGGTCCCTCCTACAGGACGCATTCAAGTACATTTGTAGCTTAGTGATATACTTAGCCACACCTATTTGCAATCCAAATTGAGACAACCTGTATAAAGTATCACAAATTTCAAGGTATCGACATTTTTAAATATTTTTGTTTATTATTGGAATTTACGTTAACATACAATATCATTACACTATTTAAAGGTTTCATCGTGTGTTATATATTTTTTACTTCCACATCCAGTGTAAGTATAGTAACGACAAAAAAATGTTTAAAAATTTTTATTCGAATAGACTTAGAATGTCATGAAACATCAGGATTTTAAGTTTGAGCGAAAATTTTTTTTATGTTTGTCTGTCTGTCGGTCTGTTTGTCTGCCGGTCTGTCTGTAACTTTTTTGTGCGCACGTTTACTCTGGAACCGTTTGAGATAGAGACTTGAAATTTGGTACATATATTTGCTTTAACGAGATCTAGAACTAGATTATATTTTCATCTTGTTCCGTCGAAGGGTTGGGTGGTAAATTGGGGTAAATAGGTAAATTAAGCTGGTAAGAGTCCATAAATTTGGTATTTAGTATATACAAGAGAAGCTAAGGTCTCAAAAAAAAAAATTGGCATTAGCCACCCCCATTACCACCTCCACCCCATTATTAAAGGGGATGAAAAAAAATGTGATTTAGAGTGTGTACAAGAACCAGAAACCTCAAAATATTTTGTTACTTCATCCACTCCCACTACCACCCCCTATCACCACCCCACCCCACTACTGATGTGGGGTATCGTTTTATGGGTTTTTGGGGTAGAGGATTTCAAATATTATATTATTAAAGTTCTATAAACAATTATTTTCACGTACAAAATTTTTTCATTGTGAGTGACTTGGATAGAAAATCTGGATGTGGAAGTAGTGATTCCTTGGGCAGCGGTTTTCTAATCTTCATTGGGTATTGCCTCAAAGCAATACAAAACAAAGGTCGAAATGTGTTTAATACAATTATGCATATAAATTAAAGTACTTCAGTGCGTTGCTATAAAATCAAATTCTAAATTTAAATGACATTTTTTCAAAAATAGCACTCATGAAATTCGTACAAATAACTTTAAAAACTTCTTTGTTTTATCCCCTTTTCAATGGTGTATCAAGTTAGGATGGAATGCTAGTAGATTCAATAAAAAAACATTCCTGTAGACAGTAAAATTTGAATAGGTAGGAACAGCGTTGCATTGTACCACCGGGAAATTTCCCGGTGGGCTCTCGACTTACCAGTTTTGGGGCCCGTAAGGCCTCTGGCGTCGAGAGACTGTAATATTGTTAAAAGTAGAACGTAGAAAATATATAAAACTTGCGCCCATTTTCCCACATAAAACGTATTTATAAAGACACGCGGCAATAAGCTCTATCTTTTCAAAATTCAAATTATATGAAAAGTTTCCAGAAATTGTATGTAAAGTTAATAAATTTATAAGTTTTGTAAATGAAAACCAACAAAATTTGAAGGTACTGACATATATATAGAAACAGAATTTCCTGCAACTCGAAATAGAAAAAGAAAAAAAATGCATGGTGAACAAGTGCGATGACAGCGATATAATTAATAGTGAAGGACCAGCCAAAAAATTTGAAATAAAAATATTTAAATTAGTTATTAATCAAGTTACGCAAAGTTTAAAAAGCAGATTTTTAAATCACCAAAACACCTATAAACGATTTTATTATTTTGATCCATTCACGACAATATCTCAATTGACGGGACTTGATGCATCTTTAATTAAGAATGAGCTTATCAGTTTTGCACAAAATTTCAATAATTTTAAACTTTTAAAAGATCAGTCATACTCATCAAGAAAAACAAGATGACAAATATGTACAATGTACATGTGTGTTGATGGAAATGCTTCAAGTCCTGTTAGCAGCCATAACGAAAATGAAAATAGTGCTGATTTAAAAAAACATATTCATTTAAATGATCCTTGTTTGGGCTGTTTTGTCTGCCATCTAAAGATTTTAGAAAAATATAATCTTCACTGTGTGGCATACTCCAATTTGAATATTGCTTATAAATATCTTTTAACCCTCATACACAAGTGTCTTGCGAAAGAGTTTTTAGCAAGCTCAAAATTATATTAAATAGATTATTAGGATCGTTATTGGGTCAGGAGAGGGTAGAAGCATTTCTAATTACAGGTGTTGAATGGGATTTATTAGAAAAGTTGGATTATGAATTAATAATTGATACCCTGTCTAAGAAACTAAAGAAATTTTCTGCACTACTTTCAGTTTGAAAATAAGGAAATGATAAGTTTATTTTAGTGAAATGTCTAACATTTTTTAAAAGAAATATATTTATGTTACCTTTTGTACGCATAATGGTTTGTTCATATTTCCTGTTTAACATTAACTTTAAGAGTTTTTTATTTTATATATTTTATAAAAAGCTATTTTTTGTGTATTTTTTTTATATGTTAATTAACTTTGTTTTAAAATAAAACTTGTACTGGTATTCAGTGAAAAAATAAAAATTATTTTCGTCCTACCAAGTCTTAGATTTATATAATTTTTTCCTAGAATTTAATATTAATTTTCTGAAATTGTACCTGAGGCACTGGGGAGGTACACCCTCTGGTCTGGGGGTCCCCTACATATTTTTCCCGGTGAGCCCTTGTGCCCACAATCCGACACAGGGTAGGAAACTAAGTATAGCATTTGGATCTATGTTTATTATGATGTTTAAAATTAATGAAACAAATATGCATTTAAGAACAGTTTAATACTTTAGATGTTCAAAATGTAAACTAGTGTCTCTAACACATGAAAGTCAAATCTGGAGACCACGCTGGCCACAAAATCAAATACCTCGAAATCTAAAAATCTGTGATACTTTGTATAATGGTATATACGTTCATATAGATTTTAAATAACCCTTTTACCACTCCCTTAAAGGTTTTTACCAAACACCCTATATAATGGAGTTTTTATATGGTATTTAGATAAATATATAAGATAAAAAATGGGGACAAATAAATCGCCCCGTGTCTTCAAATAATTAATATTGTCGCCTTAATTGACAAATTAAAAAAGTAGAGGGAATGTAGTGAGAAAATCGTGATGTAGACAAATCCACTACTTTTATGCTGTGCAATATAATAAAAATTGAAACTATTGAAATTAAATAATTAATTGTGGGTACCTATTAGTTTTCAATCAGAAAATTGGTTGGTGTGAGGCATGGAATAATGGATTAAAAATATTTAACCTAAAAGTAGCCAATATTATAGAGTTTAATTATCTTTATAAACTATAGTTATTGTCAGACGCGCTAAACAGCAAATGAAAAATATCTGGCAAGACGTAAACAAAAAGAGTGTAAAAAAATTGGTTTTTGTATTCAATTACGCATTTAACGTAATGTGTCTTGGGGTATCCGCTATAACTATTGAGTGTGCTCTAAGGTTGTTCTATGGGTGACAAATCTGACAAAATCTAGAAAATTCCACAATTTTACACGATAACTGAACAATTAACTGAAACTTTTTCACCGTACTTTTAAAGTGGAATCTGTCATGAGGGCATCCACAGTAAAATTATGCTAAATAGTTTTTTTTGTGATCTTATAGAAGACGCTTATATAAATATAATTAGTATATTTTCCACAGTTGAGCGCATTTGAGGTCATAGTTATAACGAAGAAGGTTTATATAGAAGCCATATATTTCTCACAAACGAAATAGAATCGTTTGAAATAAATAAATGTTATATACAAACATTTGTCATGATAGAATAAGTCTAGTAAATAATTTTAGGCAAACCAATTCCTCTGGTGTAGATGGAGAGCTATTAAAGTGATAGACTGCCATACAACTTATCCCTCACAAAGCAAACAGGATCATTTTCCATCTTATTTAATTTGAAAAGGATAATTATAGAGCTATACCTATATTTAGCATACTTTTCCAAGATAAAAATATTGTAATAATTAATTCACAACCGGGGGCGGCACCAGACTTTTCAGTGGGTGGTCACAGTATATTGACAAGATTTTTGGGTGGGCACCAAAATATTAATACTAGGTTTTGGTATCTTATTTTTCTCCTCTGTATATAAAAAGTTTCAACAGTGGTGTTCCGCCAAATTTTGGTCAAAACTTCTTGTAATTTTGGTAGCTATACCTTAAAGTATAGCTTGGGTCTCATACTCCAGATGAAATACAAAATACCTATTCAAGTGATCATTTTATTGATCTGGCAGTTCCACTAGGTTCAGTGTTGGAACCTATATACAGGTTCCGGCAACCAAGCCAAGATTTACATGTGAAATAGTTGGTAAACCGACACGGTCATGCACTCGCACACACGGATGCAACAGGCTTAGAGAACAAGCTACTTCAGCATCTATGAAGTACTACATTGTTGCCGCTAGGGGATAGTAGCATTTTCAATTTCGATTTATGTGGGTCAGAGCATCTAAAAATTATAATTATCCATATAAAGTTTAATAAGGGCCGAATTACTTGGTTTTAAGAAGTGTAAAAGAATGTTTTGTTAACAAAATACATTGTT
This sequence comes from Rutpela maculata, assembly GCA_936432065.2. Lineage (NCBI taxonomy): Eukaryota > Metazoa > Arthropoda > Insecta > Coleoptera > Cerambycidae > Rutpela > Rutpela maculata. The sequence continues at coordinate 53,004,080 of OW386287.2, read as the reverse complement.
AAAATAACAAACCAAAGATTTTAAAAATGAGAAAATTAATTATAATAAATGTTCAAATAACAAACAATACAAACAATAACAAACACACAATAACCTAATCAATTATAAAAACTTCTTCAAACACTTAGCAACATATTGGGGCCAATTTGTTAGAATGCGACCACGATTTTCAACAGCAATTATTCAAGATTATTAGCTCTATTCTCCTGAAAGCCATAAATTTGAGATTTTATGTGTCCCCATAAAAAAGTCATTTGGAGCCAGATCAGAAGATCCGGCTTGTCATAAGATGGTTCCCTGTCCACTCAATAAACGACCTGGAATTGTATTATTCAGGAAATCCTGAACATCATGGGGACGACAACCATCTTGTTGAAACCAGACATGAGCAGCAGTATAGAAAAGTTGCAGTAAAAACTAACATCACGAAATAACCCATCTCTACTGCAGACCACTGGTGTCGACATTGAATGTCACATAATTCGTTCTCATTGGCTTAGATTGATGTAGCGTTCTGCGCATATTTTTTGCTGGCCTCTTCTCATAGTAACACTACTCTACCTGTAAATTTGTTTCATAATTTCTTGGCACTTTTGTAGATTCGCATCTGACTCGGATCTATTCTAATGGGCAATCGTGGCTATTTTGGGCAGTCATAAATTTAAAAAGGGGTAATTGTAAAAGGCAAAGGTACAAGCAGTTGGGGATAACATTTTACAAAAAAAATCAACATAAATTTAAAAAACTTTCTATATCTGGTCTTTTACTCAGTAAAGTATAAAACCAGGTGTTCCTGCGTTGAATGTTTTTTTCCTGCCCCAAGTTTTAACACCGGATCACTACCAAGATGGGTAGACTTTTCTGACAAAATCTTTCTGATGTTTCCTATCCTAACTCGAATTAGTGTTTATAAATTTTATACCAATTGCTTCCATTATAGAATATTTCAGTGTTTTTCTAGACTTGGTTTTAATATAAAAATGATTTCTGTTTCTTGAGAATCTATAGTTGAAGCAATCGCATTTGTGAGCGACGTTGAGAGGCAAGGGGTGCAGAACGCAGAGCCGGATTTAACAATATTGTTCGCTTGTTTACTTACACTTACAATATTGAATATCCCCAAAAGCACTGCTATGAATTGGTAACAAAACTTACTAAAATTATTTTCAAAAGCACATTACCAAATAAAGAAATATAAAGTAATTATCGAATTTTATCTTCACCCCGACAGTATAAGCTCGACTGCGGTGTCTCTAATTGTGGTCCTGGGTTAAACAACACACTCATAAATTTACGGCCACAGGCCACGTCAGATAGCCGACATCGAATGGCCGGTATCTTCTCTCTCACTTAATGTAAAAGTGAAGTAAAGACGGGAGATCTAGTTGCCACCTATTTCATTCCTCTCGCCTCTCATAACGGCTCACTATTAAGATTGCTTCATTTATAACTGTTTTTGAAAGTAATTATTATAATATTTATTTTTTTACCCCTGTTAACAATATTTTAAGTATGTTTCTTCATTAATTTCTGTTGTAACAGTGTCACATCATGTTAAAATTATTTGAATTATGTATGGAATTGTCTGTTGTTGGCAATTGAAAATAGTGTAGAAGCTGAATTGTCCAAAAATGTTGAATCTTTGTTTTTCTTTATTTAAGTTAAAATGTACTATTATGACATTTGGAACATTTAACATTTAAGTAAACTGTGTGCAGTACAAAATCCCTCTGTTCATGTACCTGTCTATAGGGGACATTTCCGAAAATATATGTTACAAGTAAACCCTGTGCAGGTAAAAGATTTCCTAGGGGGCAAGCATTTACACATCTGCCAATAGTTTGGAAAGGATTATATGACAAATGTAATTAGGATTTTAGAAACCCTGGGTGTATGAGGATTATTTATGGTAGAATTTGCAGATGTCTAATTGAATAATGTAAATAAACTGGTGAATTTGCACATCTGGCCATTTAGAAGATATAATGGATTTTAAATGGAAAATTTGGTTAAAATTATAATTGCTATTGCTTCACCTTGATTGTCATTACATTTATATTATATTAGTTTGCTGTTTCACTTGTATATTATTTTCAGAACATTTTAAATAAAGTGAATGCAAAAAATTACTACGGGAGCCCACCCTGAGTGTCCGTGCCCCCCCCGATCCTTTAGGACAATGTTTTTCATAAAGATTAAAGCCTAAGGAACAATTTAAGACATGTCCTAAAAAAAAAACTGGCTGATAGATAGATAGATAGATAGATAGATAGATAGATAGATACTTTATTCATCTATAAAGTTTACACAGAAATGTATACAACTTATCAGACTGGTCATACACAACATACTCATTACATCAAAACATTTAAAGCAGGCTTACACAAATAAAATATATAATTAATGTATAAAAATGATAAAGTAAACACACAAATAAAATATATATTAGGAGTGCAAAAACTCATCCACAGAATAAAAAGCCTTATTTACTAAATAATTATACAATGAATGTTTAAAATCGTTAAAGTTTTCTATTTCGCCTAAAATACTTACAACTTTATTAAAACATATTTTACCTTGATAAACATGAGAATTTTTACCAACGGTTAACCTTGAAAATGGCTGGTACACTTTATGGCTGTTTCTTGTATCATAATTATGAACTGCACTGTTTCTTATAAATAAGTGTTCTTCTTTTCTTACGTTTATAACAATTAGGTATATATAGAGAGAAGTAACTGTTAATATTGATAAATTAATAAATATTGGTTTGCATGATGTTTGCATACTTGCGCCCACCATACATTTAACAATTCTTTTCTGCATGACCAGAATTTTATGAATGTGCGCTGAATTACCCCAGAAAATTAAACCATAACTTAGAATTGACTGAACAAGTCCATGATATGCTAGTTTAAGTATCTCCATGGAAACGGTTGTACGTAATTGTCTGATAATAAAACATATACCGCTTAACTTAGATGATATATTGTCAATATGCTTTTCCCATGTTAGTTTTTGATCTATCGTAATTCCTAGAAATTTGATTGAGTTCACTTGTTCGATTGATTTGTGATTTATCTTAATAAAGGGGCTAAAATTGTAGTTCATGTTTTTCTGTTGATAAAGCATAAAAAATGTCTTACTTATATTAAGAAGTAGTCCATTATTCTGGCACCATGTATGTAATTCATTAGCAGATATATTTGCTTTCATCACTGAATTTAATAAATTGTTTTCTGCTATCAGTTGATTAGTCTCATCAGCATAGATTATTGTTTTGTATGGAGAAGTGCACGAGTAAAATATATCGTTTATAAAAATAATAAAGAATAAAGGACCCAAAATTGAGCCTTGAGGTCCTCCCACAGTGACTTCTCTTGGACTAGATTTAAATTTGTCTAAGACCACAATCTGCGTTCTGTTCTGCAAATATGATGCAGCCCAGTTGTACGCATTGCCACGCACACCAATGCGATACAGTTTCTCCAGAAGCAAATTGTGGACAACAGTATCAAACGCTCTAGTTAAATCGAAATATAAGGCAACTGGATATTGTTTGTCGTTTAAACAGTCATACACACTTGTACATAGATCTGCTATAGCAGTTGATGTAGATCTATTAAGCCTAAAACCATTTTGAAAATTTGACAGGAGATTATGTGCTTCTAAGAATGTATTTAATCTTGTATTAAAACTGTACTTTCAAAATGGCGTCCGTTTAAAAAACAATGCAAATATTGTTTTTGTCATTTAACACAAAAACTGAAAAAGATGGAGAAAAACTTTCTGCACAAAAAACAAAGTGCATAAAATTTTCTACAATTTTGTTCCTATGGAATATTTGGATATGAGTTACCATTTTCCAGATACCACTGTTACCGTTTTCCAGATAAATGTCTGCAAATTATAATATTATTATTAATTTTTTTCAGTTTATTTTAGTGGACCGGATGTCATTCCTAGCTTCCTTATCAGAGATTGTGCCTATGTACTCTGCCAACCGTTGAGAATATTATTTAACCTATCTCTTAAGTTAGGTACCTTCCCAGATATATGGAAAAAAGCTAGGGTTTGCCCTATCCTAAAACAGGGAGATTCCTCTGATATTGCTAATTACAGACAAATTACATTATTGTGCAACTTTGCGAAGGTCTTTGAGATGTCCCTGTATAATCGCATCTACCCCCTTGTTAAAAATGTCATTTCTGTGGACCAACACGGCTTCATGGAAAAACGCTCAACTACTACTAACCTATTATGTTTTACTCAATATCTTTCCGATATCATTGACATACGAGGTCAGGTGGATGTGATATATACGGACTTCTCCAAGGCATTTGATCGCATTGATCATTGCCTATTACTATCCAAACTTCGACTGTACGGCTGCTCTACCACTCTTGTTCAGTTCTTCTCTTCGTACCTGACAAACCGCCTTAATTATGACGCTTACAATGGTTTTACTTCTAACTCGTATACCGTAACATCAGGGGTACCATAAGGTTCCAATTTAGGTCCGCTATTTTTTGCTCTTTTTGTCAATGATCTCAATGACACTCTTTGCTGCAAAAAGCTTTTTTTCGCAGATGACCTAAAAATCTTTGCGTCAATAAACTCCATAGACGACTGTCATATGCTACAAAGGGAACTTAATAAAGTAGCACAGTGGTGTCATTTAAACTCCCTTGCTCTAAATATAACCAAATGCAAGGTTGTAACTTACTCACGAAAAGATGAACTCATTGAATACGACTATCATATCGACACACAATCTTTGTCCCGTACCGACTCAACCAGAGATCTAGGAGTATTGTTTGATAACAAATTATCACTTGCCAAGCATATCGAGTTAACGGTTTCCTCGTCTATGAAAACCTTAGGGTTTATTTTAAGACTAAGTCAAGTCTTCCGGGACAATGGCTTCTTAAACAAACTATTTTATTGCTATATTCGGTCTAAACTTAAGTACTGCTCACTTATTTGGAGCCCTATCTATGATTATCAAGTCAAATTAATCGAGTCCGTTCTTAGAAAGTTCTTAAAACTACTCTGCTTCCGCACTGATGGTAGATATCCAAACAGAGGCTGCGACCAGACTTATCTGTTAAATAGGTTCAACTTCGACTCATTACAATTTAGAAGGCAATTTTATGCTGTAAAATTCCTGTATTTGTTCATACACAACAGGGTTGACTGCCCTCCTGCACTAAGCCAGTTGAACTTTTTGATTCCAAGAGCCGCCAGTCGCAACCCTCTCACATTTTATTGTCAACCGGCACGAACCAATATAATGCTGAAGTCTACTATATTCGTTATTTGCACTAACTACAATTCAATTTGTGATACTTGTGATATATTCAACTGCACGGTCAATACAATTCATACTTCTCTTAAGAATTGCAGCATCCCATAATGTTAATGTTAAAATAATATAAACATGCAGGGCACTTGTAATTAATTTTATATTGTTTGTCACTTATATGTATGTATGTAGCTATGTATTTTATTTTTTTTGTCGCTTTCTTGTCCTGTAATTGGTTCTTTTGTACTGTTGGACAAATGTATTGAATAAATAAATAAATAAATAAATAAATAAAGTTATGTTATACGCCTTACAATAATTGTCACAGTTATTTCCTCTAAGTGATTTACCAATATATGAATTTCCATGTTTTCTTAATTTCGGACTCATTTATCTGGAAAATGGTAACTCCTATCAAAATATTGTATAGGTACAAAAAGAAAATGTAGAAAATTTTATGCACGTTATTTTTTGTGAAAAAAGTTTTTGTTCATCTTTTTTAGTTTTTGTGTTAAATGACAAAAACAACATCGGCAACAGTTTTTTTTTAACATATGGCCGCCATTTTGAAAGTACAGCCAATTTTTTTTTTTTAGGACATGTCTTAAATTGTTCCTTAGGCTTTAATCTTTATGAAAAACATTGTCCCCAAGGATCGGGCGGGGGGTGCATGTACAGCTAGGGAGGGCTCCCCGACTAAATAATGTAATGAACCAATCAATGACCCAGCTCTTTTTATTTTTAATTGCAAAATGTACCTATATAGTCCAGTCAACGAAGGTAAAGGATATGGACGCGGGGGGTGGGGAGAATTTTTTTCTTCAGGAATGTGTTGAGGGTAGTTAGGAGGTAAACATACTAAAACTCCTGGTTCCTAACCCTGCCGCTTCAGAGGTGGAGGGGGTGGAAAGGTCCCTTTTTTCGTTTTTTCGCTTATAACCTGGAAATGATGTGTCATACGGAACAAAGTATTCTCTGTGAAATTAATAATAATTAAATAAATATTCTACAAGAATATGTATATTAATTTTCTTTCTTTGTATTATAGTTTCCAAAAATGTACTTACGCATGGTAACCACTGAACTCTACTATATAAATGGAAGGTCAATATCCATACCAATTTTTACGTGAATTTGAACCTCGCGCAAGTATGGCCACCGTAAAGCGGAGCGCAATTGCACTACAAAATACGCCAGAGCCGGCCTTATTGTTACTGCAACTGTTTAAAACCCAGGACTGCAACGATTCTTGCAACACAGTACCATACACGAATGCACCATATTGTCTCAATTAACTGTTTCTAACAGTCACAAAATAATCATTTTATAACAATTTTACATAAATGACAGAAATAAACAAAGAATAAAATGAGTGACACCGACTCTGGAAATTTCATCTAATCCAAGACTTACGTTACGGAATCTATGGGAAACGAATAAAACACAGAATTGCGTCAGCGCATAACTTCCGTAGACAGCCGTTTGGTTCAAGCACAGACATCAATTTCTCTACTGCGTTGACGCGTGGCTTAATATTTTGAGTTTTAATCCGTATTTTGTTCACGCGCATGTACCTATATTGGCCTTCCATTTATAGCAGTAGAGTTCAGTGATGGTAACTCATACAGTATAAGTTATGAAAATCAAAACTATCCACTATACAACATAATTCGTTGTATTTAATGTTCTCTCTGCTTAAACAAGTAAACTTTAACCTAACCATTAAACTTCTTAAATTAAAAATAAGTATTAAATAGGTAAATATAAATATTGATGAACACTTTAATATAGTAATTCTTCAATAATTGCTGTGTGGGTCCAATATAGCATTACTAGATGGCGGTACTATAGCAATTTTCATCTGATATCGGTAACCTTAGAATGTAAAGTCGGGAGATTGGTAAAATGTGGTAGTGCTTTATGTCTTTATTCGTAATGTGATTGGTCGAAACATGCCTGAGAACTCTTTACACTGGAGACCAGTCTATACATTACAATACCTATGGTGTAAGGTATATTGTTTTCCTTGATTGTCATTACATTTATATTATGGCGAATTCCCTGGTATACAGGGTGTCCCGTAAATAATGGATAATCCTGAAAATGGTAATAGGCCAGGCCATAACCTATTAGAATATCACAACTTGACCTTATTGAAAACCCTACGGTTTTCGAGATATGGGCATTTTTCTGAAATTTTGAAAATTTCTACTCTTGGATCTCGCATGCCATTACCACAAGGTAAGGATTTTTTCATTCTGTTTTTTGGTGAGTATTCTAGAACAGTTGTGCTATCAAACGTGCATAGAAGTTTTTAGATAACGACGACGGTATTCTCAAAAAAAAAAAAAGTATTTCTTAAATTTCGATTCCACCAAGATTCCGTCTGCTGACTTTGACCTTTGATGATGTAAAGAAAAGTGCCAAGCGAAATTTGCCAATTATCTTAAAAACTTTCCTACTTATTATTATATTCTAAAATGTTTAAAAATTCTGGTACTTCCTGTTAGAAAAAAAGATATAGCTGTTTGAATGGTGGAGGAGCTACATTTATCAATTTTAAACAAGTAAGCCTTGTTTTTATTTGCATGTGACGCATGCCATTTTGTACGTCTGGTGTTACCGATTCAGACTTTATTTGTTTATCGATAATAACGAATTAGCGTTTCTCCGGACTTATTGGAACTTGTTGAGAACAACAATGCCTCGTATACAGTATACACAACGTGAGTATGCTAATATGCATACTATTTACGGCGAATGTTGAGGCAACGCCAGTGCATTCGCTGTGCGTTATCGGGAATATATTCTAAAATGTTTAAAAATTCCGAGGTAAGAGAACGAAGAAAGATCGAAATAAAATTAAAAGTAATTTCACCTCCATTTATTAAACATTATTAAAAAGAAATAGTCAAACAACTTATAATAAGTGTTCGAATTGCTCTCCTCTAGCCCCAATGCAGGCTCTGCATCTTTTAATAAAGGAACGTTTTAAATGGCGTGAATATCCGGATAGGCTGATTTCTTCAGTGGCTACTCCGATACGCTCATGCAATTCATTTGAGGATTGAACAGGTCGGAAGTACACCTTTTCGTTCATGCATCCCCTGTAAAAAAATCTAAAGGATTTAGGTCTAGTGACCTGGTTTGTCACAGAATTGGAGCTAAGCGACCGATCCATCTTCTGGATATTTCAAATTTTGCTATGCTCTCACCTTTCTCCCATAATGTGCAGGGCATCCGTCGTTCTGTAACCACATTGTCAGCCTCAGGGATAAAGGAAAGTCTTCTAGTAAGACCGGTAGGTCGTTTTGAAGGAATTCCAAATAATTGTTTGACGTAAATGTTGGTGCCAGTTCGAATGGGCCTACCACTAGACCATTTAGGATGCCTGTCCACAAATTTATTTATTTATATTGGACCGATCTTCTCTCATCAAGTGGGGATTTTCAAACTGACAACTATGCAGATTATGTAAATTTACAAAGCCATCTTTTCTGTACGATGATTAGTCAGTTCACAAAATTTTATTAAAAAATTCTGGATCCTCTCGTATCATCCGCAGCATTCCCCGGCAAAATACCACTCTCAAGGAATAATCTCTGGGTAGTAGAGTTTGCACACGTGGTACATGGAAAGGATGGAGTTGGTTCCTTCACTGGCACCACCAATACTACGAAGACTAGAAATCCTCCCCTCACAGTACTCATTATGCACTCTAATAAATACACGATAATCAGGATAGCGTGCGTTCGGGTATCTTTCTCGATAACGCACAGCGGGTGCAGTGGCGTTGCCTCAACATTCGCCGTAAATAGTATGCATATTAGCATACTCACGTTGTGTATACTGTATAGGAGGCATTGTTGTTCTCAACAATTTTCAATAAATTCAAAGAAACGCTAATTCGTTATTATCGACAAAGAAACAAAGTCTGAATCGGTAACACCAGACGTACAAAATGACATGCGTCACATGCAATTAAAAATAAGGCTTACTTGTTAAAAATTTTAAATTGATAAGTTTAGCTCCTCCACTATTCAAACATCTATATCTTTTTTTCTAACAGGAAGAATAAGAATTTTTAAATATTTTAGAATAGAATAATACGTAGGCAAGTTTTTGAGATAAGTGGCAAGTTTCGCTTCGCATTTTTCTTTACACCATCACAGGTCAAAGTCAGCAGACGGAATCTTGGTGGAACCGAAATTTAAGAAATAATTTTTTTTTTGAGAATACCGTCGTTGTTATCTAAAAACTCCTATACACGTTTGATAGCACAACTCTTCTAGAATACTCACCAGAAAACAAAATGAAAAAATCCTTACCTTGTGGCAGTGGCATGCAAAACACTATCCCAGAGTAGAAATTTTCAAAATTTCAGAAAAGTGCCCATATCTCGAAAACCGTAGGGTTTTCAATAAGGTCAAGTTGTGATATTCTGATAGGTTATGCCCTGACCTATTACCATTTTCAGGATTATCCATTATTTACGGGACACCCTGTATGTATACCTACTTTGTTTTTTACTAGAAGAGTCGCTTTGGAAATGCATTTTTGTGATATAAATGATGAAATTGAAAATATGTCAGTAAACTCTAGAAAATGACAAGAAAATGTCTAAGGGCCAATAATTACAAAACATAATATTAAAGATGTACTTAATGAATTATTTATTCGTAAAATATTTTCCCCAACTACCACTCGTACTTTTAAATTTTATCTATAAATTTTTGCTCAAGCTAAGTTACCAAAAGGTAATATAATTCGTGTAAATTGGCGGTTTATTATCAAATAGGCGAGCGTAGAGGCGTCTTCACTGGGCTGTATTTCGATACTCCAATGAAGCAAGGTTCAGCGCGGTTAGTACTTGGATGGGTGAAATAAATCTTGGGAAACACAGCGATCTTGTCCCACCTTCTAGCGGCTTGTATATCAGCATATACGCGGAAGCTATGTAATTTCAAGACGAGGATTACGTAGTGGACATACCATCCTTCAGAAGAGATGTACAGCAAGCGGTCCCTTGTCTATTAAATGTTAGGCAGGTAAGAGATCCCTACTCTTCTTAAGAGAAGAGGTTTGGCAAAATTTCCAGGTTGGGGGTAGCTCGTCTCCTGGCGTTGCTGATAGGCCCTGGTAGCGGAAATAGGCCGGCGTTAAATAAATAGTTAAAAAATATCGCGCTTTCCAGTGAAGGTTTCCAGGAAATTTTCAGGAGTTTCTGGAACTAAATTTTGATAAAAATGAAAGTTTCTAATAAAATATTTGAATATTCCGAAATTTTCCAAAGAAAGATTTCCCGGAATTTTGTAAATTTTCAGATATTCAAATATTTTATTGAAAACTTTAATTTTGATCAAAATTTCGTTTCGAAAACTTTCAAATGGAAAGTTTCCTTTACCCACCTTTTCTGAATACTGACTTTTTTCGAAAAACAATTCGTTTCCAATTTATACCACCTGACAATCCCACAACGATCTCACAATGTTCAACTCTGTATGCTGTAACATTACGAGGAGTAATAAAGATTGTATTGTATTGTATTGTATTGTATTGTATTGTATTGTATTGTATTGTATTGTATTGTATTAATTATTTAATATTTGACAAATGTAATTTTAAAGAGGTCGTAATTCGAAAACCGTAAGTACTAAGTACTAAGTGCCATGGTGAAAGAACTTTTTATTAAAAATGCTTTGTTTTGTTAAATATTTCATAGTTTTCGTATATATTCTTGATTATGCTGTTTGAATTATATTTTTCATATTTTTAATTGTTAATCTTAATAGTGGTAATGGCATCGCATCGTAACCTATTGCACTAGGTCAGCTTTTGTTGATTTCTTTTAAACACTGTCTTTATATCTTACAGTATCGTATTAACTTTTTTTTATTGACGTGCGTATATGCAATAAAGTGTTTTAGCACCATTCTATTCCTATTTCTGTTTATATTTTTTTACTAATAGTAAATCGTTTTATATAATAAGAAAAATCCAGAACATACTTTTATCCTTAATATTTTGAAAATAAATTTAAGTAAACTAACACTCATTAAAGTATATTAATGTAAAATAATCTCTTTTAGTGTCGAAACCCTAAAAAAAACTGTGGAGAAAGAATACAATATCCCATATGATAAACAAGTTTTACTTATAAGCGGTGGAGAAGCTTTGGACCACAGAAGGTCTGTCTGTTCCTATACAGCCGGTACAGACACAAACCCGATTTTCCTCTTTAACAGAGCGGGTCTTGAGTCTTCTTTGCCGCCACCCTTAGATTTTGGGGACGATAATGGTAAGTACACTTTTTCCCCCCAATATTATTAATACAGTTTGTATCACATGAATGTAAGTTTATTTGTTGTTTCCATATATACAATACGTTACAGTATCATGAGTCAATCTCTTAGGGCCAATACAGGGTTAAGTTAGTTTGCCCTAACTCCAGGTTAAAGTGTTTATTTTGATCCAGGTTAAAAGGAGTTAATTTAATTCGATCTTCAAATTGGAGGTAATGCCTGTTAGCTCCAGGTTTATCTAAAAATTTTATGTTCCTAGTGGATAGTTGCGTGGAAAATCAATTTTTTTTTTACCAAAATTATTAAAAATGACAAAGTAAGCCATGATAATGATGAAATTTTGGAATTTTAGGAACAGAGACAGTCCTATAGTTCAAAGTCGATGCAACTACATGCTGACAAGAGTGTTACAGAGCCTCGTTTCAAATTTTTGCGAATTACAATTAATTTTATAATACTAGAAATTTGAAAATAGTGTTTTCGGTAAATAGAAACATAATGCCGTTTAGGTTAAAGTAGAAAATCTTACTCTATTTTGCTCGTGTCAAGATAGGAATATCTTATACATTGATGGGCACATTGCCCATCCTTCGCGACTTTAGCAGATAAATTCAAAGTACGACTGTTAATCTAGATTTAACATGCACGGGACCGCATTTCTCGTTAGGGACGATTCGCATAACTATATCGCTAAAGTTAAAAATAGTAATTAAAAGAGGTGTGTTTCCATTTGTTTCTTATTTCAATCGTACCAAAACATACTTTACATAAGAGTCATGATGTTTTGTCTACAATGATCGGAATTTGGGTTTAATTTGGCGCATACAGGTAGGTATATAAAATTTTACATCAAAACCTTAAAGTTTGTTCTTTCTTACAAAATTATCGAAATTAAATGTAATACGAACCTACCTTACGAGTTTCTCATTTATTTTGGCATAATAGAATAGATGTATACATATGTACAACTAAAAATGTGTGGATATTTTAATAATTCCTTGTCACGACGCACCTGAAATTAAACCCAAAATTCCGATCACTGTTTATCTAATAAGTAATACAATATATTCATTATTTAATATGGTATAGAAAAATAAAGTATGCCCCGGTCTCTCCTTATATTAGCTCGGTCGGCAGCTTTAAGTTATGTGTATTATGAATATGTTATGAACAATACAAACTGGGGGGATTACGACGATGTGGACTTTTTTATCAGGTTTAGGCTAAGAAAGTTTACAGTAATATTTATCTTGGAACAAATCAAGGCATTGATAGAATTTCTAACCGATTGGTAGAAAAGTCCAGAAGTTTTTTGTAGGAGAAACCTTCCACGAGATATAGCGCTCCAAAGAATCGTGAGTGTGCGGTAGACAGAGTAACAGGTATCTTTTTGTTACTTTTTGTTACTCAACCTTTACTTCGCGCTCGATTCTTTGAAGCGCTATAATTCGTGAACCGTTTCTCCCACAAAAAACTTCTGGACTCGTCTTTGTAGCAAATTATATCAGCTGCAAATTAGTAAATTACGTTTTGTTTTTTTTTTTTTTTCGAAAAGTCATCGTGTTTTCAAGATATTTGCAAAATACAATTTTCGCGAACTTTGACCCCGTGTAATTGACCCCGCAGTGGTCAAATCGATACAGAACTCTCACACATTATTAAGAACCCCAATACTAAGGCGAATGCAAAAATTGAACCCGTTACAATTTTTTTCCAACTTGTAATATTTTTATGTCGATTTTTCCTGATAGAGTGCAAATGTAGTATCATTACTCTTTCTAAACAACAAAAAAAAATCAAAAATTTAGCAGTGAGAAAACAAGACACTAAACAGAATGGCTAATCTTTTCTTATATACCTGGTATATATAAATGCGCACATATAGAGAAAAACACATTTTTCATAATAAATACAAATGTCGTTCTTCCGGACGTGCTATCCTGGTTGTGGCGTCTGAACTTCCGCTTCCGTTGTGGAGCTGGGACCGGGAGGACTGCGTCGTCGGCCTGGAAAAATGCCTGGAGGCAGGCAATTGACCTTCCTTGGGTCGGTGGCCTCGGAGGCTAGGAGTGTCTCCGAACTGGGGACGGCATCGGGGAAGGTGCTCGTCTCTGACTGGGGACGGCATCGGGGACGGTACGTCTCGGACTGCGGATGGCATTGGGGACGGTACATCTCGAACTGGGGGCGGCATCGGGGACGGTACATCTCGGACTGCGGATAGCATCGGGGACGGTGTCGCTATCCAATCATCTCCATGGGAGGGGCAGCCTTTGGCTTCCGGTGTCGGGGGCTGGCACTTGCACTTCTGACCTTATCTCTTATCTTGGATGGTTCTGGCCTGACTGGACTTGTTTTCGTTGCGGTGGAAAATTCGGGGTCTGTAAAATTATTACTGCTCCATATATGGCAGTATAGGATTTCGTCTATAGTGTAGTAATCTGGATTTGTTTCTGGAAATCAGTTCGTTTAATGTACTTTCGGCACTCTCCGGAATAGTGTTTGCTCTGAAGTTACAGTTGTAGTAGTCTGGATTGCCACCACAAAATCCTTTTCATTTCTGTTTTCTCTCTTGGCTTGGAATATCTTTATCTATCTCGCTCGTGAACGTCTCTCTTGGGCTATCTGGAGTAAACTAAAGTCTTAAAATCTGCTCAGGCGCCAAATTATGTAACAGTTTGTTGTCGGGTAGTTGGTTTGGAGATTAATCAGGGTCCAGATTAGTTAATAAGACAGCCCAATAAAAATATAAACAATTTATTTTCTTCTTCAAACAAGTAATGTCTGGCAGTGTTACATAACATACAGGTACATGTTATACAGGTCCGTATCTTTTACGGATCTTAGGATAACATTTTCTTTTACCTGTGAGAGAGAGAGAGAGAGAGAGAGGGAGAGGCGTGTAACGATGCGATGCGACGTTAGTTGCTGCTACTGGAGTGGCATTGGGCGTCGGGCGAATATCGTCGACTCAGGAAGTTTTCCAGCTCAATACGCTGTAGTAGGTCTCCAGGTCAGGCTCATCCGCTCTGGTTCTGGCGGCGAAACGGCGTCGGGGAATGACTATCGACTTGAAGGGTCCCAGCTCACCACGCTGAAGGATTCCCTAGGTCAGATTGCATTCGTTCCGTTGTGTTTGCATCGGGAGATGCACAGAACTGTAATATGTCCAGCTCACTACGCTGAAAACAGATTGTCAGAGTTGTCCACACTGAATTTGTTGGTTTGTAGCCGGGCTTTTATATCCGAGAATCCTCGCTTACTGGTGACGTAGAACTGCGTATAGTTTAGTGTCGTGTGCAAATCCGTGCCTCTAGACGGGAGCTGGGTAGATTTGCGTGCCGTGTGCACGTTGGTAACGTGTGTAAATCCGGAAACTTTAGTAATGGAGCAGGAATTTATTCAATGCTTCATTACAATTTTATTTTCCGCATATCATGGTAAATCACGCTGTATAAGAAATGTAAAATTTAAGAACAGCCTGCTAGGCTGGAATAATGAAGCAATATAATTTTCTTTATCTAATGCACTGCGTGTAATTGTCGATTAGGCATGTACATTCACGTAGCGCGAGAGATATGACAACACAGCAGAGCAAACTCGCCCGTCGGCGAAGCATCCCAGCTCTCAGTTATTTCATTTCAGCCAGCTGGTACACGCGATGTTGTAATTCTTACTCCCTATGCCGAGCCCGCCACTACACACACTGTATATAGGAATGTAGGTTTAACGGTTTGTATGCAGTAGTTACAGAGGTTATCTCTGTAACTACTGGACCAATATAATAAAACCTTCAATATTTAATAATTTGGTGTTTCAATATTATTATAAGCTATGCATTGTCATGCTGTGTTAAGTAGGGATAGAGCAGGGCAATGAATGTAAATAGTATAAATAGCGAAGTGAGGTGGCTATTGGAATTTCCATCTTTTTGTTTGACTTATCTAGAGAAGTAATATTTTAACCATGGGATGAGATATTGAGATTGAAAGATATTATTTCTTGAGCCCATGCAATGCTGAATTTATCTAGTGTTTAATAAAAATCAACAGTTATTTTGCACATTTTTTTACAAAATGACAGCTTGTTTCTGTCCTGTCTCGTAAAGGACCAAGTCCTACTTTGGTATTTTTCTGCTAAATGATTGACCACCTGGCACCATTCTAGCATCAGATGGACAGTTCTGCATTAGATGCATCTAAAACGAACAAAATAGGAAAATTTGGTTGTTTGTAACGAGAGTACCTGATGATGCAGGAGCCGAAGATATTAAGAATTATATTAAAACACACACAAAGTCGCTAATTTCCTCAGAACAAACACCTATCGAAAGGGATGTTGAAGTTAAAATACTAAACACAAAAAATACTAGACCCAATAACCAGTCATTTATGGTTGGAGTTGAGCCTGAGTTTCAAGAAGAAGTGTATAAATCAAGTTTTTGGCCACGAAAAATTGGTTTCGAAAGATTCGATTTCAGGAAAGGACAACATTTTCTCAGAAATGTACAAGAACTTTCTGATCCTAAACAACCCTCATCTTTTTTAGACAAAGCCATGTAGAAATAACAGCATCCAATTACCAGTCACCTAGTGCTATAAATACTGAAACTACATATATCAAAAATTCAATCAAAACAACTAACAGTATATTAAATACATATGCCCTATTGCATCAAAACATACAATGTTTAAAAAATAAATTATTAGAAGTTGAAATTTTTGTAAAAGGCGTAGATACCGAACCAACGATACTCTGTTTTACTGAACACTGGTTTTCAATCCAAAATGAAAGGTCAATGCGACTTGAGGGCTACAACTTAAAGTCCTCTTACTCTAGAAGGGATATGGTTCATGGTGGGTCCTGTATTTTCCTTCGTAAAGACGTAGACAAAGATATGGATTGCATAGAATTCAAAGAACTGAAGCAAATGAGTGTAGAAGGTATCATTGAGTGCTCATCTATCATATGTAAAACTATGATCTCTGTAATTATATGTATTTATAGACCGCCAACAGGTAACGTAGAAACATTTCTCCAAATCTTAAGTGAAATCTTAGATATTACTCAAAATAAATGCAAAAATTACAACATAATTCTTTGTGGAGATTTTAACCTAAATTTACTCGATATTCAAAATGTACATAACCAATCTTTCTTGACCATGTTACAAACATACAATTTGACTCAAAAAATAAATGAACCAACTAGAATCACGAAACATTCAGCTACACTTTTAGACAACATTTTTATTAATTTTGAGAATATTCACAAGGGTGAAGTAATAACATCAGCTCTATCTGACCATGAGGCTCAGCTACTTAGAATAGATTGGCCTAGAAAAAACAAAATTAACTCTGAAAATGGGTGCAAGCGAAGAATCTTCTCTGATGCAAAACTTAAAACTTTTAAAGAGGTAGTACAGAACATTGATTGGAATGAAATCTTTTGTTGTTTAGATCCTAACAGGTCCTATCAAATATTTATAAATAAAATTAAAGAAACTATAAATATTATATTTTCATTAAAAACGATAAAAAGAACAAATAATATAAAATCATGGATTACAAAAGGCATAAGAATATCATGCAAAACTAAACGAAATTTATATAAGCAAAAAATAAAAGGGGAAATAACTGATATTACATATAAAACCTACTGCAATATATTAAAAAATGTCATATCTGAGGCAAAAAAACGTTCAAACATTGCATACATAGAGACAGCAAGCAATAAAAGCAAGGCAGTATGGGAATTGGTAAAAAGCTATACAGGGTCTAAAACTAAAGATAGCATTTCTCTCTTGAATAGTATCGATGCAAATGAAAGCAATAAACAAACAGTATTGAATAATGTAAATGACTTTTTTATAAATAATTGTCCTAATATTAATTCCAATATAAATTTCGAAAATTATAGTCCACCCATTGACAAAAGCATATTTTTGTCACCTACTTATCCTGAAGAGGTATGTTACGTCATAAAAAATTTAAAAAATACTATGTCGGTAGGTGCAGATGAGATACCTGTAAAATTATTAAAATATGTTGCAACTGAAATAGCAGCTCCACTTAGTCATATAATAAATTTATCATTTACTACTGGCGTATATCCTGATAACCTTAAAATTGCTTACGTAAAAGCAGTATATAAAAAAGGTGACAAAAATATGATAAACAACTATAGGCCCATAGCGTTGCTCTCTAACATCAGCAAAATCTTTGAAAAAATAATCTACACCAGAATAATAAATTATTTAGAAAATCGTGAAATATTAAATGACACACAAAATGGTTTTAGGAAAAACAAATCTGCAATTAGAGCCGGTTACCAGACACTCTGTGAAATAATACATTCACTAAATAATAAAGAACACACAGTTGCGATAAGCTTAGACCTATCAAAAGCTTTCGATAGCGTGGACCATAACATTTTAATAGAAAAGATCGAAAAGTATGGAATTAGAGGTAACACATTGCAACTACTAACATCTTACCTAAATAATAGAATTCAGTATGTCGTAGAGACAGATAGCAATGGTGAGTTACTAAAATCACAAAGTCTGGTGATAAAGAGAGGTGTTCCACAGGGATCAATATTGGGACCGTTATTGTATATATTATATACCAACGACTTACCCATGGTTCTTGATGAATTTACTACTATTCAATATGCAGATGATTGTTCTTTAATCATTAACTCGGCAGATCCAATAGTCTTGGAGCAAAAAGTTTTCTCGGCACTAGACATACTTGAAAAATACTATACCCCTCTCAATCTAAAATTAAACAAAGATAAAACACAAGCCATATCATTTTCAAATAGTAAGTCTAGTGTGGAGAAAACTTTTACAAATGGTGACATTACATTGAATACTGTGTCCCAAATATGCTTTCTGGGTATTACTATAGATTCTCGGCTCGATTGGAAGTCCCACACTGACGAGCTTGCATCTAATATAGCCAAGTCTTGTTACGCCTTAAAAGTAATATCACTAAATGTAAATGCTGAAGTCGCATATATAGCATACTATGCCTATGTTGAATCTAGATTTAGATATGGCCTAGTCTTTTGGGGAGGCACAAATCACATTTACAAAATATTTTTATTGCAGAAAAGATGTATCAGGAATATACTGAATATCAAACAAACAGTTAGCTGCAAACCTATATTTAAAGAACTACAGATACTTACCTTAATAAGTCTATATATATATGAAGCTGTGATATTTGTAACAAAGAATATGTCTCTGTTTGCAGACCATGATAGAGTTCATCTTTACAATACAAGACATAAAAATGACTTACTTAATATTAAAACAAACTATACATATGTACAGAAAAACGTACCTTTCACAATAATCAAAGTCTATAATAAACTTCCGGACATGTATAAAAACTTATCACTAAAACATTTAAAAGCGAAGTTGCGAGCCACACTTGTGGAAAAAGCATATTATACGCTAGATGAGTACCTTGATGATACACTATAAAATAGTTTCTATTTCTGTTTTTACTTGTAATATATTTTAAATTGTATTGTTATTATAACTATTGTTCTGTCTTGTGTTATACATTATATATTATTACGTTAGTCTTTTACTCTATTACATTAGATTCTTTTTTTACTATTTTACTATATACATGTATACCATATTTCAACTGTAGCATAGTTTCTTTTTTTTGACAAGTTCTACACCCTCTGGGTTTTTGTAATTTTTTTTATTACGTGAACAAATAAAGACATCTATCTATCTATCTATCTATCTATCTATCTATCTATCTATCTATCTATCTATACCCAATATGTGGAAGGTGCCTTTATTGTTATTATTAAATCCAGTGGGGTCAATTTCCATGAACCACTTTTGTTTGTTATTTCAAATTTTTTGTCTTTAGGTCTTTGTGTTGAAAGTTTTACATTGTAAAAGTTTATCAGGCATTCACTGATTTGATTTAAAAATACTTAATGCAAATACAGTTGTATTTAATATTGTGATAAAACAGTAGGAATTGATAACACCTTATCTTTTTTTATGTATATATACGGAAGTAATATTTTAAATTTTAAGTCCTTCTAATTTTTAAATATTTCTTAATAGGGATCCTGGAACAAGCAGCTTAGATATACATGTTTCATTGCTATTTAATGTTAGTTTCTCTATCATTTATTATATGTTACTGCTGTGCTGTTGTGTACTATTACTCTGTAATTATGTCTTGACTGTAGAGTAAATTTGTGGAAATAAATTAATAATTGACCAAGCATTGGCATTAATGCAACAAAAATAAAATTACATACACATTTTCTAAAATATTTTTAAAACTCTTCAATACTTAATATATACACCGTGAATTTGATATACACATAAATATTTGGACCTGTTGATATTTATGGCTTCCAAAAATTCTAAAAATTCTAGTAATTTGTGAAAAACAAGTAAGAAAAAATGGTAGATAATGTGAAAAAATCTTCAAATATGTATACCTAAAGTTGAAGTTAAATCATGGCACAAAAATTGTCAGTTTTATCGTTCTTATTATATTGATTATGTTCTCCACAGTAAGAGCTACACCAGCATCAAGCGCTATACTTGTGATTGTCCTTAATGGCAATAGAAGTGGGCTGCTGTTCACATGTGGCAGCCGTGATATATTATTTTTCTTATAGACTGGCGGTATATGACCAGTCAAATGCAACGTTTTTAAAATGCATGCCAATCATATATATGAATGAAATTACCATGAATATGCCAGAAACACAAATTTTAGGCAGTCGTCACGTGCAGAAGTATTTTTGATACTTGTATATTACAATTTAGAAAAATAATTGTGTATTAAATATTCCTATTTAATAAACCCTTACTTATATTTTTCAGAATATAGAAAATTGCTGTCAGAACTAAATGCAAGGCTGACAGAATGTTTCGATTTGCCAGCTACTTTAGATACGGTGACACGTAGAGCTAAGTTAGCACAAGAGTTTCATGACCTCGCCAGGGAGCAGACAATGGAATGTGAAAAATTAGTTCATGACCAACATTTGCAACAACAGGGCTGGTGCTCTGTCGTTGCCAATCTAGAAGACGTTGTGGATGAAATAAGGAAACGTGCAGAAAAATGTGAACAATGCTTTAAAGATTACTTGATGCAGCGTGATACCTATCTCATTTATTTGACACAGTAAGTCAGAGTTTGTTTGCCCCTGGCATTAGTAGTGCAAAACTTTTGCTTTTAGTTTCAAAGAAGACTTGGAAACATTACAAAAAATACCACTATTGTCAACTTTACACGATCTATACAGGCAGAATTATGAAAAACTAGATCCGGAACCATCAGAGAATAATATGAACACATCACAGAAGACTGAGAGTACCAAGGAAATATCTGTTTTGCAATGGTTGACGAACACTGACAATGTAAATTTGATTTACGATAATTGTAATGTAGGCATGCAAAAGGTATATCACCTCGTTATCTCTTTGTCTTTATTTATAAATTTTATTAGTTACCTTCATTATTATTTTTCTTTTTTTAGTTTGATGGTCATACACTCGGCATTCTGCAGAAAGAAATACGGGGTGTCTTACGTGAGTCGGAAAATATTAGTATGAAAGAAATTGGGGGACTTGGAGCAAGACTATTTGGACTAGACAGTTTAATGAGAGAGGCTAAAGTACATGTTCAACAACAAGCCGATTTAGCACAATCGTTTTTGAAGGTGAGTTGAAAGCATCACAAAGAAACTGCTCAATGTGCCCCCACCTATTTGGGTGTATACCAGAGTTCTGTGCTATACCGGGTGACACAGGAGATATGTAGCATGTTTATTTAAAAAGATATAATTTTGAAATTTGGAATACTTATATAATGTCTGATTGTCCTTTTTTTAGTACAAACAAGAAATTTTTTTCACTTCCGGTTTCACCGGAAATGACATCTACTTTGTTATTTTAAATGACACACACCCTGTATATATTTTTTTCCTATCTGATTCTCCTTAAATTCCTCTTTTCAACTATGTATAGCAAGATGGCATTTGTTTTTAGAATGGCTACTGAAAACCATTTTATTGCATTAAGTCAAGTTGGCTATGGTATGAAATGTAGCGGTAATTAATGCTTAGTGTGCTGCAAAATCAAAAGAACTGTGGTACACAATTTTGTGTTTCATATTTGTTTTATTCTAATCAGTAGCCAAAAAGACTACAATTTTTATATTGAAGAAAAATCTCTAGACTAAATCCACAAAATCACAAAAACTAAGATAGAAACACTAATTTTAAATTTTATCCATTTGTAAAATATTTAATCATATTTCACTTTTACCAATTAGAGGCCCCCGAGGTGTCCGGATTTTACGCCACTTGATTTTTTCATATGGAGTCATCTCAAGGAGATAGTTTATAAAACTTCACTGCAAAATAGGGAAGACTTAAAAATGAGAGTTAGGTTAGCAATAAATGAGATTACTGAATTGCAGTTAGAAAATGTGCTTAAAGGTACTATTACAAGAATATGACGCTGCAGGGAAAATAATGGCCAGCATTTTGAGATTCTTCGAAAACAATTTTATTTAAAAGCAAGCAAAATCAGACATAACAATGAATTGTATTGGATACAAGTGAAAGATGAATAAATATTTTACAAATGGGTCAAATTTAAATTTTAGTTTTTATGATTTCGTGGATTTAGTTCAGAGATTTTTATTTAATATAAAAATTCTACAAAGTCTCTTTGGCTACTCATTAGAACAAAACAAATATGAAACACAAAATTGTGTACCAGGGTTCTTTTGATATTGCAGCACATTAAGCATTAATTACCGCCACATTTCTTACCATAGCCAACTTGACTTAGAGCAATAAAATGGTTTTCAGCAGCCATTTTAAAAATTAATGTCATCTTGCTATACATAGTTGAAAAGAGAAATTTAAGTAGAATCAGATAGGAAAAAAATATATACAGGGTGCCATTTAAAATAACGGTGAAACCGGAAGGGGAAAAAATTTCTTGTTTATACCACGCATTATATAAGTCTACCAAAGTTCAAAATAATATCTTTTTAAATAAACATGCTACGAGGTGTTACATATCTCCTGTGTCACCCGGTATATTATACGTGTTCCGTCAGCAAAAATTTTATTGCCAATTACTTGTTGAAAGTTGGGGTAGGTTCTTCATATAATGTTTTCCACAATAAGCTTTCTGTGTTCAACTACATCTCCCAAGGGCGCCACTACAGTACAGTAACTAGAGGTTTTAACTTTAGAATAATGTCATATCAATTAGATTTCGTTCATTTTTGTATTACAGAAAAGTTTCTATATTATGCGGGGGCTTGCTAATTTATAACCATAATCATCTTTATTCACCATTTCAGATACAAAAAAATGCATATATCGTATGTCCGTGCCCAAAATTTTGTACACCAGATTTACTCTTTGATGAAAATTACACAGATTTGCTTAAGATTTCCTCGGATTTCCTGTCATTTCCTAAGATTTCCTCTGATTTTGGCCATCCATAAATGACGTCACGCTCCAGGGGGGGGGAGGGGGTTCGTAATTACGTGACTAAGTGTGATAAGGGGGAGGGAGAGGTCTGACTCAGTGGTAACATTTTTTTTTGGAGTTTTATTAGCAGTCCCTCATGAGGCGGAAATTTTTTTTTACTAACCCATGAATAATAAATAGCGGAATCGAAAAAAACATATATAAGCATGACGAAATTTTTTGGGGGGGTTTAACTTAGTGACAATAGGGGGGGAGAGGGTCTAAAATCTCAAAAATTGGCGTAACGGCATTTATGGATGGCCCCTTTCCTTAAGATTTTCTCGGATTTCTTTGAGATTTCCTCGAATTTTTTTCAAAAAAATGTTTGAACAGCAGGGAGGGAGAAATCCGAAAAGCTAAAGATTTCCTGCGATTGCCTAAGATTTCTTCGGATTGCCTAAGATTTCCTCGGATTGTCTAAGATTTCCTCGGATTTCCTTCTGAGTGTACACCAAATTTCCTTCGCGGCTTGCCCCTCGGGTATGTCAGTGTAAAACTACAATGTGAATTAATACTTTAAAAATGTATAAAAAAAGGAAAAATTATATGCCTACATCACACTAAGTAAAACTGTCCTTTATACACCCATAATGTATAAGGACATCAGGTATTAGAAAGTTTTCCACTAACATACTATGTAGACAGAAAAAATAAGAAACACAATAATACAACAAATCAAGAAATAAAGGAATGCAAAACTCAGTTAGATATATTGTTTGTACTGTCAAAAACCGATAATAAATATATAGAGAGTTACAATTTAGCCAAGAAAAAATACAATAACTTATTAGCAAAAGAAAGATCAAAAACATATGAAAATAGAATTACAATGTCTGATAACAAAAACAAATGCATGTGGAGTATACACGATGAAATAACTGCCAAAAAACATAAAAATTAAATTCAAGTTACAGGCTGTCCTTCAAAGATAGCTGAAGATTATAATAACTTTTTAATCAATAATGTACCAGATTTATTAAGCAAAGTTGAACAAATTCAATTTAATTGTAATATTGAACAAAATTACCAGTCAATGTTTGTAAAACCTGTACGTGAACATGAATTAACCGATTTATCTAATAGATTAAAAAATAAATACACTAGTGGGGAAGATGAGATTCCCAACAGCATCATAAAATTTTGTATAAAATTCATAGTTAAACCAGCATGCTTTGTTATTAATAATTCATTTAAATATGGTATATTTCCTGAACAACTTAAATTGGCTTTAATTGAACCATTATACAAAAAAGGCGACCCTGAACTTCTAAAAAATCACAGACCTATAAGTATACCATGTGTGTAGTCGCGGGCTAGGCATGGGGAGTAGAATTACAACATCGCGTGTGCCAGCTGGCTGAAATGAAATAACCGAGCTGGGATGCTCTATCGACGGACGAATTTACGGCTGCCGGTGTTGTCAGATTTCTCGCGCTACGTGAATGTACATGCCTAATGGGAAATTACACGCACGGTATTACCATCATTTTCAAAACTGTTTGAAATGGCCATGTGTGATAGAGTAATAAGCTTCTTAACAGCCTGTCAGCTTATAAATCCAACCCAACATGGTTATATAAAAGGTAGATCAATAGAAACTGCTATATTTCAATTTACACAACATATATTAGATTCTTTTGAAAAAGGCAATATTTCTCTTGGAATATTTTTAGATTTATCAAAAGCTTACGATTGCCTAAATCATGAATATTTGCTGATTAAATTAGAAATGTATGGCATTAGAGGAAATGCGTTAGAATGGTTTAAGTCATATTTATCATGCCGAAGGCAAAGAGTCATAGTAGAAAAAGATGGTAAGAAGCACAAATCTGAAATAAAAGTAAATCCCATAGGCATTCCGCAAGGCAGTATAACTGGCCCTATTTTGTTTTTAATATATTTAAATAATTTATGTAATATAATAAAGGTCAGCAACCATCACATTACCAACTATGCTGATGATTCTAATTTATTAATTGTAGCTAAAGATTTTCCTCAGCTCCTGAATGAAAGTAATACTTTATTTTCAGAAGCAAGAATGTGGTATTCAAAAAATAAATTTTAATTAAACGTAGAAAAAACAAATATTTTGTTATTTCGAACAAAGCAGCTTCAAATTGAAACTCCTAATAAAATAAAAATTACCAACGAGAATATAGAGCTATCAAGAAATGTCAATTTTTTAGGAATACAAATAGATGAACATTTAGATATGTCATCGCACATAGAGTATTTGTGTCCAAAACTAAATAAAATATGTTATAGCATACGTGTGATTCATAAATATTTAAATGAAAAATCATTAAGGATAATTTATTTTGCAAATTTTGAATCGACAGCCAAGTTTGGAATAATCTTTTGGGGTAGTAATATGAATATAAACAAAATTTTTATAATACAAAAAAGAGTCTTAAGACTCATCTATAACATGAAATATAATGAATTTTGCAGAACAGTTTTTAAAATTAATAGAATATTGATAGTTGTAGCTCTGTATATTTATGAAATATTAATATTTGTATTCAAAAATAAAGAAATTTTTGAAGTAACTAATATACATTACAAGTATCCAACTAGGACACTTAATATTAACTATCCTGTACATAGATTAAGTTTAACAGAGAGGAGCCCATTTTATATGGGCATTAGGTTGTTTAATAGTTTACCACAGAATTTAAAAGTCATTCAAAATATAAAAAAATTTAAAAAATGTATTAAGAATTTCTTAATTAATATGGAACCATATAGCATGAATGAATGTTAGATCACGGTTCACATGAATGACTTTTTAAAAACTTTTATTTAGTTACATGGAGCCAACGTTGGCTCTTGGAGAAGGAATATAATAATAAATTAGAAGTGTTGCATTCTAACTGAGTTTAATAACTGATTCAACAAAGCGTGTTTAGTCATATTTATAACATACAGAACCTGAGTAAGCAAAATATATAACAAAGGAATTGCAGTTCTGCAGTCTGCACAAGTTATGAGAAACAAAGGTGTAATATGATATCTTGAAGATAAGCAATTAATAAGAGAAGCTGTTATCGTGAAATACGATATACCTGTGAAGGTTTATTATGGCTAAGTCGCAATAAGATAGCGTGTAATATTATATAACAACTTCCCCCTTAATAAAAAAGTTGATGTTATGCAGCAACTTTTGTAAATTGTTAAAACGTTAAATGAATATAATGCAAAAATAAATTGAAACAATGTTGAATGAATACAAAGCAAAATAATAAAATAATGTAAAAGTTAAAATTGGTAAGCGATAATAAAACATTACATAACGTAATAAGGATAAAATACAATAGTCTAAATTAATAGACAAGGGTAAAACTCCACATGAAAGTCTATGTTAACTCGATGTCCTCTTCTTCTTGAGGTCTAATACCGGGTCGCTTTCTTGGAGGGATCAGTCTAGGAAATTTGGTAAATACTCTGCTTCGCTCTGAAGGAGGTGAAGGAGGGTTATCCGTTGAGGGTTGGATTCGCAATGCTCCACATCTTCTTCTTCTGCATTTACAAGTTATGTAAAGTAGAACTAATAGGATGATGAGAGTGATTATGAAATATGTGAACCAAGATATGTGTTTGGTCACAAAAGGTTCATTTATGAGGTCATCCAAGTCTTTGGAATATTGGTCCAATTTGTTTTTAGCAATATCTAGGTCTTCTACATCGAGATTGTTTAATTTGAGAGGTTTTAATTTTGAAATTTCGATTTTGTCGGGCATGTGATTACAGCATTCAAAAGGAATTTGGATAGGATGTGAATTGTCCTTAATTTCGGAAAAGTCTTTGGCACTGGCTTGTATTCTAGTAATGCCTGCATAGGCGTAACATCCTGGTTGTAGTTTGATGATGGAATTTTTGTTGATTAACTCTGTTGTGGATTCTCTCTTTGGACAGTTGATGGTAATGTGAAGTGGTTCGGAATTAATTACTAGCCATGTGTTGTCTTCAAGTTCTTGGACGTTGTATCCCTGACTAATAATGAAGGAAGTTTGACAGTTCTCTGGAAATTTTGGCAATGGTTTTAGTATTCTGGCTTCACATATGGCATTTTGGTCGATAGGATAGGCAAACAGGTTCGAACATAGTTTGGTTCCAAAATAAAGTGGTTTGCATTCTTTCAAATTTTGTATAGGTATGTACATCAAAGAATCATCATCTCTCGCGATATATTTTTGTGAAATAGATAAAATGTGATGTAGACCAGTTCTGTTATCAAGTATCGGGATAGGATATAGGCGATAGGTGTTATAATTTTGGGGTTCAACAAGTGGTATTGTTAAAACAAATACTAAGTTAGAATTCATTTGAAACGCTTGTATTTCAATAATATCCAAATACTTAGCAACTGCCGATAATTTAATGGGGAGAGGCAAATTGTTCCTTCGTAAGCTCTGTGAAATTTCTTGTAATGCTGTTACCAAATGATTAGGGGTTATGATTGACGTGTGAATGATTCCTAGTCTGGCAAATGTTATTGAATTTAGAATGTCGTTTAAATTATCTTCGATATACAAATAGCTTGCCATTAGTTGTTCAGAAATGTATATGAATTTTAGTTTTATGTGAGCAGCCTCAATAGCTTGAGTCATGGTTTGAATTGTGTGTTCGATTTCTTCGAGATCTTTGTTAAACGTTTTCTCGTCAATTTGTAATTTTTGTATAGTCGAGTTGAAGTTTTTAATAACAGAAGTTGTAACTGAAATTTGATTTTTGATTAAGTTTTCCAATTGATGTTCGTCGTTATTTAGTTTATTTATACAATTAGTATAGTACTGGCCATCTTCAGCATCTAAGTTTCCAGTTATGGATTTGAATATTGTACCGATACCGTTAAGTATTCCTCGTTTATATCTTTTTGTGTCTGAAAAGATTTCGTCAAATTTTGTTTTTATAGAGTTGGATATTTGCGTCAAAAGGTTAAAGTCTGTTTTAATTTCACTCGTAAAAATAATTGACTTGTGATCACCATTATTGAGAGTGTACAAGATTCTGTCTAAGATATTTTGATTTTTGTCAAAAGCTATTTTGAGGGATGAAATGTTTTTATGCACTAGCAGAGTCCATTTGTCATTTGTCACCACGATGTCCTTGGTGGTAGTATACACCAACAGTGTTATTGATCGGGGTAATTTTATATTGACAGAGTGCTGATCCAAACAGCAGGAGAAACCTGAAAATAAATTTAATTTTCAGTGTATGGTTTCATTCTATCAAAATTTACTTTAGTTTCTTGTTTTG
This sequence comes from Rutpela maculata, assembly GCA_936432065.2. Taxonomy (NCBI): domain Eukaryota; kingdom Metazoa; phylum Arthropoda; class Insecta; order Coleoptera; family Cerambycidae; genus Rutpela; species Rutpela maculata. The sequence goes on along the minus strand of OW386287.2, from coordinate 52,975,661 downwards.
TTTCGAGATTTAGTAAGGTAGCAGAATTTTGAGAAATTTCTTTTATTTTAAAGGGACCGTTAAATTTGTTTTGTAGTTTGTTCTTAATTTGTGATTCTTTTACATAAACTAAGTCACCTATTTTGTATTCAGGTCGTTTTTGGGGAACATTTCTGTCGAAGCGAACTTTTGCTTTCTCTTTTTGAGATTGTGTTCGACTACGGGCTATTTTATAGTAGTGGGATATTCTGTTGTTTAAATCTCTAACGTATTTGGTTATTAACTCTTTTTGGTTATATAAAGTTTCAGGTGGTCTGTTAGACGTATGACCAAAGATAAGTTCATATGGGGTGAAACCGTGTGTTTTATTTACGGAATTGTTATAACATATTACTGCATATGGTAAAATCGTGAACGGATGTTCATTTGGGTTTTCAGTTTTATGAATTCTTATCATTTCAGCTAAGGTAGCATGAAATCTTTCTATTGATCTGTTCGATTGGGGATGTCCTACGCTTGAATAAGTTAATTTTATGTCGTAGAGGGTGCAGAGATCCTTTAGCAAACGATTGTCGAATTCGCCACCGTAATCGCAATGGATTCTTAATGGGGTACCATAATGTTGAAAATATAACAACAAAGTGTTTACGACAGATTTTGCGGATTTATCCGGGACTGCATATGCTTGCGTGAATTTGGTTAATTCGTCGCGAATGGTTAAAGCGTAATTTCGAGTGGGGAATTCAAATAGATCGATATTGATTCTTTCGAATGGTGTTCTTGGGGTTTCTGTGACTACTAGAGGGTTATTAAGGTTTTTCCGGCATACTTTAGTCTTTTGGCAAGTTTCGCAATTTTTTATAAAATTTTCAACGTCTTTAGTTAGATTTTTCTCTATTCTTATTGGGATGCTCTGCCACATGTATTCTTCTAAACAATGTTTAGAAGAATACATGTGGCAGAGCATCCCAATAAGAATAGAGAAAAATTAAGAAAATGCCACAACCAACGTTTAGACAATATTTAGTTAGACCTTGCCAAGTGTATTTTTCTCTAATTCTTCTAATCGTTTCATTTATTCCGCGATGTAGATTATTTTTACCAAAATGATTTTGCTCCAATATTATTGGAATTTCATCTTCGTCGGCAGTTCTGACGATATCTTGACAAATTACTACTTTTAAGTCATTTTTCTGCAAAAATGAATGATAAAATTTCAAGTATAGGGAGATCTAGATTATTTTCGACAAAGTATGTCTTAGAGAGATCTAGGACATCTTGATTTTTAAATAATACCAAAAATAGATGTTCAATTACAGATTCGATATCAAAAGGTAGAGGGATGATAAAATATCTCCTATGTCTGACTGTTTTGCTCGATACAATATTGATTTTATCGTTATGAAATTCGGGGTTTTCTTCGAATATGTCTTCAATAATTTTGTGATGTAGGTCTTGTAAGTTATTTTGTTGGAAGAAGGTTATAATATCTTTATGTTCTCGGTATAAGAGTTGTTTGTTTGAGGCTTTGATTTTTGAATAGTCTATTAAAGATGTTGTTTTATATAGGTTGGTGAAAGTTTCAAATTCTCGGGAAATTTGTTCGTTAGTGATTTCGTTGTTATCGTCTGGGTTTTCGTCGTCGTTTGACTCTTCGTCATTCGCGGCTAGAACCTTTGAATAGAATTTGGAACATTCGGAAAAATGATTAATTTTGATTCTGGAAAGTGCGTCCGCGTTCTTATTGATTTTGCCGGGTTTATAAATTATTTCGTAGTCGTACTCTTCTAATTTGAGTCGCCAACGGGCAAGTCTACTTCCTGGATCTTTTATAGAGAATAGCCAGGTGAGTGGTCTGTGGTCGGTTACAAGCTTGAACTTTCTACCGTACAGATAGGGTCTAAAGTGCTTTACACTCCATACTATTGATAAAAGCTCGCGTTCAATCGTTGAATACTTAGTTTCTGCACTGCACAAGGTTCTAGAAGCATAGGCAATGGGTAAATCTTTGCCAATAGGCCCCTGGCTCAGCACTGAGCCGACGGCAAATGCGCTCGCATCAGTGGTTAGAATGAATGGTTCATCAAAATTAGGATAAATTAATATCGGAGTTGTTGTTAATGTTTGTTTCAAATTTTGAAAAGAATTTGTACAATCGTTGTCGAAGAGAAATGGTATGTCTTTCTGTAGGAGTTTTGTTAGGGGCTTGGTTATCTTGGAGAAATTAGGAATAAAGCGCCTATAATATCCGGCTAAGCCTAGAAATGATTTAATTTCTTTTGGATTTTTCGGTTGAGGAAAATTTAAGATAGCGTCAACTTTCGAAGGGTTCGGTTTTACGCCATCTCTCGTAATGAGATGTCCTAAATAAGCGACTTCCTTGCGGAGAAACTCGCATTTGTCTGGTTGAATTTTGAGGTTGGCTTTTTGAAGGCGTTTAAAGACTTCGGTTAGACGGGAAATGTGTTCGTGAATTGTAGGAGAGTAAATAATGATATCGTCCATGTAGACGAGACATCGTTCGTTTTGAATACCTAACAGGATGTTATCCATAACTCTTTGAAAAGTTGATGGAGCGTTTTTGAGTCCAAATGGCATTCGCACGAATTCATAATGACCGTTCTCAACTGTGAAAGCAGTCTTTTGAATATCTGCGGGATTAATTTCAATTTGGTGGAAACCAGAAGCCAAGTCTAAGGTTGTGAAATATTGGCATTTGCCAAGTTGGTCTAAAAGATCAGAAATGTTGGGTAGAGGATATTTGTCACCAATTGTAACCTCGTTGAGTTTGCGGTAGTCGACTACAACGCGCCATTTCTGTTTACCAGAAGCGTCCAGTTTTTTGGGAACTACCCAGAGAGGAGAGGACCAAGGTGAGATTGAGGGTTGAATAATACCTTGACTTAACATTTTCGATACTTGGGACTTAACTTCTTCTTTATGGACCTGAGGATAGCGATACGATTTCGTAAATATAGGTCGGGAATTGTCGGTGTCAATAGGGTGTTTGATTTCGTTGGTAAAGGTCAAATTGTCTCCTTCTAAATAGAATATATCTTGAAAGTCTAAACAAAGCTGCGTTACTATTTCGGCCTCTTCTTCGTTTAGATGATCCAAGCGCAATTCGTTCCTGATTTCAAAGGATCTGTCCGTCAGTACGTGTGGGTTAGAATTTTGAGTGGTTAGATTGAAAATTGATTTGAATTTTTGTACTGGTTCTAGGTTAAGGTTTGAAAAGTTTATGGTTTTTGGAATAGCGTTTGCGTTTATTATTGAAGTTAAAAATTCTCCATTGTGATCAATTTTGACAATGGCATTTGATAAGCGTACTTTCTCGTTTTCCTGGGCTAACAGTATAGCCTCGGTATTTCGCAGGTTACATTTTAGTTTACAAATTTTTTCCATGCGAGGTTCAATAGAAATTAAATTTTTGATGTTGCTTAAGTTTGAATTTTTTGTATCAGAATTAATAGTTGGTTGTAAAGGTAAATTTACTGTAGTTTCTTCCGTAACTTTAAATAGTGGTACGGTTTTGAAATTTGTGACTAGTTGTTTATTTTTAAAGTCTACTTTGCATTCGTAATGTTCTAGGAAGTCTGCGCCTAATAATCCATCGAAATCTATATCTAGATTATAGATATAAACTTTGTGTGACTCATTTGAAAAGGGGATGAGAACAGATTCGTTGATATAAATTTTTTGATCAGTGATACCCTGTATGATTACATTTTCAGAGGATCTACGTCTGTAATTTTCAGCTGTTTTAGGTTTAAAAATTGATATACCTACGCCTGTGTCAATTAGAATTTTAAATTTACCAGTTGCATCCTTCATATAATAGAGATTTTTTGAGTTTACAGTTAGTAGGGTATGGGAAAGCGTATTTACATGAACGTTTGTTCTGGGAAATTCAGCATTGGGTCGAAACTGTCGTTGAGGTTCATAGTTTGTATTTGAGTTTCTAGTTCCGCAATTGGTTCGAATTGTTCTGTTTGTTGTGTTGGAGTATCCGTGGGGTACTCCGGATCTAATCGAAAATCCTGAGGATTAGCAGTATAATCCTCGTACTGTTCGTATTGAGAATTAGCTGTATAATTCTCTTGGAGATTTTGGTTAGTCTCAAAGTTATAATTTTCGTAAGTATCTTCTGCAGTTTGGTAATCAGAAGAATAGTCACTGTATTGATTAAAATCGCATTGGTTTTCGTAAGGTTCGTAATTTAAATGATGCGTTTTTTGTTGATTAAAACGGTTAAAATTTGGGTTTGGTTGAATAGCAGAGGGTCTTTGTTGATTGAAATTCGGGTTCGGTCTTATGGCTGAGGGCCTGTTTTGTTGTGGTTGACTAGATTGATTATTTTGAGGAAATGTCCTCTGATTAAATTGATTGGTTTGAGAAAAATTGTGGAAATTTGGGTTTCCTTGATAATTTGGTCTTTGAAAATTTTGTGATGTTGTTGGCATAGCTTGCGATTGTTGCCTCGTGCGGCATTCACTTATTACATGTCCATTTCTTTTACAAAATGAACAAAATTTTTGTTGGAAATTGGGACCTTGTGGTCGTTTTTGTTGAGGAGGCATTGTATTTTTTACTTGGTTATTTTTTGGAAATTTCTGTGATTCGAAGTAGGAAAGTTGTAGCTCTCTACGGATTCTGCTAACGGCTTTTAGTATACTAGGAGGATTGCTAGCACGAATGATGCGGCCTAAGTTTGGTTCTAAGCCCGTTAGTAAATTATTAAGTGTCATCGTTTCGATGAGATCTGATTGTGCAGCTCTTTGCGTTGTCGTGAGGGTTTGCTTTTGCACTGCAGCGTGCATTTTCGCATTGTGCGTTTGTAAACGCGAAACAAATGTAAGGGCGGATTCACCTGGCAATTGGTGAATGCGCTGCAGGTCCTGAATTAGGGCCGTTAAATCTCTGGAGTCCCCAAAGTGGGTTTCCAGTAGTGCTTTTATTTCTGGCCATGTGCCGGGGTTACGTGAGTTAATTAATTCGGCAGCTTTGCCTTTTAATTTATTTTTGATGTGGACTGTTAGTAAAATTTTCTGGTCGTTAATGGCCATACTTTGTGCACAATGGCATGAATTTAAGAATGTTTGTAAATTAATGGCATTGCCATCGAATTCGGGTATCAACGAAAATATCTCAGAGAGCTTGTAAGGCTCAATTTGCTCTGGTTGAGGTTGTTGTTGTTGTAGTTGTTGTAGTTGTTGTTCGGTTGGTGCCGGTGGCACTGGTTGAACTGGCTCTGGTTGAGCTCTATCTGGCATTTTGCTTTTTGTATTTAGAAATTACTTGGACAAAAATTGGTTGCGTATCAGCAGTATGATACGATAAATTAAATTAAAATTAGCTTGTTACGTTGCGTGCGTAAATGGATCGTATATTAGCTGTAAAATACACAATGTTTCGTAAATACGAAAATAAATAACTTAAAATTAAATGAACTTGTTTCGTTGCGTTTGTAAAGGAATGGATTTCACTTTGACAATAGAACTGGCTTTGTGCGCCGAGTGTATTAGCAGTATAATACACTTTTAATAAAATAAGTTGCGAAAAATAATAAAATGGTACGAGATGATTCTTATAATGACTTACGTTAGTTTAGTTTCCATGGGTAGGTTCTTCGTCCGTCAAGGGATTGGGATCCGCCACCACCAGTGAGGAAGGTCTCCTTGTTCTAATAGATGTACACGCACTAGTTAGGCACCTTTTGCAGATGTTCTCCTTGTTCTCTTACGCTTCACTACCAGTTAGGCTTCTTGTTCTGATGATGTTTACGGATCCTACCGACTGCGCCAATGTTAGATCACGGTTCACATGAATGACTTTTTAAAAACTTTTATTTAGTTACATGGAGCCAACGTTGGCTCTTGGAGAAGGAATATAATAATAAATTAGAAGTGTTGCATTCTAACTGAGTTTAATAACTGATTCAACAAAGCGTGTTTAGTCATATTTATAACATACAGAACCTGAGTAAGCAAAATATATAACAAAGGAATTGCAGTTCTGCAGTCTGCACAAGTTATGAGAAACAAAGGTGTAATATGATATCTTGAAGATAAGCAATTAATAAGAGAAGCTGTTATCGTGAAATACGATATACCTGTGAAGGTTTATTATGGCTAAGTCGCAATAAGATAGCGTGTAATATTATATAACATGAATACTTTTCAAACTAATAATTATTGTTATTTTCTTTTGTAAGTAATTATTTTGACGTCATTTCATTTTTTGTTCTACTTTTTATTGAAATATAAATTGTAAAACATTCCTTGAAATAAAGAAGTGTTATTATTATTATTATATATACATACAAGAAAAAGATACAAATCTACATATAAATCGAATGATATAACACAAAACATAGAAAATATAAAAGAGCAAAAAAACTACAAATTTTACAGCTCGTTATCGCTAAAATATTTATCAGTTGAAGAGTAAGTAACACTTATTCAATAATAATTTTTTGATATTTTGTTTAAAAATTCTTTTGAGCTTTTATATTTGTTAGGTAATTTATTGTAAGCTTTAATGGCAACATATTCAGGGCTTTTTCAAGGAGATGTAAATTATGTTGAGGAATTTCTAATATCAAGTATAAAGGATGGATGCCACCAGGTTTCACCTAGAAAAAAAAAACATTGAAGCTGAAAGAGAATCAATTTTTGAGAAGAAAATGTTCTATGCAACTATTTTCTTCATATAAATTGATCATTTTTAAATTATAATGACTTGAAAATTACAATTTTAACTTGGAAAAAGGAGTATTTCAAAACGATTTTCGTCAAATAACTTAAAAAGTATTTTATTGAGCAAAAACGTGCTAGGAACAAATAAGAAAGCTACTAAACTGAGGATGAATTTCATTTTTTTTTCTAATTTCTATAGAATTAATGGTTTTGGAGATCTGAAAGTATAGAAATGACGTCAGAACGTTTATAAGACCTAGCCTCAGTATAGACTATGTTACTCATACGTTGAGGAATTTTGTTGTATTTGTTTATATCAATGTGTCGTGGAAAACTCAGGTAAATAGGCCTGAGGACGTCAATAAATTGTGACGAAACGTCGTCTATTTAAAAAAGTTATTTTCTTAACACCTTTCTGGTATATACTCATCAACCAGCATTAAAAAATATATTTTTGGTGTAAACTTTTCGGAAGCAGCAAAACAATGAATGTTTTTAGTTTACACGTGACCATCACTTGGTAACTAATTTGTACCCCATAAATTAGAATTTCGAGAATCATAACGATATTGTCATTTTTTTTTTAAGAAAATCTTTGAATAAGCACAGTTTTTATATTTTACAAAAAGAGGAAGTAGTTCCAACGAAAATAATCGGATTTGCATGCTTTTGATTTCATCATTTTAAAAAAAAATGTAGGGGCGGCCAACTTCTGCACTAATTGAAAGAAAAAAAATTTGAATAATGTTTTACAAGGCCGTTTTTCTATGGTTAACGATTTTTTTCTTTGAACGCACCTTGTTTTCCGATTATTCAAGTTAATTAAATTTTATACACATTATTTTATCGCACTCTAATGTGCAGTAGCTGTTGGCATGCCAATACAAATATTTTCATATTATGTAATCCTTTACTGACATTGCCTTTTCTAAACTTAGGTGATAGAAAAGATTTACATAGAAAAAACAACTACTGATGCACCAACCGCGACTGCACCTGCATTTTAGATTTTATCCCCTTTATTTAAATGTAGTGTTATTTGGGACTAATCTTTGCTATGATTTTAAATGCATTTGTATCCCCACAAAATAGATTTTGTAAACAATATTTTAAGATGTGCCATAACTTTGTATAAAACCTAGTCAAATATATATGTATCTCTGTTAAGTCATTTAATTTGGCTATTAAAACTGGTATCATTAAAATTTTTAATGGTAAAGTTAGTCTAGCTTGAAATAAATAGGTCGTAAATGAAACAGTTGTCATATAGTCTGCAGTTCGTTTGTCCTATTTTAATAGCAAATCAATATCGACAATACTTTAAAGTTCAAAACAAACGAATATCTATGTCAGGGATTAATTATATTTACATAATCTATGTATTGTTTGGATTAGCAATTGACATTAATTCTGTTATCTGCAGTTTATTAATTTCAATTTACTTCCTAGATATACAGGTTGTCCTAAATAATATTCTTAAATGTCCTGAAAAATGACATTGAATGTAGTTTTGTAAATGCATGAATGTCGTGAATGCACTTGTCAATTTCTTTATACATTTACTATATCTAACGTTCAATATGAAAAACAAGAAAATAACCATTCTTTCTATATATTGAAGATCTAAGTCTGATCATGCCAATATATTATAAGAAATCTACCCTTACGAGGAAATCTTTCAAGCATCTCTAGCCTTACCTAGAGGATAATCGATCACAAACAAACATTTGTTACATTCCAAAGCCAAGAACTACTAAAAGCACAATGAAATAATATAAGTATAAAATTTCACCCAGATGTCTTAATAAATAAAATGTTTCAATCAATGTTTGACTCATCAAATCTCTGTAAAAATTGCGCAACCTTTTTAATTCTCTTTGGAACTCTTGGCTTTGAAATGTAACAAATGTTTATTTGTGACGGGGTATCCTCTAGATAGGGCTGGAAAGGTTTCCTTGTAAGGGTGGATTTCGTATAATATATTGGCATGATCAGACTTAGATCTTCAATATATAGAAAGAATGGTTATTTTCTTGTTTTTCATATTGACTGTTAGATATAGCAAATGTATAAAGAAATTTAGAAGTCAGTTCGTAAGGGGACTCCTTGTTGATGTTCTAGCTTGGTCAGATTTGCATTAATGATATATGAAGGGTACGAATAATTTCTTTGAAAGTTATCTGCTGAATACCCAAAATAATATTTTATAACAATGATGTAAGCAGAAATACAAGATATTTATTTTTAAAAACTATTATCTACTTCTAATATCTCATGTTACAAAATATTTTTCTAAATTTTTAAATACAATTATATTAGTTGCGGTGTTATATAATTTTGTAACCTACTTGGACTGGAATTTGACTCTTAATGAATAAATTTATAAAGATAGGATTTAATTTCATTTCTCTCTCGAAAGAAGTATTTAAGAACTTTCAGTTACCATTCACCATGCACAGAATATATTAAAATATACGTACAAGTGTAGCACATTAACGAAACTTTGTTATTAATATTAAAAACCTATGAGTAAAGTTAAAAGTTAATATTACTGCTAACTTATTTCCTGTTATTTTGGTTCTCAACAATTTCCAATGAGCAAAATGCATAAATTTTTTTGGCATCACCGAATAATAGATCACTAAAAAGCGTTATTTTCTATGTATTTTTTATTTTTTTTTATCGGAATTAAAGGATAAAACAATAATTTAGTTTCGCTGAGAATTTAGACACGTTCAAACGAAACAAGTTTCCCGCCATTTGCGTGTGACGTCATCCGGCATTTAGCATTGGCAATGTTTATTAGTATTATTTTCAACAGATATTTAATCTATGTACTTAGTGGTGGCAAACTATTTAATATAAAAAAGTTATATAATCTGAGACGAAAAACAAAATATTAAAATAATGCATTATGTTTACATATTCTGAGGTTAGGTATCTAAATCTAACTGCAGTAAAAGGATAAAAGTGAGCGTAAACAAATTTATTGTTACGAACAATGAATGATGCTTCCTTGTCGCTTTTCCGCCTCCAATTTCTGCACTGATATAATCGGTATTATTACCAAAAAATTGCTCATCATAAACACGTCGATTTTCGGCAAATTGTCACTTTGAGCTTGCACAAAGTCGCTGTTCGTCATTTTTACCACTTAGATAAATTAATACACTAATAATTTTTACAAAAATAAACAAATCGATATTTAAAGGTCAGCAGACTAAAATTTAACATTTAATTAACACACAATTTAATATTTCAGCACTAGCAGATGTAAACTGTCAAAGCTATCAAACTTGTCACTTGTCTCCATACTTTTCTAAATTTACCGCTGGGTGGATAAAATACGAAGCTGATTGGCTGTGTTTTTCAAATTAGCCAATCATATAATGTTATTTCTTACTGATGCGCTCCAACGGTGAATTTAGAAATCTGCAGTCGATGGATGAAACTAAAACGTTATGCCAGATGACATCAGTACCGTTTATAGTCACGTGGTTTTGTTCCGATAAAATTTGAATTTTAAAATGATTTTTTTTTACAAAATAACTTTTTTTATAGTTTCCTTTTATTATATACTCGGCTTATATAATATGTATAATGAAAAAATAATAAATTAATGCATTTTTTAAATTCATGCACTTGCTCATTGTTTGATTTGAAAGCTTAAATTTTTGATATTAAATAACTCTATAAGTGCAAATCTATGTTACATCCGGACTTCTAAGGGGCTAACAAATTGGCCCATATTGTCCAATTTATATTAGAGGAGTCAAAATAAGTTTTGAATGGAATTTTTTTGCTGCAGCAATTTTACGCTTTTAATTTGTTTTAGGTGTGACAGCAAATATAATAAGAAGTTTTGGATAAAATCTGACCATTGCTTTCCTTATTATGTCCATCTAAGTAATTGCATCGCAAAAATAAAAATACTAAGTTGTTTATAATAAGATTTTGGATAAAACTAGGCCTATCAAAAAACTTTTTGAAAATTTGTTAATTTGTAAAAAAATAAGAACTACTAAAAATTGCCTTTTTTTGAATAATTTAAGAAATGTAATGTAATAATGCATCAATTTTAATGAAAGTTGGTGAAGCTAAACTTTCCTGCCAATGGAGGGGTGACGATAAGGCCCTTTTTTGTCCCCAACGACTTTTTTTTTTTTTAAATACGAGGCGAGATACAATTTTTTTCAAACTTCAACGTATCAAGATATTTTATTTATTTCTTTTTAATTTTAGTTGCCTTATTTCCTGGCGAAGTTTAGCTAATGCTACTTTACCACTTAACTAGGACGTCAAGATGAGATACATACGATCACCCATCAAAGTGACGTACTGGCCTTAACTTTGCCGATCAAGGTCTCACCACTGAAACTGGCACTGTACATCACCTGACTAACGAATGATGACGAACAATATTCATTTGACGTAGTTCGAATTTTTATCATCGATAAAGATCGGCTAAACGTCAGTCATTTCACCAAAATACATGAAAATCACTATTTTTTGTTCTTTTGGTTTCTTGTTTTAAAATCTTTGACATATGTAAGAATCAAAGTGGTACTCGCTGGGGCCAAATAAGGGGCTTCTTCTTTTTAGCATATTATATTTATTTAAACTAAATATAAAGAGAGATTTTGAAATTTCAATTGCTTATTGTTTAAGTGCATCGACTTGTAGGAGGATAATTTTTTTTTTAATTCTAGGTTTTTACATGTATTTTACAATTGAAATAAGAAAAAAAATGAATCTTCATTTAAACCATTTTTTAAAAATTTGTTTATAATTTTCAAAATTCTAGTTATAAACAAATTCAAATAACTGGATTTTTTATCAAACCAAAAACGATAAGCGATTTATGAAATTAGATGAAAATGCCAATATTTAAAAAAAAAAAAAGAATGTTCTACTTGAATTTGGGACCGAAAGACGTCAGTTTTGGCATTTAGGTCACCTATAGACAAATCGAAATTTGGACTGGTTGTTCTCCAATGCTGATATTTTTGTCTCTGCTATTTAAAAATTATCGAAAACTACAATTTTTAAAATTACAACGAATAAAGTGGCTTTGAGAACATAACTATAGTGTTTCTGTCCCGGGAATCCTTCCTAGGACGGGATTTCCCGGGATTATTGTCAGTTTTTATAGGTTTCGTTCCCAGGAAATAACAGTAGGGATTTCCGGGACACGCAAAAATAAAAAGACATTCTGAGAATATTAAACACATAATAAATACATAATAATTATAATTTTTATATTTTTTTTTTTAAAGAAGAAAGTATTTTTATTTATGTTCGTAACACTTTTTATTTTCTCTCCTGTTATGTTGTTGTTTATTTTTATTTATAAATAAAATATAAAACACTCCAAGGAAAAAAGGAAACAAACACATTTTAAAAAAGTCCTATATTTGGATGACAAGATTAACAAACATTTTGAAAGAAAAAATTTTATTTTTTGGAGAATATATATAAAATTTATTATTTTTCGGGATTCCCAGGAATGTCAATTCTAATTTCCCGATTCCCGGAAATAAAAAAATGCCGGGAAATCAGAAACCCTAAACAGTGTCCATTTTTTTTATATCTTTCTTAATTTTTGTCACGAAAAGGGAAAACCAACCTAACCTGATGTCCATGTGTACATCTTTGTAGAACTTTTGCTGATACAATAAAAAGTGCCTCAATCAGGATTTGAACCCTAGACGCCTGCATCCTGAAAGAAAAATCGCTAATCATCTGACATACTGGGCTATCTGATGACTAAAGCCTGATTTGGAAAATCATAATGACACTTATTTAGTGACTTTTGAATCTCCAACATAATTGCTAAAGACCCTACTTTCGTACCTCTGTCTTTTAACAGGATTGTGTTTTCAACTACCTGAGACAAAAATATGAGCATTGAAGAATAATCAGTCCAAATTTTAAGACGAAATATCAATTTGCTTATTTATAAGTAACTGAGATGCAAAAACTGACTGGGCCCCAAATGCTTTTTTTTTTTATATATCATTGTAAAATACATGTGAAAACCTACATTTTGAAATAAAAATTGTCATCCTACGAATTGATGCATTTGAACTGTAAGTGATTGAAATTTTAAAATCTTTTATTCTTAAGGCCGCACAGTGGTCGATTTTCTATCTTTAGGGGGACAAAAATGTAGATATTTGTAAAAAAGCCCCAAATAGTTTTAAGAAAACAGGGAAAAATAGTGAAAAAAATGTAAGGGGTGGTTTTTGAGAGGGTTGAAACATAAATTTCGCTTAAAAATTCTAAAATTTTGTAAATTTAATAATATCATACCTGTGAATTCAACAAAAATAGTAAAAAAAAATATATGAATCAAGGGGGTGGTTTTTCAGAGAGTTGAAATATAAATTTCGCTTAAAAATTCTAAAATTTTGTAAATTTAATAATATTATACCTGTAAATTCAACAAAAATAGTAAAAAAATCTATGAATCAAGGGGGTGGTTTTTGAGAGGATTGAAATATCAATTTCGCTTAAAAATTCTGAAATTTTGTGAATTTAATAATATTATACCTATAAATTCAACAAAAATAGTAAAAAAATTCTCTGAATTCAGTGAGTTGAAAAATTAATTTCAGAAATCTGAAATTTTGTGAATACTATAGTAAATCTGTAAATACATCAAAAATAGTAAAAATATCTATAAGCCCAGGATGGTATTTATAAGAGGCTTGAAATTAATTCTTTGTTGTCAGAACAATAGAAGACATGCAAATAAATACTACGGTCGTGATTTTTTTAATTGTATTTTAATATTAACACTGTTTAAATTTCTACACGTGTATTTTAAAATGAATCTAAATCACTTTCTGAAGAATCCAGAGACTCCTCTTCACTTACTGATGACTCATCTGAATCTTGGCGATCATGCGATAACTTCTTGGTGGGAATTTGAAGCAGGTTAATTACTTGTTGGGGTAATAAGTTTACTTTCATTTTCGGTAAAGGTCTTAAACTGGAAATAAGCGGATCTGATGATATCTGCAGCGCCTGCAATAGATCTTTAATATTTTTTTCCTGCTCATTTTTCGGGTATTGTGTTCTCGAAAGTAAAGGCATTCTTTGTGCCTTGCTTCTAAAACTTCTTCACTCAGCTGTCCTATTGGGAGCAGAAGTGTGTCCATAACGTCAGCCCCATGAATTAATATTTTATGGACACTAGCTGGCATTTTATACCATGGATATAATTTGACAAATAATTCTGCTGTGTCGTGAGCATACTTTCGAAATGACTCAGTGTGTAGCTCGTAACCGCAAGATATTGCTTGTAAAATGACTGAGAATCGTGATATCAAGGTTTCATCAACCCCGGTAATTTCTGCGGCCCTTTTAGGCTCTTGGAAAAATCGCCGGGCTGTGTTGCCGTCATTAGTAGTTCCACTGCCCTGTTTAACGACATCCACAAACAGACCAGTTTCTTGACGAAATTTTGTAATAACCTCTTTTTTCTTTTCTTCAAGTGCAGCTTTGTTATCTAGGCCTCGAGCCTGCCAGGTTTTCATATCTCCTCGGTATGAAATGTGTAATATGCATTCAAAAAATCGGATATGTGCATGTAGTGTAGATAATCCGTATTGAAACGTACTCGTATTGCAAGGCATTTTCATAAGGGCTTTTATATCGTTGATTTGGCTTGGTTTTGCTTTACAAATATAGCAGCTCTGTGTTGATGGATTCTCAGCTAGAGCATTGGCTATTTTCCCATCCAGCATCGTATTTAGTAAGATATGATGTACATTGATATCCTTCCCATCAATTTTTATGCAGGTTGGTGTAAGTGTTAAGATTTGGCTTCCATATATTCATTTTCCTGCATTATAACGTCTTGCGTCTCTTTTATAAATGGAATTTTTATTAGCATACAAAATCGTGTTGACAAGGCACGAGGATTCATCCAAATTATTTCTTCAGAATTTTCAGTTTTTGTAATAACTCGTAATGGTACAATTGACGTCAATAATATATCTGAATCTTTAGCATCTGAGCTCTCCAGAAATTTTTCTTGAATACCGAGTGGCCAGAGCTCCCATCAAAGCCCCTTTTATATAAAATTTCTAATGCTGATATATCTTGATCTTTTATAACGCGAGTAATAACCTCATTCTGAACTATTGACAGACGCTGAACGACGTGATCGAGAAGACTTTGTAATTTCACTTCTCCCAAATTCTCAGTAATTTTTATATCCTTAGGGTAGCACTTTTTTTTAGCTAATAATATTTTTTCGTATGCGGAATAGATGTTGCAATTTCTCTCTTTTGCTCCTTTTCTCATTTTTATGTACTGTGATTTGGTCATTTTAGTATCAATAATAAATGCCACAGCTTCTTCCGGAGTGTATGCTCGCCAGTTTAATTTTGAAGGATTTATTCTCTTCATTGCTCTTAACGAGCGAGGACTTGTCAATGTGGCTTTCTTCATTACATGAGCAACATTTCTCTGGCCTTTTTTAATGAAGCTTGTTTGAGTCGCAAATAGAAGTTCTTCGGAACTATGACTCCCTACTAGATTCTTCGTTCGCCTTCTCTTTGTTCTTGTACTCGTGCTTTCGAATTCTTTTCTGGCTCGACGAACTAAACCTCTAGTGGGTGTAACACTAACTAGATGTTGCGGAGTGCCTAATTTTATCTCTTCTCCCAACCAACCTTCATTTTTTTTCAAAAAGCTTTTCTTATTTCTTCCACTTGCCTCCCATCGAATTGTAAAATTGCACGAAAATATTTTAATTTTGGCCAAAATCTCTTCTGGAATACTTGATATTAGCAATTTGATGAAATCAACCATCTTCTGCTTCGCAGGTATCGTATTTGCCTGAGAAAGAAGGCCTTCCTCAGAAAGAAAATCAAACAATTGATTTCTTTTCACTCCCAGATTGACACCTGGAAACAAATGGTTAAAAAAAATTACTTCCCTGAACTCACGCACATTGCGAGTAGTATCATTTGATAGATAGATAAATGTTTAATAAAACTATGCTATTTTTAGGCCAAATAAATGTAAATCTTTTTTTTTCTACTCTAATAAAGTTTAAACAACAGTTAAGAAAATGATTTTTTTCATTTAATTTATAAAAACCAAAAATATAAGCAGCCAAACATTATATAGACTTAAAAGTTATTTCAAAACTTACTTGAAGGACCAGCAGCCATGGCGAGATAGAAATTTTCACAATAAAACACTATAGGGACTTGTGGAAACAACTTTTACACAACCGTTTAATAGCGGCGACTAAACGTAAATGAGCATATTCTTTCCTGTGCTCGCTTACCTGCTTCAGTACCGCCCTATACTTCCAAGAATTCCCATTTCTGTTGCATGCCCTTCTAGGATAATTGTCTGTCTATAGTTCTACAACAGATGTTTTTGATTTCAAGGAATTGCATTTTGTGACAAATGTCCCTGTAAATTAGGTATTTAGACCACTGTGGGCCGGTTTCAGATTAAACTAGAGTTTAACTAGAAGTTTCACCTAGAGGTTCAAATTGCAGATTTTAGTGTTTAGTAAAATACCGTTTTATAAGCGTTTGTCGACATTGTCAATGCTACTGTTATAAATAAAAATAAATTTTTTCCTAAGTCGAAGTTTTTGTTTATTCTTCGACTTAGGTCGATTCTGGGAAGTTCCATAACAATAACACTAACGATCTTGACAAACACTTATAAAACGGTATTTTACAAAACACTAAAATCTACAATTTAAGCCTCTAGGTGAAACTTCTAGTTAAACTCTAGTTTGATCTGAACCTATAAAACTGGCCCTAAGTCGTTTAAATAAATATTTTGCGCTAAAATTTGGCAGGAAGATTTAATTCAATAAAGAAGGGCATAGTATCACCAACTTTAGTTAAAATTGATGCATTATTACATTATATTTCTTACATTATCTAAAAAAAGCAATTTTTAGTGTTTTTATTTTTATTACAAATTAACATCAAAAAGTTTTATCATAATTTTAGTTTTATTTAAAGTTTTATTGCGAAAAATTTGTGTTTTTATTTTTGTGATGCTTTATTAGGACCGGAGATAATAAGGAAAATAGAAAATTTCAGTGTGGAAACAAAAATGGTTTAAATTTTACAAGAAGCAATGGACCAATTTAATCCAAAACTTCTCATAACACTTGTTAGTATACCTACAACAAATTAAACAATGAAATTGCTGCAGCCAAAGTATTACTTATTCACCTATTTTGAAATTTAATTTAACTCCACTATATTCTCTGACAATACCTGCAGAGCAAATATCTTGCCAAAAGTACAATGTCCTTTTTTATGCTAGGTTTGTTCAAAATCCCTGCACTATCTGCACCCATGATACAAAGAATAGAAGGTATGCTAGATAGTGCGCCAAATTCGGTCCGGTTGACGCAAGACGCCACACGGTGATAGCGGGATTTTAAATTACATAGGATTTTCCTCATGATACAAAGAATTTGTATCATGGATTTGTCTGAACTCATTGGAATTTTGAATAAATAGGGATTCTTAGTGTTCTTAGTAAGCATCATTCTTTATAAATGAGCTTTATCTCCGCATAAATACGTTTTAAACATATTGTCACTTTTACATGATGCCAATGCACAACGCATTTTTATAACTGAAGGTTATTGCAAGAACACTAAAATAAGTAAAATAATCCAAAAAACAACTTCCACAGACGTCGGCAAACTCACTTTTACGAAAGAAGCGGGTAGAAAATTATCACCGCGTGACGAAGCAACTGTCGATTTGGCTCCGCCCAAATGCGCAATGTCATACCTTGTATTCTTTGTATCATGATCTGCACCAATTCTAATGTATCTCTCTTCAACTTATGTATAGTCTCACTCTATCTCCTTCTATTATCTGCACTGGTGCAGATAGTGCAGGGTTTTTGAACAAATCTGCTGACTGATATTACGAGCCATGTTTCTCCTTTAAACTTATTATTTTGCAGTGTGTCTTAAATCAATTTCTCTCCACAGAATAAAAGCAGAGCAAGCAATTTGAAAGACCAGTCGATCCTACCGGATTTGTGTGCCTCCCACAGAACTCAGTTACAATTAATCTATAAAACCCACCAGCAACTCTGTGACATAAGACGTCGTTGCTTGAATGCTAAGCAGGAGTTAAGCGCTCAGTTACAACAAAGACTTAAGTGGGTCATGTACCTTGAAGACAAAGTAGCAGAATTAGATCAGAACTTAGTGATAAACCATGAAAATTTGAAGCGACTTGAAAAGAACTTGAAAATTCTCCAGCAGTTACATGTGACACCGTCTACTTATCTGTGTGCCATTGCGGAAGTTGTTAGAAGGAAGATATTTTCTCGGTCATTTTTATTGGTAAGTAACTGAGTAATAAGCAGAGCTCGGAATTTAATTATCTATGGCAATTTTTGAAAATGTGAACTTACATGTAAAGATTTTCATAACCCGCTAATATTTGTCTGTCCTTTGGGGCTGGCTTGCACAATTCCTTAGTATTTAGCATCTAAAAGTTTGTATATCATTTTAATCGTGGTCTGACCTTCATGATTGCAGCATATTATGTACCTCGCGGTCCAGTGGAACTTTTGGAATGTGGATCAAATTTTACCCACTCATGGCTCAACATAAAGTTAAAACTCTGTTTAAACAGTTAGCAAATTGCCACAAATTTCCAAGATATTCTGAAATAGTATTTGAAGTAGCGTTAAAAAGTGTTAAAATTTATATCAGGCGATGTACTTTCATTTCAGAAATCTGGCAACCATGCCAGTTACTGCCAAATATAAATAGAGTCTGCATCGTGTGCTAAATTTCAGAGACGGCTTTTACGTAGACATAATATTGTAAACATCTAATGAAGCATTCTCAGGCAATACAAAAACAACAAAGTGACGAAATATTAGTAATATCTTAGCATCTTAGCTTGTACAATAGACAGCCCCGGCGACAGGAATTTTGTGGGGTCCGGGCTTCCGAGTGGCCCGCCAGAGATCTTGATGACAAAAATTTTTTTTTTCAAATTTATTTTTTTAAATTTTCTTCTTCCTATATTTAATAAATTTGTTTTCTTTTGCCTAAATTTTTATTCATGAAATAGTCATGACGAATACCATTCATGATATAATTTCATCTGGCAAAATTTAATGATTATTCTACTCGAGTTTGGTGCTTTGGCAATTTCGCTCTTGACATTGACAAAAATAACTCGCGAAATTGCGAAGCAACAAAGTCTCTTAATAATCACTAAATTTTGCCGACAAAAATATATCACTTATGATATTATATATGAATAATTTCAGTTTCCAAGTTTGATGTAAGGTCCTTCAGCTACTTTTCAATCAATATTTTACAGTTTTCTTCTATCAGATGTTCATTCATATTGTGAAAATTGAGAAACGATGAAAATGCACTGCAGATATGATTCATGTGCTCAAATCGATGCTTGAGTTCTGTTATTATAGAATATTGAGAGTATTAGAGATTATTTGGTTGGTGGCGTCGTCGCTGTGGCGACATAATACGTGATTTCATTTATCTCATTATATTATCTACCCACAGTTTACACCCGGCGTGGGGCCCCGTAAAGTCTGGGGCCCGGTACAACTGTACCAGTAGTACCCCACTGTCGCCGGGCCTGACAATAGATAGAATGATTATAATGGGTCTGCCGAAGCTGAATATTTTTTAGAGTCTTGATTCATCCGCTTTATATACTCACTTTTTATTGTTTTTTTTTTTCTAATCATAATCTCATCAGAGCCTTTTGATTTTGTTCGAATAGCTGTGTTCCTATTTTAAAAATCAAGGCCCACCTCAGTTTAATATTTTCGTGAAATTCTTGAATTATCAGCTTTATGCATACACTTTTTAACTTGCTTCTTAATCATCTGTGCATTTGGCTGCTTGTGTATCTTATGTCACTATGAACTGGCAAAATGCGTTATTTTAAATTCATTTTCCTTTTAAGCATATTTGTTTTACAATTAGACAAAATATTAGTTGGAAAAATAAAGTTGAAATTATAAAGTTGAAATTATATTTATAGCATAGAGCGTATTCTCCTTCATAAACTCAAAGTACTTGGTTTTTCGGACTTGCTAACTTCACTGCTGTCATCTTTTTTAACTGGAAGGAGTCAATACGTAGATTACCATGGCTTTAATTCTGATCAATGTCTAGCTACTTCCGGAGTGCCCCAAGGCTCAGTACTGGGGCCTCTATTATTTATTTTATTTATTAATGATTTAGTGACTTGTCAAGTGCCTGCTATACCCTGATGACATGAAATTGTATTATATTGTTGCTAAATAGATTTGGTTTTCTTAATTTACATGATCGCAGGAAACTTTGTTCTCTTTTGTTTTTGCAAAAGTCAATTTTCAGTCTCATCGATTGCCCTAATATCTTGAATATGTTAAATTTTCATGCCTCCTCATTTGAAATGCGTAATCATATAAAGTTTTATCTTCCCACTCCACGAACACTTGTATTGATGATCTCTCCATTATTCTTTATGTGCAATACTTACATGTCTGTTGAAGGACAGCTTGGTATACTTTACTCGAGTATGTCAAATATTAAGTGTATATTTTTTTTATAATTTTGTTTTTGTGTGTTTTTAATCGGTTAGATTATGCATGTTTATAATCAGTTCTTTTCCCTTTTTGTCTGTATATTTTTTACTACTAGGTATAAATTATTGTGTTTTTTCCCACCTCGTAATTGGTTTGTACTGTGGGAAGTGGTGTAACCATGTAAATAAATCAAATAAATTAAATTATTGGAGGGTCATACTATTATAACACCATATTATTATATTTGAAATTTTTTCTGTTGTCTACCTTATTAGCAAATTATAATATGACTGTCTCTATTAGGGGGGAACCGGACTGGCTCGTCATCTACTAGCCATCCACCAGGAAGAAGTAGCCAGACGGAAGGAGTTCCAGACCCAGTTCGAGGGCCACTTCTTGGGATCTCTCTTTCCCGGTTTAGAGGACATGCCGCCATCATTTGCAATCCAGGCGCCTGCCCTGTTTGACTCTTCCTTACCAGAAATTACAATGGAAGATGTCGATAGGTTAAAGAAGGAACTGCCGGAGCTGGCAGATAATTTGTACATACCAGATTTATCGGCGGTAACGAACTTTTTCAAATCGCTCGAAAACAAAGAGGAGGATGAACCAAAAGATGAAACGAAGGCTGTGGAGGAGAAATTAGTGCAGGCTGTTAGTGAAGTAGAATTAGGTAGTAAATTAGATGATAACTTATTAAAGGGAGTGGTGAGTGAGCCATGTTTGCCTGCAGCGCATGGGCTGCCACACCTGAAGGATTTGGATAGGTGAGTTTTGCATGCAAAAAATTTGATATTCTAATTAAATTTTTTTGTCATAATATTCTCTTGATATCGTCGAATGAAACAAAACTGTGATAGATGACTTGGGACGCATTTGGTGATGATAGGGTGTTAGTAGACGAAAAAAAAATGGCGACCTTACATCATAGTGTCATTGCTCTTCTTTAGTAACATGTAATGAAGTTCTATGTTACTAAAAAATACTTCTGGACTTCTAGGTGTGGTCTAAAGCAGTGATGTCAAATTTGTGAAAACTTCAATGCTAATATTGTGAAAGTTTCAATGTTCATCTGAAATGTATGAAAAGACCCCGCACAAAATTCAATAGTTCGGCTGCCAGTGGCCTTTGAGGTCTAAAAATATAGAGTCCTTATAGACCAATTAGATTATTTTATTCTTTATCTTTTTGGATTATTTTAAACCTTTTATGGTATGTAAGAATGGTAAAATATTTTGTGCGTGTTAATGTGTAGATGTGCGCACAGGTGTGTATGTGTGTAGTGCGTATAAGCGGTATAGACGTGTGTTTTAAAATGTGTCTGCCTGCTTTTGCGCTATATCGTGTATGTGTATATTAAATTATAATAACTTATAACACAGAGTACATACTGTACTCTGTGCTTGTAATAACAACTTTATTCCCAAGAAACTCTCCAGTTTATGATTAGGGATTAATATAATGTACACATATAAATATTCAAACAAACAGTATTATGATAAATATATGTCAAATAATACTTATTCCTTTGTGTGTGTGTGTGTGTGAGTGTGCGCATGCTCACACTTGTGTATTATTAGTTCGATTTTCTTTTTTTTCTAATTTCTTCTAGCTGCTTAAACATCTTTAGTAACTACATGTACAATGAGAGTATTTATATTATAAAAAACGGTAATTTTTAAGTGTTTACAACCTCCAAATATACGAACGATCACGCATGGTATAAGAGAATTTATGCAAATAAAACAAGGTATTCAATGTGCCATAGAAATAAAAAAAAATATTAGGTTTCTATAAAAAAGAGCAGACAAGTCAATATTTTACTTATAATGAAGTTAATTTAAAATAAAGGGTTTGAAATAATAAAAAAAAAAATAGAGAATAAAATAATCTATATATTTTATAGACTTCAAAGGCCACTGGCGGCTGAACTATTGAATTTTGAGCGTTGTGCCCATGAGAACTTTGTTCGGTATAACCAGGAGAACCTTTTTGTTTTTGTTTTGTCTTGTCTCATGTTTGTATATCGTGTAAATTCACTTTCCAATTCTGCTAAATAATTAGATGGATGTTCATTTTCTAATGCTTTAGTTATACAAGACTGCCTATTTGTTATCCAAATATAAGAAATTACATTGTTTATACCCCAGTAGCCATTAATAGTGTGTTCGACAGGCCTGTTGAAATGTCAAAGATCATAATAATAATATAATAAAATTAAGAAATATACTAAAATTCATAGTTATATGATTATTTGATTATTCTAGATTTAACAATCGTGATGTACTTTCCGGTGAGACCTGAAAGCATCACTTCTGGCACCATAGCAACGGAGGTATTTACAGATCGGTTGCTCGGACGCCAGTTTCCTATATTATGTGGGGGAAACGCCACGTCCCTAAAACAGCCTGTAAAGTAGGGGTGGAAAAACGGTGATTTCCAGTGGGTCAAATAGGGAAAATTAGACTTTCACATACACAGCAGTAAAACACACAGTTCAGAATACAATAAATCTTTATTTCTATTTCTGCAGTTCCCCAAATACTATATACAGTTTATTCTAATGGTTACCTCAGGCTATATGGTTAAACTACAGTGATGCGATGTTTTGAGCTACGGTTTAACTTTGACAGGCGAAAGCAAGCATGATTATGACGTCATCTAGGGCGGTGCGGTGGATTAGCGAGGAAAACGGTGAAAATGGTGAAGTCAGTTAGGTTACAAGCGGTGTGTGGATACCAGGAATGAGAAAGTATAAACAACAAATAATGCAACAATAAAAATACTAACTCTAGGTTTCAGACTTGGCTGATACGCAGTACATATAAGCTGAGAAGATTAGTACAATTAGTAGATTAGTTTAACACTTTCTGCAACTTCTGGCCTGAAACAGTGTATGATTAATTACAATAAAAGCACCCTGGTGGAGAGAATAAATAAATATTATAAGTTAAAGATTATTCTGGTTGAGAGGTCCACACCAGAATAAATAAATGTGACAAGCTACTCTGGTTGAGAGGTCCACGCCAGAATAACTATATGTGATTAGCTACTCTGGTTGAGAGGTCCACGCCAGAGTAGAAAAATAAAAACAATACAGTTATAGATTGCTCTGGTTGAGAGGTCCACACCAGAGTAAAAATGAAGATATTCCTGAAAACAGCAAAAGGATTATTCAGCCAAGTCGCCACCTATTATCATTATTATTATTAATACTCTTACTATCACTTTCTCCTCGGTCGGCTGCTGTTGGCGAACGGTTGGAACTGACTCCGAGTTTTCCTGAAAACTGGTTACTGCTAGGCTCGTCTGACAGGAGATGGTGGACAGTCTTCTTGGTCTGGTCAGCTATTGTTTGCTCGGCACATCTGGCTGATAGTTAGTTGAGAAGTGGGGAAGGTGACTTTAACAGGATGCGTGTGAGCAGTAAGTGACGTCAAAACATCACTTGCAATATTTCAGGAAATATATTTTCGAACTTATAATGATTTAACTTACAGTTCCTGACGTCATGATTCGGTGCTGCTTCCACACATCTACTCTGGTCGACTGCCAGCGATGGACTAACTACTCGCTATGCCAAGTATAAGGTAATGATCTGTACTTGCGCGCTGTTCACAACTTCGCGTCACATGCATTTCGACGGTCTACAGTTATATTGTTTTATTTCGCGGAGATATTTAAAATCATTCAAACATAGCCGGTGACTTTATACAAGTTTAGGACGGATAATAAAAATATAATGGGTGCAACGGGGATTGGCAAAATTCGTTTTGTTACAAAATTCTTAATAAATAAAGCCAAAAATATATATACTTTTTCACAAGTGTTCTAAAATATTAGATCTTTTTTTCTTGAAATGTTTTTAAACTATTTTTTGTTGTTTCTTTTGTTTTTTTAATTATTACTTTAAAAAAGAAAAATGTCACACTTACACCAAATGATATAATGACGAATTTTTGGGTACTGACAGTAAAAGTTACTTTAGAATTAATGACAAATTAAAAAGGGCAACCATTTTTTTTGTTGTTGTAACCCTCCCAGGGTTTTTGAAAAAATTGCCATAGTGAAATTCCCGTTGAGAATTGCCAACATTGAGCAAATGCCTTGGCACTATGATGTAATTCCACTGGGTTTTTTTTTGGCTGTTTGACACCCCACCATCAAGAAACATCTCTGTTGTTTCATTCATCAATCATATCAAGAGAATGTTAAAAAGTAAAATATTTTTTTCTATGTAACTAAAACCTATTTCAGAGGCTGTGAGTCTGAAACAGACACTGAAGAGTTTGAGAAAGTTGGTCAGAGCCCATTGGAGTTGAACTTTGACAAGCAACTTCCATCGCCCCGCCCTGGCATCCACGATGCTACAACTTCAAAAGAGGTTGGTGAGAGAAGTCCTATACCTCCCAAAAAACCCCCCCGTGCATTCCAGAAAACCCATCCACAGTCCTCAGAGGACCTGTCCGTCTCATTACAACGTACCTTAAGTGTCAGCAGTACACAGAGTAACACTGAAAGCTTCACCAACATAAAAAACCCCTCCCTTGAATCCATAGACGAGCTTTCCAGCCTAAAAAATTTAACCTCTAACACCGACAGTTGCTTCAACTCTCATTATCAGCAAATGCAGAGCTACACCGGCAATTTACACTTTCGATCCAAGTCCATTTCCCCTCACACCCCACAAAGCCCCAAAGACGTTCAAGCCAACAGCCCTAATTCACCTGTTTTGGGTCACCAACCCAGCAACGACTTTATTAACGATGAGTTTTATATCGACGAAAGTCTACCGTCAAGTTTAAGTATCGAGACAGGAAATAGTCAGGGTGAATTCGTTAAGCAGCTCGATACAGCCAATAACGTTGTCGCCTTGTTGCAGGTATATGTAAGAAAACAATTATTTATACAAAACTCTCAAGCACTGTTTTATTTGGTTTCTTCTATAGACGGTTTTCGTTGAACCTTAAGAACTGTTTTAGTTATTGTTTAGCTTGTTGCCTAATTTTGATACACACACAATTCTTTATTTGGTTGTTCTGTTTGCATGCACTAGTTAACTTTTTAGTTGGTTTTGCTGGTAGTATAGAAAACCCATGTGTTGTTTCAGTAAAAAAAATATTTATGTATGGGTGTTAGCAACGAAAGTTGTTGAAAAAAGTTGTGAAAATCTGCAAAAATCCTATGGATATGTGTTCAGATGTGCCTCGTTTTTTAACAACTTTTGTTAACATCCTGGATAATTGGTCGGTATCATTTCATATAACCCATCTCTTCTCAAGAGAACATAGCAAAAATGACACCATTTCTGCCTCATTTATCAGAGTATATGATCGTACCAGACTGAATTTATCACTAACAAACTTAATAGTTACAAAATGTTTTTAACACTAGTGAAGATTTAGGAATAAGTGTTAACCGAACGAAAAAGTAATAGAGTAGAATATCATGCAGGGCATGTTTTGATGACTCTTGGAAGTTGCAAACACAAATAACTAAAAAACGATACATTTTAGGCAAATCAGTACAGTTACAATTATGGGTTTCAAGAAAATATTATGTAAATACTACTTACGAAAATGATTCAAAAATATTAATTAGATAATATTTTTGAATCATTTCGCTTCCTAAAAATATACAGGGTGGCCAAAAATGATTTTTCAATTTAGAACTTTTTGAATTGAATTTTCTCAAGTGTATATTTTCCGACGATGTGATGTGGAAATGAAAAACATTTTTTGTATATGTCCCTATACCTATTTGAAACCATTTTCGATTTATTGAGCAATTAATACAAAATTCGAGAAGGAAGAGAAAGGTTTCTTCAAATAATTCGACATTTTGACTGACACGCACATCTCTATGCGATTTTGTAATGAGGTTTCTATTGTTCCTAAAATTGCCAGAGAGATAGATCTAAAAGCAGTTATTATCCTTTCCATCATATTTTGAATTGTTCTTGGTGTCTTCAATTTCATAAACAATTTCCTTCACCATAAATACAAATCCATTTTTGCAAGATCTGGAGATCTAGCAGGCAATTTAGTGGTACCATTTTTTCCAATCCATTGAAGTGGGTAGATATTATTTAGGTGGTCCTTTACTGCATTTAATGTGGTGGAGCACTATCTTGCTGAAACCACATCCTATTTCGAATCCTTTCAGGAAGATTCACTAATAATTGTGGTTTTCCAGAAAATGAAGATAAATAGCTCCAGTCAATGTATCATTAGAGAAATCTGATGCAAATCTGACGCATTATTGGCCCACCCTGAATAACAAACAATGTCGTAGCAAATATTAATTAAATAATTACATAAATATAAAAACCCTATTGTCAATGATTTAAGTTAATTTAAATATCATTACAGAAGTTGTCAAATTCAAGATGCATGTAGAAGCATTGGTCAATCAGGAATTTTCGAACTGCATTTTTAAAGCAATTGAGGTTAACATCTTCAATACACGACAGATGTCATATTCACAATAGCAAAGAAAACAATCCATCTACAGCTTCATAAGTTTGATTCAGTAATCTCTTGGTTGTAACCAGATTTTTTTGTTAGCAAATGAACTAACAACATTACTAACAAAATTATTCCTCGTGCTTGCTTTGCTCTAGAACTAATATTCTTACAAAATTTATTGAAATGTCATATTTGTAGTGATCCAAGAATAGATGTAACATTCAAAAACGTAGTTATAACAGTGCTGTTACAGAGATTTTTAAATATATCAATGTTAAAATGAATGTGAACGATGTCTGATCTGATAACTATTAAAGAAACTACTTCAATGATCTTTAACGACTTTTTACATCTTTTTACTTGATCGGGTTGCCATGTATAGTAAATAAGTTATACTAAAATTAATAATGGTTTATCGGACTATGCAGAAATGAAAATTAGGTATTAATATTTGTTACTGAAATATTTTTTCTGTGTGGGTTGTTTATTATTCTTTTTTTTCTTAATTGGCTCTTTGTTTTAGTTATGTTTAGTTAATAAATTGCAACAGAGAATGATTTTCTCTTTATACTTATATAAATTGCACCTATTTGTCTGTAACTGTCTTCTCATTCTCGATTGTAATTTGGTTATTTTAAGTCAGTTGGTGGCCCAAAATTGATCCTTGTGGTATTCCACAATTGATATTTTGCATGAACGAACCCACACACACTCAGACAAACACATGTAAAACACAGAATTAATATTTTTCAATAAATATCCACAAACAAATACTTTTCAGGGTAATCTTGAAATATCAAGAAGCGAATACGACAGGATGAAGTCATATGTCCTGAAAATGGGTTCTTTTGGAAAAACCACTATAAGTGAACTTAAATCTGATTTAGAAAAGATGAGAACCGATGTTGAATCGAAGCAGACTGAGGTTCGTCAGTTTTACGAAGGCTTAGGTAGTTCCTGGGAGAACGTAATTTTAGAGAAGGACAATAAAGAAAGGGAATTAGTCGAAAGCATTAAGAAGGATCATGAACTAAAGGTGAATGACTTGAAGAAAATTGAGAAAGAGAAAACTGAACAAATCGAAAATTTATTGGTGGAAAAAACCACGTTAGAACTTCAAGTATTGCAATCGTGTGAGAACCTGCAAGAGCTTCAAGAGAGTTTGAATAAAGTCACCGAGGAAAACCAAAGGAAAGTGGAAGAGCTGCTTAAACAACTGCATGAAAAGGAACTTGAAAAAGATAAGAACATAAAGGAAACTACTGATAGGTTAAACAGAGAACATCGGGCTGAGATAGAAAATATTAGATCTCGTTTTAAATTAATGACGATGGAGAGAAGCCCATCAGAGACCAATCTTGAGAAATCGGGCGACTTCAGTAGCTTGACCAGTACTACCAGTACGTTACTGATGCAAATGACAGAAAACTTTGAGTTAGACAAAGAAAAAGCAGTCAACGAAGCTTTAAAAAAGGAAAACGAAAAGTGGGAGGCACTACTTTCTGACAAAGTAAGAGAAATGGAAACCAAATTTGAGGAAGAAAAGGAACTTCTAATTCAGG
This sequence comes from Rutpela maculata, assembly GCA_936432065.2. Classification (NCBI taxonomy): domain Eukaryota; kingdom Metazoa; phylum Arthropoda; class Insecta; order Coleoptera; family Cerambycidae; genus Rutpela; species Rutpela maculata. The sequence goes on along the minus strand of OW386287.2, from coordinate 52,947,374 downwards.
AAGTGGCCAGAAAAATTTCAGAGGAGAAAGAAAAGCAGATCGATGTCCTTAGGGAACGAGAAAGAAATTTGAATTTGGAGTGTATCAAGTATAAAAGTACCATACAGCAACTCGCAGAGTATGGATCCGAGAGTCATGATTCTGAAATGTTGGAGCGGATCAATGCATTACAAAGAGAAAAAGAAGGTTTAGAAGAAGAGCTTGAAAAAATAAAAATTGAAAAAGTTGATCTCACTACGTCTGTGGCCGTATATGAAGGTAAGCTCGGTGAGACGTCATTTTTTAGTGGTTTAATCTGATTTTATGATTTTTTTAAGGTAAAACTGATGCCACAACCAGCCCTATCAAACACAAAGATGTTTTGTCCAAGAGTGAAATAACTCTCGCCAGAACAGGGAAATTAAATATTGAGTCCTGCAAGGTTGGGGATCAGGTGCTGGTATTATGGGATGCCACTCACGAAAGCTTTAAAATATTACAAGAGAACAAGCACATGTACTTTTTACACTCGGATTACCTTGAAGTCTTGGGTCTTGAGGTTGTCGAAGGAAGACCAAATAAGGTTTATTGTACCGGCGAGGTTGTGGACAAAGAATACTGCCATGCCAGAAAAGTAAGTGTTAAATTTTGAAAAATACTTTAGAAAGTTTCAGTTTTTACGTAAACAAATGGGCGATAATAAAAAGTACGCTATACTTAGCCCACTGGTAGTTCATGTTTAATCTTATAGAGTGTACATCATACAAGGTGTGACTTTAAAAATTGGATTTTGTGTCAGAATCATAAGTCGGATTTTCCACATTTTAGGGGCGGATTTGAATAACTTTATACCTAGTAAAATTTATAAAAGTTCATTTAATCCGTTAAATTGGTTCTGAATATGGAAGACAGCAGAGTGTATCCAATGCATTTTAATGACCTGTTACAAATTTTAATAAATATTGGTTATATATAATGCGTAAGTTAGACGGTACTTCTACCGTGCTGGCCAGGCCACTGTTAACAAAGCTGGGGCTTAATGCAAAAAAGGAAATGAGTTAATGCAAATAACTAACGATAAAAACAGAATTTGCATTGATGCGAAGTAGGAATCGACCGATACCGATATTGATATCAGTATATCGGCCATATCTGTGTTGTGGCCGATTATCGGTATCGGCCGATATTGGATCGTAATATTGGCGCGATATCTGTATCGATATCGGTTTCTTTTCTAATTTTTATGGTTAGAAACAAGTCGAAATGTAATAATATTAATATTTGTTTATTTAATATTTAAAGTTAAGTTTAGAGAAATTATGATGTAATAAAATTAGACTTACTGCTCGATCTGGATTTAATCGGCTTCTTGCGAATTCATAAACGTTACCAGCCGAAGAAAATAACTGTTGCATTCGCTGCAAACGCTATTTGGTGGAGGTGCTAAATACATTACGGCTAATTGATACAATAAGGGAAACATTTCTATCTTGTTGGCCCACCAAGCTAAAGGATCTTCAGTTCTAGCAATCGGGGGTAGTTCTATGTATATTTGAATTTCATTTTCAATTAATAATCCTTTCTTTGTAATGTTACTTGGACTCAATTTATTTATTTTATTTCCCACACCCACAAGTGCATCAAAACATGTCTAGCAACTTTTGCCAATGGAAAATCACCACTGTCATCCAAACTACCAACATCGACAATCTCTGAATCATCATATACGTATCCATTGTCACTCATAATCTCTATTTTTTTTCGTTACAAGTATTTTGCCACAGCATTTCCGAGAAACATTTCCTAGATCCAATGATTTTGCCAAAACGAGAACATTTTTAGTAAAAGATTCCTTAAATCGCTTATTCGAATTAATTTTTAGCCCATCTCTCATTGTTTAGACTCCAGAAAAATTAACATCAGCTTTACTTAGATAATTTAAAAGAGTTTTAATCAGTGGTAATATTTCAGATATGGATGCATTCGATTTTCTGGCAAGTTTAGTAAGTAATCTCTTTCAAATGGTTTTAATAAGTTTAGTAAGTTTTTTGCTAGTTCCCATTGGTAAAATGTTTATTAAGTGCAGAATCTTCATAGACCATGAACAAATGTAAAGCATTTTTTTGGTCGACTAAGCGTTCCAATATGTAATAGGTTGAGTTCCATCATGTTGCTATATCTTGAACTAAAGTTTTTTCTGGCATATTAAGTTGCTTCTAAATTTTCTTTAATTTATCGCAAGCCAATGAGGAATGGTTGAAATGTGAAATTATACGCCTTGCTTTTTTCAGTAAATCTATTATGGATCGTTGCCTTTCAATTGCATGATTCAATTGAAAGGCAACGATCCATAATAGATTTACTGGAAAAAGCAAGGCGTATAATTGTATCACTAATTTTAATGTATGTATAAAACAAGGTTGATGTGTTAGTTTAGCTTCTTTGATACCTTTTATTATGTTGGAAGCATTGTCGGCCAAAACTAGGAGGATTTGATTACAATTAAATTTCCATTCTTGCATTAAACTGTTCATATTCTTGGCAATAGTTAAACTTGAATGTGTACCTGGAAATTATTTGCAAGACAATACAAATGAACACCTTTCCGTTTCCTTGAAGTCTATCTAATGAGCACTGAAAGATAAAAATGGGCTGTTATTATGTATGCAGGTCCAAATTCAGTGGTTATAGGAATTTTTATATTTTTATTGTCTTCTAAAGTCGTCATCTATGAGGCTAACGTCATAGAAATTTGGCAAACCACCTATTTCACAAAGAAATTACCTGTAGCTAAAAATTTATTATTAAATAAGATAGGTATCTACCATCTCCAGGAATAGCCGTCCATATCATATTGGAAGAATTAGTTTTTAGAAATAGATAATTAAAAGTTTTTATACTTCTGGGGAGGATAAAAAACAAAATAATATTAAGCAAAATATGCTTTAATTTTTCATAGCAAATTTTTAGATTTTAGAAATAAGAGATAAGATAATCTACGGCCGATACCGATAATCGGCCATGTAAATATCGGTATCGGCCGATTATTGGTATCGGCCTAAAAATCAAATCAGTCTAATGCCAAGGTGGTAGTTGGGATTGCGTGCCGTGCCCATTCTTAAGATGCCTATTTGTTGTTTTAAGCATTATAAGTATATTAAAGTATCAAGCTGGTTAGCTCTGTATATAAATAAATCTGTAAGGATAGGAATTTTTGTAATTTTTGATATTTTCTGGTGGCGAGGTGTCCAAGGCATTACAAAATGTTACGTGAGGTAGAGGAGGAATCTATCGCATACGTCACGTGACAAGACAAACAAAAATCAGTAATGACTTTTTTTGCTTCATATTAAGTACCTACAGATTCAAAGATTTGAATATCTGTAAACCTTCCTGTATAGATATTAAATTGTATGGTGAAAACCGTATCTAAATGGATTTGTCCCTTACAAAGTTGATAGAAGGTAAAAGACAGATAAATACACATAAGCACATAAACTTACTCCTACTTATTCCGTACCATCAAAGGTAAAAATATATAAATAGCAGAGATGTCAATGGATTTTTTCCCTCATCGGGAATTTTCCCAAAAATGGGTTTTTCCTTGAGAGAGTTAAAATGAAAAAAAACCTGTTTTTTTTCTCCATTTGTCGATTTCTTGCCAATTCTAACACTTTGAGTCTCAGTCCACAAAAAATTCATTATTTCATCATTTGGCGTGGGTGTGATTTTCTTCCAAATACCTAATATTCACTTTAAATTCAAAATATCTGCGAAACATAGTTGTTGCTTATTGACTGAAGTTTAGAGGAATAATTGTGATAAACAAGAAATTTAAATCTTCTAGTAGTGGAGCCTTTGGTCAAAGAACTTATCTCTAGATACATAATGTGTATTGGTTTGTTTGTTGCTAAGATAGTCACAGTCTAAGGCACTTCAGTTGCAAACATCATCCCATAAGTTCCTAATTGTCTAGTCGATCTATTCATAACGTTTCGGACACAATCGGTTTAGTTCGATTATTGTAATCTCCGTTTGAAGTGTCCATCTCTAAAACAGTTTAGAAAAAAAAGTAAATCCATCGTTTCATATCATAAGTAAGTATAAACTTCATAGTCTTAACATGACGGAGTTCTGTTTACAGTTGTAATAAGGTAAATAGCAATTACACTTTAATATCTTTTCAACTTTCGATACATAATTCCCTTAGAATAAAACGTGTGTACTTTCTACCTATTATATTCGTTGAATCCGCGGTTATGTAGTTATGAAAATTTAACCGACAATAAAATAGGTACAATATTGTCGTTATTTTAACAGGTTAAGCGCCATAGCGGACACCGGTGTCTGTTCGGCTACTTGCTGCCAGGGCCATGGCGGACACCCATGTCCGCTGCATTTTCCAAACTGTAAGGTGCCAGCAGGGCCAAACAGACACACTTGTAATCGATTTAATATCTTATGTCTGCCCTGACTCTGCACTACTACAAGCTGTTACCAAGCTATTTTTGTTTGAAGAAAAATATGTTAATTTGTGACATTTTTTGGCGGACAAATAAAAACTACAACACTTGTAAGAAAACCAACAAATTTTATTGCATGTATACCAACAAAACAAACATCAGCAATTACATTATTCCAAAGACAAAAAAAACTAAATTGCATGCACTGTAAAAAATGAAGGTAAATTTACCGTCGTTGCGTGTAAAATTTTAATGTAACTTTACCCGCCAAGAGAGTGTAAAATTCTATTTACCAGGGAGGATTACCCAGAATATAAGGTAAACAGAAATTTTCCACTATCTTTGTGAGTAAAGTTCCAATACAATTGGGGGTAATTTTACACGCAACGACAGTAAATTTACTATGAAAAGAGAATCCTATCTGGATAAGGGGCAATTTTGCAATTTTGTTACACTACAGTCGTGTAACAAAATTGCCCCTTATCCAGACAGGATTTTTTTTTCATAGTTAATTTACCGTCGTTGCGTGTAAAATTACCCCCAATAGGGAAGATGCATGAAATTTTAAAATGCTTGAAAAAGTGATTTGCTCTTAATTTCCATTACGCAGAAAACGATTATAACAAAAGAAATTAAAAATAAAATGTATTTTCCGCAAAATTAATATTTAGATTATGCCGTAATTTGTAAACAAAACCATGTGACTGCAAACGGTTTCTTATTGGCGTGAAGTCAATGACGACATCCAGTGTCCTAACCTCTTGTTGACGTCTGTCTACGAACTAATTTTGGAGAATCTTGAATGTAAAATTACCATATTTGTAGTGATACTCTTAGTTTTACATTTAGGCACAATGCAATATTTGTAACTCATAAGTCATAATAATGTTGTTCCACTAGCTCATTAACCAAATAATAATACAATAACACCACAAACAAGAACTTGGTAAACTGACTGTAAACAATAAAGAGTAAACTGACATTTGACATTTGACAAACCCATCGAAATTGCTTTAGATATACGAAACTACTGAAGCATGTTTATACGGAAAAAGAAACTTCCGTTCACTATTCAGTCCTTGTCTGACAAGATCTGATTAGTTGAAGAAAACGTCCGATTGGCTTAACCGTCTGTAAACAGACCGAGAAAAAGGATGAAAATAGTGCACACAAATTTCTCTCTCTGTGTAACTTTCTCTAGTCGAGTGCACCTTCCAGTTTGTTATTAATTTCGATGGACAAATCATAACGGGAAACGTCACAGTTAATGGCGCCAAATACCTGCCGTTTTGAAATATCCAAATTCCTCACTGATTAAATTATTTATTTTCTCACTGAATTAATATTCAAAAAATCCTAAATTTTACATTTTTATAACTTTTTTTTGATGCTGTGTCGATTTTAATTATAAAAAAAAAAATCATGCAACTTCTCTATTGTAATGGAACTTTACCCGCAAAGAGAGTGGAAAATTTTTATTTACCATATATTTTGGATAATTCTTCCTAGTAAAAGGGAATTTTATGCTCTTTTTGCGGGTAAATTTACATTAAAATTTTACCCGCAGCAACGGTAAATTTTCCCTCATTTTTTACAGTGTGCATAAAAGTAACTATTTCATTTATTTCATATCAAATGTGTTTAAACATTCTAAATAAAATCGTGGATTTCCGTCGCAATTTAAACAAAAAGTAATGATTTTTTTTTACCCTTTCGAGCTGGGCCACAACGGACACCGGTGTCTGCTAGTAATTTTGCTGGGCTAAAGCGAACACCTGTCTGTTGCTTTTTTTTTTGAAAAATCTAACGTACTAAACACATAATACCAATGTTCCGGGGGTATAAGGTACCTCAAAGTTTCAGAATTTGATAAGAAAACATCGTGGCCCCACAAGACTTTTCACTCAAAAACCTCTGGCGCTTAACCTATCAATAAATACGTATTTATTTTCTTGGATAAACTTCAATGTATGATAGATAGATATTTATTGGTCACTAAAAGTAATACATGATTTTGAACATGTGACAAGTCAAATATGTTATTAAAATACATAGAAACATAATATACAACAAAAATAAACAATCTACAGGAAATGTATAAAACGACAGAAACGAAAACTAACTATCCAAATAATCGTTTACAGAATAGTAAACATTGTCAAGTAAGAAATCTTTAGTTACACAAAAACAAAAATGTGATTATCACACAACACATTATGTGGGCGCTATGTCAATTTCATTGCTATTACTTCCACATCCAGTGGAAGTATAGGTAATGCAAAAGTTTAAAAAAAAATGTTGTATTGTTCAAATAGGCTTAGAGTGTCATGAAAAAAATTGCCTGGAAAATTGGTACAGGTATGTATTTTAAAGACATCTGGAACTAGATTATGATTTATTCCATTGAAGGGTTGGGGGGCAAATTGAGGTAAATGGGTGTAATTGGAAAATCAAGTGAGAGTTCATAAAATTGGTATTTAGTATATATAAGAGAAGCTAAGGTCTCCAAAAAATTTTTTCATTGGCCACTCTCATTAGCACCCCCACCCCATTATTAAAGGGGATGAAAAAAATTAAATTGTGATTTAGTGTGTGTACAAGAACCAAAGGCCTCAAGAATTTTGACATTAAAGGACAAGGGTAGATAAGCTGTATAATTTTCGCCCACTAATTTCATAAAAAAGAAAAGTTCTCCTTAAAGTCATTAAGAGTTATTTATTTATAGTTGAAGATATGATCTTTATGTTTCTATATGTTTTACATTTGAAACACAACATTAGGTCATAGTAATATTATTTCAAAGTGGGCATGTTTACAGTTTTTTAGTAATTTTTGACCTTTTTCCGAACTTTTAATGTATATTTCGGTTAGATGCGCTCGATGAAACAAGATAAACTATACCTCATTTCATTGTTGAGCATTTAAGCTTTTAAATAATGGTTAATTTATATTGTTTCATCAAGCGCTTCAATGTATAAAAAATAAAATCCTTTCCGCGGGAGTCGTAGTAGTGTCGACGTTGCGTGCGAATTTAAACGTGTCAGCACTCAAAACCACATATTGTGGTATGTATTGAATAAGAATATGTTTATCCACGACCATCGTATAATCATTGCATTCTACATTTAACAATTGTCAAATAATGATAGTCATTATTCCAACCAAACGTATAATGAACATAATCTGGTTCTAACACATATTTAACCAACCAGGAACTAGTTGTTTCCATTCTAACGCACCTTTGACCAATCAGGAATTAGCAACTTTCATAAGGAAACAGCGAATCCATTTTTCCATGTTTTCGTGCATATTTTCATGTTTGACGTTTAACACGTCAACGTTTTACTGTAAATGAACTTTATTTTTTCAGTTTTAAATGATTAAAACAGTTAAAATATGCGATAGTAGTGGATAAATTTTAGTATTCAGTTCGTGTATAATGGCTATTACACACTCGGATGATTTACGACACGCCTTCGCCTCGTGCCGTAAACATCACCCCCGCGAGTAACAGCCATCATTATACGCTCACTGAATAATCTACTATTCCAAAGAACAGTTTTTTATTACTCGTCAAGACATATACTACTTGGAAAATATAATGACATACAACATGGCCGATGGGCGGAAAAAGGCCCTTATCTACCCTTGTCCTTTGAGGCATGTCTAATTTGTGGTGTATTTATTGAATATGCCATTCAATAGTGCAGAAGACATTCAATTAAAACATATTAACAATTTAGCCATGTAAATATGTATAATATTTACCCTCTTATTACATGTAAACTTTCAGAAAGAATGAGAAATGTAATTTTTATGAATGATAAGACATTTTATAGATTTGTAACAATAGATATATTTCAGAGTTTACGCTAATTAAATTTGAAATATATCGTCTCACTGTAATATCGCATACCTACATCACAGTGTTGTATAAAGAGCACGCAATGCAGGAATTACAATAATGCATTTTGATGAAAATATTTACCTTTTTACACATACCCGCCACTGTTGCTTATGGGATATTATGTTTATCTATCCTTTTTAATGGATATAATGTGACTATGTTAGGAGCAAACAAGGTATATACTGAAAAGATAGCTGTTATGTATCTAGGAATAAGGTCTTTGATCGGAGGGTGGTGCAGGCTCGAAATTTTAGTGTTGTCTTAGGTTTTATTTGAAAACTGCACAAAATTTTTAAAAAACATTGTTTTAATCTGTTAGTTTTATTGCAAAGAACTTGCATGCCACATTTTAGTTAATTCCTAATTGGTGGAGCAAAACTGAACAGTAGAGCGGTATGGATTGTAGACCATGTTCATACTAAAGATGAAATATTAGAATGCCAAAAACAATTTGGCAATGCAAGTGTTACCTCTGTGTTGAGACATGAACTTTTTTAACACCTCATTTAAATATTCTGAGTCGTATCATGCAATTTTAATATAATTTCTTCTTTCAGTCCGAAAATAGATATAAGGTTCCAAAAGGTACAAAGTTCTTCAGAGTAAAAGTGAAACCCCTGGCCCTCTCTTCAACAACTAAAGATGTCACCCAGAGCCTTTATCATCCTAAATCTACATTGGTGGAATCGTCTACTATGTCCCTGAGTCATTCGACAATATCGACTATTTCCACCATAACAGAAGTCATTCCTGAGGATGCCACATCTCCTCACTCACCAGTTTCTTCACCCACCAGGGAGCATCCTGCCATTTTAGAAAAATGTGAGGAGAATGAAGAAATGCTTCCTACGAATCCATCGGCCTCCAGACCTGGTAGCGTGGAGAGAACCGTTGGCGAAGAGAGTGGTGAACAGGCTTCGGCTCTCTTAGACTCCACTATTAGTACTGAGAATAGAGATGAAAGCGAAAGCAGCGACCGGTAGGTGTTATATAACATAGTAGTACAATAATTTCCCTGACAAATTTTATTATAGTTTCAATACTAGAACTTAAATACTATATAAGGAATTTTAAAACTTGTACATATTCATTCATTAGAGTGCAAAAGAGGAATGTTTGCTTTAAGTATGGTTGATTTATGTTGGAATAATTTTGCAAATGTAACTTGTGTTTGAGACAAGTAAGCAGAAACTATTGGTAATTTATTGTATGTCCCAATCGATTCTAGTTCCTTTTTTAATGTATAAATGTGAGATATTGGGACATGCATAGCATATTGTCATCCGGTCGAAATCCAGGCCATTGTCGTTTTGGTGAACATATTTGATTTTTGTTGCAGAATTAACTAATTTAACTTTTAGTTATTAAAATTTTGGGGGAGATCCTTTAGTTTTGATGTTTAAAATATTTAAAAACTGTACTTCTAAGAATTGGAAAGAATTATGTCTATATGAAAAACAAAAAATTTTTATTTTACTAATCTGAAGCTTTTATGTTATTACAAAAGTGCTATTTTTTAAGTTAAATAAATTTCACTGCCTCCACAAATTCATATATGGATTATCTTATCATAACTGTAAATTCGGCAGTTCTGTACATCTGCCAAATTCTATCGAAATATCTCGAAGGTTTCTCAAATTATAACATAACAGATAGATTCATCATCGACAGATAAATAATGAGTATATCTTGAAATTTTATTTTTGATTTTATCTGTTACTGTTTTATTCGTTGCAAACTTAACCTGTGATTGTTCATGAACTATATATCTATATTTCAAAGAAATATCTTAAAATATTCTTATAGATAAACTGACCGATAGAAATTTTTTAATAAACATTTAATTTAGTATTGTTATACATATAATTCTAGTATGTTTTGTTTTTAAATGCATATATACATAGACTGTGAAAGTATAAAGATCGAATATTACAGATATCTTCAGTATGAAGTAAATTTGTATGATACCTAAATAATTTTTAAAATATAATTCTGGGTTATATTTATTTTCTGTAACGAGTTTCTATATATTCCTCCTCATATTAAAATACCATAACAGATAAGGGATTCGGCACGCTTCTTATAGATGATTAACAATAGTTTTCTTGAAAGGAATTCTCGCGATTGGTAAAATTTATAAATAAGTTTCCTTATCTTATTCGTCAAATAATCTTACATTTCTACGTGATTACTCCATTTTAGATGTTTAGTAATAATTATATATATACCCAAATACTTGATCTCATATTTTATTGTTGGTTTTAAAAGGATTTTAATTTAGTTTAAGTTTACGAAAATAGCACGCACACAAAGGATGAAAATAATATTTTGGTGACTTAGCTTCCAGAAACTTAGCATTAAGAAGCTTAAACTTAACTAAAAAAGTCTTGCCCAAAACAAGGTTGTGTAATTGGGTTATAAAATATTATTTTGGGTATTCAGCAGATAACTTTCAAAGAAATCATTCATTCCTTTCATATATTATTGATCTAAATCTGACCAAGCTAGAATATCAACGAAGTGGTCCTCTTACGAATAAACTTGTCAATTTCTTTATACATTTACTATGTCTACCATTCAATATGAAAAACAAGAAAATAACCATTCTTTCTATAATATTTTATAACAATGATGTAAGCAGAAATACAATATATTTTATTTGTATTGGGTTGTTGCACTAAGTTAAAATTTTAATAGAATCTGTGTTTAACAATAACATTTCTTCATAAAAAATCATTGGAAACATGTAAAAGTTGAAAATAAAGTCTTATAATATTACAATATCAATTTTAAAAATACATGCATTTAAAACGGAGGTGAAAACATAACGGCAGTCTGCAGAGAAGTTAGTTATTAAACAACGAAAAAAGTGTAAACTGTTGATAGCGACGGAGAAAAAAAGAGAATAACGTCAATTGAATTTGACACTATATTTAATAAGTTTGTTCAAAAATCCCACACTATATGCACTAGTGCTCTTCAACTTATGTATAGTCTCACTCTATCTCCTTCTATTATCTACACTGGTGCAGTAGTTCAGGGGCCATATTTTCGAGCTCAATCGATATTTATTGCATGTGAATTACTAGGCACCCGACTCATTTAAAAAATTTCGCATATAGTTCTGAAGTGGTATTTTCGAACACCATCCGAGATTTGTTTTTCGCACACGTAAAAATGTCATATGGCAAACGTGGCAACGCTGTTTTGTGCAATCAAATGGACTTGAAATGTCACTAATACTATAGTCTGTTTTTAAACCAGGAGGACTGAATATAAAAGTCCCATTCACACCATAGAAGTAACCACAAAATACACTAGAACCTTTTTGGCGTTTCGAGCAACCAATAATACACCTCTACAGTATATTTGTGTGCATTTTATTAAATTATATAATGCATCGACCTCTATTTGACCTCTGTGTATTTGATACATCATCCATACCATTTACACAATATAAAGGCACCAAGTAATTAGCCACTTTTACCTTCAGATTTATACAAAAGGGATTAAAAACGGATATATAATGTGCAAACGATAAAATAGAAATTATGTCAAAATGTACAACTATTGCCCTGTGTAAAACTGACGAAGCGCGGTAAATTTAAAACAGTCCTCCTTGTTTAAAAAACAGACTATAATCAGCTCTTATATGTGAATGCGGCGATATTTTCAGGTTATAATATTGTACGTCATTATTATTGAATTCTAGATTTTGGGTTGATTGAATTACAAGACTGAATATTATATTATTAATTTATAATGCACAAGCAATCAGCGGATAAGCGGGTGGGATATATTAATGCAGACCAAAAAAAAAAAAAAAGAACTGGTGGATTTTCTTGAGGCTCACCCGGAATTGAAGAGTGTTAAATTTATCTCAAATTGGTCTACTTTAAAGTTCCTAAATAATAAACAAACCACAGCAAAAACCTAAACTGGATATATTGAGGTTATGCCGTACGAAATAAAACAAACCAAAACGATCACTTTGCCCACATTCGTACACGAAATTGCTTTATCATGTACTAAACCCCCATCCGTTGCATCTCGCTCGAAAATACGAAACGTATATTTTCATGCGATAATCTCACATTTTCGTGCACGACATCGCCTCGATCAAGCTCAAAAATACGGCCCCAGACTGTGTGAACAAACCTAATGTCAAATTAAATTGACGTTTCTAGGTTATATTTCGGTATATTTTAGCGGCATAAAGTTATGGATAAATCTAAGTTTAAGTGTTGTTTTGTGCCGTACTGTGTAAATAATACCACCAATTTTTTTCAGTGTTCCAGTAATGAATGGTTAACTGTTTTTCTAATATTTATAATTAAAACTATAGCTGTAATGTACCTCCCGGCTTTTGCATCTCTAACCTCTGCAATGCTAAAACGATAATCTTTTTTTAAAAATTCGCTGACCATAAATATATCTGTAGAAGGTAAAATATCAGAATTGGCTTTTATAAATACTGCCTCGGTCATTTTGAAAGAAAATAAATACCAAACACTAAAAACACAGAATAAGAAACTACCAGAAGCGGCACTCTCAGCACCGCCTTTGATGTTTTTTTGTGACCTTCGCCATTTTGTTGTTGGTAATTTTGGCGGAAAATTTAAACAGAATGTTTATAAACAAACTTTACACAGGCTGAATACAATTACGTTATTCGAATAAGAATTCTATTTATAATGGGTATTAAAACTAATAAAGTAAACTGGATAAAATTGTCTCTACGAACAATAGTATTCTTAATATAAAGTCACAAAATGTATTAAAATCAATACAATATCTCGCCTGAGGAAATCTATAATTTCTTACTGGGAGGTCGTTCTGGGGAAATATTATTTTTTTTTCTGTTTAAACTACCAAATTGTGGAAAAATAGTAGGTAGTGCTGTTAGTAGCAATCTATTTTGATACGTATTTGTCGTGCCCACAACTTAAAATTGTTATAAAGTTCGGCTGAACTTTTACTTGCCAAATCCCGACGATCGCATGCTTCCAACCACAATACGGATCTTAAAAGAAGAAAGGTTCACAATTACTTAGAAATATCTTATAATTTACATCAATAATAAAATACCTTTGGGAGGGAATCCTTAGGAAACCTAAATAAACTAATGTCTTTTCCTGTCGTACTACTTGTACATTCCTTAACAGCACAAACGGTTCCACCTCGTTTACTCATATCGCTATTAAAAATTACTATTAACCCAGCACAATAACACTAAAACCTTTTAAGTATTTATTTCGGTATTATGTCACAGACTGTCATTTACGGCACTTTATTGTTTTAACCTAAAACAATAAATGAACTGACGGATGTACCAACAACAAAATGGCGGCAATGGAATTTTGGAGGGAAGCCCAAGTGTCGTTTCTGGTAGTTCTCTTTTCTGTGCTAAAAACTTCTAATTAAATGTCAAATTCAATTTTGACATTTGAGGTTATTTTCTTTATTGCCAACAATACCATCTTGTTCCTCTTCTTTTGTTCTGCAGATAACTTCACATCTAACTACCATTATGATGTCACTTCCGTTTCGTGGTATAGTCGAACTTTAATATATTTTTTTAATATGTTGCGCTTAGAATTTTGCTTTCAAATTAAACATATAACTAAATTAACACCTCCACTACCATATTTCACCATTTTTGAAAATTCGTCAACAATTCTGTTTTGCCAAGCGAAACTCTCGTTTCATTAGGATTAGCGCCTGATGCACAAAATTTAAAGATGTCCCCCAAGCTAAATTTACTATCTGATGTATAAATTGTTGGTGTCGGCAGCAAAAAGTTCACCTTATAAACTTAATGACTAGATGGCCTCCGACCGGATACTTCTTTGTTTCTAATTATATTAATAACAGTGATTAATTAGGTCCTCCGTGAATTCTAAGAAGGGCTGGTATAAGACGATATTCAACAAAATGTTTAAAAAATCGAGTTGATAAAAATAGGTAACGTGATTTTTGTTTGTTTTAAAACGTAACAAAATTTTCCTTTTTTCCAGTAAACTAATAATATTCGTATTAACAACTGATATCACTTATTCAGTATTTATTTTAGAAAACTTAAATCCTTACCTTTAGATCAGGCTAGTTTGTTAGGACATCATCTCATAACCTCACAATATTTTATTTGCAATTTTATCTGAAGACCGGCTGACCACGAGCCTAGAGAGAGGCAGATTATTCAGGGTCTCGGATCTATCTGGAAAAATTTGATTGGTCGATGGTCATTACCATCATTACCAAAATAATCTGTCTCCCGCTCTCTCTCAGTTGAAGTCAACATGTTTTGTGTGCGAAGCACAGTCCAGTTTTCATACGACTATGAATTTTAAATAGGAGCCATTTAAGAAATATGTTCGCAAAAATGGATAATTTTTAACTCCATTACGAATCCGTTTATCAATGTAGGGTTAAATTTGTGTGTTAGCTAGCCCTGTGCTAACTTTAACCTCGGGTAAAAGGGAGTGTTAAACTAGCATCAGCTTATCCACCACATTTTATGTGTGGGTTAAAAAACTCTTGAATAACCTGGTAATGATTTCTACAGAGTTGCCAGCTCTAGGTTGACTGTGATTGGTCGAAAAACAAGCAACGACAATTATAATATAAACTAGAATATTTTCTGGTCAATAGTTACATTTTCATTTTAAGACAAAGATAGGCAGAGGCCCCAATTTTTCATCAGAGCAGTTTTCTATTAATTACAACAACAAATAATTATAAACAAGTCGTAGAATAGAAAAAAAAACTAATGCAATATCTTGCAGGGACAAAGAAGCTGAACGATTTCTACAGTACAGTAAAATAGATTTTAATATTTGCTTTTTAGCTACATTAGGAAACTAAGTATGTCTTTTGTATTCCAAAAATTCCAAAATATCTCCTTCACTATCGCTTATTTTGTTGATAGCTTCCATTTTTAATAATTTGACCAAAAAGTAAATTTGACTTTTCACCATACTGTCAACAACAAACATAAAATTTGTAGGTGAACCTCGGGTTAACGTCACCTTGAAGCTCGTACTAAGTTATTTCTGACTTTAGCCCAGGGTTACTTTTAACCCGACTTGATAAACACTTTAGCCTGGAGTTAGCGTTTAGCTCCAGGGTAAACTAACCTAACCCTGTATTGATAAACCGGCCCTGAGTGTAATGCCTTGTAACATTTCTGAAACCTCATTCGTTTGAAAATCTTAGGTTTTCTTTGAGCATTCCTGTCATGTATGACTACCCTGTGTAAGGGACGGTTTATACTCGGCCACCAGTTCCGGCTAGAACATGCCGGGATGGCTAACAGTGAATAAAGTTAATCCAGGTGATTTAAAACAAGAAGATAACAGTTTATTGATAGTATTTAAAATTGTTCACAGAACAATATGAGGCAAGTGTGAAAGCAATGAGTAAAAGGAAAAAAGCAAGCAGTGTTAACGAGCAAATTTTTAATTCACGGTAAACCGGTGTTAATGAGTTTAGTTTTGTGCAATGAAACTACTAATCTACTGACTTACGGATTTATGATTCTGCAAGTGGTGGTGCAAAAAACAAGCATTTGGAAAGAAATTCAAACAAACGAGATTTATAGTGGTGACTGTAAGTATGGGAGAAATATTGTCTTTTGCGGTGAAGTTGGATGGATATGAAAATGAGTTACTTCTTAGATCCCTTATAAAGAGTATCTTCACTTAATAATAAGTGGTAATCGTGGCAAAGGACAGTATCTACAATGCTGAAAGGGTTAGACGTGAAGAATACTTCTGACTTACGGTTCTACTTACCACTGCCATCACTCGACTAGTCAGTAGCTTATGCAAAAAAAGAAATTAAAGATTGAACGAATTATCTACTACCGAGTGTCATCACCCTGCTAGTAGATAATTTTCGCATTATTGGCCTATGATTGGTTCGTTTACAAATTATTCTTCGAGCCAACTAACAATGCTAAATAACTTATTTAGATTTGTTCCCTAATGGCTGAAAGAAAATAGTATTGGATTTCAGGAGGTATCAGTATTACTACTGATTAGGCAGGAGGTTTAGCTTGAACTAAATTCTTGCTGGACAATATTCGTGGGTGAGATACCAAATAAGTTCATTCGACACTAACTAGCGAGATGTAACTAGTGTGCTCTTTTAAGACTGCTTGCCTTTCCATTTAAGCGACTTATAACATATTTCAATATAGGAATGTACGAGACCTGGTCAGATTAGAATTTTAATCAAATGAATGTTCTCTACAAATCCTCCCCCCCCCCCCCCCACAATGTTCAATATTTTATTTTGTTGATTAGTTTGCCAAGAAAGAACGAATTTAAAATGTTGAAAATAGCTGTTTTGTTACCAAACATTTTTGTGTTAGGACATTTTATGACACCCCGACCCCCACTGTTCTTTTTGTCACATTTCTGGTAGCCTTCTTCCCTAACACGAAACGTATTTTTTTAGTGGCTCCATACTCAAACATATTTGGAAAAATGTCTTATTAGAAGCGGCCTTCTCATATAAATTTTTGAACCTACAATAATATTCCGATGTGTCCCATTTACTAAAGGTGAAGGAGTTTGAACAATTTGAACCGGTTATCAATACAGGGTCAAATTTGCGTGTTAGTTAGCCCCAGGATAATTGTGACCTTGGGTCAAAGTGAGTGTTGAACCCATATCTGATTATTCCCTACCATGGAGGTAGAATATAAATAAGGAGTAGCCATAAAGCTTATATCCTACAATGAGAAACGGCCGCAGAAGGCGTGGCTTGTGATCATACTCCCATGAATGGCTCGCCAGGTCCTGATTTAAAAAAAAGTTTGTACAGCATTTGAGGAGATACATGTTAGTTGATTTTACACATTGACACTACTATATATCAATCCAGTAGAGTAATGAATGAGATGACGGTTTTACATTTCAAGCAATTATAGTATAATCTAAAATAAATAGAAAATAGTTTCAACATATCTTTTGAGTACAGACCTGTTTTAACCTATGAAAAGTGATTCCTAAACATTTCTTCTTATCGATACTACTTTAATTTGTACAGCTACTTGGTGGACACGAAAGCTTATGTTATGGAGAAAAACACTATTTTCTATCAAAAACATTTATTTTATAATAATATTAAACCAAGATACATGTCGCGTTTTGTTGACGTCTCGATCATACTAAAATGACGAATGTGCTGCCACATTGTGCTTCATATGGCGACTCCTTATTTATTCAACCTCCTTGTTCCCTACATTTTCTAGTGTGAATTACCTGAAGTTGGTAACGCTTTCTACGGAGTAATTTTTGGTTTGTTAGTTTTTTAAGTTTTTGTAACTAAATTAAAAGCATTTTTTTTTGTTTTTCTCGAAAAATCACCAAACAGTGACAGCAAGGAGCATCAACAATATAAACTAGAATATTTTCTGGACGATAGTTAATATTTTTAATTTAAGGAAATGAGTGAAACCCCAACAAAGGCAGAGGCACCAATTTGTCATCAGCAAAGCTGTTGCTATTAATTAAAATAGCAAATAAATATAAACATGTGGAATAAAAAAATTCTGATATAGTAGAAAACAGAAAACTTTTTTACCTACCGGTTGGAAACTTGGAACAATGCCTCGATTTGTTCAAAAATAAATATTACTGTAGACTTCCTAAAATTTAAGCAAAAAATAACTGACTTTTCACCTAACCTGTCAACAATAAACATAAAATTTTTAGGTTAACCTCGAGCTAACAGGCATAACCCCCACCTTGAAGCTGGGGCCAAATTGTCTCTGATTTTAACCCAAAGTTACTTTATCTTTACTTTACCAAAATAAACACTTTATCCTGGAGTTAGCGTTTAACCCCCAAGGCAAACTAACCTAACCCTGTATTGATAGATCGGCCCTTAATGAGTTAATTAACCACACAAAACAATAAAACTCACTAAAATAGAGGCAGCACCGAGCAAATAATGTATTAATCATTGGGCATGCATTACGTTGATTACAGAACTCGCCTCTCACCAATCTTAGCAGCTTTTGTCTTTTTTCTTTTTCCTTTTTGAAGTTTTCTACTGCATTTTTTTCTAAAAATGATACCCAATCTACAAAACAATATTATAGAAATATCCAAGCTACTACTGGGAGAAAAACCTCTACGGTCTTGAATTTTACATAAAAAAACACCCAGTGTTTTTTGGCAGTAACATATAAAGCTTTATTAAAATGATCTTCAATGAATGCACTGTCTATGTTAAATACACAGCAAAAATACATTCGTCAAAAAAGGCACTCTAACTGTACCTCTGCCGTAAAAGTCACTTGCATAGAAATTTTTTCCAAGGATAATTGTATTATTTTGTAGATTTCTTGAACATTATTTTTATTATGTTTTAAAAAACCCAGAAAGAAAACAGTAAAATTGGGTTAATACCAGACAATTTAAACAATAACTATACCTTAGCTGGGAAAGTAGGATAGTAATATATGCACGTGATCGCTGTGTGCAACAGATTCTATTGGCATTTAAAGGACCCAGGAACAAAATCGATGAAAATGGTAAAACTTTGGTGTCTTGTAGTTAAAGTCATGCTGATAAAAAAACCCCTTGCACTGAGTCTATCCTTTGAGTGGTTTTCGCTCCAGGAGTGCTTTTGAATGTCCTAACAACGAGGTAACGGGTAATCTATGTACGTGTTTCTGAATGGCTTCTATGCATGGTGTATTAACACCGTGCATAGAACTAAATTTTAAATATTGTGAGGTTGTGATATAAGAGTTCCGTTCCATACTAGTAGAATAGAGTTTAATTTATTGTAGCAAAAAAAACCATTAGATTGAACCTTCATTATAGTAGTTTGCAGTAGCCGCATAGTTTTAAATTTGGACATAAAGCAGTAGTAAAACTGGTTAATGTGTGAGATTTGCATTTTTTTTATTTTTATAGTTTTTCTTGATACCATCGTTTCTAAACTTATTAATTACTTTCATTATATAATTCATAAAGGTTGATAATTATTGATTTTTGCTCTTTTGATTTAATTATTAAGATATAGATAGATAAAAGAATGTTCTGGTTGTAGTAATAAAAAATGCTATAAAATTAAAACATTAAAGATTCACTCAATGCTAATCTTACAAATTGACCTATCCACCCTTGGTTTTAAATAGATGTAGATATTTTTGATTAGAGACAAAATTGAAAATAAATACTTATACCCAGTGTCTACGTATAAACATTATTTAATATTAAAATTAAATAGGGTAGGAAACCATTTGAATGTACCAATTGTTAAGAAAATTTATTAGTCGGGTACAAACTTGCTAAGGGAAAGCCCTAAAACATGAATTGTCTAGCAATGTAATAGAACTTTAAAATTCACCCTTTACTTAGCTACATAGAAAATGAAATAAATGGTGATGGTAAAATAGATTTAATTCATAAAAACAATAGAGAATTAAATTATTGAAATATATTTTTTTTAATAAACGTCAGAAAATCGCTAAGCTTTCATGACTGCCTTATAGAAATTACAAAATTTGTGAAATAACCAGAGCGCGTATTTTGGATGACATTTTAGAGATGGACTGAGTAAGTTTCCTGTTTTATTGAGGATTGATTTGCTGTTGTAAGCAAATTGTTAAATGACACTGCACATGTCAATACGTTACATTACACATTGATTTTTTTCATTCTGTGTTTTTATTTTTTGTGAGGATACATTTGTTTGCATCTGGTGCACATTTCTTGACACAAAATTCAAAATTTTCGATGCATCAGGTGCAAACTTGCTAAGGGAAAATCTTAAAACATTAATTTTCTGAAAAGCTTTTATGTATTTTATATACAGGGTGATTTCTAACTTATGTCATAAGTTTTGGGGAAGTCCCTCTTGACATGTTGGTATGAATTCTAAGGAAAATTAAAGAAAAAAAATTGATTGCATGTAAATGTTGAAAAAAACTTTTAAGAACCATGGCAGCTGTGATGATCTTGTTACCTGCAACGTCCATTTACATCTGTGGAGCTCACAAAGAAATTAATGAAATTACGTGATCACCATATACACATAAACTTGCTAGTCACACCTTGTTATAGTTTGCTTATATAAACCGAGTTCTTATATAATTTTTAGGCATGTTCAAAAATGTTCGACTCTCCGTAAATTGAACTTGCAGCAATAACAATTTGCGTTGAACAACTTTTGGTCATATTCTCTGTTATAAGCAAGGCTCGGGAAATTTATCTCTGTGACGTCAAAAACCAGGGTTGGCTCTATGTTAGCGCGGAAAGATTTCTATGCAAATATGATACAATATATCTTACCTTGTACTCTTTTTAGCGAATTTCATAATATCGTAAAGTTTATGATCTAACAGAATTCTCTAAAAAAAGTACAAGCTGGCTATTGTGTCATACTTGCATACAAATCGTTCCGTCCTGACCTAGAACCAACCCTGATTTAACCGCCACAGAGATAAATCTCCCGAGCCTTGGTTATAAGCAAAATAGTGTCCACAATTTTGAAATTCGCCTAGTTTTGTGATGTTTTAACAGAATAGTCTCATCTGCGTTAAGTAATACAACTGAATGATAAACAGCCAATGTTTTGACTGTGTATCAAAGACAAACTTTCCATATGAAAGTTTCTGGAATGAAATTTTGATAAAAATGAAAGTTTTCAATAAAATATTTGAATGTTCCGAAAACTCCCAAAGGAAACTTTCCCGGAATTTTGGAAAGTTTTAAATATTCAAATATTTTATTGAAAATTTTCATTTCTATCAAAATTTCGTTCCGGGAACTTTCAAGTGGAAAGTTTCTTTACGTATTTCTGGCTTTAGTGTCCTGCCATGTTTTAGTTTACACGAAGTAAGTACAAAGGTCACAAATGAAAACGATGCTTAATATGTCTATATGTTTTATTGAAATTTTAAAATGTTACAGTACAAAAATGAATACATCTTATACATTTATTTAAATACATGGAAAATAGTTGCATTACACAACCTCTTCAAATTTAATGTAACTTTTTAAGCTACAAACTATACCTTTGATGATTTAAGTTACTAAAAAATTATTGATTAGGTACTTTCCGGTTTTTCTTATTTTTTCAGTTGGCTTTATAATCATGTCATTATGCTACATTGTGCACCTATGAATTAATAAGTCTAAACATTGCCAGATTTTATCAAAATATTTATTATTTATCTATTTATTTATTTATATTTTATTTGGAACAATACAGTATTATAGTTATTATCATAGAATATGAATCTAATAAAGAAAAATTTAAGATATGTATTATCGAAAACTGAAATAATGTCACAAATGTTGAAACTGTAATATTGTGAGTCTCAGAAAATTGTTAAGTCTAAAATTGGACATTTTTTAATCGATTAGTTTTTAATAGTACATAATGAAACAATATATAAAATAATTTGCTTTAAAAATTGTTTGAATTCATTAAAATAAGAGCCAGACATATTTATCTCGGAGGAATAGTGCTCTCATATTTCAGCATTCAATCGATTGAGAAATAATACCATGTCTAGTGGAGTAAAAAGATATAGAAAAATGTTTATTGGATTTGGTATTCCGAAATGGGAATTTTAACGAAAATAATTTTAAATCGATTTCGCTGATTTTGTTTTGTTCAACATTAATATAATAATCAATAAATATTGAAAATTTTACTTCGAGCATGAATTTTTGACAGTGAAGATTGCGAGATGGGGCTACCAAGAGTGTAGCGGCACTCAAGTACAACATCTGTGCATACTGCCATACACATTATAAAGCACACGCTATTCCACTTTTAAGATCCCCAACTCTCATTACTTCACTGTCACTACTTTCCACTCCATGGATCTTTTTCATGAATTGAATGTTAAGATATTTTTTAAAATATATATTTCAGAGCTTGGTAATGTTTTAAAACATGAAAATCTGATATTCCGTTATTTTACTAAAACTTTCTGAATGCTCTGCTAATATTGCCCTCTCACTTCAATATACCCCGCATACTCATTTCTCTCTTTTTTATAAACTTTACCTTGTTGTCAGCAGCGTAAAGCTGTTACGTTGTTCTACCTTCTAGTCACTGTGTAAAGCAAATAACAAAAAGCACTAACAATATAATGTCAAATCTGATAAGCCATTGCCATTGATGTCAGTTGCCAGAGTATATTATAAAAAACTGACTATAGAACACATGAATCCTACAAAGAATTTTTCAATGTCAGTTTAATGAAATGGCATAGTTCATTTTTTTGAAATTCTAAACTATATTACCGAAAATCACGGAGTTGGCAACATTTACTTTCTGACAGTATAATCTGTATAATAATGAACAATAAATCCATTTTCTATTGACGTTTGATGGAAGGTTAACATTGTTGCTGAAACTGTCAAAACAAATCTCGGAAAGTTCACTTGATAAAATTATATTAGGCATTTTTTCATACTTGTCCGTTTTTTTTTTTAATACTTTAGGAAGCTATAAACACTATCAAACACAATTTTCACTTTATTAAACTATTTTTCTAATGTCACAAATGCCAATTATATGTCAAAACTTTGTTGTTCATTATTATAAAAGCGCCATCTGTTGGTGGGTGATTTTCGCGAATTAGGAATTTAGAATTGTTATATTGACATATTCTTATGAATATGAATATTTCCCAATGTATCTTATAATGTCACAAAAGGAATCATACAATACTCCTCAAAAAAAAAATTTTTAGATCTTCAATCTTTTGTCATTTACATTGAATTCTTGGCCTAAGTCCTGTTATTTGTTTAAAAATTGTGATATCTGTATATCAAATATTGCGTGTTACAATTAATAACATTTTACTGGATAGGAATTTAACCTATAATCAAGAGGGAGTGTGCACGTCATATTTTGACATTTGCTTGAAGATAAAACAAGCTTTCTTTATGTGGCTATCACCTAACGATTTTTTCATAGTTTTGTGATAATTTTGAGTGGTTTTTGTTTTATTGTATAAAAATCTTAATGCAGTTTTCTAACAATTTATCTTGCTTTTATTTAGAACAGATATAGAAGGCACTATCTTCAAAATATAATAAAGAATTAAAATAATTAATGAATAGGTTCCTGGTGAATATATAAACCTTAATATGTCACACATTTGCAGAATTCTGTATGTAAAATATAACTTAAAACTTCAATGTAAAATTTGAGAAAAACATTTAAAATTGTCGTTTAATTTCTTTTGTCATTTCTTTTAGAACAAATTATTAATTTGTAGGCTTTGGCTTGTTATGAGGTAAGGCTATTTAAAAAGCTTCAATTAAAAATGTGGTTTATTGCGTAAATCTTATTACATAGTTTTCATCCCCTCCCCTACTTAGACATGTTTCATATTAGTCTTCCATTGTTCAGTGATCTGCTGCACCTCAACAGCAGTCTTTTTCTACCTCCATATTGAAAAAGCAAACTTTTGGTTTTTGGAAACAATAAGTTACCAAAATCGACGGAATATGGCGGCTTCTTCAGGGCAGTAGTGTGTTTATCCACCTAATATTGTTCACGAAAATGGCATCGTGAGCCGGAGTAAATGTAATTGAGGAAAATCCGCCTGTCACTGATGCGGATCTAGCCGTACTGTCTCTTTGTCAATGTCAATCATTCGAATGCCACATTCCGTTTATTTGGTTGATGTTCTTAGTAATTTTCTCAGTTTTCATAGAAGTAGGAGAGCCAGCAACGGATTTACTTACTTTATTTCAACAGTCATAAGACTGAGTAGGCTTACCCTTCTTAACATACTAGACACGGAATGGAACGTCTGGCACTCCGACATAGCCAGGTTTAGTAACCAATTCAAATTCAAAAAGTTTTCCCATTTCCAACCTAAAAATTACTAAGAGTGACGTAAATTTAAACCTTTTCGTTTCAAAGACCTTCTCCGACCAGTTTGGTTGTAACCGGTCGAGGCCTCATATTTTTCCCAAATGTTTATAAAACGCTATTAAAATATAAGAGAGTGTAACGGAACAATACCAATATCACGCACTTTCTTATATTTTAATAGTATTTTATAAACATTTGGGAAAAATTTGAGGCCTCGACTGGTTTCAACCAAACTGGTCGGGGAAGGTCTTTGAAACGAAAAGGTTTAAATTTGATAGCCTGCGTCACTCTTAGTAATTTTTAAGTTGGAAATGGAAAAAAAAATTGAATTGGAATAGACCATTTTAGGATGACGTCACTTTGTCGGCGTGGAGGGCACACAACTCATTATTTTGATTTTTAGAGATGGGAACAAGCTGGTATTTTTTAATAACAGGTTTAAACTGCCTCTGCTGTTTTGAAATATCAGTTTAAAAATAACAGATCGGTGAGAAGTCGCATATCGCAGTGCGCAGTTTGTAGTATGCAAATTTTTCGGTCACGTGAATTTAACGCAGCTGTCTGAAGGGCATACAAAACCTCATTTACTGTTTGTTTATTATTGTGTGCACAAGGTTTTCGGAGTTTGTTTCGGGTTTACTTTAGTGTTTCAAGTAAAGGGTTTATTTTGACAATAATGTCTCGCTTGTTGTTATTTAAAATAGCAGGATTTCCAAAGAAACTAACGTTGTCTCTTTCTCCTCTATTACCACAATTCACTACTGAACAGAACAAAGGCATTTTTGTAACTATTGCAAATGAAAACAGCGGCTATTATAACAATCACACTTTAATAACAGCCATGGAATGCAAATGAAAACAATGAGTTGTCTGCCCTCCACGCAAAATGGCGCTGACGACAGTGTGACGTCAACCGAAAATAGTATCTTGGTATCTTAGCTACTGCTATCTGTTATTTTCGAACAAAAATAACAGTCTGTTAATGCTATTTACAAATAACAGTTATAAAATAATAGGTTTTGTTAAATAGCAACTCATCTCTAATTATTTTCATTTGCATTGCCTGTTATTGGATGAGGTTTTGTGTGTCCTCCAGACAGCGGCGTCAAAGTCACGTGACCTAAAATGGTCTATTGGTTACTAAACCCGGCCGTGTCGGGGTGTCAGACGTTCCATTCCGTGTCTAGTGTGTTAAGAAGGGTATGCATACTCATTCTTATGACTGCTGAAATAACGTAAGTAAATCCGTTGCTGGCTCTTAGTCTATAGCATTTGATGATAAAATAACTACAAAGAGGTTTTTTGCAAGCAAATGTCATAGTTTATATTAAAACCCATGTTCGAGTGATTTTCAAAAGTAACAATGGCTCCAAGTTGAGAATAAAAATGAGAATAATAAATGAAAAACAGAAATTTGAGGTAATTTGGGTTATGTGATGCTTCGGCTCAATTTCATCAGAAATGATTCATCCCCATGGGGGTTTCATTCATTTTGTTCCTGCCTTTAAACAACAACGACAAAACTGATAGAATTAATATTACTCGAAGTAAGAAAATAATTTAAGCACATCAATCCAGAAGGCTGGAAATACAAGATATTCTTATCTTTCTATTGGTATATATAATAATTCTTTTTACTTGTAATTGATAAGTTATTTATATTAGAAATATTATTAAATGTTTTTTTTTACTTTAGGTTCCAGAAAACAGTTCTTATCATTTAGTACGTCTTTTGAAGTTAGCGACCTTTGTACTGAAATACATTTAAGGTAAAAACGATTCTTGTTATAAACCCAAATGAGGTATTTCGTTCTGCTTACTTATCTCTCTGGTCTTATGAGCTTATGAGTGATCTTTAAAAATGTAAGTTAAAACGAGTTTTTGTTTATTTTTTTTATTTTATATGTGATATAACAGTTTTTTTATATATCTAAGACATCACTCGTGTATATATTTGTGTTTTTTTAATAAACGATAAAAATAAGGGTATTGGTTATGTTACCATTATTTTTTAACACATTCTTGTAGATTTAAGTTTAAACAAATTTAATTCAATCAAAAAGTTGTTCGAGCTGACAGAATATTTAATTTTTATTATAGGGCGCGTAACAGTTAGCTTAGAGAAGCGGCCTTTTTAACAAGAAAAAATTTGTTCTGGGTCTCAACTTTTTTTAAATATACCATTAAGATATAAAACATACTGAAAGTACTTCCAATATTGGATGGAAAAAATGCCGTCAATTAGGTAATGCCATTTTATACAAAAAATAATGTTTTTGGGTCATATTCATAACAATGAAATATATAGCGCATATTTTTAGCAATTTTTTGCTTGTTGTTCTTTACTTGTCAAAAATTAAACTACAACATATCAAAAGATTGGCTTGCTTTCAGGGCCATTTTTCTTAGCTTACCGTTACTCACTCTTTGGTGTTTATGTAGTAAATTTATTAAATATTCTGTCTTTGTATTATATGCCTTAATAATTGTCAGATCAAAATATTTTAGATAATTATTTAAAAATAGAAATATAGGGTTAGTTTTGATAATCACGAAATTATTTTTTCTTCAATTTCAAGAATAATTCAAATAGTTCAAACCACAACATATTTGAATTACATAGCAGTTAGAATTAAGATTAAATAATGAAACAATAGCTATTAGTTATAATGTTTCGCATAATTTATAATTAATTTCGTTTTTTTTTGTGATAATTTGTTAGGATTAATTTGTTTAATAATTTAATAAAGTGGAAAAATATGAATCTTCTGCGTAGTAAGATTTGTCATCCTAATCATTTGAGTATCAAAATTATACGGCTAGGCCAATCAAACCGGATGAAGAAATGGAATAAAATCTACAAGTTGAAATGTCCACAAGTCGATAGCGTTACTGGCACTCAGTGTCAGGCAGAAATTCTTTGTTGATATATGACGCCAAAGATGAAAAATAAAAATGAAGATTTATATGCTTATGTGCAATTTCTTGAAAATTGAAATTGAAATTTTATTGGAAGTAGACAAGCCTAATTTACACATGACAATACAATAATTTTGTAGAGCATTCCATTATATTCTTGAGCTCTTTTAGTAGGGAATCAAAGAATTTAAGTAAAGTCCTGAAATTTCAGTCATTATTTTTGAAATACTTTAATTTTCTACTGCACAAATATCGTGTAACTTGAAATTTATATTTCTTTAGGTAAAATTTTTTTAAGCCAAATTGTCTAATAGTCTGAAAACAAATTTATATCAACACGGCATGCAAGCAACACGACAAAAAAAGTATCCAGTGTTAAAGATCCATATGATGTGACATGCCTTCATATTAATTATCAGTAGTTCATAATTTTTACAAACATATTTGGCCAACTACTGTTTAAAACCTCATGTTGATCTTCTAGTCCACTCAAATTAGGAAAAAAGCGGAGAAAAATTCTGAACAGCAGTTTGCCTGCATAGGAAGTAAGTATTCAACTTTTAGAACGAGGTTTTATATCAGCTATATCATAAAACGTAACAAAATTAATGAAACGCAGAAGTTAAAATTGCATACATATATCAAAACTACATTATACTATGTACTACATTGCTTTACTGTTGTCTTTTATTATATATGATTGGCATGCATTTTAAAAACGTTGCACCTAACTGGTCATGTACCGCCAGTCTATTAGTTTATCAAGTAAACCAAATAATAATATCAAATATAAATATCTAATGTGGACAGCACATTAATTTTTTATATAAATGAATATTTATCTGCCAGCGTGTTATAATGACAATATTGCGGACATGAGTTTGAATATAAAAATTACATTTTTGGACTAAGTACCCTAATAAATCCATTGGATGCAATTCATCAATTAGAAGCAGAACAAGTCAGTGCAATATCTTGGTAAAATTTCTTTAAATTTGATTTGATGATAAACATTTACAATATTATAATTATTACAATTTGACGAAGTAATTACACTGATGTTAAAAATGTTGCATTATTTTGATTATCAGTTTGTACATTTTGATTTTGTACAGTCAGCTGAAGCGAAATCTGTTGTTTCTTTATGAGACAAAAGATTACCACAATAAGTGTGATTTGAACCTATCTCATCGCCCATCATGTCTCCGAACAAGTCACACCATATTCACTCCTTCAGTATTTCCAGATGTAACAAGAAATTCCCATGGTATTTTGTTTTCATATTAGTTATAAATTGAAAAACCTAGTCGATTCCTTCAGTCCTCTTCTACACGCTCCATTCAGTCCAATAATTACACAATAAAAAAAAAGGGCTGCGCTTTTGATCAGAACCATCTTATCCTATGTTTTTTGACAGAAACCGATTCTGATATTAAAAGAATCTATTGCATCAGTTTTTATCCCCTAAAAAGGGTGGTCCTAACATTCTCATCTAACTATTCTGAAATATTCTGACGCGCTGAAGCCAATTTTGGACAAAAAAAAAATGTCATGTCAGTTTCCCTCTACCAACCCCTTTTATCTGACTGACAGCTTTACAGTCTAGAAAATTGCCAATAAACAGTTTAAACGTATTTCAGATTCATTGAGAGTGGGGTTTGCAATCCCGAAGTAAAAACACAATCCAGGTATTTGGGAATTAAGATTACAAGATCCAGGAATACTGGAATTTTATGATCAATGATTAGAAATTCAATATTGGGGCTTAATACTTATTTGAGGTTTATCATTACATAAAAAAAGACTAAATGTATGCGTCTGACTGTCCTTCGTGAACTTTTGAAAATGAATTCATTTGCTATATTTTAAATTGTAATCTGCTGATGATGCCAGCTTGGTTGACGAAATGCTTGTAGGTATACTAAACCGCACTTTTGTTTTGTAAAATCTTATCAACGGCTGAACCCTTTTCACGCATAGTTTTTAAATTAAAAGGTTGTATAACTTTTACATTTATTGATCAATTTTGTAGAAACATAATAGAGTTCTTCCTCTGACAAAAACTAATGTACTGTCCAAATTTCAATGAGGATTAATACCGTGATATGAAACATTTCTCTCCACGAGCGATATTTATGATTTTAGCAAAGTGCCTGCCAAATTCTGAGAAGAGTATAATAACATAAGTATAGTTGACTATACACATATCAAGTATAAAAAATGCCGGCGTCTTTGGCGGTGTGGTAAAGATCAAAGACATCGACATTTTTTACACGCGTAATAAGTCTAGTCAACTAAATGTAGTATGTATTATTATTTTTTGAAATTAATTACAAAGTATCAACATCAGACTAGTTATAGAAAATTGTGCCAAAAATTTACATTACTAAAAATCTAGGATATGACATGAAAATGTATTTAAAAATGTATAAATGTGGAAACCATAATAAATGATCCATCGAAGTACAAAGGACCCCGCACAAAAGTACAAGAAAAGCCTGTTCAGTCAAAATTTTTGAACTTTTGGGAATGAGTTCTCCTGGTTACACTGTACAAAAGTTCTCATGGGCACAATAATCAAAATTCAATAGTTCGGCTGCCAGGGCCTTTGACATCTAAAAATATAAAGTTCTTATATAGTCCCTTGGGGTAAAGCTTTGACTCTAAGTTCTGTGACTGGGCCTCAAGACATCTAACCCCTCATTTTCGAGGGCGGGGATCATGATTGTGACAATATCTTCTGACCTACCCTTCACTCACTACCGCTAAACTGAAAAAACCACCCTCTCTTACGAGGGCTTATCGGATTGGGCTTTTTTTGTGTGTCAATTCGAATAAATTAAGTAAACCCCGATCAGACGAGACCCAACCAACCTGGGCCTTTACACGAAGTGAACTTTTTCTTCAGTGACTGTGACATCCATTTCGACTCTGGCAAACAGTGTGATTATAATTGTAAGTGTCAAAAAATCTATTAACATAGAATAAGAATTGTATATAATGAACCAGATGATCGTTGAGTGAATTAAAACGAGAATATTTTTACATATATAATAAAAAAAAATATCCATATATACCAATGACCCATCTTAATCAATTCCCGAAAACCACTGAAGGAAAAGTTCACTTCGTGTGTAAAGGCTGCTTGAACCCCCAGGTTGGTTGGGTCACATCTGATTGAGTATTACTTATTTTATTCGAATTGACGAGAAAAAACTCTTTCCGCAAGCCCTCACAAGCCTAGCACCGGAAAATCG
Source organism: Rutpela maculata (assembly GCA_936432065.2). Taxonomy (NCBI): domain Eukaryota; kingdom Metazoa; phylum Arthropoda; class Insecta; order Coleoptera; family Cerambycidae; genus Rutpela; species Rutpela maculata. The sequence continues at coordinate 52,916,979 of OW386287.2, read as the reverse complement.
GAAATGGATGTGGTTTTCCGATTTAGTGGGTGAAGGGTAGGTCGGGAAGCATTGTCACCATAGTGTTCTGCGCCCTCGAAAATGGTATACTGTTTTCCAGCTGGTTTTCGTTGTTTTTGTGGCATTTATTGGGGATGTGGGTAGTTTCAGCCCCGGGGGTGGGTTAGATCACCTGTGGTCAATCTTTACTTATTTTATTCGAATTAACAAAAAAGGGTGGTTTTTCTGGTTTGGGGGTAGTGGGTGAAGGGTATGTAGGAAAATATTGTCACCATCGTGTTTCTCACCCTCGAAAATGGGGGAATAGACGTCTTGCGGTCCACTCACAGAACTTTTGGGGTCAAGGGACTATATAAGAACTTTATGTTTTTAGACTTCAAAAGCCACTGGCGGCTGAACTATTGAATTTGGAGCATTGTGCCCATGAGAACTTTTGTTCAGGAGAACTTTTCCCCATAATTTCAAAAATGTTGACTGAACGGCCTTTTCCTATACTTTTGTGCAGGGTCCTTTCAATTATTCTATGAATTGATGTTTAGATATCAAAGGACTATTTTATCTGCCATTGATAATTGCATGGTTACACTTTCGACTTAGTGTATGTTTGAACCTGTAGAAAATTATTTCCATTTTGCAGTCATAAAACATCTTTTGCTTGGCCTGTATGCACTATTGGACGATTATTTAAGAAAATTGTATTGAATATGTGTTTTTTTAATATGTATTTGTATAAGTGATTCATTTGATTTAGCAAAATGTATTATATATGCAAATTTTTTATAAATGCCATGTGCAATAAATAAATAAAATGCCATAACTGTGTTTTATTCACAACCAGATGATTTTACTTTCCTATTGAAATTGAGACATCTAGTTATAGCACTATGGCAATGTACTTGTGATAAAGCAGATATTCCACGCAATGAGTTTCCCTATGTTCATAGTTCAATTTTTTGTTGCTGACTGTCATGGTTTGGTGCAAATAAAAAAAAATTGGTTTCGTTAAATCTGCTCAAAATCGTGGTAGGTTATAAATAATATATAGTAGGTTATATATAAAATATTGAAACTATTAACATAGGGCAATGCATTGAGTGAAATATTTCGATTAATCTGTGGCAGAGCTGGGCAAATACTTTGAAAAAGTATTTAAATATTAAATACTAAATACTTTCAGAAAATTGAAAGTATTTAAATATCAAGTATTTTCAAAAGATAAAAGTATTTAAATAATAAATAATAAAAGTAATTAAATAGTTTAAACTTAGTATTTAAATACTTTCTGAATATTTAAATACTTTGATAACACTGAAATATTTTGAAGCATAGTTAAGTGTAATAAAAATAGCCTTTAATGGCTAAACTTCGCCAAATTGTATTTTCTATTTTTGTAGAAATCAATAAAGACTTATATTATCATTATCATTATTATTATTATATTAAATACTATTTGACTATTTGAGGTGTCAAAATTTTAGGTTTCATGACTTTCATGAACTTCTACAACACCATTTTAATAGGCACCTCTATACTTAATCAATAGGGTCATTTAGTGATATGGCAATTTCCTACTTTTTCTTCCTCATATTAAAGTATAACAAACCAATAGCATCAGAAAAAAATTTCAGCTCAATTGAATCAATAGCCACAGAGATATTCGCATTTGAATAGAAACACGCCGGCCAACAGTCCATAGAGTGACGTCACTTGGCGTGCGCCGATACCTATATTAGAGCAGCGATTTCGTAAGTCTATCGTGTCGTTTTTTTTTGGCGTAGAACCAGGTCAAACATATTAGGTTCCTTTGAGTATGTCACCGGGCATATGAAATCATATTTTACGACATTTTTTTGTGGTCTCGATCTTTTTAAATCAATAAAAAGTGAAAAAATGTATTTTTAAATAAAATTGTTTTTTTTTTGTTTCCACCGCCATATCTTTAGAACTATTAAAGGTACCAAAATTTGTTTTGTGTCAAATTAAAGCACACACTGTAACACTTTTACCAATATAAACGGTTTGGGCACAATTCGCACTTTCATTTCTCTAAAAATCAGATAAACTAAAAATATATATTTTATGTATTGAAATCTTCACCAATCGATAAACTTTTTTATTTTTGAAAATATTTACATACATGCAGCGAAGAAAATAAAGCCTAATAATCACAAAAGTTTTTGAAACAATATATTTTTTCCTAAAATGTACCGTGTGGCAACAGCGATTTTTTTTATCAGCACTAAATGCGACATTGGGACTCAATTAATACATCTCGCATGCAGGGTTGGTCAGATTAGTCGCGTCAAAGTGGCTGTTGTCGAAAATCATTAAGTATTCATTGTTCGGATAAAAATTGTGACAATCGAAAATGTGCTTGTTTTAAGGAAGGCCTAAAATGTTGCAACGAGTGCAAATGTCGTTCCTGTAACAACATTATTAAAGATTTCGAGGTAGATATGAACGAATTAGAATGCTATTAATGTAGGGCCTACATAAACTACATACTACATATTTATCTATCCAAATAGAAAATTTATTTCAACAATAAAACTCATTTTATGCGTACGTTTTTACTTTCATTTATTTAAAAATGTCTAATAAACTTACTAATTAGGTGGGTAGTTAGTAACACTAATTGATATTTATAAATTAGGTATTTATATCTACCTACCTGTCTTTTTATTATTAAAAGGAGACTATTTTATATTTATTGTACAATTTCTTAATATTAACAACATATGATCAATACTACTGTACAATATATGAAATATTGAACAATAATATTGATTCACTAGATGCTTTTGATCACTACTGGTTTTGTATCTATTGATATAAGTTAAACTACTACATACACCCCAACCGGGACCGTCAGATCGTTGCAGTCGGCAGGCTTGCTACAGCCGAGCGCGCAAGAATATGACTTTGGCCCGTTAAAAAAAATCGCTGACTCAATACTATGAACGGGACATGAAAAATTTTATCCTAAAAACTTTTTTCAACTATTGGCTTCAATTTGTACGCAGCATGATATACAAATTTTCATAAATATTTTTTTTTCTCGATTGTCTAAAATTACGCTACTGAAAATAACAAGTTTGAGTTTCCTATTATTTTTCCAACTTAAAAAAAAATAAATCGGGTTCAAGTAGGACGTTGTTCGAAGCGCTATTGTGTCTACTTTAATCTAAAAAAAAAAAAAAAATAGCTTGATAGCACAAATATTTTCAGAGATATAGCGGTGGAGACGTTAAAAAACATATTTCATTAAAAATCTATTTTTTTGAGTTTTTCCGAAATAAAAAAGTTCTCGACCACCAAAAAATGTCGTAAAAAATGATTTCGTGTACACGATTATCTTACTAAAGAATCCCACTAAGTCTGGTTTGGTTCTACGCCGTTTTTTTTTTTCTCGAAAACTAAGCGACTTTACTTTCAGATTTTACTCTACTAACTTGCATTCACAACCGTGTTCACTGGGCGGTTCAGCCATCTGACGTCACAACTCGATTACATGGTTATCCCGAGCGTTTTTAAGCGCGCCGACTTTAATAATTTTTTTATACATGAAGGCGGCGTCAGTAAATTCTAATTTTTGGCATACTTACTATACTCACCAAGCTCTTTCACAATATGTAATAATAAAAAATTGTTAAATGAGCCTATTCTAGATGGGTATTGGTCTTTTACTTATCCGTAGAGCTAGACCTTTGCATCTTCTGCAAATACCCAAATAAAGCACAGATACTATGGCACTAGTTCAACTGTTCTCTGTCACAGTCACAAAACATATACATGCATAGTGAGAGGGAAACATGCGTTTATTTTCGGTTTATTATAAATATTTAAAAAATCATAAATGGTATAATCCTTAAAATAGTTTCAAATACTGCCCATTGCTCTAAGGAATACAACCATATACAGTTTTTATCATAAACTTTGTATATAGTTAAATGCCATACTTTAATAATGAAATTAGGAACTATTTTCATTGACAAACTACGATATTCAAGTACAGCAGAAATTTACAAAAAAAAAAAAAATAGTTGTATTCGTTAGAACAATAGCAATTATTTAAAACAGTTTTAAAGATTATAGTATATTTGGTTATTTAATTATTTATAATAAAACGAAAATAAACGCATATTTCCCTCTCACTCTGCAAAAGCCTAACCTTAACAGTTAACACTTGCTGTCTATATCTGCTCTCAACCAACTTTCTGGGAGTTAAGACGTGAATGACTGAAGACTGAATGATGCATTGTATATATTAACTACATAGTATGGTACATGTCTTGATTCTTGACGAGTATCTGCCTGTCTCCCTGGGGTATTTGATTATATTTGTTGTATTTATTTAAATACTTTTGAGATTCAAATACTTCTGAAAGTATTTAAATACTGTCAGAAAAGGATTTAAATACTTTTTTAGGAGTATTTAAATACTTCTCAGTTATTTATAAATACTTTAGGATCATTTTCACAAATACTAAGTAGTAAATATTTCAGATAAAGTATTTGCAAGTATAAATACAAATACTTATTGCAAGAAATATTTAAATACTCGGTATTTAAATACTTTCTAGTATTTAAATACTTATGAGATATTTGTAAGTACATATTTGCCCAGCTCTGATCTGTGGTGCTGGCCACTACTTAGCCTGGGTGCCTAATGCCAATTTTCTCCTAAACCTGGAAGTAGGGTATAAATAAAATGTTTCGTCTGATTTTGATAGCTTAAGTTATATACATTTCAAGACCGTTTAACACCACTTGCTAAACATTGAGTGATTTGTGTAATTCAGGATGGTGATCAACATGTCCATCAGATTACATCAGTGAACTCTGCAATATGGAATGTACACAAACAATGGGAACCTATAGTTCTTTTTCTCAGAAACTTAGAGAGAGAGAGAGAGAGAGAAGCTATATCAGGAGGTTCTCTGTCTCCCTTGCACTTGCAAACTATGTATTCAGGCCACAGAGACAGTGGACCTGCTGATGTAGCTTATCTCTTTATAGTTTCTGCCATCCCCACTCCCACAGCTGAGTTTATTCTGGTATGTATAGAGTTCACTGGGTTACATGCATTCCTATTTGAGAAATATCCCATTGTCTGGCACATTATTTTGTTTTTTTAGGACAAGGAATGCAAAACAGCTAATTTAATAGGAAAGTAGACTTTTAATGTCAAAATAACAAAATTATTATTTGAAATTTAAAAAATAATATACTTTTCTAGACCACCACTAAAGTTCCAAAGTATTGGTCCCTCTAAAATGATAGAGGGGAGGTCGGGGAGGTTGAACAAAAACAACAGCATTGTTTGGGGATATATCCATGCTTCACTTCATATTTATCTGACAAAATTACTAACTTTTATGTGAAATTTATGATCTGTTAGGAAATATTTTGAATTGTTCTAGAGTTAGACCTCTTATACCCAATATACACTGCTTGTAGACGATGTATTCCACATTTAGTGCGTCAAAGGCTCGACTTAGGTAAAAAAAAACAATTAATCACGTGACTTCCTTTGTCCAATTCACTATATAAATATTACAGAAGGTCCATTAGTGGTTATTTCATTTGAATTATAGCCCAGGTAATGAAGGTTTTTTTGTCGGAAGTAATTAGAGACAACCTGAATTTTTGCCAGTTGTTAGGACCTAATTAGAGGAGTATTTTTTCAAAAGTCCCGCCCCTCACCCTTGCGCTTAATCCCCCCCCTTAAACATCAATTTTGCAAGCCTTTTATTATATATCATTTATTCTAAATTCATAAATTTTGTACCGTCTTATTCCTTAATATCTACTCTTTAAAAAAGCTATTATAGCGTTTTCCTGTAAACATAATACTTTTACAAGAATTCGCTAAAATTGGCAAATATTTCGCTTTATATTTGAATTTTTGTGGTTTTTAGGGCACAACAATTATTTTTGATAATATCACAAACAGGGTGTATTAAATAGGTGGTGCGACGACGACAACCCTCACAGTGGCTTCATAAGTGCTTACTTTGTACATAATGTAATAGATGGCAGGACCAATAAGTTCTCTCATTACTTACGCACAGATAGATAATTTTACAGGTTCTGTGCATGCGTGCATACAGTGTTGCATACATTCCCGGCCTTTTGTTTTTGTTTAGTGAAAGAAGAGTCCAGTGACATCTGACATTAAGTAGCTAAATTAAAACATTGAAAGAATATATGCAACACTACATGCAGCATTGCATGTGTCGCCACAGCTAACCTCAAAAATATATATTTCTTAAGATTTACAAGTACTACATAGCTATTATTAAAATTTCTACCTGATTCCTGTACTTTCAACCAAAATCAAGTTCAATGCGATGTGTATGAAGTTTTAAATAGTTTGTCACAATAAAATAAGACACTTTTTGTAGGTTAAGAATCTAACCTATAATTAGCAGTCTATTTTTATTAATCAACAATATTTAAAAATTATTTGCGTGAATTTTTAAATATTTGCTTGGAGCCAGTATGGCTCCAAGCTAAAAATGCCTATACAAACATTAAAAATGAGAATAAACGAAAAAACCTTAAAATTTGAGGTTATGTTAGTTATACGATGCACATCCCCAGGCAATTGTAGGACCTTATTGCTCGCGCCATCTACTAAAGTAAATAGTAACCATGCACTTATGAAGCCATTATTATAATAGGAAAGTGCCGTTTGTCGGACCACCTATTTAATACACGCTGTATCACAAAACAGTTTAAATAAAAGTTGTAACACTGTTTTCAACCTACCAAACGTTATCCATACTTCTACTATTGGGGAACACGTACAGAGTGCAAGAGATTAGTGCGTGTCCGTCCCAATTTTTTTTTTTAATTATGTGTTCATTATGTGGCTATTGTAAATCAGTCGCTGATATTTGAATAACTTATGATGAACAATTTTAAAGATCTGCTAAGTTAAATCGGAAATATCCCACTTTTCAAAGAAATTTTAAGTTAGTAAGCATCAAGTAACTTTTTTGGCAATAGTACCAAAAATTTGATACAAAAATTTATGAAAAATTTTTCAAAAGCTGTGTTATATCGATGACTCAAATATTATTTACATAGAATACATATTTTCCGAGATATAACGGACTAAAAGCTGGCTTAGTTATAATATCTATAAAAAGTGGAACATTTTTTAATATAACTTCAAAACTGTTCAATGTAAGTTATTCAAATTCAATAGACACATAATGAACAGATAATCTTTTCAATTTTATCAGGTCTTCCGTTTTTAATATATTGACGGATAAAGTGATTTTGATGATTTTGTAATTATGCTCAGAATATGACAACGAAATGCGCTATTTGTAGTTGGCAAGCCTCTAATAGTAAAATATATTAATTTAAAAGGCGATATTTTAAATTAATATATATTTCTTTTATTAAAAAAATATATTTGTTTTTAAATGATATTTCTTTATAATACATTTTAGCTTGGAAATGAATGGGCTCCAATGGTCCATACTTTCCATGAATTCTGGACCAAAATATCATAAAGATTTGAAAAACACTATATACTTTATTAAGCAATCTTTAGTAACACATCTTTTTTATTAATTTCACCAAATGATGGGATTAAAAATACTTTTTTAGAAACTAATAGATCCAATACTTTACGTTTTCCTGCATATGTTTACAGTAAAAATCTCTCTAAAAATGTTATACATGTACGATTAATCATAAACCATTGAAAATAAAATAATTAACTTTTTGAATTAAGTATAAAAATATTTACAAGAATATATTTTCAAAAAACAAACAGTAGTGAACTATAATACACTCCTTATTCACATAGAAATGTAATAAAATGAAAACTAGTGTTGAATGATACGGTTAAGGATTGAGCGCCAATTCATGTTATAAGGTCTTTTTCTCACTTCCTATGCATTTTATAAAAAAATGCTCCAAATAAAAAAATTTCCTTATTTCATTACTTTTGGGAAAATGTACCTCTAAGTGAGTTTGAACCACTGGCAAAAATTCAGCTTGTCTCTAATTACTTCCGACATATGGTCATTTTAGCCCTTCATTGCTTGGGCTATTAATTAATGAATGCAGAAGTAGTACACATTGCTATTGTGAAACAACACCACAGCCTAGAGGTCGTCCATAAAACATGTAATACATTTAATTGTACACCAAAATGTCACATAGTGTGGTGGAGGGTCCATATAATAAGTTTGTTCGTGGTATTTCAAACAACTGGATAGCATCCTACTTAAACAACAGAAGCCAAATAGTTACTATAAACAGTTATAAATCGGAGCCATGTAATGTATCAGTTGGAGTGCCACAGGGTACCATATTGGGGCCCGTATTATTTTTGGTATTTTTAAACGATATATCCTTAAACTGTCCTACAGCTGATACGCAAATAATATATGCCGATGACACAAATTTTGGCATACATGAAAATAATATGAAAGAAGTAGCATCAAAAGCTAATAAATCTACTCATCATTTCTAGAGTACTGCTCAAACAATGGACTATCCGTAAATATCAATAAAACCAAGTTTATGACATTTCTTCTGAAAAATTCTATCCGAGATTGCAGTTTCTTAGTCAGACTAAATAATATCTCAATTGAACAGGTACATACTGCAAATTTTTTAGGTGTAACGTTTGATACTAAGATGACATGGGAATTTCATGTAGAAAAAATATCTAGTAAATTAAGTAGCATATGTTTCTTAATTCGACAGCTAAGGGGTACTGTAAGCTTGGATGTACTTAGATCAGTATATTTTGGCTTAGCAGAATCCATTATATCCTACGGTTTAATATTTTGGGGAAGCTCGGCACACATAAATAAGGCGTTTGTTGCACAAAAACGCATATTGAGGGTAATAGCAAGTGTTCATCCCCTCACTTCATGTAGGGATCTTTTTAAGAGGTATGGCATCCTGGGCCTCCCATCATTATATATCTTTCTTCTGATAGTAAATATAAAGAAAAAATCTTTGGTAAAAAATAGCTCCATACATTCCTATGATACACGAACCAAAGATAATTTACATCAACCATTTTCTAGGCTCTCTGTTGGTCAGCATTGTCACATTTATAGAGGTATAAACTGTTACAAATAATTTGTAAGTCGTTATGGCAATAGCGACAATTTTAATAATTTTAAATCAAGGTTATACGATTTCCTTTTAAACAACTCCTTTTATAGTTATGAAGAGTTTTTAAATTTTAAATGATTGTATGTGTTTTAAAATGTTGTATGTTACACGATGGTTTACATTAGTTTTAAGTTTGACTAGTTCAATAACTGATGCATTTTTTGTATTATTTTGAGTGATGAATAAATTATTATTATTATTATTATTATTATTATATCTCATATAGCATGTGACAAGCCAAAATCAGTCATGATTTTTTAGTTTATTTTTGTCTGAAGTGCTAGAAATATGTCTTCAATATCATTGTGATCTGATCATTTTGTAACATTTCAGTATGACAAAATCAGAAACATACAGTAAACTTACTTCCAAATGCATATAGGTAACCGTGACATGCGAGGTAAAAATGTATAAATGGTGAAAAAAATGAAAAAGTTCAAAACAGATCATGATTAAATAGGTAACACGTAAAAATGTACATAAAGCCAATTAATGATTCAAATTTTCCATAATAATATTAAGCTTCGCTGGCTTCATTACAAATAATATGCAAAACGATCTGCCCTAAAAATGTAGTCTCTATCTTTCTTACTAAAAATTTAAAAAAGAGAGTAAGAAGTCTGTGACGTAAGGGCACTTGTTACAAAAATTTTGCCAACTAGACTTGCTGCAATACTCCTAAAAGAACTGTTGGGAGCTATCCTTAATTTTGAGAATGAGGAGATAGAAAAATTGGACGAAGAGATAATTGCTTCAGAAAACATGAACATGCCAAATTGTGAAAAAACATTTACCGCTTTTATAATCACAATGGACCACATTAGTGATGAGACTGAGACTAGTCAAAAGCGTTACGTCAGATTAGTTAAAGTAAAAATAAGGTAATTTTTTTGGTCAAATTTTTTAAATCATTCATTTTTTTAACTCTTTTGGTGGGGACAACCTACTGATAAATTTTCCGCATGTTGTGGTAAATTACCCTGTATTATAGCGGAGTTCGCAAGCATGAAGTCACGAAAAATGATACAAGTTTTGTTTTTCAATCTATTATTATTATATGTATTCAATGTTTATATTTAGTTCAGGGGAAAATATAGGTGCTACAATTTTTTTTTTTATAAAACATATTTCTTATTGGTATTTTATATTTTTATGATTTGCGCCCACGAAACCTACGTTTCGAAGACATTTTAATAAGTCAAATTTCTGACTTTTAATTTCATGCTGTTTGACCACCTCTAAAAAAGAGGGTGCTTATATTTCATTTGCCCGAGGCGATCCTTAATCCGGCCCTAGTACGAACTGTAAAATTTTGAATTTTTATATGTAATTACTTATAACTTATAACGTGATTTATTTTAGATACTTTTTTTCCTCAGACCCCCTTCAGCTGAATTCTAGATATGCTGCTGGAGGGCGCATGCTCGTATTTGCCACGATCTCGCTCAAAAGGCTTGGTGCGGCCCTAGTTGCAAATTTGAATGCTAAAGCATTTTTTGCATTTACAACTAACTATAGTAAGATGTAAAAGAGATGATTATATATCTTGAGATTTGGATTGGTTAGGTATGTATAGCCATCTCTTCTACACCTTACTATAGTTGGTTGTGGTAAAGCTCGCGAAGAAATGCTTCTAGTAGTTTGCTAAATCCTGCTGTCGCTGTAGTGACAACATTTTAACATTTCGTCACCCTTTCACAGTACAAAATTATAGATAAATCGCTTATGTTGATCAATTGATCATTCTCCTGATCTCTAGTTTTCATAATTTCAGTTTCAGCGATGATGTCAAAACTAGTCAATAGCGCCCGAATGTATGCAATCGCTCCAGGGGCGGATACAGGATTGACTTCTGGGGGGGGGGGGGCACCAGAAGAAAATTCATAGTAATACTCTTCTCATGGATGTCTCTTTCTTGGACATGGCCACCTGAACACGGCATATTTAGTGCCTGCCCCCGTGCCCCCCCTAGATCCGCCACTGAATCGCTCTATACAGCGAGTCAAAATATATCGTTTATGTCGAAATTAAGACTATGAAACTCTAATCTATATCTTGTTGAGATGCGAACTTACACAAAATATTTAGTACGTCGGATGGCAGGCTCTAGCGTTCACTAACCCAATACCGAGGTATAACCAAACAAAACCTATTTCATTTTATTCAGCAGGTTTTTTTACATAGGAAATCACTTTTGACGACACTCTCCATTGGTCGAGACTGAAGTTACAAGAAAAAAATAAAAAAAAAATGAAAATAACAAAATTCAAATTCAACCACGAATAACTTTTAAACGAAAAGATATAGAATTATATATTTTTAGTTTTATAGTATAAACGATTCTCTTTAATTTGATGTATAATTTATTACAAAAATAATAACTTTAACACTAGAAAATTGACGTTAATTTAGATGTTACACAAATCGTCAATTTTTTTAAAAGCTCTAACTCGTTGTAACTCGCTTATGTATTGAGCTATTCGAATGTTTTTTTTCACCAAAAACTGCCAAATTTCATAGACTTCATTTTGTCTCAATTAATGCTGGGTCTAGCTCTGTAAATAAAAGAGGTACAGCCTTTTAAACACAACGAAGCGCACTTCGGCGACGGAGTCGCAAGGCTTCCCCTCTCGTTCCCGGTACATCCCGCATTCGCCATAAACCGTGCAAGGCTATAATCAGCGGCCGTAACAAAAGCTTTACAATAATCTTCCTTTATTGTAATATGATAAAATTAATAAATCAAATTGAATAATATGATATTAATTGGATATTAAACGGAAAATAATAGGTATCAGACAGAGATAACTGATTTTCAGATATATCATTGTTATACTCATGCTAGCTAGTAAAGTTTCTACTTTGCTTCGTAAATTTTAATATTTTCCATAAAGTGTCAAAGGTAACCACATAATCAAAACAGTTATTTGGCATGCTTTCACTAACTCGTAGAGGATCTGAACGATTAGTTGGATTTTTGTACATCTATATTTTTGTTTTCATGTAGCCTGTCTTAGTTTTGATCAAAATTGTCGATGTCGATGAATGTAATTGTTTTATTCAGAACTTACTGGAGGAACTCCAGGTGGAATAAAAATGTCGTAGTTTTTACTAATACGTGACTGGCTAAAGATGTTAAATATCCATAAAAGAATAAAGCATATCAATAAGTTTTTTCTTCTGACGGCACGATACACATGTAATTATATGTAAAGGATTAAAAAAGTGATCTATGCTGGTTGCTTTTTTTTCATGATTATTAATATAAATTGCATTACTATAGAAATAACGTTTAAATCAAATTTGTCTGTGCCGACATATTTAGTATCCACGACATAAATGTTTATAACAAATCTGAAGCTTCTTGTTTACATTGATGATTATTCTGAATAGTAGTCGTGTTTTTTACAGTTTTAAAATGTCCACCTATAGCTTCATTTAAGATACTGGTGGCACTTGTGTCTGACAATAAAAATTCGTTAGTCTTTTTAGCTTTATTATCACTTGAATGAACTGTTGTATTTCCTTTGTGTTCCCAAAACACTTTGTTTGTTTAAATGCTTTCTAGTCTCTTTCTTATATTTCCGCTGCAATAATAATCTAATTCTTCTTCCGTGATTTCTTCAAATATATCATTAAGGAGTGTTTTTAGAAATGTTAAAGATTCTTTTTTGCAAAACAGCAAGTTCAACCTCCCTAAATAAAATGTTTAACACTACCTTAAATTCATTTTTTTTTTCAGTGGTTTAGTTTATACACATTTAATTTTTTTTGCTAATATATTTTGCATAACAAATTTTATGATAATTTCCGTCATCTCCAAATAAATCTAAATAAAAGTAAAACCTGCCTTTTATTTCTATATCACAATGCGTCACTGCAGCTTTAATATATATTTTTTTCTAGTTTCCGCACCCGTTCCTGTACAAATTGCTTCTTAAAAATGTTTTTAATTAATTCTTATTTTTTCTGGATTTTCCACAGATCAGACAATGCTATATTATTTTAATCTGATTTTTATCTTCATTATAACCACATGAAGGCTCACTTACATTTTTAATCACTTTACTAACATCAGAGGCAATGTGTCTTGTCTCTACTAATATCATTCTTATTACAAAAATATATCCGACAAGAATAATGAAATCAGTACCGAAGAGTGTGCAAATAAGTGCCACCACTTTATTTTATAAGAATTTTTTTCTTTCATTTGCACAATGTATAATAGACCTGATGCCAGTAACAGTTGGTTTTTTACCATTAGATTTTCTCTGCTTTCAGCAGTTTCGCAAAATTAACATGCAGTTTTTTTCATTGATAATGTATCTACAATATACATAAACTGTAATAGCCTAAATGTAAATAAAATAATATATACTTATATTAATACTTATCCAGACAATAATGAGGCCAGCAGCCGATACGTTTCTTGATGGGCCGAGAGCGTAGCGGGGGCGAGAGAGGAAGTCTCGTGTCTTCGTCGTCGTAATGTGCTTCGTTGTGTTTCAAGGGCTGTAGCGTTTTTAGTTAAAAAATTAGATCTGGCATGAATCGAGACAAAATGAAGCCTATTAAATTTGTCAGTTTTTGGTGAAAGAAAAAAATTGAATAGCACCTTATATAAGAGAGTTATGGCGAGTTAAGAATTTGAAAAATGTTGCTGATTTGTGTATCCTTTTGAATTTTGCCAGTTTCTTTATGTTAATTTTTTAATTATTGCAATAAATTATACTTCAAATTAAACAGCAATGTTTACTTGTCAAAACCAGACAAAAATTTTATTTTTATCTGTTTTAGTTCTAAAGTTATATTTGATTAAATATTAAATTTCTAAATTTCTTTTCTTTTTAGTTTTTTTCTTATATCTTCGGTCTCGACCAATGGAGAGTGTCGTCAATTTTGATTTCCTATGTAAAATAACATGCTTTAATAAGTAGTGAAGGTCCCATCTGGTTATACTTCAGTATTGGGTAGGTCAAGAAAGAGAAGGCTTTTCGCGCTCTGCCCGACGGGCTAATTTAAGATGTAGGTACTTCATAATATTGCGAAAAGATGTATAATTCACTATACCTAAGTAAAAATCCTTAAATGTTTGTTATAAAGACGAATTTAAATAAAATATGAGACGACCTTTTACCCAAATAAATTTTAATGAATAATAAATTAATATGAATAATTTACAGGGTGTTCCCTAATGACGTGTTAATATTTCAGGGTGTGATTCCTTGTCCGCAACGGCTTACATTTTTTGCTACAGGGTGTTGATTTTTTTTAAATCGTTATTTTTTAATATCTCGGAAAGTACTTTCCAAAATATGAGGATATAACCAAACATACTTTAGTAAATTGTTGCTGTGGAAAAAGATACGGGGTGTCAAAATTGTATTTTTTTTGCAATATCTCAACTACCTCTTGATCGATCTTCTCCCAATTTGGTAAGGAAACATTTTTTAGGCTAAGAAACAATAATTTATGTATTACATCACGCTAGACCGAGGAGGGCGCCTCATGAGCTATACCTGATGATAAATATTTTTTCTCTTTTTTTTACGAAACGTAGTGGCATTTTTTACTAGAAAAACTCATGCAGGAGTCATTTCTACGCAAAAAAAAGGTGCACTTGATAAAACTTGATAATTTGAACTGTTTTTGAGAAAATTGCCGCATAGATCTCAAAAATTCTTTGAAAACAAACCCAATTTAAAAAGGAAAAATTGTACTTATTGAAAAGTGTGCTTTTGTGACGTCTTAGTTCTGTCATTTACGTACAACTTCATTAGCTTGACATTTTGACAGAACTAAGACGTCACCAAAACACACTTTTCAATAAATATAATTTCTTATTTTCAAATTGGGTTTGTTTTCAAAGAATTTTTAAGATCTATGCGGCAGTTTTCTCGAAAACGGTTGGAATTACCAAGTTTTATCAGGGGTGGATGGGGTCAGTCAAACCAGCCCTAGCAATTTTAGGGAAAATGCCCAATCAAGTACGGAACTAGAAGTTCAAATTTGAGTGCACCAGGGAAGAATATTTTTTTTTTTTTTTTTTGGTGGGCTAAGGACCAAGGGGAGAAAATGCGCCGTAGGCGAAAATTATGTATTTTTCAAGGTCAAATGCTTTAAAATGAAAAGTTAGAAATTCAAGTAGCAAAAACATTTTCTTCGACAAATAGGTTTCGTCAAACGAATTTTTCTTTTTTTCATGTAATTGCAAAAATTATTTAAAGGTTCAAAGTGCTAACACGTAGTCTGGCTCAACCACGGTCTAAAGCAGATTGATACCGTCTTGGTAACATTTTTAAAAACGCCACTAAACATCATCCATACTCTTTATTAAAATTTATTGATATTGAAAAGCAAAGAACGAAATAAAAAAAATAAAACATTTTAACAGTATAACAATAAATAATAGTTATGACTAATATTGTCTATATAAACATCTCCGAACATCAAAAAAAAAAAAAAACAAAAATAATTCTAAAGTTTCCGAAGTCAAAAGAAAAAGAAAGAAGAACTCTTAATACATCAGAACTTTCTCAAGCAAACTTGCAGAATTTGGGACGAATATGCTAAATTAGATTATTGGGTTAATAACTTTTTATAAATGACATCTGGTATTTATGTCAGTGGAAGACTTTTCAAGATAGCAGCCTGAAAATCACATCTGAGACTTCTTTAGTTCTAAGTAAGGACTAAGGAGGGAAAAGAGCTGTCGTTTAAATTTTCTTGGCCGTCGCGCCTAGCCAAATGCCTATTTACCTCGGACCGGCCCTGCCCGGCGTCAGAGCCAACGGCCCGACGGGTATTTGCCCGTTTGCCTCCGTTTGCCCCCCTGTCCCATCCACCTCTGTGTTCTATCGAATGTACTTTTTTTACGTAGAAATGACTCCTGCATGAGATTTTCTAGTTTCCTTACCAAATTGGGACAAAATCGGCCAAGTTGCAAAAGTTTGCAAAAAACAGAAAAAAATTACGATTTTGACACCCTGTATCTTTTTACACAGCAACAATTCAGTAAAGCAAGTTTGGTTATATCCTCATATTTTGGTCCAAAGAATCTACCCTTGAACTCTGGTCTATTATTACTGATCCACCCTGTATAATTAATATTAATTTTACTTACTTTACCGTTCAGGCGTCGGTAAATAAATTACTTACCGACGTATAAGACCTAGCAATCAGTACACATAACCTACCTTCTTGGCCACAGATAAGTATTGTAAATGAACAAAAAAATCTCGATCGTGCAAAAATGTATCATATTCTATTATTATTTTATTTAGTATTTTTTCCAGCCAAACAAACCTGATACCTAGATCCCAACGAAATGAGTTCTAAGCATTAGAAAAAAGATCGTAATCAGAGCTGGGCAAATATGTACTTACAAATACCTCAAGTATTCGAATACTAGAAAGTATTTAAATACCGAGTATTTAAATATTTCTTGCAGCAAGTATTTGTATTTATATGTATTTGCAAATACATTATCTGAAATATACCACTTAGTATTTGTGAAAATGATCCTAAACGTATTTATAAATTTAAACTATTTAAATAACCGGGAATTATTTAAATATTTTTAAAAAGTATTTAAATCCTTTTCTGACAGTATTTAAATGCTTTCAGAAATATTTGAATATCGTCTAAGTATTTGAATCTCAAAAGTATTTAAATAAATACAACAAATATAATCAAATACATCAGGGAGACAGGCATCAGATACTCGTCAAGAATCAAGACATGTACTATACTATGAAGTTAATAAATACATTGCATCATTCAGTCTTCAGTCATTCACGTCTTAATTCTCAGTTGGTTGAGAGCAGACATAGACAGAAAGTGTTAACTGTTTATGAAAGTCATGAAACCTAAAATTTTGACACCTCAAATAGTCAAATAATATTTAATATAATGATAATATTGATAATAATTGGTTTCTACAAAAATAGAAAATACAATTTGGTGAAGTTTAGCCGTTAAAAGCTATTGTTACACTTAACTGTACTTCAAAATATTTCAGTGTTATCAAAATATTTAAATATTCTAAAAATATTTAAATACTACCTTTAAACTATTTACTTAAACTATTAATTACCTTTTTTATTTATTATTTAAATGTTTTTATCTTTTGAAAATACTTAATATTTAAATACCTTTTCAATGTATTTGCACAGCTCTGATCGTAATAAATTTTGAGATTCAGAATTACGATATTTCAAACTGAATGAATTATGCTGTTGGTTTCGAAAATTGGCCAGTTTATTCTAGATATTGGCGAATGCGCCGGTTATAATACAATGAAGGACATTTTTACCGAAAAAAAGAAAATGATATTTTATCTCACAGATCGGCTACGGCTATCATATTGGTAAAGTAATTGGCAGATTATTAATACTCATCTTATAAACAAGTAGCTGTTTTTTGCTATATCATGATACCATGATTAATACGCCTGTAACTAATAATTACACTGCTATAAGCTCCCTTGAAGCTCGAAAAATACGGTGGTTAATTATTTTTGTTGACTAAGTAACAACTGATATAGTTATTATTCTGTGTCTTTATAATGGAGCGGATCTGGCGAGAAAAAGAGGAGTTTTGAAACCAACTTTTATTAAATTTTTTTTATTGACAGTTCGGTTACCCGCGTTCTCTTTTATCATGTTATCAACTTAGTTCAGCTTAATCACACGAGGTGGCGGAGGAATTTGCATTTAAAATTCGCAAAAATACGTTTTTCCACGATAACTTTGTTATTATTGACCTAAAAAAGTAAAATTAAAAAATGAAGATCTCGCGGAAGCGCATAATCTGGTAAAAAAATTTTCAAATCGGACGGTAACTTTTCGTGAAATTTTTTTTTGAAAATACTCGTTTTTTTGCCCTAACATTGATACACAAAAAAGTAATTCCTTAATTTTTTTACGAAAAAAAGAAATTAGTGGGATGAGATTTTTTGAGATAGGTGAAATAGATAAAAATTGATGGAGCCGGAGGATTGGGGTGGTGGGCCAATTAGGGGATGGGAGGGAGGTAGGGAAAGGAAAATTATTCAACTCCCTCGAACTTTTTTCCCTGCTGTGCGATTTTCAAAAACCAAAATGGGATTTGTTCGTTATTACGTCTAATATTTGACTGAATAATTTTTTTTTTTTTTTCAAATAAACAAACTTGTGGGAGGGGAAAAACCTTTTGCATTTTTTTTAAAATGCGTTTTTGAGTACGAAGGAAAGGGCTCAGAAGAGAAATTTTTTTACAGGTAAGTGAGATTTTTTTTATCTTTAATTTAAAAAAAATATATCGCAATCCAAGTAATAGGAAGGGAGGGAGGGGGCATAATGCGTTTGCGGGAATAAAGGGTTAAGGAAAAGGGATAGGGACGTTGGAGCTTAATATTCGGATATATAAATCTTTTTTCCATCTTAATATTTTATCAGTCTACTCTCCATCAAATATTAAACTTATTATAAATAATTATTTAACACCGTCACGAGTTTTCGCGGCGCATTTCTCTAGTTTTAGGTGTGTATTGGATATATATAATAATAATTTTTCCGCTTAACTCGCTCTAACTCAAAAACGGCACAATGGATCACTCTCAAATTTTTATCGTGTTATCACTAAATATTTGTTAACATAATGTGTTAATATGTATGTCAAATTTTAATAAGTGCAGAAAGCATTATTTTTTTCAAAGGCTATGTCGAAAACTTGCATTCTCAAATGTAACATGCGGGAAACTTCTTTATCTTTCGAAATAGATACCAAGTGTATCGAGAAGTAACGAAGGTTGAATAAATCTACCTCTACCTCCCTCCCCTCCCCTAATTGGCCCATCAACCCAATCCTTCGGCTCCGTCAATTTTTATCTATTTCACCTACCTCAAAAAAATCTCATCCCCCTAATTTCTTTTTTTCGTAAAAAAATTAAGGAATTACTTTTTTGTGTATTAGTGTTTGGGCAAAAAAACGAGTATTTTCAAAAAAATTTTTCACGAAAAGTTACCGTCCGATTTGAAAAAAAATTTATCAGATTATGCGCTTCCGCGAGATCTTCAATTTTTAATTTTACTTTTTTTTCGTCAGGTCAATAATAACAGTTATCGTGGAAAAACGTGTTTTTGCGAATTTTAAATGCGAATTCCTTCGCCACCCCGTGTGATTAAGCTGAACTAAGTTGATAACATGATAAAAGAGAACGTGTGTAACCGAATTGTCAAAAAAAAAAAAAAATTTAAAAAGTTGGTTTCATTTCAAAACGCTCTGCTATTATTAATGAGAAGACTTTTTTTAATTAATAACAATGGGCCTTTCCACGTTTTTTTATTGAATATTTGAGAAGTTCTCTTTAAAGAAACTCGCCCGTATTTTTTCTTCCTTGCGAAATTTGCTTCTTTTCTACAGAAAAAATTATTATGTTATATGAATTTAAAATTGGCAGCATTTTTTCTACACTAATACCGCATTCGGCGAGCGGACCAATCAGTATACTCTGGCACCTTTAGTAGAGGCTACATATGAGCAGTTGTACGTATAAGTGTTTGTCTCTTTCTAGCTTTACCGAATTGACTGACATGACAGGACATTCACACGCTAACACTTTCATCATTTTCATCTATTAGTACTTCTTTTATTACATTGAATAAACAAAAGATTCTATCTCAGTGTTTCCTTTAAGTTAAATGAAAGTTTAGGTGCTAATTAATAACTTACCGCTTAGTTTTTAAAAGTCATTCACCATTTCACTGTCAGTTATTTTTTGAGAGCCGACATATAAAGTGTGTTTCTTCTGTTAATTATTATCATTTTTATTATAGTAGGTGGTATTATTCAATGGAAATTCATTATTTTCAAAAGCGGAGATAAAAAGTAGACATTCTTTAGTGAAATAATTAAAGCATTTCCTCTAACGTTAAACATTCATATACATTAGGCAACATGGAAATAGTCTCATCGGCAGGTTTCCAGACGAGATGTAAAATTCAGAAATGTCAACAGCAGGCGGATTCCGAACTCACGATACGATCACGATTGACGATCCGTCACCAAGGGCGCAGAAAGGAATTGTCGCGATAATGCGCGCGTAGTAGTCATTTGAAGAACTAAAATTTTTGTTGGCTCAAAATTGAAGACACCATATTTTGCGATTTGCCAATCTTGTGGGGTTCTCTCCGAATATCCTTGCTCTAAATAATTTTATTTGGGGCAAGGATAAATCGCAAATATGGCGTTTTCGATTTTGAACCAACAAAAATCTTAGTTCTTCAAAATGACTACTAAGCGCGCATTATCGACATAATTCCTCTCTGCGACGGATAGTCGATTCTGACGCTCTATGGTCGTGGAAGACAATCGTCTACTGTATTGCGGATAGTCTATATTTCAACGACTGCATTTGAGTTGTCGTCAGTCGTGCGATTATGGGGATTGGCTATTTCATTTCAATATTGTACTTATCTTTGTTAGTTTTGCTACGTTCCCAAGACAGGAAAGAGCAATCAACTTTCCTCTGTATCTGTCCATAATTTTAAACTGTGACATTTTATTTACTGCGCCATCACACTGCCTATATACTTCGATTTTTTGGAGGCTAAAATTCAAACTCAAAATCCTGTCATCTAAGTGAATTCTGTACCAAATTTATTAAATTTTCTTGCTAACGGTTTGTTCAACCTAAATTATTCTATAAATCTCCTATCTGGTAGGAGTGGTAGAGGTCAAAATGCGGAGGTCACTAAGGTTTCAAACGAATCAAATTGTATTTCGGATTCTTGTTCTTTCACGTATCAGCCGTACATTAGCTCTTCGAATTCTTCTGGCCATTCCAGACTCCAGCAGCGACAATTGAAAGCATTATTAATAGTAGTCGATATATCTCCAAACAAAACAAAAATACTTCAATAAAATGAAACCACACAAAAATACAAAAAATATAGTTTAGGTAGGTAAGCAAAACTCGTCCCGCTACTTCAAAAATTTTCTTATTTCTTAAAATGTAAAATTACTACCAAATTCCTATGTTGATCGACGATACCATATAGGAATCGCTGTAATCGTCACGTTCAACTTATTGTCGTATCGTCAATCGTATCGTAATCGTATCGTGATTTCGGAATCTGGCTGCAGGTTCGGTTAATGTTCGTATGAAGCCGGAAATTATTTAATTTTGATTGGAGGGTCGCCCATGACGTAATTTCAGTGCGTTTACTTGTTTGAAATATAGAGAAATGAAATGAAATGAAATATAAGTAGACAATATTTTTATTTTTAAAATATCCATTTAAAATTAAAATATTATACGTTATGATGTATATACAATATTTATTAGATGTTAATAAATGATTTACGACATAATAAACATCAAGTTCAGTTACGTCGAAAAGGCCCATTAATTAATAAAGAAATGAATCGCTTCTAAAAAAGTTACCTACTAAAAAGCATGAAAAAATATTTCACTGTAGCGTGGCATTGCCCAGTTAATTGGATCTTATTATTTATTATCCGTATTGAAGTTGGTTAAAAATACGTTTGATTTCGTTATTTATTCATTTTTACACCAATAGTCCACTCAAATTAGGAAAATAGCGGAGAAAAATTCTGAACAGCAGTTTCTCTGCATAGGAAGTAAGTAATCAACTTTTGGAACAAGGTTTTGCTTATGCGCAGAGAAAAAAATAAATGATTTTTGAGATATATACATATATACACATATCATTTAGACGTATACCGTGCGTGTAATTTCCCATTAGGCATGTACATTCACGTAGCGCGATAGATATGACAACATAGCTGCCGTAAATTCCTCCGTCGAGCGGAGCATCCCAGTCTGTTATTTCATTTCAGCCAGCTGGCACGCGCGATGTTGTAATTTTACTCCCTATGCCTAGCGTTCGGTTACACGCACGGTATATCTCGAAATGTACCCGTTTTTAAGGCTAAACGCATAGGTAAACACGTTCAGAATACGACTTCCTACAAAAAAGTTTCTATACGTTTTTCCGATTATCCCACTGGCTTTTCCGGAAAAGCGACTTGAAAAATATATGAATGTGTTTTTTTCGTGTATTTTTTATTTTGAATGCAAATATCTCGAAAACTGCGCGATTTTAGGGCCAAATGAACATAAGTAGACTTGTTCATAATGAGATTTCCTGCAAAAAAGCTCCTATACATTTTTCCGATTATCTCATTGGTTTTTCCGGAAAAGCTTCTGGAAGAATATATATATTTGCTTTTGCGTGTTTTTTTTTCATTTTGGCGTATATGTGATGTTATTTTTATTCAGTAAAGTACATTTAAGTTAATATCAGTATTGTGAAGTATACAGTAAATTATTTAATAAAGTGTGTTAGTGGACATCTCTTGTTATAATTTTTGGAACTCACCGAATTTGCAAGGGTGGTTTCCAGGGAACACGTTACAATATTAATATTGCAACAACGAAAAATAAAATTGTAAATGAAAAAACGGCACTCAAGTTCTACACGAACTTAGGTGCATTCATATACTTTAAAAAAAATATCTGTTGTGTAAACTATAAATATGCGATTTTGTCTTTGAATTGCGGTGTTGTCGAATTTTCAAAAATGGTAAAGTATAGTAGTGTAACCGTTAATTTCGTTATATATTTAGTTTTAAATTCTAAGCGCAGCATATTAAAAGAGATTATTAAACCTCGACTATTTAAATGGACAGTGAAAACGGCCGTGACGCCAAAACGGCAGTTAGATGTGAACTTATATGCAGAACAGATAAATATGAACAAGCTGGCATTGTTGACCGAATAAATGATAATAATGTAAGTATACTTTTTACTAACATCTATCTAAGCAATAAGTAACATTTATAATATACAGAGTGTCCAGTTAGTGTTTCCTCGGAAGATTGTGCCAAAACTTTATAAAACAACTTTCTGAACAAAACTTTCAATGTGGCATCTCTATTACAACGTAAAATTATTTTCAATTATACAAGGTGTCTCAAAAACGAGTTACACAAGAAAATATAATTTTTTAAATGGAACACCCTGTATTATTTTGGCGCCAGTTAAGCCTACAAGGGTATTACACCCTGAAATATTTTGACAATCGGATGCAGCGTTGCAAAGTTATGATTTTCTTCCTGTTTTTTTGGCAATTTACAAATTGACTGCCATATCTCCGCGATTTATTAATTGTTTTTTCTGAAAATGTAAGATGTTATTTGATAATGATGCATTTACCGAAAATCATTTTTGAAATAAATTATTATTATACCGGGTGTCTATAATATTTGTTTACATTTCTTGATATTTATTTATTTTTTTCAATTTTTTAGATGGATTGCCTATAATTTTTTTACATGGATGAATAAAGCATACAATTCCCCACATTTTAATATCATACATTCTTTTTATTTCAAATAGGTTTTGAGATATGATTATTTCAAATAATTTTTGCGTAAATTAAGGTGCTCTTTATTTTAGCATTAAAAACTAGTATGGCTTTGGTCTTCTGTTTTACATTTTTTTCAATTTTTTTAAATGGAATGCCTATAATTTTTTTACATGGTTGAATAACGCTTACAATTTATCACATTTTAATATCGTACACTTTCTTTTAATAATTATGAACGATTTTAGAGAAAGAATTTTTTTCACGATATTGAAACTAGCCTAACAATTGCTCAAAATGTCCACCATTTTGACCCACGCAACGCTGAATTCTCTTGATAAATGAACGCATTACATTGTATAACATATCAACATTTATACGATTGAAACACTGACGAATCCTTTCCTTCATATCTTCTCGAGTCGTTGGTTCTATTTTATAAATGTCTGACAAATCCATTGAAGTCAGGTCAGGTGGCCTAGGCGGCCAAGCAATAGTAGAGAGGCCAAGTTCAAGAAACTAGCATAATAACGATTTTCGTAGGACCGAGAAGGTTTATACCGACAAGTGATATTGTCGTAATCAGTGTGGTCCACTGATATCAAAATGCATGTTGTCACTTTCTAAAGTAGTGGAGTGAGTACCTATGACGTCATAAAGATGGCGCCTCCTGATATTAGATTTTGTCTATTATTTCGATAACTATTCATCCGATTTAAACAAAGTAGATGTCAACTGCTAGGTATTTTAATGCCTAACAAAAAATGTTAATCCATTTTTATTGTAAATATTAAATTAAAAAAAATATATTTAAAAAACTAACTTTAAAATAGAAACATATTCCCAACACAGTAAGTTTAGTGTGTAATAACGCAATTAATATCTGAACTCGAGCAATAAAAAAATTGCTACATTTTTAAGGTACATTTAAAACTTTGAACTTTCCAAATTGCAAAAAAAATAACGAAATTGTGACCATTTTAAGCGAGCCGCTACCCTCTACCCGCGTCCAACTGACCGACGTCGCGCGTCGTTTGCATTGGCCTGCCCGGCCAGCCGCCTACAAGTGATAATACTGAACATATTATTATGTACGTGCCTGCGTGAGATAATAAGTACTTTTTAGTTTGCTTGGTATACCGCTAATTTACCTATTCAAAACTTACCTCGGCCTATTGATAAGGGTTTGAAATTAGAGGATGGGCAACTACTTCCCATAGCATCATTGCAGGAGCCCTTTCTCTTAAAAATTTGGATCTGATTTCACGTAATTGCAAGACAGGTTGTAGGACGTCCCGTTGTGGATGTGCTGATCGGAAATAAAAATGCATGGAAGATATTTGCCATGTAGGTGTGCAATGCTTTAATCAGTACAATTATGAAACTCGAGGATGTTGATTTACTGCAATAGCAGTAGCATAGTAGTGCGACAAGAGAAGACTTTATTTGACCACGGATAGTAACTTTTGTTCTTAACATTGTATCTCAGTTCATTTGTTATAATTTATTAATTATTCATCCGAGTTCCATTTTTGTATATACAGGGTGTCCCACTTAAAACTCCCGGCGCCATTTTCTCGATAACCAAAAACGATATTTGAATTCTGTCAAAGGTATCTACTAGAATATATAAGTGACTTCAGTTTTGAGTAAAAATCGTTATTTTACACATTGAGGTATTGGTTGCGATGCAAAGAAATTTTTTCGATTTTTCGAATGCATCATTATCAAATAACATCCTATATTTTTAGAAAAAACAATTAATAAATCGCGGAGATATGGCAGTCAAAAACATGTTTGTAAGTTGCCAAAAAAAAAACAGGAAAAAAATCATAACTTTACAATACTGCATCCGATTGGAAAAATATTTTAGGGTGTAATACAGGATCCTTGGAGGTTTAACTGACGCCAAAATAATAAAGGGTGTTCCATTTAAAAAATTATACTTTCTTGTGTAACTCGTTTTTGTGACACCTTGTATAATTAAAAATAATTTAACGTTGTAGTGGAGATGAAACATTGAAAGTTTTGTTAAAAAAGTTTTTTTATAAAGTTAGCCGTTTTTGTACAATTTTCCGAGGTAACACTAACTGGACGCCCTGTGTATAATTCAAAGAACATTTATGGTTACAATTCAATGCTTTCGTAATCTGTTCGTACTCTGCTTATGTGTATACCGAATTTAGACCACTTTCATAGTTTTAATTTCATAGTCTTCAATGTTAAACAATTCAAAATTGAGATTTTAAACACCACACAATATACTTTAAAACAACACATTTAGTGACCAGATTCTACGATGACATGTTGTACTTTGAATTTCCTTTGTTAATTTATATACTTCATCCGATATCTTTACGCAGCCTACAAATTTTCCTCTCGGAGTGTACCTTATTTAAAACAATTTCTACTGTTGCACTTTTTCTCTCATCGTACAGCTTCACCTTCGCTCAATTAAAATCTAAACAAGACATTGCTTTAGGTATTGTATATAATACTGGAAACAAAGGCAATTTATTATTATTATTATTAAAAATAGTGACACAGCAATATAAAGTGTTAATTTCTTTACCATGAACTGTATATTGCTTGCTTTAGCAGCAATTATTATCACAAACACTTCTACTTTCACATTTGGGTTTAAGAGAGGATGCCCATCTGGATGGGTCATAGTCATGGTCTTGTAATGCAGCTTTTCTTACGTCACAAAATCACGTTAAAAATCATAATCTTACATTAACATGCAACAACTTACTACTAATAAAATGCTTGGAACACTCCTGTAAAATTATTCCTTTTAATTACTTGCAATCAGTTGCAGTCTTTTAACTTTTCTGGTTGTAAATCGAGCTAATTTTATAAAAACTGGCGTTGTTACGGATTGCCACATTTCACACAACTAATAAGACATTAAAAATTCGGCATTTTATAAGACATACTGTACACAAAAACACTAATAATACGAGAAGTTCAATCAGTCACCATTTGACAGCTTAAAGATTGCGGTCTGTTTTTCGTGAACATTGAATTTGGCGTTAAATATAAGTACCTTTTCTGCGGATTGCCATTTTGATGTCATATGCGATTGATATTGTGATATTATAAGACTTTATTGTTAATTTTACATGTTTCTGATGATTAAAAAAAATCGTTATTCTTTAACACAGTGTTTGACGGTAAAAATAGGTTATTACCTCAGAATTCTTTAGGATAACATAGATTTAAACGTTACATAGATTGAAGTCATTTTTAAACATGTAGAATAAATATTATTTCATGTTCTGGAATATAATTTATGATGTGTTACAACGTTTCAACCCTTTAAAACGAAATTAAAAAAAAAATAGTTTTCAACAGCTTTAAATGTTTTAATGGTGCATTTATAATGAATTAAAATCCCGTCCCTGTTTATAATATAATTTATGATTCATTGCAACGTTTTATCCCTTACAAACCGCCCTCGTGATAAAATTAACTACCATGTTTACTTAAAATGAAAAACTCAAATTATTAAATGAGTTTAAATGGGAAAAACCGCTGCCCAAGGAATCACTACTTCCACATCCAGATTCTCTATCCAAGTCACTCACAACGAAAACACTTTGTATGTGAAAATAATTGTTTATGGAACTTTAATAATATAATATTTGAAATCCTCTACCCCAAAAACCCATAAAACGATACCCCACACCGGTAGTGGGGTGGGGGTGGTGATAGGGGGGTGGTAGTGGGGGGGTGGAATATCAATATGCTTAAAAATACTCAAATCACATAAAATATGAACATGTATTAAAAACAAATATACGAATATTAACTTCGATTTTAATTTTATTTATAGCGATAACGCTATACTTCTCTTGTATATACTAAATATCAATTTCATGGACTCTTACCGGCTTGATTTACCCATTTACCCAATTTACCCCAATTTACCCCCCAACCCTTCGACGGAACAAGATGAAAATATAATCTAGTTCTAGATCTCGTTAAAGTACATAGGTGTACCAAATTTCAAGTCTTAAACGGTTCCAGAGTAAACGTGCGCACAAAAAAAAGTTACAGACAGACCGACAGACCGACAGACAGACAGACCGACAGGACGTGGAAGTAAAATAAAAAATTTATGTACATTATAATAGCATGTTTTATTATTGAAAATCTGTGAATCATCAGAAGAACTAGCAGCACTATCGACCTCCTCCTCCTCCTCCTATCGACCTATAATTGGAGGACAATTTTGATAGTTGTCACCGGAGCATGTTCCGCCTGTTGCGTTACAAAAAAGTCTAACTTTTCGGCAGCTACAAGCTGCGCCGCATCCTTTTTTGCAATTACAAAATATCATTTTGAGTTCATCCTGTATAGGCATATTCAGCATTTTGATTGGTAGTAAAGATCCTTCATTATTAATCCATCCCCAATCAGTTGGACGAATATTTTTTGTTTTTCAACGATAAATTCCTTAATTTTTAAGCTATCCAATCGCTACAAAAACCATTTCGCAGGGAATTTTAAGCGCTACAAGGCATGTAAAGTTGAACTTCCTTGAACTCTTCGTTTTTGAGATTTTTGAGTTTAAAGGGCTTGGGGAAGGTGGTCCCCGCACTCAAATGCAAACTTACAACGGTGATATCTCAATTAATTTTTATCCTAGAGAAATAAAAAGAAAAATTTTCAGTAAAAAAAAACAAAATTTTTGTACTCTAACATTTTTTACGTATCTTCTTTAGTTTTTGAATTATTGTGAAAAAATAAAAATTTTTTAAGAAATTTCAAAAATCATTTGAAATTTGAATCAAACTTTTTTTCAAATCTAGGCATCCCAAGCCGGTCAAACTTCTAGAACATATTGTTATACTTAAATAAAGCAATTTGTAAATGGATTACGTTCAATTTCAATTCTCGTGGTGAAGCCATTTGTTTCATTGCTGATTTTTTTTCCGAAAAAACAAGGCAACCATTTTATTTTCATAATAACTCCGTTAGTTTTTATGCGAACGACGCGCTCGTTTTAAAGGTCTTTTCAAGTACCTACTTTTAAAAATGTTTTATATGTTTTCCTCCAAAAATTTTCCGTTTTTCCGTTATTTAACGTTGAAAGATTCTAATTTAGTTTTCGGCGAATAAAAAGTCACTTTCAACGAGCCATAACTCGGTTCGTATTGCATCTACAGAAATAAAAAAAAACAATCGATTCATTATTTTGTTTCATTTTTGCTTACAAAAATTTTTTTGATAAGACGTAAGGTTTTCGAGTTACTTGTGAGAAATCGTTCTAAAACATGCCATTTTTAGATGAAAAATCAATATTTTCAATCACGAATAATTCAAAAAGTATTGACTCATCGAAAAAGCTTTATAGATCATTTTTTGCTTAGAATTTATTTCTCTATCGATTTCTACGATTTTATTTTGAATGTAATAATTTCCACCCCCGGGAAGGGGCGGATGCACAATGTGTGCTTTTACCCTAGGGTAAAAGCACGCATCGGCACTATACAACTTTTTTTCCTTGAGCCATTCCCTAATTACTGTCCAAATTTCACGTCAATCGGTTTTATCCGAAAGAATTCTTAGAGAAAAATCTTCAAACACTGGACTATTACTAGTGCAATAACTCAATTACATATTACATGTGTAGTATCATGTTAATAAATGTATTTGAAATTAATCGTGCTTGCTAGCTTTGGATTTCCCAAATACGTATTAGATAGCAATTCTACCAGCTGGCACTTCTATGTTGACATTTACAAGCTTTTGTTCTTTTTCAATATCACGATATTGAATTAAAAATTAACGACGATCATAAACATATCAACCACTTTCTCACGTAAACACAAAGCGCTGTTGTGACACATTTTCGCACATGAAAAAGACAACCCTTACACAATAAAATTTTACGATACACTTTACGATGTGTTACATGTTCTCGTTCTATATACGTAAAGCTACCGAATCGCTTTTCACTGACTGACAGAGACCGATCTATTAAATTTATTAGCTCATAAAGAACGGTACTGAATGGAAGATGCTTTGCTTTAAGCAATAGACTTTTTAGTAGCTTATGCAGATTCATACCACCCATCGAGATATTCATATAAATGCTTTAACTTGCAAAGTTGCTCTAATTTGAATTTTGAGTTGTTTAAAAAATGGTGGACTGTTTAAGTCTTGGATGTCGTGATTGAATTTGAAAAAGGTTAGGAAATATTATTAAAATTTTCAGCAGCATATTGTGTAATATGTTTCGCCAATAGTCGTCAGAGAAGTCGGGAATCACAAATTCGATCATATTACTTGAAAATATAGTTCTGAAAAAATACATACATTATTATTATGATCTGGCCGCGATGGGAAAAATGCATGAATTTTTTTTTACGAAAACGTATTCTGAAAATTGATTAATTTTATGTATACACCGCATCTACAGGCCTATTTGTTAACATTTTTAAATAATTTTCATACCAATGGAAAGCTTATTTTTTCTTGGTTCAGGGCTATCCAATTATTCTTGAACTTGTTATTAACAAATGCTACGAAAATTGTTTAAACAAAGTGTACCCTAAAAGCGCAGTGTAAATTTCAGTTGCGAGGTATTTTTAAAATTATTGCAAAAGAAAATGGAGCAATTCTTAGTGAAATATTTATTTGCATTGTTTTAAAACATATGATTATTCTTGTACAGTGCTTCGTTGCCTCCGCTACAGTTTTGAGTTTATAACAGTACGTCTTACGCGCTATATGATGTGACTGAAAAATTTACAAAACGCTCTTATTATGATTAGTACTTCTACATAAATATTATCATTTGTTATCATGAAAAAAAAACCAAAAATATTTAAAGACTAATTCACTTGAGGACAAAAATTGTTATATTTTAATTTATAACTTAAAATATTCCAACCTGGTTCGAATTGTGCTTTTCGAGCGAGCGGACGCGTCCGAAAAACGCTCCCATTTAAACGCGAGTTCACCAGATAAAAGACCGCTAAATTTGATAAAAGTTAGGTGAATTTATAGCCCCAAACATTCCGCGTATATTGAAATGTGATAATAAAAGAACAAAGTTGAAATAGAATTAATATTTGAAAATAACTAATACAGAGTTATTTAGTGGCAGAACCAACCAGTGCAGTGTTATGCATAAAGAAACAAACTTAAAGGACCAGGCAGTAAATAACGGGAATATAAGCTAAGTATACCCATTTTCATTTTTAAAGTACCTATCCGCCAGCCAAGTTTATTTATCCAAGTTTATTTATGTCTTAATGACTGACAAGAAGTGTCTGCCACAAAACCACTGCAGTGTTTTTTAGGTCCAAATTCTAGCTATATACAAAGTGTAAAAGATATAATTTTAAAGTGTTAAGTGAGTGACATAATTTGTATTTATATTAAAAAGAGTGTGTTTTGGTGGTGTGGCATATTTTGCATTATAAATGCTGTAATAAACTGCTGAGGGGCTGATTCAAACGACTTTCTTAGAAAATCTGAGAAGTGATTGTACACCTAAACCCTTGAAAATGTCGACTATAAATTTATGGCATTATTGAAGTGTATTATTCCTTAAGATAAACAGGGTTTCTTAGATAAACAAGCCGTGACTTGGGTAATAAATGGACAACCGGACAACCATAGCAGAGGCGTATTGGTAAAATATGCCGGGGCGCTGAACCTCTTGCAGTTGAATGGAAATGCACAGATTTTCCTAGAAAATAGTATCTATATACAAGAATGATGGATCGAAGAGAGAACGTAGGAACGAAAGATCACATGGTAGGCACAGAAACGGGGGAACGAGCCAGGGGCGTTAAAGCGGGGGGGGGATACAGAAGAAATGATAACACATACACGAGAAGAGGCATACCACAGCAACAGTGGAGATAAACTGGAGGAAGAAGAGAAAGCAAAAAATGAACGAAAACAAGTACCGGACTATATACAAAACAACATAGATTATTCCACCCCGTTCATGCTAGCATCCATCAACGAACCGGAACCCAGCATCACAGCATCAACCCTAAGGAAAAGAGAGAGGCGTGCATCGGAGACCTGAGAAAAGACGGTTTCTGGGGTGGGCAGGAGACAATAGCAGCAACAACAAACTTGAAGAGGAGGACAAAAATAATACACCAGGACGATGACGAAATCATAACTTTTCACCTCAACAACCAACAAGAAGACGACAACACGCCAATTGAGACTGTATACAGGAAGCAGGGAAACAACAGTGATAACAATTTTGAGCTGTCAGGTGGGTGATGGGTGTTTGAAGGGTAATACATACCTCGGGACGTGCGATTGACAATTTTGTGAGTGGTGACATATTCCAGACCTAGGTACAGCCTTTTTGGTGTAATGCAATAGAACAAGTCAAAAAGAGAAGAGAATGGAAGGGAAGAGAAGCATCACAGATAGGGATTGTTGATCTTTGACTTTTGTTGGTGTCTAGTTTAACAGGAGTGTGTTTTATGATATTGCATGTTCTTTGCGCTGTGGGTGTTATAATATAGTGTTGAAAATCTAATTTCATAATATTTTCTTAGGTAAATTATCAAGTGATGTTTTGCAGGTCAAAATTGTGCTCGTTGCTAAGTGAAAAATTCTACATTAAATTCTACGCTAAAAACAGGGAGACCAGGTTACACGAGGAAAACAACAACCAAGAAGATCATGAACAAACTACCAAACATACTGGGAAAGAAAAGTAAGGAGAAAAATAAAATGAATTCCACAAAGAAATCGCAGTGATATGTACTCTACCAGAACCAGAAACCGCGGAATCAGAAGACTTAGAAGAAGAAGAAGATTTGTAGAAGCAGAAATACAAAAAGAGGAGCACAAACATTCCACATCATGACACAATGCGGCCACGCATTTCACATATACCTACAGACATATACTCTACCAGAAGCAGAAACGAAAGAATCAGAATACTCAGAAGAAGTAGAAGAAAATTTGTAGAAGCAGAAACACAAAAAAGAGGAGCATAAACATTAAATACCACGAACACAATGCGGCAACGCATTTCAAAAACCACTACACTGCCCACCCCACACCTCTGTACCATGCGTCATGTGGCTCTCGCTGCTGACAACGAGCATGACCCAAATCTACCCCAGCATCGGAAACCGAGGAATCAGAAGACTCAGAAAGAGAAGGCGAACCAAAAACACAAAAACGGGAGCCTAAACGCTCCCTCACGATACAATACGGTAACGCATCTCACAAATACCTACACCTCCCATCCCACATTCCTTTACCATGCGCCATGTGGCACTCGCTGCTGGCAAGAAGCATGACCCTAGCCCAACCCAGCGTGGATGTAGTCGGCCCAGCTGTATAATCCTTGGGAGTGGCAGAAATGCCTACCGCACGCTGGTAAATCAATCAACCAATCAACTTAAAAAAATATTCCAAGCTAGCTTTGCTACATCTATAGTTCCCAGTACATTTTTTAAGTTTACATTTGCAAAATACATTATTGGAAGCTGCATTAGAGTGAACATATAGTCATTAACTTGGAGATAAACGCATTACTCTTCAAGTCCCGACCAAAATCAATTGGATTAGGAATTTTTGGATTTATCACTGTCGCACTTTTCCATAGAATTGTTTGATATTCAGCTCTCTTGTTTCTAGCAGCAACGATTTCGGGGTAAAATGAAGGTAAAGATGAATGACCAAACAATTCATGTAAAAAAAGTAAATCACTGTTGTGTAGTCGAAATAAGGCTAACCTCATCCTAATCTAATTCTTGTTATAGCAATCCCGTGCGCTGCTTAGTGTTACAAGCAAATAGTCTATTTTGTATTATTTTCTGATCCTCCTGGAACGTGAAACAAGTTGATGGACATCTAGAAATCGTGTCTGATTGGTGCAATGCCCCACCATCATAATCACTTTGGTAAGGGAGGTTAACTTATAATCGCAGTCCATAAAATGACTATAAAAGGTCTCAAAAAAGACTGTTGATATTTGTTCAACAAAATATAGTTTTTATTATATTTTTAAAATTGAAATTCTAAAATTACAGGTTATCAGACCATTTACCTTACAATGATGAGATTTAATGCTCTATGGAATTGTCTATGTGCACTTATCTCCCGTCGTTTTCGAGATATCAGTGGTAACATTATAACCACAAAAAATTTGTGTCAACCCTGACAAAACAGAGTTAATGCTGTTCACTAAAAGGAGAAAAATAAGCGATTTTCAGCTTCCTTCTCTTATGGGCACGCATCTGTTTTTCCTGTACAGTGAGATACCTGGGAAAACCCTAGACTCCAAACCGTCATGGAAGGACCACGTGGAAGCTCATTCGGTCTTAAATAAATCCAAAGACCAATCTCTGGATGTAAACCGTCATGGTGACATATGCAGCACTTGTGTGGTGGCGCTTTCAAGTTCAAAGGCTAGCTTGACTAGGAATAACAGGAGCAATCAGGACGACTATAGCAGCTGCAACGGAGACAATCCTTGAACTCACTCCTTTGCATGTCGAAGTGGAACTGGAAGCTAGGAAAGCAGCAAACAAAAGTGGAATGTGAAATGCGACAGGACAAGGCTGTGGCACACAAAGGCATTAGCTCTACCTATAAGGTGAGAGGACGATCGGTGTCTCCCCGTCTATAAGTTCAATATTCCATATACAGTCGTGTTCCCTAGTCGAGAAGAATGGGAACGCGATAAAATTAATTTCTCAGTCCCGAAGGTAGACAGGCGGATCGAAGACTCAGGAGGGAACCGGTGCTGATGTACACGGAAGCAAGTCATATATTTCGCAACTTGGTAAGTATCCTAGTGTATTTCAAGCTGAGATATATGCTATTTTACTGTGCAAGCGAAAACCTCAAAAGAGGTATCGTCAACAAGCATATTTATATGCGTAGCGACAGTCAGGCAACACAAAAAAGGCGCTCTAAGCTGGCGCTGAACTGTCGAAACATTCTGATACTGAGCTGTATGAACACAACTCAGTTAAACTTATTGGGTGCCCGGACCCAGCGGTGTCGAGGGTAACGAAGAAGCAGACCGATTGGAGCAAAAACTTCTTTGCCTGGCCCGGAGCCAGCCTTCGGTGTGCCAAGAAGTCTGATTCAATCAGAGCTGGAAAACTGGGCTATGGCACAGTTTAATACCTATTAGGGTCAGGGCCCTGGAATAAGACAGTCAAGGCTCCATATAAAGGTGCCCTCGACTGGCTCCACCGTAAACTAGCTGATTGGGTCGATAGAGAACGATTAAGATGGGCGGTAGGCCTGATAACAGGAAACTGTCCTCTAAACAAGCACCTGCATACAATGTGGTTGAAAGATGATTCTACTTGTAGGATGTATGGAGTGGAGGATGAAGCCATCACTCAAATTCTATACTATTGTGCACCAACAGGAGCGTCAAGGTACAGATATTTCGGAAGGCAGTTTCTATAGCCGAAGAAATTACGGGATCTACCGATCTACCCTGGAAAGAACTGCACCCCATCATGGAGACCATTGTTTTTTTCTAAATGTCGCGAATTGGCCGATAGGCGGATCTTCAGATATGCCTGCCTTTATAATAATACTGTTAAAATGTAATGGAAAACTTCAATTGGTAATAACTCTAGTACGAAATTTTTCAGTAACTGAAAGGTAATTTATTAGCTATACTGGAAATTCTCGTTGTTTAGAAATGCGCCATCTCTCTTGGAAAATTAGAGAAGAATTTACTGTAAACATTTTCTGCCACGACTTCAACCAGATTTAGGAATAGATCAGCTAAATTAGAACTCAAGAATCAGAAAACCCATCAACAAGTCAGTGGGTGAGAAATTTGAATTATTTTCTTTTGGTTCACGACGAACAGATACATTCGATTATCTTAGATTTATTATACTTGTCGATGTGTACACACGAAAGATTTTTATAAATCATAAAACGGCAAGATTCTACAGACATTGAAATCTACCCATCTCTGGTTATACTCCGCCAAAGAATAAACGTACCTCTCATATTTGAACATACAACCTACATAGTGGAGTCAAATTAGGATTTCAATGTGAACTGTCTGGTCAGGGCAGTTTTTCTATTTTAACGTGTTCAGGGAGTCAACTTAAGTTCCAGCTCAGTTTAATAGTTTCTGCGAGGTCGGCATATTGTTTATTCAAACAATTTAATTTTTTAGGCCGTGTTTTCCATCGGTTTTCTTTGAATATTCCGAAATGCATAAGTCCTATGGAAAACAACAAAAAGAAAGAAAATGTTCGTTATAAGCTATACAATATAGGTACATAAATTATAATGTATGGCAATTGTTACTATTATTAAAAAAAAAAAAATGAACATTGCAAAATTATGCACTTTTAAACAAATCACCGTTTTTTCAAAAATAATGGATGAGTGTTCAATGAAGTTTTGAAAAAATATAGCTCTTATAAAGTACAATCACCACTTGAAATTTCAAATTAAAATGATTACTAAAACGGCTCAAATATACAATTGTTGCTAACACTGTGCACCCTTGTGAAACCCTGCCATCAAGACCAAGAAATGTGTACAGTGGCTCGAATTGTAGCATTCTATAAGTACTTTAAGATCACGGAGAAAAACATTTTTTTTTTCAAAATTTAAACCCGTTATATTGCAGTTATTTATATGTTTCGAAATTTTAGTTATAAACAAATTCAAGTAACTCTCTGGTTGTTTTAAGAAATCAAAAACGGTAGACGAGTAATAAAAGTAGATTAAAAAGCCAACTTTTGAAAAAAGAATTAATGCTCTACTTGTATTTGAACCTGAGATGCGTTAGTTTTTATGTTTAGGTCATTTATAAATAAATAATCGATATTTCTCCTTCAAATTTGGGACGGTTATTCTCCAATGTTTATTAATTTATTTCTGCTATTTAAAGATAATCCAAAGCTACAATTGTTAAAATAACATCGAATAAAGCGGGTTTGAGAACACAATGCATATTTAAATTTTTGTATAACTTTTTAAATTTTTGTCACAAAAATGGTAAACCAACCTAATTTAAACAACTACCCTTATGTTCATGTATACAGCTTTGTAAAACTATTAATATTACTGATACAATACAAAAATATATTTGGCGAACAGGATTTGAACCCGAGACGTCCACCCACTGTACTATCTAGCGACTAAAGTCAGGTTTGTAAAAATATAACATAATATAATATTTAGACATATTTGGTGATTTTCGGATCTAACAAAATCGTTAAAAATCCCACTTTCATGCCTCCATACATATATATCTTTTAACAATTGTAGCTTTGGATTATTTTCAAGTAGCATAGTCAAGATAATGGACATTGGAGAATTACCAGTCCAAATTTCCATAAAAAATATCGATTTGTTTATTTATAAGTGACCTAAACGTAAAAACTAACGTATCTCAGCTCCAAATACAAGTAGAGCATTAATTTTTTTTTAAGTTGGCCTTTTCAATCTACTTTCATTTCACCTTTACCGTTTTTCATTTCATAAAAAAACCAGAGAGTTATTTGATTTTGTTTATGACTAAAATTTCGAAAATTATAAGATAGATAGCTTTATTGGTGCTATAAATTACATTTTACACAGGTCAATACATACAATACAATGAACAGAAACATTAAATATAAAATTACAATATAAAACAACTAAAGTGTAACACATTTACAGTTAAAAAGTCGAGTAAGATAAAAAAGAAACAATTTAAAAAATTTTAAAAACTTGTAGGGGACTTGGATACATGATTACAGTTCAGAAATCAGTACATGATTTTAAAGTGATTACGTGAGGGGCACACATAACAACTAAATATTTTTGATATTGGACAAAATCTCATCAATTGTGTAAAAGGCATTTCCAATGAGATAGTTTTTTTAACACAGTTTTAAGTTGGTTTGGAGTCAGATTCCTTACTTGGATCGGTAGACTTTTGGACCATAATAGTTTAAACCATTTCTTGATCTGTTAACTCTATGAAAATCTAAGCAAATATTATTACTATGTCTAGTATCATGATTATGTATATTTTCAAAGTTGATTGTATTACTTAAATTATTTTTTGTATGCATTATACATTCCAAAATATAAATACTAGGTAATGTTAGGATGCCCAGTTCTTTAAAAGCCTCTCTGCAATCCTCCCTATATTTTAAGTGATTTATGATACGTATTGCCCTTCTTTGTAAACCAAATATTCGTCTTGCTGAGGACGCATGCCCCCATACTGTTTTTCCATAGCTCAGGCGACTATGAATTAATGCGAAATAGACCGACCTCATTACTTCGCCAGACACTAAATTATTGATATTTCTTAACATGTAAGTATATTTAGAAATATTTTTGGCCAAGTGATTAATGTGATCATCCCAAGTTAACTTATCATCCAAAAAGATGCCAAGGAAACAAACTGATTTGGGATTTTGCAATTTAATTGAGGTTTTTAAAGTGAAGATCATGGTTTCTGTTTTAGACTCATTTAGACTTAAGTTATTAGCTGCAAACCAGTCGAAGGCCATCGACCGAGCATTCTCCAGATTACTGCTAAGAGCTTCGTAATTCGTATTTCGATCCACAATAGTTGTGTCATCCGCAAACAGCACATGCTCAAAACCAGGGATACAATTAGGGAAATCGTTTACGTAGACAAGAAATAGCACCGGGCCAAGCACCGAACCCTGTGGCACTCCCATATCCACGTTCCCCAGGAAGGAGCATGTACCCTCCAAGGAGACAACCTGTTTTCTGTCATTTAGATATGATACTAATAAATCAAGAGAGGTATTGGCAACACCATAACATCTTAATTTAATCGCAAGATCCTTGTGAGATACACAGTCGAATGCCTTCGACAGGTCGCAGAAAATGGATCCAGTATATTCATTATTATCAAACCAATCAGTTATAATATTTATTAGTTTGTGAATTGCATCCATTGTTGAGCGTTTACATCTGAAGCCGAATTGAGATGTATTAAAAAGATTGTTCACCTCAAAATACTCAACTGATTGTGTCTTTAAAGCAATTTCAAAAATTTTTGATATTAACGGGACCAGTGAGATCGGTCTAAAATTAGATGGGTCGTCTATTTGTCCTTTTTTGTGTATGGGCATTACGCGGGATATTTTCAGGCAGTCGGGGTAAATACCTGCTTTGATACATTCGTTTAATAGATCAGTCAATGGATACACCAGGTATTGAGCAATACACTTAAGGATCTTAGCATTGAATCCATAATAATCCAGACTGTTACTATTTTTTAGAGAATAAATTATGTCTCTAACTTCAATGTAAGTAAGATATCTAAACTGAAAATTTCCACGATTATTTGGTATATATAGGTCATCTAAGTAGTCAGTGTTATTTGAGTCAACTTTGGGTATATTTGCTATTATTGATTTGGGAACATTTACAAAAAACTTATTAAACT
This sequence comes from Rutpela maculata, assembly GCA_936432065.2. NCBI lineage: Eukaryota > Metazoa > Arthropoda > Insecta > Coleoptera > Cerambycidae > Rutpela > Rutpela maculata. Next base: position 52,878,030 of record OW386287.2, on the reverse strand, counting down.
CATCCGGCGTTAATTTTTAGTCATTAAATTTATTAGAAATTGGTTTAAGGCTATTGACTATTTTCCATGATGCCTGTTGTATATTGTTGGATGCCTTGATGAAGGCATCGTGTGCAGCTTTTTTTGATGCAATTATGGTCTCATTATATTTTTTGCGATATTTTGAAGTAATATTTGCGAGATCAATGTTATTATTATACATTTTAGAAAACTCAGTCATAAATCCCAGAGTTTCACGCATATTGCGTAGCTCGTCCGTAAACCAGTTAATTACTGGTTTAGGGTCCGATGATGTATCTTTAGATTTCATTGGAAATATAAACAACTGTAATAAGATGGGTTTAAATTTTGAAAAAGAAAATCTCTCTCAGCGATCTTAAATAAAATAAAAAGCTACATCGTACACATTTCTTGGTTTTGATGGCAGGATTTCACAAGGGTGCAAAGTTTTAGCAACAATTGTATAATTGAGCCGTTTTAATAATCATTTTGATTTGAAATTTTAAGTGATGATTGCACTTTATAAGAGCTGTATATCTCCGAAATTTCATTGAATATTATCCTTTATTTTTGAATGAACAGTGATTTATTTATAAACGCATAATTTTGCAATATTCATTTTCTTTTAAATAATAATAACAATTGGCATAAATTATAGTTTATGTACTTTTATTGTACAGCTCATAACAAACATTTTCTTTCTTTTTGTTGTTTTTCATAGGACTTATGCATTTCGAGACTGTTTGGCTAGCTTGTCAGCGATATTATTTCCGGTAATGTTTGAGTGTCCCTTAACCCAGATGTAATTTAATTGTAACCCTTTGGCTGTAATCATTCTGTGGTAATGCAGGATTTTGCATACTATTGCGTTTCTGTATTGTTTCATGTTAAAGTTTTTTATTATGAGTAATACAGATTTCGAGTCCGATAGAATAGTAATAACCGTATGATGCAACCTAGTTGACTTCAAATAACAGTAATTCAACCATTTCTTCCAATATCGGACCTATATAATGTGTATAAAAACAGAATACGGAAAAAGTGGGAATCCTTGTGGGACTCGTACGTAGCAACAACAACGAACCATTATGCAAAAATACATCCAACACTACCCAACACAATACCCCACATCAACACATATAAAGTATCCAGATTTTATTCCACGTCCAGCACAAGGTTAAAATTGAATCATGGATCTTTCCCTGCACATTTACATCGAATAGGACTGAGAAACAGTCCGTTGTGCACATGTGATCCTAATTATGTTGGAGATTTGAATCATATGTTCTTTAACTGTAAATATCACACTCGAGCAACGACAAAATTTCTCTTAAGATTATGTGCACTGAATTTACCTCTACCTACTTGTATTACATCTTTATTATGTGAAAATAACAGGCAAATATTTAATATTCTCGTGGAATTTTTGAAGGACATCAATATGAATCTGTAATTAAGGATCAGTTTTCGTATTTGATAACGTATACATACGTGTGTATGTATATATATTGTTCTACTCGAGTATTTCTTTTCCGTTAAAGGGTCTAGCCGTACTTCCATGGCGAAACTGCCCCCGATAGGAACCTATATCGTAACCTATGTTATATTGTAGAGGGTGCTAATAGTAGTTGATACAGTAGAGATTAGCTCTATATCTGAGGAGCTATTTGAAAAAAAGTGTCTGGAGACGACTTTTTTTCAAAGCGATATATCTTAGTTAAATTTAAAGCTAGAAAAATAAAACTAAATGACAGTGTTATGGTACACTTTATAGTTTATTTTATAGCATTTCCTGTGGGCCAAGCCTAAATAAAAGTATTTAAAAAATGCAAAGAAAAATTTTGTCAATCGATTTCTATCAGATCTAATTGAATTACCACTTTGAAAAAATTATATAATAATTGTCTATGTCTTGCCTAACAGCATGCCAAGTTTCATTAAAATCCAAGAGGTGCAACATGAAAAAAATTTTTAAGTAAGTGGACCATCTTACACGACCACTATGTTGTCGCTTCTAATTTGCATTACATTTCATTAATCTTTGGAAAAGTTGCGTTTTGACAGCTCAAAAAAAGTATATCAATGGTTGGTGGTGTCAACTAGAATATTACAATGTTTTTTTGATCTACTTTTATAGTGACTATAGTCGGTCTCAGTTAAGAATGCAGTTGTTTACGTTATGAGCGGAGCACGAATAGTTTACACAGGATATGGGAATTCCCAAGTAAGTGGAATCCCCCCATGGCCGACTCAAGCCAGTTGGTACATAAAATAAAAATTAACGGTTTAAATTGGCTTTTATTTGGCATTTTTCTTTTATAAATACATCGAAATTATTTAATTCATATTGCAACATATTTTATTTAGAGTAATGAAAGCTCATTATAGACGTAAATCCTCTAAAAACGTCAAAGCGTTATAAGAAATGGGTAAACCTACTACTTGCTTGTGCTCGATATCAGGCGAGCTGTTCTTGTCTCTGCCGTTCTGAATTGTATCTTTGATCTCTCTCATATACCTGCCTAAAAAGTGTACACAAATATCATAACCTCCACAGCGCACATAGCACCGCACAGCGCACATCGCACATCGCACACTGAAATTAAATAAACCAGTATTTTAAATGAGAGTGGCCATATCGACGCCCCTTGCACATCGCACAATAAAATTAAATAGAACCATGCTCTTAAATGAGAGTGATGAAATCAACAACTTGAGCTTCGCACATCGCACAGCGTTTAGCACAGGCGATATACCGTGTTTGTGAATCCTTATTTGTAACAAAAGAGATAAACATAACTATAACAGTCTGATTTTAATAAAAATGGAAGGAAATAGCCGAACAATATATAAACAATTAGTACAATTTTTTTTGTATTAATATTCATAAATATAAAACAATAAAATAAACTTCGATGTGCGATGTGCGCTGCGCGAGAGAGATCAAAGATACAGTTCAGAACGGCAGAGATAAGAACAGCTCGCCTGATATCGAGCACAAGCAAGTAGTAGGTTTACCCATTTCTTATAACACTTGACATTTTTAGAGGATTTACGTCTATAATGAGCTTTCATCAATTTAAATAAAATATGCTGAAATATGAATTAAATAATTTCAATGTATTTATAAAAGAGCCAAATGCCAAATAAAAGCCAATTTAAACTAGGGTGACCAGATTTTTGTTAAGTGAATGCTGTACACTTTTGCCAAGGGCGGATCTGGGCCTTGAGCTTGGGCTGAAAATAACAAAAATATTTTTCCTCGAAAATTGAAATTGATGAGCGGGAGAGAGAAATCCGGAAAAAAATTTTTTTCGTCCCAAAATTTTTTGATGAGCGGGGGGAGAAATCCGAAAAAAATTTTTTTTCGTCTCAAAATTTTTTTGATAAGCGAGGCGAGAAATCTAAAAACAAATTTATTTCATCCCAAAATTTTTTGGTGACCGGGAAGAAAAATTTTTTTGATCACAAAATTTTTTGATGAGCACGCAAGTATCTGAAAAATTTTTTTCCAAACAAAATGTAATGCTGTAACTTCACTATAACCTGTATGCTGAACTTATGCTGGACACTTGTAAGACTTTCCAGCGAAATTCCGGACATATGGTCAGAATGCTGGACTTTCGCTGGACACTTGTAAATGCTGGACAGTACTCCAAAATGCTGGACTTTCTAGCGAAATTCCGGACGTATGGTCACCCTAATTTAAACCGTTCATTTTTATTTTATGTACCAACTGGCTTGAGTCGACCATGGGGGGATTCTACTTACTTGGGAATTCCCATATCCTGTGTAAACTGTGCTCCGCTCATAACGAAAACAACTGCATTCTTAATTGAGACCGACTACAGTCACTATAAAAGTAGATCAAAAAAACATTGTAATAGGCTAGTTGACACCACCAATCGTTGATATACTTTTTATGAGCTGTCAAAACGCAACTATTGAAATGTAATTCAAATTAAAAGCGTCAACATAGTGGTCGTAAGGTAGTCAGTCCACTTACTTTAAATTTTCTTTCGGCATGTTGCACCTCTTGGATTTTAATGAAACTTGGCATACTGTTAGGTAAGACATAGACTATTATTATACATTTTTTTCAAAGTGGTAATTCAATTAGATCTGATAGAAATCGATTGAGAAAATTTTCCTTTGCATTTTTTAAATACTTTTATTTTAGCTTGGCTCATAGGAAATGCTATAAAATAAACTGTAAAGTGTACCATAACACTGCCATTTAGTTTTGTTTTCCTAGCTTTAAAATTAACTAAGATATATCGCTTTGAAAAAAAGTCGCCTCCGGACACTTTTGGGCAGTTTGGGCAGTTTCGCCATGGAAGTACGGCTAGACCCTTTTGTTTTGATAGGGATAGCTTTCGTTTACCTTTGTTATTTATCCTATTGTTAATTTATCCTTCAAACCGTGGTCCAACCTATCTGTAAAAAAGCCCTGATAGACCCCTGGGCGGGACGAAAAATGTTATACCCGTGTCCATCCTTTTGTATACTAACACAAGATCGTAGTAGGTTAGTTTCTTGTAATAAACAATTTTTAATTTTTATTAGAACAATTTGTGGTGTATGAGTTTGTCATTAAACTAAAAGCCAAACAAGGGAGAAAAAAAAATATATATTTCGAGATATTCAAAGAAAACCGATGAAAAACACGGACTAAAAAATTAAATTGTTTAAATAAACAATACGCCGACGTCGCAAAAACTGCAAAACTGAGCTGCGAACTTAAGTTGATCCCCTGAACACGTTAAAACAAAAAACCTGCCTTGACCAGACAATTCACTAGTTGCTAATTTTTTAGTCCTAATTTGACTCCACTAACGTCAATTTAACGCCAAAAAATGGCGTCTCTGGGCTGTGATAAAATCACGTCATTTTTACGCCATTATTACGCCATTCCAGAGGTCTCAATTGACCAAAAAATAACGTCATTCTGTTGCCTGGGTTCTCACAATTTCTTGTTCAATTCAGATTGGCCGAATTTCTAACATATTTCCAAATTAGTGTATTAAGGGCAATGATTTAAGGTGTCAATAAGGATAGAATTTTTTAAAATAAAATATTTTGATTACTGGATAAGTTTTTCCAAAATAATATTACAATCATTGTAATAATTAATTTTAAGATTCTATTATTTTTTAATATACCCCCCCAATATTAGTTGCTAAACCCCAGTAAAATTTAAAAAAAAAACACAAGTTGTTCATTCATTTTTTGAGACAGTATACGTAACAAATTTTACGTGAGGGGTCTCTCTCTGTACTCTGTATATTATGTACCGTGTAGTGCTTATAGAAAGTTATCTGATTCATTCTAGACACTATTTATTGTAACATAGAAGTATGCAACAGGAGTTAAAAATATTGGATTATTTGCACATCTTTTATTTACCTCGTAGAGAACAAGTAGATCCGTATCTTGCTTTGCGGTAGGTAGGTAACTGGGGAACTTGTTCGTAAAATAAGTGAATATTTTACATAACGTTAACGGGAGTGTATAATAAATTTATTTTAAACTACCTGAAGATTTTGTATCAGATATATATATAATTACTAATATGTGTGTGCATTATTGTGTATTTATGTTAAACTTTAATATAATATTAAAGCAGGGTAAATTCGTTGGTGATTATCCTACGTTATCCACATAGTTGAAAAATTAACATATTTGTAGCATGATACTATCAAATAGGAGGTATTTGCAGAGTAACAAAAGCTAGACAAGTACTCTGAAAGTAACAAATTAGTGATTTTTTTATGGTATCTCAAATGAAAAAACATGCATTCAAAAGTGTGTTTGACAATTTATTTTTAATTAAAGCGATCGATGACGAAGAACACAATCCGATTGCAATTACTAAATACTGTTTATTTACTTCCACATCCAGTGGAAGTATAGTAACGACAAAATATTTTTTTACTTCATCCACCCCCACTACCATCCCCTATCACCACCCCCACCCCACTGCCGATGTGGGGTTATAGGTTTTTGGGATAGAGGATTTCAAATATTATATTATTAAAGTTCCATAAACAATTATTTCCACATACAAAATTTTTTCGTTGTGAGTGACTTGGATAGATAATCTGGATATGGAAGTAGTGATTCCTTGGGCAGCGGTTTTTTTTATAGAAAAAGTGCATCTAAGACAAGAAATTAATTATGTTAGTTATACTCGTACCAGACGTAAGGTTACGATCGACATCTGAGTCGATCGGTCATACGAAAAACCTGCGAATCTAGCAGCAGAAAAATATGAAAATATGTATGCTGTGAGTGTGGATGTAAAACTCAGTACATTGATAAAATTGATAAAGTTTCAATTTTCTAAAACATTAGGTTATTCGTCAACCGAGTTTAATCTTGGGAACTAAAGCTCTTTAAGAAAATAGAACAAACAAAAAATGGTTTTATTTATCTACCATCGACAGGTAAAGTAGGCATTTTGCTCTTCTCGGAAAAAATCTGCCCTCTTCATTTTTGATAAAAAAGTACATTTTTCTATCTCATTTCTGAAAAACTATTAGTGGATTCGGAAAGTTCAGAAAAAATGCTATCAGAATGGCGATTCAATTTTGACGGCACACCTAAACTGTTTCGGCAATAAAATCACAAAACAACTTAGCGCATCACGACGAACACTTTGACCTTTCATAGAGTCTACTCAAATGCTTTAGATCCATATCTGTTCTAAGACTTCACATAATACATAGCAAAAAATCTTCCTACCTAGTCGATAAGAAGAAAAAACAATAATATTAAATTATAAACTAATTGATTGTTTTGATTAAGAAAGATACCTACACAGTTTGATTTTTAAATTGAAAAGAATAGTAACCTATGGAGTTTTATTGTCCGTTTTATTGCTAGCAGAGGTTTTGTATATAGTAGAATTTTGGTATGGGTAGTACTATTTAAAGTACATTTACAATTTCTATTTTGGTCAATTTATAACTTTTGATATTAAATGTAATCTTGGTAATTTCGAGGGTATTTTAGTGTTTTCCTTCAATTTTTTTGTAGTAAATTCTAGATACATTTTATAGTTTTTCTCTAGAGTCACATAAGTCAAAGTGTTAGTAAATATTGGCATCTTTGCCTAGTCATTTCCTTGAACAAAATTCAACTCTCATTTTTTTTATTATCAACTAGTCCCTTATAATTGTCTATTTTTTATGTGAATACCTGGACCATTCACCATCCGGAGAAAGCACAAGAAAGGAACCCGTCATTATCAACGCCAATCAAAGTTACGTAAGGCGACCTGTCTCTGTAGCTAACATCTGCAGTATTTTGGTCAGAAGAAATCAATGTAAACCAGTTGATATTTTCACTTAGTATTAACTTTTAAACATTTTAAGTAATTTTTTATAATTTGTTTTACTCCATTTAACATAACTTCATTTAAACATTGTAAAGAGATTGTATTTTTACCCTAATTTATAAATTATATTGTTTTTTTAAATACCTGAGTTTGATTGTAAATAAACAGAATATCACAACTTATTTGTTTTGTTTTTGCTCAGAAATATTGTTGAAGTATTGTTGAATACGCTGGCGCCCAAAACTAGTTTTTTAAACGACTCGAACCTCGACCCAACCACTGAGCTCAGCTGGTTGCTACGTTTCGTTCACTTTTGGTCTTCAGCCGCCAACTGGGGGTACAGGTGACGTTGCAAAGTGTTATCACATTTATGTGGGCATGCTTTTGAACATGTTTTGTTAGGTCCACCTATATCTAACTATCTATCTGTCTATCTATCTATGTAATAAGGTCTAAGGAACTGAATTTCACCCACTTCTAATTGTTGTATCATCATGAAATTTGGCAATTGTATGTAACTCGGATGACAATATAATATAGTATACTCAATATTATAATATGTTCAAGATGGCCACCGCCCCAAGACGACAGATTATCATTTTCTTTACAACCCCCTTGATATGGGTATCAAAAGAATGGGTTTGATAAGTAGAAAACAAATATGTGATCAACACTTAAAAATTCAAAATGGCGGCGTCAACATGGCGGATAGGTTTTATCAATTATTGTCGGGTTCGACTGAAAATCGGTATCTGTGGGTTATCGAGGTTGCAGATTACAATTATCCGATCCTAATTTAACAAATTGTTTGTTTTTTCGAAAGTGATAAAATTAGCTTCTTAAATATAAAGGCGCGTTTGCATGCATCCAGTAATTTAGTCGAGTCGTTTAGTAATTTAGTACTCGACCAATGCGGACAGAGTGTTTTAGTCGAGTATTTTAGTGGAAAGCAATTACTAAATTACTCGACCGTCTCTCTACTCGACTAATTTACTGGATGCGTGCAAACGCGCCCCAGGTAGCAAGGGTACGTTATAATGACGTCAAAATCTGGTGATTCTGGTCAAAAAGACGTCAGGGCACTAAAAATCGACGACATAATGACGTCTCATATATGACATTAAAATGACGTGCTACATATTACGTCATATTGTCGTCTTTTTTCGGTGTTAAATTTATTTATATTTTATCGGATTACAAACTTTAAAACTCGCTGATGGCATTTTGTTATCGTAAGCAGAGTGTAAAGTTTAAAAAAAATAAACCGTGTCGTGAGAGATAAGTATTGGCGTTTTTATTCGAGGATAATGTTTTTTAACAATATCCAAAATAATTTATATTCGGAAAAGTTTGCAAAGATTCGGCAGTTTATTTGTGAAGATATCGAGTTCTTTTAATGATAAAATTAGATTAAAATGCATTGAAAAGCAAAATCTAGCCATTACGTGTTCCACTATAAAGTCTTTAAGCAAGTATTCAAACGGTCGAGAGGGTTAAGTTCAAGTTACGAGGTCGGCGGTTCGACCCCTGCTCATTCCGTCTTTTTTTTTTTGTTAAAATAATTGCGAAAAAAATTTTAGTTGTTTTTTTTAAGGTAATTGCTTATAAAACCGATGTACGAATATACTTCTTTTCAATTTTAGGTCTGTTTTAGACCATTAAATATTCTATTTATGTTGTAGATGATATTATATCTTTACCGTTTCTTCTCCAACACTGTTCCCAGGTTTGTATAAGTACTTCAACTTAAAACTTCAATTCTTAAAGTAAACATTATTCTTAAAGTAAACCGCCACCGAATTAATGTAATAATTACGTTGTTCAACAAGTACTCGTACTTCTCAGGTGACACTGGTAAAAGTTTAATTAAATTAAATAAGTTCTTCTTAATAATTATAAATAAATAAAAATACTAGTAACTCGAAAAATTCAGGTTTGGGAACACGTAAAAAATAGAAAAAAAAAAAGAGAACCTGAAAGATTTTCATATATTTTAAATAAGGCTAGAAATTCAATTTCATAATAAAGACTTCTTACACATCACCATAAATACTGCTTTTAGCATCCGAAATAACGGTCACTAAGATAGCTCAGTTGGTAGAAGAGTCAGTACTGTAATATGGACAACGGGAGACATGTAGGTTCGAACCCTACGGACCGCAATTGGTAAAGGTAAGTAAAAATGAATTTAATAACTTAATAAACTTTATAATTTGCAGGCAACCCTTGTGAGAAAAAGTTGGAGTGATGGTAAACAATATTAGATATGTTAATATGTAAATAAAATTACGGATGGCTAACAAACAAATTCATTAGGACAAAACTTATTTATGCATTAATTATTTTATTATTATCAAGTAGATTACTAACTAGTATGTAGTTTTATATGTTTCTATTACTAAAAACCTGTGGGGGGATTACCAAATATAACCTGAAAAAGTCATTCGTCTGAGACATTAGGAAGTCATTTTCACGTTTCATTTACGTCATCTAACTCGTCATTTCTCGTCACTCCTGACCATTTTTTCACGTCATTTTCACGTGCCTTTGCTACCTGGGGCCTTAAGACTAAAAATTAAAAAATAAATTAATAGTTTAAAAAACTAAAAAAAACATGCTTTTATAAATACTACACTAAAAAGCAAAAATAATCATCGAACCTGTTTTGTCTGTCTACCCCGTAAGGGCTTTAGTGTAAGCCGTGTTTGTAATTAAGTATTTGAGTACAAAAGCGTGGGGCGCTTTTCATTTAATCTGTTCGAAAAGCGTCCCACGCTTTTATACTCAAATATTGTACTTAATAACAAACACGGCTTACACTAAGGCCCTTACGGGGTAGACAGGGAGAACAGGTTTGATGATTATTTTTTGCTTTTTAGTGCAGTATTTATAAAAGCATGTTTTTTTAGTTTTTTAAACTATTAATTTATTCTAGATTATGCCCATAATCTATTCAGATTTTATCATTTTAGATAAATAGATTAGATAGCATAGTTCGGAAAAAATAAAAAATTTCACAAGTACGACCTTGTATTTTTCTTGCAGGGTTGGATGGTTTTTTGCTATGTATTTTGTGGAGTCTTAGAAGGGATATAGATCTGAAAGATTTGAATATACTATATGATAGATAATAGGTGTTTTCTTTCTGCCAGTGAACTGAGCTAAACTTAAGAAATCTAACTTAGTACAGCATTCTATTTGATCTTTTTATCTTAGATTAGCTCAGTTAAATTCCTCCCCACTTACCTACGCCAAGTCTACCGAATTTCTTCCTAAACTTTAGAAATTTGTCTAAGTTGATTTCAAGGCGGGGTGATTGGTCAAAATACCTGAATCTTAACAACGCGCATGCCTATATTTTCTAGTCCGTTTTGATTGACCTTTTTGCAAGTTAGTTAAGAATCTTAAATTTAGGTCAACTAAGATTGTTGGCAGAAAGAAAACACCTAATGCCTGGTCAATGTGTTAGTCGTCAAGGGGGCTTTGACGAAGAAAAAAGTAAGAAGCCACCGTCCGGAATTTTGAATGATATCATGTAAGTAGTTTATCATATTCTACTCATCAACTCCTTTCATTTGATACCCATGGCAAGGAGGTTGTGAAGAAAAAGGTAGTCCGCCATCTTAAAGTGTCCGCCATACTGGGTTTAGAATAACGTCACGTAGCTTACTGTAATCTACTCGTCACACCTTTTCATTTGATACCCATGTCAAGGGGGTTGTGAAGAAAAAAAGTAAGGCGCCGTCTTGGGGCGTCCGCCATATTGGACTTAGAACGATATTAGATATCCTATATTGTATTTTCCTCAAAACCAAAGCTGTGTGCAAAATGTCAGCTCGATCGGATGAAGGAAGTGGGTTAAATTTTAATCACTAAATTTAAGCCATACATACATATACATACATACATACATAATACAGTGTGTGTAGTGGCGGGCTAGGCATAGGGAGTAAGAATTACAACATCGCGTGTGCCAGCTGGCTGAAATGAAATAACTGTGAGCTGGGATGCTTCGCCGACGGGCGAGTTTGCTGCTGCTGTGTTGTCATATCTCTCGCGCTACGTGAATGTACATGCCTAATCGGCAATTACACGCACTGTATACATGCATGCATATTGCATATAATACAGGTTTGGAATATAATAAAACTATTGAAAAAAGGCAGTTTTTGTAGTTTTTATTTCTTTTGTACAAGTTAACCATTACCAAAAAGCTTAAAGTCTAGTTTTGTTAGAAATTTTATTGCGAAAAATTTCGTAGTTCTATATTTGCGATGCGATTGCTAGGACCGGAGATAATGGGGAAAATAGCAAAAGATTTAAGTCTTGAAGCATACATTGTTTAATTTTTATATGAAGCTATAGACATATTTAATTCAAAGTTTCTCATTGTATTCGTTCTCACACCAAAAACAAAATAAAACAATAAAATCGCTGCAGTAAGACAATTCTTTATTCACCTTTTTTGATGCTCAATTTGACTCCACCAATGTCTCTAACTTCTTTTATTTTGGTTTATCTACCTTATTCTACACTGCCCTGTATTTTACTTTATATAGTTACTTTAATATGTTGGTGATATTTAATTGTATAATAATACTTGGGTTTACATGCGTCATACGTTTAAAAAAAAACTATTTAAGCAAATAAATAAATGTGCAAAATAACAAACCGAAAAACAAACACTAGCGCTGCGGTACATGCAATTTCAGACCAGCTTATTATATATTCGAAATCTTGTTAATAATCTGTCAGATGGAAATGAGACCATTCAGTATCTTTTTCCAAATGTAAATTTGCTGATACAAAAATAATAGTTATTTATTGCAAACCTTTATAGAATCCTTCATTAAACCAGTTAAATGTTGGTATGACTAGACAGTTAACTAATTCACATAGCACTAGAACCTGTTAAACATTTCATTCCTATAATTTACTGCACAGCGGTAGGACACAACACAATAATAAGCGAAGATGTTAACAAATCAGATACTTTTCCGCAGTATGGAAGTACATAGAGCTCTCAGCAGAAAACCTTACTTGAATATAAAGTATTAAAAAGAAAAGTTGTTATTGTTTATAGTAGTTGTTCCATATTTCCACCCCAAAAAATGTCGCTTTTTTGTGAAATATCTACATCTCAGCCAACAAATTCAAAAAAATATATGAATTATAAATTAAGGAATTATTTAGGAAACATTTTTGAAAATAAACGAATTTCCATTTTCCAACTTTAAGAAATAAAATTGAGCTACCAACAGTCTATTTATTTACATCTTTTAGCAGGTTTTTACCAAGTGATGATAAATTGAATATAAATATAAATAAAACGTATATATTAAAATGATACGCGTTTCTAAGCTTGAAGTAATTAAAATGGAACATTACTACAGTCTGTAGAGCAAAAAAAATCTGTGAACAATTCCTACAAGGAACTTCTTGTGTATAAAATATAGAAGTGAATGTCATAATCCTCGATTAAACCTTTCGACAAAAGTATCGTCGCTGCTACGTTGAAAAAATGACGGTCAAAATAAGTCTTCTCGATTATCTTCTTTCCTGTTAGTTCTACCTAAAATTAGGTATTGCCAATATTGTAGGGAATACAAAAGTTACACCATTTATTTAATACTATATTGTTTTATTAGGAGTAAAAGTTATACTTTTGTGATGAGTCTGTAGGTTTGCCGGACGAATGAAGTGAGTCCGGCAATTACAGACGAGTCACAACAAGTGGATTTTATTCGGAATAAAACATGCTTCAAACGTCGATTAGCTATAAAAAATGATAAAGATAAAAAATCTCGAATTTCATCACCAAAAACGCATTGTGTTAATATCGCATGGCCGGTGTATTAAATAAAATACGCGGTGCTATGGATATTAATTTTTCTGCCGCTCACAGCGTCAGAAAAAGTACTTTTTTCTGAAATCGATGGGCAATGTCTACATTTTCGGCGCGATTTCAGATCGAAAAATGCACAATTCCAGTGTTTTAGTCCGTTGCTAAGAAACTATCAGAAAACAGACCGGAAAAGATCTGTTGCCAAGCAACGATCAACAAAACCGTACGGGAATGTTAGTTTCCCGGCCTAGGCCGGGAAAGTAACATTCCCGTACGGTTTTTTATGTATATTTTAGAGAGTAAATAAATACACGCAGACAGACCAACTCACATTAAAATTGCATTTATTAGTAAACAGTTAGATTGTAACGAAGAAATGTTATGCATTAATACAAAATCCTTAATTTATAATAATGTTGATTGTGATTTCAGAAAAAATAGTATGTGTACTTCGGTGTGAAAGCACATTCCCGGACGACGATGCAAATTGTTGGCCGAGGCGCTAGCCGAGGCCAACAATGTATTGCTTTCACACCTAAATACACAATATACTATTATCTCCGTTGTTAATGACAACGCACAGTCGTCTAAAAAGTCAAACTTTAATGTCGTGAAATGAGTTAAGATATGTCATGTTTTTCTGACGTTTGAAGAAAAATAATGTTTCTCTATTGTTAATACTTTTACAGCCGCCAGAAAGGTAAAAATGTGTGTTTCATTGCAGATTTTTGCAATTTTCTCTGTCCCCGTTGTTCCTACGTTGTAATTAGTTATTGTAGATTTCGAAATGCAACAAAAATAGAAATTTGAATCTAACCATTGATATTCGTTGCAATCGAAGTAGTCGCCTGACATAAGCGTAGCATGTAATTCAAAAGTAAGCTTCTAGAGTATTCTATTCTCCGGACTACATGCCCTGCCGAGTACTAGACTACGAATTCGAATAATATTCTACTCTCTATATTGTTAACCAACAAAAATAGTATTATAATTAACTAAAATATAAATAAATAATAATAAAAATAATAATAAAAGTAATACCTGGCCTTAGAGCAAATTACTCTCAAATACAGTCAATCTATGGCATGCATCAAGAGTTGATGGACTGAGTATCGACATCTAAACGCCTGGTGTGCCTTTGAGATCTGTTCCGGGACTTCTGCAGACCTGCAAACTGAAAACTGATGACAAAATGACAATGATTTTTTTCTCAAATCAGTCTGCAGGTCTTAATACTTAAGCAATCGAAAAGTTTTTTAATTGCCTATCGATCTGTCAAGTTAGATTTTCGATTTTTGTCCCTGATCTTTCAAACATTTTGATGAAAATTTAAATTTTTGAAAAATTTTGAAAAATCAGGGACAAAAGTCGAAAATCTGGCTCGAGAGATTGATGAAGAATTTAATAACGAACTTTAAAAAAAAATAAGATGATTCAATAAATTCTGAGGTCTATAGCGATTTTTGAACGGCATATTTTTTCATTCCACTGTGCGACCTCCAGGACAACTTTTAGCCCCGCTACACAGAAAAAGCTATTTTAGCTAGACCAAACACTATAAAATGTACTTATAACGTATCTGTATATTAGGAGTTGTTATTTAAAATTGGTTACAATACAATAAAACACTGAATGAAAATAATGTGAATGTATTTTTATTAAGCAATAAAAAATATCATACATCTACATAAAACAACAAAAAAGCTGAGATAAACGGAAACAAAATGTATGTTGCAAGCGTTAATTAAGCAAACAAAAGCTTTAAACAAAACCTTTTTTCTGAAATCGATCGGCAATGTCTACATTTTCGGCGCGATTTCAGATCGAAAAATGCACAATTCCAGTGTTTTAGTCCGTTGCTAAGAAACTATCAGAAAACAGACTGGAAAAGATCCGTTGCCAAGCAACGATCAACAAAATCGTACGGGAAAGTAACATTCCCGTACGGTTTTTTATGTATATTTCAGACAGTAAATAAATACACGCAGACAAACCAACTCACATTAAAATTGCATTTATTAGTAAGCAGTTAGATTATAATGAAGAAATGTTATGCATTAATACAAATTCCTTAATTTATAATAATATTGATTGTGATTTCAGAAAAAATAGTATGTGTACTTTGGTGTGAAAGCACATTCCCCGACTTCGATGCTTCGATTTGCATCATCGTCCGGGAATGTATTGCTTTCACACCTAAGGCGTTCTACTCCTAAATACACAATATACTGCATTCTCAAAAAAAAAATCAGAAACTACAAATACTACAAATATATATAAGGAACTAGAAATTAGTCAAAAAAAAATACACTATTACTTACCATCTCACCTATAGGCCAGTTGGAATAGATGGATAAAGGATCATTTTACGAAATGTCGTTTACCCCCAATTTTTTTTCTTAAAGTATAGTTTGGGGTCTCCACAAACATATGCCAACTATCCGCCCGCGTGACAGGTGGGGCAACACGCTTTAAAATTAAAAAGTCTTCCATTTTTGCCATTTTTCGCTTTATTTGCAATATAACTCGTAAATAAAGCATTGTTCTAAAACATATCAAGAGATAGAAAAGTTGAGAAAATTGATTTTGAATATTTTATTATTCTTGACATCTTCCCAGAAAATTTTTCGTTTAAGAGCTACAGACGAAAGAACAATGCTACTTTTCTATTTTTTGGTTTTTCTTTTAAGTGAATATAATAAATATTAATGCGAAATATATCATTGGTATAATGTAGATCATGCTTAAATGTTCAATTTACAGTTGAAATAATAGTATATTATATTACTAGGAGTAGAACGCACTCTTTTTTTGTGTTGAGCCCAGGAACTAGGCGAAACACAAAAAAGGCGTTCTACTCCGTGTAATATATACTATTTTTTCTTCAAGCGTATTAAAATGCAAAAATTCATTTATTTATCATAAATGTACAAATATTCAAACTACAGTCTTACATGTTGACACAATATGACAAGTAGCTAGTGGATAGCGCGCCACCGGTGGCTTTCGGTATTAACATTATGTTACTAGTAAAACAATACCCACTGCGGTGGCGCTTTCGGAACTAACATTATGTTACTAGTAAAACAATGTCCACTACGGTGGCGTTCGGTACTAACATTTTGTTACTAGTAAAACAATGTCCTACTTCTACTTCTGTTTTTGGTGACATAATTTAAACATTTTAATACGCTTGAAGAAGAAATATATTTACAGACTTAAATATAATTTACATATGTTAAGCAAAAAGAAAATAATAAAACTTTTCAGGTATTGAGAAAATAAATAAACAAATAGTTATATATTTTCTCAAACAGACTATGTATTTTATGCATAGCCGAGTACTATACTACGAATTCGAATAATATTCTACCCTCTATATTGTTAACCGACAAAAATAATAATATAATAAACTAAAATGCAAATAAATAATAATAAAAATAATAATAAAAGTAATACATAGTACAGTGCACATACGTTTCATGTATAACTTAAGAAAATAAAACAGAACAGAATAAGTTTATTTAACAAATTGTTTTGCTACAATGTAATTGTTAAAAACTGAAACATTATGATAAATGAGCTAAGCCACACATTAAGTGCTACTTAGAGCACTTGCAGGGCGTACCCAGCTTCGGCGGGCCCCGGACAAAGTAAATCTTCCGGGCCCCCTTATTTTGGAAAGGATTAAAAAAATAAACGTCCTAAAAATAAATAAAAATCCTGACAGGGGCCCGTCAGGATTTTTAAATTTTTTGTAGGCCCGGGCGGGGCCCCGGACAAATGACCCGAGAAAACCGGTCTGAGTACGGCCTTGAGCACTTGAGCGTGCATTGGGCACACAAAAATATAATATATATTTATTGCTCTAAATAGCACTTAATGTGGGGGCTTAGTTCATTTATCGTAATGTTTCAGTTTTTAACAATTACATTGTAGTAGAACAATTTGTTAAATAAACTTATTCTATTCTATTCTATTCTATTCTGTTAAGTTATACATGAAACGCATGTACACTGTACTATGCATAAAATAAATATCTGTTTTTGAAAATATATATTTGTTTATTTATTTTCCCATCATTTTAATATCTCACTACCTGAAAAGTGTTATTATTTTTTTTGTTAAACAGATTTAACATGTAAATTGTATATAGGTCTGTAAATATTTTTTATTTCAATTGTAAATTGGACATTTAAATGTAATTTACATTATATCGTTGATATATTTCGTATTAATATTTATTATATTCACTTAAAAAAAAAATAAAAAAATAGAAAAGTACAAGTTCATCTCAAAGTTATAGCAACCTAAGGGCCGGTTTTTCAATACAGATAAACTGACTAGAAGTTTAGATTGTGCTTCTATTAAACATTTTAATATCGCAACTTCAGATTCCAAATTTCTAGTTAGTTTATCTATATGATAAAGTGCTTAACCTTGTATTGAAAAACCGACCCTTAGGTTGCTATAACTTTGACATGAAATGTAGCATTGTTCTTTCGTCTGTAGCTCTTAGACGAAAAATTTTCTGGGAAAATATCAAGAATAATAAAATGTTCAAAATCAATTTTCTTAACTTTTCTATCGCTTGATATATTTTCGAACAATGCTTCATTAACGAGTTATATTGCAAATAAAGCGAAAAATGACAAAAAATTGATGATTTTTTAATTTTAAAGTGTGTTGCCCCACCTGTCACGCATGCGGATAGTTGGCATAATATGTTTGTGGACATCCCAAACTACACTTTAACAAAAAAAAAAAAAAAAAATTGCGGGTAAACGACATTTCGCACAAGAAAACTATTCCGATTGGTCTACTACATGTTTTAACAGTGAAAAAAAATCATTAAAATTTAACTTTTCGTTCAAATCAACTTTTGAAACAGGTAATTAAAAATAAAAATAAAAAATATTCCATTAATAATTTACATTGCTAGTGGTTTAACATACAAAAAAGACAGGTAACAGGTACTTGAAACTTGAATACTACAGGTTTGCAAAAAAAGGTTTTGTCCTAAGGTTCCCATTAGCCGGAGACCGAGACCTTCGAAATATGCAAAATAAAAGTGGTCTATGCAACTCGCGAACACACAAAAACTGAAGTCATATTCTTATGTAAAATGATCTGCCGAATTCGAATATGGAGGTCGCGATTTGATTTGGAATTGCGAAATCGGAGAAAATTGCACTTTTCCACTTTTCTCTGAAATTCTGCGAAAATACAATATTTTATATTTCTCATCCCATAACTTTGTTAATAACAATTAACTCGGCTTGAAAATTTGGACACATATATTTCGAAACATGATGAATCGATTGCCATACATAAAATTATACTAAAGATAAATTATCTGGTGGAAAAAAAATATTTTCGCCCGAGTTCACATGAATTTTTCAGTAGCAACATTGAAAAAGTCTGTATTGAGGAAACTTTTTATTATTGAAGATAAAGTAGTAGTATAAACGAGTGAAATGTAGTTTAAGGTATGAATTAATTTTTGAAAAACATAAAATCGTTGTTTACAACAGTTTGGTGGTCATAAAAGTGTAATAAGCTTGAGCGTTGTACGCGCTACATTAAATTCTGGGTGCACCATGCACCAGATCATGAAATGACACGGTACGGCATTCGTTTCCAGATGTATTCATAAAGTAATATTGACATAAACAGCTTATGGAACAAAGTACATTTGCTTTAGCACAGGAACATGATTTGTTACAAATTAGGTGTTTGCACTTACAAAATGGTGTTATGTTTAGAAAATCTGGCTTCGCATTAATTGTCACCGTGATTGGCATTATGTTGTTGTCTGTCTTGTGCCATCCAAATTCAAAAAGGTTTGGTATTTTTGGCTGAACGAAATAGGCAGTTTTGTAAAAAAAATGTATAGCGAATTCGGTATAGTTTTAGAAGCACACATTCTTTAGTAATTTCTATGTTATCAGCTGCAGATTTACATAATTGAATATCTGTTTTTAAGACTTTAGCAAGTTGGTAGATGGCAGACTGTAGGTGACAAGAAGAATTGGTCTGTCCGGCAACATCCTTTTATCTGATGACTGAGATGTGCTCTTTTCTGGCACGTTCAACAATTTTATTATTTTTGCCGTTGAACAAACATAACTAGACAACTTTGAACCCCTTGCAATTATTAGTAATTTATCTCCGAAATGTTACTTTAATTTCTTTGAAATCTCATCTGAACTTGGATATGATTCAGTCCAATAGATGTATTTAGTGGCATCTGTATGAAGAAGGTGACGAATTTGAGCTATTGTTAAAACTGCAGCATTTACCAATAAAATTTTTTCTAATTTTAATAAGGCTTGCAAAAACAGGTCTTTAAATTGAAGAATATTATGGTACCGGGACTAGGTGGCCTTTTTGGACACTCATCATTACAAGCATTTTCTATGCGCTGATTAATTCTATCGAACTTAAATAACGACAAAATAGACTTCTGGCATATGTCAGCCCGTCGAGTTGGCCATGGTTCAAGATATAAAAATTAGTGTTTAGAATGAATAAAATAAGATCGCCAGAAAGTGTGGGCCATCAGAGGCGCAACCAGAAAGGTCCAAGATGTAAAAAACGGAGTTTTACGATATAACATGATCGTTACAAACTTTTTTAAGGTTGAGCATATTTATTTAAATGTTTTGAACACAGAAAAAAATTCCCAGAAAGAAATTCCCGTCAGTAAGGCTAGGCAGAAAGAACATGTATAGGATTTTTGAAGAAAATTGGATTTTTTTTCGCATATTTCATCTCAGAACTCTAAACTCATTGTTACAAGTTCTGGCTCCTTTTTAAAATATAAGCTAATAGAATAGCCTCCCCGTACAGTTCTTAGTGTCAACAAAAGTACCATAGGCTCTTAAATATTCAGGAATTTAACACTTTCGGCTAACTTGACTCCGTACCGTGACTCAGATGTATTGTATCATTATTACCTTTCTGGCTGCGCCTCCTGGCGGCCCACACTTTCTGGCGATCTTATTTCATTCATTCTAAACATAAAATGTGTACACACAAAAGAATGAGCCTTGTAACGATGACATGATTTCACTGACTTTTAAACAGTGTTCGTGACGCTCCTGACAGGAGGTGCCCCGCCAGAAGTAGATTTTATGAATCGTTATCATCCATTAAACCATAAAAATATTTCAAAGTTCATAAAACGATAAGCTGCCGAAAAAGCCACCTAGCTCCCGCTCTATTAGTTTTGTTTTGTTTCTTTGAAGTATTAGTTTTTTTTTTTAAATCTAATATACATAAATTGTGATATTTCAAATCATTTGCTATCAGGTCTATGCAACTGTCGATGAATCCTTGAATTCCTTATAGTATTTCCTCGTCGTTTAACTCCTTAGCTTTCTGGAAAATTTCGTTTTGCCCGTTAAATGACCCTACATACAGTTGCTTTCGGTTTCCTTTAATGTCGCGTTCTTTATTGCAAATAAGACATTTTTTTTAGTAGTGCCCGTATTGTCGGCATTTTTCATAGAACATGTATGTCTTGATAAAAAATCCTCATATACAATCTTCTACACTTGGCGTGATAAACGGGATTCTTAGAAATAAAATTTCCTTATTTTCCAAATGAGCTCCCAATGCCACTGATATATTGTCCGATTTAAATGACGCCGAGTGTAATAGTTTTGTGTAGTTTTCTTCTGTAACATTTTAAACAGTTTCTGAAGTTCCTGCGTGATACACAATACACTGATCAAAGTCAATGTTGACCACAGATAAAGGCCAAAAATTATATTTAGGAATATGCACGTGTTTACATTAAATGTTTCTCACCCGATCTCCTCATGTTATACCAATCTTATGAATCATAAACCACTTGAAAATATTATGTATTTTTTTTTAAAAACAACAATGTTTTCAATAATGTATAAAAAGTAACAGCAGTGAACTATAACACTTCTTACTCACATAGAACATATTCAAATGAAAACTATCTGTTGCCCGATACGGTTGGGATTGCGAGCCAGAGCGCCGCGCGTATGATTCATGTTACACCGCCTTTTTTTAAAACTTTTATTTAACTTGCAATGTTTGTTTGTATGTTTGTTTGTTGGTTTAGGTCAAATCTTGCAAGCTGAATTTCGACTAGTTCTAATTAAGCTAGAGCTTTGAAATTTGGCACACGTGTATAAGTCCGGTGACAATGCAACATAGTATTATAGCCATTATCGGTCTAAATCCAATATGGCGGACGTCCCAAGATGGCGGATCGGCTTTTTAGTCATAACCCCCCTGATATGGGTATCAAATGAAAGGGTTTGACGAGTAAAATACGATAAACAATGTGACGTTATTCTAAATCCAATATGGAGGACGTCCCAAGATGGCGGATCGGCTTTTTAGTCACAACCCCCCTGATATGGGTATCAAATGAAAGAGTTTGACGAGTAAAATACGATAAACATTGTGACGTCATTTTAAATCCAATATGGCGGACGTCCCTAGATGGCGGATCTGCTTTTTAGTCACAACCCCGTTGATATGAGTGTCAAATGAAAGGGTTTGATGAGTAAAATACGATAAAGTGTGTGACGTCATTCTAAATTCAATATGGCGGACGTGGGAGAGGTGGGGAAGGGGTAGAAAGAGGTGGGAAGAGGTGCGAAAAGGTGGGGAAGAGGTGGGAAGAAGTGGGAAAGGGGTGGGAAGAGGTGGGGAAGGGGTGGGAAGAGGTGGGGAAGGGGTGGGAAGAGGTGGGAAAGAGGTGGGAAGGGTGGGAAAGGGGTGTGAAGAGGTGGGAAGAAGTGGGGAAGAGGTGGGAAGAAGTGGGGAAGGGGTGGGAAGAGGTGGGAAAGAGGTGGGAAGGGTGGGAAAGGGGTGGGAAGAGGTGGGAAGAAGTGGGGAAGAGGTGGGAAAAAGTGGGGAGGAGGTCTGAAAGGGGTGGGAAGAGGTGGGGAAGGGGTGGGACGAGGTAGGAAAAGGGTGGGAAGAGGTGGGAAGGGGCGGGAAGAGGTGCGGAAAGGTGGGAATAGGGTGGAAAGAGGTGGAGAGAGATGGGGAACGGCAGGGGAAATGGTGGAAAGAGAGAAGAAGTGGGAAGTAGTGTTAGAGAGGTGAGAAGACGGGAGAGGGAGGGGTAGATGGCGGTGGCAAATGAAAGGGTTTTGTCTGCCTGTTTGTAAAATAAGTGGACTAAAAAGTAAAAATTAAAATTATATAAAAAAAGAATTTTTAAGAAAAAGCTTTTATCTGAAAAAACTACTAAAAAGTAAAAATACTTTTTTTTAAATTCATACATATGGAAACCAAAAGCTTTGGGGGTGGTCAATTGAGCAAAGTAACTATGCAATATCACTATATGACCGCCCCCAAAGCTTTTGGTTTCCATGTGTATGAATTTAAAAAAAAAAAATTTTATTTTTAGTAGTTTTTTCAGATAAAAGCTTTTTCTTAAAAATACTTTTTTTATATAATTTTATCTCACTTAATATACATTTTATGAAAAAACACTCCAAATAAAAAACTTTCCCATTTCAATAGCTACAGCTTACTCGATTACAGTAAAAAAGTTACCTTGATCCAAACTTTATCGCTGTAAAATATGCAAAAGTACTGTCCCTTTCATTAATAATTATTTATTTTTCAGTCATGTCAAAACATATATTGTTTTTGCATACATCGTTGGAAAGCTAAATATTTGAGTATTGCATTACTAAAATATCAATTTTTTATGTCAACGAATAAAAGATATAGAGAAGTGGGAACATTAAAAATGCGAAAATAGTGATTTCCGTAAAAAGAACGAAAAAGTGCAATTTTTTCCAATTTCGCAATTCCAAAACAAATCGCGACCTCCAAAATATGTTTTGTGGGGTGTTTTTACATAAGAATCAACTGTCTGTTTTTGTATGTTCGAGAGTTGCATAACATGTGTAGAATTCAGGCTACATCTTTTTTGAAGTATTTTGACGCGCTGAAGCCAATTTTGGACAAAAAAATCTATCGTGTCAGTTTCCCCCTTTTATCTCCTAGGGATGGCGTGCAATCTGATCCTATTTACCCCAACTCTACATTTTTTATTGTAGTGAATTTTTATAACAATTATAATTCTGTAAAATTAATAAAAATGTACGTTTTTAAATTTATTTCAAGGTTTGGCCCCGAAGTCTCTGGACTCCTAGTCTCCCTGTCCAGTCCGACACTGCTGCTACCTTATGATTTTATGGTGTTTAATTAGAAGTAAGTACCTACCCGTTACATAAAATAAATAAATAATAAAATAAATACGTACCTAACATAAATGTGTTTATTGGTGTTCGATAATTTAGCTAATATCAATGTGTTGTGTATTTAAAGTATAGTAATTACAACCACATTCACAGTTTTTTAAATTTTCTATCGCGATTATCAAACTGGTAACGCTAAATATCACTGACGCAAATGTTTTGCATATTTTTTACCTCTAGGTATTGTACTACCATGCATTTTTATGAATTTTAAGTACCTCTCATGTTTACTGAAGGTTTCTAATAATTTTTGGAATTTTGTAAAAATCGATTTCACATTTAAAATTTTTTTTTAATGAAATTGAATGCCAATTTGTTTTAATCATCATAATTTAATAATTAGCACGTATCAATTGTCATAAATATTAATAAAAATGTGATTTTGTCTTGTCATACTTACGACCTGGAACGCTGGTCTGATGATATGGCTTCCTTCTATAAAATACTTTTGTATTAGATACAAGCGTTTTAAGATAATTAAACTATAGGCGATTCTTACAAACCAGCTATAAAATAATGTTAAAGGTCTTGTGACAGGGCAGTATTTTAAATGAAAAATATAAATAAATAAATAAATTTTCACAAATGTCTTATTTTGCATTTTCGTTAACTTATAAGCAAAGAAAAATAACTATAAAAATAACCGGAACAAAATTTTGATAAAAACTGTAATTTGTTGTAACTATTACCGTTAAATTGCGTATTAAGTTTTCATTTTAACACCCTTGCTCATTTTATGAAAATTTTCACTGGTAATCTCTCTAGTGCTTGAAAAATTTCTGGTAATTGATTAAAGCACGTGGGGGATTCGGTAAGAAAATTTCACTCCTACATTAATTGAAAAAATAAATAATATAAGAATGACAACTAGATTAGGTCTGGTTATGTTAGTTAGTAGGCTGTGTGCTGAATCGAAAGGTTGGGTTGATCCTTTGGATATAGAGGTAAGGAAGGAAGACAGTTCAAATAAGAAGCTACGGAAGTGCATGTAGAATTTTGATTAATGGTTGATCAATATGGCGGATAATCTTGGGATCGGTAAGCTTTTTTGTAGTATTGGAATTACTTTTTCTTCATGCAGAACTTTTTATAAAGGATAGAATTTTCTGATAACTCACTAAAAAAAAAATAGTTTCCCATGTGGTGCACACTTTCTACCAGGCGGGTAAATATATTTATTGTTGGACATTACAGAGGTGAAAACGATATTTAAAATTTGAAAAATTATACGAGTAAAGTAAAATCTTCCAATATGGTTCTGACATTTAGTTAGAGCCCACTTCATCTCAGAAAACAGCTGTTTGTTGTTTTTTATGCATATGTGCGTTGTGGGCCAATATGCTGCTAGGTGACTTTTACGCGACTCTTATATAATAAATTACTTAATTTCGCGATATTTTGGCAACTTTTTTATAATAAATATGTTAGAATTGTGTTGTAAATGCAGCCACTGAGACAGTATTGGCGCAATTTGCATAATTAACCTAAAAACTAGTTTCTTAAAGTGTTTTCCATTGTCCTAAATCTGATATTTTTGGTTTTTACTTTATCACGTACGATCTACACCAGTTTGCTCAGTGTTAGACATGAGTTCTGAAGAAATATGAACACACGGCTGACACAGGAAATCGATTGTTTCAAACATATTTTATTGCATAGTTAGCGGCAGCAATTTTATGTTCACGTAAACAATTTTATTTTATTGCCGTTGCCATATTGCAGTAGAAGCAGACTCTGGAACAATAATTTACTTTAAATAGCAAAACTGTCCCAAATAGTGCTTTAATATAATTGTTTTATAAGATAATAAGAGACAACTATAAAATAATTTTAATATAACGGTGCTGAAAATACTGCCGAACATTACTAAAAAAACACTATAAAATTATTTAGTTTTTTAAGCTGAAATGTTTTATAGTTTAGTCACGGAAATGTTTCTAAAATAATTTCTTAACTGCTTTATAAGATATCTCATAATTTTGCTGTAAAAACGTTTTAATGATAAATTTATAAAACAGTTCAGTTGCAGACAACCAAATAGTGTTTTTTCTACGATTGTGCTGAAAGTCAAACTTCAAAATGACTGCAGAAAATATCACTTTGCCGCACGCCTTGATTACAACTTCACACACCGGAATAAAATAGTGTGTTTACCTTAAAGAATTTTATATTACTTACTGGTAATAACAATTAAATTCTATAAATGTACATTAATTACACATGAATTGCAATTACAAAGTCAAATTTTCTAACTTCAGAATGACTGCGGAAAATGTCACTTTAAATAAAATCTGATAGGCAGCAAATTTAAAATTTTGGAAAGACTCTAAAAAAGAGAGCCAACTTCACAACCGTAGAAAAAATAGTATGTAACACACATGTGGCAAGCTTCATTGCAAAACTCGTATGATAGGAACACTCGCTGCGCTCGTGTTCCTACTTTCATACATCGTTTTGTAATGAAGCCCTTGCCACACTTGTATTACAATCTACTATTCTGCAACTCTAAAATAATCACTTAGCACTTTAGAAGCATTAACAAAATAACAATAAAACAAAATAATCGTATAACATTTAAATTATAAAACAAATTTGCTTAAAATAAAATAATTTGTGTTATTTTTTGGTGATTAAATTTTTATCATTATAGCTGACTGATTGATCGAAATGATTATGAAATCGTCTGGTAACGTGTAGTATAGTATTACAGTAACAAATTTTAAAGATCTTTTGTTCGTTCATGTACAATCAATACAATAATTGGCATCTTAACACGGCTCTCTTCATGAGCTCATTACTCACATAATGAATTCATATAGTAGCCATGAAATGATCAAAACAATGTCGCATCAAAACTTAAACAATATTTCCCACGAACTAAAATGTCTTTTTATTTATTGCACATTATACTAAACAGTGGTTTAGTGTTACCCATTGTTTACAACACTTCAAAAAACAAAAGTGAATCATTACAATGTTTTTGTCTGTTATACTTATTAGGGAGACGCAGTATACGATTACCGAACTCTAAAGTATCCTTTGTAAGGGTGAGTATTGCACAATGGAGTTAATATTGGCGCTATTTTAACCCTCTGGACTATACCTCAGTGCAATATGCTGGCTTGGAATCCTGCTGAGATATGTGTGCTGCTGGCCAAGGGTGATTTTTAAATGGTTCTAATGGCCACTCGTGCGAGAGTTTTAGAATCATGTAGCGGTTTTTTTTTTGTTTCGGATATGAACAATATTTTATGTAGAAAAATTAATAATCATAATAAGAATTTATTTTGATAAGTATGATATGACACAATAATACAATACAATAATAAAAAATACAGTATAATAAAAGAATAATGAAAACATTACGTAGACAAATAAGATAAGTTCACAAGTAAACTAAAGTAACCAAAAAAAATTATATTTGCACGTGGGCTTACAAAGTTGAAACAAATACGTATAATTAAAACGTAGGACATACTGAAAGTGCATGGGAGAGATTAATAATTAATAAAATAGTATAAATTGTATATTTTAATTGGAAGGAAAGATAAAATAAATTTACTGAACGGTGTAAGTACCTTTCATATCAATGAGTTGATAAATTTGCATCCATCTACTGATTTTTACTGATTGATTAAAATATATATACCAGGTGTTAAGGGAATCACTAGACAAGCCATATTTCCAGAGTTTTCAAGATATAAGTCTTAAACTTGGCAGGAGTAATATATACCAATAACTGCAAATTTTTCATAATTTGACAATTTTCCATTACTTCCGGTTTCCCCGGAAATGACCCCAATTTTGAAATTTTAAATAGAACACCCTCTATATTTTTACCTTTTTGGATTTCGGAGAGAATTTTAAGTAGACTGCGTAGTTTGAAAAAAATTTTGAGACTACTTGATCTTTTTGGGCTATTTTTATGTTTGCTTCTAGAGTACAGTGAATGTACTCAAATCAATCAAATGGACCAAAACAATAAGAGAAAAATGTGAACGTGAAATTTTTCGAATTGGTTTACTAGCTAAACAAACCAAAATTTCCGAAATCACTAATTTGTAATTATGTCAACTTTTTCAAATGGCAACATCTTTTAGACACCCGGTAGTAAATTACAAATTTTCACGACAAATCCATCGATACCTTCAAATCGAAAATCGGTTTGATATTAACCCAAATACACAAGAAAATACGCCTATCAAGTAATATGCTGTGGAAACTGAATAAAACTAGATTGAAAACATTCATTTTGTCAACAAAACAACGCTGCAAATAAAATAAGGGTGCTGAGGAAACAAAAAGAAGTTTGTCAGATAATAATATGTGTGTATTGTTTTTGTTAACTTAATAAGTTTGCTCTTTATTTTTAAATCTGTTGTTGTTTGTTGTTTGTTAATTATTGTTATTATTGTTTAACATGTAAAAAAGGAATGAAAAACTGGACATGTTATTAACTTTTGAAAAATGCCACAAAAATTCCAGAAACGCCGTAGATTTGTATGCCCAAAGGTATCCGAACATACATGTTTTCAATATTTTCCAGATCAGGAGAGGAATTGATAACATTCCTGCAACTTTAATCAGTGGCGGCTCGTCAGGGGAGGCAGGGGAGGCTGAGCCTCCCTTTGGAAGAAGCAGCATACCTTAAAATCTTCCAAATTAATATCTTTACTTGTAGAAATTTCTCTAATTGTCTTTCAAAATATCAAGCCTCCTCTACAGTCAATATCACGAGCCGCCACTGACTTTAATCATTGATAAAGCGCTCCAGTTAAAGAACTTATATCTAGATACATAATTGTACTGATTTGTATGTTGTTGAGGCACTTCTTCCCATAAGTTCTTGATTGGCTAGGCGATCCATTCGCGGCCGATTCGGGCACAATCGGTAAGTTCGATTATCATAATCTCAGTTTGACACTTTTGACAGTGTCCGCCATTAATGTTAATAAGTGTTTTCGTGTTTTTCGATCAAAATGTGGTGAAGAATTCATTTTATTTTAAGTTGTGATTTGCTTAATACCTAAATAATATTCTCTATTCATATTTACACAGTTTAGTGACAATATATTTAGTGCAAAATGGTGAAGTGCTGTGCCGTTTGCAGAAAGCAGTTTAGAAAAGAAGAAAATCGATCCTTCCATAGTCGTAACATGAAGTTCAATTTACAGTTATAAAGTGAATAGCAATTAAATTTTAATATCCTTTCAATATATATATTGATCTTACTGTATTATCTTACTGTTATATCGTATGCCTACATCATGTTGTATAAAGAGCCGGTAATGCAGGAATTGCAATAATTCATTTTAATGAAAATATTTACCATTCTACACATTTTCTACACACACAACGCCACTGTTGCCTATGGGATGTGATGTTCATCTATTCTTTTTAATGGACATATAATGTGACTATGTTAGGAGCAAATAAGGTATACAGTGAAAAGATAGCCTGTTATATATCTAGATATAAGTTCTTTAATCGGAGGTAAAGCGACAGAAATTAACGTGCTGGCTTTTGTAGAAGTAAATTCTACTGCTTCTACTAAAGAAATTGGCCACGAGGTGCAAATTAGTTATGAATCAGCAAGAAATATTCTCAAAAAATATGGTTATCGCTCGTTTAAATATCAAGCGCACCAGCATTTGTATGATGGCAACCGAAGATTAGGTTATTGCGACTGGTTACTTCAGAATACCGCTAACCCGAATTTTGTTTCTTTAATATTGTTTTCTGATGAGTCGAGATTCACCAACAATGGAATGTTCAATAAACAAAACAATAGATATTGGGCGCAGCAAAATCAACATTTAACGAGGCAAGGTAATTTTTAGGAAAGATTTGGAGTAAATGTGTGGGCTGGGGCGATTGGAACAAGAATTATTGAATCTATTTTCTTTCAAGGACCTTTGACTGGGGAGAGATATTTAGAATTCCTACAAAATGACATTGAAGAAATGTTGATGGACTTGCCACTTGCAGTTTCTGAACAAATGTGTTTCCAACAAGATGGGGCTCCGCTTCATAATGCCGCTCGAGTTATGGGCCCATTTAGTGAACCGGTATAATGGGCGAGTAATTGGACCTGTACGTTGGCCTGCCCGCTCACCAGATGTAAGTATTTAGATTTTTTTGTGTGGGGTTATGTGAAAGAACGAGTTGCTACCATTTAACTAATCTTTTAATGTTTTTTCCTTGTTAAAATAAATCATTTCGGACAGCACACTTGTTTTATTTGCAGAGTTGTTTTGTTAACAAAGTGAATGTTTTGAATCTAATTTTACTCAATTTCTACTAAAGAACTTGGTATTTGGGTTAATATTAAACCGATTTTCGATTCGAATTTATCAATGAATTTGTCTTGAAAATTAGTATCTAACTACTGGGTGTCTAAAAGATGTTGCCATTTGAAAAGGTTCACTTAATTACAAATTAGTGATTTCGGAAATTTTGGTTTGTCGTAAACCAATTCGAAAAATCTCACGTTTACATTCTTCTCTTATTGTTTTGGTCCAGTTGATTGATTTGAGTGAATTCACAGTACTCTGGATGCAAAAATAAAAATAACCTCAAAAAATTTTTAAAACTACGCAGTACGAATCGTCTCCGGAATCCAAAAATGTAAAAATATACAGGGTATTCTATTTAAAATTTCAGGGTTCGGTAATTTCCGGGAAACCGGTAGTGATGAAAAAATGTCAAATTATGAAAATATTGCCTTTTTTGGTGTACAGTGTGTCCCACTTTTCACGGTAACACCTTTGTAGCTCAGTTATTAGTCACCCAATTTTAACCAAGTTTGGATGGGTATCAAAGACCTTTACTATACCTTTTTTAAGTAAAACTTAATTCAATCATTGGCGTGCATTTTTATTAAGAAAAAAAGGGTCGATTTTTCGAGAAATCATATTAGGCACTTTTTTATTGAAAAACTAATGCAATATTGTTCATCAGCATGCTGTAGAACCCCCATGTTCAGAATTTAACAACATTTTGATTTTTGGTTTTTGAATTACGGCCCACTTAAAACATTAAATAACTAGAGGAAGCATTATACTCTTCGCCGATTTACTGAGCTTTTTATATAATTGTTACACATTCTATAGGATACTCTTCGCATTTTTCTTGTAAATAATGTTAGTTTTTGGACATTCTAAATTTTGTGATACCAACTTTGTTATGAAAAAAAAAAATATGAAAAAAAAAAACCACGATGTGTGGGATCGAACCCGGGATCCTTGGATTGCGAGACGAGAGAGAGAGAGAGAAAACAAATTTATTTGACATTTCTTGTTACAAGAATGCACCTCATCGGATCCCGGCCCGGAGCCAACCAGACAACCACGGCGCGTAGCGTCGTGGAAAATGTGTGGTTGGACGAGGCGGGTCCGATTTGGTTTAACGATAATGCTTGTTGCAGCTAGGACACCTGTCCGCCTTAGGCAGACTTAAAACTAGGTTAAAATTAGGGAATGTGCTCGCACGAGCCTAAAACTAATGAATAAAAAACTTAAAACTAACACTTGCACTGCACTTACAAAATTTTTGGATTGCGAGACGAAACTCTTGCCGCTACACCACCATTTCTTATTACTAAAATTGTTAATGAGTGTAATATATACCATTAGAAAATTTATTGTGATTATTAGGAAACACACATTAGTAAAATGTATTAAAAAAAAAATAGTGATAGGAAACAACATTTTGCAAGGTTTATATTTATTACAAACTATAAAAAAATGTAAAAGATATTTTTTTAAATTTTAAATTACTAATAACTTTTTTATTTACCAATCTATTTTGTTGAAAAACAATAGGTCCTCTAGCTAACACTAAGTTACTCTCCAAATTTCAATACAATCGGATTTTTCTTTCTTGAATTATCGTGCTTACAAGAAACGTGACGGACGGACAGACGAACAGACGGACATTTTGAAAGTTGTTCAGAATTCGTTCACTAACATAACGATATAAATTTTTTTTCTCTACGAGCGATATTTACTGATTTAGAAATGTGCCGATCAAATACAATATACTCTTCGTTTTTGCGAAGAGTATAATAATCAATGAATTGGTAACGAATCTTTTTCGCAAGAAAGTCATTCTTTATTTTCTCTTTAAATTCATTTTTTCTACCACCTCATATCATCGATACTTTCAAATTCGGCAATCCTTAACGCCCGAATAATTTACAGGTCTGATGACCCAAAATTTTTCAATGAAAATTATTGGCCTTCGAAATTTGAAAGTAGAAAGAGTGAATTTAAAGAGAAAATGAAGAATGACTTTTTTTCGAAAAAAATTTCGTTACCAATTTATTGATTATTTAATGTTTAAAATAGGTAATTTTAAGGGGGCGGTAATTCGAAAACCATAAATCAAAATGTTGTTAAATTCTAGATATAGTGGTTCTACAGCACGCTGATCAATAATATTGCATTAGTTTTTCAACAAAAAAATGCCTAATATGATTTCTCGAAAAATCGACCCTTTTTTTCTTAATAAAAATGCACGCCAATGACTGAAATAAATTTTGTTTTACTCAAAAAAGATATAATAAAGGTCTTTGATACCGG
Organism: Rutpela maculata; assembly: GCA_936432065.2. Lineage (NCBI taxonomy): Eukaryota > Metazoa > Arthropoda > Insecta > Coleoptera > Cerambycidae > Rutpela > Rutpela maculata. The sequence goes on along the minus strand of OW386287.2, from coordinate 52,845,996 downwards.
TCTAAACTTGATTGAAATTGGATGACTAATAACTGAGTTACGAAGGTGTTACCGTGAAATATGGGACACACTGTATATTACCACTGCAAAATTTAATAATTATATTTTAAAAATTCTGGAAACTATGGCTTGCCTAATGATTCCGTTGACACCCGGTATATAACTTCTCTTAGTTTTAATCATTTTTGGTACCTCAATTGAATTTTGTCTGCATCCAGTACCATAAACATAGTCAACATTCTGAAAAATGATTTTGTTTTTATAATGATACAACATAATTTGACAGAATGATTGCCTTGGGTTTAGAATTTTACTTCCTTGACATAGTTGATCTGCATAAATTATCTTTATGATCCATTTTTGAACAATTTTCAGTTTTTTTAAATAATTTTAAGTAGCCCCTCTCGTCCTGTTATTCTACGGTTAAGTGTGATTGAACCAAACAGTAATACATTGTTTTTAAATGTGAGAATTCAAAAAACCTTTAGAATATTTAAATCTTGGAAGTAGGTTTCTTAACTTCACCACTAAGTTATTTAATTGAATGTGCCATCTTAAGTGATTATTTCGGTGATTATATCTAATTCTTTAATATTTAATTGATTTGCAAAATGTAATCCCAAGTATACCCTTATTAAATTGCAGTGGCGTTCCCAGGATTTCATTGTGGGGGTTCGAACTCGAAAAAAAAAAATGAAGGAGGAAAAATTGTTGTGTTTTTAAAATATATATGTAAAGAAAGATATATTCATTATTCATGAACACATTGAAAACCAAATAAAATATAAATAAAAACAAGTTATATCTATAGAACCACTAACTCCAATCTTTCAATTGCATTCGTCTTGGCCTTATTGTTACAAAACGATCAATGACTTTTTGGTGATCGTTCTTGTTTTTATTTGATTGTCATATTATTGAAGAAACACCAAGCCAATGGGGGGGCACCGCCACTGTTAAATTGTATGGTAAAGTTTCGAGCAAGTGACATAAATGGCAGAAAATTGGTCTTATTATACTCTTCGCAAAAACGAAGAGTATTTTGTATTTGATCGGCACATTTCTAAAATCGTAAATATCGCTTGTAAAGAAAAAAATTTCATATCATTGTGTTAGTGAACGAATTCTGAACAACTTTCAAAATGTCCGTCTGTCCGTCACGTTTCTTGTAAGTACGATAACTTAAGAAAGAAAAGTCCGATTGTATTGAAATTTGGAAAGTAAGTTAGTGTTAGCTAGAGGAAGAACCCCATTGTTTTTCAAGAAAATCGATCAGTATCAGTATCAATTATCTAATTAAAAAATATATATATTCTCTAAATTTTGGTCTCTTGTACTTAAATAGAAATCTTGCGAAATGTTATTTCCATAATAATTTTTTTTTGTTTATGCATTTTACTAATATATATTTCATAGAATTATATCTAATGAGTTGAAATATGTATGATTGTCGAAAGATATACCTATATCACAGACAATCAATTTTCGTAGCAATGGTGCAGTGGCTACAGTTTTGCGTTGCCTGTACCACGGCGTATTACGACAAGTGGAAGATTCGGATCTACGCCGAGAAGTCTGAGTCAATTCTCTTCACGCACCGGTTCACAGAGAACCGCATCCTAACGCCAGTTTTGATCGAGGGGCAACAAATTCCAATTAAAGGGCGCGTGAAGTATTTGATTGTTAACTTGGACAAACGACTGACATTCAACATACATATTAACGAAACAGTACGCAAGGTCTACTCCATGTCCAGGAGTCTGTACCCGCTCCTGGCCAGGACAAATAAGAAACTGCTGTACACGATGGATACGCGGCGCCGGTGTGGTGCAGCATACCGGCCACAACAATGCGAAAATTAAAAGTTTTAGAACATACATTCATGCGCCTCATTTCTGATTCCGGCAGATACACCTCCCTCAGAGATTTATATGATCGTTGCCACGACATAACCCCACTAGCGGACTACGTCCAAGAATTATCTCAACAATTCTATCAATTCAAACTGGGCGAGAGTCCGCTAACCCGCAACATAACCTCGAATCAGACAACATAATGCAATCCTTTTCGATACTCGACCCACCCCACCATACCAGGCGTTGCCTATTTTCCGGCAACTTCTTCTCTAGCTATACTTTCCTATACCATAATTTATAATTTCTCCATCTTTGATCTTTACCTCGACTAAACTAAACTAACCTTTTTCTATCATTTCTCTATTCATTTAATTTTGTTTGTCTTTTTTGCCCTCTTTTGTTTTTAAAATCCTCTTTAGGCCGAAAAATTCTTTCAAATCTGAACATTTTATAAGAAAACTTCTATTTCACCATATTTTTATGGCGGCAGGACTGGGCAGGTAGACCACCAGGGTGGAATTGCTTCGAATGGGTTTTTTTGTTGAGTTTTGTTTTCCCGTGCCAACAATCCAAATTTATTAGTACGTGTGTGCAACAATTAATTAAGAAGTTTTGTTTTAATTATTTTTAAGTATCTTTGTATATTATATCTAATTATTTATTATTAATGTTAAGTTTTTAAATTTTTTAAACAGGAGCATTAACTCGAAAACACTGGTTAAACCGAACCGGACCTGCCCCGTCCAGACCCACATTCGCGCTGCGCGCCGTGGTTGTCTGCCTGGCTCCGGGCCAGGTTTCGGGTAGGCGCATAATCGTAGTTCTAATCTAAATAAATTTGTGTTCAGCTTCAGCTTCAGCTTCAGCGTTGCAATCCAAAGATCGTGTGTTCGAATCCCACACAGGTTGGATATTTTTTTTTAAATTTTTTCTTCATATAATTTTTTTCATAACATAGATGGTATCACAAAATTTAGGATGTCCAAAAACTAACATTATTTACAAAAAAATGCGAAGAGTATCCTATAAAATGTGTAACAATTATATAAAAAGCTCAGTAAATTGGCGAAGACTACGTTTTTAACTTGTTAAAATTTATAGTCAGTAATTTGGTGTTGAAGACCTATAATTGCGTTAAAGTCACTTTCAGCATTGATTGTCAATTTGGCCCATGATGCAATTTTCCAGAAAATAGCTGTGTGATCAGCGAAGCTAATAGTATCACCTTGGGAAAGGATTGTAAACAGATCATCAAAAATATTATAAGCAAAAAGGGGCCCAGTATTGTACCTTGGGGTACTCCATAAGACTTCAGCATGGATGCTACTCTTGGTATCTTGGATTTCCATACATTGCTTTTATCTCGGAAATCGATATTCTTCAACATATTCAATAAACTTAGTATTAAATTACTTACCTAGGTCGTTGAAGATGCATAATAGCGAGTCATCATTATTTATAACTTTATAAATTTAGTTGTTAAAGCTATTGGACCCTGCGTCAATCTAGTCTAGCGGGAATCATATTACCTTTCTGAAATCATTTTATATTTTTTTAAGGAACGAAATATTCGGTTTTATAAATCGTCACCTTGGAATTATACTGTTGTATGTCGCATTTTCGATTTTCAGTATAACAAAGTTGTATGTAGCCTAAACTTTACCCTTGCAAAGTTTCAAAAGTGTACATAGCATCCTAAAATGTAGGAAACCAAAAATATATAGTATTGTCGGGGTGAAACAATTATTTTTTGCAATAACAAAAAAAAAAAAAGGTAATGTTACATACAACAGTATAACTCCAAGGTGACGAAATTTCATTTATTTTTCCTTTTAATGGGATTTATTTTATCACATATAGATGATTTCCGTCAATTTTTTCTCTCAGTAAATTTTTTATTTTAAAACGTCTAACTAACAAAGTTATAAGGAATTTTCTATAGACAAGTTCTTGAAATGGCAATGTCTTGAAATAAAAATGACACGTTGATGTTTTTAAAATAAAGGACATCGCTCATTTCTTATGGGAAGTGACCCCCCGGTGAAATTGGCTGAATTTTAAATATATTGTAGATTTCGACTTTATGATCAAAAGCTCTCATGGGCCCAACTCGATCCTTTATCTAGTTTCCTAGATACAGCTCAAGAAATGTACAAGAATGACCCCTTGTACATTTAAAAAGTTTCCAAATTCCAGATTTTGTTCACATATTCTATATTGTGATAGATTCTAATAATAATAATTATTATTATTATTATAATATTTTGTACTAAAAAGATTTGTTCCTTTAATAATACTGGTATAGAAAAAATAAAGTTTGAAAAATATTGACGAAGGCGCTGGGAATTCTACATAAAAATAACAAGTGAAAAAAATATTCGGTCAAATTGGTTAAAACTTTCTTTACATAAGGTATGTGTCTGATCAATAAACTTTAATTAAAACACTTTCGGAAATGACTCCTTTGACTTCTAATGCCCCATCAATAAATTAAAAGATCAAGAAGATACAGAATTTTACAAGAATTTATATCTGTATCTCGGAGACTAGACAAAGGATCGAGTTGGGCTCAAAAAGTTGATCAGAAAGTCGAAATCTGCAATATATTAAACATTCAGCCAATTTTACCGAGGTCCACTTACCATAAATGAGCGGAGTCCTTTTTTTCTATCATTATTGACCCCACCCCAACGTACTGATTTAAAAGATTGCCAAGAACCAAAAAATAATCTATAACTGTTACCTACTTACTTTACTAAACTTTAAATTGATGTATGTGTATCAGGCAGAATTCAATTGCTACATATAATTCATACTATATAGACGACTGCTCTAAAGATAAAACGCAAAGTAATAAACATATCAAAAAAATAGGCACTCAGATGTATAAAGAACACAGATGTAGTACGTCAAAGGACATATTGTTCCTGTGTTGCAGTTGCGTGTGAACGGGGTGGTCCAGAAGGTCCTTATCTCCTCCATCTTCGCCACAGGACTCCACTTGGGTTATGCAATTTAGGGTATCGAGCCCACTGTTTGTCCTGTGAGAAACAGTTATTTCTTTCAATTAATGTACTTTAGGACTTATCAGATTTACGAAAATACCGAACTTTAAGAAAGATATAAAAGGATTTTTAGATTAAAACTGCTTCTTAAATGCCTCATATTTACCATTGGGTATAGTGATTAAGAAAATAAGAAAAATATAAAATCCAGGAATATTATTATTTATTATTCATAATTCCATGTTTTATATTTTAGATAAATAATTTCTAGAATAACCAGAAGTAAATCATGTGTGCAGGTGATTTTAATACGTCGATAGCCTTGAAGAAATGAAGGATTCTTTAATTTCACATAAGCCTTATCTAATGAACGTCATTTTATTACGGACTTAATTTTTTTCGACTGCAATTCGACTGTTCTTGTTATTATCACCTGTTATGAATTTTAACTAGTTATGCAAACAGAGATCAGAGACGTATTATTCTCGAGTTAAATGATGCATATTAAATGAAAATCACCATGTGCGCTCTATTACAATTATGAAAGAAGAATCAACAGAGAGCAAGTACCAATCTCCAGAAAAATGGTTATCATTTGTAGTCTTTTTCTAGATTTCTTAAAAAAATATGTCGTTGTTTATTATTGAGAAAGGATAATAATTTATAATATGACACTTGTATAATGACACTTTGTGGGTTGTGGCATTTACCCAAACAAGAGGTGCGTTAACTTAGCTCCTGCTAGCTCATCGCAGGTCAATGGGTTTATATTTTGTTTGTGAAGTTAATTTCTAAGCTGCACTAGGCCCTCAGGCCGAAAGCTCGGTAAGTGAGGGACTTATGGTTGAGCTGGGATCCCAAAAATAAACCTCCTTATCGGCTTGGAGTATCAGCTCAGTCCACTCTCAACAGAGATGCTGTCCGTTCTATCAAATTCTTACGAAGACCTGTGTTTGATGTTGATTTGTACTGGTCACTCCTCTTCACTTGGTCCAGAGATTTTTGCATAAAAATGGGGAAAATAAGTGGTTAAAACCAGTCGGACAAGATAGAAAAATAAAATTAAGATAAAAAATTCGATAATAAGTACAATCTACTTAGATACAAAATTCCGATAAAACTAATTAATCAACTATAAAATTCTTACCATGCTAAACTAAGTAGAAATTGTAAGTTATAAAAAAAACAAAAATTAAGATAGATATTACGTTAAAGAAAACATTTTTTATGATCAAAGTTACGATAAAAAATACTCTGCAAAATTACTAGATAATATTAAATTAAATAAATCATATTTTTGGTATGATAAATTTTACTACAAAAAATTAATATTTCCGTGTTAAAAATTGAACATGTTTACATGAAAATCGATAAGGAAAATATCAATAAAAAATTTAGATAAAGTGAATCTGTACCAAATATCACTTATTATGTAATTAGCATAATTTAATAAGAAAAAAAACAGGAAAAAATTACAGTATAACATTTTAAGTTAAAGGCCAAGAAAAATGTACTCACGATAAACTAAGATATAAAAGAAAAGGTAATCTACTTTAAAAATACTGCCAAAAAGATAAGATATATATATTTTTTCGTTAGGTACTTTAAAATAAAAAAATTTGCCAAAAAGATAACAGATTTTACATTACATAAAAATGTGATCAAATGCCAAAAAGATAAATGATAATCATTTTACTGGTGGCTTCTCTAAAAAATTAATATTTCTCAAATTGACTCTAAGAAGTTAGACAAAATTATAGCAATGGTGAGGTGACGACAACTTGTGCAAATGCTGTGACATTTAAATCACTCGATAATCATATTTTAAACTTGTACGGACAGATAGACATAAGTAATAACAATTTACTAGGTATAGATATTTAGATATATTTTTTATTTACCAGCAGTTAACCGGAATAAGATAATAAACCGACACTTCATTAATGATTAATTCAGGTAAGACAAAGATAGCGATATAATTAATCCATTAATGAAGCTACACAATAGAAAAGAAGAAAGAAAATCGTTCTTTAGTTCAGAAACCCCCAATTTCTGGGAATCTCTGGACAAACGTTCGGTGAATGCTTTATATCACTACAAATTTAGGCAAAAGATAATGAAAGAAAAACACTACGTCTTCCAGAGGTGTCCCAGCAGTAGACCTTCTGGACAGATTCGGATTTGAGCCTGGTTCCAGCCTAGGTACCATTTAACTCCAAAATTTCCACCATCAGTTCCTGAACCAACTTTTGTGCTTGTACACAAATGTATTCTCTAGTGCATCCACACTAGTATGTAGTTCACCTAGAAAAGCGCATCAAACAGCAGAAGAAATATCTAGGAACCACAAAAGAGAATACAGGTGACCACCACAATCTATAATTATTGTCTAACATTTTCGTTACACAATTAAAGATAAAGATAAGTTTGAGAAGTGGGCCGATAATAATAATTAGTTAACCCCTACGTTAAATAATTATCAAACAAACAGGTAAACATGTGTTTAGCCTTTTAACACAAAACACACGGTTTGACAAAATTATTCTCAAAAATATGTTCACTTACAAGCTTAAAATAGAGATACGATTAAAATAACTACATAAAATGATCGAAAACTTTAAGGATTACAAAAATAAAAGTGAATAAGGCGCAAGTCATCTCTACGAAGCCAGACAGGATCTTCAAACACAACCGCTGTCTCCAAAGGTCGAATTAAAGATGATGAATTTTCGCCCCGATTCTACCGTCGAAACCTATCAAAATTCCCCTCAGTGGCGCTGAATGTCTTAATTACAATTACCTACCAGATATTAAGTTAAAGGTTCGCGCAAACTGTAGCATATCACTCTATAATTCAAAACTTTACAAAATATTTTAAACTGATCGCAAAACAGCCAAAAAATACTAAATATTTATAAAACACAATGTTAAAGGGAGCTGTAACGTTATTTCGACAGAAATTCCGTTACACATGAGAGTAACTTTCTTTTCTAATCCTTTTCGATAACGTCATGAAAACATTTAAAAAAATTATTTAAAATTAAAATTAACTTTTTCTGTTCTATTATAAATATTAAATTCTATTATAGCAGGTAATAAGAGAGGTTTATCGCCAAGCGCGGATCTAGAAATTTCAATAATTTTATTCTCGTCTGTGGCGCATGGGACCCATACGAAATATGGGAAATAACATCTCGAGAAGCACTTCTCTAACGACCCCTAAAAAATTTTGAAAAAGCAGTTTGCGAAAAATTTTTTCAAAATTCGATTACCCCCCCAGGTCTAGGGACTCCTGTTTAAAATTATTTTTTTTGTCATATGCATTTTACTTTTCAAAAAAATACAGCAACACGTTCTGAAGTTTATGAAAATATTTTCATTGCTAACTGAGATACAACGAATTGAAATTTTGTGATTTGTTAAATTGTAAATCACAAAATTTCAATTCGTTGTATCTCAGTTAGAAATGAAAATATTTTCATAAACTTCAAAACGTGTTGCTGAAGAGTTGGTGTCCATTTGCTAAGAAACGTATAAAAATACAATTGGTGATCGTTTCCTCAAAACTAGGTAGGTATATCGGGATAGGAAATTGTTTAATTTGCAAAATACTCTGCGGAGAGTGTACTGGTCTCCGTAAAACGTGATCTACCCTTAGTGATGCGAGTATATTGTGGACAGATGAATTACTGACTAATAATCTGATAGATATAATGGAAGGTATGGTACATGAAAATTGCAGGAAAGTCTTTACCCAGAAGAGATCTTAAAAAGGAAGCGGCAAATCTAAAATTCGATGTATTTAGGGATGCAAATTTGTTGCTATACACAGTATCAAAAAATATATTATTTAATATCGGAGAATGTTGTCTAGTTAGCGACAAGGAAGCTAGTTGAATGAATGAAAAAAAAACATCTTCAAGAAGGAACTAGGCAATCTTCAATCAACCGAATGCAAATATAAAGAGCTACTTAAAGCCGGTCGAGATTTTTGTCTTTGACTGTATGGGTTGAAATTTGGAACACACCGAAAATATGTGCTTATACAATAATACTATAGTTAAAGAAACACTTGGAAAGACTTCATTTAAGCTAGTTTACCTCCAATCTTGGGAAGTGCATAATATGTACTCATTATCTTGTTTCACTTTTAGGATTTAGGACATCGTTAAGTTTAGACCTGACTGGAAAACAAATGGGAAACCTGCTACAGATTATGGGTGGTACTAAATTATTTTCATTATAATATTTTGGAAGGAATTAATAGGGTCAAAAAAATAGTGAGGAAAATAACGCCTTATACCCCAAAAAGGAAACACGAAGCAGCTACGGACACGTGTTTCGTTTATTGTTCCTATCTGTCCTTTCCAGATCCTTTTTGTTGCTACGCTACGTTGGTGAGGAACAATAATTCCGAAACACGTGTCCGTAGCTGCTTCGTGTTTCCTTTTTGGGGTATGAGGCGCTATTTTCCTCACTATTTTTTTTGACCCTATTAATTCCTTCCTATTTTATTTGACTCGCCAGGTTGAAATAGGGCAGTCCACATAGAGCTCTATGTACCGACTGTCGGTGAAGGTCTTAAATAGACCGATTTAGATATGAATGCACAAATAAGAGTACTGTGTACTGTGCTTCCAACCTTCAATTATTGTTCCTATCTGTCCTTTCTAGATCCTTTTTGTTGCTACGCTACGCTGATGAGGAACAACAATTCCGAAACACGTGTCCGTAGCTGCTTCGTGTTTCCTTTTTGGGGTATAAGGCGTTATTTTTCTCACTATTTTTTTGACCCTATTAATTCCTTCCTATTTCATTTGACTCGCCAGGTTGAAATAGGGCAGCACACATAGAGCTCTATGTGCCGACTGTCGATGAAGGTCTTAAATAGACCGATCTAGATATGAATGCACAAATAAGAGTACTGTGAACTGTGCTTTCAACCTTCAATTATTATTACTATCTGTCCTTTCCAGATCCTTTTTGTTGCTACACTACGCTGATGAGGAACAATAATTTCGAAACACGTGTCCGTAGCTGCTTCGTGTTTCCTTTTTGGGGTATGAGGCGCTATTTTCCTCACTATTTTTTTTTACCCTATTAATTCCTTCCTATTTTATTTGACTCGTCAGGTTGAAATAGGGCAGTCCACATAGAGCTCTATGTACCGACTGTCGGTGAAGGTCTTAAATAGACCGATTTAGATATGAATGCACAAATAAGAGTACTGTGTACTGTGCTTCCAACCTTCAATTATTGTTCCTATCTGTCCTTTCCAGATCCTTTTTGTTGCTACGCTACGCTGATGAGGAACAACAATTCCGAAACACGTGTCCGTAGCTGCTTCGTGTTTCCTTTTTGGGGTATAAGGCGTCATTTTTCTCACTATTTTTTTGACCCTATTAATTCCTTCCTATTTTATTTGACTCGCCAGGTTGAAATAGAGCAGCCCACATAGAGCTCTATGTGCCGACTGTCGATGAAGGTCTTAAATAGACCGATCTAGATATGAATGCACAAATAAGAGTACTGTGAACTGTGCTTTCAACCTTCAATTATTATTACTATCTGTCCTTTCCAGATCCTTTTTGTTGCTACACTACGCTGATGAGGAACAATAATTTCGAAACACGTGTCCGTAGCTGCTTCGTGTTTCCTTTTTGGGGTATAAGGCGTTATTTTCCTCACTATTTTTTTTTGACCCTATTAATTCCTTCCTATTTTATGTGACTCGCCAGGTTGAAATGGGGCTGTCCACATAGAGCTCTATGTGCCGACTGTCGGTGATGGTCTTAAATAGACCGATTTAGATATGAATGCACAAATAAGAGTACTGTGTACTGTGCTTTTAACTTTCAATTATTGTTCCTATCTGTCCTTTCCAGATCCTTTTTGTTGCTACGCTACGCTGATGAGGAACAATAATTCCGAAACACGTGTCCGTAGCTGCTTCGTGTTTCATTTTTGGGGTATAAGGCGTTATTTCCCTCACTATTTTTCTTTGACCCTATTAATTCCTTCCTATTTTATTTGACTCGCCAGGTTGAAATAGGGCAGTACACATAGGGCTCTATGTGCCGACTGTCGGTGAAGGTCCTAAATAGACCGATCTAGATATGAATGCACAAATAAGAGTACCGTGTACTGTGCTTTCAACCTTCAATTATTGTTCCTATCTGTCCTTTCCAGATCCTTTTTGTTACTACGCTACTCTGATGAAGAACAATAATTCCGAAACACGTGTCCGTAGCTGCTTCGTGTTTCCTTTTTGGGGTATAAGGCGTTATTTTCCTCACTATTTTTGTTCTACCCTATTAATGCCTTCCTATTTTATTTGACTCGTCAGGTTGAAATAGGGCAGTCCACATAAGGCTTTATGTGCCGACTGTCGATGAAGGTCTTAAATAGATCGATCTAGATATGAATGCACAAATATGAGTACTGTGTACTGTGCTTTCAACCTTTAATTATCGTTCCTATCTGTCCTTTTTGTTGCTACGCTACGCTGATGAGGAACAATAATTCCGAAACACGTGTCCGTAGCTGCTTCGTGTTTCCTTTTTGGGGTATAAGGCGTTATTTTCCTCAATATAATATTTTGCTTACGATGTTATTTTTTATCCTTGTTGACTGCTCTAGGAACCTTATATACAATAGGCCCGTTCAGTATTTTTTTTATTTTAGAAATCGAAAGTAGGACACTTTTTAAGGCAATTTCCAAATTTTTAGGTTTTTATTAGGACGTTTAAGCCCTTAAATAAATTACCAAAGTTGGGCTGCGCGAAAACGAGGAGCTTCGCGTGACGTCACTTTGCAGATTCTGATCAAGCGACAGTCGAGATTTAATGTGACTTCACAGCTAACCTCAAAAATATATGTTTCTTAAGATTTACAAGTATTACGTAGCTATTATTATACTCTTCGCAAAAACGAAGAGTATATTGTATTTGATAGGCACATTTCTAAAATCGTAAATATCGCTCGTAGAGAAAAAATGTTCATATCATTTACTACGGGAGCCCGCCCTAAGTGCCCGTGCACCCCCCCTCCGACCCTTGGGGACAAGGTTTTTCATAAAGATTAAAGCCTGAGGAACAATTTTGGACATGTCCAAAAAAAAAAAAAATTGGCTGTACTTTCAAAATGGCGTCCGTTAGAAAAACAAAAATTTGCAAATATTGTTTTTGTCATTTAACACAAAAACTAAAAAAGATGGAGAAAAACTTTCTGCACAAAAAACAAAGTGCATAAAATTTCTTACAATTTTGTTCCTATACAATATTTGGATAGGAGTTACCATTTTCCAGATAAATGATTCAACTTTTAAAATAAAATTCAATATAAAACGTAATACTACGGGAGCCCACCTTAAGTGTCCGTGCACCCCCAAATCCTTGGGGACAATCTTTTTCATAAAGATTAAAGCCTAAGGAATAATTTAAGACATGTCCCCAAAAAAAACTGGCTCTACTTTCAAATGGCGTCCGTTTAAAAAAAATTGCAAATATTGTTTTTGTCATTTAACACGAAAACTAAAAAATATGGAGAAAAACTTTCTGCACAAAAAACAAAGTGCATAAAATTTCCTACAATTTTATACCTATACAATATTTGGACAGGAGTTACCATTTTCCAGATACTATTGTTGCCGTTTTCGAGATAAATGTCTACAAATTATAATATTATTATTATTATTAACTTTTTTCAGTTTAGTTTATTTTATTTTTTGTTATATTAATAATATAAAGTTATATTATACGTCAGTTATTTCCTCTAAGTGATTTACCGATAAATGAATTTTCATGTTTTCTTAATTTTGGACTCATTTATCTGGAAACTGGTAACTCCTATCAAAATATTGTAAAGGAACAAAATTGTAGAAAATTTTATGCACGTTGTTTTTTGTGGAAAAAGTTTTTGTCCATCTTTTTTAGTTTTTGTGTTAAATAGCAAAAACTACATTGGCAACAGTTTTTTTTAACATATGGCCGCCATTTTGAAAGTACAGTCGGTTTTTTTTTTTGGGGGATATGTCTTAAATTGTTCCTTAGACTTTAATCTTTATGAAAAACATTGTCCCCAAGGATCGGTGGGGGGGTGCACGTACACCTACGGAGGCCTCCCCGACTAATTGTGTTAGTGAACGAATTCTGAACAACTTTCAAAATGTCCGTCTGTCCGTCCGTCACGTTTCTTGTAAGCACGATAACTTGAGAAAGAAAAATCCGATTGTATTGAAATTTAGAAAGTAAGTTAGTGTTAGCTAGAGGAAGAACCCTATTGTTTTTGAAAATCGATCAGTAAATAAAAAAGTTATTAATTATTTAATTAAAAAAAAAAAAATTCTCTTAATTTTTGTCGCTTGTACTAAAATGGAAATCTTGAGAAATATTATTTCCATAATACCTATATTTTTTTTTGTTTATGAATTTTACTAATATATATTTCATAGAAGTACGAGTTGAAATACCTATGTATGATTGTCGAAAGATATATATCACAGACAATCAGTTTTTGTAGCAATAGCTGGTGGCGCAGCGGCTAAAGCTTTGCGTTGCAATCCAAAGGACCACTCCTCTACTCCCCTTGACCCCTCGCTGAAACCTATATACTCATAAAACAATCTGCCTAGTGCAGAAAATTTTGTTTTAATAACTTGACAGTTGAAGCAGGGTTTTTACTAACATTTTCCCTGCATAGCAAAAATATTACTTTCTATCCTCATTATAACAACTTACTTAAATGTGAAATCCTTATGATATATTCTCATAATATGGCTTAACTGTCTGAGGTCGTTTAAAATCTCAACTAACATTTTTGAAAGTCGTCTAGCCGACAACACCCGGCCGTTGCGTCGCATCGCGTGCTCAGGCGCGTAATGTTACGTAATGTTTTATTTTAATATTGTCAAATCACATAAATAAAGTACGACAATAATAGAATGTTATCCATAGCTAAATAAAATAAAAAATTGGCAAATTGGCAATCCAAAGGTCCCGTGTTCGAATCTCACACAGGTTGGATATTTTTTTTCATTTTTTTTTTCATATAATTTTTTTCACAACAAAGATGGTATCACAAAATTTAGGATGTCCAAAAACTAACATTATTTACAAGAAAACTGCGAAGAGTATCCTATAGAATGTGTAACAATTATATATAAAAAGCTCAGTAAATTGGCGAAGAGTACGTTTTTAGCTTGTTAAAATTTTTGCCTGGTTCCTGTACTTTCAACCAAAATCTAACACTCTTTTTGCAGGTTAGGAATCTAACCTATAATTAGCAGTCTATTTGTATCAATCAACAATATTGAAAAATTATATGCGTGAATTTTTAAATATTTGCTTGGAGCCAGTTTGGCTCCAAGCTAAAAATGAGTACACAAACATTAAAAATGAGAATAAAACTAAAAAACATAACAATTGAGGTTATGTTAGTTATATGATGCACATGCCCCAAGCGTGTGGCGGGTGTTATTTTGTTTCTCTATGGAAACGGCGTTTGATTGTTAAATTATATCTGTTTTATATTCTTGCTGGTTTAAAATGAGTAGTGTTTATGCAGAATGACGTAACGCGAAGTGCTTTATACTGGAACACAATCTTTAACATTGAATATCTAATGATTGGATATACTTATGAAGCTGAAATTTGAACAGCTTATCTAGATGACCGAATTCTATTGAACGCCATAAAAAAATACGAAAAAATAGTTATCGGTAACAAGCCCATTTTCAAAACTGTCGAAAAAACGAGAATTATTCAAGTTTTACACAAAGAACTATTTCCTTCGCAGAAGTCATATGGTTTTTTCTTTTCAGGACCTTATGAGTTTTCGATCAAAAAAGAATAAATTCAAATTGTCAATTTTGTCGTGAGCTGGTTATCTAATTGACCGATTTCCGTTATTTTCTCAGTATGGCGGATTGTAAGTGTACACGGGAATAAGTGGTCAGATGAGGATATGATGGAGGATGAAAAGAGTTTTTCATCGATGTATAGAAACCTTAACCCTAGTTTATATTAGTCAACGGTAGAATAAAGAGGCAAGTAAAGAAAAATATATCAACTCGACCGTTGTAAACAATTGGTCGAGTAAAGTCGATCAAACAGGTGAGAATTAGGCAAGTTGAGTGGTAGAGCGGGAAGTATAATTGCTCGACCACTCGCCCACATTTCCACTTGACTACTTACTCGCCTAGTGTAAACACCCATCAGGTAAAATCGGGCTAGTGGTCAACGGCTAGTCGTGAAGCAAGCATTAACATGATTGAAATGAGTGTTCTTATATGCTGTGTCGTATTATTGTTTGGAAATATAATACCTGGGTGAAAATGAAATAAACCGAAAACGATACTTTTAATTTAAATTAAAACAAGAGAGACAATCCACTGCTAGCCTAAGTTACTCGACCCAGTTTACTATACCTAGTTACTAGTAGTTACTCTACCAATGTGACACACCATAAAAAAACGAGTACTGGTCCGAGTTACTAGGCCCAGTTTACTAGTCCGAGTTACTCTATCAATGTAAACTAGGCTTTATTTAGCACAGTGGCGTTGAGGACAACGAAGAAGAAGACATAATCAGCCATCGGTCTAAGAAGCCTGATTCAATCAGAGCTACGAGGCTGAACTATGGCACAGTTTAACTACCATTGCACTCAGGCCCCCGGAATGAGCAGTCAAGGCTGCATATTAAGGGGCCTTCGGCTGACTCGTAAAATGCTTAAAGATGGAGAAGGATTGAGAAGGATGGTAGGCATGACATCAAGATACTGTCTTCTAAACAAGCATCTGTATGCAATGATGTTGAAGGATAAGCCTACTTATCGCATGTGTGGAGTGGAGGATAAAATCCTCACTCATATTCTATGCACTTGTGCACCACTAGGAATGTCAAGGTACAGGTCGGAAAGCAGTTTCTACAGGCGGAGGAACTACAGGACCTACACTTGAAAGTACTGCTCTCCTTCGTGGAGAGCACTGGCCTTTCCTAGAAAATCCTAAATGTCGTGAATGTACAAGAGCCGGTGTGCCTGAGTGCTGCAGATCTTCGGATCTGCTGAATTATATTTATGAACTTAACCTGAGTATAAAAGTATAAATTTAGTATAAAAGCAATAGCATATGATATGAATTAGTTAGATGAGCTGCTTGTGGCCACTGATATGTAAGGACAGAGATAAGTTACCACCCAACTTGTATAAGTTACCGTACCGGTAAGTTACCATTTATGGTAAATTATAAGTGGTGAAAGTGAGTAGATGTATATTCACATTTCTGGCCTAGCTTATGTCTGCGGCTGCATTCTCGTCTGTTTCTCAGTTAAGTTTTTATAATGCATAGTTTTTTCTAGAATGGAAAAACAACGAAATGTACTTTTGTTGGATCTAGATAAAAATGCGAAAAAAAGAATTACAATGTATGGATCTACAAATGGTTCATGTTTTAATATAATTTTTTTAATACTCTTTATCGATGAGAAATGGTTTACATATAAGGGATTACAATACTTCACAACGTATATACATTGGCCGAAGCTGAAGCTGTGGTTTCAATACGATGACGTTCCTAATTATGCAATCAAAATCAAAGACCGAAATCGTTTGAATTGAACTTATAGCGATAATTGAAAAGTTAGTGCTTCCGTAGGCATTGCTTGTCAAGTTCGTTTGCCGGATCTAAATCCCATTAACCTTAAAAGAAATCATTTATCAAACGTCAAGACAAAAGAAACTTTTCTGAGAATCTAGCACGATTCCAATATTTGTAAGCGGGTTAAAAAACGTTTCTGTCGAAGTTTATATGTGTAATGATTCCATATGAAACAAGTTATAATATAATATTTTCAGTTTATTCTTAGCATATTATATTTTTCTGTTTTATACATGAAAATAACATAAAGCTTTTATTGTAATTCAAATAAAGTTAGTTTTCAAGACACAAATATAACGCGAGTGTATTAAACGTGTAACGCCACTGTCCTTGCTTATTTGATCAGTTTATAAATCAAAATGTTGCACAAAACCGTGTCCATGTCCTGTAAAATGAGTACTTAATAAGTAATTGGCTTACTGTACGCTAGTTGGATGATTTCTTAGGATTACTAGAGATTGGATGATGATAGTGTTTAGATGGAGGCGCGCGAGAATAGACTACAGCCAGACACATGCTCTAGGTCTCTAGGTAAGCTACATTTCTTTCTGTCTACTTGTCTAGTCGATTCTTGTAAAATGCTCGTAGCAGGAATCTTAATAGACATAGCTACAAGGCTAGCTCGTGCTCCATGTTAAAGCAGGCCTTCTAGCGGCAGTTCTTATTTCAATTCAATCGAAATTCAAAAGTGAAATAAACCAAAAATTTAGAAATGATTAAATATTTAAAAAAAAGTTATACAAGGTAAGTGGAAAAAAAATCTGCGAAAAAACAATAATAATAATCTTTGACTTGCTATTAGCACCTCCCACTTACAACTTGCTTCTTGAACTTATTAGTAATTATCAGTATTGTAATGTCTATCAGTTTTCTGTTTTTTCAAGTTCGCTTTCTTTTATTTTTCCGTGGTTATTTTATCCGCGGTGTTTTTCCGTTTCCAGGGTTGAATCGGTTTAGATAGTTGATAGGTAATTTCTTTTATCCAACACTTTCATACAAAGTGATCTTTATTGATAAGATTTTGAAAGTATAAGGTGACCCATAACTCACTAGTGAGATAAAGTAGTAAGCTAAAATATACTTTAGATCACTAGTGAGATAAAGTGATTTAGTCATTAAAGAGTAATTTTAATATAAAAAAGGTGCAAGCAATTTATTTATTGTCTTTATTATAAGGAAAATTAACAAAACAATGAATGCATGCCCTAATACTTATTTATTTTTATTTATGTTAACATTTATTGTCATCATATTCGATTTTTCCCAAAGAAAACTGCTCTCCTGTACACAATTTTTCTCTATACTAGTAATGACGTCTGTATCGCCTGACTGGTTGCGCTGCTCTCCCTGTATTTTTTTAGCAATAACAGTCTTGTTTGAGACAGAATTTTCCAAATAACCGTGACGTTTAAGGGTGGTAATGTCACTCCCAGCATTGGCCAAAAGAGTTGCCGAGGAACGGCGCATGCTATGGCCACTTGGCCAGTATACAAATCTGCATCTGGCAATAGCATATAATCAAATAATCCAATTCTTGGAATTTTTGAGAGCTTATTTAATCCAATGCATTGGACAGTGCACTTTCCCCTTTGAAAATTTACGAAAAATCTTTTATGAGACACATTTTGCGGTCTTAAAGACACATATTTCCTAATAAAATCAAGTGGGTTTACCGAAAATCCTTCATTTAAAACTGTGAAACTTCTTGATTTATTCGTCTTGGTATCTGGTATGGATATATATAAATATTGTTCTTTATCTTTTATATCTTCGACGCTTTATATCTTCACCGCAACGGCAGGCACCGCAAACTCCCAATATCAATGCAACGTAAAAAACCTAAACAATTAAATACATAAAAGCAAGAATATCATAATAAACACCTACCTTTGACATAAGATGCTCATCGTCAGGGGCATCCATCAAATATTGTTCGATATGTGCTCTTGCCAATATTTTGGCCTTTTTGGGTTTGAAATTTCTTGATCGGCTTTTTAAGTATGCCACAAGTTTTCCATATCTTGTTATATCAAAGTTCCTATATACTTTTAAAGTCGCCTTTATCATAGAATATTTAGTCCACATCGAAGAAGATGCAATTTTTTTACTCAAATGTAGAAAGTAAGCGAGAAGCACTTCTTCGTTTGCAGCACATCTCCTCTTTTTTTCATCCAATTTTCAAATTGTAGATATTCTTAAAGAATAAGAGTAACCGATTTTAAAAATCGGTTACTTTGGATTTTTCTGGATTAAATTGGCTGTAGCTTCTTTGGCTTCTTGCAAAAGATCGGTCGGAATTTTCATATTATATCTCTCACCATTTTCCATTTTGATGCTAATTACACAATGTTTATTAAACTAACCCCTGGTTACGAACAAAATGGATAACAACCACAGCTTTCTCGGCACATCCATTCAGAATCTACTTAGCAATAAGCTACTTGTATTTTATATTTTTAGAGACTTTGACATTGACAACTGACAAAAAATCGATGACATGACATTTTAATAATTTTATTGTTTGTCACTGAAAAAGCATTTATGGGTCGCGTGCGCGTGACGTCACAAACTGAGACCTTAGGAAAAACAAACAGAAATTCTTTAACTGTCAAATAGCAACTGATTGAACCTTTTTGTAATATTATTGTTTCTATGTATATTATACATACAAAATGACAAGTTTTTGGTTTATTATTAATTGTGGAAGTGTGACAATCCAAAACAATGCCAGTTTTGATAAAATAACCTCAATTTACAACCAGAAGAAGTTAGAGGTTAAAATACTGCAACTGATTTCAAACAATTAAAATGAATGATTTTACGAGAGTCTTCCAAGGATTTTTTTAGTGGTACGTTGTTGCATATTAATGTAAGAATTTGGTTTTTAACGTGTGTTTATGTTGTAGGAAAAACAGCCGTATTACAAGACCATTACGATACATCCAGTTTGGGAATCCTCTCTTAAAAAGGAATACAATTTAAAACCCATATGTGAAACTGAAAGTGCTTATAATAATAATAACTGCTGCTCACATAAGCAATAAACAATTCATGGTAAAGAAAATTAACATTTTATATTGGTTTGTCAGTATTTTTAATAATTATTTCTTCTTTAAATTTTAGTTGAGCGAAAGGTGTGTAAAGCTGTGCCAAAGGAGAGAAAAGTGCAATGGTAGAAATTGTTTTAAATAAAGTACACTCCAAGAGGAAGCAGGCTTCATAAAGATATTTGATAAAGTAGGTGCATAAATTAAGAAAGGAAATTCAAAGTACCTGCGGCC